>OX637528.1:6079887-7505332 GCA_951799955.1 Apamea anceps
AAAAGTGCCTTTTATGTGCCTATTTGAATTAAATGATTTGACTTTGACTTTGAAATCACTAACACACAATCGACACATAGCGATCAATGATCTCTCCTCCTCAGTACGAGAGTCGAGAGGCCTTTGCCCCAGAACAATTACAGCCACATATAAATATCAATTTAACGTTATTTTTACATTTATTACACAATGTCCTCTCGCTGAACCTGAAAACGAAGTAACAATTGATATTGAAACCTATTGTACTACACAATAGAGTAAAGCCATTGTCCTGCATAAGGCACGGAAGTGCTGGTACTGACGTGTCCCAAATTTTCAGTGCAGTAGGCTGTGAATTGGTCACGAAAGCATAATTGCTAGCCGATTTCATATTCATATTCGTTTATTTGTATTCCACAAGGTATAAAGATCTTCACAAAAGGCTTATAGCTAAGAGCCGTTGTAGACCCTGTCAGAGCACAGCAAAATTATAGTTATACATATTTATTACAAATCTAAATCGTAGAAACAAAAATTAAAATAAAAGCATCACCTCTGTACCTATTTTTTCTGTTCTGTTTTTCATTGTCCGTTTATATAATGTGTGTATGTACATAAATGGTAAAATAAATAAATGAAATTCTACATGAAAACTAAAAAATTACGCTCACATAAAAAAGTTAATAAAAATAACATAAATAAATCTATTATAAGGGTAAGTAGGTAGCTATTTTCTTAAAATACTATTTTTACATTTAGATATATTTACTTAGGTAATATAATTATAATAGGTAACATAAACACTTATTTAATAGGAGATCATGTTAAGATTACAAATAAAAGAGATCACGTGCAGGGGGCCTAAAAAGGCAACTTTGGCAGAATCATAACAGGATAACAATATGAATCATATTAAAAATCGTAAAATGGTCACAAACTGACAATTCATAATATGATCTGTGTGCAATACATATCACAATGAAATAACATTTAAACTGTAGAAATAAAAAACCAATTTGATTAATAAAAACTGTAATGAAAAAATTTACCGATAAAATTACGGTTTTTATTTTTTTCATGCGGCAATGTTTACACCAAATATGAAATGAAATTTTACGAAAATTAGAGGAATTGCTAATGATCTGCTGGGAATTCAGGAAATGAATAGCTTTTAGAGGTTTTGCTAAAAGTGGCCTTTTTAGGCCACCAGTATCTATTTTAATTTCACGATTTTTTTTGTTGTTTATAAATGTCATGTCGCATGTCAATCTAGGAGGTTGTCGAAGTCAACAGTCGATTATTTAGGGCTTATTTTCATGATGTAAAAATAACAAACACTCGAAACAAAATACAGTAATCGAAGGAGTCAAATTAAATTAGCTAGCGAGACCCCGAGTGATGGGTATCAATATATTATACAAAATATTGTAAAACATTTTAAAAGAGTAACGGTGGAATTTCTTGCCCATTCTCTATACGAAATTACCTTTTCGAAGGGGCGACTTGAATCAATTCTATTTTTTTGGAAATTTTGACGTTGAAAAGTGTCTTTTATGTAATTTGAAATAAATTATTTGACTTTGACTTAAGTGTGGCCCAGTGTTAATGGAAACGGACATCTAACTGCATATATTTTATTCTGTGACTAAGCGCCTACGCAATCATTGGGTTTAGTAAACAATCGACTGCCTAGTGAACGGCTCATTGGCTGCGTATAGACCGGAATGAGCGAAAGTGAGAGCCCAGATCTGCGCATGTGCAATATATTAATCGTAGCTAAGCTTTGAGTTGCTCTGCATAATGTCGAGAACCATTATAGGAAGACTAGCTTCTGCCCGGGATTTCGTCCACGTGAAATTTCGGCCGCCACCGCATCGCATCCGCCCGCGCTGTTAATTCGTTTTCGCTTAGCGTTATTTTTGTTTTTTATTCGGCTCTCAAGAGTCGTAGCGTGATGTTAAATAGCTTATAACCTTCCTCAAGAATTATGCTATCAAATGCAAAAAGATTTTTTCAAATCCGACTGGTACTTTCAGAGATTAGCGTGTTCAAACTAACAAACTCTTCAGCTTTATTATTAGTAAGATAATCCTGGGGTCCGAGTGCTCATGGCTTGTTTAATGAAATCTCCAAACGGCTGGTTGTCACTTGCTGTGACCCAAGGGTTGGCTTTTACTTTGACGAGAGGATAAGTATTGCCACACAACGTGGCAATGCCGCCAGTCTCTTGGATACATTACCAGACGACAGCGATGCGGAGGAATATTTCGACGCCATATTTTAGTTTGTTAATAGTTTTAGTTAAGTTTGTTAGTTTAGTTAGGGCTGATTTTTCAGATAATTTTTATTCGTGGAATAAAATTGACCTCTGGCAGATTTTGTATGGAAGAACTGTCAAAAATTCAAAATTATTCGTCGGATAAAATTATCTGGCGTTGGAAAAATCAGCCCTTAATTTTAGAAGTTTGTCCATTTAATAAATAAAGAATATATAAGTAAGATAAAGATAGTAAGATAGATATAGCTAAGTAATAACAGCCGCACGGAGCGATCGGTCAGGTCGATCCGTGGACGGGTGCCCATCTTTACATACCAAAACCCCTCCGGGCCTCGGAAAGTCACCAGTTACCTTTGTTAAAGGTCAACCGTTTTATCTGGCTCGGTTACTGAGCAATTGGCTTTTGAGCCACGGGTTGCAGATTCGATTTCAGTTGAAATAAAGATTTGTTTCAAAATCAAAAGTCATTTATTCAAATTAGGCTGAGCACTTCAATCAATCAGCACTTTTTGAACGTCAATTTACATAAGACAGTCCCCTAAAACGCCCGCCCTTCACCACTTCCTAGTGCTTTATGTAGGATGAAGAAGTGGCGCTAAAAACTCCCCTCCAGCACAGCTTTCTGTTCAGTTATCTTAGACGAACCTGATGGTATACAATTTAGTGGTACCTAGTTTAGAGGTCAGGGTCTTTTTTACGGTAAATCACTTAGCTTAAGTCAATTTTTTACTTTGCTTCTTGTTCAATGTAATGTTCGTGCATTTCTGGGAGTAATAAAAGATTTATTTATTTATATTTATTTATTTAATTCTTGATTGTACGAGTATGCAAAGTAAATAACATTACGAAACACAAAACACTAAATTAAAACTATTTGCCTATGTCAGCTAGCACACACCAGCTAGAGGAGCTTGTGGCTAAGTGATAACAGCCGCACGGGTCGATCGATCAGGTTAAGCTACGCTTGCCGCGGTCGGTCCGTGGATGGGTGACCATCTTTACATACCAAAACCCTTCCGTGCCTCGGAAAGCACGTTAAGCCGTTGGTCCCGGCTGTCATTCGTGGATCTTTGACAGTCGTTACGGGTCGTTAGAAGCCCGAAAGTCAGACAACCAGTCTTACCAAGGGGTTTCGTATTACCCAGTAACTGGGTTGTGGAGGTCAGATAGGCAGTCGCCATGTAAAATAATGGTACTCAGCTGCATCCGGTTAGACTGGAAGCTGACCCCAACATAGTTGGGAATAGGCTAGGCTAATGATGATGAATTAAAGAATTAAATAATATTCCAAATTCGTTGTGAATCCGCGATGATTTACTTTAAAAACAAATGAGTTCGCTTTCGAATTGTGTGCCTCACTGGAGTGAGGTGACAAGTGAATTTTACAGAATACCAGTACTGGTTTCTAATTAGCAAGCAAGTGGAATGAATAGCTAGTGGTATAGTAATTGCCTGACGGTTTCCGCCATCTTTGGTATGGCGATATAGAGCTAGTAATCTTTCGTATCTTGTTGCGATATCGCAACCATTTTGAAATAGATTAACATGCTGTGTTAAATGTATGCATGTGCTACGATATTTTGGATTAATTAATTAACACTAGGACCATGGGGTCCGAGTGCACACTTAGTATTTCGAGACATCGCTAAGCGGTTGGTTGACGATTTTTGGCCTAAGAATCAGCATTGCCATACAACGAGGCAATGCTGTCAGCCTTTTTGGGTTTACAGCGATGCGGACGAATTGTTTGATGGCTCGTTGATTATTTCCCCTCCTATTTATATACTTGCACATATTATTATTTTAAGACTGTTAGCTTTTTAAATTATGTAAATATACAATTCGGCGCAACAATGGCGACATTAATTCAACACACGGGTAGGGCTAGTGGCCAGTAATCATAAAAATTATAACAACATAAAAAAAATCGTAACTTGAAAACTTCCACCTGCGCCGCGCGCCGACATAGGGCTCTCTCTCTTTCCTTCAATTCGCCTTCTCTTTGCACGATAATTGTTTTAATTACATTGATGCGATGTTATGATCCGTGACCCCGGCAAATGACCCCTGCGCTACAGTTCTTTAAGTCAGGTTGCTCTAAGATGCTATTTTAGAAAATCGTTAATAAAATAAATAAATATTAATGTTTAATTAAATTAAAATATATTCATAAAACTAAAACGCGAAACCGTATACGTGTGTTAAATTAATGTCGCCATTAAAGCGCCACGTTGTATAGTATGTAAGTTGAATATTGTATTATACACTATAAACCTTTTGGATTACTATATTACAACTTCCGCGTTGAATTAGTGGTCGCGCATGAGGGTTTGATTCCTTTCGTGGATTTCGATGACGCAAACGGTAAAGGCCCTATCAGAATACCAGCGCTGCGACATTTTTTTTTTTAATTTCGTAGCATCATTCTGAGATAGGAGCCTTTTGGCCTCGTACAGGACTTTTTGTTTCATTTTTCTTTTTGTTACTTTTTTTTATATAATTTGTTTTTTTTTTATTTTTGACGGTGTTTAGTTTAGTTTTATGATCTTCCTGTATGAATCTCAATAAATACTTTTCTTTCTTTCTAAAGCCATTAGACAATTTGTAATTTTTATCTCTTACTAGCTTCGGGTGTTAGGTAAATATTGAATTTAAAGTTCTCAGGAAAATTATACGTTTTTTTTGTGGTATTATAATTTGCCTAGCTTCTGCCCGCGTCGCATCGCATCGCCCGGCCGCGCTCTCACTTTGTTTTCGCTTAGCGACCTTTCTGACTTTTTGCTCAGCTCCTAATGGTCATAGGGTGATGTTAAACATCCTATGGCCTTCCTGAAGAGATGGGCTGTCAAATGCCAAAAGCAATTTATCATATTAATTCAATTGTTTTTTTGGTACTCAACACATTAAATACTATTTTTACAAGCTAACACATATATTATATATAAGAAAGCGTTGTATGGCAATGCTGATTCTCTGCCCGAAAAATAGGCCAGACGGTCACGTGAAGAGTCGACCAACTGCTTAGCGATATCTCGAAATATTAAGTGTGCACTCGGACCCCATGTGTCACGGTCCTAGTGTTAATTTTTCATTAAGCTCATTGGGCATCAAAAAATTCGTCCGCATCGCTGTCAATGGGATAAGTGCTCAAAAGGCTGGCAGCGTTACCACGTTGGATGGCAATGCTGAATCTTTGGGCTAATAATAGGCCAGCCCTCTGGTCACGTGAAGCTTTATTATTAGTATATAGGTATATACCTACATATATAGATAATAGATATTCCTACAAAGCGAAAGGATATTCAATGTCAAGCTTCCTTTCTGAAATATTTGATAAATACAAAATGTATGGTTAAGTCGTTAATCATTACTTAAATTTAAGCAACGTTTATAAATAAAGAGGTAAATGTAAAGCCGTTGAAGTTTAACATGTAGATAAGTTCGACTGATCTATATGTCTTCCGTTTCACCCACACACAAGGCTAAAAAGATTATAATCTCATATTTTATCCGGAACACGGAAAGCGGTGTTTCCGACACACAATGACGCATAAAAAGCTAGTTAACTGCAAGACTCCCGCTTGTTTTATTAAACTTAATTATAATAATTAGCACTAAAGTAGGTCTGTATGGATGTATGTTTGTTAGTCTCAACTCAGCCTATAACAGTCCCGCTAGGGCCGATGTTTGCCAGGGTCGTGGGTTGTTTGAAAGAGTTACCGTGGCCCCTGGCACAGGCAACTGAAGGAACACGGGTGGGTTTTGGTCAGTAAAAGTCTCCCGCTCCGCCCAGAACGGATTTGATTTCTTCTTCCGCAGTTCCGCCTTACGCATCCAGTCAAACCAATCGTCGAACTAAACTTACTTCTTCCTCGTGTCTCTTGGTTTGATGGCATTAATTTGAGTAGAAATTATGTTAAACATTAGCTTTTAGACTTAGATCCGGACACTATCCATCAGCAAAGTTTACTTTCTTAATGAAACAGTCTGATTCTCCCAATTGCTTAACTTGTAATCAAATTGAAGATGTTCAGCATTTGCTGCTGGAATGCGTCTGGAATAAAGATTAACGCGACTTAATGCTGAACGAATTAAAGTTAAATAGGCTGGATGTGGGTTTGATTCAAAGCATTTTGCGCTGGGGCTCTGTCTCGCATAGGTTCGTAACATTATGCTGAGCGAGCGATGGCCGTTTTGTGTGGATGTGACGCATATTTTCCCCCAAATTGTTCTTTTTTTGTGTTTGTGTAGGTACTTTCTCTGCGTCATGTGTACCGTAAATAAACGTATTTTATTTAATTGCTAGCTGACCCGGCAAACTTTGTTTTGCCATATAAATGATTTCTAGCTGCCCGGCGCTACTTCGTTCGCGTGGTGTCCTACCCCCCTACCCTACTCCTACACTACTCCTACCCTACTTCTACCCTACTCAAACCTACTCCTACCCTACTCCTAACCTATTCCTACGCTACTCCTACCCTACTCCTAACCTACTCCTACACTACTCCTACGCTACTCCTACACTACTCCTATTCTACTCCTACCCTACTTCTTCGTCATCCCACCCGAAAAAGCAGCGCCACCTACCGGGTCCAATTACGAGTATGTATACAAACCTTGTCCTGACAATAACGAACACAAAAAAAAAGAATTATCCAATTTGGTGCAGTCGTTCGAAAGTTATGGGCGTACATACTTTACGAAGAGCCATTTTTATTTATATAGATTTATTTCTTTTCACATCAGCCATATGTACGCTGACCGCTGGGCAAAAGCCTCCACACAATGGGTGCCTGAAGATGGACGGCGCCGCCAAGGCCGGCCCAGAAAGAGATGGTGAGATGATCTGCTAGACGCCTGCCGCGAGGGCTGTGTGTCTCGTTGTGAATACGCGATGATTTACTTTAAAAACAAATGAGTGTGCTTTCGAACTGTGTGCGCTCACTTGAGTGAGGTTTGTGAGAGAGGGGCTGGTGGCTAAGTAATAAGAGCTGCACGAGTCGATCGATCAGGTTAAGCTACGCTTGCCGCGGTTGGTCCATCGTCCTTTCGTGTCTCGGAAAGCACGTTAAGCCATTGGTCCCGGCTGTCATTCTTGGATTTTGGACAGTCGTTACGGGTCGTCAGAAACCCGAAAATCTGACAACCAGTCTTACCAAGGGGTTTCGTATTACCCAGTAACTGGATTGTGGAGGTCAGATAGGCAGTCGCTCCATGTAAAATACTGATATTCAGCTGCATCCGGTTAGACTGGAAGCCGACCCCAGCATGGGAAAAGGCTAGATGCTGAGATGATGATGACTTGAGTGAGGTTCCAAGTGAACTTTACAGAATATTCTTACAGGTGCAGACGCTAGTGCAAATATAGCTTAACATTTAGCAAGAGATTAGCACACAGTTCCCACCATGCAATACTTTTTATACTTTTACACATGCAAAGACAATTCAGTGAATATCTCGTAACGTTTGAAAAAGCTGTTAATTTTGTTGTACAGTTAAGCAACAGTTTCTTGTTGCTCCAGATTAGATTAGAGTTCCGTATGGCATCTTTCCATAGTCTAAATACATGGTCCGTACTGTATCACTGTCGTAATCATCATTCAGCCCAAAAACGTCCACTGCTCCCATATCCAGCAGATTCCGTCGACCTTCAGCAGCTCATCAATTTACCTTGTCAATATAGGCTGCGCCTTCATAGAAAAAAAAAATTACCCAGGTGAAGACACACAATACAAGCATAAGCATAATAAGATTAATCAGCCTATAATTTCCCACTGCTGGGACACAGGCCTCCTCCCTCTGAGAGGGAGTGGGCCGTAATCCACCACGCGGGCCCAGTGCGGGTTGGTAGATGTCGCACGTCTTAGAAATTTTTGTTCTAGGACATGCCGGTTTCCTCACGATATTTTCCTTCACCGTTTTGAGAGCAGTGGTGATGAAATAATTTACACAAAGTAAAACGCCTGTCTGGGTTCGAACATACGACCTATTACAACTCGTATCTCGCTACTGTTACCATTGGCCACCACTGCTCGACTTAGCTATCAGTTTCCACCTGATACTGGGGATTAACTCTATTGACAGCTTACTTTGAGCGTACTTCTCCTTAGTTTTCACGGTAAGATTTCACGGAATAGATCGGCTGGTCATCTGTCCACCTTTTAGGGGGGTTTATCCACGCAGTGTCTTCTGGTACGCGGTCGCCACTCCAGACGATCGATTCTGTAAAAATCTCGACGTGAAAAGTTAGGTGAAGTGAGCTTAGAGTGAGCTGTCAATAGTGGCAATCCCTTAGCATTCGTTGGAATGACAGCTCACTCCACGCTCTTTAACTTAAGTTTTCACGGTGAGATGGTTACAGAATCATACTGCTGAACTTTCGGTCTCATCGGCCATCCGTTCTGCGATTAATGTGCCCGCCCCTTGACATTTGAGTTTGGAATATTCTTTCATTGTATAGCCTCCTTAGTAAGGTTACCAGTTCGAAATTTGAGAAGTCCTGACAAAAACGATTTCTTATTTTTATAACTTTCTTTTTCGGAACTCTTTTTTTTTGACATTTAATATTACACGCCGCCTGCTGCGATATTTACATACTCCTTCTGCTTCACTAACGTTCATACATCTGCACCCCAATTAAGCAACACTATCAAGCACAATCCGAATCATTTTGAAGGATATTGCTAATCCATTGCTTCACATGTTCGAAAAATTTGTCTGCTCAACAACGTAAATAACGCCATGAATATTGTTGAACTGTCAAAAAGAAAGCCGTTTCTACTGTCAGTGTGTTACGCAATTACCCGCGGCTGCCAGTACTACGCACCTGACCTTTCTGAAGAACCAATAAGCTCACCATAAGTCCTACTATGGCGTCCTCTCCCGGCGTTTCCATTCACATTTGCCTTGTATATACCTTTTGTTCAAACATACCCTGATGAATAGTAGTAACCCGTCTTTTTTTTTCTCTTTATTTGTTTTAGGAACTTTTAACAATATGTTACGCTAGTTCCATCATAAACTAATCTAATTACAACAAACTTACAAATTAATCAATGAATATACCAATGCAGCCTCTGGCGACATTGGTTTTGCTAAGACCATATTAAATATACCTACTAGAGTAGAGACAAAAAAACTAGACAAAATCAAACTGGTTGCTAATGTAATTGTATAATTTATTCTTTTTTTTTAATTCTCTTTGACATTGATTCATATTCTGTAATTACTTAAAGTCACACCTAGACTTATTACTCCTTATTTATTTATGAAAATAGTCTACTTTTGGAATGTTTGTAAATATGTGAGCACCATGTATCTATCACCTAGTCAATTTATATGTCATGGTTTCATTAATTCATTTTAATTCTTTTACCTATTGTGGTATAGTAATTTTATTTTTAGGTGCATCGTCTTCACATATAATTATATAATTAATGTATGCAAAATATTGTAAAACATTTTAAAAGAGTAACGGTGGAGTTTCTTGTCATTCTTCTCCATACGAAAACTACCTTTTGGAAGGGGCGACTAGAATCAATTTTATTTTTATTTTAATTTTGACGTTCAAAAGTGCCTATTTGAAATAAATGATTTGACTTTACATCTAACTTATTTATATTTAGTTCGCTAACTAACGCACTTTTAGTAACCCTAGTCTTAAACACCGAATAGATTCAATTTGTTTCACATTCGTCTAAAATTTCAGTATTACATATATACTTGCTCAACGCACTATTCATTTCAAAGGTCAGATAATAAATGCAATTTATTTGCAGTTGATCTGAATCTTATCTAGACATTAATGGCAATCCAATCACTTTGTGAACGTCTCGTTGGTACAGAATGGTTGTAAGTGTGACTCATGATAATCATAACACTGACCTTTAATAAACAAGTACGCTGGACCTCATACTATCGATGAAAAAATTAAGACATTTCATTTTCGCCATTTTTGCGCTGACAGCAACGTGAGCGTCCGTGGAACTAATGTTTTTGATAGCGAGTTTTACAAGATGCGTATACTCTCATGATAAAATAAATATCTTATATCCGACGACCCTGGTTACTTATGTCCTTTGGTGACTGTACGTACTACTCAAACTTAAATAACTACCTAATTTCTATGTAACTTTTAATTAAATCACCATCTCAGTATCCATTAAGATCAACCTCAAACGTTACAGCGATTAAAAAAAAGATATAGTCAACTGCAAACACCCTTAATGCCACGAAATAAAGGCGCTATCAAAGTTACAGTTTATTGGTCAATTAGCACGAATTTACTCGCCCGAACGGGCGAATCGGGATTTTTGTAATAATATAATTTCTTCTATAGGCGACTCGCACGAATTTAGGAAAGTAGAGAAAAAAGGACACTAACGCACACAGAAGTGATAAAAGTTAAATTTATTATTTATTTATTTTACTTTAACATAAAAACGGCCCTTGGCCAATTACATTAGTTAAAGATATAAAAAAAAAATTACAATAAAATATACTATAATAAAGAACAAACGTATATCATAAATCATAAACTACTAACAATAAATTAAATACTATTATTTTATAAAACGTCCACTTTTTTCTTAACTAGTGCCAAGAATTTAAAATGTGCCAATTGCCTAATACATTTCTGAAGTTGTCGATTTGCCCACAAATAAATTAACATTGTGCGAGACGACAATACAAAGAAAAAATTAAAAGTGTCGATTCGCCCGTTTCGGGCGAATACCTACATTCGTGAGAATTGACTAATAAGCCAAATTTACCTTAAACGTGCGGTTACCTGTACATGCCTCTTGTAATTATCAAGTACTGCCCACAATCTGTTAATTACCACAATTTGCGTCCTAAATAGTGTAATATGAACTAAAAACATAATTATAACAAACAACTTAAATTAATGTACTGATAGCCGTAATTAACTTAACCATGTAACTCAGATATGTATCTTTTACTTAACATGAACTTGACATCACGCTTATATTTCTCGAAGTGGTAGACAGAAGTACAGATTATCATCATCTGCTTAGCCTTTTCCCAACTATGTTGGGGTCGGCTTCCAGTCTAACCGGATGCAGCTGAATACCAGTATTTTACATGGAGTGACTGCCTATCTCACCTCCACAACCCAGTTACTGGGTTATTACCCAGTAATACGTTACCCCTTGGTAAGACTGGTTGTCAGACTTTCGGGCTACTGACGACCCGTAACGACTGTCAAAGATTCACGAATGACAGCCTTGACCAACGGCTTAAAGTGATTTCCGAGACACGGAGGGGTCTTGGTATGTGAAGATGGTCACCGATCCACAGACCAACCGCAGCAAGCGTAGCTTAACCTGAACGATCGACCCGTGCGGCATATTATTACTTAGCTACAAGCCCCTCAAAGCCCTGTTTGAAGATCAGACACGTGTAAAAATGTTACAGGTGTTAAAGCTAAAATTTTGGAAATTCCTGAAAAAATAAAAAATAATAGTAAGTAGATTATGCACCGAGGGGCTAAAGTTGTGCCTTATGTCATGGGCGTCATATTGAATCTCGAGCGCAATGAAGGATTCGGGATTTAACTCACGAGCGAAGCGAGGGAGTTAATACAAGAATCCTGAATGCAGCGAGGGATTCAAGCTAGCCCAAGGCAAAGACACCTTTAGCCCAGAGGAGGATACTCTACTTTTTATACCTACTGTGAGAAAATAATAGCCATAGTACGAAAAACAAATAAATTAACTAATGTTACAGCCAATTACTATTACGGTATTACGGCGCGGTACGGTATTTGTTATTATTAATGCCAGTTTTAATGTTATTCCATTCCTTTTAAAAAATGGTTCGTAGTTATCTAATTATTCTTACAATATTATGTCTTCGAAAACATGGCAACGATATGAAGAAGCAGTCGTTATGATTTTGTAGGAAATCGAGAATATCATCCACGCGTAGTAAGGGTATCGAGAATAGTTTTCCTCTTTCTGGCACCAAAGGGTGTTTGTTAGTACTATACTGCCAATTTAGCTGAGCATGTGAGATTCCAGATTCAAATCACATTATTGACCAGCGGGTCATAATGAAATCCAGTACAACATTATTGACCGGCTGTGCCCCGGGCCACTAATGACTCACTTTAGGTTAAGGTTGCTTGACATATAATTTGACATTTTCGAGCAGGTGGTGTGAAAAGTAATTAAATACTAAAGTTATGAACCTTTAAGGTCTTAAATGGGTGGAAAGATCTACCTACGAAACCCCCTTGTTTGGCTAACCCGCGGAGGGTTATCAAAACTAACACCCTGTATATATCTGTGGGCAGAAGTGTATACTCAGTAATAGATCCTACTAATATTATAAACGTGAAAGTTTGTATGGATGGATGGATATTTATTACTCTTTCACGCAAAAACTGCTGAACGGATTTGTATGTTTGGCACGCAGATGGTTTATAACCAGGATTAACATATAGGATACTTTTTATCCCGATATTCCCACGGGATCGAAACTAATGCTGGTGAAACCGCGGGGCGCAGCAAGTACCCTCATAATCGCTTTATCACCCTAAGGTGGAGTGCCATTTACATTATCAGCCTATAATATTCCCACTGCTGGGACACAGGCCTCCTCTCGGTGAGGGGGAGTGGACTGTAATCTACCACGCGGGCCCAGTGCGGGATGGTGTGCCAGTCATGTCTTCGAATGTTTGGTTCTAGGACATGCCGGTTTCCTCACGATGGTTTCCTTCACCGTTTCGAGAGTAAAATGCCTGTCTGGATTCAAACCTACAACTCGTAAGTCGCGGCCGTTACCCCTGGACCACCGCTGCTCTTAATCTCTTATTTTGTTAGTATGACACTTGGCCCGACTTGGGCATCGAAACCAGGACCTCACGCACAGTAGTCGACCTTGCGCTCGCTAAACCAACGATCTAAAAAAAACACAAAAGAGTATCAAATGCATGTGTATTGTTATGTTCTTGAAGGTGACAAATGTTACAAAAAAGTTCCGTTTTTTTATGCTGCGATTTTAACTAGATTATTGTGGAAACATACAGAGCGGTAGAACGGACGGGGCCGCTAGGTTTTAATAGGTCATTCTATCTAGCCTTTTTCCAACTATGTTGGGGTCGCCTTCCAGTCTAACAGGAGGCAGCTGAATACCAGTATTTTACATGGAGCGGCTGCCTATCTGACCTCCACAAACCAGTTACTGGGTAATACGATACCCCTTGGTAAGACTGTTGTCAGATTTTCGGGCTTCTGACGACCCGTAACGACTGCTAAAGATCTACAAATGACAGCTGGGACTAACGGCTTAACATGCATTCCGAGGCACGGAGGAGTCTTGGTATGTAAAGATGGTCAACCATCCACGGACCAACCGCGGCAAGCGTAGCTTAACCTGATCGATCGACCCGTGCGGCTGTTATTTCTTAACCACAAGCCCCTTTTCCCAACTATGGGTATTTACAACCCAGTTCCTAGGTACCTAATATGATGCCGCTTGATAAGACTGGTTCCCGGGCTTCTCACTTCCCGTTACGACTGTCAAAGATCTACAAATGACAGCTGGGACCAACGGTTTAACGTGCTTTATGAGGCACGGTCGTTTTATCATAGGTATTATATTCTGTCCACTAGGTTAACCGTTTTTAGGGTTCCGTAGCCAAATGGCAACGGAACCCTTATGGATTCGTCATGTCTGTCTGTCTGTTTGTCTGTCCGTCCGTATGTCACAGCCGCTTTTTTCCGAAACTATAAGAGCTATACTGTTGAAACTTGGTAAGTAGATGTATTCTGTGAACCGCATTAAGATTTTCACACAAAAATAGAAAAAAAAACAATAAATTTTGGGGGTCCCCATACTTAGAACTGAAACTCAAAATTTTTTTTTTTTCAGACCCTTACGTGTGGGGTATCTATGGATAGGTCTTCAAAAATGATATTGAGGTTTCTAATATCATTTTTTTCTAAACTGAATAGTTTGCGCGAGAGAAACTTCTAAAATAAGAGAATGATAAAACTAAAAAAAATATATGATGTACATTACCATATAAACTTCCACCGAAAATTGGTTTGAACGAGATCTAGTGAGTAGTTTTTTTTTAATACGTCATAAATCGTAACGTAACGGAACCCTTCATGGGCGAGTCCGACTCGCACTTGGCCGGTTTTTTTGACAGCTGCCTTAGATCGTACAGACGCCAGCACATCAAGCTACTACTATCTGTCAAATTAATTTAATAAATGATTTTATTTTGTAAGTAGGTTTGTACAAACACTTTTACACGTCAATCATATTTTAAAACTAGATGAGGTTTAGATGAGGTAATAGATTTTCGACTTTATCGCTAAGGGATTAAGGTTCAAAGTTGATTGCGAAATTTATTGTCTTCTTACAGACATACATAATACTACGGTATCACACACGATACACGTACGCGTGTATCAGTTTTGACAAAAAAAAAATATAATTGCTCACTAGTTCGATCTTGCTAATGATGGATACTTTTTAAAAATTTTGGGCTTCTAATGATGCACTCTTTTTTTGAATGACTGATGCGAGCGAGCTGAGCTAGCGAAGCTAGCGGTGCCGGGGCCGGCTGGCGCTACATCCAAGTTGGCCGCTGTTACTTTTTGGACTCCAAAATAGGAATTGCAAAATTTCTACATTATATGGAGTACATAACATAATTCTATTCTAATTATTTGAGGTTCACAAAAAGATGCGCAACCATTAGAGTTTCTAAACTCAATTATTGCGCCTCTTTTTTGTGTTCAGGGAAGCAAAATGGAATTATTAGTTTGATTTAATACATTCCTTAAAATATAATATTACAAACCTACCTAAATTGTAGCAAAGGTGTTTTAACCAACTACTAGTTAGTTAAACAACAACATAAAAACTCCATTAATTTATCTTTTTGCCCGCTATCATTACTTGAGTGCAACGAATCTGAAAGTATATACAATTGTATGTAATTCACTACTTAGAGCGAAGGAGGCGTGAACTTAATCTGCCGACGATTTACAGTTAGGAAATAATATAATTGCTTTGTGTACCAAGTGTGAGGGACGATGAAGGTTCTAGATTTGTTTTCAAGGTTTTAAGAGCGGTGTAAGACAATTACTGAAGCCTGCACCCTAATTGCGTAACACACAATCAACCGGAATCTGAATAATTTTGAAGCAAATTGCTAATCCATTGCTTCATAAGTTCGAAAAATTTGTCTGCTCAACACGTAAATAACGCAATGAATGTTGTTGAACTGTCAAAATGAAACCGATTCCGATTGATCGTGTGTTACGCAATTAGGGTGCTGAAATTGTAATTTTGTTTGATTTTTAAAAAAAGTGTCATTTCATTTATTTATTCACAAACAATTTACATTGTGTTTGAAATCGTTCCCTAAGATAAAAATAATAAAAAAAAAAACATTAACATTCATAATACAAGAAACACATTAAAAAAAATAACAACATAACAACTAACTAAAATTACCTGCAATAACATTTTCAATGTCAACTCATTATGAATTTAAGGTTATAAATAGAAATCATTTAACATAATACAAGTACCTAACACATTTAAAAATTAACATATTATTATTATTACATTATTTATTCTCCTACTCATTTCTGGGATTCCCCTTCTATCGTAAATAGGTAAGTAATCCTACTCCTACTATATATTATATATCCTACTAGAATCCTACTATAGTACTAATATTATAAACGTGAAAGTTTGTATGGATGGATGGATGGATGGTTTGTCACACTTTCACGCAAAAATTACTGAACGAATTTGGATGAAATTTGGCACACATATAATTTATAACCAGGATTACCACATAGGATACTTTTCATCCCGATATTCCCACGGGATCAACACTTATGCGGGTGAAACCGCAGGGTGCTGCTAGTCAGTTATAAATTTTTTAGTCACAAGCAGTCACGCCCGCAACTCTTTCCCGTGTATTTCACATACATACACAAAGGCTACTAAAAATGTTCGTCACAGACCTTAACACGGCTTGCGACCACATTATACATATGACCCTAGTACTAAGGTCACTAATTATATTGTTCAGAATACATGAGTGTTCCGCTAAATGAGGCCTCCTTTGTTTTACAGAGATTTTTGCCAGAAAAAAAAAACGTTTTTAGGAAAATAATTGTGTGTTCGACAATGTGGAATTCCGTGCGTGACGAGGTCTTTGTCATGTGCAGTGATAGGAATAGGTAGTGCCTATTAGCCTAAACTTCGAAGAACAGAGACAAGAAACGGAGACTTCCTTAGGACTAAATTTTTTCTGGGACATCTGTCCCGAAATTCGGGACAACACTTTTGAATACATTAAAAAAATATGTTATTTGGAATAAGTACCTAATTCGTCTATATTTACCTAAGTTTTGTGACTAGACATACCATTTATAACTCCATAATAATAACTTATCGTCTATGGGCTCTAAAGGAAAAATAAAACACATAGAATCTTGTTGTAAGTTACAACAATATTCTATGTGTTTTTTTCTGTGTGTTTTTTTACAGCTGGCTATCCCGAACAGCGTGAAAACATGGATCCCGATAAGTTACGGGCATATAAGACAAACGAGCCACCGGCCATAGCCACCAGTGTCCCAGAGACAAGCAGCTCACATGTTTTGTTATTTTTTGAGTCCAGCTCATCCCACCAACTGCGCGTCTGGGCCAGGGCCTGCCGCCATGTCATTTTGGGTCGTAAGTTTGGCCCATTGATCGTCTGATATGCGACAGATGTGTCCAGCTTTCATGCTTTTACATACGTTTTAAAACATATGTACGTATTTAGAACTAGGTATATTGTATATTTATTTTCTTGCAGCACCGTTTGACGTCATTACGTCAACGTCACTGGAAATCAGCGCTGGGGCTCTGGGTGGATGTGACGCATATTTTCCCCCACTTGTTCTTTTTTGTGTTTTTTTTTTGCGTCATGTTTAGTCTGTCAAATTTTCCCAATCAAACTATAATAGAACCTAATGCTTTAGCGATAAAGTTGAAAACCTATTAAAGAAATTTGACAGATTGTAGTAGCTTGATGTGCTGGTGTCTGTACGTTCTGGCCCCTTGCAATCAGCTACACACCATTGATATCACTTCGAAACTCGAATGGTGTCTCGTTGTGAATCCGCGATGATTTACTTTAAAAACAAATGAGTTCGCTTTCGAATTGTGTGCGCTCACTTGTGAGTGAGGTGAGCAGTGAACTTTACAGAGTTTATTTCTTTTAGAACATTCTCTACACCGTTGAAATTATCATTAACTTTCATAATGAAATCGAAAGCATTTGGAAACTGCGTGTCAAAACTAACATTAATGAAACCGTTAAAATATTTAAATTGTTCTCAAAACTGTTACAGTTCTTACGTAATATTAATTTATTTGAGCAATTTCATAGATTTATGATCTGTAACGAATAGTGCGGGAGAAACTGTGACTACTGTCTTGTAGACCCGGTTTTGTAATTAATATTCTTGTTTTAAATATGAAATTGACTGCATTGCACTAAACCGTGTACTGATTGGACAGGTCTAATCAATTTGTGGTTCTTTCCTCAAAAGACCATTTCAGACACCAATCTACATGGTCTCCACGTGGATCTGACCAAGATCATTATGTATGGATTTTAAAAGGGACTGTGACCTCCGAGTTTATTTCGGCCTTTTTTCTTAGACTAGTCAGATAGAAAACGCCAAACACATCTAGTTAAAAAAAAATTATGATTGACATGTAAAAGTGTTTGTAAAAACCTACTTACAAAAAATAAATCATTTAAGTATCATTGGTCAAGTGGGGCTGCTGAACAGCACCCTAATTGGGTAACATAACACCAATCGGAATCTGAAACATTTTGAAGCAAATTGCTAATCCATTGCTTCATAAGTTCGAAAAATGTGTGTGCTCAACACGTAAATAACGCAATGAATGTTGTTGAACTGTCAAAATGAAACCGATTCCGATTGATCGTGTGTTACGCAATTAGGGTGCTGGTGGTCCTGCACAATCTCAATCTGAATCATTTTGAAAGATATTGCTAATCCCTAGCTTCATATGTTCAAAAAATGTTTAACAGCGTAAATAACGCAGTGAATGTTGTTGAACTGTCAAAATGCGACCCATTGCTACTGATCGTGCGCCTAATTACCCCGCTGGTTCCGATTCCCGGGTCAGTCAATACTTCAGGAATTTCTTAGCAGCAGTTCGGATTCTGGATTTGTGCAAGATTAGTGACAATATACTTTCCCCTCACTTATTATATGAGACATAAACATTTTTTTTTTTATTGTTTATTGTGCCAGTAGACCAATTCCCTTAATTAAAAACGTTCAAAAACTAATGGCAATCTATGATTATTATCTATCATTTTTTTGACAATCAATGTCAAAAACTTGTCAAAAATGTAGGGAGATTAGAGGTATTTTTGACAGATTGAGACTGAGATCAGACTGTGAACGTTCTTAAAATTACGAGAATTGCCCCTCTGCTCTTGTCCTCGATCACGCCTGATGGAAAGCGATGGATGAGGTCTATGATGGAACGAGCGTACCCCGAAGATGCCTGTTCACTGGCGACATGGTGTAGTTTTATACACCTCTGCATACCCCAACCAATATGGGCGTGATGTTATGTTTTTTTGTATTCGTTCCGAATTTTAATTCATAAAACAACTTCGTTCTAGAATCTAGATTATTACACAATACTAATAACATAATGATTTAAAAATCAGCAAATCTAAAAAAACAGCAGATCTAAAAAGGCCCATAAACATGTTTTCACTTATGTAAAACCATGTTTATGTAAACTGTAGTCATAAAACTACAGTTTGAAAGCCAATTTTATTTACTAATTCATGTATCTGTTGCTCTCGATCCATAGATTTTTTTGTTTTTTTAATATTTAAACCTAACGTTTAATATTTTGGTTGCCATGACAACCAGCCAATGATAATAGTAAGAGACAAACAAAGCTTCAAACATTTATTTTAAAGACTGTACACAACAGGATGGTAAAGTTCTTACACCATCAGCATCATCTACCTAGCCTTTCCACAACTATGTTAGGGTTGGCTTCCAATCTGACCCCGCCCGATCCTTCTTAAGTGAAGTGCCAGCTCGCGCGGTAGCTGTGCCTAATGTAAATGTAAACTCATGACTATGACCTCTGAGTTTGTTTCGGCCTTTCTTCTCAGAGATAGTCCTAGGAAACGCCGTGCTCATCAAAGCACTAATAATTAAAATTCGATCCAGCCGAATCCCTTTTGCTGCCCTCTCTCAGTGACACCCTAAGCCGAGGTTCGTTCCCCACAGGGGGAGCCCTTAGCGTGTAGTCACTTAAAAATTTTAGTTATAAGCCCTGGCTGGAGGCTTTAAGTTTTCTTAAGGCAACCACAGGATAGTCCGGTTAAGTAGTCACAACCTCTCAAGGTCAACTACGAGATGCCATATATAAAAAAAAAAAAAAAAAATTCCAATCTGACCGGATGCAGCTGAATGTTACATGCTGTATTTTTCATGGAGCCACTGCCTACCTGTCCTTCACAACCCAGTTACTGGATAACACGTTACTCCTTGGTAAGGCAGGTTGTCAGACTGGGATTCTGACTAGCCGTAACGACTGTCATAGATCTACGAATGACAACCAGGACCAACAGCTTAGCGTGCTTTGGCACAAACCAAGGCACAAAGGAGTATCGGTAATGGATGGTCACCCATTCACGGATTGACCTAGGAAAGTGTAGCCTAACCTTCTATCGACTCTATTATTTAGCCACGAGCCCCTTTCGTTCTTCAACCACAGCACACAATGCTCAAAAATTACAAACCCACGTTTCTTTCGGCATTTTCTTCCTTATACATAATTATATCAATGATATTTTTTTATCTACACAACGTGAGTCACTCAGTTACAATAGGAACTTCTTGCAACCCAATATAATTAATTCGGTTGCCAAAGTAATATTTACCTTCCTATTTATACATATAGCTATTAGTTCAATGACAGCAAGCTTATTGACAAATGCTAAGGTCCTGAGTTAAATATCCGGCTCAGACCACAATGAGTGACATTTGAAAAGTTTATAGTAGTTAGAATACCATAAACTGATGGTGCCGGAACAAATTGAGAGGAAATTGGGTAAGCTCTGGAACCAAATATTCGAAGACAACTAACAACTCGCACTGGTTTCGCGTGGTTAAGCCCACGAGGAGACCAGCCGATCGATTCTGTCAAAATCTCACCGTGAAAAGTTAGGTGAAGTGAGCTTAAAGTGAGCTGTCAAAGTGTCAATCCCTAGAATTAGTTGGAATGACAGCTCACTCCACGCTCACTTCACCTAAGTTTTCACGGTGAGATGGTTACAGAATCGCACTCCTGTATCCGAGCAGTGGGCCCTGTGCGGGTTAGTAGATGTCACATGTCTTCGATTTTTTTGTTCTAGGACATGCCGGTTTCCTCACGATGTTTTCCTTTACCGTTTTGAGAGCAGTGGTGATGAAATAATTTACACATAGTAAAGCGCCTGTCTGGGTTCGAACCTACGACCTACAACTCGTAATTTGCGGCCGTTACCACTGGGCCACCACTGCTCTATAATTAGACTATACAGGGTGTAACAAGACCCATCACATAGCCGTCAGCCACGCATTTTGTACATCAAACTAAGTAACAATGCATAAAATTAATTGTTGGGAAACTACTTTTTGGTGTGAAAACTTGCTGTTTGCGGTAGTGCGCAATGTAACACGCACAACATTGTGCCTATGGGTGGGTGCATGCAACGGTAGTTAAAGTTGTGTTATGACATTAAAAACTGGTTTTCATAAAAAAACGCCAGTAAAAAAGTTGACCTTCTATGTCTCCGTAAACAGAACGTTCCCAAGTATGGTCCAGCACAAAAATATATTACAATGACGGGGAGTGCAAGAGCAGCGGTGGCCCAGTGGTCACGGCCGCGACTTACGAGTTGTAGGTCGTGGGTTCGAACCCAGTCAGGCGCTTTAATTTGTGTAAATAATTTCATCACCACTGCTCTCAAAACCGTGAAGGAAAATATCGTGAGAAAACCGGCATGTCCTAGAACCAAAAATTCGAAGACATGTGACATCTATCAACCCGCACTGGGCCTGCCTGGTGGATGACAGCCCACTGCCTCTTGAAGAGAGGAGGCCTATGTCCCAGCCGTGGGAACATTAAAAGCTGATTATGGGGAGTGCAAGTGACTCTCAGCTTCGTTTTACACCCGTTATAGATAGTTCGCAAGTCATATCATAATCATAATAATATCATCAACATATCGCGTGGCATTAGCACCTATAACATTACAAGTACATTATGTAAACCAGATAATGAAGTCATCTAACTAATTACATTAACAACGGGTTTACCGTTATTTATGTTCAACTGTCATTTTGTAAACGCACGTTAGGTTTGGACAATGACTTATTAAGTTACTAGCTGCGCCCCGCGGTTTCACCCGCATAAGTTTTGATCCCGTGGGAATATCGGAATAAAAAGTATCCTATGTGTTAATCCTGGTTATAAACTATCTGTTTGCCAAATTTCATCCACATCCGTTCAGTAGTTTTTGCGTGAGAGTAATAAACATCCATCCATCCTTACGAACTTTCACGTTTATAATATTAGTAGGATTATACAACTTTTGCCCGAGGCATCGCCTGCGTGGACATCGGAAATAATCCCACGGGAACGTACTACCGGGATAAAAAATGTGCCTATGTCCTTACCCAGCGGGGTAGTTGCGTAACACACTAGCAGTAGTAATGGCTTTCATTTTGACAGTTCAACAACATTCATTGCGTTATTTACGATGTTCAGCAGACTAATTTTTCGAACATTAAAGCAATGGATTCATCATAATCAGCTTACAGCAGACATGGCCTCTCCTATTGCACGCCATTTAACTCGATTTTCGGCAACTCTCATCCAGCTACTACCAGCCATCCTGCGAAGGTCGTCACTCCACCTAGCCTGAGGGCGTCCTACCTTGAGTTTGCCGATGCGCGGTCTCCACTCAAGAACACGTCTACCCCAACGGTCATCGGTTCTACGGCTAATACGGCCGGCCCATTGCCACTTCAGCTTGCTTATTCTGTGAGCTGTGTCAACAATTTTGGTTCTCTGCCGGATCACCTCGTTGCGGATTTCCCTGAGAGACTCCAAGCATAGTCAGTTCCATAGCTCGCTGGGCGATCTTGAATTTATGGACCAGAATTGCCGTGAGTGTCCACGTTTCGGCTCCGTAAGTCATAAGCGATGGATTATTTAAAAAAAAAAAAATTTTTTTTTTATTAGAAATGGATTTTTACTTCAAAATGATTCAGATTCTGATTGATAGTGTGTAACACAATAAGGGTGTTGGTCATGGTTTATTCGTGTGCCGTATTTTATCGAAATCTGTGCAGACAGACAGACAGAGTTACTTTCACATTAATAATATTTGTATGGATGACTTAGTTCGAAAAGTAGCCACAATGTTGCAAAATTTAGGCTATCTTTTGGAAGTAGAGCGACCGACAGACAGACAGACAACGAACAGTCTAAACTTATAACGATACAAACATAACATAACATCACGCTAGTTTCCCCGAAGGGGAGGACAGTGATGTAATAGTACACGTATTAGTCAGTTATTTTCAAGGCCTATATAACCAGTCTTATAAAGTGGTAACGTATTACCCAGTAACTGGGTTGTGGAAGTCTGATAGGCAGTCGCTCCATGTAAATTACTGGTATTCAGCTGCATCCGGTTAGACTGGAAGCCGACCCCAACATATAGATCCGACCGAAATAACTCGTGAGAAAGACTAGGCAGACAGGTGGCTACCGAAGCACGCCCACACACAAGCAGAGAACTGGTGGTCCTCGTCACCGGGCTGCAGGCAGTCCAAGGAAGCCATGCCATCATTAGATGGCCAGCTAACCAAAATATTACTACGCCTGGACAGGAAAGGCCTGCGCCTGGTGACGGGGACCATCACGGGACACTGCTCACTAAACAAACACTTCCACGCGATAGGCATAACGGACAGCCCCTTGTGCAGGGCTTGCATGGAGGCTGATGTAACCGTCGCGCATGTGCTCTTTGAGTGCACAGGCGTCACCCAGATTAGGTCGGAAATCCTCGGGACACCCAGATCTTACACGGATGTTCTCAACAGACCAGGAGACTTAATGAGCTTCTGGAGGGAGGTGGGCTGGTTGGAATAACCACCGACGGCCGCCATGGCCATATGTACATAGAACATAAAAGGCAGTCCCATGTAACATCCATTAACTGGACAGAAATCCAGACCACAAGCTGCTTCTGGGAAATTCCCAACGAAAAATCCAAATTACACATTACCCAACCTGGGAATCAAACCCAGGAACCCACACTTGTGGCCAAAATCCCAAACGATACAAGCAAAGTCAGAGGCAATAGCTAGTACAAAAGAAACCACTCTGTAAGACAGGGAAGTAGTTAAGTACTTACAATGTCTTAGCCTATGACCTCAGTATGACCTCTTACAATTCCTAGTACTGATCAATGGACTAATTAGCATATTTATTAGCCTTTATGTTCTTGCTTAATTTAATGAGTACATAGGAGGAAGTCTGTAATTGGCTAAATGGCAAAGATAGAATAAAAAATGAGTACTTACTACCACATGCGAACTCACGCTGACGGCACGCTAAATCCTGCATCGCGCAAGCAGAGTTTACCGCGCAACTAGCATAATATATACAACGTTCCGACATCAATAATTGTCGGGGCAAGTCCGGTTAAGCAGACGCCAACCTCCTAAGTTGAACTGCGAGATGCCATTAAAAAAAAAAACTGTCAATGGTCGGACAGTAACCATCCCAATGAGGATGGAGGATGAAGGAAATTTCACCCTGTTCCTCATAAAAGGAAGTCTGAAAGTAACACCAGTGACTGAAAAGTTGTGTGGAAATCAGTTGTCATGGTATGGGCATGTGATGATGCGGAGGTATGAGAAAAATGTCGTGAGAAAAGTTTTGGGCATTTATTTATTTATTACTTTAATTAAAACGGTTTAAAACCAATTACAGTAATTAAAAATACAATGTGTATATACACGAACACAAGATAAAAAGTACACAAAAGATGAAATATAAAATCATCTAGTAAAACAACACTTTCATAAATCCCTCTCACAGTACTTCTGACATGCCGACAAAATCTTCGTCCATTCGTCCGCAATATGGGTATGAATGTCGATGGCTATAATAGTAGGGGAAGACCAAAGAAACGATGGATGGTATGTGTAAATGATGATATGGTTAGAAAGGGGGTGACTACCTTCGTGGAATCATTATAATCTTGCCCATAGCCCAATTTATTTGGGGTCAACACTACATGTCTTTTTCTTCCATACTTCTCTATTAGTTGTCATCTCGGTAGTCACTCCCTTGCTAGCAATATCATCTAGGGAATATAAGCTATATTATAAGTGAACCAGACAGACCTGACCTGACCAGACCTTTTAAAAAACCTCCGGCATCCATTTTCGTTATATTATAAAATTATGTTTATGTCTAATTTAGGGGTTAAGACTCAGTTTACTACACCCAGTGCCCGTCCCTGTATCCACGTTTGACAATGCCCATGCCTTTCATTTTGACAATTCGACAACATTCATTGCGTTATTTAAGTTATCGAGCACACGAATTTTACAAATAAATGAAGCAATCGATTAGGAATTCCCTCAAAATCCTTCAGATTGTGAAAGAAAGTGAGTTACGCAATTGGGGTCCCGGTGAGACGGTCCACCGTCCGCCTTCGTATAAGAGTATCGTCATGTCCTCCCACGTTTTGTGTTGGATGACGTCAGTGCAACTTTCTCTGTCGTGAGCGGATGCCGTGACTCATCGGTGTTGGGCTACGAAACAAGCGATTTAACTTATTTCACTTGGTAGCTCTGCCCCTCCACCAACGTTGACAGCCTCATCATTTGCCTATTTGGCATGCACACTATTCACAGTAATCACTGTAGGTTCGAACCCAGACAGGCGCTTTACTTTGTGTAAATTATTTCATCACCACTGCTCTCAAAACGGTGAAGGAAAACATCGTGAGGAATCCGGCTTGTCTTAGAACCAAAAATTCGAAGATATAAATGACATCTACCAACTCGCACTGGGCCCGCGTGGTGGATTACGGCGCACTCTCTCTCTCACTGAGAGCATGCACCAATCAAAAACATTCTAAGTTAAGTAGGTTGCCAAGACTGTTTAAAAGTTGTCAAATCTAATATCTAAAGTTAAGTCTATATTTCTTATATTTTTGTTTTCCTGTTATCTGTAAGTAAGTTATTTCTGCATTTTTTTTTTCAAAAGTTTAGGCTCAGTAGTTTCGGAGATTAGAGGGGAATTGTCAATTTTCACATATTTTCTTATATAACTTCAAAACTGTTCATTTTAAAATTATACAAAAAATATATTTGAAACCTTCATAACAAGCCCTTTCATTTGATATGTCACGTGATACAGTTTGCAAAACTTTTGCCTTTTTTTGTCTTATTTTCTAGTTTGGCCCGCAAAAGTGACCCCCATATTCAGAATTCCTTTATTTACGTTACACGTCCGTGTTTGGGTCATAGAAATTCATGTGTACCAACACTTAATCAGTTCAGTAGATTCGGAGCAAATTGGCTGTGTCAGGCAGACGGACAGACAGACATACACACAAGTGGCTCTACAAGGGTACCGTTTTTTCGATTTATTCCGGTCTGATCCCCTGAACTGATCCCTTGCTGGTTGTTATTACGTTTTAATTCTGATCCACTACAAACTTGTCATTCCGTTCTGGATTTCATTTGGACAAACGGATTTCAAATCCGACGAGCAGTTCTAGATATTAGCGCGTTCAAACAAAGGAATGACAGCCGTGACCAACGGCTTAACGTGCTTTCCGAGGCACGGAGGGGTCTTGGTATGTAAAGATGGTCAGCCATCCACGGCAAGCGTAGCTTAACCTGATCGATCGACCCGTACGGCTGTTATTACTTAGTATATAGATATGAATAAAAAAATGGCGTCAACTCTTTCGCCAGCTTCATAGCCCCACACAAACCGCAGTCAGCCAGTCTCGGCTCTCGCAACAACGACGATAAAATCCTCAATATTTGGCAGTGCACGATAAATTCAGTTTCTACAAAAATGCCTTGTATTACGTGTAACATGACACGGTCGTTATTTTTGGCATTCTATAACATTATTTGGTTTGTGTTGTTGTCATGTCATTGTCGGTGTCGCACTTAGAGTTGTGGACAGTTTTAGGTACCTTGGCCACGTTGTCACGAGCGACCTAAGGGATGACTTAGATATAGAGAAGGAGCGCAGGGCGTTGTCTGTGAGGAGCTGCCCGCAGGTTCGCTCTTTGTTCTACAGACGTCAAAATAACCCTTTTTAAGGCGTTCTGTCAATCGTTTTACACGAGTGGCCTGTGGGTATCGGCGCGTCGAGCCTACAACGTCCTGCGTGTTCAATTTATTATTGCTTTTAGGATGCTGTTGGGACTGCCATGGCGTTGTAGCGCTTCAGGAAGTTCGCGGAGGCTCACACAGATGGCTTCCATGCCATCATGCGAAAGAAAGCGGCCTCCATACTACAGCGCTTGCATGTTAGTAACAACAGCATCCTGAAAATGATAGCTGCCAGACCGGACTGTCCCTTTCAAGGACACTGGGTGGAGGCAGTCATAGGTCTAAATAAATAAATATTTTTGTAAAAACTAACAATACTAACCTACTTATTTAAGCACCATTGTTACTAACACCAAAATACTAACACATTTATGGACCTTGTAGTCTGAAATAAAGTATTTTTATTATTATTATTTCCTTTATTTCATTATATTTTAAAATATTTTTACAAAAAGATATAAAAAACATTTAAAAATATAAAAAATAGTAGCCCACCAGTATCGGGAACAGGGTCCAAGCTACCAGTGGTCAGGGCTCCAGAGAGAGGAACCTCCCGACAATGCGAGCCGTGTCCAGAAGTACCGCTTTCTGATTGATTCAGAAAGCGGTACTTCGAGCCCTTGATCCAGCTGCCCAACAAGAGCCTCCTCAGGTGTTGGTTTAGGCTCTTGGCTATTAAGCCATTGGCTGTTATTATTATTATTATTGTACGCTTTCGATTTCGGATTAAATATATATATACGATCTCGTTGGTTCAGTGTCGCAAATGGCTCGATTCCCGGGTCGGCCAAGGTGTTATTGGATTTTTCCATCTGAAATTTCTCAGTAGCAGCGCGGAGTCTGAATTCGTGCAAATTTGGCGAAATGCGTGTGTACCTACTATTTATAGGTAGGTACTACACCTAACCTAACCCTTCGGGAACAACATGCGTGACGTTATGTATGTACCTGTCAAAATTACATTAAAAATGCCTCACTGATCTAGTGGTCGCAAGCTGCTGAGTAGATATACAGTCATAGGTTCCCCTGGTCGATGACCAGCATAACTATTCACAACCATCTGACAGGCTATCGTATCGAAAATGACATATTTCAGAAACCTGGGGCTGCAGTCTCGACATTCATAGCGATCGCTTTACGACCGAATTCAGTCACAAAGTCCCGGATTGACAGGTGTAATGTATGGAGTGACAGGTGTAATGTATGGAGTGACAGGACTTTGCGACCGAATTCGGTCGTAAAGCGATCGCTATGAATGTCGAGACTGCTGGGGCTGGGGCTGCAGTCTCGACATTCATAGCGATCGCTTTACGACCGAATTCGGTCACAAAGTCCCGGATTGACAGGTGTAATGTAGGTATGGAGTGACAGGACTTTACGACCGAATTCGGTCGCAAAGTCCCGGATTGACAGGTGTAATGTATGGAGTGACAGGACTTTGCGACCGAATTCGGTCGTAAAGCGATCGCTATGAATGTCGAGACTGCAGCCCCTGATTTGCCTTGCCCCCCACAGCAAACATCCGTCGGAAGAATAGCTGTCGTCTATTTGATTTAACCACCACGAGATCTAACGACCACGGGTTTTCGGGTTTTGGTCGTTCACTGGTTTTGGAGTTGTGAACAGCGTTTAGAGGACCTCCTCGTTCCTACGATAACATTGATTGATGTTCGATACGGTACGGAAGCGTACCGAGTGGCTGTGATTAGGTATGCTGGCTCGCCCATTAAGTAATAGTTAAATGGGACTTGAATACTCGTATAAATGGAGGAATGTGGATAATAGGCGTGACAAATTTAGACTTTTTTTAGACGAATTCCCTCGATCAACAAAACATAGTAAAAGCTGTTTAGCTATGGCTGTACGTATATATAATAAATTATCATGTAAACTTAAATTACTAAATGGCAGACTGTTTAAAATTCACTTGTTTAAATGGCTAAATGACAATAATTTTTATAGCAATAAGGAATACTTTGAACATAAGTAAGTTGTGTTAACCAATTTGCATGATTTAGTCTTAAGCAAAACATGTATGATCTTATCCCTAACTCATGTATGTACCTTTGTATACCATGTTTTACGCAAATAAATAAATATGAATAGGAATACAGTGAGTACTCATGAGACAATACCTCAAACGGCGCAAATATAACAACCTTATTGGACCTTGTTTTAAACCTTTTTGATTTTTTGATTTTATTGGGAGCTATATGTTTGAGCCGTTTGGGGTTGAAACACTAGGGCCTTGGGGTCCGAGTGCTCATCGAATTTTTCGTTACATCGCCAAGCGGTTGGTTGACTCTTCACGTGACCAGAAGGCTGGCCTATTTTTAGCCCAAAGAATCAGCATTACCATCCAACGTGATAATGCTGCCAGCCTTTTGGGCACTTTCCCACTGACAGTGATGCGGACGAATTTTTTGATGCCCAATGAGCTCCTGCCTTTTTCTATATTTTTTTGTATAATATACTTGTATATAATTGTATATAGTGTATATTAGTGTTACTTGATATTTGTTTAACTTGAAATAAAAAGTACATCTCAGTGAGACAATTATGAATTAATATAAAACGGTGCCAGATCGAGTAAGATTACATCATTTAAAAGATCTCCAGTAGTGAACTTAGGTCTAGGTAGACATTTATTAGAATAGGTAACGGTGCCAACCTATTTGTCCTCGACAAACTTGAGTATACTATTTGTATTTAAGTTTTCGTGTCCTAAGTACGTTTAGCCGGTGATAAGAAGCTCAAAGAACGTGGTGCGCGCGAATTTATGTGTATCTATTACGAGGTGATAGCGTAACACACTATCAGTAGTTTCATTTTGACAGTTAAACAACATTCATTGCGTTAGTTACGTTGTTGAGCAGACACATTTTACGAACATGTAAAGCAATGGATTTGGATGACTTTTCCTTCAAAATTATTCAGGTTGAGATTCATAGTGTGTTACGCAATAGGCTATTTTCCTAAAAAATTCTAATTAGTCCGTCAGATTATCAAAAAATATTGGACCCGTATTTTTTCTTTTATCAATTATATAAAAAATGATGAAGAATCGCCCGTTAAAGTTTCGCGTCACGTCACTTGCTTGCGACACTTTTGCAAGCAAGTGACGTCACGACTCCCACTCCCAAATTTTGACGCGCTTTATCTTTGTCATTTTTAGTTTGATTGACAAAAGAAAAAATACGTGTCCATTATTTTTCATAATCTAACTGACGGACTAAATATAATTAATCTTTTTTTACCCAGGCAACTACCCTATTAGGGTGCCATCGTGAGGAAACCGGCATGTCCTAGAAGCAAAAATTCGAAGACATGTGACATCTAACATCTACCAACCCGCGCTGGGCCCGCGTGATGGAATACGGTTCATGCACTCCCTCTCATTGAGGGGAGGACTCTGTCCCAGCAGTGGGAACAGCTAATTATACTTATGCAACAAAATAGCTACCTATGATTCATGATCTAGCTAGGAGGGTAATAATCATTATATTTGGGTAAACCATGTTTTTTTGTCTAAAATCTTCACGCTACGTGCATTTGGGTGACGAGTAGTCTAATAACAGCCTTGGCACTGTTGAGTACTCTACTGTGAAAATTACTATTATTATGTTTTCGTTAGTAGGATGTAATTATTTGGTTGAAATTGTGATATTATTCTGTTATGATATTCATACTTCATCATTAACCTTTTTGCCAATAGGCTAATTTCCTAATTAATTCTAATTAGTCCGTCATTTAGATTATCAAAAAATATTGGACCCGTATTTTTTCTTTTGTCAAATATATAAAAAATGATGAAGATATCGCCCGTTAAAGTTCCGCGTGACGTCACGCCTTGCTACACTTTTTAGCATGGCGTGACGTCACGACCCCCACTCCGAAATTTTGACGCGCTTTATCTTTGTCATTTTTTGTTTGATTGACAAAAGAAAAAATACATGTCCATTATTTTTCGATAATCTAACTGACGGACTAAATACCTATGATAATTATTTTTTTACCCAGGAAACTACCCTACTATACTGGTTCTCAGACTTTTGGGCTTCCGGCTACGCCTGTCTAGTTTTAATCATGGTCTAGCAGTTTGTGTAGGCAATTTATGTATAATCAACCTATAATGTTCCCACTGCTGGGAAGAGGAGTGAGAGGGAGTGGGTTGTAATCTATCACACGGGCCCAGTGCGAGTCGGTAGATGTCACATGTTTTGGTTTTTTGTTCTAAGACATGCCGGTTCCTCACGATGTTTTCTGTCATCATTTTGAGAGCAGTGGTGATGAAATAATTTACACAAAGTAAGGTGCGAACGGCCTGCCCAAATGTCCTTTCTTTGGTATTGTTTGTCGAATCGTTAAGCTCATCATGTTTTGAGTTGAGCTTAGTTATTCTGTGGTTGAACTGCACAATTACTGACAAATGCGTGCACTGACTGGACAAATCCACTCAACAGTAATCAACATGGTCTTCACATAATCTGACCATGATTATGTCTGGACTATATAAGAGACTGTGACCTCCGAGTTTGTTTCGGAAAAGCACGTTAAGCCGTTGGTCCCGGCTGTCATTCATGGATCTTTGACAGTCGTTGCGCATCGTCAGAAAACCGAAAGTCTGACACTCAATCTTACTAAAGGGTATCGTTGCAGCGACTGTCTATAGGCAGTCGCTTTATGTAAAATACTAGTATTCAACTGCATCCGGTTAGACTGGAAGCTGACCCTAACATATATAGCTGGGAAAAGGCTAAGCAGATGTTTAGTATTAGGTAAGCAATTACCCCGCAGGTTGCAAGTTCGATCCCTGCTTGAAGTATACGTACATAAGTACAGTTTCCTATCGGTATCGCTATTGCTAGATATTTAATCCTTAGTTTGTATTCATTGAGTAATCATAACATGTATTTAAAGGAACTGTATACCAGCAGTACCTACGTAATGTCGTTATTACAATTTGATTAGCAACACTAGTTTTGCAATTCTAATTAGTCAATATCAATAATTACGTAAGATGGAACAGGAATTGACGGCTAACAATTTACATACCTAATATTGATGTATTATGCGAATTTAAAACGAAATTGCATTTGTTTGTGATTGAAAAATGGAAACAAATTAGTAGATAACATAGGCAACTTTTCAAACAAATTAAAATATTGCTCATTTACATAGTAAATTCTTTGAATACGTTTTCCTATTTTATTTATATTCTTACATTAAATAAATAAAATATCGTACCTAGGACTATTTTGAACAAAAGATGTTATGACGCCATCTATACTAAATACAAGAAAGCTTTAAAAAAACTGCCTCTGCGCGGTTTAATAATCTGTCAACAGATAGCGCTACAAGCTGCCAATGCTATCAACATTACGATAAAAACTGACGCATGTTCGTTCAGAAATAATTTCTGAAGGAACATGCGTCAGTTTTTATCAAAAAAATATTTAATTTTGAACCGGACCAAACCGGAACTCGGTTCAAAATTAAATATTTTTCAGTAATTTCGAAATGATAACCATCATTACTTAGTGTAATGTTATTAGGAGGAGTTAAAATATTTACAAAATATCGTAACTACACGCTAGTAAATTCCTGGAAGGGCAGGCAAAAGTGCACTTAGATCAACATTTCGCCAGTTATTATGTTGAAATCCCATGTAACAAGGGACGAGCCTATTGCCAATTTGCCATTCACCGGGCACGAATCCAGACTCAGAGCTGCTAACGAGAAATAATTCCAGATGGAAAAACCTCTCACGCTCAACAGTAACGCTTGCGACCACTAGATTAACGACGGAATTAAAAAGACAAATATTCAGCCCCTTGTTTTCACATGCTTATAATCGTAATACTTACAGCGAATCATACAATATTCATTAATTCATAAAAGAGAAAGAGTTCGACATGCAGACAAATTATGTCTTTATAATTTTTCTACTATTACAGAAATGTTCGTACTCACTGGTGAAGCTCGACCTGAACCAACCTGATGGCGACGGTGATATTTACCAATGGGTAAATAACACCAATCTCTCCAATAATCCATTGTTTACTCTAGGATGCCCGATACGGCTCAATCCTTCCCTATCCTAAGGACACGTCTTCCCTACTATTACGGGGCCCCGCGGTCTACTCCTTGCTATGCAATGGTCCCTGTAACACCATGAAACATGAGTCTGAGAACATGGGGCTAGTGCAAATCTTGAGATTCATTTGGGCTTTGGGGTTTAATATAATCTACTCAAACCGTGCTGGGGTCGGTGCATTTCATTCATTCGTACAGAAAGGTTCTTACTTTATTATTATTTTGAAGAATCTATGATTGTATACTTACCTATTTCTACCTTATATTTATATCTTTCCCTGTACACTGCCAGTTTTAGCACTACCGGGCTTAACCCATTCATTGCCACTTAAATTTTAAAAACATCACCTGGGTGCCACTTAATATTTTTAATGATTACAATAGAAAATACGTAATTAAATGTGTTTTTTAATTTTAAAAAAACCCTAAATAAAAAAAACCCACCCAAAAATGGTAAACGCAACAAATGCGTTGGTGGCACTAGTAAAAGAATTTAAATCGTAAGTGCCCTTGAACACACCGTTTGCGTTGACGTTTGGATAGTATTATGCAACATGTTCAAGCAAGCAAGATATGTCAATATAATTATGTACTTGCCTTCTTTATTCATATAATCTATGTTTATTTATAATTTAGTATTAATATTTTCTGCTACTCCTACTAATATTATAAGTGCGAAACATTGTGTGTGTGTGTTTGTTACCGCACGTTTGCACTGTCGAAACATTTACAGGAAAGAATGTTGTGAACGCATAATCATTTTTCTTGACATATTTGACATTATATGATTGCATATACGCTTTCAACATATCTGAGTGCTGAGTGCGAGTTATTTTTACTTTAACGCGATCAAAACGTTACCGCGCATAGCCCTCTGATTGGTTGATTAGCTTGGAGCGGGCCAATCAGAGCGCCGAACGACATAAACAAACTCGCACTAGGCACTCAGTTTCAAAAGATTTCGGCCTAAGGATGAATAGCATTTAAATACCATTGTGGTAATTCTACATAAAATAAATTTAATAAAAATCCTGTGAGTTTATAATTTAATTTTACATTTTTCACTTTGTCAAATATATGCCAGCTTGCAAAATATTTTGTAAGTATGTAAGTCATTTACTAGTCGTAATCTAAACAACGTCGTAATATAAGTAACGTGCATACATTTTGGCGTGATTTAATATGCATAAAACCATCCAAAAAAGATTTTTACTGCTATGCCAATGAACGCACCGTATGCGTGCATGTGATTTTATTTTAAAAATACATGATGAAACAGCGGAAAAAAATGATAAAATTAAGAATATTGCTTAACTTTATCTCCCAATTCACAAATATACAATAAACACCCAATAAAACTTCAGTTATTCCAGAATTAAAATACGACCTTCACAGCACCGACCGTTTTTTCCTTACCAAAACAAGAATGACAGTCCGAAGCAGAAACCAACAGTGTTTCCACATTTAAAAATTGTTTCTAGCCGTGAATGTTGCCAAATTTTTAAATAAATTTCTATCATTTGTATGTAATGGCAAAAAACGTCCTATAGTACACTCAACGCATATGGTACGTTGGTGGCATGACGTAGTAATCTTGATCAACGCAAATGGTGCGTTGGTAGCAACGAATGGGTTAACGGTTCCTTCTTTTAACCGTCCATAGAGATTCCGAATAAGATAGGGGGTTAAGTACTTTGCCGACTTAGGCAGAGAAGTTTGAGAAATAAAAGAATGAATGAATAACATAAAAAAATACAGTATTAGATAGTTAGTATACGGAGTTCGTTCATACTATCCGGTATGATCGAACTCCAAATTGCCTCTTACTTACATATTGTACCCTTGTGTGGAATTTGATCAAAAAAATACACTGCAGGCGCATTTGAATATTCAAATGCGCCTGCAGTGTATTTTATTATAATCTATAATTTTGAAAGTCAAAGAAAACTTTTCGAACGAAATATTCCGCAGGTTGACATTGACAGCGCGTCTTCGTCAGACAGTTTGGTATTTTTGGCAGCACTGTGCCGCGATTGCTCAACGACGTGATACGGTCGGTCATTGTCGCACGCGAAACCAATTAAAGTTTACAAGTTATTTTGAATTGCAGTGTACGTGTGCAATAATAATAAAACAAGAAATATTTTACTCCTAAAACTTTAAACAGTGTTGCAGTGGAATTGTGTTGACTGAGTGCTAAAAAAATACTTTTTGTTTTGTGTTTCAAAATAGTGAAGTGAATCAAGATGAGTAATTTCACAAACTCTATCAAAACTACGCCAATCACAGATGACTACGATATCTCCAATACAGTACTCGGCCTTGGCATCAATGGAAAGGTAAGTTTTCATTAATTTGGAAAGTTATTTTGTAACTTTGAAAAACTGTTGAAAAACGTTGTTTACATATGACGTCACATTTTAAAATTAGCCTGTACCCGCTTTATCTCATCACGCCTGAATGACAAAAGAATTAAAATTAACTCTGGTTTTTACTTAGCTTCGCTTCGCGAGGTTTGCGTCACTATGAAATAATGTTTTTTACATCCTCCTGTTTTAAAACTTCGCGGAATACGAGTTTGTGATATTGAATGAATAACAAACGTACCTAACATTCAAAAGTAATATGAATAAACGGCAAACAGAACACGTCTATGGTTTAAATAGTTTTAAAATTCGCTGTTTAATTGTAATTTGGCAATGCCATTAAACTCATACAGCCGCATCACAAAGCCTCAAATTATCGGACTTAGATAAACATGACATAAAAACGTTGTATACATATTTCACAACACTGCCATTGGGAATGTAAGACAATATCTGATGACAAATAATAAAACTCAGGGTATTTCCTATAGAATCAGGTATTTTCCAATTGCAGAAAAACTTAGTTTTGTAATAAAATAAAACTCAAAGAAGTTTGTGAAAGTTGAATTGGGTGCCTTTGTTGTTGTGTAATAATATACTGAAACATTCATTTCCTTTTCCTGTTTTTTTATTATGGTGAAGATAGGAGATAATAATTTTTTTTTTTAAGTTTTTCTCTCTGTTATTTGTTGTTTACAGAAAGAGGTTTAATTTTAAATCCTACCTGAAAGAGTCAGTGTCTGTATATCCTCATTAAAGTAATTCACCATCTTCCTAAGCTTTTCCCAACAATGTTGGTGTCAGCTTCCAGTCTAACCGGATGCAGCTGAATACCTGTATTTTACATGGAGTGACTGCCTATCTGACCTCCACTACCCAGTTACTGAGTAACACAATCATCTTCATCATCAGCCTACAGCAGTCCACTACTGGATCGATTCTCGGCAAGGCTGCTACCAGCCACCCTATGTAAATTGTCACACCACCTAGCCTGAGGTCTACGTTATGTTTGCTGATTCGCGGTCTCCACTCAAGATCACGTCTACCCCAATGGTCAATGCTTCTACAGCTAATGCGGCTGTGCCATTGCCACTTCAGCTTGCTTATTCTGTGAGCTATATCGACAACTTTGGTTCTTTGCCGGAACACCTTATACCAAATTTTATCCCTGAGAGAGACTCCAAGCATAGCTCTTTCCATAGCCTGCTGAGTGAACACAATACCTTTAATAATACTGCATCAGAGTCTATTTACATTAAATTGCTCACATTAAAGTTATCGAACTCAATAATCATCTTTGTTGTACATAATTTATTCCTAGTATTTCATTTGCTGCTTTGCACTCAATTTGCTTGTGCAGAGAACAATGTAATTAACACATTGTCTTCACACTCAATTTGAATGTGTTTAATGATTCTTAAAATATGACGGCCCACAAAAACTTCCTGCCCTTGTCCAATGTTACTTGGGGTTGGCACAGCATGTTTTCTTCTTCCTGCCTGAAACACAGCTTTGAATTAAACCTAGTTCGGGTGGGTCGCTACCTGACACTCGAATTCCGAACCATCATTACTTGCACAGTTGCAGTTTTTATTTTTCACTTTTAAGTTGTAATTTTTACCAGTAATTTTGGTTTAAAAACCAAACTACTGAACGGTTTTTGATGAAATTTCTATGGGACCATTTGGAAAGACCCTTTCCAACAAAAAAAGAATTTCTCAAATCGCTTGGCAAGCGACGGAGTTGTACGCGAACAAACAAATTGAGAACCTCCTCCTTTTTTAGAAGTCGGTTAAAAAATATTTTAGTTGTAGTTTATTTTTAGGCACTATAATTGTATAGGAAATTGGCCACTTTTGGCTAAATGTATACCTTTTGTAAACGTTTTTATTAAATAAATTATTATTATTCCATTCTCCGCTGTTGTCATCATCGTCATCCACGGCCGTACTTCACCCACTGCTCAGCATAGGCATCACTTTTCAAGTGCCATTCCTGATGCCCCTGTGCTAGTCTTATCCAGGTTCTACCTGTGATGGTAACAATGTTATCTGCCCATCTCGCCCTGTCAACTGTCATGCTAACCTTCACTCCCTCCTCTTTAATTTCTTAGGCCTTCCTCGCTCCCCTTTATATGGAGTGACTACTTATATGACCTCCACAACCCAGCTACTGGGTTGTGGATAACGACTATCAGATCTACGAATGACAGCCGGGACCAACGGCTCAACGTGCTTTCCGAGCCACGGAGGGATTTATGTAAAGATGGTCACCCAGCCACGGACCAACCTCGGCAAGCGTAGCTTAACCTGATCGATTGACCCGTACGGCTGATATTGCTTAGACTAGTTTCAATAAATGATGATTTTGATTTCGACCCCTCCCGGCGTTTCCACTCACAAAACTATGTAAATACCTTTTGACAGTCGCCTCTCATTCATCCTCTCAACCTAACCATTTAAGAATACCATTTAAATATTTTATCACTACATCTAAAAAATACCTACTTGTTTAATTAGTTATCTCTTTGGTATAATAAAAAACTAATTAATTTTTACAGCGGTTTCTTACTCATAAAAACTAATTAGGTTCCATTCAATTGTTCTATACAAAACCATAATAAAACTTAATGTATTTTGTAAATAGACATGAATCAGACATTTTATTATTTTAAACATAATTGATTGATAAACGTGCCTCGGAAAGCTTGTTAAACTGTTGGTCTTAACATGCTGGTCTGGTTGGAACAATAAAATATCTGGCTTCATGTCTAAAAATAAATACCCCTTGGTAAGACTGTTTGACTACCCGTAAAAACTGTCAAATAAGTAGATACCTATTTGACAGTTGATACCAGTAGTCACAAGCCCAAAAAGCCAATGGGGTATTGATTTTTAAACATGAAGCAGATATTTTATTGTTTTAAACCTTAAACTAAGGCGAACATATTTTGTGACTGATAAACTGGGGACGAAATGACAGCTCAGGATGATGGCGGCACAAAAAGGTTAACGCCTTTGCAAATGTCTTGTCATCCTTTGAACTGTTGACAGTACCCACTCCAGTCACAAAAATAAATTTAGATCCATCACTGCCCACCCATTTAGGCAATACAGGCGTAATGATACTCTTAGAGGTAGGGTACAGTCTGATTCAAACTTTATGGCAGCACGGAACATGAAGCGAGTCGCTGCGCAGTAACAAATTCACATGTCAGCGGGGGTGAGGGGTGAGGTACTGCGCAGCGAGTAGCGCACTTCAGAGCTGCCATAAAGTTTGAATCGGACTATACCTTATTCATAAATCATATCACAGGGACAATTCTCGTAATTTTAAGAAAGTTCACAGTCTAATCTCAGTCGGAATCTGTCAAAAATACGTCTTAATTTCCCTATATTTTTGACATTGATTGTCGCTGAGATGAGATTGCGACTAGATTTTGAACGTTTTTAGTTACGGGAATTGGCTTTCTGACCACGTGCCAACAATGATAGTCTTATTAAAACAAAAACAAACAAAAAAGACGTTACATATTATTTAGATATCAATGATTCAGACCTGGTTCTGCTAGTTTGCAAAAAATATGTAAATAGTGAGAAATGACTGCGAAATATTAATTCTAAGGCACCTGTACCACAGCCGAAGAGGAAGCGACTAGCTATCAACGATTTTCTCGCTCAAGAAACGTACAAAAGATTATTGTCCCGTGTTAGTAAAGGTTCAGCGATCAACTGTTAAGAAGATTAATATTTGATCTCTGACTACACACAATCACACAGACGGCGAGTACTTGCTTGTCAAAGCGAGAAGAGTACCCGCTTAAGTTGGAGTTAGCCTCGCGATGGCGCGAGGACTTCGAAAAATTATCGTTTTTTTTTTCGGAAATTTCCCAATTTTATTGCAGTATCGGGTTAACCTTGACCATAAAAACCATTTAGGTTCTGAGAAGCATAGCCTTAGGACGCACCGTTTCCGAATTATGGGCCTCCCTTTTTGGTCTCTTTTTTTGGTTTTCTTTGGTGCTCATGGTGCCCTAAAGCGTACACTCCAACTCCTAAAACTCCGCTCCAAAACGATCTTGCTCAGCGACACTCGCTTGACAGGCAGAACACTCGCTGAGAGAGACTCATGCTTGATAGATACACGTATGCCAGCGAGTAACTCGCTGCTCGTTGCTCATCATAATCATTTCAGCCTAAAGATGTCCACTGCTGGACATAGGCTTCCCCCAAGCACCGCTACTTAGACCTGCACCCTAATTGCGTAACACACTCGATCACAATCTGAATCATTTTGAAGGATATTGCTAATCCACTGCTTCATATCTTCGAAAGATTTGTCTGCTCAACAACGTATACGCAATGAATGTTGTTGTACTTACTGTCAAAATAAAAACGATTCCTACTGTTAGTGTTTTACGCAATTACCCCGCGGCACTGAGCTAGTTGATCGCCAGCACGTTTTTAGTTTCTAGTTCTTCTCGCTTCTCGCTGGCAGTGAGACAGATGTCTTAGAGTGAGGTCATATGTATATGGCAGAATCCAGTTTTATGGAAATGTTACTTCATCGTCATTAATCTTGATTTTATTTGTAAGTTTCAAAGCGCCGCGCGCCGGGGACTTTTTTAAATGGTTCCGATATCTATTTCTTTACGTCATAAACGTCTTTACGTCGTCAATGGCCCCATTGCATGAATATTGATCTACATAAAGTTTATTTATTACAACGATCTCGCCGGGAATTCTCACACATTTGGCAAGATACTCACTTGATTATAGTTCCAAAATATTCGAAATACTTAACATTAAAAAGTAATAAAATAAGTGATACTTCTTAGAAGCCGAACTCCCACCAAAAACCAGTCAGAAGACTGGTCGAAAATAATCATACGATTCGAAAGTGTTCAAAAACACACTATGAGCTTTGGGACGTATGAAGGGGTTATTACACCTAAACGATCGACATCAATTGATGGCATTATTCAACACGGATTTTAGGCCGACTGTGAAGGGCGTGCCCTTTAGTTCCGGGAGGAATAAAATCATACTACTGTTCATCTCGTAATGTTCAATAATTATTCCTATAAATTATTTTACATGCTTATCAGCCTTATCTCTTCTAAACTTCTTCTTTATGTTTGTCTCGTCTTTTATACTAATCACACTTAAATAAACTCGCGGAGGTTGCATGTTAGCACCAAATAGGCTATAGTCTGACTATAGTCTGTATGTACGTACTTACAAAAAAAAAAAAAATGTATATAAGTAGTTTATCAGCCATCTTGTTACCATAACACAAGCATTAGATTGCTTAGCTTGGGACTAGATGGCGCTGTGTGAAATGTCCAGGGATATTATTATTATTAGTCTCCACAGTAGGTACCTACCGTGGAAAAAACAACAATATATGTATAAAACCATTCAAAACATAAGGCTACAGATTAGCCCTCGCAGTTAAGAGTGACTGACGGCGCCGTTCATGAAAATGACTCGCGGATCACCACCATCTAGAATTCTAGATCAACCATTTTGAAAGGAACCGAATTATGCATTGCATTGCATTTCTTACTACTTAAACTTTAATAAGAGTTGTGGGGCTGACGCTAAGATTATTATTTTATTATTATAAGTGCAGAGCAAAGGCCTTCCTTCCCTCTTCCCACTTTTTCCGGTCTACTGCGGTTGTGGGCCATTCCTTTAAGGATTCCAGCTCGTCCCGCCATCTCTTTCTGGGCCTGCCGTACTCCTGCCATTGGGGATCCACTGAGTGGTGGCTTTTGCACATTGCTGCTCCGATATGGCCAGCCCAGTTCCACTTTAGTCCAGCAGCTGAGCGGCCGGCGTCCGCTATTTGTGTTTTGGGACGAAGTATAGAGTGGTCTGTGAGTTTGACACCTAGTATACTTCGTGCCATAGCCTATTGGCAGACTCCAAGTGCGGGCTTTTGACGACTTGTAAGAGACCATGTTTGCGCTCCATAGGTGAGGGTGGGAAGAATGCTAAGATGAACTTCGTAAATAAAATTGTATATTAATTCTGGCGCTAAAGCTATGTATCACAATGATACGTCGTTCCGTTTGCCATCAAATGTGTTTGATAGCTTATCTTTGAATTACGATTAAATGAACGATAAGGACAACATCGTCGGTATCACTAATGGGTACAACGGTCCATTTCGTCAATTAACGTATGTTTAAATAATCTTCCAAAATTCAAACCAGGAATTTGAATAAATTGTCTGTTTTTAGGGTTCCCTACCTCGAAAGGAAAAAACGGAACGCTTTATAGGATCACTTTGTTGTCCGTCCGTCCGTCTGTCTGTCAAGACCCCTTTTCTCAGGAACGCGTGGAGGTAACAAGCTTCTAAGCCAACGCAATCAAAAGATATAGCCGTTTATGCCGCAAATTTTCGACACTCGCAAGGGAATCAAAACCTACAGGGTACTTCCCATGAACTCAGAATCTTGAAATTTGGTACAAAGCAACGTCTTATAGCACAGATAAAGGAAAACTGGCGAAAACCGTAAATTTTTAGTTAGGCACATACCCCCCGCACTTGACCGGTTTTTTGACTATTTTGTTCTATTGCTGCATTGAGAAAACACCTCCCACAAGTTTTTCCAGATAATCTTCATTCGCCTGTCCATAGCTCAATTTATTTGAGGTCGGCGCAATATGCCTTTTTTTTTCTTCTATACTTCTCTCTAAGTATTCCTTTTTCCAGATAAGTACTTACCATTTATCTATGCCACTCGAACCCCTTAGTTTGACGAAGTACTAAACAATTTGTTTCCCTGCATGTACATGAGGCTGACATGAACCGCTAACAGTAGGAATGGCTTTCATTTTGACAGTTATCAATATTCATTGCGTTATTTACGTTGTTGAGCAGACAATTTTTTCGAACATATGAAGCAATGGATTAGCAGTATCCTTCAAAATGATGCAGATTTTCATTGATAGTGTGTTACGCAGGGTTGAAATAATATTGACAGAATTTACAGAACCCCCAAAACCCCCTGTAAATTACCATGTACTACAATGCTGTTATGATGAATAAACAATTTGAATTTGTTTTTTTTTAAACAAATAAGACTTATCGATGGTGGGAAGTAAATGGGGTGATTGGCACAAGAAAAGAGAGGCCTAGAGCAGTGGCTGAAGTCGCTGTCTGGGTTCGAACCCACGACCTGAAACTCGCTAGTCGCGGCAGTTACCACTTGGCCACCACTGCTCAACAAAAGAATTCATCGCTTGTTACTGCGTATCGGCAATTTTCCTCACGACATTTTCCTTCCCGTAAGTTATGTATGTGTTTCCCTACCCCAAAGATCACAATCGGCAGTTTCGCAATACTAACGACCCCATTATAAAAACCTAACAGTTTTCCTCAATCGAGTTATGTACTGTGCCATACGGCGCATTTAACGGCATACTACGTACATTGTAATGTTATTATTAATTACGTCGCTTCGACTTCCTTTAATGCTAGTCTAGATAAATAAGGACCTAACAAAGGTATAATTATTTAGGTTGCCTGGATTCAATGTCTATGCCTTATTCAACACCCACCCAACCGCACTGCGCACTGGTTTGCGTAACACACTATCAATCTCAGTCTGAATGATTTTGAAGGATATTGCTAAACCATTGCTTTATATGTTCGAAGAATTTGTCTGCTCAACAACGTAAATAACGCAATGAATGTTGTTGAACTGTCAAAATGAAAGCCATTGCTACTGATAGTGTGTTAGGCAATTAAGCTCGCTGTTGTGAACTAGTGCGGGTGGAAGAAATGGGCCTCCCATGGCCTTCCACAGAGAGGAGCCCTGAATCCCAGCAGTGGGAACGTTATAGACTGATTAAGATTCTCCGAAGAGTTAGGAGTACCTAAATGTGGATTTCGTTGTGTTTGCTACAAAAGTGGGTAGTTTGTTGAAAGTCGTTACTATAAAAAATACAACTACCCACTTTTCAAGTGATTCTTTTTTTAGATCAATCAAGTTGCCTAGTCTTTTCCCAACTATGTTAGGGTCGGCTTCAGAATCAGAGCATAAATATAACATACGACTGTTGACCCTGGTGAAGAAGTCAACATCATCTTTTTAAGAAGTTTTCGTAAAAAGTGACCCAGAGATAATGCCAACAGAACAATAATGTCCTCCTGTTTCATCGTCATCATCAGCTGTCTAGCCCTTTCCCAACTATGTTGGGGACGACTTTTATTTTAACTGGATGCAGCTGAATACCAGTATTTTACATGGAGCGACTCCCTAATTGACCTCCTTGTGGAGGTCTGATGGTAGTATAACACGACACCCCTTTTTTTTTTTTTTTTTTTTTTGAGGATGGGAAATCATCAAATGACTCCTCCCGCTCTGGGTGGAGCAGGAGGGAGTGTCAGACTCTTACTGACTAAAACCCACCCGTGTTCCTTCCTTAGCCCTTTATGTTCCAGGGCAGCGGTAACCCTTTCGGACAATCCCGCTACCCTGGCAGGCTACGGCCCTATGGGGCCCCGTCACTCATGCTGACATCTCTTTGAGGCGCGCGTGGAACACAACACGCCGTCCGGCACGGGCCTGGTCCTGATCGGACGGTGAGTTACCCATTACTCACCGCCCGCAGGCCCGCGCCTACGGTGGCCGGGAGTCGTCACGCGGCTCCCGACGCCCGGAGCGTCTCCCGCGGCGGCTGAGGCGTGAGGTGCGCAAGGCGCGTTCTCTCGCCCACCCCGCCACCTCCTTCGCTAGCATGACTGCTTCGCAGAAGGAGGTGACTGCCTCCCACTCCCTCTCGCCTCGGACCATGGCTTGAACCAGGGCCGGACGCGAGAGGTCGCCGCCGCTGCCGATCGCCTCTACGAGGGCACGGCGGTGCTCTGCCCAAGCAGGGCAGACCTCCACCGTGTGCTCCACCGTGTCCTCTGGGCGATCCTGACAGTGGTGACACCCGGGCGTCTCCTCCCGCCTGATTATGTGCAGGAACCTCCCGAAACATCCGTGTCCGGAGAGGACCTGCGTCAGGCGGTAGGTGAGAACGCCGTGACGTCTCTCTAGCCACTCCTCAAAGAGGGGTCTTACCGCCGCTATCGTGGCGTGCCCTGCGCTGGGTTGCGATAGTCGCTCCTTCCATGCCGCCATGAGATCGCGCCGGAGGTTCGTCCGCTCCGCCGCGGTTTGCCGCGGATGCGGAGTTTCCCCCCGGCGTAGTGCCTCCGCGCGCCAATCATACAGGCGCGCGAGCACTATCGCCTCCAGATCCCATGGCGGCAGTCCGGCAAGGAGGCTTGCTGCCTCGCCCGAGATCGTGCGGTAGCCCCGGATTAGCCTTATGGCTACCACCTTTTGGGGCGCGTTCAGGTAGTGTGCGGCTCGTAGCCGCAGTGAACGCGCCCATACCGGGGCCCCATATAGGGCCATGGACCGCACGACCCCCGCGTAAAGCCTCCGGCAGGAGGCGTTTGGCCCCCTCAGGTTGGGCAAGAGCCGCTTTAGGGCGGCCCCGGCCCGTTCCAGTTTGGGGGCCAAACGTCGGAAGTGCTCGACGAAGTTCCATCGGCTGTCGAGGACGAGACCCAGGTACCTCATCGTGGTCTCGACGCCGATGTGAACCCCTCCTACCACTAGTTGGGATCCTGGAGGTGGCCCGTACCGAGGCCCATGAAAGGACATGGCCTCGGACTTGTGCAATGCCACCTCGAGACCCAACCGCCGGATCCTTTCCACGACTATCGCAACCCCGCGTGTCATCGCGTCGGCCGCCGCCTGATGCGACCTCCCCTGCGCCAGGACCAGCGTGTCGTCAGCGTAGCAAACTACGCTGACGCCTTCAGGGAGGTCGGCCCGCAGCACCCAGTCGTAACCGATGTCCCACAGGAGCGGCCCCAGAACCGATCCCTGTGGGACACCGCACGACATCTCTCGCCGGTTCCAGTTCCCGTCGCGACCGGGGTAGATGACGGCTCTATCCGTCAGATACGCCCCGACTACTCGACGGAGGTAGGTCGGCACCCGGTGATACCGGAGTGCCTCCCCAATGCAGCTCCAGGGCAGGGTGTTGAACGCGTTGGCGATGTCGAGTGACACCGCCACGACCACCCCACCCCGTGACACCGCGTCCCCCGTCGTGAGGGCTCTCACGCGCATGATGGCGTCCACCGTAGAGCGCCCCTTGCGGAAGCCAAACTGGCAATCCGCAAGATCCGGCCCAGTCCCCACCAGGTGCCCGACGAGGCGGCCCGCAATTACTCTCTCGAAGAGCTTGCCGACCTCGTCGAGCAGCACTATGGGCCGGTATGCGGACGGAGAGTCCGCAGGGCGCCCTGGCTTCTGAATGAGGACCAGCTTCCCCGTCTTCCAACGGAGCGGAAACTGGCCTCTCTCCATGCATGCGCTTAAGAGCGCCTCCAGTCGAGGCCCGAGAGCCGTCGAGGCCAGGACCCAGGCTTTACCCGGCAAGCCGTCGGGTCCTGGGGCGGTGTTTTTGGCCTTCAGCCTGCCTACCGCCGCTCTCAGATCTACCCCGGTCACTTCAGGGGTGTCGTCGTCGTCGTCCGCGTGGTCCGCTTCGGGCACCGCCAGTGGCGGAGCCATAGGCGGGGGAGTATGCTCCCCCCGCGAAGGGAACAGAGCGCTCACCACCTCCTCCACCAGCTGTGGGCGGAGACTCTGAGTCAGCGGGGGGGCCCAGGTGCGGAGTTTATTCCGCACCATTTTGTAAGGGCGCCCCCATGGATCTCTGTTCAGAGTCTCCAGCATCTCCTCGCGGGCCGCATCCTTGGCCCGCTGGACAGCCTCTCGGAGGGCGGTCTTCGCCGCTCTGTACCCCTCGTACAGCTCCGCCTCTGTGGCTTCCGCATCCGGAGGGCGGATGCGGAGCCTGCGGTGCCTGGTGTACCGGTGTCGCGCGTCAACGCACGCCTTGCGCAACGCCTCCACCTCCTGCGACCACCAGTACACCCGGCGTCGGGCGCATCCTGGCCGGACTCGGGGCATTGCCACGTCACATATCTCGGACATGGCCTCCCGGAACCACTCCGCCTCATCGTCGATATCAGCAGGCCTGTCCGGTGAAGACACCCAGGCCTGCACGATCGAGGCTTCCAGGAGGAGCTCCCGGTCCAGCTGCTTCAGCGCCCAACGCGGACCACTCGGGGCCTGTCGGACCAGCGCGCTAGAGGTCTGGGTGGAGACATCAAATCGGATATACCGATGGTCGGAGTAGGTCTCCACCTCCTCCATGACGCGCCAGTCAATGACACGCTGTGACAGAGCGGGGCTGGCGAACGTGATGTCCACTACCGACTCGCCCCGCATCCGCACACACGTAGGGACAGAACCCCGGTTCACGGCGACCAGGCCTGTTTCCAGAGCCCAGTCCTCCACCATCCTGCCCCGCACATCCGTGCAACGGGAACCCCAGGCCACATTCTTGGCGTTGAAGTCCCCGAGCACTAGCACGGAGAAAGGATGGCTTCTGGCGACGACGACACTCAACTCTGTTAAGGAGTTCTGGAACTCGGCGAGAGTTCGGCTCGGAGAGAAGTAGACTCCCGCTACCACAATCTCTCCGAACCGTGCTGCTACGCACCCCTGTCCCTTCGTGACACCTTCGAGGGACGGGGTACCGGCGGCAGCCGACGAAATTATGGCCACTGAGCCGTTAAGGTCCTCCACCCAGTTATCCCTGGGCGGGACAAAGTACGGCTCAGCGACCACGGCGATATTAATCGACCACTGCGCCATGCTCTGGAGCAACAGGTCCTGAGCGCAGGCGCAGTGGTTGATGTTCGCCTGAAGGAGGCGTAAAGGCGGAGCCATTACTCCTCCATTTCCGCCCCCTCCCGGGCCCCTTGTGAGGGACCCTCGGCAGCGGCGGCGGCGGCGGCGGCGGCAGTGGTGGCGGCGGCGGCGGCGGCGGCGGCGGCGGCGGCAGAGGCGGCGACGGTGGTGGTGGTGGCGACGGCGGCGGCGGAGGGCCTGCCCTTCCTCCTGGCTTCGGTGGGTGGGGCGCAGGACTTGCTGCCCGCCCGGTGATCGGCCGGCTTGCCGGCAGCCGCACATGCATAGCAGTGCGGCATGGCGTTGCAAGAGCCGGCCTTGTGACCGGGCTGACCACAGCGGAAGCAGAGACTGCTGCGGTCCACACACGACACCCCTTGGTTTATGCCATAATGTGGCATATACTATACTCATTACTGTGATACGTACTATCGCCAATAATCTATACCTGACCACCGTAAGGACTATTCCTGCATGCAGCGCATATTATTAGTCGACCTAAAAGGATCCTCTGTTGTTTTACTGACGCACGCATCTGTGGTCATCATGTGCACGGGATTTTGATTTCAAAATGGTCGGATATGGGTTTAGACGATAGTACCTATAGTCGTTGCATTTAACGAGCGCGCATTTATAAACCTTGGTTCAATGACCTATAAGTCACTTTACGACCGATTCGTGACGAATATAGATTTACTTAGTAATTAAGTCATTCTAAAATAGAATCAAATAGTTTTTCAATAGGATGTAGGGCGTACCTTATTGGTGATGTTCTTCAGAAAGGTCAGGAGCGTAGTACCCGCAAACAGCATGTGTGTGTGAGTCACATCCTAAATGCGTAACAAACTTTAAATCACGATCTGAATCATTATGAAGGATATTTCTAATCCATTGCTTCATTCATATGTCCGAAGGATTTGTCTGCTTAAAAACGTAAATAATGCAATGGATGTTGTTGAACTGTCAAAATGAAAGACAATTGCTACTGCGTAAACTTGAACGAGGCAAAAGGAGTGTGTAAGGATCGTAGCGGGTGTTCTGTTGTTTCTGCCTACCTCCGTGGGAAGAAGGTGTGAGCTTATGTATGCACAGACGCCAGCACATCAAGCTACTATAATCTGTCAAATTTCTTTAATAGATTTTTAACTTTATCGCTAAAGCATTAAGGTTCAAGGTTGATTCGGGAAAATTTTACAGTTTCGGGTAGCTTGACCTTGGGGCTAAAGGCCACTTTAAGCAATACCTCTAAAAGCTATTCATTTCCTGAATTCCCAGCAGATCATTAGCAATTCCTCTAATGTTTGTAAAATTTCATTTCATATTTGGTGTAAACATTGCCGCATGAAAAAAATAAAAACCCTAATTGTATCGGTAAATTTTTCATTATACAGTTTTTATTAATCAAATTGGTTTTTTATTTTTTCCTTATAAAGTTTAAATGTTATTTCATTGTGATATGAATTGCACACAGATCATTATTATGAATTGTCACTTTGTGACCATTTTACGATTTTTAATATGATTCATATTGTTATCCTATTATGATTCTGCCAAAGTGGCCTTTTTAGGCCCCCTGATGGCGTCTCTACGTAGTTTTTCAATTGAACTCATCTTTTAGCATTGCTTTTCCTTATCAGTTACTCATAAAGATAACAACGCAATTCTTACACATTGTTGCGTAAAAATTGCTATGAAAATGAACATGAGTCATCGTAATTTTATCATTACTGTCGTGCCTGAAATAGCATATCTGACATAGTGAAAATAATCTTTGGTTTGAAACTTGACGTTCAAGTATCTTTCCAATACATAGCTTAAGAACACAATAAGTGTAAGGTGATTGCGTAACACACTACAATGGCTTTAATTTTTTTATATATATATTTTTCAAATGCCTTTTCCAGCAGCAGTGTAGACTAAGTAAAAAAAAGTTTTTTTTTATTATTAAATTATTTTTATTCAATGTAAAATCTCGGTAGAAAATTTAACAACAAAGTTTTTTTTTTATGAGAAGCTACAGTATTGCCGAGTGCCATAGGATATAATTTTCGCGGACAAAGTCACGGGCATAAGTTAGCTTGTTAGTAAAAGGCTCAAAATTTTAATGACACAGAACATCGTTACCCTCATTTTCGGGGAAATCCTAACAACTAGATAACTTCCATTCACTAATGACAATCAATAGATGATGGTTGGACTTTGAAATGTGACGAGTGACGCCAGGTGAGTCATTACAAAGATTTTCGACAAATTCAAAGCTTAACGACTGATGACTGAATCGTAGGTTACGTGACTTCATTCGTTTTTTTATTTCTATAGTTCGTTCACCTCTAAACGTTTTCCTTTCAAAGGTGGGAACATAATTATATCATCGTATTGTGGCGTCATCATTGAAGTTGGCTTTGATAGTGCCCTAGTGTAGAGCGAAGCAAGCAATTTTCACCCTTATGGCGTTAGTAATAAAAAGTTTAAAGAGTGGTCAACTGCCATTATCAGCAGTTATATTGTACGTAATAATAACAGCCGCACGGGTCGATCGATCAGGTTAAGCTACGCTTGCAGCGGTTGGTCCGTGGATAGGTGACCATCTTCACATACCAGGACCCCTCCGTGTCCGCTGTCATTCGCGGATCTCTGACAGTCGTTACGGGTCGTCAGAAGCCCGAAAGTCTGACAATTAGTCTTACCAAGGGGTTTTGTATTACCCAGTAACTGGGTTGCGGAGGTCAGATAGGCAGTCGCTCCATGTAAAATACTGGTATTCAGCTGCATCCGTTAGACTGGAAACCGACCCCAACATAGTTGGGAAAAGGCTAGGCAAATGATGAGTGAACCTCCAACGTGCAAGGAAATCCACATTTAGGTACTCCTAACTCTTCGGAGAATCTTAATCAGCCTATAATGTTCCCACTGCTGGGTCGCAGGCCTCCTCTCTGTGTGACGGAACGGGTCGTAATCCACCACGCCAGCCCAGTGCGGTTTGGTAGGTGTCACATGTCATTGAATTTTTGATTCTAGGACATGTCGGTTTCCTCACGATGTTTTCCTTCACCGTTTTGAGAGCAGTGGTGATGAAATAATTCACACAAAGTAAAGGGCTTGTCTGGGTTCAAACCTACCACCTACAACTCGTAAGTCGCGGTCGTTACCAGCGGACCACAACTGCACTCTGTCCATTACGTTAACCGTTTTTTGACAGCTGTCTTAGAACTATTCCAGATTTCGTAAAAGTTAATTTTAAAATGCGTACTAAAATAATAGTAGATTTTACAACAAGTGCACAAAACAAACCATCGTCCACAAAACCATTTTTATCCTCGACATTACTATCTGCCCTCGCCTTCGGCTTGGGCTGCTAAAAGTCTCGGATAAAAATGGTTTTGTGGACGAGTTATAAACTCTGCTTTTCACTTCGTTTGCGAGGAAATAAAACAGTAGTATAACATAACATTTCTTTTTATTAGAACAGTTTTGAATATTGAAGGAAATTGTTTTTAAATCTTACGACATTGATATTAGGCTGCAGACCTATACAGCCTACTATTAAATTAATTTAGTAATAATAATTTTCTTAAATCAACTAACCTACCGTACTTGAATTAAAATTTTAATATCTATTATATCTTAAAAAACACATAAGGCAAATAAATTAAAGTAAATATTATATAATAACAAATTCTATCTATGAATTTCTTATTGCATTTGGCTGTATGGCTCATTTTCTTTGCCTTAATATAATACATTTATGAGTAGATACGTTAATGCCCTTCTGCACAAAATTCGATTTTGTGCAGCCTATACCCTGCACAAAGAAGCACTTTCAGAGCATGAGAAGTGAAAATATATAAACTGCCTTATCTTATTGAATTATCTTATTTATGGCTTCTTACAGACATTATAATACCGTACGTGTTTCAATTAAAGTATTGTGTGTTGCTGCAATCACTAGTTCCATCTGTCAAAAAATGGTTTAACTAATGGACAGGGTATACACAGAGACATACATGTTCTAGAATATAATAGAACAGGTAACTTTTAATGTAGATGGTCCTCGTCAGAAACGGGACCTGTTTAGAAGAAAATAACAAAACTCAATTAATATTTCAATGAAACAACGGGAAACTTTGCAAATACATGAATGTTTATCAGTAAACTGTCCAACTACCCTCCAAAGGCAGTAAACAAAGTTTTAAAATAACCTTTCTTAGCAAGATCAATCAGTCTTTGTTATAATCATAACAATTTGCAGACGCTTGCTTGAAAATACAGTCTGTATGTATTGAGAAGATTCTGAAAAGCTAAACATGGATTTTATATATCTAATAATAACAACTACAGTAAAAGGTCAAAAGGAAATTGCCACAAAATCTTTGCTTCTTAGACTAATTGATGAATGGAATGTGATTGCAGAGGATGAAAGAGGAAGACTATGCCTTCCCCCGACCTTTTTCGTGCTTATTGGCACGAACTAGATGAGAACAGCTCATGCTAAAAATAGTAGTTTGTCAGCAAGGTGGTAACTGGATTGAGTGTCCAGGGTGTGTTAGACACACATTTATTAAATTGTCGCCAGCTCGCCACTCGTTGCCTGATAATTTGTTGTTAAAAATAAAGTTTTAATAAGCTTAAGAGCTAAGCTGTCGCTTCCCTTGAATGTAACGATGGCGAATGTCACGAATGTTCACATCACTATCCTGTCCTTCTAAATTTATTTTCGAGTCTAATGCAGCATATCCTCCTTCTTCTTCCACGCATCTGTATCGGTCATCATCTTAATATTCACCCTCTTTCAAGCATTATATTCCACACAATTAATCCAAGGTTTCTTTTGTCCTACGTTGCCATCCATATGTCCACAAAACTTTCCTAATGATAAATGATCATACATATGGCATTAATGTACTAACTCAACAGTAATCAATCAACTTACAGTTTGGAAGACATCTGTGCTCTGTAGGCCATACAAAATGTCGGGTCAGTCACCGGTTCATTCAACTGGATGGTCACACCACATGTGGTAATCGTGACCAGTCTACATAACTGCTTATTGTTGGAGTGAGTTCATCTCAATTGCTATTGAATAGAGCTATTAAATACATAAAAAAACTGGACAAGTGCATGTCACACCACGCACAATGAAGGGTGCCGTGAAAAACATGTTGTCCTATACGTCACGGTCAATTTTCCAACTGCAAATGTGTGTAATCGCAAAAAAAATTTTTTTTTTTTTTGTGGTAGAACTACATATTATCGTTTTTCCTTTTCTGTAAACCTTGCTTCTTGCTTTAATGATTCTAGGTCAACGGGAAGTACCCTATATGTGATTTATTTGCGAGTATCAAAATATGTCGCATAAATAGCCATATTCTTTTATTGTGTTTACTTAGAAGCTTGATTTTTTTAGAGCTCCACTCCACCGGACCGTTGACTGACGTACAGATATTAATTTCAACTTAATACCTCCACGCGTCAGAGAAAGAGGGTCTTGACTGACTGACAGACGGACAACCAAGTGATCCGAAAAGGGTTAGTTTTTTCCTTTTTAGGTACAGAACCCTAAAAAGTTACTTAACACGTTCGTTTACTTATGCGGTGAGACCTTGCTTCTTGCCAAAGTTGTCAACGGGAAGTACCCTATAGGTTTTGATTTATTTATTGGCGAGTATCAAAATATGTCGCATAAATGGCCGTAATTTTTTATTGCGTTGGCTTAAAAGCTTGATGTTTCAGAGCTCCAAGGTACCGTAGACCTACGTATGTGATATTAATTTCAAATTGATAGCTCCAGGCGATCCTGAGAAAAAGAACAGGCAACGAAGTGATCCTATAAGTGTTCCGTTTTTTCCTTTTGAGCGTAACTCACCTTAAAAAGTTACTTAACACGTTCGTACTTCTATTGTTAGACGGAGGCATATTATAGTACACCCACGCTATGCCAGATATATTAAAAGTCCCACGCAAAACCCTGGGAGAGTAGGAACAAAAAATACAGGCCGAGGAATTGCTAACGAAAAGCCCAATGTCACTGCCTGCCCTTTTCTTGTGTGGGAATTCATAAAATAACTTCTCCCGCTCGGGGTAATTGCGTAACATACAAACAGTAGCAATGGCTTTCATTTTGACAGCTCTACAACATTCATTGTGTTATATATACGTTGTTGAGCAGACAAATTTCTAGCAATATCCTTTACGTTACGCATTTAAGGTGCTCGCTGAGGATTGGGAATCGAACCACGCTGAGCCGCTTACGCCTATTAAACCAACGAGGCAGTCAGAATTTACCATCAAAATTATCACCATCATTCTCCTCCCAATTTATTTGTGGTCGGCGCAACATGTCTTTTTCTTCCATACTTCTCAGTCCGTCCATCGTTTCTTTGGTCTTCCCCTACTCCTATAGCCATTGACATTCATACCCAAAACTCTCCTCACGACATTTTCCTCATTCCTCCGTATGACATACCCATGCAACCAAAAAAAGGTCAAAAATATTTGCGAATATTTGCATACTCACCTCGCACGGTTAAGCACTCGATCAGCCTAACATTGATCTATCATTCACTGTTACATGCTCATTGAACCGCAGTGCCCTACATTCGTCATCACGACTCAGGATAGTTACAGCTAAACACGTCTCATTCATCCTTACAAAATATCCTGTTGGCTGTGGGCTATATTATACTTTTGTCCCGTCTAGCTCAATTTCGGGTGGTAGACATTTGATCGCCAGGAGTGTATAAGAGGAAGTCTGAAAGTGGCACCCGTGACGGAAAAGTTGTATGGAAATCAGTTGTCATGGTATAGGCATGTGTGATGTGATGCGGAGGAATGAGAAAAATGTTGGGATGAATGTGGATGGCTATAAGAATAGGTGAAGACCAAAGAAACGATGGATGGACTGGGTGAAAGATGATATGGCTAGAAAGGAGGTGACTAATGAGATGACGAATAATAAAGAAGTATGGAAGTAGAAGGTATACTTTGCCGACCCCAAATAAAAGAATGATGATGACTTGGTCACCAGACTTACGATACAATATTTTGATTTAAAAAAGTGTCCGTGGAGTTTGTTGTCCATTTTTCTCCATAGGAAACTACTACGCTTTGGAATGGACAACTAGCTTCATCTTTGACCGATCCATTGACAATTCAAAAGTTATTGTTTTAATGAAAATAAGGACTGAGTTTGAGTTTACGGACAAATTACGCATAAGTCATATTGAGTCATATTTCATGAAATAGTCATATATGAACTTAGAGGGTTGTATTGGTGATTTTAGGAATAATAATTCTGTAAATACATACTTGTTACGCTCACGAATCATATTTTGTTCAACATACAACCTGACAATAAATGCAAATTAAAAAAACGGTAAGACAATTTGAATTTCGCGCATCCTCCTTAAACAATCTGATTATTGTGAGCCGTTAACCGTCATGTCTACGTTTCACATAAGCTAATACACTATATCGTCAGTTATCGCTCTGTATAATATGACGTCACCTCCCAGAGTACATTGACATGAATAATTTTTCCACGGTAAAGTAATACCTTTCCTAACATGTACAACATTATGTCGTTATGGAATCTGAGTTTGTTATAACTAGTCTCTTGAATCTGTAATTTGTAAACAGTCTACTGATTTATGGGACAATGCCAAGGTTCTCACAATTTTTATAGACTAGTCTGATGTCATGTTTTAGGATTGTCTTATTACATGTGACCTAATACCGTCATTGGCTTTGTTATTTCTGGTGGGTTTGTCGTACCCTCTTGGGAACACAGGCTTGACGGGCGTTACTGTAATCAGGTACCATATATGCAGTGTTAAGTCACTCTCCGTAACTCAAAAAGCATCATCTACAAAATCCCACATTGTTATCCTTTTTTTTCTTGTTTTCGGGGGGAAACCTTCAAAAGGCACCCGACCTCCGGAATCCCTCCCCGAAAGTCGGGGAGTGTGGGATTTTTACCTCACTAAAACCACCCCGTTGATCACCATCAGCACATAGGGGTGCTCCGGAACCCCCTCTGCAACGCCTGTAAGGGAAGACTGTAAAGGGGCCTACCCTGAGCCTCGCTATCCACGGCAGCACGTGACCACTGTGCCACCGTCATCCCAGCTCTGGGGTCAACGGTGGGCGGACATAGTCCCCACTCTATGCGCCCGCGACCCCAACATATCGTTATCCTAGTGAGGTATGCCAATTGTATTTCGTATCTTGGCGCACTAAGTGTTTGTTTCCTCGATCAGTACTCATATATTTCCTAGCATTATCTTCTTTACATAATCAATTCATTAAGCCATCTTTTCTTTAGATTAGCTCTTTTCTTAGTACCCTTTCCGATTAGAATTTCTTATCCATCCAGATCTTTATTGACTTTAACATAAAATAGGACTCAAACAGTATACTGTGCTCAAGGTCCTGCTGCCAATAATTTTGCGATCGAAATTAGTCTATCCAGGCTAGACCACTTTTGGGACATAATAATAATAAGTGAGAACTATTTTGTTCACACACGCCAGTCGCTAAGGGCCCTTATTTGTTACTAGCGAGTAAGAAGAAATTTTCCTCTGGCTGATTAAAACTTATATAATTATATGGCCGCGTTTCAGACGCGAATTAATTACAAAATATAATACTTAGTATTGCCTAATAACGAATCAGCAGAATGCTTTGCAGTCCTAACTTATTGCTTCATCATTTGCCTAGCCTTTTCCCAACTATGTTGGGGTTGGCTTCCAGTCTAACCGGATGTAGCTGAATACGGTACCCCTTGGTAAGACTGGTTGTCAGACTTGCGGGCTTCCGACGACCCGTAACGTCTGCCAAAGATCCACGAATGACAGCCGGGACCAACGCCTTAACGTGCTTTCCGAGGCACGAAGGGGTCTTGATATCTAAAGATGGTCACCCACCCACGGGCCAACCGCGGCGAGCGTGGCTTTACCTGATCGGTCCGTTGCGGCTGTTATTACTTAGCCACAAGCCCCTCCTAACTTACACTTCCTCTCTAGAATTATGTTCTTAATTCATGGTTACAGTTCGCGCGTCAATGTCCCTCCCACCTGTATAAGTTTTAATCAGCCCGAGGAAAATGGCTCCTTACTCGCTAGTAACAAATGAGAATCCTTAACTGGCGTGAAAAGTGGTCTAGCGTGGGTAGACTAATTGTTTGTTCTTATCTCCATTTCGTATGTACTTTTGAGCTGAAGTAATTAATTTTGTAAGTTTTGTGCCTTTGAAGGTGGTGTTCCTTGTAACAAGACTAAAATGACTCTCTTATTATTATTACTGAAGTGGTTGTTCTTAGAGATTTTAAGGCAATTAAATACACCAGGCCTTGTACGCTTGCGTATAATAGGCTAGATGCCTAAAAAAATCTAATTAGTTCGTCAGTTAGATTATCAAAAAATATTGGACCCGTATTTTTTCTTTTGTCAATTGTATAAAAAATGATGAAGATATCGCCCGTTTAAGTTCCGCGTGACGTCACGCCTTGCTACACTTTTTAGCAAGGCGTGACGTCACGACCCCCTACTCCCAAATTTTGACGCGCTTTATCTTTGTCATTTTTTGTTTGACTGACAAAAGAAAAAATACGTGTCCATTATTTTTCGATAATCTAACTGACGGACTAAATATAATAATCGTTACCCTAATTGCGTAACACTCTATTAATCTTAATCTGAATCATTTTGAAGGATATTGCTAATCCATTGCTTCATATGTTCGAAAAATGTGTCTGCTCAACAACGTAAATAACGCAATGAATGTTGTTGAACTGTCAAAATGAAACTTATTGCTACTGATGGTGTGTTCGCTGTTACTGCGCAGTACCCGGCTGTTTATCTACATATACTTCTGTTCACTTTTTTGTTTTGCATTTGATATCCCTATTCTTGAGAAAGGGGAACGCTACGACTATTTCGGAGCCGAGCATAAAGAAAAAACGTCAGAAAAACAATTTAAGCAATGAGGGCGCAGAAAAAAAAATCAGTAGACCAATTCTCGTAATTTAAAACGTTCAAAATCTAGTCGCAGTCTCATCTTGGCGAAATTAGAGGTATTTTTGACAGATTGAGACAGATCAGACTGAACGTTCTTATAATTAGATACGAGAATTGCCCCTTTGATCTAGCAATTCTGCTCCAAAAGCTACACTGTCTTATCTTTAAATTCAAACAGTCGCTTCTTATTAAATCCTATGATGTAACTATAGTTACAGTTATACAGTTTGTAATGTTTGTATAGCCAACAGGAAAAATACTAACAAAATGGTCTCGCAATTTGGATTAGCAATAACGGAACACAATCGAATTATTACTACTAAAAGTTAAAGTATTTGAACACAATAAGTTATTGTTGGGAGCCTTGAAGGTGTGTGTATTGAAGAATGTATTGCATCGTGTTTTGTAGATTATCGTGTGTGTGGGAATCATGGAAAGTCAAGCTACGCTTGCCGTGGTCGGTTTGTGGATGGGTGACCATCCGTTACATATCGAGAAAAACCAGATTACGGTGACCTGATATTTTCGATATGTACCACACACACACACAAACCCCAACGGACCTGTTTAAGTCCACAGCAACACACACAATCACTCCTCACATAATTAAATAAATATTTAAGTTTACGTCATCATAGTTATTAAAATAAAATAAATGAAATAAAAAAGCCTTTTATTTCATGCGTTAAATAATAAATTAACATTTTTACAATGAAATAATTTAAGAAGTTTATACATTCCATTTTTTGTTTGTTTACATTTCATATTAGTTAATAGTTTCATAACATCTCCTCATATCCTTCATCATAGTTATTACGCAATTATAAATATTTTGTAAAAACGTGTCAATCCCACTAAAGTACACTGTGCTTAAATATACAGGATTTTCCTAGTTTGTAGAGCAGGGGATTTACTCATCTGTAATAGCCATTCCCATCCCTCATTGAAATAACACTGATGTTACCTTCTTGTAGTAAATTAATGATTACTTACTTACTAACTTACCTTTTGGAAAGGCAAAACAGGTCAAGCCTAACATTTTCCAAGTTCCCGGTCCAGAGTTTCCGTAAGATGTCCCCCAAATAACACAGACCCTTTTCAGAGAAAAACCGGGATACTTTACCCGTGTGATGAATGGAAAGGTTTATAACTAGGTCCAAATCTTTTGATTTAATCCTTTCCTTCAAAATAAGATATTAAAATATCTTCATCATACGCACTATTCTCGGTTTTTAGGGTTCCGTACCCAAAAGCTGCCAACGGAACCAACCGCTGTCTTTCCGTCCGTCTGTCACATCGCAGTATCTTATGAATAAATTATTGTGCTAGACACTTGACATTTTCGCAGTGTGTACAAATAATAAAAATAAAATAACGTTAAAAATTAATTTCAAAAGAACATGTTTCTTGTTTGGACAATAAACGTGGTTTTTGTCGTTTTTCGCTCAATATTAATAATGATAAATAATACTTACAAATGTCTAACTAATGCAACTACATAAATAATGCATGCTCTTTAGTTAAAACAACAAATAATAATTGTTCTAATTGTAATAGTGTTTCTTGTGGCTAAGTAATAAGAGCTGCACGGGTCGATCGAACAGGTTAAGCTGCGCTTGCCGCGGTTGGTTCGTGGATGGGTGACCATCTCTACATACCAAGACCCGTCCGTGCCTCAGAAAGCAAGTTAAGCCGTTGGTCCCGGCGGTCATTCATGGATCTTTGACAGTCGTTCCGGGTCGTCAGAAGCCCGAAAGTCTTGACAACCAGTCTTACCATGGGGTTTCGTATTACCCAGTAACTGGGTTGTGGAGGTCAGACAGTCGCTCCATGTAAAATTAAAAATTTAAAAAACCCCCGACACAAAATAATAATAAAAATAGTATGAATGTAAAAAGACTAAAACAATTAAATAAAACCCATTGAAAAAATAGCCACAAATATAGCAAAAAAGGTATAAACGTTTTCTATCACGTTTATACCTTTTTTGTTATATTTGTGGCTATTTTTTCCCTATAAAAAGAAAAAAATAACCTTGAAATATGACCCTACGTAAGTACGTATGAAATTATGTTGTCCCGTCGCGTCGTCAGGGGACCGCTCTAATTATTAACTATTAAAATAGTAGCGGTCCCCCGTCGGGGGTTAAAAATACTGGTACTCAGCTGCATCCGGTTAGACTGGAAGCCGACCCCAACATAGTTGGGAAAAGGCAGGCAGATGACCCTTCGTGTGCGAGTCCAACTCGCACTTGGATGCTTTTCAAATCACATTGACCCTTTTCAATGAAAAAACAGCTGCTCAACCGTTAAATTATAAAAGTCTTAACGACTTTGAAGTGACCTACTCCAATGAAAAACAAGTTACCCGGAAAATTTTATTAAATTAATTTTATTTCTCGGTGGGTAGGTTCTCCAAAAACATCTTTTGATCTAGAACCTTCTTCCGAATTTAGATTTGGGTACGTAATACGTTCTACGTAATATCTAGATAGATCCTACTAATATTATAAACGTGAAAGTTTGTATGGATGGATGGATGGATGTTTGTTAATCTTCACGCAAAAACTACGAAACGGATTTGGATGAAATTTGGCACACGGATGGTTTATAACCAAAATTAACATATAGGATACTTTTTATCCAGATATTCCTACGGGATCGAAACTTATGCGAGTGAAACCGCGGGGCGCAGCTAGTATTACGTAAACATGAGTCTCCTTAAACAAAGGTCACCTGACCTTTGCTTTTAAGGAGACTCTCGTTTATATTAACACCCATATCTAATATCAGCAATATTTCGATTGGATCTTGGAGATATTTCGTCTCATGGAAAATTCGTTAAAGTCACTTTGGGGAAAATTTCTGTTTTTACTCCGAATGTCGTCGCAATGGTGTGTTTCACATTACAATGATTTTTAATAAAATTTATTTTTGTTTCAGGTAAATTACATTGTCAAGTAGCGGGAAACATCTGGACAGAACCGGGAAGTATGGCAGACGAATGGTGAGGACTTTACCCAACAATGGGTGATCAAATGATGATGATGATGATGAAACTACATCCACTGCCAAAAATAAGTTAGAAATCACATAAATTAAATAGAAACATAATGAATCTAATAAATAAATTATCATCAAAACAATAAAATTAATACCTTCTCTCCGACGCTGGTACAGTCACGAGCAAAAGTATGTATACACTCGGCTTTATTCAAAAGCGATTTACTCCTTTATTTTTTAATGAAATTTTTTGTTGTTACGAACATAGCATTTTCGAACCCATAGGTTTATGTAATGTGTCGTATTTCATTTTCAACGTTGCATTCGTTATTTCACGAAAAAATCGCCATTGAAAGTTGCCAAGTGTTGATATATTGGTGCTCGTGACTGTACAGGAACATGTCTGCTGGAACAATGCCGGATGAAGGGGCAAACCAGCCTTCCAGTAATCATTGCCAGTACGCATCGTTAATGCTACACCTTGCAGCATTCGTGTCTCTTCGGTATCGGTCCCTATAAATTGTGCAGGCACAGTGACGGTTTTAACCAGATCATCCCTAGGCAATTGTCTCTTAAAAACGTCACACGCTACCGACAGCGTGCAGTGACGTCACGACGGATGACCGACACACCACCGGTTGCCAAAACGTTCGCTGGCGTCGCACCTGGCGGTCGCAGGCGGCGTGCGAGCTCCACGCTCATGTATGCACAAACACAGCATTCGGCTGTCTTCGGCGACGGACGGGTACACGTCGCCGGTCGCGGTCGCCGTGTGGTCAGGTAGACCCAGCCTTAAGGCCCACACAATCAGGGCTGTGGAAGGACAGAGCTCCGGCAGGGGCAGAAAATATCGGTGTACACATTTTATATGAAGTCGTTCACAAGTCCGTGTCCGGGACGGCGACGAAGCTTCAATGTCTACCTTGTGTGTGCCACGGCCCTGTCACGTCCCGGACACGGCCCTGTCACGTCCCGGACACGGCCCTGATATGTTTGGATAGACTATAAGGGTGCTTTCTTATCTATCATTGGTTTACATCGCGTAGACGCAGCGTATACTTTTGGCACACTCCTATTCTTAATGCAAAGGTTTCCTAAAGTTTCTAAAACTTTTTGAGTGCTTAGAACGGCAATAGTTTCGGTTTTCGGCGGCTAAAGTCCAACATACCTTTCCCATCTGGATCAGAAGGATATCCGTGATACTAGCAATACAGCAACACACGCCTTTTTCTCATGGGGGTAGGTAGAAAAGTACATATATCCGTGACGATAAAATGAAAATAACACATGACGGCTCTCCCTAAGTATATTGGTTATCTATTACGGGAATCGTGACGCAGTCCCGAGTTCTCGCAGGAAAACAAGACCTCGTATTATTAGATCCTGATTTAGACTTCCACGAAATACAAAGTAATATAAACATAAACAGCTTATAATCTTCCCTAGGCTGGGACACAGGCATCCTATCTGCGAGGACTGGGCCTTAATCCACCACGCGGGCCCAGTGCGGGTTGGTATATGTCACATGTCTTGGAATTTTTGGTTCTAGGACATGCCGGTTTCCTCACGATGTTTTCCTTCACCGTTTTGAAAGCAGTGGTGATGTAATTATTTACACGAAGTAAAGCCCCTGACTGGGTTCGAACCTACGTACGACCTACAATTCGTAAGTCGCAGCCATTGCCACCTGGCCGCCACTGCTCTGAAAATACAAAGTAATACAAACATTCAGTCAATAACTATTTGAAATGTTTCGCTGTAGTAAATGCCATACATATCCGTATCATCGTAAACATCAGATTCGGATGTAAACATCCGTTATGGGAACAGTGACCCTGGCTCGCTCGCCTCGCCATCCGCGAGAAGTATAATCCCTCTGGATTATAATAATAAAATCATTATATTTGTTTCCATAACCTGTAATATTCCAACACTAATCGGGGGTTGTCCTTGGGTGCACTTGCATACAGGGATAATCGTCTGTTGATGCCTCATTCCATTTAAAATTGTCTAAGGAGTCTCTGCGATTTGGCTTTGGCTCCATTGTACGCCATCTAAAGGACCGGGACCCCATGCTCCCGAGCATGGGGAACATAATATTATTTTAAAAAAACTAATTACAGTACATCCTTCTTTATATAATCAGCTTATAATGTTCCCGCTGCTGGCTGGGACTCAGGTCCCCTCTCAGTGAGAGGGACCCGAAATCCACCACGTGAACCCAGGCTTTCGGATGACACCTGTCTCCGAATTGTTGGGAGTACATCCTCGATCATCCATCGCACGTATCGGAATTAGGTTACGGTTGTGGTTTTTCACAGATTTGCCATACAAAATCTGTCAAAAATTCACAATGGCAATGTAACTTTTTAAATTAGTTGACTAAGGCATGATTTTTCAATCGACAGTTTTTTTTTATTCGTGGAATAAAATTGACGTGTGACAGTTTATGTATGGAAGAATTGTCAAAAATTCTAAATTATTCCTTAGATAAAATTATCTGGCGATGGAAAAATCAGCCCTAAGACCCTAGATAGGCAGTCGCTAAAGTATTGGTTGCAATCAGAAGAATTTCTCACGTCCAATTTCACTCCCTCGTAGAAAGTTTAATATCTTGCAAGTGCCTTTACACCTAGACGAGAAACTTTGCGACTTTGTCACGAACGTTCAGCGTTTTTCCTTTCATATGAGTCCGTAGCCTAGAGGAAAATAAACACATAAACATGACGTCTCATATTAGAATTCCATGAAACATGATGCCTGTTCCTCCTGACGGTTATTACCGAGTTCTAGATATACAAGATTGCAAACAATGGCGGTGTCGGGTTTATAAATATCTTTGTTTACTCTTTTAGGGATAATTTTGACGTTTTATTGGTTTCCAGCGTTGAGAGATGACGTCTAGCAATGAATTCTTGAATTCTTTTTTTCTTTTTAATTAACTTTAGTGCGTGGGGCTCGTGGCTACATATTAACAGCTGAACGGGTCGATGGAAGTTACCATCCAGTGTGCGTGGAACGGTAACCATCCAGTACAGTCACGAGCAAAAGTATGTAAACACTCGGCTTTATTCAAAAGCGATTTACTCCTTTATTTTTTAATGAAATTTTGTGTTGTTACGAACATAGCATTTACGAACCCATAGATTTATGTAATGTGTCGTACGTAACGTTGCATTCGTTATTTCTCGAAAAAATTGCAATTGTAAGTTGGCAAGTGTTGACATATTGGTGCTCGTGACTGTACATATCGAGACCCCTCCGTGCCTCGGAAACCACGTTAAACTGTTGGCTATCATTTGTAGATATTTGACATTCGTTACAAGTATTCAGAAGTCCGTTATGTTTAAATCCCGTGTAATCGGTCGCTGTGGCGATGCTTGGGAACACCCAATTTTCTGGGTATTTATGGGTGTTTACGGGTGTTTATCGGGTATTTACCAAAGCGCCGGGTTTAAACCCGGTGGATTGTCTATCTATAATTGCAATATTTCGACATCTTTCTCAGAAAAACTAAGTCTCACAGCAAAACTTAACAATCATTATTGAATAGGTAAAATTAATGAAACAAAACATATGTAAGTAATTACTGAGTTTCCCAAGCTAGCAGAAATATGACGTCATTCGATGTGAGAAACCATTCAAAGTTAACTGTGTAAATGTTGCGATAGGTTACTTATCTACGGATATTTTATTGCACCGTCATGATTTTATGGCTCGTATCTATTTTTATTGCATTGTAGGTCTAGATATCGCAAGCGGGAGCTTTAGGAGTCCTGCGGGGTAATGCCGTAGCACACTTAAAACAGCCAACAACAACGACAACTCCCCAACCTCCTCCAACAGTTCAACAATATTTATTCAAACATAAAAAGCAACGGATAAGGAATTTCCTTTAACATCTTTCATTGTAATTGATTGTAATTGAAATCGTGTTACACAATTTCGTGCTGGGGCTGATCCCCGCTGGTCAAGAAAAGCGTTAGTAGGTTTTTTTAACCAACTTCAAAAAAGGAGGAGGTTCTCAATTAGACTGGATTTTTTTTTAATGTTTGTTACCTCAGAACTCCATTCCGTTCCGTGGCAAACAACGAAAATGCGAACCCAATGACACCGACTTCCGAAATTAAAGTTAATTTTCACTTTGTAGTGTTTTTTTTTTTTTGGAAGTCAGTTGTTTTTTTTTTTTGGAAAAAAGTTTTTTATGACTAATTTCTCAGTAGCAAACGGCGGGACTTTTATTACAATCCTAGGATAAAGCAATGATATTGTATTTATACGTATGGATTTTTAGAGGGGCTTGTCCTATGGCTAAGTAATAACAGCCGCACGGGTCGATCTATCAGGTAAGCTACGCTTGCCGCGGTTGGTCCGTGGATGGGTGATCATCTTTACATACCAAGACCCCTCCGCGCCCTTGGAAAGTACGTTAGGCCGTTGGTCCCGGCTGTCATTCGTGTATCTTTGACAGTCGTTCCGGGTCGTCAGAAGCCCGAAAGTCTGACAACCAGACTACTAAGGGGTTTCGTACTCGTATTAACCAGTAACTGGGTTGTGGAGGTCAGATAGGCAATCGCTCCATGTAAAATACTGGTATTCAGCTGCATCCGGTTAGACTGGAAGCCGGGCAAGGCAGATGATGATGTGTGGATTTTTTAATAGCAACTCAAGTGATTGTGTCTGTTTATTGGTAATGGGGTCGCCCGCTATTATGTGGGATTTGTAACAGCTGCTTTGCCAGTTTGCCCCTGTTATCCTCATAACTTATGTCATTATTTATTTATATTTTAAAAGGTAGCTTCCCAGCTGCCAGTAAGTATGACATAATGTACCATTCAATTATGGTCCATAATTACATAAGTCACATCCTGTGTTACAACCACCGGACAATGGTCGCTTCTTTTAACAGAAACTTACAATAATATCAAACTTTTCTTTAGGAGTCCATTGTATGAAATTATTATTGTTCAAGCGGAAGCGCCAGGGTAAGCCGCGAAATTGAAGAAAGAAAGAAATTACATTTATTTAGACTAAAATACATACAATACACCAGATACATACTTTAGATAAATACAAATAAAAACTTTTAGAAAAAAAAAACAACCGACTTCCAAAAACGACACTACAAAGTGAAAAATAACTTTAATTTCGGAAGTCGGTGTCGTTGGGTTCGCATTTTCGTTGTTTGCCAGCGACTTCCGAAATTAAAGTTATTTTTCACTTTGTAGTGTCGTTTTTGGAAGACGGTTGTTTTTTTTTTTTCAAAAAAGTTTTTATTTTTCACTTTTATGTTGTAAACCTGGATTAACACATAGTATACTCTTTATACCGGTAATACGTTTCCGTGGGATAATTTCCGACCTACACGCGGGCGAAGCCGCTGGCGAAAGCTAGTAAGACAGACATAAGACAAACTTAAAGACGAAAGAAGATGGAGAAGAAACTTCAAGAAGTAGAGGATTCAAGGTATAAGCATACTAGCAGACTTTGTGTTTAATAAATATACAAGGATGCCTTAAAATACCCACGATTATCACCTACGAAGCTTTTTCCTAACTGTGTTGAGGTCGGTTTCTAGTCATCAGGATGCAGCTGACAGTAAATTTACATTACTTTTTGACCTAAACAACCCAGTAACTGGGTAACACAGTCCTTGGCAAGACAAGGTGTCAGACTTTCTGACTCCTGACTGCACATAACGATTCATACCCACGTTATAGAAGTGAATGGAAGGACCATTCGCTTTGTGTGTGTTGCATTTAGTGAAGGAGCGAGGCAACCCTATAAATTTAAGTGGTAGTTAACCTGAAATCAACCGTGGATTATACACCACTAAAGGCACTGTTGATTGCGTAAAACCCATTATACAAAGCAATAAAAACAATGTAATGGTATTTATAGAAAAGTGGGATTGTTTGTTAATATACCTACAGATTGTTAAGATGGCATTTAGAATACAAGAATAGAATATACGCTTCAGCTAGATGTCGTCCCTTTAAAAAAGTTAATAACGTTCGTCAAAAATACCCTGTATTTAATTTACAAGGTAATTCTGGCCATATAATTTCATGTGTAGTAATTAGAAAATATGATACCTCAGGCTGCCATTTATCAACGTTTCAACAACTTAATTGTCAGGATCTTTATTGGCAGATTTAATTTAGCCAGAGGAAAGCAGCATCCTGGGTATCCTGCAAAATTCTTTTCTTACGTATTTTGCAATTCGATTGTATGATTATTTATATGAACTTGGAGGGTAATATTGATGATTATATTTCTATAAATACCTACTTGTTTCGGACGCGTATCATATTTGGTTCGACATACAACGTGACACTGACCTGCCGATCGATTCTGTAAAAACTTCACCGTGAAAAGTTAAGTGAAGTGAGCTTAGAGTGAGCTGTCAATAGTGTCAATCCCTAATATTAGTTGGAATGACAGCTCACTCCACGCTCACTTCACCTGAGTTTTCACGGTGAGATGGTTACAGAATCGCACTGTTGCACCCTAATTACGTAAGACACTATCAATCGTAATCTGAATCATTTTGAAGCAAATTGCTAATCCATTGCTTCATAAGTTCGAAAACTTTTTCTGCTCAACACGTAAATAACGCAATGAATGTGGTTGAACTGTCAAAATGAAACCGATTCCGATTGATTGTGTGTTACGCAATTAGGGTGCAGATGATTTTGAAGGATATTGCTGATCCATTGATTCATGTTCGAATAACGACGTAAATAAACGTATTGATTTTTGTTGAGCTGTCAAAATGAAACCCATTGCTAGGTACTGATAGTGCGCTACGTAATTACCCCGCAGACTAATGGTTTTAAGTTTTTATCCGACATATACTGCCGATATAATCCTACTAATTAATATTAATAACGCGAAAGTTTGTATGGGGTGGATGGATGGATGGCTGTTTGTTACTCTTTCACACAAAAACTGCTACACGGATTTGGATGAAATTTTAAGAACGTTCACAGTCTGATCTCAGTCTCAATCTGTCAAAAATTACTCTAATTTCCCTACATTTTGACAAGTTTTTGACATTTGTTTGTCGCCGAAATGAGACTGCAACTAGATTTTGAACGTTTTAAATTACGAGAATTGGCCTTCAGGATTAACACTTAGGATACTTTAACGGGTGAAACTTATGCGGGTAAAACCGCGGGGCGCAGCTAGTGACATCATAAAGCTACCTTTAAATCCGGCTTTCCCCGAATTAAAGCGATAACCCTATTTGTTAACATGACCTTTCATAAAAATAAGTTTAAAATTCGTTCGCGAACGAGTGGATTTTACTTCGGCCTTCACTCAAGGCTAAGTTTTTTACCTGAACTAGTGTCGTATGTTTACTTTTAGCATTTGTGTGTATGGGTCGCTTTGTTAGGTTAAAGGTGGATATTTAATTCGTTTTAGCAATTATTATTATACAACTTTTAAATGTTATCGTATTTGTTCTAATCGTATGCTGCTGGCTGCACTGGTTGATGTCATCACGTCAACGCCGGCTGCCGCTGAAAACCAGCGCTGCGGCTCTGTCTCGCATAGAGTCTTAGCATTATGCTTAGCGACGGTCGTTTTGCGTGGATATGATGTATGTTTACCCCCAACTTGTAATTTTTTTGTGTTCTTTTTTATGCGTCATGTTAGCTCAAATCAACCTATTTTCGTTCTTTCTAATCAAACATTCAGGTGTTTTATCTGGATGATCCTACTAATATTATAAATGCGAAATATTGTATGGATGGGTGGATGGATCTGACAACCTGATCATAGATGGATGGATGGATGGATCTGACAATCTGATCTGACAACCGAATGAGTCTGACAACCAGTCTTACCAAGGGGTGTCGTTTTACCCAGTACTTGGGTTGTGGAGGTCAGATAGGCAGTCGATCCATGTAAAATACTGGTATCCAGCTGCAACCGATTAGACTGGAAGCCGACTCCAACATAGTTGGGAAAAAAAGGCAGGCAGATAATTAATCTGATGTAGTTAACAATTACTGCAAGACATAGGCTCATGAGAATAGCACATTCACGCGAAATTCATTTCCTTATGCAGAAATACAATACTTAAACAGTTAAAATTAATTAGATGTTTCCACGCAAGTGACTCAACTATTTTATAATACTAGCTGCGCCCCGCGGTTTCACCTGCATAACTTTCGATCCCGTGGGATTATAGGGATAAAAAGTATCCTATGTGTTAATCCTGGTTATAAACTATCTGTGTACCAAATATAATCCAACTCCGTTAGTAGTCTTTGCGTGAAAGAGTAACAAACATCCATCCATCCATCCTCACAAACAACGTTTATAATATTAGTAGGATGATTTATTATTTATTTATTTATTCTCACACTGGAACGCCATACGGCAATTACACCAATGGACTGGTTGTCAGACTTTCGGGCTTCTGACTACCTGTAACGACTGTCAAAGATCCACGAATGACAGCCGGGACCAACGCCTTAACGTGCTTTCCGAGGCACGGAGGGGTCTCGGTATGTAAAGATGGTCACCCATCCACAGGCCAACCGCGGCAAGCGTAGCTTAACCTGACCAATCAACCTGTGTGGCTGTTAGTATTTAGCCACGGGCCCCATGGCCCCCATGATATAGTTGGATCTTTTCTTTGTGTACAACATCTTCGAGTATTTAAAAGTTTTCTCAGAAAAACAAGGTTAGTAATGCAGATCGTCTTGTCTGTCTATCCCAGGGATGTTATGGAGCTCCGTAATTGTAACCGAAACTAACGGCTATCCGAAATAAAAATATATCCGTAACCGTATCCGTTTCACAAGTTTTGGATAGTTTCGTATAAGGGCGGAGTCTAAAAAACGACATCTTTCGACAGGTTTTTGTAACATCTCTAAGTAATTACTTACCTATATGTCTGATTATAATACCAAATGATAACCTAGACTAGATAAAACCTATCAATAAAACCAAATGATTACTATTTGTGTTTATATTTTACTTCAGTCTAATATCCGTAACCGAAACTATCCGAAACTAACGGATAATCCGAAATAATTACATATCCGAAACCGATATAATTTTATTCCTATATCCATATCCGTATCCAGATCCAAAATATCATATCCATAACATCTCTAGTCTATCCTCACAGGAAGTCGTTATCCCTATTCTTAGCAGAGAGCACACACGATACCACATTAATATGCAGATCTCATTGGCAAAATCGTAAAACTTTTAATTGAGGTAACTGTGTTAATAGTATTATTTTACACTATGAAGGAAAACGTTATGAAGTTCGCGTGTTGATGATAAAATCTATAATATTCTGAATCGATGTCAGACTACAAAAAAAAGCAGGAGAGTTTGTTTGTTTGTTTGAATGCGCTAATCTCTGGACATACAAGTTAAAAAAAAAATTGCATTTGATAGCCCAATTCTTGAGAAAAGCTATAGGCTATTTAATATCACGCTAGGTAATCTAGGAACCGAGCACGAAGAAAAAAGTCAGAAAGAACGATAAGCCTATGGCGCCATCTCCACGGGCGAGAGAATCGCGGCGATAGTCTCGCCTTACCATCAAATTGTCGCTGCGATGATATCGACGTGTGGACACACGTTCTAAGAGAGTATACAGGGTTATTTGTAAAACACCAGCAACCTCAAGAGGTCATTGTACTCATCATTATTAATAACTTTTACTATGGGACCAAAACTGAAATCCCAAAAAAAAAAAAAAACTGCTGTTCCCTACATTTGTGTTCGCATAACTCGTCAAAATATTTTTTTTTCGAGATTTCAGGTTTGGTCCTATAGTAAAAGTTGTTCATAATGATGAGTACAATGACCTCTTAAGAGGTTGTTGGTGTTTTACAAATAACCCTGTATAGAAACACGTGCCACGACGATAATATCGCCGCGATTCCCTCGCTCGTGGAGGCGGCCCTTAAGCGAAAACGAAGAAATCGTGCGGCCAGGCGATGCGATGCGACAGGATGGATCGGAGGAAGAATAAATTTCATGTGTACTACGACGCAGGCAAAGGGCTAGTGTCTGATAAAGTTCTGGCCTTGAAGGCTTAAAATAGAACAAATTGTAATTACGCTACTAATACTTAGATTACTTCTTCGTAATAGGGTTTTTCCATTATTTTCGATTACGCAGACACCTATTCGGTTGATCTGCGTAATATCCCAATGATTTCTTTTATGATGTTCTACAACTTCGTGGTTTTATTGTTGAAGAATCGTTTAGTATCATTACTTCTGCTCAACAAAGGTTTTCCCGGTGTCCATTATGCATTATCTGGAAATAGGTAGAGGGAAGACCAAAATAACTGGTCTGGCATAGCTCAATTATCTATTCGCCAAATATAGCGATGAAATTAAGGTTTATTCCAGGTTTATTGTCGGTGGGGTTCTTTTTCCAGAAATCCCCACTAGTTTAATAAACTCAGCCTAGTGGGGATAATATACATATTTAAAAAATAGCTTATTGTTAATTTGTGTCCTTTTATTTTAAGAATTAATTTTATACTTTTGTTGTGTCCTGCAGGGTCCATTATTGTACCTTAGCTTTAAGCCACCTTTACAACATTATGGAATGCAAATAAATATATAATGATTATGACTGTATAGCATAATCAGCCTGTACTGTTCCCACTGCTGGAGCACATGCCTCCTCTCTTTGAGAGAGAGTGGGCTGTAATCTACCACGCAGGCTCAGTGCGGTTTTGTAGATGTCACATGTCTTCGATTTTTTTTTTGGTTCCAGAATATGCCGGTTTCCTCACGATGTTTTCCTTAACCATCCGATGTTTTGATGACTATATATCTAGACTTAATGTCTGAAAATGCCAACACCTCGTCAGCAAACGTGGTCAATTGGTTATCAACCAAAATTATTAGATAAAGACATCTTTACGCTTCACATTTAAGCAGCAGTCAATACCAACAGCCACCAAAAAAAGCCCATACAAAGCCTTCTTCCTCTCTCGTTACAACTTACAACTATTCCCTAAAGGTTCATTAGGAAACCAGCGTCAGACAGCATCTGTCATTCTGTCTGGCATTAATGCTGAAATGAACCTTTTTGCCGCAGCCGTGAGGCACATACTATTATTGTCTGAAACATTATTTTTTATTTTATTAATTTTGTATTTTGTGTTTCACGAACTGTGTCCAAATAAACTTTTTTATTTCTTTCTTCCTTTTACAAAGTATAAGAGAGGAAGAATGCGACAGGGTCCACAATGATCATTGCTTTATAAAACCTAAGTTCACTTTGTGAAATGTCAATAAATTATATTACATCTCATCATCTGCCTAGCCTTTTCCCAAGGGGTCGTTTTTAGGGTTCCGTAGCCACATGGCAACGGAACCCTTATGGATTCGCCATGTCTGTCTGTCTGTCTGTCTGTCTGTCTGTCTGTCTGTCTGTCCGTCCGTATGTCACAGCCGCTTTTTTCCGAAACTATAAGAGCTATACTGTTGAAACTTGGTAAGTAGATGTATTCTGTGAACCGCATTAAGATTTTCACACAAAAATAGAAAAAAAACAATAAATTTTGGGGGCCCCCATACTTAGAACTGAAACTCAAAATTTTTTTTTTCATCAAACCCATACGTGTGGGGTATCTATGGATAGGTCTTCAAAAATGATATTGAGGTTTCTAATATCACTTTTTTCTAAACTGAATAGTTTGCGCGAGAGACACTTCCAAAGTGGTAAAATGTGTGTCCCCCCCCCTGTAACTTCTAAAATAAGAGAATGATAAAACTAAAAAAAATATATGATGTACATTACCATATAAACTTCCACCGAAAATTGGTTTGAACGAGATCTAGTGAGTAGTTTTTTTTTAATACGTCATAAATCGTAACGTAACGGAACCCTTCATGGGCGAGTCCGACTCGCACTTGGCCGGTTTTTTTTGTCGTTCCAGTCTAACCGGACGCACCTGAGTACCAGTATTTTACATGGAGCGACAGCTTGTTTGACCTCCACAAACCAGACAGACTAAATATAATTACATATATCATCATCTATAAATAAAATTGAAGTGTCTGTTTGTAATGTCAAAATAACAGCTTTTTATTAATTTCATAAGAACAAAAAAACATTTGTAAATTTTTTGTGTTTGTTCCGGCTAATCTCCGAAACGGCTGGACCGATTTTGACGAGACTTTCACGTTCGACGAACTTTTAAAGTTCGTTTTTGAATCCCAGATACTAATATGACATTTAAATCTTTTGTGTTTGCGGTTTTTTTAGTATAGAAATAAAAAGAATTAGGGTTCCGCGCAGAAAAAAACTGATGAAATCCAATATGCACGCGAACGAAATCAAGGGCACAGTTACTATGCATTGAAATCATCAATCTGAGACGTCTCCTCCTTAACATCGACCTTGGCTAGGTCAGTTATTTGAACCATGTCGTGCTACGGGATCATTACCTATAAACAGACGTTCGTTTCCCATTACAAATACTTCAATGTCAAACCACTGCGGCTGAGGCTAGAATTTGGAGAGAGACGGTAATGGGGTCCAATTTAATGGACTGAACATGTGATTAGGGTCATGGCAAGCCGGTGGACACAAAAGGGGGTCGATTATTGTACGATAGCCCAAATTTTTAGGCTCATAAAACTGACTGGGCCTGTGTCCACGGGCGGCACGGCACGACAAGGGATTTCTATGCGAGAAATCTATCTATATAAATAAAAAAACGGGTTGCACTCCGGGAGTGCCGGCAGAAGTGAAAACTTGAATATTAACGTTGTGCATTTTTGATATTTTGGAATGCGGTCTACTCTCCCTCCGTCTTACGAATTTTCAATCAGGTCACGTGTCCTGACGCGAGCTCCGTCTTACGAATTTTCGTTTAGGGCACGCACGTGTCCTGACGCGAGTTTATCATTTATTACCCATCATAAATAAAGTGCACAACGCCGCTAAAGAAGTTTTCACTTCAAAAAAGTCGGGTTAGCAGTTAGTTTACACCATATATATATTTCTGTGGTTTACACCATTTATAACTGTAGAATGTTTGTTTTTTATGATCTTTGATTTGTCTCCGCCCCGAATAGCAGAATAACTATTAAAACATGGGAAAAATTCACAAAAAACATATCTAATGAAGATAATTCATTTTCTCATACATTTTGTTCCTATTGGTTCTGAGGCGGTACGAAGTTCGCTGGGTCAGTTAGTAGGAATATATATTAGTAGTATGACTTTATCAATATAAAATTGCCGGCATGCCTAAGCATACCGTAGCTTTTTGTGCCTCTATCTACGACAATTATATCATTGAAATTTTAATTTTTGATTTTTCAATCGACAGATAAATTCGATTCGTGGAATAAAATTTTCGTCGAACAGGTTTTGTATGGAAGAACTGTCAAAAATTCAAAATTAATCCTCCAATAAAATTATCTGGCGTTGGAAAAATCAGCTGTTCTATTCGTCGCAAAAAAATCCCTGGCTGTGCCGTGTCGCCCTTGGGATGTCATTAAGGTCATGCGAAACTGCTACATACAGAAGGGGGTAATGGACACTTTTGGCCACATGAAATGGATAGAGGAAGTGAAGGTCATGGTCACTACCTCCCTTTTCTATCTAGCGGATTCCACAGACAGAAAGGGGGACACCTATGTGCCGTTTAATTTGGATATTAAATATCCTGCTAGGTTTAACGATTTAATGAATGTCTCGGTCCTGTGCTATTCATTTCCTGATTTGAACTGGGATTATTTTCGATATTTCATCAAACCTTTTTTTGACAGATAGCCAAAACTGCTTGCCTTCAAAGGCATAAGCATAATCAGCCTATAATGTTCCCACTGCTGGGGCACAGGCCTCTTCTCTGTGAGAGGGAGTGGGCCGTAATCCACCACGAGGGCCCAGTACGGTTGGTGGATATCTCGTGTGTTTTTGGTTCTAGGACATGCCGGTTTCCTCGCAATGTTTTCCTTCACCGTTTTGAGAGTAATGGTGATAAAATAGTTAACACAAAGTCAAGTGTCTGCTTGGGTTCGAACCTATGACATTGTTAGTCACCAGCGTTTCCACCACCACCGCTCTTACTGCCTTTGAAGGTCCCTAAAATAATAAGGCAAGCATAATTATCCGTCTGAGATAATGACAGACACCCGTCATTAAAATAGTGGACACAAAAACCTGATTAAAAAGTTAATGAAAGACAATGAAGGCCAAAATAATAATGAAAAGAAATCGTAGATCCCTTGTAATTGTCATTGTATCTGTAGATAAAATCTACAGATACAATGACAATTATCTGCAAATTGTTCTTGCTCATGCAGTGTCTATGACTGGTTTAGTTCTAAGTATTTCTACCTACGTTCGTCGTCAATGGGGAAACCCGTGAGGCCCTGACCTGGATTGTGATGCACGGAGAGATTTCAATGTGTTGGGAGTTGTAAACGCATATATTATAATCTTTAATTCTGTTTCATTAAACTGATGGTCAAGTCCTCAAAGCCAGTTCAATTTTAACCCCCATTATGTCTCATATATGAACATTTGAGAATAGGGTAGTTGCTTGGGTAAAAAAATAAAAATTATATTTAGTCCGTCAGTTAGATTATTGAAAAATAATGGACACGTATTTTTTATTTTGTCAATCAAACAAAAAATGACAAAGATAAAGCGCGTCAAACTTTGGGAGTGTATCGTGACGTCACTTGCTTGCAAAAATGTCGCAAGCAAGTGACGTCACGCGGAACTTTAACGGGCGATATCTTCATCATTTTTAATATAATTGACAATAGAAAAAATACGGGTTCTCAATATTTTTTTGATAATCTAACTGACGGACTAATTAGATTTTTTTAAGAAAATAGCCTATTTGGGGGAAGGCTTCTTAATGTTTGTAATTGATCTAAAAGTCGCTACCAATAAGCCAAATTGACGTATTTAGCCTTACATGCGCGGTTTCGCAGGTTTCTGCGCTCCCAATCAGCATCCTAATGGCGCAGCACACTATCAATCACAATCTGAATCATTTTGAAGGATATTGCCAATCCATTGCTGCATATGTTGAAACTTCGAAACATTTGTCAGCTCAAAAACGTATACATATAATACAATGAATGTTGTTGAACTGTCAAAATGAAAGTTAGTAAAGTTCATTCATTTATTTATTCATAAACAATTTACCCTACTGTTAGTGTGTTACACAATTATCCCGCAGGCCAAGATGGGAGCTGTTTCGCTATGGAAAAAAAACCAAACATTAAAACTATGCAAAACATTTTATTACAATGTATTTTGCTATGCAAATAGTCCTAATAAGTGTCTAACTAATATTTCTAGTCCGAAAGTGTGTCAAGTCTACACATCTTTTCTTGGTATATCCTTGAATTTCACCCACCCATTTATAAAAAACCGGCCAAGTGCGAGTCGGACTCGCCCATGAAGGGTTCCGTTACGTTACGATTTATGACGTATTAAAAAAAAACTACTCACTAGATCTCGTTCAAACCAATTTTCGGTGGAAGTTTATATGGTAATGTACATCATATATTTTTTTTAGTTTTATCATTCTCTTATTTTAGAAGTTACAGGGGGGGGGGACACACATTTTACCACTTTGGAAGTGTCTCTCGCGCAAACTATTCAGTTTAGAAAAAAATGATATTAGAAACCTCAATATCATTTTTGAAGACCTATCCATAGATACCCCCCACACGTATGGGTTTGATGAAAAAAAAAAATTTGAGTTTCAGTTCTAAGTATGGGGACCCCCAAAATTTATTGTTTTTTTTCTATTTTTGTGTGAAAATCTTAATGCGGTTCACAGAATACATCTACTTACCAAGTTTCAACAGTATAGCTCTTATAGTTTCGGAAAAAAGCGGCTGTGACATACGGACGGACAGACAGACAGACAGACAGACAGACAGACAGACAGACAGACAGACATGGCGAATCCATAAGGGTTCCGTTGCCATTTGGCTACGGAACCCTAAAAAGCCACAGACAGAGACAACTAGACATTACACCTAGTTAAGAAAAGGACGGATATAGAAAAGTCATTCCTGTTTTAAAACTATTACTATATCTGCTGCAGTTTTGAATATATTCTGACATCTGAAGGTGGCGCTGTATCAAAAAGAAAAATAAATAAATGAATTTCAAGAGGGGCTCGTGGCTAAATTATAACTGCCGCACAGGTCGATCGAAGGTTTAGCGGTCGGTACGTGGATGGGTGACCATTCATAACATATCGAGACTTCTCCATGCCTCGGAAAGCACGTTAAGCCCTTGGGCTGTCATTCGTAGATCTTTGGTAGTCGTAACGGGTAACCCTGAAAGTCTGACAACCAGTTGTCACAGGGGTATCGTGTTACCCGGTAACTGGGTTGTGGACATGGAGATCAGAGAAGCAGTCGTTGCTTGTAAAATACTGTTATTCAGCTGCATCCGCTTAGGCTGGAAGCCGACCCCAACATAATTAGTAAGAGGCTAGACAGATGGATTTTGTATTGCCACGGATCAAGACAAATTGGTCCATTTTACTATGAGTAATGACCACAATTTTCTACGTTCGATTCAACAATGCTTCTGACGTCACAGTTAACGTCATCCAGTTCTCGATATTCGCTTATATGGTAAGGTTTGCATTGCTCTTCGGGTTTTAAGAAACAAAGAATCCGTTCGTGCAGCGATTTCCAAAATTACGAACTTTTATCACGATGGAATTCGTTCACGGAATTTTAAAGCTAGAAAGTTACTAACAGGCAGGTTGGCAAGACAAGTTGGCATATAATAACAAGTATTTGACTTTAAAAAAGAAATACAAAAATATTTATTACTTCTCAAACATTGTGTCGTACATACATATAAACTGAGCCAGTTAGTTACAAGAAATACAGAAGACATAATGAAATCCTTTACAGAGATAAAAAAGAAATATCGAAGATTGAATAAGTTCTGGGTTGAAGTACTCGTCATAATTATCATATCAGTCCTAAATCATACATCACTGCATACTATGCATGCATACTGGCAGTTTGAGTAATTAATGTGGCCTACCCAAATGTCCTTTCTTTGGTATTGTTCGTCGAATCGTTGAGCTCCTTAAGTTTTGAGTTGAGCTGCACAATTTCTGACAAATGCGTGCACTGACTGGACAGGTCCTCTCAATCTGTGTGGTTCTTTCCTCAAAAGACCATCTCAGACATCGACCTACGTGGTCTTCATATGATCTGACCAAGATTATGTCTGGACTTTAAAAGAGACTGTGACGTCTGAGTTTGTTTCGGCCTTTCTTCTCAGACTAGTCAGATAGGAAACGCCGACCTCATCTAGTTTTAAAAATATGATTGACGTGTAAAAGTGTTTGTACAAACCTACTTACAAAATAAAATCATTTATCATTTATCATTTATGGATATGTCGATTCTACACTACGCTACGGAGTCATGTTTTGGGGTAACTCCTGCAATAGGGACATGGTTTTCAAATCACAAAAAAGATGCATTTGAGCTATTACCGGTATAAAAATAACTGATAGTTGCAAACCTTATTTTGTATTGTTAAAAATAATGACTTTACCTTGCTTGTACATATTTGAGACTGCTTTATTTGTTAAAAATAACATGCATCTATTCAGAAAAGCATCTGAACATCGCTATAAAATGATTAGACAAGAATATAGACATGAATTATACCTTCGACAATCAAAGACCGCCTTGATGCACAAAAGCATACTTTGCATGGCTCCAAAAATATTTAATAAATTACCTAATGGAATCAAGGACTTAAATAATATTCAATTTAAAAACAAATTAAGACATCTATTATTGGAAAAATGTTATTATACTATTGACGAATTCCTTAATGATAAATTGTAAGTTATTTGACATTGATATTTATTTAATTTTGACATTGTATTATTATTATCTTTATTTCCATTAATTATGTTATGTTGTGTTTTGTTGTAATAATTTTATTTTAATATGTTGATTGTTCTTTTTTTTATAATAATACGAATTGTGTGAAAGTGAAAGAGTGTACACCTTTAAGGTAGATTTTTGAGGAACTGATTTTTTATTATTAAGATCTCATGTAAAATGTACCAAAAATCACACCAATAAATTAATTTGAATTTGAATTTAAATCATACAGTCAAACAGCATTACTGTGTTCTGGAACTGAAACATGAGTCTTACGAGGGTCTATAGGTAACACGGTAGCAGCGACCACCTTTCTTGGTGAAATATCGTAGTTTGGTCACAGCATAGAACTCATATGCATGCCAATACTTTTTGGGGGTGCAGAGCATAAACGAGTATAATAAGCAGGTAATTCATACGGGTTCTAGTCAGTACGAGCCTGACATAAGAATGAGAGATCCATTCTAGACAAAAACAAAGGATATCGACGAGGAAAGAGGTACTTAGTTCCTTTTTCTGAGTAAATCCTTTCAGAAAAAAAAAACTACCTCTTTCCTTCAGGTAAACCGTAAAATTTTAAAGAAAAAAAAACACGTATTGGTATCTGTTTTGAATAACAATCAGTATAGCACACAGCGTTCACAGAAACATAAATTATCACATTCGCTCTATATGGCCGTTGTATACAAACTCGCTCTCGGAAAATTGGTATGATTCATGCCTGCTAATACATCATTTGGCGTGGGCAGTTAAATCAGCTGGTTTCCTGCGTCTTATCGATGTTTACTGCCTTGTTTCCAGGATTCTGATCTAAAATGGTTCTTTTATCACCGTTCCCAAGTTCCCAAAAGAAAAGTGTAAAGCTCTGTGTACACGGCTCGGTTTCTTTACGGTACGGCGTATGAACCGCGCCGTAGAAAAAACTTGTCCGTCAACAAGCTTCCATAGTGATACATATAACACTGACTACCGTGCCTACACACGGCGTATAAACAGCGTCTTAAAAAAAATATGTCCGTCAACAGCTTCCATAGTGATCCATACAACACTGACGACCTTACCTACACACGGCGAAAACGTAGTTTTTCAAGGCAAGAAATACGTATGTTTACAAAGGGCTAAAACTATGGAGTTCTTGTCAGCTCTTCTCCATAGGAAACTACCAATTTGGAACCGTGCACCTAACTTCTGACGTTTCATACGTGCCCATGTAGGATTATATGAAAAAACTATATATTTTGAAATTGAATTTCGAAATCTCTTGGTGTAAGTCCTTTGAATTAGTTCAGTATGTAGTTTTGTGTATAAATGTGGATGGTTGTAAGAGAAGAGGAAGACCCAAGAACCGTTGGTGGATATGACTAGAAAGGAAGTGACTATTAAGATGAGGCTAATAGAGATGTATGGAAGAAGAAGACCATGCTGCGCCGACTATTTATAAATTGGGATAAGAGGGGATCTACCGTATCCGACGACAGCGACACAGACTAATTCACTTTTCTTTCATGAGCTCCCTGATGATTTGCAAAACCAAGGTCTTGAAAACCCGGTCACACGTACAGAAGAGCGTATACCAGAAGACCTGGGGATGATCCCTTTAGTGTGTAGTTTGGGTCCAAAGTACAAACGCCAGCAGGTCAACCTAACCGAAACTGTCAAATTTTCCCAATCAATGTTGAACCTTAATACTTCAGCAATAAAGTTGAAAATCTATTAAAGAAATTTGAGCCGTCTGTACAAACATTCTTATACCCTGTCCATTAGGCTAACCGTTTTTTGACAGCTGTCTTAGAACTTACATATTCCAGATTACGTAAAAGTTAACTTTAAAATGCGTAATAAAATAAATATAAAAACTGCCTTATCTTATTGAATTATCTTATTTATGGCTTCTTACAGACATTATAATACCGAACGTGTATCAATCAATGTATTGTGTGTTGCTGCAATCACTAGTTCCATGTGTCAAAAAACGGTTTTCCTAATGTACAGGGTATAAGCGACTTTAACGTAACGCTTATAATTGAGTATGCCATCTGTATATCAAAGTACGGACGCCAGCACATCAAGCTACTACAATCTGTCAAATTTCTGTAAAAGATTTTCAACTTTATCTATAAAGAATTAAGGTTCAAGGTTGATTGGGAAAATTTGACAGTTTCGGGTAGCTTGACCTGCTGGCGTCTGTACGTCAAACTAATCAAATGCAATCTTACGCAATCGCCTGCCATAAATAAACAAACAACTCAATTTGCCGATCAATCAGCCCATTAAAGTTTATTTATATAATTGATCTCAGCGAACTTTCCGTAGAATAGTAACGGTCTGTAGTAGACGCATAAACAACTCACTGTCTATTGTTAGTCGATTACGTCTTTTTTGTATGTTTTTAACATCGGCCTTTCATGCTAAAGTTCTTGGTTCTAAGCAGTAGAGCTGTTTGTGAAAAAGCTCTTCCGGGGGAGTACTACCCCCGTAGGTACAGTCAACAGCAAAAGTAGATGATCAAAATCAGAAATTCAATACTAATGAACGGAGTTCGCAGCTATATGGCAGCTGTACTAGTAGTAAATGTTTAGTATAATTTACAATCACATACTTTTGAATCACTTCGACACCACACAGTTCTGACGCGAACTCCATTCATTAGTATTGAATTTCTGATTTTGATCATCTACTTTTGCTGTTGACTGTACTAGGTAGCTATTTCTGCAGCCATGCTGCGTTGGTGTGTGGTGGTGTAATTACGCGTGACGTTAACAGTAACGATACAACATGACAATAGTGTGAATATCTGAACAGTAAATGCATAGATTTAATATGCATCGGATGACGTCAGCATACTAAGATCCTTACATACTCCTTTTGCCTCGTTCACGTTCATACATCAGCACCCTAATTGTGTAACAAACTATGAACCACAGTCCGAATGATTTTGAAGGATATTGCTAATCCATCGCTTCATATGTTCGAATTACTTGTATGCTCAACAACGTAAATAACGCAATGAATGTTGTTGAACTGTCAAAATGAAAGCCATTGCTGTGTGTTACGCAATTACTTCGCAGGTTTGACTGCCTCGTTTTTGTACTAGTCGCCACCATGGGGACCTGGATTTGATTCTCTGTTCGGCCAAAGTTGTATAGGGTTTTTCAATCAAGAATTCGTAAGCAGTAGCAGTCTAAATACAGCATTCAATGGAGTACATCGATATCTACACTTCACTCAGCATTGGATAAATACTGCTTCAAGAGAGAATCCGAAAATTAGATTTGTGCTCGGTTAATAGCGAGCTCGCCATATAACATAAATCTTAAACATAACAGGTGACATATGGATGTATGTACTAATAGCGACTGCCCAACTCCTTTGAGAAATTCGTTGCCTCACCAATACGACACTACAAAGTCGTAAATCTGACTTAAAGGGCAAACTGTCTAAAGCAGTTGATAAAGGATAACTAGTCTTAACGCGGTTAAACCCCATTACACTGTGAGCTTGTTATCATATGACGAGATCTTCTTGTTTGCACAGCGATAGTGTACTAGCAAAAACATCAAACCACCGTTAACGTCTTATCAGTAAAGTACATATTAGCGTAACACTTTTAGTGCCCACGCGATACGGTGTTGTGGTAAACGTTATTATAGTACAAACGCGAGTACCATAATCCAGGTAGATGCTTGATATGAGATGAAAGGGCTGAGAAAGTACGAAGGAACTGTGGGGTAGTGGCGTAACACACTAACAGTAGGAATGGCTTTTATTTTGACAGTTCTACAACATTCATTGCGTTATTTACATTGTTGAGCAGACAAATCTTTCGAACATATGAAGCTATGGATTAGCAATATCCTTCAAAATCTTTAAAATTGCGATTGAAACTGTGTTACGCAATTTGGGTGCTGAACAGTGAGATGACCGACGCTGATAGTGGAAGAAAAACTCGCTCGCCAACCACAAGAAAGTGGATACAGAATAGAGAGAGATAGTGGATGCAGAGAATGATTTGTCCTGGGTTTGAGAAGAAATCACCAGATTTTTTTCGTGTAAAATATCTTCAGTATCGAAAAGATGGTGACGCCGAAAGCCTGCCGCCTATAATTCCAACTACATTTTGCCAGTTCCCCATGTAATAGGGCGCAAGTCTACATTCCGGGAACGTAGATCCTAATGGGCAATCCCACCACTTTGTCTGACCTGGAAAGCGAATCCAGGACTATGTGGATAGTCATAGATGCTGAACATGGGGGCTTAGCAATCGCTTGCGACTGCAAGACCTACGAGGCAGGAAATTGCTAATGGAAAAGCCCAATAATTCTGTCTGCTCCGGAGAAACCCAATCCAGTCTTTGTCAATTAATATGTGTTGTCTTTGGTCCCTGACCCTGACATAAAGCAATGGACAAAATTGACAACTTTTGTATATGCTTGAGTACGAGGCTTTTGACTACGTTGTACGAGGGCGACACTGAAAGTTTTTAGAACTGGCCACTTGTAAACGATGTAATCAAAAAATAAGTTCAAATTTAAAAAATGGAACTCTGCCAATATTATTGTGTATGTATTTTATTCATTTGTCATTTTGTTTACGATTTGGCGGCGAATTAAAAATTGTCTGCGTCACGTCAGCATGAATTTAACGCGAGAAAATTTTCGTACAATGATTTTTTATGACTTTCGATGTCATTTAAGTCAACAAGAAAGTTATGATAGACTTCGATTGGCCTTTCACAATGAAGCCCCATCTCGTGCCTCTGTTTACAACTGGTTTAATGAGTTTAAACGTGGTCGCACTAATCTCACCGATGATCTGCGTGAGGGACGGCCTTCTACGGCGACAATTGTAGATAACATCAGTGTTGTGCGCCGTATGATAGAGACTGACAAAAGAATGACTTATCAGCAGATTCGGACAAGCTTAGGCATCGGTATGAGTCAAGTACACAAAATCCTCCATGAACATTTAGCGGTCAGGAAGCTTTGTGCCCGGTGGATACCTAATAATTTGACAGAGACCCAAAAGCTCCCTCGTGATGATTGGTGTCGTGAAATGGTTCAAAGATTTAACGGAGGTGACTCAAATGCTGTGTTCGACATACTTACGAGTGACGAAAGCTGGATTTATTGTTACGATCCTGAAAATAAGAGACAGCCTGCTGTCTGGGTGTTTCCTTCCGAGGAGTTGCCAACCATAGTGAAGAGAGGTCGAAGAGTGGGAAAAAAGTTGGTGGCCTCGTTCTTCGGAAGGTCATTACGCAACAATTGTTTTAGAGGATCGAAAAACAGTTACTGCAGAGTGGTACACTAACAATTGCTACTTGTCTTGGAAAAAGTTCGGGAGAAACGACCTCGTATTAGGATCCTCCTTCACCACGACAACGCCTCGTCGCACACCGCCAAGCAAACAATCGACTACTTGGCGACGTCAGACGTGGAATTACTGGGTCACCCGCCCTATAGCCCCGACCTCGCACTTTGCGATTTTTATTTATTTCCGAAAATAAAAGAAAAACTTCGAGGAAAACGTTTTATGGACGCCGAGGAAGCAGTGGCTGCGTTTCAAAATGCCGTCGAAGAGACCCCTAAGGACGAATGGGCAAAGTGCTTTTCTCATTGGTTCTATCGGATGCAGCGATGTATTGATGTAAAAGGACACTGTTTTGAAAAGATATAGTAAAACTAATTACTTGCTAGCTTGTTCCGTTTTTTATTTTCTAAGAACTTTCAGTGTCACCCTCGTATACATGTTTTATATCTTTTTTTTTTTTTGTAATTGCGTTTTGTTTGTGCAAAATAAACAAATCTTTCTTTCTTTCTTAGTTAAAAATCCTTATTTATTCAAATGTAATGTGCTGTATGTGCTTGTAATGTCCCATTGCAGTGCAAAGGTCTTCCTACTCTTCTACTTCTCTCTGTCTGGCTTCTAAGGACCGTCTGATAAAATACTGCGTGCGATATGATTGGGAATTGGTGTCAGGAGTACGGGTTTTGGTGTCAGGAGTACATATAATGATAGCACTCACATGTTACATTATCTTAAATTGGTACTTAAGATACAGTTAGTGACTGCATGTCTGTGTTTTATCTCTTGTAAAATGTTTGATCGTTCAATGACTTGTAACATTGTGAAGGTGAATACTTTTGTATGCTGCATCATTCATAATAATAAATTAATATAAGGAACGAAAATTTAGGTTTCTCCGATGAAAATTACGATCCTCATATCGAACGGAAAGTTCTTTCTGATGGAGGTTTTTTAATAGATATACCATTACTTAAGCAGGAGCGAAGATCTTCACGGGGTTGCTGGATGAGAGTAGCCGAGAATTGAAATTGAATGGCATGCGATTGGAGAACAATTGCACTACTTGGTGATATATTTTAAGTCCTTTATATCGAATTGCGGCCATGGCGACCAATGTCAGCGGAGACCAGTGTTACCAGATACACGGTAATTACCGTAGAAGCACGGTATTTTTCACTACCGTGTTATTTTCTACGGTATTTTTTATTTTAAATTACCGTGTAAAGGACAATGCCAGAAACTCTATAGAACTTTGCCCCACTTAATAAAATTAATTTACAATCATGCAGTATGCAGCATCTTATTGCTTTTGTATTACTGATAACTTAACATTTGTCCTAATGCCTGTAGAACTTGCGGTTTCTGTTTAAATCTAAAAACAATAAAGACATTGAATATTATAGGTTAGGTGCAGTTTATTGTTAAAATAAATTATTGGTGTGTTATTATTATAGTACTATCCCTACAAGGGCATTCTGCGATTACAGAAAGTACTTATTTAGGGTCAGTCCCTATCCTAATAACAAAGTATGACTAGAAATATTCCATCCGTTGATGCTGTTGGAACCTGTTGGTCTAGAGGTGGTGGTGGAGGCACTGGTATTGCTGGCTGAGGTACTAGCAATTGTTCTGGTCCAGCTGGTTGAGGCTCTATTTCAGCATGTTCACCTGTGTCCAGTATTGTCCTCTAATAACACTATGTTCCTGTTGTACCTGGCAAGTGGCACGCATCCAACATAAATGGCAAACATAAGCATCACTTGATGTCAACTGCAAAGAAAAATAGTATTTAAATGCATAGGTAACAATGGTTTTGATTATTTAAAGGTAGTTGGTTTTTTTTTTCTTAGGAGAATAGAAAGTTGCAACTGATTTGGTAGTTTTCAATACTGCTTTTCATAATATCGTTATTGTATGTTGTTCTATGCGACTATTATGAAGAAATACCAATATTATGTAATGTTAGTTTGAGGTAATCATCACTTGAATTACAGATTACAGTTTCTGGTGGCAGCTACCAGTTAAATATACATACTCGTATATTTTAGATACACAGCTTGTAAGAACAGCAGTGTGCTTATCGTTCAACAGCAAGGGTTGCTTTAAATAGATGATTGGTTTAAAGACTTACTTCGTTAAGGTTATTCCTTCTTACCTTTACTAGGTTTTCAAATACCTATCTAGCATTTCACCTACCCTAAGGTGACCCTCGACAACATGTCTAAACATCCTGTAGACACTCGGGTAACAATTTATGCACCACAACATCGTTCACCAGATCACAAGCAATGATCAGAATTCGTGGCAAGAAGCACAAAGTCAGCGACTAAGCGAGAATCGACATCCGTAGGCAAAAGCAAAAGTCGTCGGTAGGAAAAAACAATAAAAAGCACTGTAAATAAGTGAGGCGTGAGGGTAAACAACAGGAACACCAGGAACACAGAGTGTGAATGAATGACATTGACATTTTGAGTTTGATATACTCGCGTCAATAACGTTTCGTTACAAAAAATCCATTTATGGGGAACCTATGATTTTAATACAACCTATTTGATTTTCATAACTATTCGCATAATAATCTTAAGTGATTTAAACAACATATACGTTACGCATTATCATAATAATTAAATAATCATCTATGTACGTAATATAAGTTTTTGTTTTACAGGTATTTCCAACTTTTATTTGTTGTGTATCATGCGTAATACGTAACGCAGATGGTCGCCTGAAAACAGGAAATGGCAAAAAGGAATTTCAGGGATTGAATTCCTTTTATTAATGATTTGTAATCCGCAACTTCTAAAGAAAAACAATTTATTATGAAAAGGTTCTATATTCATTACAATTATTTTCATTAATTTACATTTTCTGTAAATTGCTGGGGCAGGATCTGGCATTGTCATTTAATAAATAATTATAAAAAAAAAACTAGCTCAATTTTATAAAATAATACTTGAAATGAAACTTAATTACAGCATTCTGTCGCAACACTATTTGTTTTTGTCATTGCTGGGGAAGAATCCCCATTGGGGACTCCCCGTCCCCGAACTTAATACGACTATGTAATATGACTAAATAAAAAAGGTTGTATGTACCATCTAAAGACATGATAATGAAAATGACTGCAAGTATATATGAGCAAGAAGTGATAATTTTAGACTAAGTCAGTAAATCTGTTATAGAATTGTTGAATTCAAATAATATATCAATAATTCATAACGGTTTTTCTTGCATTTTACACGGTAATTGCACAGTATTTTTTTTTAAATTATGCACGGTAATTTTAGCCTAAAACAAGGTATTTTTAATCTGTCAGCACGGTAGTTGATAATTTGAATTTGGTAACACTGGCGGAGACCATCCTTCGGCGCGGGAGATATTATAGTGCACAAGTGTGTGCGCAGACACAGGAGCACTCTCTCTTCCTTCTCTCTCATAGTCCTATGGGAATGCAAACCGACACGACCGGAAGAATTTTTATCGTGGAATAAAATGGTCGTCTGACAGATTTTGTATGGAAAAATTGACAAAAATTCAAAATTATTCCTCGGATAACATTATCTGGCATTGGAAAAATTAGCTCTTATATGTATCCTGCTAATAATTCACACTTCACAGCTTCACACCACATACTCAATAACAGATCAGCAGTACAAATTGTTCTTAACAACTTTATTTATTGTTTGTTTGCTAATCCTGTCATCTAATTACAACAAAGATAATAATCAATTTATCACGATCGTCTCGTATTGCGAAGGTTGCCACATTTTGACGTATTATTATTATTGATATTAATTGAATTATTTATGTCAACCGTTAGTGATTCTTATGTGATTCCTCAGAGATTAAATCTGTTTTTAGGGTTCCGTAGCCAAATGGCAACGGAACCCTTATGGATTCGCCATGTCTGTCTGTCTGTCTGTCTGTCTGTCTGTCTGTCCGTCCGTATGTCACAGCCGCTTTTTTCCGAAACTATAAGAGCTATACTGTTGAAACTTGGTAAGTAGATGTATTCTGTGAACCGCATTAAGATTTTCACACAAAAATAGAAAAAAAAAAACAATAAATTTTGGGGGTCCCCATACTTAGAACTGAAACTCAAATTTTTTTTTTTCATCAAACCCATACGTGTGGGGTATCTATGGATAGGTCTTCAAAAATGATATTGAGGTTTCTAATATCATTTTTTTCTAAACTGAATAGTTTGCGCGAGAGACACTTCCAAAGTGGTAAAATGTGTGTCCCCCCCCCTGTAACTTCTAAAATAAGAGAATGATAAAACTAAAAAAAATATATGATGTACATTACCATATAAACTTCCACCGAAAATTGGTTTGAACGAGATCTAGTGAGTAGTTTTTTTTTAATACGTCATAAATCGTAACGTAACGGAACCCTTCATGGGCGAGTCCGACTCGCACTTGGCCGGTTTTTTGTTTATGTTATGGAATTTGAAACAAGCCTACTTGACGGTAAGCTGTCACCGTTGCCAATGGATATCTGCAATACCAAAGACAACAGATGCTATGCAGTCCCGGAGACAAAGATGACATATCTCATGAGCCTTTGATTACACTGGTACCCATGCATATCATATCATTCAAGCCAAAGCAGCAACACTCTTGCTGCTTGCCTTTTCTTATTATTTTTTGTTTAAACCTGGGGTTAGAGCGTACGCAACGAGGCACAGGAAAAAAAGCCAAGTTTTTGAACAAAAAAAGTTTTTTTTTCGCAAATCGTTGGTTTCTCGATACTATCGTAAACAAAACCTAAATACACGGCTAAAGAAAAAAAAAAGCGTCTTGGTGTTTATTGTCTCCGATCAACCGTTTGTCATAAAAATTATCTCGAAGGGATCCTTTTATTTTACAGAGGTTTGGGACGGTTTTTTTTTTGTTTTTTTCGCATAGCCTTTTTTTCCTTCATAGTGCCCCGTTTCATATCTTCTGACCAAACCTAGACCTTAAATTGGATCATCAACTTGAATGACATTAATTTCGACAGTTCTACTATTTCTATAGCGTCGTATAACACAGTATTTCATTTAAACACACAAATATGTATCTATATTAAACAAATTGTCAATCCACTCGAGTCTCGACGTATTGTTTTATGGAGCTGTCATATCCAGACTTATTGTGATAATGAAAGTGCGTTTATAGAGTTACGTAAAATAATAGCCATATTTATGCCCGAGAGAGGCGGGAATGACGTAGTTTTAGTTTTCGGTCGTCCGGCGGCAAGATGGTCGGAGCACATTGCTTCCATCGCAGGTAGAACCTGTACGGCTGGCACGAAAGTTTGGCACATGAAAAGAGAGGCCTTTGCTCAGCTGAATACCAGTATTTTGCATGGAGCGACTGCCTATCTGACCTCCACAACCCAGTTACTGGAAAAAGCCCAAAAGAAGCTCGAACGTCTGACAGACTTTCGGGCTTTACGTGCTTTCCGAGGCACGAAGCTACGCCTTCCACGGACCAACCGCGGCAAGCGTAGCTTAACCTGATCGATCGACCCGTGTGGCTGTTATTACTTAGCCACTATCAACCATAAATCTGAATAATTTTGAAAGATATTGCTTATCCATATATCTCCACTTTTCTATGCAAGCTTACGTATATCTTCGCGTCGTATGAACACCTCGTCATATCACCACTCCCACGGAATGTTATGCAAATGAATCATGCCCCGAAATCGCTAAAACGTCCAATGGCATGACATAGTTTAAATATGTAGAAGGTGTGCTGGCAATCCTTCTTACCATTGAAATATCAACATAAAGATTGTTGCCAATTTTCTTGTGTAAACATAAGGTGACAACGGTTCGTTATGCGGTTCATTTATTTTGAACTGCCTGCGACTTCGTCCGCGTGAAATGTCATGTTCCCCCGTCCCACCGTATCGCATCGCATTGCCTGCCCGCGCTATTACTGGTTTTCACTTAGCGTTCGTTCTGACTTTTCTCTTTTTGCTCAGCTTTTAAGCGTGATATTAAATTCCTTGCCTTCCTCAAGAATTGGGCTATCATACCCTGTCCAATAGGCTAACCGTTTTTTTGACAGCTGTCTTAGAATGGCCATATTCCAGATTACGTAAAAGTTAACTTTAAAATGCGTAATAAAAAATATATATAAACTGCCTTATCTTATTGAATTATCTTATTTATGGCTTCTTACATGCATTATAATACCGTATGTGTATCAATCTATGTATTGTGTGTTGCTGCAATCACTAGTTCCATTTGTCAAAAAACGGTTTACCTAATGAACAGAGAATAAATAAAAATCATTTTTCAAATTCAACTGGTAATTCTAGAGATTAGCTCGTTCAAACAAACAAACTTTTTAGCTTTATTATATAACTTAATTAATAGACATATAACTCGACTTATCCAATGCTAGAAAATCTTTTCCCAAGACAAACCTAACTTATAATTGCCAACCTACAAACACAAACTGTCTCAATTAACTAGTTCAGTTCCATTTATTAACTTCGAAGCTTGATTAGCGACAATAATCCGAGGATATTCATCAAAGTACATACATACTTTCCACACGAGGTACCAATTCTCAGTACTCCTGTGATCGTAAAGGTTACAGGTTTATGTAATCCCTGTGTATTCTCGGTAATTAGTTAAGGATCCTCCTGTATTTAGATTGAGGGTTATGAAATTTATAATTCATAATCAGCCTGTAATGTTGCCACTGCTGGTACACAGGTCTCTCTGTGAGAGGGTGTGGGCCGTAAGCCTAAAGACAGGGTAATGTTTTTCATATAGTACTTCTTGGAAAGATTCTAGCGCTATCACCTCTTATCAGCCTATAATGTTCCCACAGCTGGGTCGCAGGCCTCCTCTTGGAGAGAGTGAGTCGTATCCCACCACGCGGGCCCAGTGCGGGTTGGTAGATGTCCCATGTCATCAAATTTTTGGTTCTAGGACATGCCGGTTTCCTCACGATGTTTTCCTTCACCTGTTATTTAATCATCATCATTCTACTCCCCTTATCCCAATTTATTCGTGGTCGGCGCAACATGTCTTTTTCTTTCATACTTCTCTATTAGTCGTCATCTCGGGAGTCACCCCCTTTCTAACAATATCATCATTCACACAGTCCATTCATTCACCTGTAATTTAATGACCTACATTAAATTACATATTGGCTATAAGGAATATAGACGTTGTCCTCGTATCCCTTAATCTTCATCAACTGGGAGATACAATATGTTCACACATATTGTATCTCCAAGTTGACGACAATGCACGGTTTACATATGTCAAATGTCAATTTCGTAAAAGCAATCAAATTAAATGGAAAGCAGAGGCTCTAGCTTGAGACCAATTGGAATCTGGACAACCAATTACATAGACCAATTGGATAGACAATTGGAAAGGCCAACCAATCAGTGTCGGCCATCATTCCTTTCAAATTAGTTCAATCTAGTTGAACCGTGTATAGATTTAGATGGTAGTAAATGATGTAGCATATGGCGATAATGTATTGCTTCATTTTAGGTAGATAGGTGGTGTGATGATCTGATAACGTTTGCAGGGTCAACATGGCCAGAGATCAATGGCACAAGACAGAGAGGTTTGGAAGGAAAAAGTCTCACCACTGCTCTCAAAACGGTGAAGGAAAACTACGTGAGGAAACCGGCATGTCCTAGTAACAAACATTCGAAAGCATGTGACATCTACCAACCCGCACTGGGCCCGCGTGGTGGATTACGGCCCGCTCCATAGATATAGGATGCCCGCTCCCTCTCGCCGAGGGCATACCTGTGTCCCAACAGTGGGAACATCATGGGCTGATTATGCTTTTTATTAATTCAGGTAGTTGGTAACCTAGGATTTGCCGTGGTTTGTGGTTATTTACTTCGGACGTAGAACGACAAGGCTTTCGCAATAGCAGAGATAAGAATGACGGATGACGTATTTGAACAGTATATTGACGCTGCGTTACACAATGACGTACAAGACTTGCTCAATAATGACAAAACTGTAAGTAACGATGAAGATACGGATAAAAAGGTTTCATTTGTGGTGTTGACTTATTATGACATAATTTCCCGTGTGCAATACGGATGTAACTTTTCCTGTTTAAGAGCCTTTGCGCATTGTTGTACCTACAGTCTCCAGCAGTGGGAACATTATAAACTTCTTTTCGTATCGATGGTACTCTTTCTCGTTGTTTTTTAGGGTTCCGTACCTCAGAAGGTAAAAGGGAACCCTTATAAGATCACTTCGTTTTCCGTCTGTCTGTCCGTCCATCTGTCAAGACCCTTTTTCTCAGGAACGCGTAGAGTTATCATGTTGAAATTAATATCAAATACTCAAGGCTGCAATCTCTTGAAGAAAGAAAAAGAAAACAAAGTTCTAAGTAAACGCAATAAAAAAATAATAATAATAATAAGTATTTATTAGCACAATACAAGTTTGACACATTAAAATTCACAATAATAGTCACTAGTGTACATAGAAATTAAGAAATAGCAATAGTGTACAAGAAATGGGAAAAGTACAGTCAGGGAAAGATACGGGCGCTTATGTTCCGTTTATGCCGCATAGTTTGACACTCGCAAGGGAATCAAAACCTATAGGGTACTTCCCGTTGACCTATAATCATGAAATTTGGCAAGAAGCAATGTCACGTAGCACCAGTAAAGGAAAAAATCCGAAAACCGTAAAGTACGGTACCCTCGGTGCGCGAGTCCGACTCGCACTTGATCGGTTTTTTTTTATATAGTTTGTGCCCAGTAGGTGGCCCTGATGATTGCGGCAACAGTGCCATTATTCTGAAGAGAGCCGTTTAAGTGTACCCTCGTGGTGAAAGGATTAGTCAGCTAGATTCTGCGCTATCGAGTGCTAGCTGTCCAGCCCCAGCATAGCGATCGCTTTACGACCGAATTCGATCGCAAAGTCCCGGATTGACAGGTGTAATGTATGGAGTGACAGGACTTTGCGACCGAATTCCGTCGTAAAGCGATGGCTATGAATGTCGAGACTGCTAGGGCTGGGTGCGCCGGGCGTCCTGTATCGCAGTACGATTTATACGCCTCTCGGGGAGGCTCCTTTCATGCACCCCATTATAGACTGATCATGCTTATGCTTTATTGTAATTTGTACCCGGTCCAGTCTGGGGCCCTACTCTATATAAATTACAGAACATAAGTGATATACATTTTACAACATTAACTTTAACAGAGAAAAGAAAAAAGAAAAGAATGACCCATATAGTCATTCACATAGTCTCAGCCCCTAATAGCATGGAACTTAAACATGTCACAATACCGTAGTCATTCACATAGTCTCAGCCCCTAATAACATGGAACTTAAACATGTCACAATACCGTCGTGATTTTATGTTATAATATTCAACTGCATAAAGGTATACATTGACAGGAGAACCAACTACCAAAACAAATGCGGAAAATGCTAAGAGGAAATAAACTAATCAATTGTTAGTACATGTTATGGTATGATGTCATAATATTGGTGCCCAAGGTATCGTATTACTCAAAACCCTACGAATTTTAAATTTTATCTCTCTCCTCATGTCGTTATGTCAGACGACTTTGGTGGGTGACGAAGAGCTTCCAGTTGAAGCACCTGTGATTTTGACAATGTCCTTTGTGCGGTGTTTGACAAGGGTAATCTGTAAGAAGGACTGGACTAAAACCACTGACTTTTATTGTTTTTTTCTGTCACCCAGACAACGCAGCCCTTTACTGAGCGTGGTTTGACACACACTTGCCTTATCGATATGTTGGCAATGCCCTGAACAAAAAATACATACGTCCCATCACTACAAACTATACAGGTGCCGTTCGGGAACTGAAAACAATATTGATAAACTGTTCCACTGAACCGCACGTTACAAAATTTTGTTTTAGTGCGGTTAGTGGAAGTGCTTAGGTGCGGTTTAAGTGCTGTTGAAATCGGTGCTCCGAGTGGAATACCTCATCGTATTCGCCAGACCTTCCAGCAACTTGTTTTTTTTTTTTAAACGGAATTTTGATAACCATTAACATAGGTTTCCACTTCGAAGCGTTTTGTCGTTGACAAACACCTTTCAAGAGTTCATAAATTTCCGTCCGTTTATTTCTATAGAACGTCTAATTCAATGGCCTTGCCGCACTATAACTACATTACTACCAACACATACCAATTTACGAAAACTAGATTGATTAATTGAGGAGACTAGACACATGCTGAATTAACACGTGAACAAACGACACGTGTATCGACACGACACATGTGGGAATTAACGTTGTTATTATGTAACAAGAGATTTATGAAATAGCACCCTAATTGCGATAAGCGCTACTAATGACGATTTCATTTTGACTATTATTACTTCACGTTTATTATCGTGAAAACGGATTTTGAAACAAGCTTACGTTATGTGCGCCTTCGTCCGCGTGGAAATTTTGGTCCCTCCGACCCGACCCGTCGCATCGCACTTTTTTCGCTTAGCGTTCTTTCTGAATTTTGTTTCATTTTGCTCGGCTCCTGAGGGCCATAGCCTGATGTAAAACAGCCTATAGCCTTCCTCGAGAATTGAGCCATCAAATGCAAAAATAATTTTCCAAATCCGACTTGTAGTTCCAGAGATTACCCCCTACATACAAACAATTTTGGGACGCCCCAGGATATTTTTATGTAGGAAAAGATTTGATTTTTTTGTATGTTTCTTTGTAACGCTTTCACCCTAAAACATCTGAACGGATTTGGATCAAATTACTAAAACTGCTGATAATCAGCAGTTTTTGAACGTCAACATTACTTACACAGTCCCACTTCACCACTTCTAGTGTTTTGGCTGAAAAGTAGTGGCGCAAAATCTTCTATCATCATCACCATTTCAGCCCGGAATCAACCACTGCTGGGTATTAGCCTCCCCTTTCTTCTGCTATACTTCCCGGTTCTGTGCGTCTCTCGTCCAGGTATTTCCTGTGACTGTGACGTTATCATCAACCCAACACGCTTTTGGACGGCCCTGGTTTCTTTGACCTAACCTTGGCCACCATTCGGTCACAGCTTTACTCCATCGGCCATCTCTTCGTCTAGCTAGATGTCCTGCCAAACTCCACGTGAGGCGCATCGCTCTGTCCCTTCAAACACTTCTATAAATAAATTAAAATAAAATAAAAAAGGATTTTATTTCCTACTAATTACTTTACATTGGTTTGAGTTGCTTATTATTATTATTATTATTTATTTCGAACACAAATGATTCATATTGTTGTTAGTAACACTTATAAAACTATGTTAGTAACATTCTGAGTAAAATATAAATAAAATAAAATAAAATAAAACTAAAATAAAATATAAAAACACTAATTCATAAACCTATAACTATGACTATAACTATGCCCCCTTCCCGCTGCACCAGACCTGCAGCTGTGCATACGGGTCCAGTGCTCCAGGAACGGGCAATCTGTTCTATTCGATATCAGCTTTCAGCGATTCAGCTTAACTAATTTTATTTATTTATTTGACTTCTAGTTTTTCTTTATATTGTTTTAATTTATAATACGCTTAACTAGTTTGTTGCCGTTACTTCTTTGCTTGTTAACTATTAACTTATATAACATTACCTAATTTAGTTTAATATAGCAATATTTGTAGGAACCCCATATTGGGTGAAGGCCTCCTCCAAAGATGCCCATTTGTCTCTGTCCTGTGCGATCGGTTTCCAGCTTGGGCCAGCTGTCTTTTTTTTTGAGGATGGGAAATCATCAAATGACCCTTCCCGCTCTGGGTGGAGCGGAGGGAGTGTCAGACTCTTACTGACTAAAACCCACCCGTGTTCCTTCCTTAGCCCTTTATGTTCCAGGGCAGCGGTAACCCTTTCGGACGATCCCGCTACCCTGGCAGGCTTCGGCCCTATCGGGCCCCGTCACTTGTGCTGACATCTCTTTGAGGCGCGCGTGGAACACGTACACGCCGTCCGGCACGGGCCTGGTCCTGATCGGACGGTGAGTTACCCATTACTCACCGCGCGCAGGCCCGCGCCTACGGTGGCCGGGAGTCGTCACGCGGCTCCCGACGCCCGGAGCGTCTCCCGCGGCAGCTGAGGCGTGAGGTGCCGGCTGTCCTTGCAATCTCTTCTTCCCAAACGTGTCAACGGTCTTCCTCTTCTCCTTTTACCTGGAGGATCTTTCCAAAATGTCACTTTTATGGTCCATCTCTGATCTTTAAGCCTCGCGACATGCCCTGTCCATCTTAACTGGAGTTTTTGTGCATAGTTCAATGCATTTGTTGCTTTGGTTACCTTATTTTTGTGTGTCGTATTTTTTGTAATTTAGTTATTTTGAGCATGCTGCGCTCTAGTTCCCGTTGACAAAAACTTCTATATTCATTAGAATATTTATAATCTTATAACAACAAAAACAACTGAGGTTTCCATTTATGGAATCTTGTACGTCTTGTCTTGCACCTCACTGTATAAATATTAGCATAATATTATCTATATATGCGAAGACAGACTAGGAAAATGCTAACTAGGGCTTCCATACCATTATTTGTCACTTCTCAATACCGGTATTGAAATATCTAATACCGGGATCCCGGTATTACTGATTTTATTTTCAGTGGAAACTAGTGACACAATTTCGTTCTATTGCACATTGTATTGTATATTTGTTATCTGAATCTGATCCGGATCGCGGTGTCGGAAATTTTCTATGCGATATTCAAAATCAAAATATTTTATTTCACATGAACCTACATAGGCACTTGTGAAACGTCAGAAGCTAGGTGCACGGTTCCAATCGGTCGTTTCCTATGGAGAAGAGCCGGCAAGAAACTCCACGGTTACTCTTTTAAAAATAATTGGCTTTTACAATGTTTTCAAATTACAGTAAGTAGGTATGGAAGCGTAGGCCTGTCAAGTTAACAAGTACCAGGTACTTGATAAAATAAAAAAATGGTCTACAGAACTACACTCAACAAGGCCTACAAAGTCTTCACATTTACAAAATATAAAAGGATAAATCAAATGTAAACCCCTATTAAAACGAAGTGACATGATTGCCATTACAGTACACCTACTACATACCACTACATTTATTAATACCGGTACTGAAAAAAACCGGTATTTGAAACCCCTAATACTAGGCTAACTTTATCTATGTTTGCTATAAACTAACAATTTCTACGTCATTTAGATAATATTATGCAGCGCCGTGTGCGATGTTTTCCGAGGTTGTTAGTTCATAGAAATGATTTGCATAATTACGTGAGGTAAATTAGATTTGACCATATATATTGGTATTATAACATATGTAGATAATAATAATAATAATAATATCCCTGGACATTTCACACAGATTGAAGTTAGATTGTCAACGTGCATAATTTTTAGTAAGATAGAATTGACATGTGCGCTTCCATGTTGAGTGTAACTTGACTTGTTAGTAATCTGAACTGTGTATGGATGCTACATCCTAAGGAAGGCCAATGGGCTCACGACACGGCTGATGTGACCACTCATCATCATCAGCCTACAGCTGTCCACTACATGTCATAGGCCTCTCCAATTGCACGGCATTCAGTTCGTTTCTCGGCAACTCTCATCCAGCTGTAACCACCGCGAAGATCGTCGCTCCACCTAGCCTGAGGGCGTCCTACCTTACGTTTACCGATTCGCGGTCTCCACTCAGAACACGTTTGCCCTAACGTTCATCAGTTCTGAAGTCAGCTTGCTTATTCTATCAGCTATGTCGATATTCGCTGCCGGCCACAGTCATTATTTGAAGCAAATCGTTAAAACTAAACAGTTTCTCCATTTCGTGTGAGTGCATTGTGCACGTTCTGGATCAAGCCAAACTGACGTAGCTTCGGTTCGTCAGTTCAGATATGGCTTTAGCCTGATTTGCATGTATGTTCTAAGGCTTTAAGCCTGATTAAATGTCATTGATATTCCGAAACGAGTCTTTATTTTGTGACCAAATAAGTCCTACGCAAATATTGCGTAATGTTTTGTCCATGCGAATATTGAATAGAATAGAATACCTACTCTTTTTTATGTACACCATATAAATTACAGACATACTCGTAAATATAGACATTTTACAAAGGGTGACACAATGGGCGGTCTTATCGCTAAGAGCGATCTCCTTTGGATGGATTAAAAAGGAGAAGGAGAGACAAATTTATAGTTAGTCTGTCGTGTACCATTTACATGATACAACAAATACATAAATAAAGTATATTATACTTATCTAAATAAATATAATATATAATAATTAGAGATGGGCCGAATGTGGTTTGAACCGAATCCGAACTTCGGCCGAACATTCGGTTAAAATGAAAAGTTCGGCCGAACTTCGGTTCAATTTCAAGCGCTTTCTCGAGAGCGACACGTCGTGACTTGTTTACGCATTTACTACAATAATATATGTGTCAGTCCAGGCATAAAGGGTCCAGTAGTGGGGTATTGAGTTAAGACTGGATTCGGTATCTAGAATAGTCAATTGATAGTATGGATTGAAAAAATAATCAAAAAGTAGCACACGTTTTTTTTTATCAGACATTTGAAGTTGAAATTCTGAAAAAGCTTGATTTGAGAAAAAGCATTTTGAAAGTTTGAGTGAAAAAAAAACACACTTTTACTTGCTTGTTACGTAGATTTTTATTCATTATTGTAGATTGATATGTTTTCCATAGAATCAACTTATAATTATACTTTTGACATCAAAACTAAAACAATTATTATCAAAATAAAAGAAGGATACACAGTCTAGTAAAAAAGGTCCACTTGCCGATATTTAATAAAAAGTTAGTTATTGCGATAGTAATTAACAATAAAAAACTAAAATTAAGTATTCTTACTCTATTTAGGAACTAACAAAATAACAAGACAGGCTTTTTTCAAACATTACTGCAACAGAATAATGATTATTTTAGCCACTGGTACCTTTTATGTAATGTCATAAAAGGTACCAGTGGCTAAAATAATCATTATTCTGTTGCAATAATATTTGAAAAAAGCCAATACAAACATAAAAATAAAACTTATTCTATTTGGGACTCCAACTTACGTTTTGGACAAAAATAAATTCCTCCTCGCACCTGATTCCTATGACCAACCTGTTTGCAGTACGAACATGTTGGTTTTTGTCGAATACTCTTTTCAATTGATGGTTTCTGAAAAGAGTACTCGACAGATGTTGTTGGGACAGAGTTGTGGTCAACATCAACATTTGGAATGGGTTTCGGGCATAAAATGTCTTTAGATTCTTCACGTACAAATTCACGAATCTTATTATAAAGATACGATTTTCTTTCGTACGTCATGCCTGCAGGGGATTTTTCTAAAGGAAAACCGTATACTTTATTCGGGTTCAAAACCTTTGATACAGTTGGTTGACTGTCAGTATATTTTTTGTAACATAACATGTGCCCTCTATTATCTTCATTTGTTTCAAAATGACTAAAATGCAGAAGTTGGTTAATAGTTACACAATCAGGTTGAAAAAAATTGGCCCAGTCGTAAGTTTTCACAAAAGTTTCTCCTTTCTCATCACCAGTTAGAACAGCTACTATAGATTTTGTTTTCGGACAAGCTTGAACAGCAGCTGCAAGAATATCCTTTAAGTTATTGCATTCCCATTTTCTAAAACTTTTTTTGAATAGACCGAAATACATGTCGGGTGCAAACTTCGTATGACCCACGGGAAGGAAAGATATACGGAAACTTCGGTGTCTGCCTGTTAAAACTCGCCATGTTGCATATTGCATGACATAGTTATTTTTATTTTGTCCAGCACAATTATCTGCATGACAAACAACATCTTTTTCGCCTATACCAAAATTTTCGAAAAAATGATGTAGCATTGAAATTATTACATTAGCTCCTTTCCCAGTAGCACAGGGTTCAGGAATTACGTACAAAACGAACTTTCTCAAAGGCTCTGCAGCAACACCAAATAAACTGACTTTAAATCCTGTCAAGAAATACAGTGGCCCAATTTGTTGTGAACTGTGCGGCAAATGCACCTGTTGGGCAAAATCAAAAGAGTAATGCATGACGCCATCATAAGAACATGGTTCATGAGGTCCAAGAATAAGAGTAGAGTCCGTTATTGAATCAGTCGCAACTTTGATTACATTGTTATAATATTTTCGTTCATTTTGCACTAAATCAAGGTGCTGCCTCGACTTTTCTACAAGCTGTATTTTTTCCTTTTCATCTAAACCACCCATTCGTCCCAACGTGGTCACGTTTTTCTGACAAGTTGCACATAGATCTGTTTTCGGTTTCTGTATAACGACATATGGACAAAAATCTTCCCAAAGATCATACCAACTACTTCTACTAATAGGAGTTTTATCGAGTAAAGCTATAGTTTCCAAATATTTGTTGTACACATACGCTTTAGACATACTACAAGGTAAAATTATTAAATCAGATTTAAATTGGTGGCCTGGTAATCGGCCCGGCAATACTAAACCGTTTTCATTAGCAAACTGTCTTATAAAAGTGATTGCGTCTGATCTAGTTTGCAAATTAATACAATTGTAAGGTCGTTTACGTGACCCGTGGACCTTTGGAGCAACACCGCTGTCCAGAAAGTTCTTTTTTACATTTTTTAACCTTTTCAAACCAGTGGCATATACATATTGGAAAAAAATCTTGCATACTGAAACACCTCGAAAGAAATACTTTACCGTGTATTCTTTTCGTTGCAAGTTTCTGTTTTTTGAATGTAATGTATTTTCACTTGTACGTAAGAGAGCATTTAAAGCTCCTTTCAAGACCAAGTGATGATGATTGACTCCTTCATTACAACGTGAATTTAATTCGATACAATCTAACCTACTACTTAATATTACATCTTTTTGAAATTTGGACACACAATTATTATTACATCCACAGCCAGTATCTAAGAATGAGGCCTGAGTTACATCGTCTAGAATTAAAGGATCATCATCTAGTAAAATATTACCAATTTGCCGCTCTTCGAGCGGCTCACAAGCACTAAATTCGATGTCACACGATAATTCTGTACCCCGTTGACTTTTGAACTCTAAATTAAAATTTTCATAGTCTTCATGTTCTACAGACGCTGAATAGCTAAACTCTGAAAACAAATAGTTGAAATATACATACTACACAGGTCATTTTTTCATACTATGTCTATGACATAGGTACCTAACACAACTTCTTAATTGGTATTAGAGTCCTTGCTGTAGTCATAAAGAATATGTACTATTGCATGCATACAATGATCACGTCGATCTTTTTTGATTTTACACAAGGCTCGGCTAACTATTTTAGCAAAATCATAACACTCATGTATTTCATCTTCACTGATTGCTTCTGTATTAGTGCTTTTTTCATAATACTGATCCGTTTCATCCATCTCAGATGTCGACTCTGTGAAATTATTTTCTAAGTTGTAAGTACCTGAATAAGGTGCAACGGTTTCTTCTTCTGTTGGTAAATCCGGCGTTGTTGCGGTCGAGGCCAAAACAGGTAGTGTGTTTACTTCCACCTCCATAGAAAGTGGTACAGGTCCATCAGAATGCTTAGATTCATCACTAGAGCTGGAACCTTCGGTTGAATCTTCAATAATTATGTTACCTAAAAACAAATTTGAATTTAGTATAAATGGGATGAAATTATGACTAATTGAGATTCATTAGCCTATCAACTTTGTCGCGGTCAGTTTTCAGTCTATGTGGATGCAGCCGAATTATTATGATTAAAGCTGCTCTCTTTTAAAATGTAATAAATAAGTAGGAACGTAACGTAATCTACGCTTAATCCATAAATCTCTAAATCTCTAAAATCCATAAAAAATCGAATTTAAAGACGACTGCTGTCTGTAGGAGGCTTCGCCCCTGTCGAGGTCTAAATATGAAAAGTAGGTAACAGCTGTAGATACACACAAGAACTCCGTAACATTCCGATACCCCGGTTTATAGAACTAGCTTTTCGACCTCGGCCCCGCTAAGCGTAATAACGTTAATAATATTATAGCCTATGACTGAATAATGCAGCTTTGTATTGGAGAAAGAATTTTCAAAATCGGTTCAGTACTTTTGGAGCTTATTCGATACATAACACAACACGTAACAACAAACATAGTATTAGTAGATATAATAGACAACGTAAAGACTTACCTTTATTCATTTTTATGCGCACTTTTCACTCACTCAATTTAAAACAGCTAAGATAATAAAAACTGCTATATTTACACAAAGACTGTCGGATATTGTTTCCTTTCCGGTGTCAAATGACAAATAAATTATTGCATCACAGGCAGATCTATTTATAGGACACGTAGGTAGCAAAAAACGATCAGGGAAATCCCCGCTATGTCGAAGTGAAGCAAAGTAAATCCCCTTAGTAGTTGCATAGTAGCAGGGAGTTCCCCGCTTTAAGGGACCTTTTACACGTAGTTTCAACATTTTAATCTTAAAATATAATTAAATTATTAGAAGTGATCAGTACGGGGTATTGAAACGTATTTTATTCCCAGAATATCGACATGCCACCCACTGGTACCTTTTTAGTAAACTTTTTTCATAAAGTTTCTGGTACTTAGAAACATCGTATATAGTCATTTACTATATGAAATTGTAGATAATTGAGCATTTATTTATAACCAATTAAAATCGCGAAATGCAATTTTTATACCCAACTTTACAAAACCTCTTATATCTCGGAAACTAAATGCCGCGCACTGGACCCTTTTCGCTTGGACTGACACATATTATTGCTAGATGTACCCCGCCCCCACACCGCGCTCCCACCGCGCGGCCCGGAGCCGGCCGGGCATTAGCAAATAAATAAATGACAATGACTGAGTAAAAGACATAATTTTATTTTACAGTAATGCTATTCTAATTCTATTGAATTTCAGTCAAAATAGTGCAAGTAGGTATTATTTTTCATGTGCCGAATGTTCGGCATCTGAACCGAATTTCGGCCGAATGCCGAAGTTCGGTTCAAGCTGCCGAATTTCGGTTGAACCGAATGTGAACCGAATTTCGGCCCATCCCTAATAATAATATAGGTACATGAATCGGGAGCAAAGAAAATATGATGATGATTTATGATATTGCGCAACGTTTTAGAGATTAAAGACATGACCATTAGGTATAAAGTTATTGTAACTATTGTCATAATCATAAAGACACGATTGAACATCGTGGTGAGGAGACTGCTTCGTTGGTTTCACAATTTGGATTAATCATAATAAAAGTTGAATCGTATAAACATAAATAAAAGTGAATCATTCATTCACTGTGGACCTTTCATTTCCGGGACTCAACCAAAGTGATTCAACCGATTGGGTTGAACCGTCTATTCAATCAACTTAGCCACCATCGCAGTCCACTGCTGAACGTAGGCTTCCGCTAACCGTTTATTATGGCAATTATTTATTTATATATCCATCTATGCTCATCCTCTGCGTAGCCTTTTCCCAACTATGTTGGGATCGGCTTCCAGTCTAACCGGCACCCTAATTGCGTAACACATTCATCAATCTCAATCTGAATCATTTTGAAAGATATTGCTAATCCATTGCTTCATATGTTCGAAAAATGTGTCTGCTAAACAACGTAAATAACGCAATGAATGTTGTTGAACTGTCAACACGACACCCGTTGCTACTGATAGTTTGTTACGCAATTACCCCGGAGATGCAGCTGTGTACCTGTATTTTACATGGAGCGACTGCCTATCTGACCTCCACAACCCAGTTACTGGGTAATACGAAACCCCTTGGTAAGACTGGTTGTCAGACTTTCGGGCTTCTGACGACCCGTAACGACTGTTGCTTTAGATGCAATGCGCAAAGGCTCTTAAACAGGAAAAGTTACATCCGTATTGCAGAAGGTAACTGACACGGGAAATTATTTCATAACTCAACACTATAAATGAAACCTTCTGTCCGTGTCGTCATCGTCACTGACAGTCTTGTCATTATTGAACAAGTCTTGTGCGTCATTGTGAAACGCGACGTCAATATACGGTTCAAATACGTCATCCCTCATTCTTATCTCTGCTATTGCGAAAGCCTTGCTGTTCTACGTCCGAAGTAAATAACCACAAACCACGACGAATCCTATAACATTCCCCACTGCTGGAACACAGGCTTCCTCGCGGTGAGACGGAGCGGACCAGCGGCTTTACGTGCTTTCCGAGGCACGGGGGTATCACACCTCCAACTTATATACGTAAACTCCTAATAAAAACCCCCCTTTCCCTCCTTCTTATAATAATTCCTAATGGAAAAACCCAATAACACTTTACCCGACCTGGGACTCGAACCCAGGACCCCATACACAGCAGTCTCAATCAACAATTATCAAACCTAAGAAGCAATGGATTAAGTATGAATTTCTTTAAAAATCCTTCGAATTATGATTTCGCAATATTGCATTGGAATTGAATACATTGGTATAATTACCTATTTTCTTATGCACCGTAAAGAAAAAAAATTAAAATAAATACCTATATTAAGTGAAAAGTATAATACTAACACAAAAAAAAACATGCTTGTGTCAGAAGGGTTTCAGGCCAACATAATGTCAGTACCATAGATATTTTACATTTCTATTGTCAGCGCTGTTCGTATCGTTTATCATTATCGATTATTTATGGTTCGTATCGTTGTTTGATTCCTACCCGGCGCCTCCACCACTTGTGAAGGGCCAGGTGAGCCCTTCAAGGTACAGAGAGGAATCAAACAACGATACTATTCATCTACGTTTATATTGACAGAACGGCTTTACATATTCACCGCGACGAAACTAGCACTGACTTTTTCTAAACAAAAATCCTAGTAAAATATTTGAAACCCTGTTATAAACATGCTTGAATGTTCGAATGGAAACCGCGCTAAATTACAGCCAGCCTTGCATTACATTATAAAGTTGACTTTAGTGGACAACCTTGGTTGCGGAAGGATCGTACGTTGCTGCGACCCCCGGTGTAGGTGTGAGATGGAACATCGGGGTGGGTTTTAGTCAGTAAGAGTCTGACAGCCCACCCGAGGACGGCTGATATCCATGAGGATTTTCCACCACGGGAAAAAAACCTTTACAGTACCTACTAAAGTAGTTTAGTTACTACTAAAATAAGTACCAATATTTACACAGAACGATTGCCACGTGACCTTCAAAATAAAATGTGTTTCACTGATCACTTTCTATTTCCTATTCATTCAAACATCTGGAAACATTCAAAAGCTTTTATAAAAGCATTAATAAAAATAGAAATTGGAACAGCTGAAAAGACGAGACATATTTCAGCTGACGAGTTTTGTCACATCACCCAAACAATATTTGTAAAAAACTCGTGACAAAAAATCATCGACGACACATCTCTTATTCAGGCGACAAAGAAAGCTCAGATATAAATGCGTCTCAATTTAGGTCAAGTTTGGCGCAGCATACGTGCGCCAAAAATTTTGGCGCTGGCGTGTTATTTATCATGTTATGGAATGAGAGATGAACTCATTCATTTACGCCTGGATTTCTTTAAGGCACTGTTCCCACTGTGTCGCGGCAACAGAAAACAATAACCCCAGAGGGGCAATTCTTGTAATTTTAAGAACGTTCACACTCTGATCTCAGTCTCAATTTGTCAAAAATACCTATAATTTCCCTACATTTTTGACATGTTTTTGACATTTGTTTGTCGCCGAGATGAGATTGCGACTAGATTTTGAAATAAAACGTTTTAATGGGCGATTTTGTTCCCGCGATTATTTTTCGCGCACTGGATTTTCAACGCACTGCTTAGCGCCGAGAGTTGAAAATCCAACAGTGTATTTGCGCTCGGCTTGAGCGGAGCACCGCCGCGTCCTCGTGGCGGCGATCGGCGGCGGCGATCTCTCGCGTCCGGCCCTGGTGCAGGCCATGGTACGGAGCGAGAGTGCATGGGAAGCCGTCACCTCCTCCTGCGAAGCAATAATGCTCGCAAAGGAGGAGGCGGATTGCGGAGAGGCAATCTCTGTGCCCTCACGCACCTAGTCGCCGCAGGAGACGCCCTGGACGTCGGGAGTCACCAGCCAACTCCCGGCCACCGCAGGCGCGAGCTTGCGGGCAGCTCTCCGCTCGGTAAGGACCAGGCGCGGGTCGACAGCGCGTTGTGTTCCACGCGCGCCTCAAAGAGATGCCAGCACGAACTGACGGGGTCCGCTAGGGCCGATGCCTGCCAGGGCCGTGGGTTGTTTGAAAGAGATACCGCGGCCCCTGCAATAAAAATGATGATTTCCCACCCAAAAAAAAAAAGAAAAGGGGTAAAGGCCTCTCTCTCCCTTTTCCACACAATTCTGTCATTAGCGTGCCAGTCCTTACGGTAGGAGTCAAGCTCGGCCCCCCATCTTCGGCTTGGCCTTCCGCGATGGCGTCATGCGTTTACTCCAACCCAATCGGTGGTTCTCTTAGCCCAATTGTCATCTGACATGCGGCAAACATGTCCGGCTCAGTCTAAAAATATAAAAGACAAAAAATTACAAATACAAGCGTAAAAATATCTGATAAAAATAAATTTAATTTCGGATCTGAACAAACTCCTTTATCGTTCACTTCTTCATGTGTTTTTTTTTTATTGATTTCAGGTCGTGGAATGCAAAGAGAAGACCACAGGTGCTAAGCGTGCGTTGAAGGTTCTGCACGACAACACAAAGGCACGTCGCGAAGTAGAACTGCATTGGAGAGCAAGGGGCTGTATTCACATTGTTCAGGTATAGTTCTTCTTCTTAGCGTATCGATGGCAAAAAGTTTAAATATTTTTGGCCCAAATTCAGCTGCGCGAACTTTTTTTTTATTGACAATGGGCTCACTCTTGACCTCAATCCAGCCCAGAGGCAGGGATGAGATCTACGGTGGAACGAGCTTGCCCAGAAGAAGCCTATTCACTCTCGACTTGAAGAGATTCGGGTTGTATGAACAGCTAAGGAGTGGAATCGTCTGCCTGCGTCTGCAACGCAGGCAGACGATTCCACTCCTTAGCTGTGCGCATCAGAAAAGATGACGAGAAGCGCTTAGTGCGTATATATGGTATATTAACCAAATAGGGGTGGTATCCCGCAGTGCGTACGTGTGATGGTACTCCGCTCGCTGACGCAGTCATAAGGTCATCAAGTGCACAGGTGACAGGGCATGCGGCGCAGGATAGGCACACACGAATGGCGATCAAGGAGCAAAAGTGTCTAACGTCAAACTCCATACATAAATGTTTGACGCTTTACGTAGATTTGCCGTGTCCATTTCATACAAGTAACAAATATTTAGTAATTGGAATTTACGGACATTTTAGTTAGAAAAAGAAAGAAAAAATATATATTTAATTAGCACAGAGTAGGCACAAAACTTGTTCTGTAAAATTAAACTAAGTACCTAAAAAGAAGTCTGCAGCACAATTATCGCTCAATTTTCCTAACTTTTCCGAGAACATACTATGTATTTGTAATTTAGTACCTATGTAATATGCATATTGCATAGTCACTTTATAAACAAAACAATACATTTCATGATGTTTGATGAACTAGACAAAGTAAATCGAGCACCACGCTCACAAAATGATTGATTGCCTCAGTGATTGATGAGAAAGCGAATAAACAAACTTATTTTCCTCAGATTATCAAAAACATTGACTGAAACAATGATTGGTCGAAAATTTAGCGCCTTAGAATGAGGTAATCAGTCAAGCTGTTTATTTAATTACGGCTCGTTTACTGTTTATTTAAGTACGTCGCAAGAGAGTTATAGTTCGCGTCAAACTTTATGGCTTTGAAATGCGCCACCCCTCACCCCCGCTGACAGGTGAATGTGTTACTGCGCAACGACTCGCCTCGTGTTCCGACGGTCGCGTTTCGCGACCGCCGATTGACATCGAGGGCAGCTATGACAAAACAATAAAACCTAAGACAGACGCAGCATAGTCCCTGAGCGGCTGATTACCAATATGCTCATACTGAGAGCTGTGTAGTACATGTGACCGTAAATGACACCACAAGGGCCATCGTGGCGAAAGGCTGCCAGCAAGGGGGCGTCCTCTCACCGCTTGTAATGAACCTAGTCGTAGACAGCCTCATCAAAGCACTCAACGACAAAGGTTATATCACCGTAGACTACGTCGACGACATAATTATAATAATAAATGTCACCCACGAAAACCCCCGTGCAACCTCATGCGCCAGCTCCAGGCGCTGAAATTAGTAGAGAATTGGTGTAGTAAACACCAACTATCAGTGAACCCTACAAAAAAGCGATGCCCGCTTTTTTCATGCGAGTGTTATATCATTATTATACAAGTCATCCCTTTTCAGCGTTAGCTTATGAAAAGGAGATTCACGTTAGAGTATTGAAGGAGTAAATACGGCGACTATTGACGAATATTGACGACACAATATCGACTGCTGCGCTGCGTGTCGTGGGTTCGATTCCCGCACGGAACAAATATTTGTATTGCCTACAGGTAGTTGTTCCGGGTCTGGCTGTTTGTGTATGTGAGTTTAAATGTTTGTAAACGCACCCACGATACAGGAGTAAATCCGAGTGTAGGGTAACGATTTAAAAAAAAAAAATATCCATACACATTTAATACAGAAAACTAGTAACAATCGAGATGAATGCCAACATGACTCAACTCTGATATCCGATAAGAGCGATAAGGCTGCAATTATGCATTAAATCTGCACTATCGATGTGGGCAGTCACTGATAAGAATGCAATTACATACCTCCCACAGTTAAACTTTAAACACTTTTTAACACCTACATTTCTACAGGCCGATTGAAACTTGAAACAGGAAATGTGGTCGCTCACAATGGGCCTTATTAGAAGGCAAAAAGTCACCCAAACGGCGTTGGAGTTTCCCTTCGTGATCGAATCAGAAATGAATTCGCAGATTCGCAGGAGAACCAAGCTAACCGACATAGTCCGAAGAGTTGCCAAACTTAAGTGGCAGTGGGCAGGACACATTGCTCGCAGTACCGCGGCGACCGCGTACCGGAAGACGTAGCGCTGAAAGATGGTGCAGGAATCCGATCGATGCAGGAAGCACAGAACCGGTCGAAATGAAAGTGCTTGGGGAAGGCCTATCTTCAGCAGTGGACGTCTTTCGGCTGAAATGATAATAATGATGATTCAGACTTTATGGCGGCTCTGAAGTGCGCTTCTCGCAGCGCAGTACCCCAGCCCTCACCCCCGCTGATACGTGAATTTGTTACTGCTCTCAAAACGGTCAAGGCAAACATCGAAAGGAAACCGGCATGTCATACAACAAATTCGAAAACGTGACATCTACCAACCCGCACTGGGCCCGCGTGGTGGATTACGGCTCACTTCCTCTCACCGAGAGGAGGCCTGTGTTCTAGCAGTGGGGAAATTGTCGGCTGATTATGCTACGGTGCCAACGACAAAGGAAATGTGCCACTCGTATATACAAGCACTAATAGAGATGGTTCTCAAATACTTCGGACATGTCTCGAAGCGCGAGGGAGACGATAGAACGCCTTGTCGTGCAGTTTAAAGTGGAGGGCACTAAACCACGCGAACGCTCACCCAAGAGATGGACTGACCAAATTAAATCCGCAGTAGGCGATCCCTTGTATGAGTGCACAAAAAATACCAGAAATCGGTGTAGGTGGTCAGAAATCGTGAGGCGAATCACATCAGTCCCTGACTCCAAGAGTGCTACGAAGAAGGAGTAGAGATGTATGGAAGAAGATCCTATATAAATTTGGTAAAGGGCAGCAGGATAATTCCCATCTATGTAAGGGGCAAGCCTGCATCACGACTACGCGAGCCAATTATAACGTAACTATATTGCAGTAAAACCTTATCTATGTGCCGTCTTTTACACAAAATAACGACGCAAATTACTTCAAGATAATATTATCAATTCAATTGTTATATCAAGTATGATTTGTTGAATGATGCGCACGTGACAATGGGGTCACAATCACAGAGTTACACACCACGACATATCAAGCCTGATGGCTTGATTTTCCAGTTTTAGCTGAGCTCGCATTGTATAGGCTTTTTGTGCAATGAGAAGTCAGCATAAACTGGTTATGTGTAGCTTGATGTGTAGTGGAGCTGCAATACAGTCGTGATGTTATCTTCATAATTCTCCTGGCCCTTATCCCAATTTAGTTGGGGTGGGCGCAACATGTATTTTTCTAAAAAATTCTAATTAGTCCGTCAGTTAGATTATCAAAAAATATAGAACCCGTATTTTTTTCTTTTGTCAATTATATAAAAAATGATGAAGATATCGCCCGTTAAAGTTCCGCGTGACGTCACGACCCCCCACTCCTAAATTTCGACGCGCTTTATCTTTGTCATTTTTTGTTTGATTGACAAAAGAAAAAATACGTGTCCATTATTTTTCGATAATCTAACTGGCGGACTAAATATAATAATTTTTTTTTTACCCAGGCTACTACCCTATTCTCTATTAGTCGTCATCTCGGTAGTCACCCCCTTTCTAACCATATCATCATTCACACATTCCATCCATCGTTTCTTTGGTCTTCCCCTACTCTTATAGCCATCGACATTCATACTCAAACCCTCCTCGCGACATTTTCCTTATTTCTCCGTAACACATGCCCATTTATCGCATGTTAAACAAATTCTTTCTCAATTTTCCAGGTCATAGATGTGTATGAGAACTCGTACGGCGGCCGAGGATGTCTCCTAGTGGTCATGGAGTGCATGGACGGGGGAGAGCTGTTCCAAAGAATACAGGACAACAGAGAAGGGGCTTTCACTGAACGACAGGCCGCCGAGGTAAGTCATAAGCAGTGATAGGAATAGGTAGTGCCTATTTGCCTAAACTTCGAAGAACAGAGACAAGAAACGGAGACTTCCTTAGGACTAAATTTTTTCCGGGACATCTGTCCCGAAATTCGGGACAGCACTTTTAAATACATTAAAAAATATGTTATTTGGAATAAGTAATTCGTCTATATTTACATTTAAAATTTATAACTCCATAATAGTAACGTTATTATTATGGAGTTATAAATTATAAATGTTATGTCTAGTCGCAAACTTTAGGTAAATATAGACGAATTACTTATTCCAAATAACATATTTTTTTAATGTATTTAAAAGTGTTGTCCCGAATTTCGGGACAGGTGTCCCGGAAAAAATTTAGTCCTAAGGAAGTCTCCGTTTCTTGTCTCTGTTCTTCGAAGTTTAGGCAAATAGGCACTACCTATTCCTATCACTGGTCATAAGTTCTTATTGAATCGATAAAAACTTTTTAGTGATGTTAAGGCATGTATTTCTGCATGTGTACTTACATCTAAAAATACACTTAAAACTCACACACCGCTCTCACTGCACTGGAGCATCGCCTCAACTCAAGATGTTCGCCATTCTTTTGTATGAAACATGTCTTATGCAACAAACACGCACACTTACAAGAATCATAACGGAATCACCTCAGATCGGGATCAGCTATTAAAAGAGAGGTGCCGATCCGGTGCAGTGATCCAGAAAAAAAATTACATGTGCTTTACACGTTATTAATTCATCCAAAGGTTGCCTTTAAAAGATCGCTCTTAGCGATAACGTGATAAGACCGCGCATTGTGTCACCCTTTGTAAAATTTCTATATTTTATATTTGTAATTTATATGGTGTACGGTCACCAAAGGAGATAAGTAACCAGGGTCGTCGGATATAGTTGAAGTTGTGTAAGAAACCGATGGATGTTTTCGAATAAAATTTAATTTAATTAATAGAAAACAAACACCGCATTAATCAAATTAAATTTCATTTGAAAAAATCCATCGGTTTCGTACTAAACTTCAATTATATCCGTCGACCCTGGTTACTTATCTCCTTTGGCGACTGTACAGACGCCAGCAGGTCAAGCTACCCGAAACTGTCAAATTTTCCCAATTAACCTTGAACCTTAATGCTTTAGCGATAAAGTTGAAAATCTATTAAAGAAATTTGACAGATTGTAGTAGCTTGATGTGCTGGCGTCTGTACATAATGAAAGAGTATTCTGTTTTTTCTGGATTTTGAAACTAGCTCAATCTAGTTTTTAAAATACTGTGCATGACTTGACTTTTTACTTTTATTCTATTAATCAGCACCCTAATTGCGTAACACACAATTAATCGGAATCGGTTTCATTTTGACAGTTCAACAACATTCATTGCGTTATTTTGTACGTGTTGAGCAGACAAACTTTTCGAGCTTTTGAAGCAATGGATTAGCAATTTGCTTCAAAACGATTCAGATTACTATTTATTGTGTGTTACGCAATTAGGGTGCTGGTCGATCAAACGGACGATCTCTGAAAAAACAATGCCGAAACAAATTGAGAGGTCATGATGTCTATTTAAAGTACAGACGCCAGCACATCAAGCTACTACAATCTGTCAGATTTCTTTGATAGGTTTTCAACTTTATCGCTAAAGCGTTAAGGTTCAGGGTTGATTGGGAAAATTTGACAGTTTCGGGTAGCTTGACCTGCTTGGCGTCTGTACATTATTCATTAGTAAATTGTGGTAGAATATTTATTTATTTATTTAGCAAAGTATTTAAAGGACCTCACCGATAAAATAATCAAAGTAATCTATGATGACCTGCAATTGTAGCTTTATTAAAGCTGAAAAGATTTTTTGTTTGTTTGAACGCACTAATATCTGGAACTAGTCGGATTTGAGGAAGGCTATAGCGTCGCATAAACCAATAACTAGACTCCTACGGTGAAACCTTTACAATATGGTAGCTGTAATAAATTACAAAATGAGTACTCGTGAGCAGTTTGAATACATTTGTTAGACACACACTGCACACATACACATACACTTGTACCAATAGATCGTCACCTGTTATATTTAGTCATCACGCTAAGACACTTAGGAGCCAAGCAAAAACAAAAAAAGTCAGAAAGAACACAGTAATAGCGCTGGCAGGCAATGCGGCTCGACGGGGTGGGTCGGGGGTACAAGACATTTCACGTGGACGAAATCGCAGGAAAAAGCTAGTGTAATGAACCTAATATCCAAGTAGCCTGCAGGTAGCACTTTTCAGTCAGACCTCAATTCTCATCATTATCATCCTGATCCTAATTAATTTAAACCTTATTTCTATTACAGATAATGCACTCAATCTGCGTTGCAGTCCGCCACCTCCACGACACCAACATAGCCCACCGGGACATCAAACCTGAGAACTTGCTGTACACGAGCACGCAACCGAACGCGATACTGAAGCTGACCGACTTCGGCTTTGCTAAGGAGACCTTGACTCCTGCTGATACACTGCAGACTCCTTGTTATACACCGTATTATGTGGCGCCTGAGGTAGGATATAAAAAAACATTTTAAAAATACATATATCGATTAGCTTTTACTTCAGAACGCAGCAAAAAGGACAAACCAACAATCACGCTAGCGACATCTATACGGCCACATACGAACTACACATGACATCCAACGTCACACAAATCCTACATCTCGCAAGCAAAGTTTTCCGCAAATTATTTCGCTTTTAAAATAGTAGCAGATGAGGGTAAGCTTAGGGAGAGTTCTGGTAGCCAAAAAAACATAGTAGCATTTTTATTATTAGGGTGTTATCACATCTACTACATCAAATAAAGAAATCGATTAGCTCAGTTTTTAGGTATCGATGCGTCATCAATCGAGGGTCGATGTATAAGGTCCATTTAATCATCATCGTCCTGGTATCCTGTTACCATGGATTCAGTACAGGATTCTGAACCTTCGGAGAGAACAGGCGTGATATTAAAATGTCATTTAATTCCATTATGTTTGATTTCAGGTCTTAGGCCCGGAGAAATACGACAAATCCTGCGATATCTGGTCACTAGGAGTCGTGATGTACATTCTACTGTGTGGATTCCCGCCATTCTACTCCAACCACGGGCTCGCTATATCTCCTGGCATGAAAAGGGTTAGTCAAATGTACCCACTTTTCTTTTAGATTTTTGCTTTTGGAGAGCAGTGGTGGCCCAGTGGTAACGGCCGCGACTTACGAGTGTAGTGTAGGTCGCAGGTTCGAACCCAGACAGGCGCTATTTGTAAATTATATCATCACCACTACTCTCAAAACGGTGATGGAAAACATCGTGAGGAAACCGGTATGTCCTAGAATCAAAAAAATCGAAGACACGTGACATCTACAAAACCGCACTGAGCCTGCGTGGTAGATTACAGCCCACTCTCTCTCAAAGAGAGGAGGCATGTGCTCCAGCAGTGGGAACAATATAGGCAATATAACTCATTTGTTTTTTACTAAATTTCCAGCGCATCAGACTAGGCCAGTACGACTTCCCGGAGCCCGAATGGTCCAATGTTTCCACTGAAGCCAAGAATCTCATCCGTGGAATGCTCTCAGTTGACCCCGCTAAGAGATTAACCATTCACCAAGTAAGTACTTTGTTTAATAAAACTATGCGTAGGATTGAGAATTATTGGATAAATTTTATTCTTATAATCTCTGAAAAAATTGTCCTTTTAAAAAAATAGTGTCGTTTAAAAGTAACTAATAAAATGATGGCCATTTTAAAATAAAATACTAGGCCCAAAAATCACTTAATACTTATAGTTTTACGTTGAATCTATTTTCAACTTATTACTACTTTTTAATTTATTTTCATATTTACTTGACATATAACCGAACTGGTTTTAAATAGTTCAATAATTTATATATATATATATGACATCATAATTTATATATATTGGTTGAAACTAGTTTTAAGTAATCCTCGAGTCGAGAAGGTTCTGTAAACATGTTCATTTTGTGTACTGAAAATAATTTCATCCAATTTTGTTTAAAAAAAAAGGGCTGTGGAGTTTATCGCGCCTCTTCTTCGTCCCAGCAAAAGCACTAAAAAGTGGTGAAGGGCGGGCGTTTTGGGGGACTGTTTTTAGGGTTCCGTAGCCAAATGGCAACGGAACCCTTATGGATTCGTCATGTCTGTCTGTCTGTCTGTCTATCTGTCTGTCTGTCTGTCTGTCTGTCTGTCTGTCTGTCTGTCCGTCCGTATGTCACAGCCGCTTTTTTCCGAAACTATAAGAGCTATACTGTTGAAACTTGGTAAGTAGATGTATTCTGTGAACCGCATTAAGATTTTTACACAAAAATAAAAAAAAAACAATAAATTTTGGGGGTCCCCATACTTAGAACTGAAACTCAAAATTTTTTTTTTCATCAAACCCATACGTGTGGGGTATCTATGGATAGGTCTTCAAAAATGATATTGAGGTTTCTAATATCATTTTTTTCTAAACTGAATAGTTTGCGCGAGAGACACTTCCAAAGTGGTAAAATGTGTGTCCCCCCCCTGTAACTTCTAAAATAAGAGAATGATAAAACTAAAAAAAATATATGATGTACATTACCATATAAACTTCCACCGAAAATTGGTTTGAACGAGATCTAGTGAGTAGTTTTTTTTTAATACGTCATAAATCGTAACGTAACGGAACCCTTCATGGGCGAGTCCGACTCGCACTTGGCCGGTTTTTTTGTAATTTTGTCGTTCGAAAAGTGCTGATTCTCAGCCTAATTTGAATAAATTTCTTTTGATTTTGATTGATTTTGTCGCAATCACTCATTAAAAACAAAATTATTCTTATTTCAGGTTATGTCAAGTCCTTGGATCCGTCAGTTCACCCAAGTGCCCCAAACACCATTATACACACACACACTACTTCGCGAAAGCGGCGAGGTATGGGCAGACGTGCAGGACGAAATGACTCGGTCACTGGCCACCATGCGAGTCGACTACGATCAGGTGACGGCGAGTGTTTACACGTGTTTTTTTAAATTAATTTTGTAAAAAAGGGGGCTCGTGGCTAATAATTGGGCTCGTGGCTAAAAATAGGGTTAAGGCTAAGTAGAGAATGGCTCGTGGCTAGGTATGTAGAGGGGCTCGTGGCTAAATAGAAAGTAGCTCGTTGCTATATAGAGGGTCACGTAACTTAATAACGAGGATTACGGGGCTAAGGAAAATGGAGTTCGTTGCTAAATAGAGAGGGTCTCGTGGCTAAATAAACGGGGTCTCAGGCTAAATAAACGGGGGCTCGTGGCTAAATAGGGACGGGATCGTAGTTTAGTAAAGAGGGGCTCGCACACACTACTACGCGAAAACGGCGAGGTATGGGTAGAAATGCAGGACGAAATAACTCTTTCACTGAGCACCATGCGAGTCGACTACGATCAGGTGAAGGCGAGTGTTTACACGTGTTTTTTTTTATTAGTTTAGTAGCCCGTGGCTAAAAGCGGCAAAACAAAATTGAGCTCGTGGCTAAAAATTGGGTTCGTGGCTAACCAGAGAGGGGCTCGTGGCTTTGTAAGTAGACTGGCTCGTGGTTTTATAAGTAGAGGGGCTCGCGGCAATATGGTGAGGGTCTCGTGGCACAGTGGCTAAATAAACGGAGTCGTGGCTAAAGAAAGAGGGGTCCGTGGCTAAGTAAAGTGGGGCTTGTGGCTAACAAAAGAGGGGCAGGATGAATACGGGGCGTGTTTTTATCATTAATTTACAATAATGGCGGTATTGGATAAACATCCCGGATCGCCAATTCGAGATTAATATTTGAAACTAGGATTAGATTATCTTTTTATTTGACCATGTAAATGTATAATTTTGTATGTGTGTTGTTGTGCTAAAATATTTAAATTAACTTAACAATATTAAAGGTGTGGTTATCCATACATATCACGGCCGTGTTCGGGACGTGGACGGACCGTGCTTCGTCAGGGGCTCAAAACTTTTTTTTTTATACATTTTATGTGAACTTGTTCACACACGTCCGTGTCCGGGACGGCGACGGAGCTACAGTGCCTGCCTTGTGTGTGCCACGGCCCTGTCACGTCCCGGATATGGCCCTGATATGTGTGGATAGACCTTTAAACTTGCTAATTTGTCGTCTTTGTTGGTTGTGTGTGAAATATCAGACTGTGTTCAAATCTCAGTTATGATGATTAATAATCATATCGCTTTTTATTAACGAAACCAGCGTTGTGGGTTCGATTCTCGCACGATACACTTGCACTGTCAATATACAGGGTGGCAGGGACTTCATAGATATGTCGCAGATGGATTGTAGAACCAGCTGTTTTACAAAACAGTTCCGTTTTGTAAAACAACTGAACAACGTTCACGCTTGAAGGAGGACATCGCCGTTAAGGTACACCACGGCGAAGGTGGTGTGACGATCTGATAAGGTTTACAGGGCTAACATGGCCAGAGATTGCACAAGACACTACTCGAGGTCTTGAAGGAAAAAGGGGAGGCGATTTCCCAGTAGTGGGACACAATATAAGCTAACAAAAAAAGGTGCTTAAAACAAAAAAACTAACCAACAAAATCCTAATTTACAGGTACAAATCAAAGCGCTGGAACAGAGCAATAATTCGCTCCTAAACAAGAGAAGAAACAAAGTCGGCGCTTGATCTCAAAGCGGCAGCCGCTTGGAGACACGTCGTGACTATACGAAATGACGAGCAGTAGTGAATAAACTTTGTACGTGATTTTATTTGGCACTTTTTTGGTGTTAACGCCATCTAGTGAGCGTTGTTGGTAGTTTTGATGTTGTTTTTTTTTTAGTATTTTCTAATAATTATAGTGTTATACAAGCTGTTGTTTTGCATCCTCGTCAAATTTCAAGAGGCTGCTATGAAAACTAATCAAAAAAATTACGATCGCTGGCAAATAATGAATACATACTTGTTTTTTTAGTTATTTAAGTTTGACAGTATTTCAGAAGAATCGTATATGCGGCCGCGTTTTTATGTGTGTGTAAAATTTCAGTTACAGTGCGGTCTCACACAGGCCGCGTTTTAAAATGCGTGTCCCACACATGCCGATTTCCGAAAATTAGAAAAAAAAAATACCTACCTACTTATTTTATTATTGATTCGTGTCGAGAATCAGTAGCATAGTTACCTCCTTGAATTTGACGAGGATGCAAAACGACACCTTGTGGAGGAATGAGGAACAGGCTGTAAAGTTCACTCATCATCCATAGAAAAGGGAGGATCCTCCAACCAGACGGGTTTTGTGTCTGGCGGGCAACTGCCCGATGAATCATGTGGGGCTGTTGTATATATGCTAGTTGGGCGGTAAACTGCTTGCGCGATGCAGGATTTTGCGTGACGTCAGTATGACGCGTAGTTCGCATGTGGCGTTGTAGATACCGCTACAGTGTATTTCGTACAGATAGGTGCTGAAGGGCGATTTGAATAGACCCTTGGGTAGATATTTGATAGGAACACGGCTACACATCAAGCTATATATTTCCAGTTTTAGCTGACCTCACATTGTATAGGTTTTTCGTACAATCAGAAGTCAGCGTATACTGTTTATGTACCTATAGCTTGATGTGTAGCCGTGCGTACGTAGTAAACCACATAGGTGCCCTGAGGTTTAAGGATCTCTGGTAGGTGTAAACCGCGTCTTAACCAAAGCGTAAATAATTTGTTCGGAAATCTGGAAAGCGCCCTCCATCGCTGCAAAATGAACGCAATGGTCGCTTTTGCACGGGGATCGTTTTGGTTACGTCGTGACAAAAGCCCATTTAAAAAAAAAACAAATATCTATTATTTATTAATATACTATTTTGATGCACGTCAAAAATAAAAAATAAAATGACTTCAATAAAAATATAATTTTAAAGTTCCATCATGTTCTATTTCATTTGTTTATAACTTAATATAATTATTAGAAAATACCAAAAAAAAAAAAAAATTTACATAAATAAATGTTTAGAATAAAAATATTATGTGTAATAAAATTGTCGTACAGTTAATTGGTTAATATAACATCGAAATTCATAGATTCAGGAATAAGAACCACAAATAATATTTTTGTTTACCAAAAAAAAGATGTCTATTTTTTCTATGGATTTTTTTTTTTACTGATCACGTTCGAAATCACAATTATTTTTAATGTAATATTAAGTGAATAGATTAGCTTAATTTGTAAGATTATTTTCTCTTTACGAGAGATTTAAATTACCCTAGCTTTCTCAAAGCCTGTAAATCTAAATCAAATCTCATATTGACTTAAATTATAACATCATCATCTGCCTCTTCCCAACTATGTTAAGGTCGGCTTCCAGTCTAACCGGATGCAGCTGAATACCAGTATTTCACATGGAGCGACTGCCTATCTGACCTTCACAACCCATTTACTGGGTAATAAATACGATACCCCTTAGTAAGACTGGTCTTCTTCTAACTAACCAGTAACGTCTGTCAAAAATCTACAAATGACAGCCGGGACCAATGGTTTCCCGTGCTTTTTTACTGAAATAATATCAACCAAACATAAGTAATATTCTATCTATATATAAAAGGAAACCGTGACTGACTGTCTGACTGATATATCAACACATCTCAAACCACTGAACGGATTGGTTATAAATATGGATGTCACATTGCCGTGTTGTTGTTGAAGTTTGAACGTTAATATCTTTAAAAACGTAACGCATTACGGGGTCTGGTCTTATTATGTTTTCTGTTTGATCGATTTCAGCTATCGATCTAGAATACATGCGTAGCCGCCATTTTGAAGAAAAATCAAAATGGCAGACAGTAGGTATGCCACGGACTTTCAAAGTCCTTTGCCACACAGATAGTTATTATGACGTAGGCATCCTCTAAGAAGAGGTTTTTGGAAATTTGGGTGAAAAGGAGGGATTTTATGATTTGTAATTATAAAAGTTGACATGATATTTATATATAAAACTGAGCAGGCTTTTTGAAAATGGTGGTTAAAATATAATTAAGGGATGTATTAATAATAATAATTGTAAATAGGAAAAGGTATGTCTACTTAAAACTGGTTCCAGATATTTACAAATGTTATTGCGCAGCTTGTTGCGCAATGTCCGACCGACCATGTTTCTTCGACCACATTCATTCACACGATGACATATCGTTAAATGATTTATTTTCTGTAAGTAGTATAGTCTGTAAGAATCATATTTTAAAAACTAGATGAGGTCGGCGTTTCCTATCTGACTACTCTGAGAAGAAAGGCCGAAACAATCTCAGGTCACAGTCTCTTTTAAAGTCCAGACATAATCTTGGTAAGATCATGTGAAGACCACGTAGATCGATGTCTGAGATGGTCTTTTGAGAAAAGAACCTACAGACTACAGATGACAGCTATACATTTCCAGTTTTAGCTGACCTCGCATTGTAGAGGCTTTTCGTAGAAGTCAGCTTATACTGGAAATGTATATGGCTTGATATATCGTCGTGCGTACCTATTTTTAATTTTGTTATCAGTACATGCAATTTTTTTCACAAAAAAGTTACTACATTTTACATCATAAGCTACCTATAATCAAATAAGTTGAGCTTAGGACCGAGATGCACTTGCGACAAAAAAAATCGCAAGTTTTCTAACGTTTGCGCTAGATTTTGTTAGGTAAGACTTCACAAGTTCACAAGTTGTGATTAGTATATCAATTAGTTTTTAATAATTAAATGTTACTTAATCGCTTATTTAATAGGACATTACTAGGAATAACCAGTCTATGGGTGGAATTACTGATTATTATTACGTTTTTTTTTCTTATTTAGATTGACGTATGTTCCTTTAGTTGGTCAGTGTTGCGTTTAATCAGCGGGGTAATTGCGTAACATACATACGTACGATGGCAATCGATCACAATGCCTTTAATTTTGACAGTTCAGTCATGTTCATTGCGTTATTTATGTTGTTGTGCAGACGAATTCTTCAAACCTACGAGGCAATGGATTGAGAATTTTCTTTTAATTAGAAAGTGTGTTACGCAATTAGGGTGCAGGGCAATATTTAATATAACTGACTACTTAGGCAGATTTTCTTGGCAGGTGTTTTTTTAATGAAGCAGAAAATTATCGAAAGAAACTTGTAAAAATTGTCAGATTGCGACCTGTTGGTTTTATTAAATAGTCTTCTGCGCGGTGCGTAACACACAAACAGTAGCAATGGCTTTCATTTTTTGACAGTTCAACAACATTCATTGCGTTATTTACGTTGTTGAGCAGACAATTGTATGAAGCAATGGATTAGCAATATCCTTCAAAATGATTCAGATTGTGATTGATAGTGTGTTACGCATTTAGGGTGCGATAATGCTTCTTTCCCAAAGCTATTCAATATTTTGGGTCCGTAATCTCTTTTATTCTTTGACAATTCTTTAAACCGCGAGGCTTTTTTTGTCATATTGACAAAAAATCTAGTCGTTACATCACTAGAAGGTACAGACGTTTCAAATTTAGTTTTCTAAGATATTTATAAGTTGCAAGAAATTTAATGTTTGAATCATTCCAGTTTATTTGATTATCATTTCAAACAACAATAATAAAAATATAATATGCCGTGATATTACGGACCCTATTAACATTAGACTAAGACTCGCTTTGGAAAAGGCATTAAAATATGTTTATACTTACGACAATTCGCTGCGATTCGCACTTCAAAAAAGATTAATATAAAAAAAATGCTAAAATTTTATTATATTCATTTACAGTCAGAGAAATTAATTGTTCATCAAATTGAACACACTACGCCAATTTGCTGTGTAATAGCCATTTTATAACTGTCAAAGAGTGACAGTTGTGATTTGAATATACGGACAATCTAAGTTGGTTGGATTTAATTTGCTAAACAATTAATTTTCCTGATGTTATGTTCGATAGTAATTTTGTTGTTTTGAAAAAAAAATATATTGCAAAATGTCAACATTATTCTAGAAGATATTAGTCCTTGCAAGCTTAAATTGTGCTAGAGTAGGTTTCAGGTCAGTAAAGATGTTACACGCTTCACTTTTTTTAATTAATTCAGCATCTTTACTTCAGAAATGAAACAACAGCCGAACTATTTTGTAAAAATCTTACCGTGATAACTTAGGTGAAGTGAGCATTAATTAAGCTGTCGCTGAAAAATAGCGCTGGGGCTCTGTCTCGTATATGGTCTTAGCATTATGCTTAGCGATGGCCTTTTTGCGTGGATGTGACGCATGTTTTCCACAACTTATTTTTTTTTTTTGTTAGTTTTCTTTTTATGCGTCATGTTTGCCGCAAATAAGCGTATTTTCTTTCTTTCTGTCAATAGTGTCAATTCATAGTATAAGGTGTAATGACAGGTCATTTCAGCCAAGTTTCCACGGTGAGTTTTTTTTTGACAAAAATGAATTAAAAGTGAAATATGGATTCATTATGGAACCGATCCAGCGATGTTAGATTTCGCCACTCGGTATCTTTCACTCGCCTACCGAATGATCTAAAAATGAGATAAAATGAGCTGATGAAAGTTTATTCCTATGTAATTTTGTCAGTGTCGAGTAACCGTGGAATGAAATGAAACAAAACTGAACATTCACTCAAGTGAAGCGTTTGATATCAGCCGCTCTATTCTGTAAAAGCCTTACTATAAATACTTAGGTGAAGTGAGCTATCAATGTGAATGACAGCTCACTTCACCTCAGTTTTCACAGAATAGACCGATGTTCTTTTGTCTACAACTCTTCAAACTTGTCAATTTCTATGTACAATCTTTATGTCACATTGTGCGGTGCTGTCACAAATGTACTGTGTACCTTAGTATAAAAAAAAGAATATTGAAATATATGAGTGATTTATATGCTAATATGTATTGTAAAAAATAAATAAGGCTGTACCCTATTTTTGTGGTTTTATTAATATTCTGCGCCCTATTTTTAGTGATAATGATAAATGATTTTATAACGCCAGCAGTTCAAGCTACCCGAAACTGTCAAATTTTCCCAATCAACCTTGAATCTTAATGCTTTAGCGATAAAGTTGAAAATCTATTAAAAAAATTTGACAGATTGCAGTAGCTTGATGGCCTGGCGTCTGTACAAACACAACACGTCAGTCATATTTTAAAACTTGATGAGGTCGGCGTTTCCTATCTGACTAGTCTGAGAAGAAACGCCGAAAAAAACTCAGGTCACAGTCTCTTAAAGTCCAGACATAATCTTAGTCAGATCATATGAAGATCATGTAGATCGATGTCTGAGATGGTCTTCTGAGGAAAGAATCACACAGAGAAAATCACAAACAATATCAAAGAAAGGACATTTGGGTAGGCCACATAAATTACTCAAACTGACAGACCATGACAAAAACTTAACAGAGAGAAAAAAAATTACCCACATAGTTAATAATTGTAACCTTGTTTTTCAATGGATAAATTGGAATATCTTTTTGAGTTTTTCGCAAATATCTCAAAACTATTCCTAGATCCATGTCACACTACGTCCTAGGTCAAATATAGTGACATTCTCATCTCCCCGATGTATAACACCTGGGATTCGGTCTCCTAATTAATGGATGACCTTTAATTGACCTTGAACGTGACCTTTCTAAATTTGGCAAAATGTGAGAATTACTAATGGTCGGTACCTATAATTTTGTATGGAGATGCGTACGCATCCGTAAAGCGGAACGGATGCGTACGCTCTCCATACAAAATTTTTGTTTTCTATAGACAAAAGCTGACTAACTGGCTGAAAAGACTAACCACACTTATTCACCTCTGTTAGCTGAATAAGTGTGGTTAGTCTTTTATGCTCTCCGGCAAGGTGAACGAAGCCGTCATCGACATTCCGTACGGGGCCAATATGTCGCGCCCTGCGCAAGAGCAAGGCGGCATTCGTCCTTTTGCCGTAGGAACTACTTACTGCCGATGGCGGTAACTCGAATAGAATATGTTTGTAAGAAAATATTTGAGTTTAGGATAAGGGAAGAGGATGGTGATGAGAAAAATAATCATAAAAAATTAAACAAAATAGAAATAATTTAACAAAGCGTTTATTTATAATTCATTACAACGCACCAATACTGGAATGTATAAATATAAATAATTATATAAAAATATCAATTATTTAGCAGTATAAGATAACGGACATACCGAAATTCAAAGGTAATTTTATAACGTTTCGTAGATCTATAATTGTTTTATATTTTTGAAGGACAATTCGGAAGCAAAATCTTTGAATTTCGTTAAGTAGATACATCTAAAGCCGGATATTCATTAGGCAACATTTGTTAATAAACAGTGTTTCACTATGTTTCATCATCTCTGAAAACAGTTTATAAACAAAGGTGATGAAACATTGTTTCTCAAACATGTTGCCGTGTTTCCCACTTCGAGCGGAGAGCAAAGACAAAACATCTAGTTTATAAGCAAAAATCAACAGGTGTGGACGTGTTGCGCGAGTTTATAAACAGCACAGAGCATCACTACCTCCTCGGGCGACATCCTAGCAACAACTGACACGTGTGGATTGCCATGTCTCGGTAAACTTGTTAATAAACACGTCATAAACAGTTTATTAACAAATGTTGCCCCGGGTATTCATTAACACCCATATACTTCAATTATTATATTTACTAACACACCTTTTTCTTATTATTTTATATTATTCTTATATTTTTATATTATTCATAGTAGGTATACATTAGGACATGATTAAGTATCTTAGAATATTTTAGATTTTCCTCTTTTCATTCGAATTGCAGAGATTCTCTTATTATTTGAATTTACTAGTTATTTTTTATTAAGGCCAATATCAAAATTACAATGTGTTAAAAGTGAGATTCCTAAAAGATTAAAAATTTTATTAATTAAATCAGACGTATTCATTTTTTAAGTTGTTACGTTTCAGTATAATAGCAATACCGTTCATTGACCTACCTACATGTTCTAGTATTTTTTTATTTCAAAAACTAAAAAAAATCAGTTGACGTCCTGAATCAATATCTATCGTGAACTTCAACATTTTCCATTAACGAAAAACCATACACAGTTTATTGTTTGGGTTCCTAAGAAGAGATATTAGGAAAAGGGCAATGAACGCTATTACCACGCTAAAATACGTCAACTATATTATACACATAACCGACGAAATATGAGTGTACTTAAACCCCTGCTTAACCCTTCAGGGAATAAATACTTGATGTTATGAAGTTAATTTAAATAATCTCATACAAAAAATATTCCCTTACATAAAAAGCGATCTTATAAAGGTTCCATTTAACTTTTTTAGGTACGGAACCTTAAAAACTCATCCAAAATCGGATAATACTTATTCAATAATACAGAAATAAAACATAATCAAGGCTTACTTGCTCCACAAAACACTAAATACGTTGAGCGTTAAACGTATAACATACATAATCAGATCATAACATCTATAATGTTCCCACTGCTGGGACACAGGCCTCCTCTCTGATGGAGGGAGTGGGCTGTAATCGTTTTTGAAGTGAAAACTTCTTTAGCGGCGTTGTACACTTTTGTTGTGATGGGTAAAAAAATATTAGACTCGCGTCAGGTCACGTGACCTGATCGAAAATTCGTAAGACGGACCTCGCGTCAGGACATGTGATCTGATCGAAAATTCGTAAGACGGAGGGAGAGTAGATCGCATTTCAAAATATCAAAAATGCACAACGTTAATATTCAAGTTTTCACTTCTGCCGGCACTCCCGGAGTGCAAGCCATTGATTTTTTTTTCTTTTTTTGTTTCCTCACGATGTTTACCTTCATCGTGTTTTGTGAAATAAATTACACAAAGTAAAGCGCCTGTCTAGGTTCGAACCCACGACCTACAATTCGTAAGTCGCAGCCGTTATCACTGGGCCATCACTGATCTCAAATATCGTCCAGTTTCTGTTAAACATTTGAAGATGACAGAGACAGAATACGTTTAGCGCTAAACTCATCTATATTTGAATTAACAATTTGAGATAATTTTCAAGTTATGGGACAAGAAACTGAATTTCATACTCAACAAAGTTCAAATTCCATTGCAACCAAAAACTTATTAGGATCTTTTTGTTACAAATGGTCACTCAAAAATCAACTTAGAATACATTTCAATAAAGTAGATAACTGATTAAGGAGCGATGAAATGTAAATTATCTGAGATTATGAACACTGCTATAGTTATTTGTCGTGTAAACAGGCCTCAGTAATATTTTATCAAAAAATATATATACATATCTGGTCAACAATTACTCAAAAATCGTAAAAGAACACTTTAAAGTGCAAAATAACTTTAGTTTCGAAAGTCGATGGTTTTAGTTTGATTAAATTTTTGCCATCAACTTCAAAAAACCTAAGTAATTTTGCAGAAATTATCTTTTTTTGAAATCGGTTAATAATTCAGTTTTTTTCAGCATATTTATAGGTAACTGAACAGTATATAGATGACAGGGGCTATCCACGCACTGTGTGAGAGGGTCAAACCTGTCAGCCACGCGAAAATGGACCACAGTACACCCATAATGAAGAGTTGCCATATTACGTGGAACATCAGGAGACTGAAACAAAAAATAAAATAAAATAACTTTATCGACAGGTTGTATTGTAAAACGAACACAAGCAGGTTGCAGGTGTTCGTCGCAACGCGTTCCAATCACAATCCGAGGGTTTTGAAGGAAATTCCTAATCCATTGCTTTATAGGTTTGAAAAATTCATCTGCTCAACAATGTAAATAAGGCAATGAACGTTGTTGCATTGTTAAAATGAATGCTATTCCTACTGTTAGTGTGTTACGCACTTACCCCATGGGTCCTGGGTTCGGAACCAGGAAAGCATAATAACAATATTATTATCAACTTACACCATGTCCTTTTTCCGAGCGGCTGGTAAAGACGATTCCTTCTCACGGTTCAAGTATCGTCTGACGCCCAAATGTAACGTTCTGAAGTATTCGACCCACTGAAAATTTAAATAAACAATATTTATAATTTTAATACAAACCACGAACTAATGCGGAGAATAGCTCATGCCGTGGTATAAAATAGAGGTGAAACGGATACTGGACATCCTATCGATAGCCGGATATTCAGCCGAACATTGCCAGCAAACGGCGTGTGGCAAAACTTGAAGATATGAGCGAGCGCGCCGAGGTCAGGGTCGCACGGGCGATCAGGCGGCTTTGGGCATCGTCGTTAAGGAGTAAGGCACACGAGGGACTCGCGTCAACGGCAGAGGCAACTGGACCTGGAACTGGCGTCGAAAACATGCCGCTCGTGTATTTGAGCACCATATTCAATTACGCTAGCGGTACCGTTGACGCATGTTGCTCATGTGTATGCACACTTAAGGCCGACATACACGGACTGCTTGAAGCAGTCAGGATGGACTGCTTCAAGCTGCGACTGCATAGTGAACTACAGTCTTCTACGTACACACATACACGAAACCGCTCGAATAGTTGCAACTGCTTCGGGCGGTCTTGCGGTCAAGCAGTCGCCAGGCATACACTGACTGCTCGAGCTATCGACTGCTCTCACGTAGTTACCTGATTTGAATAACGAGCAGTTGGTATCAACTGCTCCAGCAGTTATCAATGGCAGCTTCAAGCTGTTGACCATGACTGCAAGAGCGGTCCGTCTATGTTGATCAATGGCTAACTGCTCGAGCAGTTCGTGTATTTCGGCCCTTAAGTGACTGATGATGACAGAGAGCCGGCAGCGTCTAATCAAATTCGTAGCGCCGAAAGTGCATTTAGCGCACAACTTCTTCCATGTTCGCCATTCAGAGCTATCAGTTGCAATACGTCATTAGTGTCGTAGGGCGAGTAAACGGTAACATGCAAAAAACTAAAACAGTTATCAGTATATAAAATTTTCATAAATTATTGAAAATCTGGTAACCGCCGGATATTAGCATATTAGCGGATATTAGCAACTAGTGATTTCAGCAACACACAATACATTGATTGATACACGTACGGTATTATAATGTCTGTAGGAAGCCATAAATAATTCAATAAGATAAGGCAGTTTATATATTTATTTTATTATGCATTTGAAAGTTAATTTTTACGTAATCTGGAATATGTAAGTTCTAAGACAGCTGTCAAAAAACGGATAACCTAATGGACAAAAATGGGAAATAACAGAAATACTTACATATAGCGTAGATAAATCAATACAGAACAGTTCCTTATCAGTTTCGTTCAATTTCTTGGCCAATTCTAAAGTGTTCGGGTTATAAAACCTCCATTCGCTGAAGATGAAGCGTTCTAGCCGGTTGAGAGAGTTCCATACGTTCTTGTGTAAACGGATCAGGCTGAAACAGGGAGAAAATAATTATTAAAATGCGTGTGCACATTAACTCTTCGTATGCCGCGGACCGTGGATCCACGCGAGACATAATGGCTTTTTATTTTTAACCAATGTCAAAAAAAGGAGAAGGTTATCAATTCGATAACTCCGTTATTTATAAGCCGATTTGCAAAATTCTTTTTTTATTCATTCAGATTGGTCCCATAGACATTCCATCAAAATCAGTTCAGTATTTTGGTTTTTGAACCAAAATTACTGGTAAAAATTTGAGTCAACGAAATTGTGTCGTTGGCTTTCCTATAACTTTTCATGAGATGCATTGAAGAAGTACAATTTAAAAGTGAAAAATAAAAACTGTTTTCCAAAAAATTTGGAAGTCGGTTGTTTTGTTTTTATAAGTTATTTTTCAAATAACTTTTTTTTCGAAAGTCGGTGGCAAACAACGAAAATGCGAACCCAACGACACCAACTTCCGAAATTAAAGTTATTTCACACACATTTGTCAGAATGGCTTTTTATCTTTTCTGTAATTACGGCATTCAACCCGTCATGTGCGGTTGGATTAAATGGCTAAGGAATGATTCTTACATAGGTTTGCCTCCAGTAAATCTTAACATCATGTCGAGTAACAACGCCGGGAAGAAATGCACGAAGATCGCAGAGATACGGAACAAAAGGAGAGAAGGCAGAAACTTGAGGTGTGGGTACCTGGAAAAAAGTAATATAAGTACAAGAGTTCAGATTCAGATACTTTATTTGCTCAAACATCTGTATACATACAATAATGCATGCAGGGTGTTAAAAGTATATAGAAGTATGAGGACCAGGGTGTAAAGTTCACTCATCCTCCATAGAAAAGGGAGGATCCTCCGACCAGACGGGTGTTGTGTCTGGCGGGCAACTGCCCAACGACTGATGCCGGGAAGTTTGTATGTATGCTAATTGCGCGGAAAACTCTGCTTGAGAGATGCAGGATTTGCGTGACGTCAGTATGACGCGTTGTTCGCATGTGGCGTTGTAGATACCGCTACAAGTACATAGACTTGTGCTAACTATGCTTACCATATTGTCATGGTGTGCAAATATTAATACAAGTTTAGAACTAAAAATAAATAATAACATGCATTAACAATGCTCACATAAGTAAATAAATTGAATTAAATTTATTGATTACATAATTAATTAATAAAGAAATAGATAGGAGTAGCATACAAACTTGTCGAATATTGAATATTTAGTCCGTCAGTTAGATTATCGAAAAATAACGGACACATATTTTTTCTTTTGTCAATCAAACAAAAAATTACAAAGCTAAAGTGCGTCATAATTTGGGAGTGGGGGTCGTGACGTCACTTGCTTGCAAAAGTGTCGCAAGCAAGTGACGTCACGCGGAACTTTAACGGGCGATATCTTCAATAATTGATAAAAGAAAAAATACAGGTTGAATATTTTTTGATAATCTGACGTACTAATTAGATTTTTTTTTTTAGGAGGAGCGACTGCCTATCTGACCTTCACAACCCAGTCACTGGTACGATACCCCTTGGTAAGACTTTCGGGCTTCTGACGACCCGTAATGACTTTGATAATTGATGAAATCGCCAGCTCTAAGGCAGAGCACAGACTTAGTTAAAATAGTTTGAAATTCGACTATAAATCACAACAAAACTGTTTTTCCGTCCACACCCTCTCACCAGTGGGGCTGATTATGTATACCTCTTACCAGGTTTTGACAAAAAAAAAAACAGGTAGTGAGGTGGTGCAAGAATGAACGAAATTGAATGAACTTAAATGTAAACTTTTTATTTTAAATTTAATAACAAATCTTAAAAATGAATAAGAAGAATGACGTCTAAGTCTATGGTTGCCAGAGGAAATAAAATGATAAAAGTAAAAAAAGTAAAATAACATGATTTTTATATTATTTCAATAGAAATAATATTTACTTTTTTACTTTTTATTTTCTTTTAATAAAAAGAAAATAAAAAAAAGGAAATTACTACTTTACTTAACTAATAATTATTCTTATATTCCATCTTACATACGAATATTTAAAGTTTTATTTAAATTAAATAATTTTTATCATTCGTTCTTTACGCAAAATCGTTCACTACCCCAACACTATAGTTTCAGTATGGTAACATTTTTTTTTCTTTGAACTGTCAAGTTATTAAATACGATTAAAAGTCGAGGTATATAGATAGGATGTACTTACCACACAGCACTCTTCAGCGGGTACTTATGTAGCATTCCGTTGACTGTGTTTTCAAGCATGGACCAACAAAACGGTTTGCAAGTGGACGATGAGCAGTGGTATACTGTCAGACCGGATCTGTTAATAGTAAAAAAATACCATTATAATTAATTGTTTATCTATCATAAATTCGGTGTTCCTCCATTAACCCTAAAAGGTTGGTCATCGGTCTATCTAGCTGGGTTAAGTTGGCAATGGTGCCGATTCCCTTGTTCACAAACTAAACTAAATTTAAGTTCAGAGCATCTTTTTCTTTCTATTTCATTAAGAAAAGGACATACACACACAAGGACATCATATGTTCGTGACTGTACAAATTCGGGCTCCGGCACCCTAATTGCGTAACACACAATCAATCGGAATCAGAAACATTTAGAAGCAAATTGCTAATCCATTGCTTCATAAGTTCGAAAAATTTGTCTGCCCAACGCGTAAATAACGCAATGAATGTTGTTGAACTGTCAAAATGAAACCGATTCCGATTAATTGTGTGTTACGCAATTAGGGTGCTGGTTGCTGCTGCTAAGAGTAACCTTTATACGAATTCAGAATCATCAAGTTTAAGGACAACACTTGAGTGAACTTTGTCATTGATGACAAAGTTCAAATTCCATTGCAAACAACATTTTTTAAAGACCTTTTTTAACAAATAGTCACTATTTACAACACTTAAGTGTCGATGGTATGTAAATTATATGAGATTATTCAAGTATTGGGTTGAGAAAAAATTTAACTAAGTGGTACAAAAACTCTAGAAAAAAAACCGGTCAAATGCGAGTCGGACTCGCGCACCGAGGGTTCCGTACAAATTTGTGGGTATGTAACTAAAAATTTACGGTTTTCGGATTTTTTTCATGTACCAAACATGATTCTTCATAGGTCAACGGGAACAACCCTATAGGCTAGGATTCCGGAACATAAACGCCCGTATCTTTTGATTGCGTCGACTTAGAAGTTTGATTTTTTCACTGCTTTCAAGGGATTGCGCAGCCCTGAGTATTGGATATTAATTTCAACTTGATAACTCCTTCCACGCCTTCGTGAGAAAACGGGTCTTGGACAGATGGACAGACAGACGGACAACGCGTCAACGCGACAACGCGATCTTATACTGCGTATCACGTCGGGGTCACCATTATAGAGGTATGAGGAACAGAGTGTAAAGTTCACTCATACTCCATAGAAACGGGAGGATCCTCCAACCAGACGGGTGTTGTGTCTGGCGGGCAACTGCCCAACGATTGATGTTGGGAAGTTTGTATATATGCTAATTGCGCGGTAAACTCTGCTTGCTAGATGCAGGATTTGCGTGACGTCAGTATGACGCGTTGTTCGCATGTGGCGTTTTAGATACAGCTACAAGGGTTCCGTTTTTCCTTTTGAGCGGAACCCTAGAAATCAACAAAAGTAACTGTTGGCGTCTAGGCCGCATAACAACGCTATACCCAGGACGAGATGGTGTCAGCAGAATCGCTGATGTCTACACATCGAGAGGAACTATCAAGAGAGCAGTCAATAAGTTCTGTATTATACCTGATGATTGATGACCTAATGAAGATAAGTTAGATAGCTGAGCTATCAAGGTGTGGGAGGCTGTTAACGCGCACACTGTGCGTGTACCTACGGCGAACCCACTGTGCACCTGCGAGAGGAAGCGGGGGACGGGGGCCCGAGCGGCCGCGTCGCGTCGCCGCCTGCCAACCGCCGACAGTCTTCTCGGGTCACCTAACTAAAGCGCATGCGTCTAAGCGCCCACGCATCGTGTCTCTAATAATATTTGTTGAGTAATATTGTAATATACTATAATTTAAACAGAAGAAGACTCGCCTATTATTTGGAGTGACCCATTCTCAATAGTAACTGAATATTCTAAATTCTTTAACATACGTAGTTTTTCCTGCTTCCCAGCCAGCTACCAACAGCTCATTGACGACCACGTCCACTGGTATGTAATCCGCTATGTTTTCTATGGCCAACGGTAAGCGACGAACTACGCCTGAAAGTATAGAAATATAATTATAAGAAATATTATACACGACGAATATTTTACATCATGTGCCTAGCTCTTTCCCAACTATGTTGGAGTCAGCTACCAGTCTAACCGGATGCAGCTGTTTGTTTGTTTGTTTATTGAAATAATTGATTTACATAAATATTTACAAAATAGGACCTTAATACTAGGTGTAGGTAAAAATATTTGGATTCTACCTGAACTAGGAATGAACCTGTATCTCAGGTATCTCACTCCAGTGCTTATACATAAGTATCATTTTAAATTCCTTAAACAAGTAGTAAATAATTGATCTACTATGAATACCAGTATACCAGCTGCTGCTGTGCTGTATACCAGTATTTTACATGGAGTGTCCTTTACAACCCGGTTACTGGGTAACACGATTCTAGTAGACACGTAAGACCGGTTGTGAGACGTTCGGGCTTCTGACTACCAGTAGCGACAGTCGAAGATCTACGATAGACAGCCGGGTCTAACAGTTGAGCGCGCTTTCCGAGACACGGAGAGAGGTGTCGATATGTATATATGTGTATTTTATGTATTTTTTTGTAATGTGCGTTTTGTTTGTGCAGAATAAACAATTTTTCTATCTTTCTAATGGATGGTCACCCATCCACGGACCGACCTCGGGATGCGAGGCCCGATCGCTCTGTACGGATGCATAGCCACGAGCCCCTCTAATGAGCTCTACTACTATAAAATACTACATTTTAAGAAAAAAATTATTACCTTTAGCGGCTCCCATTAGGAAACCTTGTGGGCCCACTTTGGAGCATGTCCAGCCTGGTAACGGTTCCTTCCATGCCGCAACGACTGGAAAATTAGATTTTTCATTTAACACTAAACTTATCATTACGCGTGAATTCTCCGAAAAGGTAGGCAGCGATGTTAAAACTGACGAACTTCTGGGCGGGCCGCACCGCATTGCAAATCTTCTTACGTTTAGCCACTCCAGGGTGCTATTGAGAAATTCCTGATAGAAAATCTAGGAACACTTTTCCCAACCTGTGAATCGAACCCAGGACCGCGACCACTAGACCAAAGAAGTAATTTAAGATAAAAAATAATGGTTAAAGTGTTTGCCGCAAATAAAAGTATTTTCTTTCTTTTTAACCAAGTTCAAAGAAGGAGGTTCTCAATTCGGTTGAATATTCTTTTTTACTTTTGAATGAAAGTCCTGAGAATAAATTTTTAAAATGGCTTAAATAATATTAATACTCACTCATGGTGGGCCTAACAATGGTGCAGGGGAACAAATCGGCGCATTTGACAACTTCATGTTCTGCTAAATGCTTTGTAAACGTGTATGTGTTAGGATGACTCTTCAGTAATCTGTGAAATAAAGCAGGAATTATTAGCGTTGCAGGTGCCTACATAATGCTCGATTTTTGACCATCTTTATTGTTGCTATGTGGCTAAATAATAACAGCCGCACAGGTCGATCGGTCAGGTTAAGCTACGCTGGCCGCGGTTGGTCTGTGGATGGTTGACTATCTTCACATACCGAGACCTCTCCGTACCTCGGAAAGCACGTTAAGCCGTTGGTCCCGGCTGTCATTCGTGGATCTTTGACAGCCGTTACGGGTAGTCAGAAGCCCGAAAGTCTGACAACCAGTCTTACCAAGGGGTATCGTATTACCCAGTAACTGGGTTGTGGAGTTCAGATAGGCAGTCGCTCCATGTAAAATACTGGTATTCAGCTGCATCCGGTTAGACTGGAAGCCGACCCCAACATAGTTGGGAAAAGGCTAGGCAGATGATGATAATGTTGCATTCTGGGGATCACTAAGATCATTTAGTTTCCCAATATATTATGGTTTCCTAGAAGAGCGGGCCGACACATAACAGCCAAAACTTTACGGTGTCAAAAAACACTCTCTACGGAAACACAAACTTTCTTTCATATGTTTTGAAGTGTATTTATTTTTCTGTAATGCCAATAAACGCATTTTTCTTCCTTTCTTTCTTAATCATTTTTATAATTTTTTTTCAATAATTTCGAACCTAACGTTGTAAAATGACCGGAGATTCCACAGATATTCAGTATTCTGACCGCATTGTACTACAATTTTAACCCACACTCTTTGAGATATGATCGGCCATAGTAACACCTAATTATTTAATTCTTTTAAATAGTGTTTAAAGAGTATTTTCTACGTACCCAAAAACTCACTAAAATTAACTACAGTATCGTTATACTTAGTATAGTTATATATATACGTTATTATAGTTATATATAAATTTATATATATATATACGTTAGTATAGTTATACTCACTTAGGCTCAATCTCAAGTAAAGCCTGATCATTCAGCGTTCCAACTAAGGATAACACCTTCTCCGCATCTTCCGGTGCCTCGTACACCTTCTCATGAGCTTCAGTCAGGAACGAGTTCACATACGCTGATGAAACGTGGATCATTACCTGGGAAGAGTATTGGAAAATTATTTATGATATGCCTCAGTGGAAGAAGTCCATACTCAAGATTTGTCAACGGGCAATGGAGCACAGCATAATAGGTGTTAAGCGTATAGATCGAGTTAGAAACACCACGCTGCGCTCCATAACTCAAGTAGCGGAACCGGCATGTCCTAGAACGTAAAATTCGAAGACATGTGACATCTACACTATCTATCACTATGGTGGATTACGGCCTACTCCCTCTCACAGAGAGGATGCCTGTGTCCCAGCAGTGGGACCGTTATATGCTGATTATGATTATGCATTGCCTTAAACCGGTCGGTCATAAGTCTGCTACTGAGAAATACCCAGTAAAAAAAAAACCCAGTGACACTGCTTAACCTGGAGATCCGGTTCCTAATTCAATATAAAGTATTTAGCTAATTTATTTTATTCTTGTTGAATCATTCATTTACCTTCAAATTCTTAGTATCTTTACATAGCTCCATAATTCTTCTGGTTCCAAGAAGATTAATATTGACCGTAGGCCTCAAGCTCTCCTGAAAGTCCAGGGTAGCAGCGGAGTGGATGACCACATTGACATTATCCACTATTGTCTGACGATCCTGAGGACTTAAACCCAGGTTCTCTTCACCGACATCACCGGCTATGGGGATTAGTTTCTTGAAGACGTCTGTATTCTGGCTTTGTAGGAGTTTTTCGAAGACCTGGAAAAAAAAAAATTATCATTCATATGGCTAGAACGGGGGTGACTATTAGGATGACAGGTAATAGAGAAGTATGGACGAAGAAAGAAGACAAGCAAGAGATTGTTTTTGTTCCCGAGCTGACCCATCTGTTTTGGGGTCATCTACCAGTCTAACCGGATGCAGCTGAATACCAGTATGTTACATGGAGCGACTGCGTATCTGACCTCCGGTGAAGGGCGGGCGTTTTTGGGGGACAGTCTTTTGTAATTTTGACGTTCGAAAAGTGCTGATTCTCAGCCTAATTTGAATAAATGACTTTTGATTTTGATCCGCAACCCAACTACCAACCTATCTGACATACATAACTGGATAATACTGTAACCCTTGCTAAGACTGCTTGTGAGACCAAGCAGTAGTGTAAGGGAACTAATGGTGTACTGGGGATCTACTCCGCACTTTGCACTTTATTTATTTATTTTATTTATTTAAATAAATAAATAAAGTGCCAAGTGCGAATGTTCGGATCGGACCGACACATGGCCGAACCGAATATTATTGAAAAATACGAAAAAAGAACGGATCGGCTCAGTTGGGTCGGGACCATAGTCAATATTCGAAAGAGTGTAGGAGTGTAGGATCGGAACCGACCGAACCAAATAGTAACTTCGTAGCAGGAAACGGCCGAACATTCGGCCGATACTACTTCGGAGTAGACCCCCTGGTCTTTTTTGGCGCAGTCGTGAGGCACACTTTTCTGCTAATTTCTTACATGGGACTTTTTATTTGTTTTTATTTATTTATTTATTTTATTATTTATGTACACACAGAAAAATACATATTGATATGACATAAACATAATATGAGTACAAAGGTACTGCTTATTTCTTAAGAAATCAATCAATCTTTATCTGATGTATCTTTTTTTTTTTGCTGACATTTGACTCTATCTACCCATACTAATAATAAAGCTGAAGTGTTTGTTTGTTTGAACATTCTAATCTCTGGAACTGCCAGTTGGATTTGAAAAATTCTTTTTGCATTTGATAGCTCAATTCTTAAGGAAGACTGTAGGCTACTTAACATCACGCTATGACTCTTAGGAGACAAGCCAAAAGAAAAATAGTCAGAAAAAATGATCAGTGAAAACGAAGTCGCAGGCAGAAGCTCGTTGACTATACAATTATTTTGGTAGTACTATTATCAAAGGCTTGTGGCTAAGTAATAACAGCCTCACGGGTCGATCGATCAGGTTAAGCTACGCTTGCCGCGGCCGGTCCATCGATGGGTAAACATCTTTACCCCTCCGTGCCTCAGAAACCACGTTAAGCCGTTGGTCCCGGCTGTCATTTGTGGATCTTTGAAAGTCGTTATGTGTCGTCAGAAGCCTGAAAATCTGGCAACCAGTATTACCAAGGGGTATCGTATTACCTAGTAACTGGGTTGTGGAGGTCAGATAGGCAGTCTCATCCATATAAAATACTGGTATTCAGCTGCAACCGGTTAGACTGGAAGCCGACCCCAACATATTTGGGAAAAGGCTAGGCAGATTCTTATTATCAAAGGCTATTTTTAAAACAAATGAGTGTTTTTTAATGGCTTCTTCATGAAATTATGACCAAAAAACTATGTAATTAAATTTTATGAAGCAATATAATAATATATTTATATCCATTGTCTTACATAACAACATAACAGATTTTTCTACAAAATGCAGACATAAATATTAACGTTTATTTTATAATTACTATTGAAATACTAGGAATGGTGCGTAGGTTATGTAAGCATGTTTAAAAAAAAGCATTAAACTATGTACAATAAACATTATTTTATGAGAGAGTTTGCTAACAGTGATTTGAATAAATAAAAAATAATGACGAGAAACCGATTGGTTTTTCTTTAATAATATTATTATTAAATGCTAAAGACCTTCTTCTGTCAGTCTTTTTTTATTTTATGTTTATCTTTTAACAACTAGAGTTGAGTAATAAGTAAAAGTATTTTATAGAGAAATCTTTGTAGTTTCTACAGTTAGTTGTTAAGCAAATTGACACCCTACCTTAATTTACCAATATATACGGACCACTTAAGTTGGTGTGCTTAGCAATTAATTTCCATGACTTAACAAGGAAAATAGGTATGTACCTACAAAACTAATTGCGGAAACTAAACCCGTAACATAGAACATAGGTATGTACAAAGACATATCAAGCTATGCATTTCCAGTATAAGCGGACTTCTCAATGTATAAAAAGCCTATTACCATTGAGTTCAACTAAAACTGCACCCTAATTGCGTAACACACAATCAATAGTAATCTAAATCATTTTGAAGCAAATTGCTAATCCATTGCTTCATAAGTTCGAAAAATTTGTCTGCTCAACACGTACAAAATAATGCAATGAATGTTGTTGAACTGTCAAAATGAAACAGATTCCGATTAATTGTGTGTTACGCAATTCGGGTGCCGGTCATTGTGTGTACAATAAATAATAATAATTTATTTGCCTTAGTAGAGAATACAGATGGAACCTAGGTGATTTGTTATAGAATAGGTACTGTACATTGTATACATCTGGTTCTATGTTAAAAACTGTATTCAAGTATTATTACCCTGCCTCTTAAACTAGGTAAACCTGCCAATAGATTCTGTGAAAATCTCACCATGAAAAGTTAGGTGAAGTGAGCTGTCAATGGTTTCAATCCCTAACATTAGTTGGAACGACAGCTCACTCCACGCTCACTTCACCTAAGTTTTCACGGTGAGATGGTTACAGAATCGCACTGCTGTATCTTAAGAGACAGAAATTATGATCCTGGAAGAAAATGGTAACAAAAAAACTGCCATCACTCAGCCTAATGCTAAGACCCTATGTGAGAGAGAGAGCCTGCAGTGGATGTGAGTCATACTTTACAAGGAAGTTCAAAACTAGTAAAATTATAGTACTAGGTATATGATTGACGTGTAAAAGTGTTTGTGCAGATGCCAGCACATCAAGCTACTACAATCTGTCAAATTTCTTTTAGATTTTCAACTTTATCGCTAAAGCTTTAAGGTTCAAGGTTGATTGGGAAAATTTGTCCGATTCATGTAACTTCATGTGCTGGCGTCTGTACAAACCTACTTACAGAAAATAAATCATTTATCATAAGTGGTCATTAACTAATCAATAAAGGGTGATGAACGAACCAGTTTAATCCTCATTCTCCTGCCCATAACCCAATTTATTTAGGGTCTGCACAACATGTCTGTTTTTCCATACTTCTATCTTAGTCGTCATCTCGGTAATTACGTCATGAATGAATCAGTTTAGGTAAACCTAAGGCTACCCACTGACCAAATAAAAAGTAAATTGACAATCTACTGCAGGAATCATATACGAAATGGAAAATTCATCTGACTCCAAAAAACTTACGTTTTTTGTTACTTACCGGGTTTTTGGGAAACTCCTCCAGCCTCTCGGATATTTCTTTGCCTTTCTTGGGTCTCATTAGCAGGTAGATCTTTCCTACATCAGGCATACATCGTAGAATCTTTTCAATAAGGCACAGACCGACAAATCCGGTGCCGCCGGTAATAAAAAAGTTTTTGCCCGCGTAAAACGCACGAACTTGCGAGTCGTCAGTCATTTTCAAGGAATTTCTTCTATCTTTGGTTAAAATCCTGTAATCAAATGAAAGGGTCGGGTTTAAAAACTTTGCTGATAAACTGGAATAAACAAAAAGTTCTAGAGTTCGCACTTCGCACGCAAATTGCAAAACTTTTTCTGTTCCTGTCAAACTCAAAAATAATGACAATTCGTTGTTTTTTTTAATATACTCTATTGGCCTTGGCTTTTAGGGCTTTTAGCCATGAGTCCCGTGACGTGACTATAAATGAATCATGAAAAGCTAGAGTTGCTATATTGCTAATTGGTTTTCCTTCTTTTATATTCGGTATTTTCTTACTTTTTGTATCTACTAGAACCTACTTACGGCTGATGACAAACGAACGACTGTATAGGTAGTAGGTATGGTTTATTTATTCAAGCAAAACCATACCATTACCATACCATATTCTCATGAAAACAAGGAAAAAAACTGCTTTAAATATAACCTTACTAATAATAGAAACATTATGATACCTACTATTAAAATAGCTAATGATCAGTCAAAAAAAATAATGCAAATGAAATGTACTGCTAGATAAACCGGTATCATTACTGACATAACACGTTCTAGGTTCTATTTACTTTGCTTTGTACATAAAAAACCTGTTCTTCAGGAAAACATCTTATTTTATGGGAATTCTTTAATTTGTTGTATTACCGGTTCTATTACGGAGCAATTGCTTTTTTTCTTGTTATTTTTCTATTCACCAATGAGTGACAAAAGTATTAATGTCTACCAATGATATTCTTGATGTCTACGCTTTATATGTCAATCATCGTCACATTGCTGCTCACCTCTCATCAGCTCTGGGCACTGAGAAATGAGAATTGGAAAAAGATAACATATGTATGTACATCATGTTACCTTTTTTTACACGACATAGGTACACTCGACGACATATCAAGCTATGCATTTCCAGTTTTAGCTAACCTCGCATTATATAAGTTTTTCGTACAATGAGAAGTCGGCTGACTATACTGGAAATGTATACCATCTTAATAATATGTCGTCGTGCCTATCTTTAATAAATATTTTTCATTAAATTGACGTCATTCTGATGTTAATTTGCAGCTAATGACTTCTTACCCGCATCTTGTACAATAGTATTTTAATAAGAATAAAAAGAAACACTCAACCTTTGTTGTATCAAAACATAGCAAAATAAAGGTATTTTTCCTCATCATTTGGGAAAGTTTTATTATGGTATATGGCAGCCCTGTGCCAGTTAACCTTATTCAAGGCAAGGAAAGCGAGCCCTCTCTGAGCGAGCCACTTTGACGTCAGAAGAGGTTAAAGTCCGAAACGAACGCAATGGATATTAATAAAATTATAAAACGTCAAGGTCAATTTTTGTTTTGAGATATTTGTCAGTTGGCTCAGTTGTTTTGATACCTTTGTCAACAAGTGGAAACAAGTTATGAAGTTGTCTTTATTCGTAACTTGTGATTGTAATATGGGAGAACCTGAAATAAGTAAATGGATTTAATTTTTTTTATTTTATTTTCTTATCATCATCATCATCTGCCTGGCCTTTTCCCAACTATGTTGGGGTCGGCTTCCAGTCTAACCGGATGCAGCTGAATACCAGTATTTTACATGGAGCGACTGCCTATCGGACCTCCACAACCCAGTTACTGGGTAATACAATTATTTTTATTATTTTACATTATTTTCTTATATTACCTTTAATAGGTATAACCAGCACCCTAATAGGAAATATGCATTTGATTCAAATAAGGGCCAAGTATATTTTTTTTAAACTTTATTTAACTTCAGAATTATTAAAAAAAAATTCAATCAATATTTAATAGCAATATTCAATTCAATCAATCAATTCAATTTTAATTTATATCAATATTTTTTTTTAATAGCAATACATATTTGCAATACTTAGGTACAACTGTGGGATTTCAAATATTTTGAAAAGCGACGCCATTAGTCAGTGAAAATACATGCCTATTCCCTATTGTGTCACACACTATCAATGATAATCTGAATCATTTTGAAGAATATTGCTAATCCATTGCTTCATATGTTCGATAAATTTGTTTGCTCAACAACATAAATAACGCAATGAATGTTGTTGAACTGTCAAAATGAAAGCCATTCCTACTGATAATGTGTTACGCATTTACTCGGCAGCCTATGTTCTCATTGCTGGGAGCCTGGGACACAGGGCTCCTCTCAGTGAGAGGTAGTGGTCTGCAATCCCCCACGCGGCCCCAGTGCGGGTTTGGAAGATGTCACATGTCTTTGAATTTTTGGTTCTAGAACACGCCGCCGGCGCCGCCTGCGCCGGTTTCCCCACGATGTTTTCTTTCAGCGTTTTGAGAGCAGTGGTGATGAAACAATTTAGGTACACAAAGTAAAACGCCTGACTAAGTTCGAACCTACGACCTACAACTCGTAAGTCGCGGCCGTTACCACTGGGCCACCACTGCTCCTCCTCCAGCTAGTTACTATCGCCAAAATCTATATCTGACCATCGTAAGGACTATTCCTGCTTGCAGCGCATATTATTAGTCGACCTAAAAAGGATCCTCTTTTGCTATACTTACGGACGCAGTTGTGGTCATCATATGCACTGGATTTTGTTTTCAAAATGTTCAGATAGAAGAGGTTTTGGCGATAGCACGGTACCTACCTATAGCAAGACATAATAGGTCATTCTTCCAAAAAACATAATTTTTTATTAGCTAAACGTGGTCAAATTATTGCCAGTTCCAAGAGGTACCTGTACAAAATCGTTTCGCCATGCCGGCTATTTTCGGCGAACGGTCTAAACAACCTTACAAAACAAGCATTGACCCATAACATGCCAAGTCGTTTAATAAACAGCAGCAATATGTATGGAATTAATTTTTCATCTGGTGTTTTTCCATGTTTTGCTGAGTACATAATATTATCTATAGTCCGATTTACCAATAGCTAAGAATGGTTGCAAAGTCCGCTTTAACGGATGTTTTCTTCATCTTCAAGTTTTGTTTTTTTTTCAATTGTTTTCTTTGCAAACTTGCACGTTTTATGATAAATTCATGGCCATTTTTTTTTTAATTAAAAAAAAACGTTGCCCCACACTAGAAATTTCTCCTGTATCGTGGGTGCGTTTACAAACATTTAAACTCACATACACAAACAGCCAGACCCGGAATAACTATTACAAATATTTGTTCCGTGCGGGAATCGAACCCGCGATACGCAGCGCAGCAGTCAATTGCTTAACCGCTGCGCCAACCGTGCCGTTGATTTTCGATGTTATGTAGGTATTTCGCAGTGATGGCTAACTTTCTATGATCGTTAGAGTTAATTTTAACCATTTATGGCAAGTTTTACCTCAAATACCTAAAACTAATCGTCATCGATTTTTACTGTAATTCAATACAACTAATATTTAAGGTGACTACTGCAACGCTACTCACCTTAAGGTAAAAAAGAAAACTGATCTCTAGTTCAGGCTGCCAAAATGATTTCTTATGCCTATTGATATACCTACTTCCGCTTGACTTCCGTTACAGCCGCCATTATTCATTTCCGCTCTTTTAGAATTTAGTTTGTTTATCTTTTACATTAATAACATAGTTTTTTAAGTTCATACTAACAATTTAAATGTATTATTAATGTAATGGATCAATGGTTGTCTGAGTAAATAAATTATTATTATTATTAATAATCCTTAGTAGGTCTTAATCAAAGTTTTATTACCTTATTTGAGACACTCTTAGCTTTTCAGCAACTTATTTTATGATCCGTTGCTATCGCCCGAATCCTGTCACAAACAGCTGCTAATGAGGAAAATCTTCCATTCTTTTTAAGCATTTCCAAGGATTAAATAGCCGTTACGAAAAGCCAAATTGCTATGCAGATTAGTGTTTCTTAGCAGTAGAACATTTTAAGGCCTAGTTTCGCCACAAAACTACCTTATTTCAATTCTGTCGTTGTTATAACAAGTTTGAAAGGACATCATTCAAGTGTCAAACATTTTATACCCAAAAATTAATGTAAAAAAAGTACTATTTTTATCAAATAGCAGCCGGGGCGTTAATTGTAGACTTTCCTTGTAACTTGTAATAGTAAAAGATGCTGAAGAGGTCATTTCCCAGTGTGTATTAAGGTTCCACACATATCAGGGCCGTGTCCGGGACGTGGCCGGACCGTGCTCCGTCAGGGGCTCAACAAAATATCGCTGTATATATTTTATATGAACTCGTTCACACACATCCGTGTCCGGGACGGCGACGAAGCTTCAGTGTCTGCCTTGTGTGTGCCACGGCCCGGTCACGTCCCGGACACGGCCCTGATATGTGTGGATAGACCTTAACTCCAGCTTCCTCATATGTGATAGAATAATTCTACCTATGCCAATATTTAAGGCATAATAGCTGCTAGTTATAATTTAGGTGCCACAAAAACTTCTGTGTGTTGCTGGAGTGATGTCACCCCAGCTTCCTCATTCAATACAGGCAAACCAGTGAGGTTAGGGTTTTGGACCATAGTCAGAAAAATAAGGCATAATAGCCTGCTGCACAAGGAAATGAAAAAACTGAACGATAATACTTAAAAAGTGTTGAAACTACGATCAAAAACGTTGGTGTGGAGTGACGTCACCCCAGCTGCTTAAGTCATATCTTCCAAACGAAAGAAGATATGATTAAGAATTAGAGCTTAAAAAATAGGGCTTAATAGCTGCCATGATGACAAGGTTGGCGCAGTGGTTGAGCGATCGACTGCTGCGCTGCGTGTCGCCGGTTCGATTCCCGCACGGAACAAATATTTGTATTGCCTACAGGTAGTTGTGCCGGGTCTGGCTGTTTGTGTACGTGAGTTTAAATGTTTGTAAACGCACCCATGGCCACGATACAGGAGTATTCCGTGTGGGGAAACTTTAAAAAAAAAATGCTATTTTGCCTTTTTTTTCTGACTATAGTCCAAAACCCTAACCTCACTGGTTTGCCTGTATTAAATAAGGAAGCTGGGGTGACGTCACTCCAGGTAACACACACTAAACAACTCATATTAACGAAGTTTTTGTGGCAGCTAAATTAAGACTGGGAACTTTGATTGTAGCTATTATGCCTTAAATATTGGCATAGGTAGAATTTGACGGCACGGTTGGCGCAGTGGTTAAACGATTGACTGCTGCGCTGCGTGTCGCGGGTTCGATTCCCGCACGGAACAAATATTTGTATGACCTACATGTATTTGTTCCGAGTCTGGGTGTTTTTCTATCTATAATATGTATGTATTTACAAAAAAAAAAATGTATATAAGTAGTTTATCAGCCATCTTGTTACCATAACACAAGCATTAGGTTGCTTAGCTTGGGACTAGATGGCGCTGTGTGAAATGTCCAGGGATATTATATTATGTCCAGGGATATTATAGGTATTATTATATTATATTATAATTATTCTATCACATATGAGGAAGCTGGAGTTATACACACCATCTCCCATAAGACAGCAGTGCTGTTTTTTTCAAGCCGGACTTTAATTTTTGGGTACGAAATTAATGATGCCCTTTCATTTGTTTCTGCTACACACGCACAATGCGTTCAAAGGTCAGTGACCTGGTTCCTTATGTATGCAGGATTCTCTGGCATCTTGTAGAAGCTAAGTTCAACGCACTATTTAACTTAGCATACGATGACAATTAAGTAACTGTCGAGTATATCCTGACGCTCAATGAAAGGGAAATAAAGGATGTGTGTAGGTTGGCCGTTGGCCATTTGTAAGCGACTTCAAAAAAGGAGTCTTTATTTGACGCGCATGTTTTTCTTGACTTGGGTAAGGTAAGCACCTAATTTGACGACAAATCAGCAGTGCGATTCTGTAACCATCTCACCGTGAAAACTTAGGTGAAGTGAGCGTGGAGTGAGCTGTCATTCCAACTAAATGCTAGGGATTGACACTATTGACAGCTCACTTCACCTAACGTTTCACGGTGAGAATTTTACAGAATGGATCGGCAGATGTAAACAGTAAGTATGAAGGGACTTAGGTACTTATACAGAATGGCGATACGCAATAAACAGCGAATTGCGCGATTGTTGAACTGTCAAAATGCAGTCAAAATGCTTTCACTTTGACAGTTCAACAATATTCATTGCGTTATTTACGTTAGAGCAATGGATTAGGTAGTAATATCCTTCAAAATGATTCAGCACGCTAATTACACACTATTAATCTCAATCTGAATCATTTACATACCGATGAGAAAAATAATATTATTAAAAATAGTATTTTTGTAGTATTCGTAATAATATCGTTGTAAACATAAAGACTGAGACTCTGCATAGGTATATAAACGTCAAATACACGATCAAATCAATCAACTAACATTGAACATGAGCCAACAGGTTGGTTTAAGTGCTGTGACATAGATACCGACCTTCTCACATAATCGTAAAGTAAATAAGTAAAGTAAATAACGTAACCTATGCTTGCTTGCCACGTAAAAAAGTCAATAAACTGTTTTTTTATTACTGCGCCCCGTGGTTTCACCCGCATACGTTTCGATCCCGTGGGAATATCGGGATAAAAAGTATCCTATATGTTAATTCTGGTTATAAACCATGTGTGCCAAATTTCATCCAAATCCGTTCAGTAGTTTTTGCGTGATAGAGTAGCAAACATCCATCCATCCATACAAACTTTCGCATTTATAATATTAGTAAGATAAGATTTACTAGCTGCGCCCCACGGTTTCACCCGCATAAGTTTCGATCCCGTGGGAATATCGGGATAAAAAGTATCCTATATGTTAATCCTGGTTATTAACCATCTGTGTGCCAAATTTCATCCAAATCCGTTCAGTAGTTTTTGCGTGAAAGAGTAGCAAACATCCATCCATCCATACAAACTTTCACGTTTATCGAATCGATTAGTAGGATTAAAACTTTATGCGCTAGTGAAAAAATACTGTACAAAGGTGGAGGCCTCAAGTCTGCTATTACAATAGTGTCAGAATGGTCTATCATCATAATTTTGTTAATTTTGACAAGTTTGGTAATCTACTAATATAATGGCGTCATTATGAGTTTCCAGTGGTCAACCACTGACACTCCATTAAAAGAAATGGCACAGAATGGTAATCTCGTACATAATGATAAATGAATGACTGACTTACATAAAACACTTGACTTGTATAAAACACTAATAAATAATATGTAAAAATATATATAAATGAAATCTGGCATAAATAAAGTAGTGGTCGGTTTTCGAAAATCATTTTTAGTAACGGGTTTTTAGGGTTCCGTAGCCAAATGGCAACGGAACCCTTATGGATTCGTCATGTCTGTCTGTCTGTCTGTCTGTCCGTCCGTATGTCACAGCCGCTTTTTTCCGAAACTATAAGAGCTATACTGTTGAAACTTGGTAAGTAGATGTATTCTGTGAACCGCATTAAGATTTTCACACAAAAATAGAAAAAAAACAATAAATTTTGGGGGTCCCCATACTTAGAACTGAAACTCAAATTTTTTTTTTCATCAAACCCATACTTGTGGGGTATCTATGGATAGGTCTTCAAAAATGATATTGAGGTTTCTAATATCATTTTTTTCTAAACTGAATAGTTTGCGCGAGAGACACTTCCAAAGTGGTAAAATGTGTGTCCCCCCCCCTGTAACTTCTAAAATAAGAGAATGATAAAACTAAAAAAAATATATGATGTACATTACCATATAAACTTCCACCGAACATTGGTTTGAACGAGATCTAGTGAGTAGTTTTTTTTTAATACGTCATAAATCGTAACATAACGGAACCCTTCATGGGCGAGTCCGACTCGCACTTGGCCGGTTTTTTTAATAATGGCAATACGACAATGTCATTATGACACAATTCTATTACGAGACCACAGACTTATATTGGCTAGACGACGCAAGTGTATGTACTTCGCGTGTAAAAAGGGAGTAAAATTTACTTCCTTCAGCGTCATTTCTAATCAGTCCGCGCTCGAACGTTCTTGATGCCAGACGTCAAACAAAAACTAAAAAATGCCAAATTGTGCTGTATTGAGCTGTAAAAACTACACAAAAAAAGTGGGACGAGATAATGGAAACATTTCCTTTCATCGGTAAGTCATTTTGTTATTAAATTATGTGTTATTTATTGCAAAATCAATTATTTTGTGTTCATTGTGGTCTTACAATGAACACTATGCAACTGAGTGTGTATCGAATAATTCATGATACATTGCCGTTTTTAGTTACATGGCAGCATGTAGGACTTGTCTGTTAAAACACGCAATGAAAATTAAAATGATCGATATTTTCACTTGTCGCTCAGCTTCGTGGTACAGTCGCTATTCTCATTTTTCTGTCAAATAAAGCAAATAGTGTTGTACACACAGTTTGTACAGTTGTTCTCGATTTTGGAAACAGAGGAATGATAATGTTTGCGTTGGGTATTTTGTGACATGTAATTTTTTTTTTTACTGCAATGTTTCAATTTAGTGATTTTGTTTAGAATATTATTAATTATATTTACAGATTTCCAAGTGATCCCAAGTTAAATTATCACTGTTATCTTGCAAAAATCGATTAGTAGGTACTCGTTTCATTCTAAATGTAACGGGTCGGAAAAAGTGGACGTCTTGACGCTGATATTAGGATTATTTAATAGTTAATTCGTGTTACAGGACATTCACCAGCCGTCTACGTCAAATGAGGATACATCGTGTAACTTGAAGAGCGGCGAACTTAAAACAATAACATGCAAGCGGACGGGATGCGCGCACGCGACCTCTCGATACAAAGAGTACTGGCGGACGAGCGAGGCGAAACGCGGATCATTTTGAATCGTTTACTCGCGGACAGGGAGTTCCCATCACTAAATCGCTCATGTGACGTCACAGTAGGTAGAAAAATAATGGCACGCTTGGTTTCTATACAGAAGATGAGACTTGCGTTATCTAGCCAATATAAGTCTGTGTACGAGACCATTGATCGACCAATGATCGCCATTAGGAATTTAGCAAATTACGAACTTTAAGCAAAATGACAATGGGATGGAAATGGTATCGTGTTGGAATGACGAATTTATAAAAATAGCAGACTTGGGGCCCTAGATGCAGCTGAATAAGTTTGAATCTCGTGCTGGATGCGAGTTGTAGGTAATTCGCTCTCGTAGATGGTGTTAACTAAGGGGCCCGTGGCTAAATAATAACAGCCGCTCAGGTCGATCGATTAGGTTAAGCTACGCTTGCCGTGGTTGGTCTGTAGATGGGTGACCATCTTTATATACCGAGACCTCTCCGTGCCTCGGAAAGCACGTTAAACCGTTGGCTGTTATTCATGGATCTTTGACAGTCGTTACGGGTAGTCAGAAGCTCGAAAGTCTGACAACCAGTCTTATCATATCTATGAGTCTTACTAAGAGCTATCGCATTACCCAGTAACTGAATTGCGCAGGTCAGATAGGCGGTCGCTCCATGTATAATACTGGTATTCAGCTGATTCCGGTTAGACTGGAAGGACACGGAGGGGTCTTGTTATACAAGCTGTTGTTTTGCATCCTCGTCAAATTTCAGGAGGCTGTTATAAAAGACATAAATAATCAAATAAAATTACGATCCCTGGTAAATAATGAATACATACTTGTTTTTTAGTTATTTAAGTTTGACAGTATTTCAGAATACACCACTTTCAAAGAACAGAATCGCGTTATGGTATCGTATAAGCGGCCGCGTTTTTATGTGTGTGTAAAAGGGCAGATACAGCCTAGTGCGGTATCAAACAGGCCGCGTTTTAAAACGCGTGTCCCACACAAGCCGATTTCCGAAAATTAGAAAAAAAAAGTACCTACTTATTTTATTATTGATTCGTGTCGAGAATCAGTAGCATAGTTACCTCCTTGAATTTGACGAAGATGCAAAACAACACCTTGTATAGGTTCTAGAATGTAAATGAAAAAATATAAATTAATATTTAGTAGGAACTTTTAGACGTAGGTATTAAACTGTTTTATGCAATTAATGTTAATTGCATTTTTTGTGAAAGTTTGTTTGCGAGATGGAATAAGATCATCAAGATAGGTACTTAATTCTAACGCGTGTGAGATTGTAGGAGCTTGATGTGCTGGCTTCTGTAGGTAATTATTTCTACCTACTTTGCTTAAAGTGGCTATTAGCCTCTCAACGATTGCTTTAACCTTTATTAAATTTAATAGTCTAAAAATAAACTTAAATATAAAAAGAAAAGTTATTAGTAGTTTTACTAATAACATTTTTTTCTCACAGACGCGATAGGAATCGATATCAATAATAGATACTCCATACTAATACTAATAATTATTATAAATTCGAAAGTGACTGTCTGTATGTAGGTATGTTACCTTTTCACGTCTAAACCACTGAACGGATTTCGACAAATTTTGGCTAGGAGATAGATGGCATCCTGGCGAAGGACATAGGTAAATTTTTGTTTCAAGAGGGGTGATAGAGGGGTTGAAAGTTTGTATAGTAAACCCAGCATTTCTTTAGTTAGGTAAGGGATATGAACATTCAAAATGCTTATTGGTAAGAAATAAAGAATTACCTACGTGTTACAACGTTTTTGTAAAATCATACCCGAAGGGGTAAATACCGCCAGGGCCGCGGGTTGTTCGAAAGAGAACCCGTGGCCCCTGGCACAGGCAACTGAAGGAACACGGGTGGGTTTTAGTCAGTAAAAGTCTGACACGCCTTTCCGCTCAGCCCAGAGCGGGAGAGGTCATTTGATGAATTCCCATCCAAAAAAAAAGAGGCAAATTAGGGGATGATGTTAAAAGTCACCTACCTACTTATATTAGTCTGCCAAGTCTTTTCCCAAATATTGGGGTCGGCTTCCAGTCTCACCGATGCAGCTGAATACCAGTATTTCACATGGAGCGACTGCCTATCTGATGTCCATAACCCAGTAACAGGGTAACACGATACCCATTGGTAAGACATGCCCATTCCAAAGCGTAGTAGGTAGAAATTTCTCCGGACTCCGGATGTATACCATTCCTCAGTGGCTGTGCAGCTAGAAAGCGTGCCGACTTACCGCAGTTTACATAATAACCGGGTAACGACCTAACTGCCTGCTGATGACACTTTAATAGTCAGTAAAAGTTTTGTTTTGTTGCCAAATTGTAGATGAAAATTACGTTATGTTGGTAAAATATGGCTGTATCGCCGAAATGAGGTTTCTTTTGTTACAAAAAGTAGCATTTGGGGAGTCTAATGAGCCTGAAATTGTCAACCCGTCTTGAGCAAGCGTGGTGATCAATCAGATCTATGCATGAGTGAGAATGCATTCTCTTTATGAGAAGATAAAGGGTATTTTCTTTACAGACAAAGAAAATACCTATACAGACACAGTCTATGTTTGCATTAAGAATTTGAGATAATTTTCAAGTTATGGAACAAAAAACTGAATGTCATACTCGTACATAACAAAGTTCAAATTCCATTGCAACCAAAAACTTTTTAGGACCTTTTTGTTACAAATAGTCACTCAAAAATCAACCTAGAACACATTTATCTGGTAGATAACTGAATGGAATGTAAATTACCTGAGATTATGAACACTGCTATACGTAAGATTTCAAAATAGCTCTAGGTTCTAAGAAAATACTTTCTTCATTGATGGACGAAAACGTCATCATCTAATTGGTAGGTTTTTTGTATGGATTTAGGTACTTTGACAAATATTGTTTACTAGCTTCTGCCCGCGGCTTCGCCCGCGTGGATGTCGGAAATTATCCCACGGGAACGTGCTAACAGGATAAAATGTATGTGCTTCCCCAGGATGCCATCTATCTCGCGGGCCCTTTGTGGCTAATTACAATAGAAAACCAATTGTGTCTCATTAGTGGTGATTAAGAGGGTACCTATATGATATCCTTACCTAAGTACCTACATAATAAAAAAAAAACTCAATAACAGAAAATAAAATACCTACCTACCTAAATAAACCTATTTCTGATGATAACTAAACTCAATAAATAAGCAAAATCCCTAAAAACTAATATCTATACGAATGACTAATCTTACCTAACAGTATTATAAAATAACCTACGGTCACTACGTACACTATCAAATATACTACCTATACTTTAAAATTAAAATCTATACCTACGACTTATAAAAATAAACCTAAATAACTCTAAAAACTAATAGAAATAAAAAAGGTCGCACTGAAAAACACGGTTTCGAATTGCAAGTAGCAGTTAAAATAAGAACGAACGCTCGCCACTCAACACGTCCGTTCAAATCAAAGTTCAAAAAATATCCTTATATACGGTAGCGATCCATGGCGGCCGCGCGCCACGCGTGTGCTGCGAACGGTGCAAGCCAAATTCAACCTTCAGCACTACATTTAGCGCATAACTTTAGTGAACTCCACTGCGGGTAACGTAACCTACGACAAACTTATTATTTGCGGTTGGTACAGTAATCGGGTCTAGGGATCGAACCGCAAAATTAAGTTTGTTTTTTATTGTATATACTTTTCCGGGATAAAAAGTACCCAGTGTGGTGCCCAGGATATTAAAGAATAATTATACCAAGTTTCATCGTAATCGAACCGGTAGTTTTTGCGTGATGCCTGAACAAACAGACAGACAGACAGACAGACCGACAGACAGACAGACAAAAATTTTTTAAATCACATTTTTGGGTTCGGTGTCGGTCTAGTAACACCCCCTGCCATTTATTTTTTTGATATTTTCAATGTACAGAATTTTCACTTCTACAGATTTATTATAAGTATAGAATAGATTAGGAACAAGTTCATTTAAGAAATAAGCATCATGTTTAACAGGAAAATCCAGTGATTATCTTACTTATGCTGTTAAAACGTCATCATCTGGAATTCTAGATTCTAGATAATTATAAGCTAACTACCTATAATTTAGTTCTCTTGAATAGGAACCACTTCAACTTTTCCTCCAACTCGATTACAGTGCTTTGGAACAGCATTACACCCCAATTGCATAAGTTGCTTTTCATCACAATCCAAAACAGTTTCAAGGAAATTCATCGCCATTTTTTTACATGGAGCGACTGCGTATGTGACCTCCACAACACAGTTAATAAGACTGGTTGAGTGAGACTGTTCAGACTTACGGGCTTCTGACAACTCGTAACGACAACATAACGCTGTGTTTCGAGCTTATTGCACAACTTTCTAAGTACATGTGCAGGCTGTGGGCTTGATATACCTAACGGTTGTACAACGCCCTTCGTGTCCAATACAACAACGCTTTCAGGGTGGGGCTGCCCCGTTTTTGTAGCGCATCGGGAATGTTCGCGGACGCACAAATAAATTGCTTTTACGCAAGGATGCGATGAGATGCGATCCCAGATCCCTGGTGCGCAGAGTACGGGCCAGCTTCCACAATATCCAAAAAATGATCGCTAGCAGGCTCGATTGCATGTACACCAATCACTGCAGTGTCATATCTCATGGGATGAAATAAATTTAAACACAAATAAAAACTTTTTTGCAAAAAAAAACAACCGACTTCCAAAAACGACACTACTTACCAAGTGAAAAATAACTTTAATTTCGGAAGTCGGTGTCGTTGGGTTCGCATTTTCGTTGTTTGCCACCGACTTCCGAAATTAAAGTTATTTTTCACTTTGTAGTGTCGTTTTTGGAAGTCAGTTGTTTTTTTTTTTGCAAAAAAGTTTGTATTTTTCACTTTTAAGTTGTAATTTTTACCAGTAATTTTGGTTTAAAAACCAAAATACTGAACCGTTTTTGATGCTATGGGAAACAAAAAAAGAATTTTGAAAATCGGTCCACAATTGGCGGAGTAATCGCGTAACAAACACACAAAAAAAAACATACCGTCGAATTGAGAATCTCCTCCTTTTTTGAATTCGGTTAAAAACTAACATAGTTCTTAAGTTTACTAACACAATGAGTCCTTGTAACTTAAATAAAGAAAAGTATTACTATTATACCGTGTTTTCCGAGGCTTCATACATATATTAATAAAGAATTTAAAGTGAGTAAGAGAAAAAATAACCGCTGTTGTTACTTAGCCACAAGCCCCTCCCTATGATCACCACAGAGCCATCCCTATCATACTCAAAGTCAATGTTCTTCATTCCTTCCCATGACAAATTCGTGACGTTTAATTAATGGAAACGAATTAACCGCGGTACCTCTAATCTAGCGTCCATTACAAGCAATTTACCGACGTATAATCAATAATATTTTCTCATAAACAGCCATAGCAGTCATGGTAACTCCTATCATCGGCCCTTCACATGATTGTCTTGTTTATCATAAAAAACCATGGCCACGGCGGCTTTATTTAACCACGCGTTACATAACACGTACGGAGGCATGCCTTCACGAAGTTAAAAATAACTGTAGGCAAAGGATCCAATATTTTTGGATAATCTAACTGACGAACTAATTACATTTTTTAAGGCATCTAGCCTATTCGAAAGAGAACTCTTGTTTTTAAAGTAAATCATCGCGGATTCACAACGAGACACTGCTTGAAGACTGTAGAGGCGTACCTGTGTCAGTTTTGGTCTGATTGTACTCGTATAGAATAGAATAGAACATCATATTTTATACGTGCTTTCCAAGGCACGGGGGTATCACACCGCCAACTTCCAAAAAAATCTCCGGGTTGATACTAAGAAAGTCCCAATGGAGAAACCCAATAACATTTTGCCCGGCCTGGGAATCGAAACAGCAGTGCGATTCTGTAACCATCACACCGTGAAAACTTAGGTGAAGTGAGCGTAGAGTGAGCTGTCATTCCAAACTAAATGCTAGGGATTGACATTATTGGCAGCGCTCTGACCTCACTTCACCTAACTATTCACGGTGAGATTTTTACAGAATCGATTGGCAGGACCCCACGCTCAACAGAGCGCTCGGAAAGCACGTCAAGCCGTTGGCCCTGCGCCTGATCTCTCTCCGGTCGTGTCGGATTGCCATCCTATCGGACTAAATGATAAATGATTTATTTTGGAAGTAGGTTTGTACAAACACTTTTACACGTCAATCATATTTTAAAACTAGATGAGGTCGGCGTTTCCTATCTGACTAGTCTGAGAAGAAAGGCCGAAACAAACTCAGACGTCACAGTCTCTTTTAAAGTCCAGACATAATCTTGGTCAGATCATATGAAGACCATGTAGGTCGATGTCTGAGATGGTCTTTTGAGGAAAGAACCACACAGATTGAGAGGACCTGTCCAGTCAGTGCACGCATATGTCAGAAATCGTGCAGCTCAACTCAAAACTTAAGGAGCTCAACGGTTCGACGAACAATACCAAATAAAGGACATTTGGGTAGGCCACATTAATTACTCAAACTGCCAAACTATGAGGGTGAGAGAAGACAGAGTGCACACGTGTGCCCTATATCTTCCGCGTCGACGGCTAGTCTCCGCTAAAGTTGGTCGCCATGGCCGAAATGGGGTCTGGGAGACAAGAGAATAAATGTGGAAATATTACAGAGGGTGACTCAACGAGCGGTTTTATCGCTAAGAGCGATCTTTTAAAGATAACCACCGCCAACACGTAATATACAGAAAAGGCTCATCACTTTTACGTATTGGCTTCAATGATGTTGTAAAAGCAGTAGTGGCCCATGATAACGTATAAGTTGTAGGTCGTAGGTTCGAACACAGACAGGCGCTTTACTTGGTGTAAATTATTTCATCACCACTGCTCTCAAAACGGTGAAGGAAAATATCGTGAGGAAACCGGCATGTCCTAGAACCAAAAATTCGAAGACATGTGACATCTATCAACCCGCACTGGGCCCGCGTGGAAGATTACGGCCCGCTATCACAGAGTGGAGGCCTTTTTCCCAGTAGTGGGAACATTATATGCTGATTAATAGCTTAAAACTACATATTCTCTTAATTGTTTAACTACACTGTAATTGGGTACTTAGATAGTCTTCAAGAGTGCTTGAGTCAATGTCCATTGACAATAAGTGTCAGGGCATGATAAACGAGCACCAATTACTTATGTATGATGTATGTTGTATAATAGTGTTATATAGATGTAGTATACTATGGCTAATCCGTTCGTCACATACAGCCGAGCATAGAGCAGAGATGGCCAACCTTTTGAATGGTAAAGTTCGACAGAAATTGACGAATTAGCTGTTTATTTATAAACGTTGCTTTAAGTTAAGTAATGATTAAAGCGACTGTTTAAAACCATACATTTTTGACGTTTAAAACGTCTCTTAACTTTATGCAACGTTCATAAATAAATCCTTTATTTTTTTTTAACATATATATTTAGCTAAATATTAATGAGTTCTTTTAGTTAAGTAGTGTTCATTTAGTGTGATGCTCTTTTGGAAACAGAAAACACTCGTGTAAGTAATTACTGCAGTGTCTGAAAGTCTGTCACAGGCGATTTTCTCTGAAACTATTTGTTGTTTGTACAGATTTGTACTGTATCAAATAATAATTATTATTAATTATTTGCAACTTTAATAAAAACTAGAAAACGAAATACAGCTATGAGCTCTCAATACCAGAATCTATTATGCACGGGCGCATTTAAAACTAGCTTATTAAAAAGAAATGTGATTTGATATGGCTCCTGTAATCTATAATAAAATACCTGAACAACTTAAAAACTTACCGTTGCAAAAATTTAAAAAGCTTTTCACAGAATTACTTGTAGGTAAATGTTATTATTCTGTGCAGGATTTCTTGAATGATAATTTTTTGTAATATGTTTATTATCTACTACTTTGTATTACATTTGCATGCTATATTAAGGCAGAATGAACATGGATCCTATTATATAATTTAACAAATTTTTATGTAGACCGTACCAACATACTAAGCAAATAAAGATCTATTATATTACATTCTAAAAAAAAAAAGTTTTTTTTTTCATCTGCAATTTCTCATTAGCTGCTCGGAGTCAAACTGAGCCTTCTGCTAAACTTGATATATAAGGTCCCCACTGAAGTTTGGCATCTACTGTTAATCCTAGAAAAATTGCCGAGCCTACAGTTTCAAGCACCTCTTTATCTAAGACGATGTTGGGTCCTAGATTTCTAACATTCGGTAAGGCGAACTTTATAAATTTCGTTTTCTTGGCATTGAGAACTAGGTTATTTGACGTAAACCAATCTGTAACTATTGAGAGTGCACTGTTTACGTCGTCAAAATCTTGTCTATTCTGTCTACTTTAAAAATAAGAGAGTTATCATCATCATGTAAACAGTACAACGTCACAAATGCGCTTCAAATGGAATGGTAAATCATTGATATATACTAAGAACAAGAATGGACCCAGTATTGAGCCTTGCGGAACACCTAACTGAACTGGTAGCCCGGAAGATTTCACACGCATTAAAATTTACGCATTCGACCCTATTATGTAAATAAGAAATTATTACGTTGAGAGCTTCGTTTTGGACACCGTAATGACGTAACTTACGCAAAAGCGTGTCATGTTGCACGCAATCAAAGGCTTTGGAGAGATCACAGAAAATTCCATTAGCATTTTGCGATTTTTCCCTTGCGTCAAATATGTGTCTCAGCAGAGCAACACCCGCAGCTGTAGTTGAACGACCTTTTGTAAAGCCATATTGCTCATTCATTATGGAGGAGGCTATTTAATTTAAAATGTCTTAGCAACTGCCTGAGTATTAACTTTTCAAGTATTTTGCTAAATGCAAGTAAGATAGAAATATGCCTGAAATTGCCAACCTCATTCTTATTACCTGATTTAAATACTTAATGGTATGACTTTACTACTCTTCATGAGGTCAGGAAAAGATCCTAAATCAACACATTTATTAAAAGTAACAGCTAGAACCTTCTTCTTTTTAAAAGACGGTTAAAAAGCGCTAAAAAGTGAAAAATAACTTTCATTTCGGAAGTCGGTGTCAGAAAACGAAAATGCGGAAACAGCAACACCGACTTCCGAAAATAAAGTTAATTTTCACTTTGTAGTGTTTTCTTTTTGGAAGTTGGTTGTTTCTTTTTTTCTTTTAAAGATGTTTGTTGCTTTATAATCAACAAATCTGTATTTAGGTTCATCACCCCTGTACATGCTATCAATGAAATAATCCTAAAACCATGACTGTTAACTGGTTTACAGAATACAGTTCCATATAAAAAATGAAGGTCGTCCGTAATCTCATGACGTATGTTATTGACTTTTATTTTTAGACAGAAAATGATTGGGCTCACTTCCGTGATTCAGTAATTAAATAAATTAGTTAGATATTAGGACGTATTCTTGATAAAAAAACGTACACGTGCAAGTTAAATTCGCATACGAAGGGTTGCGTACCACCGTACAATATATAATACATTTTTTTTCCTTTAAATATCTTATTAAAAAAAAGCGCTTTTAATATTTGATTTTATTAGTTTTTGTGACAGCGCAGCGGTCTTAGTAGTGCACACTCTGTGAAAATTTCAAGTCTACCTATTACGGTTCAAAAGATACAGCCTTGTGACAGACAAACAGACGGACGGACGGACAGCGGAGCCTTAGTAAAAAGCATCCTCCACCGACTTCGGCCGTTATCTGCAGTGGCCTATATGGAAAGCTCTCAATCGATTGCGTACCCAAGTAGGGCGCTGCAGACACAACTCGTCGAAATGGGGGATTACTGACCCATCCAACACCCAGTGCGAGTGCGGTGCCTCTAATCAGACCATGCCCCACTTGCTGGAGTGCCCTAAGTGCCCGTTCACCTGCACCTTGGATGACTTAATGAATGCCGCTGATGCCGTAAATAACGTCGCCACGTACTGGGCTCAAACAATATAAAATACCGAAGAAGAAGAGAAGAAGAAAGAAGAGAAGAAGAGAAGAGGAGAGAAGAAGAGAAGAGGAGAGAAGAGTACCATTGACACGAAAAGAAGAAGAATAAGGTTTCGTTCGCAACCATTGGGTACGGAACCATAGAAACAACATGAGATTGTAGGTATTGTATTGAAAGATCAACTCACAAAAACAGGGTTTATAAAACTTTCAAAGGTCATTAAAGGAGGAAGTATAATTATGTATATTATGCATAAGACTAAAAAATATAAGATCAAAATAATGGTAATATTAACAATATATAATAATGGTAATTACATTATTACCTCCCATCTTGCACCGTATGTGTTCCAAACAACAACAAAAAACTATGTTATTTTTTTCTATTTTTACCATCGACGCGCTACGCGTGGTCGTGATTTTACAGGTTGGTTGATAAAGAGGCGAAAAGACGCTTCGTTTGTTTGCAAAGGGGACAGGCAGGAGACCACTAATTATAACCCGAAATACGATTAAATAAACGACAACTTCACAACATTATTTTGCCCGGGGGCGGTGAGCAAACTCTTTGAGAATATATTCTTTCTAGAGCCCCCAAAATTTTATTTTTGTTTATTTTATTATAATTAAACGTGTAGTACTAAATAGTCATAAGATAGGATATATAAATATCTCTGGGTCTTCTACTGCATCCCTTTTTTTTTTTTTTGTTTGGGTGGGAAATCATCAAATGACCCCTCCCGCTCTGGGCGGAGCGGAAGGGAGTGTCAGACTTTTACTGACTAAAACCCACCCGTGTTCCTTCAGTTGCCTGTGCCAAGGGCCACGGCATCTCTTTCGAACAACCCGCAGCCCTGCACCCCTGAAAGTCTCAAACGCCCTGAGAACCTATGAAATAAACTATCTTCGCTCCAAATTGTATTTTTATACATTTGCAATAAGTGTATACAGGGTGCCAGGGACATCGACGCACAACCTGTTGCCATGGATCCAGTACATGATTCTGAAATGAGTTGAAATTTTTCATCGGTAAAAAATTTGTTGCTGCATAAAGCTGCTTTGCTGCGTTGACCGCGTAGATGTCACTGAGAGTGAGATAAATTTTCTATGAAACAGCAGTTTCTTTTGAATCATGTGCTGAATTCATGGTTACAAATTTGTGCATCGATGTCCCTGCCATCCTGTATAACAGACAGTTTTAGCAGAAGGGTTCCAAATGATGTCTGGATTTACACAGTTATGTCATGTCATGTTTTTTTTTGTTGATAACTGACTGGTAGTGTATGTAGTGTGTCACATGCACATTTACTACAGCGAGTTTATGTTAATTTTATTGCCTACATTATTTAACAGTACTTCTGCAAGCAGGTGGAAACACACACACAAACAGGTGTGTCATAGTAATTTACATGAAGACACGTAGTAGTTAGTTTCCTAGATTACGTGTAATTGGTATAATAATAAAGGAATAATTATAACATTACACAGACTCATTTAATTGTACCTACGTAGTCAATAATTAAGAAAATATTACCTATGCAATTTCATGTGTAACAATACATTGGTTTAATAAAAAAATAATAGAAAAAAAAAATATATATATTTTATTTAAGTAGTAAGTACCTACAAGCTATGATACCGATGATTTTAATAATGGAACCATTTTAAAAAGCATAGTTTCTTTTCCCCTAAGTTTTTTTGAGAAAACGTTTTTTGTAGCTTTTTACCTGTAACTAAACTACTAAGTAAAATAAAATACTAAGTATCTAATAAAAAGTTAATATTATTAGGATAATTCAATAACGTACTTCGTTGCTTTAGTAAAAAACCTTAGATAATATTATTACGATACTAAAAATGCCATCGATAATATTATTACGATACTAAAAATAACCTATCGATAATATTGCGACCACTAACGTTACACTAAGAAATTCCTTTGCGTGTTAAAACAAAAACAAATGAGTGAACAATTTCTATAACAGCTCGGAGAGGTACCGTTTTGCGTGTAACAATTTAGTAAAACAAAACCACTAGCTTACTTTGTCAAGATCTTCATCTGATAATGCATTTTTTTGCAAGAAAAATAATTGCTACGGAAAAATCACTCTTAAAATAAGGAAAATAGACGATGCAACTTACCGGTTGTAGTCAGTATATTGTATAGTCCAGTTATCTCACTTTGAATATTTAATTTGGTACACAGGCGTGCGTACGCGCTGAATGCGCAGGAGTCACTGTTTGGTAGAGCATCTCAGTTTACCGCGTTTTGAAGATCCGTGCGTTGAGTAATAAAACTGCTGGAGATTGTATAGACATGGATGATTTTAGTGTTATTTTTATTATAATTGTTATGTTAGTACCTAAGTAGGTACCTATATAATTCTTTGTGATGTTGCTTAAGGGTCATTCTATTTTTTTGTAAAGTGTCTTTAGACATTGTGACTTACAACATCGCCTTGGGTAAGTCTGCGAAGGTGTTATAATTGTAATAAATAAATAATAAAAAAAAAAAATAAAAAAAAAATAAATGATAATTTAGACCGCCCATTGTCTCACCCTATGTAAAATTTCTATATTTATATCTGTTATTTATTATGGTGTACATAATAAGTAGTAGTAAAGTAAGAGTACAACTCTAATTTAGAATTTGACACATTTGTGTAATATTTTCTATAATAATGTAAACTTGACTTTTTGCACATTGGCATAACTCGGAAATAATCTGATGCAGAAGTAGGTGACAATATTTTTTTTTTTCTATGTAAGGTGTTCTCCTTCAAAGACATTTCCATCTCAAAAAAAAATATATAAAAAATCCGTGTCACGCCCCATTGAAGGACAAAGGCCGCTCTTTTTATTATTTTTAATATTTTCCAGTTTAAGATGTAATGGTTTCACTTACTACCTACCTACCATGGAAATAATTATGTGTAGCCAGATTGACACACAGATCAACCTCCGTCTATAAGGTAATTAAATCATCATTATTATTATTAATTGTAATTTAATGTTTTTATTGCTGACTTGTATTTTGTAATCCTATTAATATTATAAACGTATTATAAACGCGAAGTTTTGTATGTATGGATGGATGGATGTTTGTTACTCTTACACGCAAAAACTACTGAACGGATTTGGATGAAATTTGGCACACATATAGTCTGTAACTAGGATTAACACATAGGATACTTTTTATCTCGATATTCCCTCGAGATCGAAACTTATGCGGGTGAAACCGCAGGGCGCTGCTAGTGTTTATATAATTGTAATATTTTAATGAATTCTTATTGTTCTTATCTAATATTTTTAATTTCATGTGTATGCATATGGACTGGTTCTGAAATAATTGAATTTATATTATCCTACTAATAATATAAACGTGAAAGTTTGGATGGATGGATGGGACTGAACGGATTTGGATGAAATTTGGCACACAGATGGTTTATAACCAGGATTAAAATATAGGATACTTTATATCCCGATATTCTCACGGGATCGAAACTTATGCAGGTGAAACCGCGGGGCGCAGTTAGTATTATATATTATCAATTTATCAACATACAGACGCCAGCACATCAAGCTACTACAATCTGTCAAACTTTAATAGATTTTCAACTTTATCGTTTAAAGCATTAGGCTCAAAGTTGATTGGGAAAATTTGAGTTTCGGGTAGCTTAATGTGCTGGCGTTTGTACATCAGTCGATTGCTGGCTGCTGAACACAGGCCTCTCCAATCGGACGCCATTCATCTCGATTCTCGGCAACTATCATCCAGCTGCTACCAGCCATCCTGCAAAGAGCGTCGCTCCACCGCCTGAGGGCATCCTACGTAACGTTTTTTTTTTGTATTTGGCATATTGAAGGTAAACCTCGAAGATTGTCGGCTGCTTAACCGGGATTGCCTTTGGGTTCCTTAATAAATTAAGACCTCCAGCCAAGGATTAAGAACTTAAAAACTAAGCGACTGCACGCTAAGGGCACCCCCTGTGGGGTACGGACCTCGGCTTAGGGCGTCGCTGAGAGGGCAGCAATGGACAGGCTGGATCAAATAAAATCGAAGTACTTATTTTATTTCACATAAACCTACATGGGCACTTATGAAACGTCAGAAGCTAGGTGCACGGTTCCAATTGGTCGTTTCCTATGGAGAAGAGCCGGCAAGAAACTCAAAGACCTTACGTTTGCCGTTGCAAAACATCGTGAGGAAATGTCATAGAACCAAAAATTAGAAGTCATGTGACTTCTACCAACCCGCACTGGGGCCGTGTGGTAGATTATAGCCCACTCCATCTCGAAAAGAGGAGGGCTGTGTCCCAGCAGTGGGAACAATTTAGGCTGATTGTGATATGTTTGCCGTTCTAATATTAATATTTGCTGCTTTATATTTGTGAATGAACTCTAAAGCTACTTCATGCAAAGCACAAAATGTAAAGTGTACTTACCTACGGATCCAAATACCGCAGTTCGTTTATTTCCAAGGTAAATTAGTGGTTTGCAAGCTTGGCGAGTACTGCAAGGCGACATCGACAGTTTGTTGAAATAACGCCGGTAAAGTTTGCACAATTTACTTAGTTAGATAATCATCACCTTTGTACATCAAGTTACTACAATCTGTCAAATTTCTTTAATAGATTTTCAACTTTATCCCTATAGCATTAAGGTTCAAGGTTGATTGGGAAAATTTGACAGTTTCGGGTAGCTTGACCTGCTGGCGTCTAGCGTCTGTACCTACTTGAGTATTTCGTGGCTATTTTCCGTACTTATATTAGTTTTCTGTTAGTGGCTACATAATACATACATAATCAGCCTATATAATGTTCCCACTGCTGGGAAACAAGCCTCCTTTCAGTGAGGGACTGGGCCGTAATCCACCATGCGGGCCCTGTGCGGGTTGGCAGATGTCACGTCTTCGAATTTTTGGTTCTAGGATAGCCGGTTTCCTCACGATGTTTTCCTTCACCGTTTTGAGAGCAGTGGTGATGAAATAATTTACACGAAGTAAAGCGCCTGTCTGGGTTCGAACCTACGACCTACAACTCGTAAGTCGTGGCCGTTACCACTTGGCCACCACTGCTCGCCGCATGCTCGTCAATAGCTAAATAAGCACCTAAATCAGCATCGCCATAGAACGGGGCAATGCTGCCAGCCTTTTGGGCATTTTTTCCTGTTGACAGCGTTGCGGACGAAGTTTTTGATGCCCTATGATTCTTTTTCACAATTTAGAGATCTAAATTGCCTCGCTGGTCTCGTAGCAGTGGTGTTTGCGAACCACTTTGCGACCAATTTGCGAACACAGGGGCTGCAGTCTCGACATTCATAGCGATGGCTTTATGACCGAATTCGGTCACAAAGTCCTGTCGCTCCATACATTACACCTGTCAATCCGGGACTTTGCGACCGAATTCAGTCGTAAAGCGATCGCTATGAATGTCATGCAGCCCCACGACCTCATGATCCTGGGTTCCATTCTCAGCGGGGTAATAGCGTAAGACACTAATCGTAGGTATGGCTATCATTTAGACAGTTTTACAACATTCATTGCGTTATTTACGTTGTTGAGCAGACAAATTTAATGAATTAATTTATTTCTTTAATGCACAATGTACACAACCATAGTTACACTAACTAAACTTAAACTAGTGAGTACATGACCCTGTTAGGGCGCAGCAAGATAACTTAAAACTAATAATATTGCAGTAAATAATCCATTATCTAATATTTTTCGAACATATGAAGCAATGGATTAGGAATATCCTTCAAATTGACTCAAGTTCAGCCGATCGATTCTGTAAAAATCTTACCGTGAAAAGTTAGGTGAAGTGCGCTTAGAGTGAGCTGTCAATAGTGTCAATCCCTAGCATTAGTTGGAATGACAGCTCACTCCACGCTCACTTCACCTAAGTTTTCACGGTGAGATGGTTACAGAATCGCACTGCTGATTGATAGTGTGCTACGCAATTGGGGTGCAGTTCGGGAAGTGTTATTGGGTTTTTCCATCAGGGATTTGTCTGTTGCAGCCAGGAGTCTGGATTTGTACCCGGTTGGTGGCAACAGACTCGTCCCCTAATACATGGGATTTAAACATAACTGACGAAATGTGGGTGTACTATTTACACCTCTGCCTAAACCTACGAGAAATCCACGCGTCATGTTATTTTGTATAGTTTGACCGAAACTGCTGTATCGCGCCTTAGGAATGCGCGGCGAGGTGGGAGGAATGCGCGGCGAGGCGGGGGGCGGGACGCCGTGAGTGATGACGAATGAGCGGCTTGCACTGCCCCCCCGTCTCGCCGCGCACATACCGAAGGCGCGGTACAGCGGTTTTGGTAAAACTATAGTATTATTTGACCCGTGCATCAGAGTGGGCAAAAACTGAACGTGATTTAGACAACAATTTGGAAACAACCTGTATAAACCCCTTTGGAAACAACCTCATGCTCCAATGCAAATGAACTTTGTTTAATTTTCCAAAAAATACGGAATCTTTATCATTAATGATACCACTAGCTTCTGCACGCGACTTCGTCTAAAATAAATCCACTCGGCAATATTGTCATCATCATCATCATTTCAGTCGAAAGACGTCCACTGCTGGACTTAGGCCTACCCCAAGCACCTCCACTTCGACCGTTTCTGTGCTTCTCGCATCCAACCGGTTCCTGCGGCCTTCACAAGGTCGTCGGTCCACCTTGTAGGAGGCCTTCCAACGCTACGTCGTTGCCATCTGTTCTGCGAGCAATGTGCCCTACCCACTGCCACTTAAGTTTGGCAATTCTTCGGGCTATGTCAGTTATCTTGGTTCTCCTGCGGATCTCTTCATTTCTGATTCGATCACGCAGGAAAACTCCAAGCATAGCCCTCTCCATTGATATAATAAAGGCAAAACTGTAGTTTCCCATTAGTGAAAGAATTTTCGGAATTGGATCAATATTTCCGAATATTATCTCGTACATACAAACTCACTGCCTCTTTATAACAATTAGTATTGATACAGAACCAATTTATTTATAACCGGTAGTTAACCTCAAAACTCTTTATCCATTCTTCAAGTGGACGCTTGCGCAAATGCGGTCATCATTGCTTTTTTGTTTATTGACTTTTTGTGCCGAGTGGCAAATTTTGCAATATCCGCATTTCATAAGTATGTTGTATGTGAAGTCAGAGAAATTAATTGTATATCCAATTGACTACTAACTTAAAATGTCTGTATATTCAAATCACAACTGTCATTCTTTGACAGTAGGATGAAGTGGCTATAATACGGCAAAATAATGGACTTACGAGTCCGCGTAAACTATAATCTGCGCGCTGTCAATATCGGAAATAATCGTTTGCCGCCATCTCGACGTTTATATCAAGTGACAGGAGAGTGTGCTGTGTTCCGTGTTTTCCAAAGTAAATATTCGCCATCAGAATGTATGCCGAACATGATTACAAGTGCTGGCAGGGATATAGTCTTGAAGTTCAAACACGCTCAGCTTGCGCGCACTCTAGTGTGTCAATTTGATAAACAATTGAATTCGCTGACTTGTCCAGTAGGTGTTACGAGTTATTTTGAGACAGTGTTAATTTGTTTTTGTATAGATTGAATCTGCATATTGCGGCCTTGACGAGATTTTAGTTAAACCAACCATTTTACATAGGTACAGAAGCCAGCAGGTCAAGCTACCCGAAACTGTCAAATTTTCCCAATCAACTTTGAACCTAAATGCTTTTGTGATAAAGTTGAAAATCTATTAAATAAATTTGACAGATTGTAGTAGCTTTATGTGCTGGCGTTCTGTACATACACCAGAACTTTAATTACGTAACACTATCAATCTCAATCTGAATCATTTTGAAGGATATTGCTAATCCATTGCTTCATATGTTCGAAGAATTTATCTGCTCAACAACGTAAATAACGCAATGAATGTTGTTCAACTGTCAAAATGAAACCCATCGCTACTGATAGTGTTACCTCGCCGTTACGTTTAAAGCCTGCTCTACACTACTCGCGAAGTTGCCTCGCCGAAGTACTCGTCGAAGTTGATCGAAGTCCGAAGTATGTGACTACGCACTCGTGCAACCTCGCGAGGGACACTTCGAGTCCTTTGACTCGGGCGCAAAAACCGACAACGACTGGAAGTCGCCCGATGCGAGCCGAGGTTTGGAACGACATTTTTTTTTTCTTTTTTAATAAAATTTTATTACAATTCCTTCACTAATTAATCGAAAGGAACGGGTGTCCCTTAACACTCTCAAGTTTTTTTTTTAAATTACGAGTATAAAAATAGCACTACAGTACCTAATTACGTGATAGCTAGCCGTGTGGTAGTAATTAACTATACAATCAAGAGCCATGCTTGGCTGCATTATTATTATGTAAAATAGACGTACAGACGCCGCCAGCACATAAAGCTACTACAACCTGTCAAATTTCTTTAAAAGATTTTCAACTTTATCGCTTTTAAGCATTAGGTTCAAGGTTGATTGGGAAAATTTTACAGTTTCGGGTAGCTTGATGTGCTGGTGTCTGTACATTAGTAGACACTTGACTTGACTAACTCATTTTATTATTATTCTATTGCAAAATGGGCCAGCCTTTGACCACGATCTTGCCTGGGCCCTAATTCACTATGACCAACTTCGAAACTATGCCAATTCCTGTCATGTTCCTGTCAAAATACGTGTGTTGTCCGTACGGTTGACATTTCGATTCCTTGCCGTAGTTTGCACGTGGTATGATTTCGCGTTGAATAATACAGAATTGTGGCCCTGGTGAAAAACGATGGATGAGGTCTATGATGGAACGAGCGTGCCCAGAAGATGCATATTCACTCTTGTTTTAAAGGATGACGGGGTGTACGTGGAAGGGGACACAGGCACTGGCAGAGGGTTTCACATTTTAGCTGTGCGCATAATAAATGTGGAGAAGAAGCGCTGAGTACCTACGACTAGTCGGTATGTCGATCAAGTGCGGATGGCACTCTGCAGTAGGTACGTCTGGTACCATGCAGTACACCTGGTAGTCCGGCAGTGAAAGGGAGATGGTGGGATCAGGACGCGGAGCTCCTGCACACACTCTCCGAATTACAGGCAGTACCTACCTACAACAAGATAAAACAACAACCTTATTGTTTTTAGGTCGACGAGAGAGTACTCTCGTCGACCTAAAAACAATAAGGTTGTCAGATTTGAGTTGTTATTCAATGACTCGTAAATGACTGAACAAATTGAGATGAAATATTTGCACACATAGAGGTTTATTTTTAAACATTGCTTAAAGTTAAATAATGATTAATACGCCTGCTTGACCATAATTTGTTTTGTTTGTGGATGTGTCGAACTTATCCATATGCCAACCATCTTTGTATCTACCATATCCGACGAATAAATGTCTTTGTCTTTGATAAAACAAACAAAAACGATTTAATTAAGGTTTTTTGGTCAACGACCGCTTGTAGTGTAGTGATACTTGAAGGATGAGTTGAGAAAATTAGTTTTTTTTTTGTTTTATCGTGTTTAAATCGAGGATCGAGGGATCGACCCACAGCTCGCCGCCCGGTAAGGACCAGGCCCGGGTCGACGGTGCGTTGTGTTCCACGCGCGCCTCAAACAGATGTCAGCACGAACAGGGTCCGTTAGGGCCGATGCCTGCCAGGACCGCGGGTTGTTCGAAAGAGATACCGTGGCCCCTGGCACAGGCAACTGAAGGAACACGGGTGGGTTTTAGTCAGTAAAAGTCTGACACGCCCTTCCGCTCCGCCCAGAGCGGGAGAGGTCATTTGACGATTTCCCACCCAAAAAAAAAGGGATCGACCCACCACATCAGTAAAGTTCACCCACAAAAAAAACTGAGTTTCAAACAGGTATTTTAAAAAACTACACTACCTGCGGTCGTTGATCTCATAGCAGTGGGTTTCATTTTGGCAGTTCAACAACATTAATTGCGTTATTTACGTTGATAGGCAAAGCAGACACATTTTTCGAACATATGAAGCAATGGATTAGCAAATATCCTTCAAAATGATTCAGATGGAAATTGTTAGTGTGTTACGCAATAAGGGTGCGGAATCATTTAGGGGCTTGTCTGAGTCAATGACGTAATTTCTTATTTAACAAAAAATAAAACTTCAAAATTAAACATCTACAATTTAATTTTGTATCTTACGGAATACAAATTTTGTGGATTCTTATAATTAACTTGTAACTACATACTTATTACGCCAGGTCTTGCGACATAGGCAGAGCCAGGCGTTAGGTAAATATACGATAGTTATAATATTACATTACATAATATAAATACTACAGTACAGGCTAGGGTTGTAGACTTTTTAGACAGGTTTAGTCTATGGATGACAAAACTAAAAAAAAAAAGAACTGATAATAATGTTACTCATTGGACTTGTAAAAGTTTTTTATTTAAATACTCTGTATTTTTAACTTAAAAAAGTAATCATGTAAAAACAAGACCGTCGCAATTTGCTTACTAAACATGTCTAAAATTTGTCACTAAATGTAACTAAAATTACTAGGTACTTTAATTTATCCATCTACTTAAAATGAGATTTTCTAATTCATTAGAAAACACATGCGATTTTGAAAAAAAATAATACGCATCTTTTGTTATTACAATAATAAAATTATTTAAGCTTATAATAAAATTCTAAAAGTGCTATAATAAAAAGGCTTCCTGTCCTTTTTTAACAAATGAAAGACGACAAAATTTACAAATAATAAATTCCTTATTTTAAAATATATTTACTATTTCTTGATAAATTCATTTTGGAGCATAAAACTAATATTATCGATATATTTTTGAAAGCCATGTCTTAAATAACTGCCTTAGAAGAAAAAAGCAATAAATTTCTCTATGGCCGAAATAAAACCTCTTTAGGGTTCCGTACCCAATGGAAGCCAACGCCTATTACTAAGCTTCCGCTGTCCGTCCGTCCGTCTATCAGAGGGCTGTATCTTTTGAACTGTAATAGATAGACACTTGAAATGTTCGCAGAGTCTACAGATAATAATAATACGAGAAACGTGTGTTTTTTTTTTTTTACTAGAGCATTAAAAGAAAATGTATTGTTTTTGTAGGGCGGTACGGAACCCTTTGTGGGCGAGTCCGACTTCACACACGGTCGCTTTTTGTGAAAACGATGAAAAATAGCAGTTGAATTGGAGAAATAAATAATTTGTGATGTTTTATTTAGTAATATGGCAAGAAAAATACTAGCCTAGTTTATTTTAAGCTTATTTTGTAAAGCTACTACTATCCCACACTGTTCTGTACTAGTCACCCTTGTACAGGCTGACTTTTTGCAGCCAGGAATATTTTTAGGTATAACTTGAGGAGGTGCTGATTCTGGATGAGAATGGTGTAACAACTCGACCCCGAGATTATTCGACTCCGAGACATCTCGACCTGGACAACTCGACCCGGACAACTCCACCCCGAGACCTCTCGACCCGGACAACTCGACCCCGAGACATCTCGACCCGGAAAACTTGACCGACAATTCGAATGAGTATCCATGTAGGAATATTTTGAAGGTTTTATTCGATTTTTTATGACCAGTTATACTCTTAATTGATTTCGCTTTCTGACTGGCAACTAGAGCCCTGAATGCTGAGGTTCTAAGTTTTAAAGAAAGTACATTTAAAATTATATTTTAGAAAAATATTTAAACAAAAAATCTGTTATAAAAAGATTTAAAATTTTATTTTAGAAATATCATTTATGTGTTGTCATTTATAATTTTAAGATCTAATAGAGTTAAATAATTATTGATTCGTTTAGTCATTAAATTAAATTTCTCTTATTATTTTTTAAATATTATAAGATTGTTTGCAATTGTTATATTTTTTCTTTTTTTTAAAATTTCGTTTATTTCTGAATACAATAGACATGACTAACGACGACTATATACGTATAAATAAAAATAATATTAGTAATTATTATTTTGTTTTAATAATATCAAAATTACACTGAGAAGTTTAAAGGTTTTTAAAGCCAAAAAATGACACTGAGATTCTGTGAAAACGATAGTTTTAGATCTAATGAGAGCTTTTTTTAATTATAGTTATGGCGTCAAATTTTTCCAAAATTGGAATTATTTTTTAAATATAACAGCATATCCAGCCTATAATGTTCCCACTGCTGGGACACAGGCTTCCTCTCTGAGAGGGAGTAGGCCGCAATCCATCACGCGGGTTGGCGGATGTCACATGTCTTCGAATTTTGGATGAACATGACTTAGTTTCCTCACGATGTTTTCCTTTACCGTTTTGACAGCAGTGATGATGAAATAATTTACAAGTAAAGTGCCTAATTGGGATCGAACCTACGACTTACAACTTGTAAGTCGCAGCCATTACCATGATCACTTTCATGACATGTTTATTTTAGTATTATTGATGTTTTTTTTTTTTCTAAAAAACGACGCCATTTTTTAATGTATATTTTTTATGAAAGTAAGTTTTATCGATTTTACAAATACTTATATACTAATTAAGTACTGGCTTGGAATGCATAGATACTATATCTACGTATAATTGGTTATCTTTAATATTTTGAGAAAAATACCAATTGACACTGGAAAAAATTATGACATTTCTCTGAAAAACACTTGTGTTAAAAAGAGATTCAATAAGTCTGTTCTAAATTAGTTTTTTCTTTAACAAATTATAACTATAATAAGTATTAATAATAGCAAATCCTTCTGATATGATATATGGCTCATCCATGGTTCAAAAATAAAAAATAATTTCATTATCTGAGTATTAAACTTACATAATTTCAAACAATACAACTTAGAACTATTCAAAAAATAATAATTAAAAACTAAAAATAAAGCTGCAAAAATACTTAAAATTATAGTAAAATAAATTCTTTATTACAAAAAAGATCATATTATGTACTAAAAATAATAATAGTAGCTACCACCATTTCTAGTTAAAATTGTATAAAAATATTATTTAACTAATAAAAAAAAACAATCCAATTCCTTTAAATATTGTATTTTAAATTGTAACTTATTTTTACTTAATCCCTTGTGGGATAGGCAGTAATCTAAGTTGTAAAACTATAGATTCATGCCGCTAAAAGTTGTATTTTCTAAAATCAACATATATTTAAAATATTTCTTTTAAATAAATGTCAAAACAGGAATGCTTTTGCCAGATATCATTAATAATAATGTGTCAAAATAATTATGATGTCGATATAATTATGAGAAAATAATAGGCTGCTTATTCAGCAACGTCGAGACATATTTATAGCCGTTTTGGCTATTTTACGAAAAAATAGCCCTCAATCGGTCTATAAGGCTATAAAATGGGCTATAATATTATATTCGGACGGATAATAATTACATAATTGCACTTGTGGAATGTGTAATATTATAATAATAGAATTTTTCACTATTCATATAACTAATAGTACTAAAATACTTAATAATACATATAATAATTGTGTTATTATTTGACCTTATTTATAAATGTTCAGTGTATTTTATATTTATGGAATAAAATTTAATCTTCAGTACTTTCACTGGGTTTTATTATAATTGATAAATATTTGTCAATCACTGGATAAAGAGTCTGGCATTAAAACCATTAAAAAAAAAAAATTGAAATAAGATATTTAGTAGTTAGATTATTCATTAAGCAATTGCAAAAAATCTTTTAGGTTCAAAATACTTTAGAGAGCTGTAAAATAATGGTGTGCTCAAAGAAAACAACTTGAAACTCACCGGACCTGCAAAAGATTATAGGGCCTGTGTAAGTAACAGAGATGCATATATTAAAAGTTGATCGCTGACTGTTCACAAGCTGGCGAGTACTCGTTTGTCGCAGCGATAAGAGCTATCAAAGAGGGTACTCGCTTAGCGACGACCGCTTGGCGGGCAGAACACTCGCTGAGAGCTCGATGGTTGATACATACATACGTATACCACCAGCGAGTATCGCTCATCGCCGTCGCTGCTCATATCATAATCAGCCTATAATGTTCCCACTGCTGGGACACAGGCCTCCTCTCAGTGAGACGGCGAAATCTTCGAATTTCTGGTCCTAAGACATGCCGGTTTCGTCACGATGTTTTCCTTCACCGTTTTGAGAGCAGTGGTGATGAAATAATTTACATAAAGTAGTAACGTCGCAGCTCGTTGTTCGCGAACTAGTTTTAATTGATAGCTCTACTCATTAATCACCAGCTATGAGACAGATGCATTAGGACATGCCAATTTTGCCCATACCACAGTCTAAACATTTATCAATAAGGTCATACAGTTGTATCTGAATGTCTTGTCTATTACGTTAGCCTGTGACACTAGTTGTGACAATCTCTGTGGATACGTATGTTGTATTCTATGAAGGGTATCTTATGCTCGTGGATTGGGTAGCACAGGTCCTGAAAGAGAAATACTGGGGTTAATGTCTACTTAATAAAGAAAAATGTATGCGGTCGGGGGGCCCCGTCAGGAATGAACTCCTTTACACGATACTTGCACGCACACACATTCGTATATATTATGAAAGAGGGAGAGAGACGGAGAGAGAAAGAGGGAAAGAGAGAGAAAGTGAGAATTTAGTATAAGTTTTTAGAAGCTCTTGAAGTTGTCGCCATCTTGGATTTTCATGTTGGCTGCAGCCTCGAAAACCATGAAAACGACAGCCATGATGAACAATTCTAGACGAAAATTTTCGGAGTCGTCATATTAGATTTTAATTTTGAACTCTCGAAAACCATGAAAACGACACCCGTGCAAATTTGCACGGGTGTCGTTTTGGATTTTCATTTCGACCTAATTATCGCTCCACCTAGCCTGAAGGCATCCTATAAAAAACGTGTGGTGCTTTCCAGAACATGACCCATTTGCTGAAATGTCCCAAGTGTCCATACCCTCTCACTTGCATTTTTGAGAATCTAATGTAGACCACTGATGATGCCATTAACGAGGCCACCTATTACGCACAAGTAATTTAAAAAGTACCATCGAGTTGAAAAGTAGAATATGTACAAACCTTATTAGGGAACAGCATCTTCAGCGGTAGGAAGCTGGCCCTGACCCTCAGCATCCTATCCACGTTACACTCCAGCGCCATCTTAATACTCCAGATGTCATCAGCCAGTGCTGGCTTAGGAGGTTCCTTGGTAGATTGACAGGACTTGGACGAGTCGTAGTTACATTGCAGGTCACAGAGACGGAACTCTTTGATTTTCAAGGACCTGGAGAATGGATGTTTTTTGAGTACAGAAGTTTTTATTGTTACTAAGAAGGAAACATGTTTTTTGGTAAAGTTCACACTGCATCAGACGGATGAAAATAATTATGATTGAATATAATTTAAATCATAATTATTTTCATCCGTCTGGGAATTTGGGTCTCAATGTAACGATCAATCTCGCGCGAGCAGAATTGGTCGAACTAACTAAGCCAGGCCATCCCGACCAAATGGGTTAGGTTAGGTTAGAACTGTGACCTGGTTTGGTCTCTGGGGTGGTCACGGCGTGCTATGTGTTCTGGTGCTCCGGTGATGGGGAGTACTCCCCAGAGGAGGGTCCGATGACGGACAGCCGCGGCGGGCTCACGGATGAGTGCCAACAGCCGTAAGCGGAGGAGCAGAGGAGCACACCGTGGAGTTTAAGTGGGTTAGAATCCCACATAACTGCACCATCTCCCCGTGGTAATGCAGAATGCATGAGCATTTCTCCACGATAAAAAAAAATCAAGTTAAATGTCTCACCAACTTATTCTAGCAGTAAAATGGCTTAACTGAAAAATTTATTTACTTTTAAGAATTTAAATATATAAAAACTACAGTAAACATCTGACGCTTTAAATTAATCACCAATCAATCAACCGCTAATTTAAATGTCTGGGCTAGGCAAGTAGTTAAATTGCCGCTAGTTGAACGGCGCCGTTTAGTTAAAAGGCTAGGCTAGCTGAAAGGCTAAATAAGCTAGTTGGCGACGACATATCCAATCCTTACCTGAACGTCAAATCGATGTGCTTGTGACTAAGGCAGTGAGACAGCGGCACGGTGTACGTAAAGTTATGTATGTTGTTGGCGCAGACGTGCTCCGTGAAGAGCGACGAGTTGATGACGGACTTGCTCGAGATGCCCACGCGGACTGTGTCGCATTCTGGGAAACGGAGAAGGCTTTCATAAAATGGACTGGGTAAGCTATGGTTTCCTAAGAAAACGGTGAATAGACAAACAATAACAATTCGGGTTGGCTGCCAGTGTAACCGGATGCAACTGAATACCAATAGTTTACATGGAGCGAGTGTCTATCGGACCTCCACATCCCAGTTACTGGGTAACACGGTACCCCTTGGTAAGACTGGTTGTTTGACTTTCGGGCTTCTGACGACCCGTAACGACTGTCAACGACTGACCAACGGCTTAACGTGCTTTCCGAGGCACGGATACGACGACCGGGGTCTTGGTATATGAAAATGGTTACCATCCACGGACCAACCGCGGCAAGCGTAGCTTAACCTGATCGATCGACCCAGGTCGATGTTATTACTTAGCCACAAGTCCCTGTAATACCAATCTATACTCTTATAAGTATCGATAACATTATTATAATAATGTAAGATGCAATGTAAGCCAAAATCTTTTTATTTATCCTACTTATAAACGTGAAAGTTTTGTATGGATGGATGGACAAAACTACTCAACGGATTTGAATGAAATTCGGCACACAGATAGTTTATAACCAGGATTAAGACATAGGATACTTTTTATCCCGATTTTCCCACGGGATTGAAACTTCTACGGGTGAAACCGCGGGGCGCAGCTATTAATTTCTATAAAGCTGAAGAGTTTGTTTGAACGCGCTAATCTCTGAAACTGCCAGTCGGATTTGGACAATACTTTTCGCATTTAATAACCTAATTCTTGAGGAAGGTTATTTAACATCAAGCTTTTGGGAGCCGAGCAAAAAGAAAAAAACCCAGAAAGAGCGATTAGCGAAAACGAAGTGATAGCACCGGCAGGCGATGCGACGCGATACGACGGGGTGGGGGGGGACAAGACATTTCACGCGCACGAAGTCGCGAGCGGAAGCTAGTTACAAAATAATTTCAAACTTACCATTGCCATGAGACCCAACACTCTCATGCGAGTGCAGCTCACTCAAATGCATCTCCTCAGAACTGCTCTTCAATTCTTCTCTCGTCTCCCTTTTATATCTCACATCTCCCTTTATCCGACTCCCATTATCGGTCCCATTGTGTTTAGCATCTAAATAATTTGCGATAATCTCCTCATTTTTGAAAGAGTCGTTTTCATTTCTCAGCGATTCTGGTTCGGTTTTTAGACTATCTGTGTTGTTTTTTTCAGCGATGACTGGAATGGTGGGTAGTTTGTCTTTCGGGATTGGTTCTAGAGGTCTTATGAAGGTGTCGTTAAGCTCCTTTTCGGGTTTAGCCCTTTCTAAAGGCTCTTGGTTGTCGTAGGTTTGGGGTGGGTCGAGGCCGCAAGGTGACTGGAAATGTAATTTTTTTAAAGTATTGTGACCATTAATAAAACGCACACTAGTTTCATTGAAATGTAAATGTCAAAGACAAACCGCATGCGTATTACCACTATAGAAAACTATGTTCTAAAGAAATCTGTCATTTTGTCTATTCTATCTGTAAATTCGGATGACCAATAGAACATGATATGACATTGGACATCGAGAAAAATGATTTCCGTTCAATTCTAAATGAAGAAAAAAAATATCAAACTCTTTTAAGGTAGATGCTCCAAGGTAGCCCGCGAAATTCAAATTTTCTTACGTTTTTTGCAATTTGCTGATCAGTACTAAGTTGTACGTTGATTAAAATATGATTCGCGGCCGTAACAAATATGTATTTACAGAATTATAATCATTAAAGTCATCAACTGTCTAAGATCAAGTAATCCTACTATATGACTATTTCATGAAACCTTGACTTTTTAGGATTATGCTAACTTAACAAATTGTATTACTGATTCTAATGATTGTAATTCTGTAAATAAATATTTGTTACGGCCGCGAATCATATTTTAATCAACGTACAACTTAGTACTGTCCAGCAAATTGCAAAAAAATTAAGAAAATTTGAACTTCGCGGGCTACCTTGGAGCATCCACCTTAAGGACTTTGAATGGATGGCTGTTTCCTTTTTTTTCTTTTCTTTTTATTTCTTTTCTCCTTGTGCACTATAATTTCTCCCGCGCCATGGTCATGGTCGAAATACGGTCTGAAGAACTCTTTTACCCCTAAAGTAGTTCTCTGCCATCGAAACTGTATATCACACACACACACATCTTGAAGATCATGATGATATCTTACCAACATTGCTCTGATCCATGCTGTGATCCTTATTAAATCCTTTTGAAGCAGCGTGTGAATAATTTTAAGAATTAAATACGGTATTAAAAAGCAGCCTTATTAGAATGAGAATAAAAATCACTGTGATTTGGACAGTGAAATAACTGTGAAAGAACTGTACGTGTATTTCTCTTACCTGACATTCAGGATCCAATTCATTATTAGAGTTGGCTGCAAAGGAGCAGCCTCCTCCGATGACGTCGGCGATCCTTGATAGAGATATGGGACGCTCAGTTTGTAGAGATTGTAGAGTAGGTACTGTGTCTGCAAATAGAAGAATGTCTATGTCGATGGTATTTTTTCATTCTGTAATAGCAGATGAGACATTTCAACTTTGCCTCTACGTTTTGCTTGTTAGCAACGTTTCGGCAGTTCTCTTGGTAATGCGGCGGTTCTATTTGTAATTGCGTAAAACACGAACAGTAGGAATGGCTTTCATTTTGACAGTTCAACAACATCCATTGCTTTATTTATGTTGTTGAGCAGACAAATTTTTCGACATATTGTAGCGGTATTTACTACGCAACATGCGAACAACGCGTCATACTAACGTCACGCAAATCCTGCATCTCGCAAGCAGAGTTTACCGCGCAATTAGCATACATACAAACTTCCCAACATTAGTCGTTGGGCAGTTGCCCGCCAGACACAACATCCTGATGGATGGATGGATGAGTGAACTTTACACCCTGTTCCTCATACCTCTAAAATATGAAGCAATAATGGATTAACAATATCTTTCAAAATGGCTCCGATTCTGAATGATAGTGTGTTACACAATTCGAGTGCAGGTCTTAAGGCGGTGGTAGCCTGTTTGCATCAGGCCTTCGATAGCCAATAGTAACATAACATACTATCACGCCCGTAATCGCCGGAAAGTAAGGCAGGGGTGGGGGAGGCACTTTTAGTTTGGGCGAAACTATTACCTTCAACCGCGCACACATCCAGATTCCGGGCTGGTACTTACTAATTCCTGATCAAAAAAACCAAGAAAACTTTGTCTGACCTGGAAATTTAACACAGGACCTTATGCCCAGCAGTAGCACTTACGAGTATTAGAAAAACTATGCGGATTTTTTAAGTGGTTCGATTACATTATTTAAAAAAAAGGAATTACTCAGTAACAGCCCGGTGTTTGTAAGTGGAGATTCCCGTGCGCCTGCACCTGAGCTGTCCCCGCGTGTCGGGTGCCCACATCGCACTATGAGAGTGAGCAAAGAGAGTGTACCTGCGCCTGCGCACACACGCCTGCACTATAATATCTCCTGCGTAGGTGGCCGTGGCGTAGTCTCCGCTGAGATCGGCCACTATGGCCGAAATTCGGTTTTTAATTGATTCTTACTATTATATAGCCTTTGGCAATACTGTAATACTTACTTATAAAATTATTTCCATAGTTCTTCGTTGGGTGAGCAGAAGTGGACACCGTATGAGGTGATTCTGTTGGCGCTGTCGTTATGTACTCTTGAGTCGTTTTGTGGGGACCTTTCTCTGTAATAATGTTTGCAAATAAGTGGTTTGATCGATGTGTTAGGCTAAGCTGTGTATGCTGAGGTCAGTGCGGTTGATGGGTGACATTAATTATTTACAGAACATAGAGATTTTGTTAAGACATTGACGCAGTTTGAGCATTTCTTTGCCATTTTTTTTTTACAGAAACCGGATAAGTGCGAGTTGGACTCGTGCACCGAGGGCTCCGTAAAAATTTGTAGATACATACCTACAAATTTACAATAGTACTAAAATACTTTTTTTTTTTTTGTATTGTAACTACAAATTTACGGTTTCCCGATTCTTTCCCTTACTTGTGCTACATGACATTGGTTCTTGCCAAATTTCATGATTCTAGGTCAACGAGAAGTACCCCATGGGTTTTGATTTCGGAACATATACGCCCGTAACTTTTGATTGCGTTGACTTAGAAGTTTAATTTTTTTCGCTGCTTCAAAGGATTGCAGCCCTGAGTATTTGATATTAATTTCAACTTGATAACTCCACGCGTTCCTGAGAAAACGGGTCTTGACAGACGGGCACACAGGAACACGATGGACAACGAAGTGATCTTCTAAGGGTTCCGTTTTTCCTTTTCAGGTATGAAACCGTAAAAAAGTCTCTAATTTACTCAATTTTGGCAAGTTTTGACATTGATAGTCACCGAGTATACGATATGAATTTGAAAGTTTTTTTATGTATGAGAAATTACCTTCTGATCTGTACCTACGAATAGATAGCAAATAAACAATTTCTATTTTTACATGCTTTAGTTCGAATGGTTCGTAGATAAACTAGTAGCTTACCTTTTGCAGTTTTCTTTGATGCCGTGTGTTGTGATGATTTTATATTCTGTAACAAAAGAACATACAGTTTTGAAAACAGAGGTATATATAAAAATCATTGTTTACTGGCTGGTGATAGAAACAATATTCCCTTAAAAGTCTATTTATCCCAGTATGGCAATATATTAGGTTATGTCAATATTACCGATTATGTCAACAATTCAATATTACTGATTATGTCAACCTTACTGATCATGCCAAAATTACCGGTTATGTTAACAATTCAACATTACCGATTATGTCAACATTACTGAAAGTGCGAATATTACCGATTATGTCAACATTACTGATAGTGGCAATATTACCGATTATGTCAACATTACTGATAGTGGCAATATTACCGATTATGTCAACATTACTGATAGTGGCAATATTACCAATTATGTCAACATTACTGATAGTGGCAATATTACCGATTATGTCAACATTACTGATAGTGGCAATATTACCGATTATGTCAACAATATCGTTTTTTTTTTTGCCTGTGCAAAGTAAACATTATTTTTTCTTTTAACACTAACTAATACCTGTATCTGGTTAGGGTCGGGGTGCGTCCTGTGCGCGGGCGGCTCGTTGTTCAGCTTGCCGTAGTGCGGGTAGTGCATCTTGTGGACACGGATCTCCTTCATCGATATCAGCTCTTGATGCTCGCGGAAGTATAGGGCTGACATTACTACGAGACTGGAAAAAAAAAATTGATTAGTTATTTAAAATGTGACAAGTTTGCCCAATTGTGGAAAAAATATATTTCTAAAAAACTCCAACGGTGGGAAAAATTTGAAAAAGTTACTAAAAAACTTGTACTCTACTATCTATAGATACTATGTTTTTGGGCTATAATAATCATAAAAAACGAAAAGATTATGAAAACATTGAAATTGTTTTTCCGACTGGCCTGTATTCCCGAATGGTTTAATGTGTATGTACAGACGCCAGCACATCAAGCTACTACAATCTGTCAAATTTCTTTAATAGATTTTCAACTTTATCGCTGAAGCATTAAGGTTCAAGGTTGATTGGGAAAATTTGACAGTTTCGGATAGGTTGACCTGCTGGCGTCTGTACACAACCACATTTTGCAAGTCATGTGTTTGTGATCGCAGAAAGCGCCAAGGCCGCCCGTTTCATATTTTGTAGTGCTTAATGTATTTTTTATGTTATGCATTTTTGTGGTGTACAATAAAGTATAAATAAATATATAAATCCTACTAATATCAGAAACGCGAAAGTATGGATGGATGGATGGATGTTTTTTACTATTTCACGCAAAAATTCCTGAACGGATTTGGCTGACATTTGGCACACGGATGGTTTATAACCAGGATTAATATATAGGATACTTTCATCCCGATATTCCCACGGGATCGAAACTTATGCGGGTGAAACCGCGGGGCGCAGCTAGTAAATACATAAATGTAATAAGTTGCAGTAATGAGTGGCTCACCGCTATAGCCATTACTTCAGGCTGCTAGGTACTGACAATTACATAATGTACAAACCCGGCAATACTTTGCCTGACCTGGAGGTCGAACACAGGTTGAAAGGTAATCACCCATAATGTTCCCACTGCTGGGACACAAGCTTCCTCAGTGAGAGAGAATGGGCCGAAATCCACCACGTGGGCCAAGTGCGGGTTGGTAGATGTCACATGTCTTCGAGTTTTTGGTTCTAGGAAATGCCGGTTGCCAGAACATGCCACACTCAGGAGTCACTAGACTACAAAAATAATAATTATAAATCGGAACTTACCAAACAGCCATAATGAAAATCAATATTGTAATAACAATTTGCAAGAACTTATTAGAAATCAATTCACTGCTGGTATCCCCATACTCTTTACGACAGCAAATACCCAATTTAGAGTTGCCATATGAAAAATTATCATCACTTTTCATCCATAGACAAGTGTCCTTTTTCTTCGTCAAAGTACTTTCATAACTTTCGTCTGGGTACTTTTGAATAGGGTCTGCATAAGCCGGGGTTTCAACATTTTCAGGCTTTTCAAGTTTACTTGAATGGTATCTAACGCAGGTTTTATTATAGTTGTAATATTTCCCATATTTCGAATAGTTTCCATGGCAGTTTTTGCACTGTTTTCGGGTATATTTCGGGGAGTTATGGCTTAGCTTATGGCAACACTCGTGTTTCCTGATGTTGCGTGCTATGTCTCTGATTTGGTCTATGGATATGTTTCCGTCGCTGTATAGGGATTTTGATGAGTTTGACATTGCTGAGTAGCGGGAATCTGAAACGGAATAAGTCAATGAATTTGGCAGTTGTAGTTTGGATGTTAAATTACCTCCTACTGACAGATTAGTTGGTTGATAGTGAGCTGGAGTGAGAATCTTCTCCTTTGGTGTTCTTAATTTCACACAAATAAGGGGTGAATTGGAAAGCTTTCAAAGCATTTGTAATTAGTTAATTTAATTCATTTTAGTCAGTCAGGGTTGTACCCAGTACAATCCTGATAAGTTGAAAGTAGGTTCCAAAAAACACGCCAACACAGTAGTCACTTGAAGGGGGTTCCAACTTTCCAATATCCTCACTCAAGTGAGCGCACACAATTCGATAGCGAACTCATTTGTTTTTAAAGTAAATCATCGCGGATTCACAACGAGACACCGTTCAAATTTCTAAGTGATGTTTTGCGTATCTAATAAAGGCGATAGCGATCTTTAAACAAGTTTGAGCAGGATTTTCACTTTCACGCGAAACGTTATTTAATTTTTATGTAAAAATCATAATCAAGTCATTCAATGAAAATAGGCTAAGATTCAACACTTTTTGAACGTCAAAATTACATAACCTTCACCACGTCCTAGTGATTTCTCTGGGAAGAAGAAGCGGTGCAACAAACTCCCCAGCAGCACAGCTGTCTGTTCAGTTAGAAGAACTTAAGTATGATCTAAGTATATCTATATTCTTTACTTACCATTACTGACACTGGACCGTGAGCTATCCCTCCTCTGCAACACGCTGATCTTGCACAGTTTCTTGTTGATCCTCTCGAGCTGGTCGATCCTGGACTCCAAGTTGCCTGTCACTTTGCACAGCTCCTTGACGGCCCCCAGATTTTCCATGAAGATCCGATCCTGGTAACAAAAAAGTTATAGTTTGAGTATTCTTGGGCAGAACGTTTTTTTTTTTTTTTTTTTTAAATATTTTATTTATTTATTATTATAATTATTTAATTTTATTCTCTCTTCACAATATTGGTTTCCTTAATAATTAACAATTGTTTAGCAGAACGATTGTTTTATGTTTTTACTCTGCTCCGAGTCAGCACCATTGAAGGTTGTTTACGACATTTAAGGTTTGTGACAGAACTTCCTGTTTCTATGCGTTCTTCTTCTTCTTCTTCGCATGGCTGGCACGACTGAATTTTAAATCTTGTTGGCCCAAAACTTTGCCACTTCCACGGCGTCGTCAGTGGCAGCGCAGAGGTCCATTCGGAAGTCCCTGAACCGTCTCCGGACACAAGTGGGAAGATGTAAGTTCAACTTGGTTAAGTGGGGCTACCTTGATGGAACGGCGGTAGGGTGTGATTGTGGAGTTATGTCGCAAACCATGTTCCACCTCCTCATCATCTGCCTAGCCTTTTCCCAACTATGTTGGGGTCGGCTTCCAGTCTAACCGGATGCAGCTGAATACCAGTATTTTACATGGAGCGACTGCCTATCTGACCTCCACAACCCAGTTACTGGGTAATACGATACCCCTTGGTAAGACTGGTTGTCAGAATTTTGGGGCATCTGACTACCCGTAACGACTGTCAAAGATCCACAAATGACAGCCGGGACCAACGGCTTAACGTGCTTTCCGAGGCACGAAGGGGTCTCGGTATGTAAAGATGGTCACCCATCCACAGACCAACCGCGGCAAGCGTAGCTTAACCTGACCGATCGACCTGTGCGGCTGTTATTATTTAGCCACGGGCCCCTCCATGTTCCACCTCCTATGTGTCCCAAAACATGGAGTCAAAGTGACCTCTACGCTGACACTGACGACGCCGTTTCTATTATTATTAAAAGCCTGTGATGTCCCACTTTAGGGGAAAGGAATCCCTACCCTCTTTTCACTTCCCTCTGTTTAAAGCTGTTAAGGACCAGTTCTTGTTGAAGGAGTCCAGCCCCAGCAGTCTCGACATTCATAGCGATCGCTTTACGACCGAATTCGGTCGCAAAGTCCCGGATTGACAGGTGAAATGTATGGAGTGACAGGACTTTGCGACCGAATTCGGTTGTAAAGCGATCGCTATGAATGTCGAGACTGCTGGGGCTGCTCATCCCGCCATCTCCGTCTGGTCCTGTCGCGATGTCGCTTGCCATTAAGAGAGATCCATTGGGTCGTAAATTTGGCCCATTGGTCGTCTGACATGCGGCAGATGTGTCCAGCCCAATTCCATTTTAGCGTGGCAGCTTTCCAAGTGACATCAGTTATTTTTGTTATGGAACGGATGGTCGTATTCATAACCCGGTCTGTTACTTTGATACCCAGATGAGTTTTTTTTAAGTTCACAGGTCACACTTTTTCTTAAGCTTATACCAACTGAGCACTAACTGTTCCTGCAATGGGTAACCAGGTCCGCCAAAACGACACAATATGTAGAGCGAATGAACTACATTAAATTTCGGGGTTAAATATAATGACCACCATAAAATGCTTTGATACCCTTCGTTCTTGCACTTCAAATTGTATTCGAACACCAAATGTAGTAAATCTTAGCGAGCAAATTAATGCGCTATTTCTACCTAAATAAACCACTATGATTGCCATAAAATGTAGGTTTATTACCAAATAAAGTATTATGATGCCATATTAAGTTATGTCTCCGACTTGCTGCAAACTAGACAGACGAGGTTAATAAAAAAAAAAAAAATGGTTAGGTTAAAACTGTGACCTCCTACGCACGAGCCGAGCGAGCGAAGCGAGCGGTGTCACCGCACCGGCCGGCGAGTGCTAGAAACGACTAGATTGTATAGAAAAAAAAAAAATATGGAAAAAAAGAGATTATTTTTTGCAGGCTGTCGAGAACCGAACATGATTTATTTGGAGTCATTTTGCTTAAATAGGATAGCGAGATGTTAAAACTTTGGTTACAAGTTTACATTAAAATGCGGGTTTAATTTTGGTGATCATTTACTATTTTTGTCTGTTATATGTTACTATATCTGGTGGTAAGTTAAACATAAGCCTTAGATTTCATATTTTAGTGAAAATTTATCAAAATGATCATCTTGTTGAACACCAAAAACTTGGGATTTGTTACCACGAGCCTAATCATCACAGTTTGTTGTCTTCAGAAGAATGTCTTCTTATTTTTGCTAAAAATGTTTTCAGACATCGGATCAGACTATGAGGGTGAGGGAAGAGAGAGTGCTCCTGTCTGCGCGCACACTTGTGCACTATAATATCTCCCGCGCCGAAGGCTAGCTGAAATTGGCCACCGTGACCAAATACGGTTTGGTCCAGACCGTATTTGGTCACGGTGGCCAATTTCACCAATTTTAAAAGTCCTCCAGACCGTCTGGAGGACTTTTAAAATTGGTGACAATGCCTTTGCAAGCGACCCTTTGAAGAATGTATTTGAAAGAAGTATCTACCTCATATGACTTGTACATTTTAATCAAAAAGTCAAAGTTTCAAAAAATATTTTGAAATAAAATATTAATTACTAAATTAAAAGACTAACTAATTATATAAATAAATACAAAAACATATTTAGGTGTCGAAGTACTTGTCCGCATCGCTGTCATCCGGAAACGTGCCCAGAAGGCAGCATTGCCACGTCAAAGTAACGTGTTACAAAGTCAAATCACCAATGAGCAGTCAGTATTTAACAACACTACTATTTCAATGGTGGTCCGTTCACGTCCTCACCTTATTAACCACAAGAAACTTGGGAATGGTGTCCCCGTTGGGCAGCGTGACGTCTCCCGCCTCCTTGACGGCCTCGGGCAGCACGCGCCGCAGCTCCTGCGCGATGACGCCGGTGTCCAGCGGCGGCGCCGGCCGCGCCGGGTCGTAGCCGAGCAGCCCCGAGTGCTCCGCGAACGACGGGTCGTAGTTGAACCTGGTGGGAGAGGAACACCATCAAAACATGAGTTTCTTGCCCGTTCTTCTATATAGGTACCTACTACGCTCTGGAACGGGCAAGTAGCTTCATCTTTCTGACTGACTGACCCTCTGATAATTCAAAAGTGCCTGTAATTGGTTTATTTGAAATAAATGCTTTGAGTAAGAAATTGGTTGGAAAACTGTCTCGTTGGTCCAGTGGTTGCAAGCGCTACTGGTGAGGTGAGCATGTGGACTTGGGTTCGATTCCCAGGTTGCACAAAGTGGTATTGGGAGTTTCCATCAGGAATTTCTCAGTAGCAGCACAGAGCCAAAGCGGTGGTCAAACAGGCCCTTAATCTGTTCCACTAACATAACTTTAAAAGAATAATTTGATTAAATAACATTTATCATTTATCAAACCTATCTACTCATTTTTTTTATTCAATTTTATACTACTGTTTTGATTTTTAATTTTACTGTTTATGACATAATAGTTTGGGTAATTATCTTCCTGTGCGAGTTCTTATTCTTTTTATATCCAATTGCCTCCAAAAAAAGTTTTGGGTATGAATGTCGATGGCTATAAGAGTAGGGGAAGACCAAAGAAACGATGGATAGACTGTGTGAATGATGATATGGTTAGAGAGGGGGTGACTACCGAGATGACGACTGATGAAGAAGTATAGAAGAAAAAGACATGTTGCACGGACATCAAATAACCTGGGATAAGGTCAGGAGAGTGATGATCCAAGTCGTCTCCAATCTCTTCGATCCACCTCCAATTTGACGCTAAAAGAATCTAGCATAAAGATTCTAGAGATCATTACTAACTTGACAACTCTGATGCTCTGTATATTCTTCAGCTGCTGCTCCGAGTCCAGTTCCTCAATATTGTGCTTGGCACGAGCGTCTGATGGGTGCAGGATGTGACCCATCACTTTGAGGTTACCTGGGGAATAAATAAAAAAAGTGGTGATTAGAGAACGAAACGAGATATAACAAGTTAAGTCCTTCGGTGCCACCGTTTGACTTAAGCCGTGTCTCCTGCTAGTGTTTTTTCGAAACATTACACAAAAAACCTTAGACATAAACATTTGTTTTCATAGACAAGCTGTCTCCAACATATTAAAGTATTTTTAGATTAGTGTCAACTATTCACAAAATAACCTCAAAACCTGTGTCAGCTTTCAAAATGCTAAATGCGAAATGCTTCCCCTCTTCACTCGCGCGGGGAATATTTTCCATGCAGCTCGGAAAATAAAAACATCGTGTTTTCATGTTTCTGTGTAATGTTTCGAAAAAACATGCGCAGGAGACACGGCTTTAAATATACAGATTGAGCATTGCAGGTATATTCTATTCTGCCAGGGCTGCGGGTTGTTCGAAAGAGATACCGTGGCCCCTGGCACAGGCAACTGAAGGAACACGGGTGGGTTTTAGTCAGTAACAGTCTGACAGGTCCTTCCGCTCAGCCCAGAGCGGGAGAGGTAATTTGATGATTTCCCACCCAAAAAAAAAAGGTATATTCTATTCAAATCCTTGTTTCCAGTTTATGTTATTTCCATTTAGACAAATATCAACTTTATGTCAGTGCTTGTTAAGTTGATTTTAGTTAAGTTGACTTAAACATACAGATTGAACATTGCAGGTATATACTATTCAAATCCTTGTTTCCAGTTTATGTTATTTCCACTTAAACAAATATGAACTTTATGTCAGTGCCAGTAAAGTTGATTTTAGAATGACTGACCAGATAAAAAGTTCATGAAAATTATTTTAGTTGTAGCGCAAAATAAACTTTATAATTAAGGTTTTAAAGTTTTTTTTTCCGAAATCTCATATTTGTTTACATGTTTGGAAATGAAATTGCGAACGCAGGATAGGTACGTTAACCATTATGCGCATAGTTACCTACACATAAATTTCACGCTTTCTTCCAATGGGATTAGCCAGAATCACAACGTCATCTGCTACAATCCTTATTATAACTGCTATACTTCTGATATTTGCAATAATTACGATCGAACACGTTTTGCTGATTTAGCTAACCAATTAGGTACGCCGCGCTAAGTGCGGCGCGGCATCAGTGCATATTCGGACAGCAAACCGGGTGCATTCGTACTTATTAGCAAATCATCCAGAAGCATTTAGCGTAGCATAGCATAAATAAATGATAAATGATTTTATTTTGTAAATAGGTTTGTATAAACACTTTTACACGTCAATCATATTTTAAAACTAGATGAGGTCGGCGTTTCCTATCTGACTAGTCTGAGAAGAAAGGCCGAAACAAACTCAGACGTCACAGTCTCTTTTAAAGTCCAGACATAATCTTGGTTAGATCATATGAAGACCATGTAGGTCGATGTCTGAGATGGTCTTTTGAGGAAAGAACCACACAGATTGAGAGGACCTGCATAGCAACCGTTTTAGCAATAAACCAAGCAATATTGAAGTATTTAATTGAGCAGCATAGCAGTCTATACCACTTCTTTCCCTTCGTTTACGTCCATACATCACGCCATACACGTACGCCAGCTGCGAGTACTGCACACCTGACCCTTCTGCCTTTTTTTTTCTCCGTGCTCTGGGCTGAATAAACGTTATATCCTTGTTTATTTTCTTACCGTTAACAACACAGGACTCGTCTGGCCTGTCAGTGTTGATGCCGACCCTCCCAGTGAAGTGCACGCTGTTGTCTGACACTCCTCGCTGCCACCAGCTCTCTGTGCAGTCTGACTCGAACTGACCGGGGTTTGATGCCTGGAGGATGAAAGGGGTTGAGTTGAAATGTGGTGTCACTATCACACTATTTCAGCAGTGTATTTTTTACAACAAACAAAAACACTAGTAAACTTTTCAGCTTTATTATTAGTAGTCTTTTTTTTTGCGGATGGGAAATCATCAAATGACCCCTCCCGCTCTGGGTGGAGCGGAAGGGAGTGTCAGACTCTTACTGACTAAAACCCACCCGTATTCCTTCCTAGCCCTTTATGTTCCAGGGCAGCGGTAACCCTTTCGGACGATCCCGCTACCCTGGCAGGTTTCGGCCCTATCGGGCCCCGTCACTTCTGCTGACATCTCTTTGAGGCACGCGTGGAACACATACGCGCCGTCCGGCACGGGCCTGGTCCTGATCGGACGGTGAGTTACCCATTACTCACCGCCCGCAGGCCCGCGCCTACGGTGGCCGGGAGTCGTCACGCGGCTCCCGACGCCCGGAGCGTCTCCCGCGGCGGCTGAGGCGTGAGGTGCGCAAAGCGCGTTCTCTCGCCCACCCCGCCACCTCCTTCGCTAGCATGACTGCTTCGCAGAAGGAGGTGACTGCCTCCCACTCCCTCTCGCCCCGGACCATGGCTTGAACCAGGGCCGGACGCGAGAAGTCGCCGCCGTTGATTATTAGTAGTCTTTGGGTCAACTACTCGAAAAGGTCGCTGGATGTTCTGCGCGTCCAGTATAATAATGTTTTTAGGATGCTGTTGCGACTGCCTCGCTTTTGCAGTACCACAGGAATAGTCGCGATGCCCATACCGATGGGTTTCATGCCATCATCCGCAAAAAAGCGGCCTCACTCCTGAGCAGAATAAGAGGTAGTCGCAATAGCATCCTGAGGGCTGTGGTGACTGATGCCTCCTCCGCCATAATAAGGCAATTTGTGCGAAGACTTGTTCCTTAGTTTCTGGTCTTGGCTTTCATTCGTCTTTAGTTGTTAACCGACTTCTAAAAAAGGAGGAAGTTCTCAATTCGGATGTTTGTATTTTTTTTTTTAATTTATTCGCGCGTAAATTACGGTTTAAGACATTTTATTTCTCAAAAAGAATAATAAGATAAGAATAACTTGTCGCCTGCCAACCGATTTGAAAAATTATTTTTTTGTTGGAAAGGGTATACTTCCCAAATGGTCCCATTGAAATTTTGACAAGATCTGATGATGAGTTTCGGAGACAGACAACGGAACTCTTCAATAAATGCCAGCAAATCAACGGCTATAGCTGCTATCGCTTATGTGTGTATTGTTTACGCAATCACACAACATAACGTCACGCCTGTACCCTCTAAAGGGGTAGGCAGATGTGTTCAGTATACCACGGTACACCCTCATTTCTGTTAAAGTTGTTATTGGGATACCTCTAATCTTGTAAGTATATACGAATTTGTGTGGGGTAGGTAGGTACAACTAAAAAGTGAAAAATAAAAACTTTTTACAAAAAAAAAAAAAACTACCAACTTCAAAAAAAAAACTACAAAGAGAAAAATGTGTCAATAAACGAAAATGCGGAACCAGCGACACCGACTTCCGAAATTAAAGTTATTTTTCTCTTTGTAGTGTTTTTTTTTTAAAGTCGTTTGTTTTTAAGTTACTAACAATAGTATTTTAAGGGCAATTAGTTGTCCGAAATAAAATGATTTTTTATTATTAGAACTAGCTTGTGCCAGCGACTTCGTCCGCGTGAAATTCCTTGCTCTCCCGATCCCGACCCATCCTGTCGCATCGCATCGCCCGCGCTTGTATTTTGTTTTCGCTCAGCGATCTTCATGACTTGTTTTGTTTTTCTCGGCTCCTAAGGGTCCTAGCGTGATGTTAAGTAGCTTATAACATTCTGTAAGAATGAGGCTATCATATGAAAGAAAGAAAGAAGAAAGGAAGAAGAAAGAAAGAAGAAAGAAAGGAGAAAGAAAGAAAGAAGAAAGAAAATACATTTATCTGCGGTAAACATGACGCAAAAAAGAACATAAAGCACAAAAAAAAAAATAAGTAAGGGTTGGGGGAAACATGCGTCACATCCATTCAAAACGGCTATCGCTCAGTATTATGCTGCGACCCTATGCAAGACATAAAATATGCAAAAATAATTTTTCAAGTCCTTCTGGACAGTTTCATAGATTAGCGCGTTCTACTTAACATCACGCTGAGACACCTAGGATCCGAGGAAAAATTAAAAAACCGGTCAAGTGCGATTTGGACTCGCGCACCGAGGGTTCCGTACAAATTTGTAGGTATGTAATTAAAAATTAACGGTTTTCGCAATTTTTCCTTTATCTGTGCTATAAGACGTTGCTTCGTACCAAATTTCAAGATTCTGAGTTCACGGGAAGTACCCTGTAGGTTTTGATACTCTTGCGAGTGTCGAAAATTTGCGGCATAAGCGGCTGTATCTTTTGATTGCGTTGGCTTAGAAGTTTGATTTTTCACAGCTCAAAGGGTCAATAGACCTGAATGTTTGATATAAATTCCAGCTTGATACCTTCATGCGTCCCTGAGAAAAAGGGTCTTGACAGACAGACGGACGGACGGCTAACAAAGTGATCCTATAAGGGTTCCGTTTTTTCCTTAGGTACGGAACCCTAAAAAGGGGAAGAACAGAGTAAAACACAGTAATCATCAAATCACGGGGACAGAAGCTAGTTAGATATTTAATAAGGTTTGTTTAAAAGCTATAAATAACAAATCAACAACTAACATGACTTACCCGCACAATGATCCTATCACTAGCAGAGGCCGCGATGATGAAGTCAGTGTGTCCCACGTGCGCCCTCAGAGCGACCACCAGCTGGAAGTGTCTCTGGTCGGGGTTGGGCCTGCCTTTCTTTCTCATGTTATTGTTTGTGGTTTCGGCAAAGTGGAGACGGCCGACGGTGACTTTTGCGCCTTCGCGGCGGATTTCGACGCTGAAGGAGGTGGAAAAATAATAATTAATAATAATAATAATAAAAAAAATGAAAAAAAACATAAATATTTAAAAATGTAATTTGTAAGTATTTAAGTGAAATAAAGGAAATAATAATAAATAAATAGTAACGATAAATAAAAAAAATATAATAAATAATAATATAATAAATATTTATATTATTATTTAATTTTAGATTAAAAATGTATTAAACTAGTTTGCCACTTTATTCCCAACCACTGGGTTGCAGTCACACGAGTTGCAGTCAATTTGTGTAAAACAGAATCTGGATTAGTTGGTGACTAACCAGAAAAGCGCCGAGTAAATGAAACTCGACGAATTCAACTATCTTGAAACCTGTGTCCCATGTGCGTTAGGCCTGTTTTTAACCGACTAAAACAGGAGCTTCTAAAAAAGGAGGAGGTTCTCAATTCGGATGTTTGTATTTTTTTTTATGTTTGTTCGCGCATAACTCCGTCGCTTGCCAACCGATTTGAAAAGTTCTTTTTTTGTTGGAAAGGGTATAAGTACTTCCCAAATGGTCCCATAGAAATTTCATCAAAAACGGTTTAGTAGTTTGTTTTTTTAAACCAAAATTACTGGTAAAAATTACAACTAATAAAAAGTGAAAAATAAAAACTTTTTTGCAAAAAAAAAAAACAACGGACTTCCAAACACGACACTACAAAGTGAAAAATAACTTTAATTTCGGAAGTCGGTGGCAAACAACGAAAATGCGAACCCAACGACACCGACTTCCGAAATTAAAGTTATTTTTCACTTTGTAGTGTCGTTTTTGGAAGTTTTTTTTTCGATCACATATTGACACGTTATTTAGAACTAGCTTTACTTTATACCTCGGGTTACTACTGTCGACTATAATCAGCAAAACTATAATATAAGGCTGTTTAGTTGCTGTACAGTCACGAACGAAATATGTATGTATACACTCGGCTTTATTCAAAAGCAATTTACTCCTTTATTTTTGAATGAAATTTTATGTTGTTACGAACATAGCATTTTCGAACCCATATGTTTATGAAATGTGTATGCGTATTTCAACGTTGCATTCGTTATTTCACGAAAAAATTACAATCGGAAGTTGCCAAGTGTTGACATATTGGTGCTCGTGACTGTACGACAATAATTATGTGTAATCATCAGTGATAGGAATAGGTAGTGCCTATTTGCCTAAACTTCGAAGAACAAGAAACGGAGACTTCCTTAGGACTATTTTTTTTCAGTTAGTAGTTCACTTTTAAAACTGATTGTCCAAAATGTTATACTTCAAAGGCTAATTTGTACTTTGATTTGAGTTAAAATTGCATCCCTCAACGTCAGTAAAATAAATATGACATAGATAGATAAACATAAATTTGTAACTTAAGTTTTTTCCGTCTGTACATTTTGTTTCATGCTTTCCAATTACGTCATATTTAAAAAATAATATAAATGTACATTATATTTGTTACAAAAATATTCTATGTGTTTTATTTTTCCTTTGGAGCCCATAGAGGATAAGTTATTATTATGGAGTTATAAATTATAAAATGTTATGTCTAGTCGCAAACTTTAGGTAAATATAGACGAATTACTTATTCCAAATAACATATCTTTTTAATGTATTTAAAAGTGTTGTCCCGAATTTCGGGACAGATTTCTCGGAAAAAAATTAGCCCTAAGGAAGTCTCCGTTTCTTGTCTCTGTTCTTCGAAGTTTAGGCAAATAAGCACTACCTATTCCTATCACTGGTAATCATAATAAAACTTACGGTACAGGATGGAACGGTTTCTTTGTTCTGTCTGATTGACTTTGTTCAATTCTTACTTCTTGACTTGGGTCCTCCGCCTGGAATAAAACACCCTTATAAGAATACATAATTTCTAAAACAGTATAGAAGAACTAAGAAAGTTTTGTGTGCTTTTAAAAGCCCGAACTCCTGCTTTGCACATTTTAAGGAACTCATCCATTTCTTTTTTGGTATACTGCGGTCTCGTCATAGCACCATTTTTTTTGCTTTTAATAATTGTTGCATCATCATCTGCTGAACATAGGTCTTTCCTAAGTCCAGTTCCGTGTAGCCAGTTATTTGGTCCACATGTCACATTTGTTAGCTCAAATCTGCCTAGCCTCTTTCCAACTATGTTGGTCGGCTTCCAGTCGTAACCGGATGCAGTTGAATATCAGTATTTTACATGGAGCGACTGGCTATCTGACCTCCACAACCCATTGCTGGCTAATATGATACCCCTTGGTAAGATTAGTTGTCAGACTTTCGGGCTCCTGACTACCCGTAACGACTGTCAAAGATCCACGAATGATAGCCGGGACCAACGGCTTAACGTGCTTTCAGAGGCACGGACGGGTCTTGGTACAGTCAACAGCAAAAGTAGATGATCAAAATCAGAAATTCAATACTAATAAACGGAGTTCGCGTCAGAACTGTGCGGCGTCGAAGTGATTCAAAAGTATGTGATTGTAAATTATACCAAATATTTACTACTAGTACGCCACACAGTTCTGACGCGAACTCCGTTCATTAGTATTGAATTTCTGATTTTGATCATCTACTTTTGCTGTTGACTGTACGTAAAGATAATCACCCATGCAGAGACCAACCGCGGCAAGCGTAGCTTAACCTGATCGATCGACCTATGCGGCTGTTATTAGTTACGTCACAAGCCACATTTGTTACCAACTATAAACTAAATAATACTAATAACATTTTCGTCACCTTAACCCCGTAGAAGTGCAAACAGAAATTGCTGATTTTCTTGAATCCGTCACTAGTCTTCACATAGTGAGGGTCGCCCTGCATCTGTATCTGACAGGTGACCTGGAAGTGGTTCTTCTTCTGGCAGACGAAGGCCTCGTCTATTTGGGAGTAGTTGAAGCCTTTATCAGCACCCACTACGTAGGAGGGAGGTTGACTGGAAGATAAATACGGTTGTTGGATAAAATGGTTCAGCGTTTTTGATAGAGAATAAAAACTTGCATTTCCGGATTGACTATACTCTAAACATAGAAAATGCAGGGTGTAAAAAGACATGTCACATAGCCGTCAACTTGACGACACGGTTGGCGCAGTGGCTGAGCGATCAACTGCTGCGCTGCGTGTCGCGGGTTCGATTCCCGCACGGAACAAATATTTGTATTGCCTACAGGTAGTTGTTCTGGGTCTGGCTGTTTGTGTATGTGAGTTTAAATGTTTGTGAACGCACCCACGATACAGGAGTAATTCTTAGTGTGGGGCAGCGTTTTTTATTAAAAAAAAAAAGAAAAGAAAACTACAAATTCTGCTGTTACTATTCATTGTGTGCCCCTCATACAATAATTACAGCGTTTGCGCACTATATCCGAATTCCATCCGTCCGTATTTAGAACATTTCTTTCAGATCGTAATTTCGCGGATCTGCGAGATAATTCCATTACACAGTTTAAGTAGCAATGGGTTTCATTTTGACAGTTCAACAACATTAATTGCGTTATTTACGTTATTAAGCAGACACATTTTCAAACATATGAAGCAATGGATTAGAAATATCCTTCAAAATGATTCAGATTTAGATCGATAGTGTGTTACGCAATTAGGGTGCCGAATCGGATGCTGTGCGCAAACGCACTTAACCTTTTATTTTTAAATATTCCAGTATACTTGTTATTTAATCTCGAAATGGAAATTTAAATCTGCAGCCTACCTAAGATCTGTATTTTTTATTTTCATACTCACAGTGGCTTCAAGTTGCAGTCATACAGCGAATGCCACACGTTTTGTTGGAAGTTGCCGAACCTGATGCATTGCAGGGGAGCATCGTCACCCGCCTCGGAGCCGTCCACTGAGGGGGGCGCGGGGCGGGGGACGTGGGTTATACTCTCAGGGGATAGGGCTGCTGGTGGAAGTAAGACAAAGGTAAGAATGTTTTTTTTTTACGGTCGTACGAATCTGATCATCATCATCTGCCTAGCCTTTTCCCAACTACGTTGGGGTCGGCTTCCAGTCTAACCGGATGCAGCTGAATACCAGTATTTTACATGGAGTGACTGCCTATCTGACCTCCACAACCCAGTTACTGGGTAATACGATACCCCTTGGTAAGACTAGTCAGACTTTCGGGCTTCTGACTACCTGTAACGACTGTCAAAGATCCACGAATGACAGCCGGGACCAACGGCTTAACGTGCTTTCCGAGGCACGGAGGGGTCTCGGTATGTAAAGAAGGTCACCCATCCACAAACCAACCGCGGCAAGCGTAGCTTAACCTGACCGATCGACCTGTGCGGCTGTTATTATTTAGCCACGGGCCCCTCTCGTCGTACGAACCTGATCATCATGCATAATAAACGAAAATGATCTGCATAATTATATCTTGAAGATCCTGCAGTAACTTATAAGCTCTATGAAAGTTTTAACAAAGTAATTGTCATATTTAGCAGTTTACGTGCAACACTGCGAAACTATGCGTCTGGGTGCATTAGCACCTAAGATTCTCTTAATTAGTATCACTGTCCATAATTTTAATTGGCTTACGGGACAAACCGCAAATATTGCTCTTTTATTTCCATCGTTCATTCATACTCGCACACCATATATCCTAAAGACGTCGCATAGTCGAGAACTCCTCTGCCTCTCATACGGTGAATTCACTCTATATTTGAGCCACGCCCCCGTTGCTAACTTCAGTCTGAGCACGGCACTTGTTACGCGCGGCCTTGAATGCACCAATCACAGCGCACTAGACGTCCCCCGCGCTCCGCAAGTTTGGCAGCTTTGTTTGTAAGTAAAAAATCGGCTAAGCGGGGTCTTTAGGTTATATGGTCTGTGTTCATACTGCTAGCTTAACATTTAATAAAATACCAACTGGTTTATGATAGTTCCAAACAATGAACCCTGCTAGGGCACAGCAATGTATAGGCGACAGATTTTAATTGATTTAACATGCTATCATTATTCATTATTCACATAATTTGTTGATATAGAATAATTTAAAAAAAAAAAATTAATTATTATTATACATTATGTCATCCTTATAAACGAAATAAGTAAATTATCATTTTCATATTACAATCTCATACTACAATAGAGATTCTAAAATGTCTTTATTATCTCAGTTAATTTAATGTCAATAGATTAGTTTTACATATAATATGTCACATTTTCAGATAAAATAAAATAAAGGAAATAGAAAGTAATCACTAAAAATACAGGAGTGAGGCAGTAGCGGACTGATGTCTTATAGAGTACCTAGTTATGTATGTGTAATGTGTTCAAGTCGATATTAATTTATTTATTTCTCAGTTAAAAATTCTTTTAGGCTATAATATGATTTTAAGTTTAAGTAGTTTTGTAGGTCATTTTTGAATTTGTTGTCGTACTCTGAATCCTTAACTTTATTCGGGAGTTTGTTATAGATTTTAACGCACATGGCCAGAGGCCCAGAACGAAACATAGCTAGTCTTGAAGTTGGTACCGCTAATTCGTTTAGATATCGATTTCTAAGACTGCGTTGCTGTGGGCGTTGCTGTTTTGCTAGCGGAAAAAACGATGGGTATTTTCTCACAAATTTACTAGCTTCTAGGATATAAATACCTGTTAGCGTAAGAATTTTATGTTCTATAAAGTATTGTTTGCAACTTTCCGTACGTTCTATATTTACTAGGATTCGAACGCATTTTTTTTGTAAAATAAATAGTCGCTCTATATCTACACTATTTCCCCACAGTATAATTCCATAGTTTAGCCACGAATATGCGTATGCGTAGTAGGCTGAAAGAGCTGTTTTGAAGTCGGTTGCTTTTTTTAGTTCTCTTAAGGCGTATGTAAAGCTAGCCAATTTATTTGATAGGGTTTGTATATGACCTTTCCAGTTTATATTTGTATCAACAGTCAGGCCTAGCAGTGAAAAGTCGTTTACACATTGTAACTTTGTATTATTATATGAGAAGTCGATATCTACCTTTTCTTTCTGATATGGTCTATATTGCATCAGCTTCGTCTTCGAGAAATTTATTTCTAAATTATGGTCTTTCAACCATGCCACTATATTAGTAAGAATGTCATATAAGATTTCATTTAGGGTCCCGTTATTATCATAAGGAAGAATTATTGAAATGTCGTCAGCAAATAGGACGCTGTATGAATTTATTTCTTTAGGGAGGTTATTTATATATATTAGAAACAATAGGCACCCTAAAACACTACCTTGAGGAATTGACATGGTTACTTTTGCTCTCTCAGATTTAACACGCATTATCTGGCCAGTCTGTGCATCTTTATAATCTACTTCTACATATTGTTCCCGATTTTCTAAGTAAGAGCAAAACCATTTGTAGGCTGTGCCTCTGACACCTATTTCATATAATTTATTTAGAAGGATCTTGTAAGACACTCTATCATAGGCTTTGCTCATGTCTAGTAAAATCCCTACTGCGTGTTTTTTATTATTTATTATATTTAATGCTTCTTGTATGTATTTGAATATTGCCAGTGTAGTAGATTTGTTTTTCCTAAAACCATTTTGACTATCGTTGAAGATTTTGTACTTTTCACAAAATGAGTAAAGTCGTTTCGACATTGCTGTCTCAAAAATTTTCGCGAATGTAGGTAGTGCGGCTATAGGCCGAAAATTGTTTGTATCGGTCTGATCTCCCTTTTTATGGATCGGTTTTATTACTGCTACTTTAAGCAGGTCGGGAACACATCCTTCGTCGAGGGACTGATTTATAAGTAGGGTCAGTGGCATTAATAATTCCTCAGCGCATAATTTTATTAGTGTTGGCGGTAGCTCATCGTGTCCATAGCTTCGTTTATTTTTAAGTTTTTTAATTATAAGTTTTATTTCGTTTGGGTTCACTGGGCTAATGTAGATAGAGTTTTCGCTTTGTGGGGGCCCCGGGCGGCCAGTTGCAGCATTATCTCCGATTGTACTGTCCGATTTGCCAACTGATATGAAATAGTCATTGAAAGCGTTTGCTATGACTTTCGCATTATCTGTAAGGTTATTATTCACGCGCAATTGCATATTACCTGTTGTTTTTTTGTTTTGTCTATTTGTACGCTCTTTAATTATTTGCCACATTGTTTTGGTTTTATTTTCAGATTTGTTTATTTTTTTTTTAATATAATTTAGTCTTTTGGAGTAGGTTACCGTTTTCTTGAGTATTTTTTCGTATTGTTTGTAATGTTTATGTAGTATATCATTATTGGTTGTAGTTATTAGTGCTTTTAGTAACCTTTTATGTTTGCATGCCACTTTTAAACCAGTAGTTAACCACGTTTTAGGGGGCGTGTTTTTAATTTTTATGTTTTTCTTCGGGATGCACTGATCTAACATTTTTTGTAGATGGTTATGGGAGGATATGTAATTTGTGTTAGCGTTTTGATCTGTGTCAATTTTATTACTCCAATCTACTTTCCGTAGTTCAGCTTTGAACGCTTCCATATTTTGTTTATTGTAAAGTCTCTTTTGAGTTGTCATCTGTGTCATATTTTTTATTATAGGGTCGTTAGTAGGTATTGAAATCGTTATTCCTTTATGGTCTGAGAGTCCCAGGTTTAAAACTTCTAAGTCAAATTCATGAATGTGGTTGTTTGTGAATATTAGGTCGATACATGTTGAGCTCGTGGCTGTTTCTCGCGTAGGTTCCGTCACTAGCTGTCGGAGGTTGTAGTTAGTCATAAAGTTCAGGAGAGCAAAAGAATTTCTATTTTTTTCTAGAATATTTATGTTAAAATCTCCTCCGATGATTATATCTCTTTGTTTGTTCTTTACGTTAAGTTTATGTAAGAGTTTTTCTAGGGAAGTATAAAATATTTCAGATTCCCTGTTCTTCTGCGGCCAATAGACAACTAACAGTAAAAGATTAAGTTTAGGTATCTCCACTCCACAGGTTTCAAAGATGCATTCAACTGACATGTCTGCTATGTCATGTCGGACCTTAAATTCAATATTATCTCTCAAAAACATACAAACACCACCTCCGGTGTGGGTCGCGCGACAGTATTTAGCGGCTAAGTTATATCCCTGTAGTTGTAACAGGTCTTTTTTTATTATTGTAATCCAAGTTTCTGTAAGACAAAGTGCTTCTATTTTGTATTCATTTGTAATTGATTCTAAAATGTATCGTTTATTTTTTAAGCTTTGTATGTTTTGATAAACAATATCTAATTTCTGTGGATGTAGGTGTATAGTATTGGGAGTGGAGTTTTTAGTGGCGAAAAAACTTTGTATTTGCTCGTGTTGGTGAGTGTACATCTGTCGTTTCCTGATACGAAATTGGATTATTTAAATTCCTTATTGATAGTACTAAATCTTCCAAATTAGATATTATAATTTTTTTGCCAACATGATTTATTGCTCCGGAACGCTGATTATACATATCGAAATCGTACGAAAGGTTAAGGTTGGAGTCCAATATGTGTGCGTACTCGTACGTTTGCGCATCCATGAAAAGAAGATTGTTGAACGTTTCTAAACGGCTATTATACAAAGAGGTGCTATAGTGTAACTGGTGTTTAGCATAAGAATAATTAAATTTAAATTTATAAGTAGGCAGACAAATAACAATGTTGGTATGGGTTAACATTAATAGTTTTTCTCTTATAAACATAACTAAATCTACATAGTTTTGAGTAGTACGGAAATCCTCTTCGCCGATGTAGACTATGCAGCAGTCCTCAATCGTAAAGTTTTGAAGTTTTGTCTCAATTGTTTCTAAGATTTGTTTTATTCCACATTTAGGTTTGCGATAGTGGCAAATTTCGTATTCTCGAAGGCTAGTTTCTTCTGTAAGAGCGTATAATTCATTGGAAGTTTCGCTACTTAGTATACTTATTTTAGGTTTATTATTCGAAGAAATGCGCGGCAGTTTTGTGTTGGTAGTTTGTATGGCGGCATGTTTCGGTACATCTGAGTCCTGATTCTTTGGTGACATAATTTGAATAGCCTCGTTGTTTACCGTAGATTGAGTGTTAGATTCCGGGACAGAGGGTGATTTCTGCTTTGTGAGTGGAGAAGCTTTGAAGGAGTCAGTGAGCCTTCGTTTGGCAGTATATTTATTTGCGGAGGAATGAACTTTACGTAATGTCGATAAAGGGCTTCTACAGATCTGTTTAAGTATTTCAACCTCTTGTGTCAATTGAAGGATTTGTTTCTTCAAGTCAGAATTTTCGAGTATCACATTTTCTAATTCATGTTGAGTGCTTTCTAAGTTAACATTTAATCTATTTATTTCACTTTTCATTTCCTCTCTACACAGCGCTATAATATTGGAGGATACATCTAGACTTTTGCCCAACAGCTCCTCCGAACAAGAAGAATTTATAGACACGCTCATGTCTATTTGATCCAATGATTCGCATTTTTGCATTGGTCGTCTTTGGGTAACGTTGTTGAGCTCCGCCATATTTTTGCTGTTTATGTTATAATAATATAAGTTTGGTCAATTTTTTGTTCCGGTTTACTCAATTTAATTTACTTTTCTACCACAAGGAAGATTATTTTGTGAACTGGTATCCCCAATCACTATCTAGCGCCCCTAGTGGGCAGTAGCGTTATTATTTTAGTTCACTTTTTCGCCACGTGAACCGTTTTGTACGATGTTATGGCGCTAGTGGTCGTTTCAACTGCGCTTAGGTTGGTAGAACTGATATGCTGATCTTGCTGTCACTTAGTACGTCCATTCGCCACTTAGGCGGTTACATATGTCGTTTTGGCGCTAGTTGTTTGTTTTTAAATAAAATAAACGAACTCACAAAAGTTAAAGTCTTACTTGAGGTTGATAAAGTGGTTTCGTTCACTGTTTATAGTTTTCTATTTCTTCTTTTGATGCACTAAAAACGTAATAATTGATAAGAATTTTCAAAAGTCACTTTTTCACTGTTTATTACTGAGTTTTGGTATTCACTATTGTTCTTTTCAGTAACTGTCCTGGAACTCGATAGTTTCACATTGAAAACGTTGTCACTGGTTTATTATGTTGTTAAGACTTTAATGATATTATTTTTCGAGTATAAACGCATATTAAAGATTTTAATTCTTTTTTAATTATGGAGCCAATGTTTACATTTGCCAGGGTTGCCAGCGTCTCTAGAAATTATGTTTGTTCTATGAATTATGTTTACCAATTTCAGTTTTATAAAAACAATTCCCAATAACTCACCAGGCTCACACTTCACTTGTGAGTTTGTATCCTGTGAATGCTTCCTCTTCTTCGTGCTGGGTTCCTGCAGGCTGGTGTACACAGGCGTCAGGGTCTCGTGACCCAGCGCCACCAGCTGCGGGTTTATCATGCCTTGCTCCAGCTCTGGCATGTCTACCCTCATCTGACTGTATCTGGGGAGAAGGGAAAAGTTGAGTCTTTTTTCAAAGAATGTTCAAAGTTTAAGGGTCGTTGAGGACAGGTATCATAATCAGCTTATAATGTTCCCACTGCTGGGACACAGGCCCCTCTGTGAGAGGGAGTGGGCCGTAATCCACCACGCGGGCCCGGTGCGGGTTGGTAGATGTCACATGTCTTGAATTTTTGGTTCTAGGAGATGTCGGTTTCCTCACGATGTTTTCCTGCACCGTTTTGAGAGCAGTGGTGATGAAATAATTTACACAAAGTAAAGCGCCTGCCTGGGTTCGAACTTACGACCTACAAACTCGTAAGTCGCGGCGGTTACCACTGGGCCACCACTGCTCTCCACAGGCAGCACAGCTCTGGACAGGTATAATTTACAAGAAAAACTAATGTGGGGAATTATATTTGCTATATAATTTAACCAGCACTTGTGCAAAAGTGATGAAACAGGTAAAATTTTCACGTAAGCCTGTGAAAAGTCAGAATCCTACTAATATTATAAACGCGAAAGTTTGTATGGATGGATGGATATTTGTTACTCTTTCACGCCAAAACTACTGAACGGATTTGGATGAAATTTGGCACACAGATAGTTTATAACCATGATTAACACATAGGATACTTTTTATCCCGATATTCTCACGGCATCGAAACTTATGCGGGTGAAACCGCAGGGCGCTAGTACCCTATAAAAATAAACCAGTAAAACCTTCCATAGTAACTCAAAGCCGCCTTTTTCTAAAATGGAATCCTAAAATGTAAAATAGGTGTGCATCGTCTTCATTTAGCCGAAAGAAGTTCACAATTGCTGGACATATACCACCCTCAAACATCGCCACATTGACTGATCCCGCACTTCTCGCAACCAGCAGATTCCGGTGACCTTCTCCAGGTCATCGGGACATGGTGATAGTTCTCCCAATTACAAATAATTAATTATGTGTCTCACCTGTTCTGATAAACATCGCCCAGCCCCAAATCATGTCTCACAGTCCTGATCCCGAGCTCCACAATATTTGAATCCTGGGGCAGCACCACCACATCATTTAAATTACTCCTCAACACCTCATGGTCAATATTATCTGTCTTCAACTCCTCGTAGATGTAGTCGCCATTTTGTTGCAGGATCTCGTGTGTGGATATGTGGTCGTGGACTAGCATGTAGTCAGAACTGAGGACTGTTTGGGGTACCGCTATGGCGTGGGAGACCGCGGTCTCTGAAGGGCTGTAGGGATTCTCTGATCCTGAGTCCGGTGGACTCTCTGGGAGTTGGTGGCCCCTGAAATTTGAATAAGGGTTGTTGTAACACATAGGTATGTAGTTTTGCTAAGAAGTAGAAGATTGAGAGAAAAGTTGTGGCCTGTTATGTTGCTTTCTTGCTGGCCCGGCAAATAGATCTAGCTGTTAGATCGTGAAAAAAATTCCCATATTTGTTTCGGTGACTAATAACAGCAGTTCCAACCAACCCTGAGGAATAATTGAACCGGTATTAAGCTGCATCCCGTTAGACTAGAAGCCGACCCCAACATAGTTGGGAAAAGGCTAGGCAGATGATGAATTCACCAAACTTAGTAAATAAAATATGTTAGTCGACCGGCAGCGGCATATAGTGATGATCGTCTACTACTGGTTAATGACCGTCAAGCCATTCTCTGTAGGGTTAACGTTGTGTTGTGAACTTGTGATTATCTTATTATACATCCAATCAAAAAAAAAAAAAAAATCAATTGCTGTTCGTTTGAGTCGCTAAAACTCGAGAACGGCTGGACCGATTTAGCTGATTTTGGTTTTGAAATGTTTGTCGTAGTCCAGGGAAGGTTTAAACGGTGAAAAAATATGGAAAAATTGAGAGGAAGATAGTAAAAACAACAATTTTATTTTCCCATATAAACTGTTCTACCTACTTTCCTGTCAAACATTTGACGAACGTCCCTTTGGTACGGTAGACTCGGGTCCACTCGAATTGAAGCAGTTTAGGAGTAGGTTAGGAGTACGGTAGGAGTAGGTTAGCAGTAGGGTAAGAGTAAGGTAGGAGTAGGGTAGGAGTAGTCGAGAAGTAGGTTACGAGTAGGGTAGGAGTAGGGTAGGACACCACGCGAACGATGTAGCGAGGGGCAGTTAGAAATAATTTATATGGCAAAACAACGTTTGCCGGGTCAGCTTGGTATAAAGTTTATTGGAATAAGAAGATTCTGTATCCTACTTAGAGTAGGTTACAATTCCTACAGAAGACCGTGTGGAAATGGAAGACTTCCTTACCCAGTCCGGCGCGGGTCGATAGTCTGGGGTGCATAGCAGCCCTCGCCGACGGAGCTCATGTACGCCTCTATGTCCAACTCTTCGATGAAGCCCGGACCTGGAACAAAGGATATAATATTTTAGTTTTTTTATAATCATTAGAATCAGTAATACAATTTGTGAAGTTAGCGTAATCCTAAAATGTCAAGATTTCATAAAATAGTCATTCAGTAGGATTACTTGATCTTAGAGAGTTGTGTTGATGACTTTAATGATTATAATTCTGTAAATACATATTTGTTACGGCCGCGAATCATATTTTAATCAACGTACAACTTAGTACTGACCAGCAAATTGCAAAAACCGTAAGAAAATTTGAATTTCGCGGGCTACCTTGGAACATCCACCTTAACATAATTATCAACGTAATCATCGTCTCTATGTTAATTAATATAATTGGTGTTCTACCGTTTTATTTAACTATAAATAAATAATGATTCCTTTACAAAATCTTTGCATGTGTTCAATGTTACCCAACCCTCGCATACCGATGACATTACCGCATTCGACACTTCAATCCATATGCATCGATACAGTATCAATTAGTTCGAAGTCAATAACTTTTCATTTTCCGCCCATTACACCGTACAATCACTTTCGCAAACGCATAAAATTATAAACAAATACTGTTATGGTGACTGCATCGTCGGTATAGTGATCGCAGACGCTACTGCTAAGCACGAGATCTTGCACCCTTATTGCATAACACACTTTTTTTTATTTGGTTGGTAAATCATTAAATAATTTAACAGACACACACACCCCAAACGCACATCACACACACACACACACCACACAAACATCACACATACACACGCACCATACCATACGTGAAATCACCTCTCTAGTCTCCACTCTGGCCTGCCAGGGTAGCGGGATCGTCCGAAAGGGTTACCGCTGCCCTGGAACATAAAGGGCTAAGGAAGGAACACGGGTGGGTTTTAGTCAGTAAGAGTCTGACACTCCCTTCTGCTCCACCCAGGGCGGGAGGAGTCATTTGATGATTTCCCATCCTCAAAAAAAAAAAAAAAATAGTCTCCACTCTGGACTCTCTGAACTCTGGAAACTATGAGCCCCAAGATACAAACTAACTGTCTAGTTTGGGGCTCACTAGCAAATACCATATTGTAAACTAGCTGTAGGTAATATTTTAAGCCACTCATGACTCATGTTTTAACTTGCTGTTAACCTTTGAACCTGCTTACTGTACTGGGCAATAAAATATTTTCTATTTCTAATTTCTCCCGCTCTGGGCGGAGCGGGAGGGCGTGTCAGACTTTTACTGACTAAAACCACCCGTGTTCCTTCAGTTGCCTGTGCCAGGGGCCACGGTAACTCTTTCGAACAACCCGTGACCCTGGCAATCACAATCCGAGAGTTTTGAAGGATATTACTAATCCATTGCTTGATGAGTTATAATATTATCATAGCGGAAGTTTCTCAAACCAAAACCAAGTTCGCCTGTATACAATTCAAAAAACGCTCTGCTCAGCTATACGATAGACTTAACAAAGAGATTTACGTATATACTATTTAATTGGATAAAACCACTGACCTATGATGAAACGGAGGCGCTGCTAGGATAAAATATACCGCTACACCTACCTAATGCCTGCACCATTCATAACCTTATGCAATTATGCATACACTCTGATTCATTCGTGAACACATTCACACACCCTCGCATTCACACACACACCCCTACTCACTCTCACTCACACACTCGCATGCCTGCGTGCGCGCTGCATGTTTAGCTTAATATTTCTCTTTTTTCTTTTGTATTATTATTCCCTTTTGATTTGCATACAACAAATAGGTACATACCTAAACGTTACTTATTAAGTTATGGAAGAGCGGAGTCTCCTAACACAGGCATATCTGCTTAAAAGGAGGCTCCAATCACTAGTTTTTTAAAATTTCGTCTGCTCAACAACGTGAATAACGCAATTAATGTTGTTGAACTTTCAAAATGAAACCCATTGCTATCGATTGTCATTTTATGTGTGTTACACAATTACCCCGTTGCCGTTGGGTTCGATTCCCAGGTCGGGCAAAGTGTCATTGTATTTTTCTATTAGGAATTTAAGTGAGTCTGGATTTGTGCACTGTTGATGGCTATAGACTCGCCTCCTATATTTTTTTCACATATTACATACACAAACAGCCAGACCCGGAACAACTACTTGTAGGCCATACAAATATTTGTTCCATGCGGGTATCGAACCCGCGACACGCAGCGAAGCAGTCAATCGCTTAACCACTGCGCCAACCGTGCCGTCGCATAAGTCGCATTACATGGGGCTTAAACATAACTGGCGAAATGTATGTGTGCTATAGGTACACCTCTGGCTAACCCTTCTGGGTATACAGGGGTGATGTTATATGTGTTATGGTATATTTCACTTACGTGACTTATAATTTATTTTGCTCATTCCCCATTGACGCACATGAAAACTACATTGAAAATAGAATTAGTTGCGATGTAGAAGACGAAACAAAAGAATAGTATGTATCTAGAATTCTAGAGTTGAATAGTTTCTAACTACAGTCCGTTCACAGTTATTTTATCTATGACTAGCTTTTGCCGGCGACTTCGTTCGCGTAAAATTTCTTGTTCCCCGACCCACCCCGACGCATCTCTCGTCTGACTTTTTTTCTTTTCATAACTTCACGCTAGGACCTAGGTTATGATTCTGGGAGAATAGTCGACATCGGCTCAAGGGCCAAAAATAAAAAAAAAATCTGTGGTAGAAACAGAGGAGCAATTCTCGTAATTTTAAGAACGTAAACAGTTTGATTTCAGTCTTAATCTGTCAAAAATACCTCTAATTTCCCTACATTTTTGTCATTTGTTTGTTTTGTTGCCGAGATGAGACTGCGACTAGATTTTGAACGTTTTAAATTACGAACCTTCAACTATGCTAATGTTAGAAGTTACAGTTAAAAGTACGATTCGAATGAATTAGTAAGTTCAAGTAAGCATATTTGTCAAATAGGTAGTTTGATTGACTCATGTTTACCAATTTAATGTCATTAAAATTGTAACCTACACAAAATGTGGTCACACTTTTAATCGGTCATCACTAAGCTATGCATTCTATAAAAACTTTTTCAATTAGCACAAAATCTAAACACTATTCTATAAGATTTATGATATCCTAGTTAGAGAGATCTCAAAAGATTGATAATGAGGTAAATTGTTCAAGGAGCCTCTCCAAGAAATTCATCTTCCACGAAAAAGACGCTTAAAAGAAACAAAAGAATCACTACACTGCAAGATTCCAAATCACAAGTCACAACATACTCTAAAGATTAAACCTTCAGAACTTAGAAAAACCAGATCATATCGTTTCAAAACACACGCACAGTATATAAAACTATACTTTTACTCAACTATAGCACTACTTGCGCGGCTTGATAGACAATAGATACTGCCTGTCTGTGCTTGCGAAATACACGCAATTGTTTACGCATTCGACCAGCGCTTCCGCACCCTCCCATATAAGTGCGCAAACGCATGATACGGACTTCTGTGTAGCATGAGATTGAGATCTTATAGCCGCTTGCCAGTCATCTTAAGCAGTGTGAATGAATAAATAAATTACACGATGTCTTTCAGCCCTCAAAAGTCATCATTCTTCTGCCAACGTCATGACCCCTCTTTCATACGTTTCTATCAGTCATCATCTTAATGATCACCCCCTTACCAGCTATATCATTTTAAAAATCAAAATATTTTATTTCACATAAACCTACATGGGCACTTATGAAACGTCAGAAGCTAGGTGCACGGTTCCAATTGGTCGTTTCCTATTGAGATGAGCCGGCAAGAAACTCCACAGTCAGGCCCGGCTTCTACCACAGCGGAGACGAGCGGAGAGGAGAAGAGATGTTTTGTAAACGACCAATAAGATAGCTACGCGCAGAGGAGATCTGGAAATAACGATATCTTATTGGTCATTTACAAAACATCTGAAGACCAATTCTCGTAATTTAAAACGTTCAAAATCTAGTCGCAGTCTCATCTCAGCTACAAACAAATGTCAAAAACTTGTCAAAATGTAGGGAAATTCGAAGTATTTTTTGACAGATTGAGACTGAGATCAGACTGTGAACGTTCATAAAATTACGAGAATTGCCCCTCTGCTCTCCTCTCCGCTCTTCTCCGCTTTGGTGGAAACCAGGCCTCTTTTAAAAATTATTGGCTTTTGCAATGTTTTCAAATTACAGTGAGATATGGTGAGACAGTGTAGTATCATTTTTTACACAATACATCCAACATTGCTTTAACCTGTCTGTACTTTTGCTTGCCCTACTTTGCAGTAATGATTAACCTCGGCATAATCATCATCTTCTTACTTGGTCGGAGCAACACGTTTTCTGCTAGGTATACTCTAGTATAAACTAAGCAAAAAAGACGAGAACTCTCTGTTAGCATTCGAACGGAAAATCCTCAGGCGCATATTCGATGCAGTGCTGAAAAACGAGCAATGGCGAACGCGCTACAAACATGAGCACCGAGATGTACGACTAGCCTAATGTAATTAAAACCATCAAAGTAGTCTTCGATGGGTAGGACATGTCGCAAGAATGGACGAAGCCAGAACACCCAAACGTTTACTGGATAGTAAACCGGATGGTCGGAGAAGTCGAGGGCGGCCCAATCTCAGATGGTTGGATGGTTTAGACCATGACTTAAGAACTGTTGAAGTGAGAAATTGGAGAGAAAAAGCCGGAAATAGGTCATGTTGGAGAACTATACTAGACCAGGCTAAGGCCCACTCGCGGCTATAAAGCCTTAGATGATGATGATACTCTGGTATGGAACGCCTAATGTAGCTTCGATATTTTATAAAGTATCATTTCTTTTTCTACGCACCGGAATACCAAGAGTCACCATATTTTTTAACTTTCATGGGAACAGCTATATTTTTTGTCACTGATCGACAATCATGCGTTCCGATACGACACTTTCGACGATGCGTAAACATATACAATTGAAGCACGCAAGCAAACACTGAAGTTGCATGTTAAAACATAACGGAATGATATGCGTAATGTGTAACAGTTCCTTATCTAAGTACCATTGCACAAGACACATAAAAGAAATGGAAGAAAGTCATAAGCAGTGATAGGAATAGGTAGTGTCTATTTGCCTAAACTTCGAAGAACAGAGACAAGAAACGGAGACTTCCTTAGGACTTTTTTCACTCACTCACTAAAACATTGTGTACGTCATTAATATATACTAACACAATTTTTTATTTTGATTTTACAGTAAATTATTTAATTCAATGTAATGTTAGTATTGTTTAAATTGATTTTAATTCTACTTCAGTGTCTGTGGTCTACGTACCAATTGATTTTAATATAATTTAATGTATTGTATGAATTATTATCTGAAATAAATTAATTATTATTAATATTATTAAAAGTGTTGTCCCGAATTTCTGGACACATGTCCCGGAAAAAATTTAGTATAAGGCATTCTACAAGCAGCCAAGTCCTAGAGTAGAAACTGCAACAGTATAAGAAGCATAGGACGTTGACTAGACTCTACACATGACGTCACAAATAAAGGAAGTGCATAATCAGCCTATAATGTTCCCACTGCTGGAACACAAGCCTCATCGAGAGGGAGTGGGCTATTATCTACCACGCAAGCCCAGAGCGGGTTGGTATCTACCACTTTGAATTTTTGGTTCTAGGACATGCCGGTTTCTTCACGATGTTTTCCTAAACCGATTTGAGAGCAGTGGTGATTAAATAAAGTGCCTGCCTGGATTCGAACCCACGACCTACAACTCCTAAGTCGCAACCGCTACCACTGGGCCATCACTATTAGTAACTGTCTTCGTTGAGTGAAGATAAAAGTGCTCATGCTGTTTCCCGGGGTGCATTAGACTAAAGCTTAGCACCGTCTCTTGTGAAAGCTCTATAGGGTAGTTGCCTGAGTAAAAAAATAATAATTATATTTAGTCCGTCATTTAGATTATCGAAAAATAATGGTTTTTTACGTATTTTTTCTTTTGTCAATCAAATAAAAAATGACAAAGATAAAGCGGTCGTGACGTCACTTGCTTGCAAAAATGTCGCAAACAAGTGACGTGACGCGGAACTTTAACGGGCGATATCTTCATCATTTTTTATATAATTGACAAAAGAAAAAATACGGTTTCAATATTTTTTGATAATCTAACTGACGGACTAATTACAATTTTTTAGGAAAATAGCCTATTAAAAACCGTCGAATTTGATACAATAGGGTTCAATACTATACTAATATTATAAAGAGGAAAGATTTGTATTTTTGTGTGTGTGTATGTTTGTAATTAATAAACTCAAAAACCACTGTGCCGATTTCCAAAAATTCTTTCACCATGAAAAGCTACATTCACTCTGAATGACATAGGCTATATTTATTGCTAGAAAAGATTAGGGGTCCTTACTAAAACTTAAGTAACGTAACCCAAGGTGTAAAAAAGTGCCCTAAAACGTCTTTCGTCGCATGCGCTGCGGAAATTATTGATGATTAAAGAACATATCAATATTTACAAAAAACCACCCGTGCGAAGCCGGGACGGGCCGCTAGTCACTAATAAACCAAGATTGAATACCTATCCTGCTTTTCTTAGCTAGCCGTCCGATGACCGTTGGGGTATACGTGTTCTTGAATGGAGACCGCGAATCGGTAAACGTAAGGTGGGACGCCCTCAGGCTAGGTGGAGCGACGATCTTCGCAGGATGGCTGGTAGCAGCTGGATGAGAGTTGCCGAAAATCGAGTTGAATGGCATGCAATAGGAGAGGCCTATGTCCAGCAGTGGACTGCTGTAGGCTGATGATGATGATGATCCTGCTTTTTTTTTTAATTTTCCCACCTTAGCGAGGGTTTCTACGCACATTTTCTCCTACCGTCGTCATAAATCGGTAGCCCGCGCGCATAATTTCAATAAACTTTGCTTGTACTATAGTTTTCACGATGCGGCAGTGCGTGACCAGTGATCAAGCAGTAACTGCATCAATTATCTAGATATTTGCAAATCCTATTGCCTTTAATCATGTATGTGGGAAAAACTTGGTTGAGTTGTATTTTTGGTGTAAAGGTTCCGTAATTTATTAAGATAAGAAAAAATTGGACTGACTCGTTGATCTCGAGCGTCTATTGAACAAGGGGTCTGGTCCCTGAATCTAGCTGTGTTAGTCATCATTTCAGCCGGAAGACTTCCACTGCTGGACATAGGTCTCCCCCAAGCACCTCCACTTCGATGTTCGGTTCTGTGCTTCTCGCATCCAACGGGTTCCTGCGGCCTTCACAAGGTCGTCGGTCCACCTTGTGGGAGGTCTTCCAACGCTACGTCTTCCGGTACGCGGTCGCCACTCCAGAACCTTTCGGCCCCATCGGCCATCTGTTCTGCGAGCTGTGTTAGTGGGGTTAGGTAATAGGTAGGTAATACGGGCTGGTGTCCGCAACTCCGCGTCAATGCGCATATTTTGTGTAAGGGTGGGAGAATCGATTATTCAATCCACCCCAGCTCCTCAAGGAAGGCCAGCAACGCCTTGATGTTACTCACCGACCCATGGAGGGGTTAGTGGGGTTTCTTATTAGTAAATATTCGAAGACATGTGACATCCACCAACCCGAAGCTGCTGGTGCTATGTTATGTCAAACTCTCTCTCATGTTATTTTAAATTTATTTATTGTTTGCTACAAGTAGAAAAGCAGTTCTTACCATATTATCGATCGCTGTACACCCATGCACACACGGAGTTTAGATCAGTGCCTGGTTAAATGTTACTGTACCACAAACAATTGCCTCCCCGCAATTCATGTTTTCTGTTTGGTCTAGCCTGCTTTTTTTATCTTTTGATCTGCCAATTCAAGGAACTCTCACTATCAACTTGCTGACTGCTTTATATTTTTAACAAAGCACGAACGAGGTATTTTCTTGTCATGTGGCAATACGAGAGAAAAAATATATCTTTTCTACATAATAATATGTTGCGGTAGATGTCAATACCTCATCTCAAACATTAATTAAACTGACATTACGCAACATTAATTACGATATAAAAATACTTAATCTTCACCTCAGGGAACCCTGAAGATAAACATGTGAAGTAAAGTCATCGACACTGATTGAATGAATAAGTGATGATGCAGTGAAAGGACTGGGGTGAACGGCTTGTGCACGACTGTTTTATTGTGGAGGGAGATGCAGAAGTACCATTAAGTACTAATACGAACTGCACACGCCAACGGCACAGAAAACTGCAGCCGTCAACGCGTCTACTGCAGCCGGCGACGAGTGTCAACGCCTGCATTTGCCACATGCACGAGTGCAGTTGTCCCTGCCGTTAGCGCGTGCCGCTCGTATATCATCATCATCTGCCTAGCCATTTCCCAACTATGTTGGAGTCGGCTTCCAGTCTAACCGGATGCAGCTAAACACCAATATTACAAAATATTAAAATTCTGGTATTCAGCTGGAATACCAGTATTTTACATGGAGCGACTGCCTATCTGACCTCCACAACCCAGTTACTGGGTAATACGATACCCCTTGGTAAGACTGGTTGTTAGACTTTCGGGCTTCTGACTACTCGTAACGACTGTCAAAGATCCACGAAAGACAGCCAGGACCAACGGCTTAACGTACTTTCCGAGGCACGGAGGGGTCTCGGTATGTAAAGATGGTCACCTATCCACAGACCAACCGCGGCAAGCGTAGCTTAACCTGACCGATCGACCTGTGCGGCTGTTATTATTTAGCCACGGGCCTCTCCGGCTATTTATAAGCACTAAATATTTTCACTGCTACAGTTAAAGGTGGATCAACCACATGAGTTATAAAATTAACAATGAGTGCACTACAAAGCGTCATAGGAACAGCCGTGACTCTTAAATGTGTGTCCGGTGCATCCGAGGTGGTCAGGGTCGGTATTTGCTATTGTTCTTCGAGTCGTTGAACTCCTTCATTCTGAGTTGAGGTACACGATTACTTAGAAATGCTTGCACTAATTAGACAGGTCTACCTTAACCTGTGCAGTTCTTTCCTCAAGGGTACATACTTTTACCAAAAGTACACATCACACAAAAAAGTGCACATCTTTTGAAATCGAAGAGGTAAGTACAGACGCCAGCAGGTCAAGCTACCCGAAACTGTCAAATTTTCCCAATCAATCTTGAACCTTAATGCTTTAGCGATAAAGTTGAAAATCTATTAATTTGACAGATTGTAGTAGCTTGATGTGCTGAAATACAGGCTATGCCTAGTTCGGTTCCTATTATTACTTTGCAGGTGTACGCTTGCAACCTAGTGAGTCACTTTACCCGGTCATAACGTTGTTCTGAGCATATAAATTGATGAACAGAACCTATCGCAAATACACGAAAAATAAAGATTTTGTTTCCTTCGAAATTCTTCTAACTCTATTCATTTGTTTCAAGTGTTGCCGGAAGTAGTACTTCTGTCTTTTCTTCAGTATCTACTTATTACTGAACCTCCAACGTGGTGTGTTGCCATACAGCTCCCGGTAATGTTGGTTTCATGTTAATTTTAATGTTACTTGAGCTACACTTCAGTCTTATTAGGGAAGAATAGTAAACTATAAATGATAAATGATTTTATTTTGTAAGTAGGTTTGTACAAACACTTTTACACGTCAATCATATTTTAAAACTAGATGAGGTCGGCGTTTCCTATCTGACTAGTCTGAGAAGAAAGGCCGAAACAAACTCAGACGTCACAGTCTCTTTTAAAGTCCAGACATAATCTTGGTCAGATCATATGAAGACCATGTGTGGTACATTTAATAAGAACAAAGTTTCTTAGTTTGTTTTTAGCACATTTGCTGTCAGCTAGCATAATCAGCCTATAATGTTCCCACTGCTGGGACACAGGCCTCTCCTCTGTGAGAGAGAGTGGGCCCAGTGGGGTCCGTGGCTGGGTTACCTTTACATATCAAGACTACTAAAGACCCCTCCGTGCCTCGGAAAGATAGATATATAGATAGATAGCTATAAAACGTTTATTCAGTGCAACAAAAGACACAATACAAGTAATAAAAATAATAAAAAACATCAAAAAAAAGGTGAAACATAAAAAAATAAAAACAAAGATTAAAAAGCTAAATTGACCCATAGACACCTCGTACAAGGTCACTACTGGGCGGTGTGTGTCTCATGGTGTGTTGGAAAGCACGTTAAGAGGAAATGCGGGCGGAAAGACTTTTGAAAATTAGGTATTTGAAGAAACTATCGCTGTCGCTCTGTCTCGCTATCTCTCGTCTATTCGTGCGATAAGGACAACTGCAGATCCGACTGAATAGCCTAAGTAAAAAGTCACATTTTCGAGGATTGGCTCTCGCCTATTTTCTCCACTAAATTTGAACCAATTTAAAAGATATTTCATAAACTGGATAATAAGGATATATACTGTGTCGCCATGTTTTCTTTTTTTCGTTAATAGTTGTCAAATTTGTACCCTAGGCCTCTGTTAACAGGCGGTCTAAATAGGCAATTTTGAGCATTTTTTGAGGGTTCTAGTGCTTATAAAAATAATGTATTATCAAAAAGGAAAACATAGGGACATACAAGTAACTAATATTTATTATTCTGTAAAAATCATAGCCATAATAATATGGTCATTAACCAGAAAGAAAACAAGCGAGAGCGTCTCTATAGAAAAAACACCACCCGCGTCATTGATGGATCTTTGGTCGTCAGAAGCCCGAAAGTCCGACAACCGGTCATACCAAGGGGTTTCGTATTAACTAGTAACTGGGATGTAGAGGTCAGATAGGCAGTCGCTTCATGAAAAATACTGGTAATCTGGTATTTGGTGAGACTGGTAACTGACCCTTAATTTATTGTTAAATAAATTTAAATACCTAGATTTTTTATTGTTTTACTAGTAACTTTAATGTAATAGTGTCAGTAGCTTTACTGTTGCTTTTTGTAATCTTGATTTTTTTTGTTGGGTTTTTTTTGTTTTTTTTTTTTACCTAGGTTTAAACCCTTTGTAACATATTTTTTACAACATGGAATGCAATAAATGAATATGAATATGACCCTAAACATAGTTGGGAAAAGGCAAGGCAGATTAACTTAATGCATGTTAAAGAATCTGACCCCACGATATGTCGTGACGTCTCATCAGGTAGTCCTAGAAATACTGACCATCATTAACCGATTGCAACTTCCCAGGTTTTTAGATTGCAACACTATGCTACTGACGAAAGCTTTTGTGAACCTATTGTTATTTAGTAGCTGCCCCTTTGGTCTCGTGGTCGCAAGCGCGACTGCTGAACGTGGGGTCCTGGGTTCGATTCCCAGGTCGAACAAAGTGTTATTGTGTTTTTTTGTCAATTAGGAATTTCTTAGTAACAGCCCGGAGTTTGGAAGTTGGTTGGTATGATACCATCGTGGCTCGGAAAGCACGGAAGTCGTCCCGAGCTTGTTCTTTCTCCGGGCGTGTCGGATTGCCGTCCCATCGGACTATGAGAGTGAGGGAAGAGAGAGTGCACCTTTTTGCGCATACCCTTGGGCACTTTAATATCCCCCGCACTAACTTTAGGAATGGCTTTCATTTTGACAGTTCAACAACATTCATTGCGTTATTTTCGTTGTTGAGCAGACACATTTTTCGAACTATGAAGCATTGAATTAGCAATATCCTTCAAAATGATGGAGATTGTGATTGATAGTGGTTACGCAATTAGGACTCCGTTGAGATTGGGCGTCATGGCCCAAATATGGGCTGGAGGACTAATTATGAAAAATAATCAAAACAAACTAGCACAATAATTATTATGAGAAAGACACATAACATAGATATTGGCGCCGATTCCCTTGTTCACAAACTAAACTAAATTTAAGTTCAGTGCATCTTTTTCTTTATATTTCATTAAGAAAAGGACAAAAGATTAATATTAGTTTAGTCCTGTCAAATTAAGACGCTCCATAGACCGTTTAGACGTGATTAAAAACATGGCTACTAAAAATACGTCAATTTACGTCTGTCGCTGACTAATTTGACAGGACTAAACTAATATTAATCTTTTGTCCTTTTCTAAATTAAATAGAAAGAAAAAGATGCATTGAACTTAGATTTAGTTTAGTTTGTGAACAAGGGAATCGGCGCCATTATCAGTATCTAAACGTTGGCTAAACTCGATTCGAGTATGATATCATCTCAGATTTCGGGTCAAGGCAATCAATGACACGAGTGCTAATCAATTATGCTTTTTGTACCTAAATGTATATATTTAGTTTTTGTTTGAAAGTAAAATAATAATAAGATTTAATCATCATCTACCTAGCTTTTTTCCCTATGTTGGGGTCGGCTTCCAGTCTAACCGGATGCAGCTGAATACCAGTATTTTACATAGAGCGGCTGCCTATCTGACCGCCACAACCCAGTTACTGGATAATACGATACCCCTTGGTAAGACTGGTTGTAATACTGTCGACCAGTAACGACTCCCAAAGATCTACGAATACCAGTAGTTTACATGGAGCGAGTGTCTATCGGACCTTCACATGCCAGTTACTGGGTAACACGATACCCCTTGGTAAGACTGGTTGTCAGACTTTCAGGCTTCTGATGACCCGTCACGACTGTCAAAGATCTACGATTGACAGCCGGGACCAACGGCTTAACGGTGTGCTTACGATATGTAAGATTTAATGTTGAGTTAATTAATTGTGTGTAAGATAATAATGGCTGGGCAGGAAATGAATATTGGAATGACGGCTGATAGCAATGTAAGGTCGAAAAAGAGAAGCCTGCCAGGGTAGCGGGATTGTCCGAAAGGGTTACCGCTGCCCTGGAACATAAAGGGCTAAGGAAGGAACACGGGTGGGTTTTAGTCAGTAAGAGTCTGACACTCCCTTCTGCTCCACCCAGAGCGGGAGGGGTCATTTGATGATTTCCCATCCTCAAAAAAAAAAAAAAAGGTCGAAAAAGACGTAATGACTTTTTGGCGAAATTAGCAGGGTAACCCACAAAATTCAAATTGTCGTACGTTTTATTGCAATTTCCAGCACCCTAACTGCGTAACACACGATCAATCGGAACCAGTTTCATTTTGACAGTTCAACAACATTCATTGCGTTATTTTACGTGTTGAGCAGACAAATTTTTCGAACTTATGAAGCAATGGATTAGCAATTTGCTTCAAAATGGTTCAGATTCAGTTTGATCGTGTGTTACGCAATTAGGGTGCAGGTCAGTATTGAGGGGCAATTCTCGTAATTTTAAAAACCTTCAGTCTGTAGTGCAATTCTGTAACCATCTCACCGTGAAAACTTAGGTGAAGTGAGCGTGGAGTGAGCTATCATTCCAACTAATGCTAGGGATTGAAACTATAAACAGCTCACTCTAAGCTCACTTCACCTAACTTTACACGGTGAGATTTTTACACAATCGATCGGCTGATCTCAGTCTCAATCTGTCGAAAAATACTTCTAATTTCCCTATATTTTGACAAGTTTTTGACATTTCTTTGTCGCCGAGATGACACTGCGACTAGATTTTGAACGTTTTAAATTACCAGAATTGGCCTTGTTGATCTAAATATGATTCGCGGCCGTAACTAATATTTATGTATAGAATTATAAACATAAAAATCATCAATACACCTCTCTAAGTTCGTATTGAATGACTGTTTCATGAAATCATGACATTCGAGGCCAATCTTAACTTAAGGCGTTGTATTGCTGATTCTAATGCTTATAATTCTGTAAAGCCATATTTGTTAAAGTCGCGAATCATATCTTAATCAACATACAACTCGACACTGCAAATTGCCAGAAACGTAAGAAAATTTTATTTTCGCGTGCTACCTTACTGCATTCTCCGTAAGGGCAAGAGGATGATGATATGGGAAGTAAATTCAGCAGTTACATAATCAGCCTATAATGTTCCCACAGCTGGGACACAGGCCTCCTCTCTGTGAGAGGGCGCGGGCCCAGTGCGGGTTGGTAGATCAGTCACGTCTTCGATTTTTGTGGTTCTAGGACATGCCGGTTTCTTCACAATGTTTTCCTTCGCCGTTTATAGAGCAGTGGTGATGAAATAATTAACACAAAGTAAAGCGCCTGTCTGGGTTCGAACCTACGACCTACAACTCGTAAATCGCGGCTGTTACCACTGGGCCACCACTGCTCTTATTAATTCAGCAGTTGTTGTGGCCGAAAGTCGTCATGGCCAATGGCCTAATAGCCACGAGTCTTGACCAACACTTAAACAGCGTAAGGCAGTTGGAATTGGACCAGAGGCTTGATACAGAACTAAGCGACTCACCCCTGCTTCGCACGGTTTCTACGACTTGACAAATCATCGAGATTGGTGGTTTTAGATGTTTTCGTTTGCAGAATAGGTAAGCAAACTGAAATGGCAGTGGGCTGGCCATGTTTGTCAAAGGACCGATGGCCGATGGAGCAGACGGGGCAGATGGGGCGTCCTAAAGTGGAGACCGCGTATCGGCAAGCGTAGAGTGGGACACCCCCCAGCTAGATGGACGGGCGACCTAAAGAAAGTGGCTGGGACAGACTGGATGCGGAGGGCGGAGGACAGGGTGTTGTGGCGCAGCCTGGGAGAGGCCTATGTCCAGCAATGGACTGCGATAGGCTGATTTATTAATTGACACAAGGAAAATATTAATAATATTGAATATGTATATATTCCCGAGGTTAAGACACTAAAAGATTTGCAATTATCCTTCAGAATTTTGCGTAAACTATAAACAAATCTGACAATACCATTATTAGGTCTGAAACACAGAGGTTATCACCCTTATCACTTAACAAATAAGCTATCCTTGACCAAATATCCTTATCATTTTGCACTTAAAATTAATTTCTGGGCCAGTCGAACATGATTCTAAAAACAAAGACGTTGTGTAAGATAGTCTGGTCCCTGATCCCTCTTTACTCGTGCTGGCACCAGTTAGGCCCCGTTCCCACTATGTCGTGACGACAGATTATCGTGTCGTATAAAGCGTCGTGGCTTGTGTTGTTAAATGGAGGTGTTCACATATGTAACGACACGATTAACTGTCGTCTACGATTTTTTTTGCAGTGACGACAGATTGTCAAGTCAATATGAACGGCTAGCACGACAGTTATTAAACGATAAAAAAACGACGGCAAATGATGCGTCGTTATTGCGACTATGTGTCGTAGCTACCAAAAGAACGTAGAGGCAACTGATGTTCAAACGACAAGGTGAACAGTAAAAATGTCGTCACGATCCAATGGGAACAGCTGGATGCGACAACCGTTCAACGATAAAATATTTCGACGTCACAGTAGCGATAAACAGTCGAGAGAACAGCTAGATACGACAGGCGTCGAACGATAAATTAATCGTCACGACATAGTGGGTACGCGCCCTTACACGACTAATGCTGGAGTCATTATGCCATGGTCAATTTAGCCAGTAAGGAAGGTTTGCATTAGACACAATTCTTCTTCGTAACGCTGGCACGATGCTGTTTTCCCAAAACCCTGCCACTTCCACGGCGTTGTCGGTGGCAGCGAAGAGGTCACTTTGACTGCATATTTTGCGACACAGAGGGCAGGATAGGAGGTGTAACATGGTTTTGTTTGGTTCTTATTAGACACACTAAGGATGCACTAGTCGACGGCTCTAACTCGTCGGTGTGGCTAATATGCATGTTATATTAGTTTATTTACTGACTAGCTTCGCCCCGCGGTTTCACCTGCATAGGTTTCGACCCCGTGGGAATATCGGGATAAAAAGTATCCTACATGTTTATCCTGGTTATAAACCATCTGTGTGCCAAATTTCATCCAAATCCGTTCAGTAGTTTTTGCGCGAAAGAGTAACAAACATCCATCCATCCATCCATCCATGCAACTTTCGCCTTTATAATATTAGTAGGATTTACTTATTAATTAGCTTCTGTCCACGAATTTTTTTATTCCCCCGACGCACTCCATCCCATCGCATCCCGCCCGCGCTATTGTTGTTGGTTAGCGTTTCTTCTGCCTTTTTTTTGTTTTTTCTCGGTTTCTAAAGGCCCTAGTGTGATGTTAAGTAACCTGTATCCCTCCTCAAGAATTGGGCTATCAAATGAAAAAAATACTTTTCAAATCCGACGGGTAGTTCCAGATATTAGCGCATTCAAACAAACTAACTTTTTAGCTTTATTATTAGTAATAGATAATAATAGAATTTATGAGGGGCTTGTGGCTAAGTAATAACAGTCGCACGGGTCGATCGATCAGGTTAAGCTACGCTTGCCGCGGTTGGTCAGTGAATGGGTGACCATCTTTACATACCAAGACCCCTACGTGCCTCGGAAAGCACGTTAAGCCGTTGGTCCCGGCTGTCATTTGTGGATCATCAACAGTCGTTACGGGTCGTCAAAAGCCCGAAAGCCTGACAACCAGTCTTACCAAGGGGTTTCGTAGGTATTACCCAGTAACTGGGTTGTGGAGGTCAGATAAGCAGTCGCTCCATGTAAAATACAGCTGCATCCGGTTAGACTGAAAGTCGACCCCAACTTAGTTGGAAAAATCGCAGATGACAAGATGGATATAGATTTCAGCTTTCTCTGATACCTCTTGTACCGTAAATGTGCCACAAGCGGCAGTGACCACTAACCATCAGTGGTTATCCCAATTCAGTTCTTTTTTTTTATGTGGGAAATCATCAAATGACCTCTCCCGCTCTGGGCTGAGCGGAAGGGCGTGTCAGACTTTTACTGACTAAAACCCACCAGTGTTCCTTCAGTTGCCTGTGCCAGGGGCCATGGTATCTCTTTCAAACAACCCCTGGCAGGCATCGGCCCTAGCGGACCCCGTCAGTTCGTGTTGACATCTCTTTCAGGCGCGCGTGGAACACAACGCGTCGTCGACCCGGGCCTGGTCCTTACCGGGCGGCGAGCTGCCCATTGCTCGCCGCCCGCATCCCTAGTCTGTGCTGTAGTTATATTGCGCGTTTGTCTGTCAGTCAGTCACAAAACTGTTGTATAGAAGAACACTACTGTATCGATTTGCTTTTCAAATGAAAGCTTTGATTCCTCAGTATATTACCTACTTATAAATAACAAATCACCTTTTATCTATCAACCCTGTAACGAAAACTACACCTGTTTCCCCTCAAAAACTACCCTTTCCAAAGGTAAATAATGTTTTATTTGAGCAAATCACACAGTTGACCGAGCAGGCTAATATTGTGGACACCCCACGCTAATTTGTAAACTAAATTGTGTACACCCCACGCCGGGGGTTGAAAACTAGTGATCCGTGAAAATGCATCTGGTGCTAATTGTTGTAATTTTCGTATATGTATTTTTTTATGGATTGGTGTTGCAGAAAATTACGTGTTTTGTTTTTTAAACGATGTCTAGTCTACGATTTAGCCAAAGAGAGTGGGGTGTGGCGCTTGTCCACTACGAACACATCTCGATGCATCCTCACTTCGGTTTCTAGGAAATATCGCCTGAGACTGCAATCTCGCGATTGTGGAGAGTCTTAGCATTTAAAAGGCCTCGACCTCCACACTTTCACGCAATATACTGTCTCATTAGCGATGACCGTGGGTGATGCATTCAATATGCAGTACGGACCCTCCTGTCCAGGGCGTCGAGTTCGGTCTGAGTTCATTTGAGTATGTCGAAAGAGTACATCAAAACCTGTTCACATTGTTTACTAGCAGTTGCAAGCGGTTTCACTCACATCCTAGGAAAACTACTACATATTGTACAGACGCCAGCACATCAAGCTACTACAATCTGTCAAATTTCTTCAATAGATTTTCAACTTTATCGTTAGAGTATTAAGGTTCAAGGTTGATTGGGAAAATTTGACAGTTTCGGGTAGGTTGACCTGCTGGCGTCTGTACCTAGATGAAAATTATGCTATTTATCAATCCAGTCTACCTTTATGCAAAGTTTCATCCAAATCCGTTCAGCCGTTAAGAGCGTAATTCAGTAACATCCTAGAACTTCACAAATCGTTCGACCGTTTCGAATTACTACAAATCTTTTAAGGTAAAAAATGATACATTTTTATCATTACGTTTGCATGATACATAATCGGTCTATATCGTTCCCACTGCTGGGACACACGCCTCCTCTCTACGAGAGGAAGTGGGTTGTAACCCACACGCGGGCCCAGTGCGGGTTGATGTCCCATGTGTTCGAATTTTTGGTTCTAGGACATGCCGGTTTCCTCACGATGTTTTCTTTCACCGTTTTGAGAGCAGTGCATGAAATTATTTACACAAAGTAAAGCGCCTGACTGGGTTCGAACCCTCGACCTACAACTCGTAAATCGGGGACGTTACCACCTGGCCACCATTACTTTTATAGAGGTCAAAATGTATCAGCCTTTTTGACCCCAACAAACACTAAAAATACCAGGGATTTGTCTGTTTATCAATGAATGTTGATGTCCATTCATAAAACGGTTAACAAAAGGCCAATTGACCAATCATTATCGTAGTATCAAATGGGTGCTGTGATTGAAATTGATGAATGGATGGCACTTGATATGGCGGTCAAAATCTTGGCTTGTTATTGTTGCTACGAAAATTACTACAGTGCTCATCATACCACCTGCTTAGCACCACTCATTCTATCTCTATTCTGCCAAGAATAGACTTAGTTCTTTCTATCCAACTCGACATCTCTGCTGACCGAGCACGGGGCGTCCCGTAGACTTGCGTTTCTAAGAAGTCAAAAAAACATGATTCTTTCCATAGCAACGGTGCAAATTTTAAAATCAATATAGATTCTTGTTCAGATCCTTGGTGGCAAGTGTCAAAAGTAGTGAAAAATTGGTCGTCATGTTTGACATAGTAGAAGAGGCCCAGTTCCCTAAAAAAATCTAATTAGTCCGTCGGTTAGATTATCAAAAAATATTGGACCCGTATTTTTTCTTTTGTACTACTACGGTACTCAGGCGTAAATACATGGTTATTTTAAATTGGCTAGCTAAACACCACTGACGCGATGGGTATCAATATCCAAAACATGTTAAAAAAAAAAAAAATGCTTTTGCGGAGTTTAGCTAGCCAATTTAAAATAACCCTGCACCTCATCATGCCTATTCCCAATTTTGTTGGGGTCGGCTTCCAGTCTAACCGGATGCAACTGAATACCAGTATGCGTCAAATAGTGACAGACTATCTGATCTTGGATTTTCATTTTGACGTGAAGTCATAGGGTTTAGCAACCTCGAAAACGACATCCATGACGAAAAATTTGAAAATTTCGTTACGGTACGTGACGTTTTCTACCAGTCAACTCCTACCGCAAGCCGCGTTAAAGAACTTCGTTGCAAAAAAGTAACAAAAAGAAGTGAAGAAGTATATAATTATGTATTATTGTATTTAAAATAAATAAAAGTAGGTATGGCAGTGAAAAACCGGTTTCTAACTTGCGTTGTATATTAACGTTTAAAGAACCACGTTGGATTTCCCCACGGTTACGTACGCCATTCCACTATTTTTTTTTTCTAATTATGGTTTATACAAAACAATTGACGTACACTATGCATCTAAATGTTTTCGAAACAAGATTTTAAGTTTATCATTATGAATAATACCTATGTTGCTATACAATCTTAAAATGTAAAAAGAAGACAATTAATTTACTTGTCATTTTTAATTCTTTTATGTAGTCAGTTTTATTGTAGGTGCATCGTCTTCAATATAAGTATATAAGTACTGTGTATACAAAATATTGTAAAACATACTAACTAATATAAATGCGAAAGTAAGTTTGTTTGTTACGCTTTCACGCCACAACGGCTGAACGGATTTTGATGAAATTTGGCACATGGGTAGATCATGACCAGCCCCCGCAGTCTCGGCATTCATAGCGATCGCTTTGCGACCGAATTCTGTCGCAAAGTCCTGTCACTCCATACATTTCACCTGTCAATTCGGGACTGCGACTGAATTCGATCGTAAAGCGATCGCTATGAATGTCGAGACTGCTGGGGCTGGAGAAGGACATAGGCTACTTTTCATCCTGCATCGTAGACGAAGTCGCGGGCAACAGCTAGTTTTAAAAACCTTTGAAAAGTTTTAAGTTTTGTATTAGTTAATGTTATTTGCGTACGAAGATAACGAAGTCAAATGTTATTACGTAAATGATTTTGTTGTAAAGAGAAACAATAGCTGCCTAGTTTGTGTGTCAAAGTTCTTATAATTTATGTTTTAAAAATGTTTCCAAGTATGTGAAATCTTTGTAAATTCTTATTGAGAAATTTTCTATTACCATAAAAGAGTAACGGTGAAGTTTCTTGCCCATTCTTCTTTCTCCACACGAAACTACCTTTCGTAAGGGGCGACTAGAATAATTCCAGTTTTTTTTTTTTGTAAATTTTGACGGTCAAAAGTGCCAGTGCCTATTTGAAATATGTACTTAAATGATTTGACTTTGACAAAATTATATCAGTAACCGGTTAAAGATCGTGCAGAGACGATCAAAGTCCAATAATTCATTTCAAATAGGCACATAAATGGAAATGGATTTTTCCTTTCTTCAAAAGACCATACGTTCATTTCAGACATTAATCTACATGGTCTTCACATGATCTGACCAAGATTTTGTCTGGACTTTAAAAGAGACTGACCTCTGAGTTTGTTTCGGCCTTTCGTCTCAGAGTAGTCAGACAGGAAACGCCGACCTCGTCTAGTTTTTTTTATTCATATAATATGTCCTATTTACAGAATAAACAAATCCATTTCATTTCTCTCTTTTAAATTGTTGTCACTACATCTTGTTATCACATCATGCCATATAATAATAATTATGTCTAATTAAATTAAAAATGATTTTGCGATGTGTCCTTACGTCACTGGCGCCATTTCGAAGCTGTGTAAAAAACGTGTAGATAACCAAAATATTTATGAGCGTTATCAAAGCCAGATTGGCATTTTTGTGACGTAGTTTACACCATTGGAATTCCTGAGTATGTGTTATTACCGAAATATCGACATCCTTTTTTTATGAATCAGGATTTGGCTCTCAAAACGGTGAAAGAAAACATCGTGAGGAAACCGGCATGTCTTAGAACCAAGAACCAACTACTACTTACGACGTTTACTAACGATATTTTCTTTCACCGTTTTGAGAGCAGTAGTGATGAAATTGAATACACAAAGTCTTCCTGGCTGGGTTCGAACTCACGACCTACAAACTCGTAAGTCACACAACCACCAGCCACAACTGCTCTCCCAAAATATTTGCAATAGGAAAAACGTTAATAGATAAGGGAAGAAAGGAAGAAACATGTTTTATTTAAGTCATGCTTAGGAAATCCAAAAAGTAAAAAAATGCAGAGATGACGACGAGAGAAGAGATAACGATAATTCACTGTTTTCCCCATCAAAATAACCAATAACCAGAAAAGAGAAATACTGAAACTGACGATATCTCCTGGTATTACGGACTGGCCGGTAATGCGATCTGTCTGGCCGGAGATAAGACCGTGCCGATGGACTGTCCTACAGTTTAGAATTTGTTAGTATATACTGTTTTTTATTGAGATATGTTATACGTGTTTGTAGTGTTTTTTATTTATTAACCAGCTTCTGCCCGCGATTAACGCGACAACGACCCACTCCGGTCGTTGTCCGCGCGTTGGTAAATGTCAAATTCGAAGACTTGTGACATCTACCAACCCGCACTGGGCCCGCGTGGTGGCTCTCTCACAGAGAGGAGGCCTGTGTCCCAGCAGTGGGAAAATTATAGGCTGCTGTGCTAAATATTTTGGCTGACACGATGACGTAAAAAGCCTACACGAGTAAGCACTTCAATATTAAGTATCTCTGAAATCTTCCTGTGCGAGTTCCAATAAATATGTTTTTTCTTTATGAGATAGAATTTAGTTTTTAGTAGAGAGTCGAGTAGTGCGGTCCTGATTCAATATTTCTATTGTGTAGTTTGTATAAGTTTACTAACATAGTTTTTTAAGTCATTGTCACTAACATTATATGGATTATGTGTACTTGTATGTGTAGTCCGAAATAAAGAATATTATTATTATTATTATTTTATTCCAGTAGTACCTTCCTGTGGCATGATTTCCAGCCTCCACGTTGGCGAAGCCGCGGACGAAAAGTTAGTAATGTATTGGAGATAAAGTCCTTGAAAATTCACAAATACGGTCGAAAGCCACGAGCCATCTGAGACTTACACTGCAGTATCTATCAATTATGATAATTTGATAACACAAAGCAAACACGTGCACAATATATTGCGTTATATCTTGCGATAGTGCGCAAATAATAAAGTAGAGTTTTTATTATTATGTGGTTCTATGAATTAATGATTATTAATAATTAACAAGTAAGAGTGCATGTGTTATGGAGCGGTAAAGTGGGTAATTGCGTTCACCAGTGACGATGCTTGTGTAAGAGAATAAGCTGTGTGCCCGATGGGGTTTCGTATCGGCAAAAATGACAAATTTTTTGACTTTCATCGTCTATTTAACCCCTTTTGGAGATGATTTTCTAAAAAATCCTTCCTTTTTTTTTTGTTTTGGTCGGGATTACATCATATGACTCTCCCGCTCTGGGGGGCGTGTCAGACTTTTGCTCACTAAAACCCACCCGTGTTCCTTCAGTTGCCTGTGCCAGGGGCCACGGTAACTCTCTCGAAGAACCTGCGGTCCTGGCAGGCATCGGCCCTAGCGGACCCCGGCACTTCGCTGACATCTCTTTGAGGCGCGCGTAGAACACAACGCGCCGTCGACCCGGGCCTGGTCCTTACCGGGCGGCGAGCTGCCCATAGCTCGCCACCCGCAAGCCCGCGCCTACGGTGGCCGGGAGTCGACTTTTGACTCCCGACGTCCAGGGCGTCTTCTGCGGCGACTAGCGGCGTGAGGGCGCAGGGATTGCCTCTCCCTCACGCGCTCCGCCTCCTCCTTTGCGAGCATTACTGCTTTACAGGAGGTGACGGCTTCCCATGCACTCTCGCTCCGTACCATGGCCTGGACCAGGGCCGGACGCGAGAGATCGCCGCCACGAAGACGCAGCGGTGCTCCGCCCAAGCCGGAAAGACCTCCACCGTGTCCTCCGGGCGATCCACACAGTGGTGACACCCTGGCGTTTCCTCCCGCCTTATATCGCCTGCCCGCGCAATTGCTGTCTTGTTTCTGACTTTTATTTTTATTTTTGCTCGGCTCCTAAGTGTCTTAGCGTGACTGTCCACCTGATGAGAAGCGGTAAGCTCCTTCCTAGTTTTTATCATTATGTGTTTCTAGGAATTTTTAATTATTAATAATTAACAAGTAAGAATGCATCTGTTATGGAGCGGTAAAGTGGGTAATTGCGTTCACCAGTGACGATACTGATGTATACCTGCGTCAATCAGGTACACTGTGTGCAGTCAGCCTCACCGTTCCTTAACACGTAAACAATTAAGTAAAATTATAAGAGCAAGCAGTGGTGGCCCAATGGTAAAGGCCCCGACTTACGAGTGGCAGGTCGTGGGTTCAAAATTCAAACCCAAGCAGGCGCTTTGTGTAAATAATTAAATGATAAATGATTTTATTTTTGTAAGTAGGTTTGGGCAAACACTTTTACACGTCAATCATATTTTAAAACTAGATGAGGTTGGCGTTTCCTATCTGAATAGTCTGAGAAGAAAGGCCGAAACAAACTCATGAGGTCACAGTCTCTTTTAAAGTCCAGACATAATCTTGGTCAGATCATCTGAGATGGTCTTTTGAGAAAAGAACCACACAGATTGAGAGGACCTGTCCAGTCAGTGCACGCATTTGTCAGAAATCGTGCAGAATTTCATTACCACTGCTCTCAAAACGGTGAAGGAAAACATCCTGAGGAAACCGGCATGTTCTAGAACCAAAAAAATCGAAGATAAGAAAGGATAAAAACAAGACAAGAACTTTATCATAAACCCAAACTAGTTCAGGTTTTTGATAAAAAATCTGGATTGTTACGGGTTTATGATGAAATTGAGTTTAAAATGTGCCATCTTCCGGTTTTTGATCAAAAACCTAATTTTATGAAAAACCTGCGACATAAATAGATTGTAAAACATCTCTAACAAGATCTGACTTTCCACTGGTACACCTGTTTTCGCCGTTAGTTCATGATAGATGTCCGCCTCAGTGATCAAGCGGCTAATTATTTAATTACCAACATGTCAAGTTTCATCAGCCATTCGTAACCGGTCACCTACTTACTGCGCCAGTGTACGTTGGTACCGGAGAATTATGATGACGTATGTCAGACGATAAATGGGGCCAATAGAAAGAAAAAAATTGGTTTATTTGTCACGGAAACACGTGCATACAAAAAGATTAAAAAAAAAAACTGCTGTGGATAATGATGATGAAAGCACCTGTCTAGGTTCGAACCTACAACTAGTAGGTAAGTCGCGACCCGACCGTTACCACTTGGCCACCATTGCGCGAGTTCAGACCAGTAGGTTCGAACATAGACAGGCACTTTACTTTGTTGAAATTATTTCATCACCACTGCTCTCAAAACGGTGAAGGAAAACATCGTGAGGAAACCGGCTTGTCTAGAACTAAAAATTCGAAAACATGTGACATCTACCAGTACCAACCCGCAGTGGGCACGCGTGGTAGATTACAGCCCACTCCCTCTCGCAGAGAGGCCTGTGTCCCAGCAGTGGGAACATTATAGGCTGATTATGCACCACTGCGCCTTTTTTTTATTGACATTGGGCTCACTCTTGACCTCAATCCAGCCCAGAGGCAGGGATGAGATCTACGGTGGAACGAGCTTGCCCAGAAGAAGCCTATTCACTCTCGCCCTGAAGAGCGAAAAGTTAAATGGCGTTGTGTAACTATACTTAATTAATATGGTTAAAGAACGCAGCCGTACTTTGGACAGTTTTAAATTTACCTTTTAAACCCCTTTTTTATACTAGCCTCTTTGAGAAAGTGAGGGCGCTGTAGTACGGTGGCCAGTGTAGGTTCGTGGATGTCACATTCCTTCGAATTTTTGGTTCTAAGACATGCCGGTTTCCTCACTATGTTTTCCTTCACCGTTTTGAGAGCAATGCATGCTTCACCGTTTTGAGAGCTTGTCTCTTTTTCAGACATTAAAGGAAAAATTCAAATATACGGAACTTATGCAGTAATACAGGCCGATATTCAATTAAATAGTTAACATTTCAGTTAACTTCAACTTGTATAAAACATTGAGGTAACCGTGATAATATGTTACTGCAGTATTTAACAATAAGCACTAATCCGCGTCAGTTAAATCAACAGTGTAATTAACGTTACCTCATTAATTGGTGTTATTAATGTAACGTAATAAAGTTAGGTGTAGGCATTTAGTTATTTACATTGTTATCATATGGTTTATTCCTCTTCACAGCGCGTCGATGGCAAAAAATAACAAAAAAATATTATTAAAAAAATCAAAATCATCAACTGCCTAGCCTTTTCCCAACTATGTTGGGATCGGCTTCCAGTCTAACCAGACGCAGCTAAACACCAATATTTTACATGGAGCGACTGCCTATCTGACCTCCACAACCCAGTTACTGGGTAATACGATGCGCCTTGGTAAAACTGGTTGTTAAACTTCGGGCTTCTGATTACCCGTAATTGCTGATACTGATATTTTGTAGATCTTTGTCAGCACTGATCTACAAATGACAGCCGCGACCAACAGCTTTAAGTGGTTTCCGAGGATATTAACCTTTTTGATTAAAAAAAGAACAGCATATTTTCCCACTTCTGGGACACAGGCCTCCGCGAAAGGGAACGGGCCGCAATCCACCAGGCGGGCCCAGTGCGGGTTGGTCAATGTCACATGTCTTTGAATTTTTGGTTCTATGACATCCCGGTTTCCTTCACCGTTTTGAGAGCAGTGGTGATGAAATAAATTACACAAAGTAAAGCGCCTGTCTGGGTTCGAACCTACGACCTACAACTCGTAAGTCGCGGCCGTGACCACTGGGCTACCGCTGCTCATTTACCGATCACGTTATTCATGAGAACAACAATAATATTGAAGAGTGAAAAACCATACGTGGACGTTATTAAAAGGTACTTAAGACTTAATAAAAATTGCGCAGATACAATTTACACGGCACGATGGTCATATCGATCGTATTAACGAAACCGGTATGTATGTACGAATTAATAATTCAATTTAAATACTCAGTACGAAAGCGGGCAACGCTCCATTAACTAGCCTGTGTGATATTCTGAAATATTTTGCGGTAAAAATGCGGCAGTGGCATATTTTTGCAGAATTAGGTTTCGAGTTCGGATTTTAAAAGTTTGTACTTGATTGCTAATTGCATGGAATTAGTAAGTACTTATTTACTATTGTGTGATTTTTTGCGCATTCATTTTATGGTGAATATATATTTTTTTTGTTTTTTCAATTATTTTCTTAGGCTAAATATTGCCTGTATGAAACAGCATTTCAGAGTTAGTCCCAAACCGAAAGTTACTTTCACTCCCTGAAGAAGATGATGCTGCATACAAAGTCAACCTGCGCGGTAATTGTGTAACACTATCATTCGTAATGGCTTTCATTTTGACAGTTCAACAACATTCATTGCGTTATTTACGTTGTTGAACAGACACATTTTTCGAACTTATGAAGCAATGGATTCGCAATATCCTTCAAAATGATTCAGGTTGTCATTGATAGTGTGTCATGCAATTAGAGTCATGTAGGTGAATGAAAACTTTGTGACGCATCACACGCGTGATAGATTATAGCCAACTCTCTTTCACAGAAAGAAGTCCTGACTCCCAGCAGCGGGAACATTATACGTTGATTAACGTATGTAACTGGTCCTATTACGTACGTAATTTCCCATTCATAACCTTGCGAGCAATGAGGCAGGTAAAGTTCGAATTAACTCTACTCAAACTAAAGTGACTGTGGAATGTTTTTACTGGGTCACAGAGACAGTAATATCTATCAATGTTTTCATCGTCGATGAAGCGTTTTTGAGGAAGACATTGCTGGCACTTGCTAAAATACCTTTTTTTTAAGTTATCTGCAGGTTTCGGTGAATTATTGGCAGACAACGATGGTGATGGAATAAATTACACAGCTCTGCACAGTGTTGCGTAAGACACTATCAAACAAATTCTGAATCATTTTGAAGGATATTGCTAATCCATTGCTTCATATGTTCGAAAAATTTGTCTGCTCAACAACGTAAATAACGCAATAAATGTTGTTGAACTGTCAAAATTAAAGCCATTGCTACTATTAGTGTGTTACGTAATTAACCCGCTGGTTTGAAAACGGTGAAGAGTGAGGAAATCGGCATGTCCAAGAATTAAAAGATCGAAGACATGTGACACCCACCAACCAGCTCCGGGCCCGCGTGGTGGATTATGGGCCACTCACCTAGTGGAGGTCTGTTTCCCAGCAGTGGGAACGTTATAGGCTGATTATTGGGATTACAAATTGGCAAATCCATAAAGCCATCATCAAATATCTATATTATATAAAAATTAATCCCTATTTCCCTTGGTCACGCCATAACTTGAGAACGACTTAACCGATTTCATCCATCTTTGGGAAGAGGAATTGCTGATGATCTGAAGAGAATTCAGGAAATGAATAGCTTTTAGAGGTATTGCTTAAAGTGGCCTTTTTAGGCCCCCTGGTCTATTCACTATCTTGCCCTTATCCCAAGACCTTATCCAAATTGCAATCGAAAATTCATGTCAGAATTGTCATTGGTCTTCAGTCGTTAATGGTTCATCATAATCATTTCAGCCGAAAGACATCCACTGCTGGACATAGGCTTCCCCCAAGCACCGCCAGTTCACATTTAATACATATTTTTTGTTTTTAATAATATGGAATCCCATTTTTAGGGTTCCGTACCTCGAATGGAAAAAACGGAACCCTTATAGGATCACTTTGTTGTCCGTCCGTCCGTCAGTCTGTCTGTCTGTCAAGACCCTTTTTCTCAGGAACGCGTGGAGGTATCCAGCTGGAATTTATATCAAATTCTCAGGTCTACTGACCCTTGGAGCTGTGAAAAAATCAATCATTTCTAAGCCAACGCAATCAAAAGATACAGCCGTATATGCCGCAAATTTTCGACACTCGCAAGTCGCAAGGGAATCAAAACCTACAGGGTACTTCCCGTGAACTCAGAATCTTGAAATTTGGTACGAAGCAACGTCTTATAATAATAATAATAATAATAGCCTTTATTAACAATCTTACAATCTAGTTTCGTAATTATAATAAATAGTTAAAGAAAGAAAATAATTCCTCTCTTTTATCTCCTCTTCAGACATCGGTTTCCGAAGATTGTTTTGCATTAGCATAGGCCTCCCCCATATTCTTCCAAAGTTCCCGGTCATGGGTTTCCCTCTTCCACATTGGCCCCGCTGTCACCTTAAGGTCGTCATCCCACCTTCGTATCGGGCGTCCTTTCTTCCTTTTGCCTTCTCTTGGGTACCATTCGGCTACTAATTTAGCCCATTTCTCCCTTTTGTCTCTGATAAGGTGGCCCGCCCATTTCCATTTCAGCTTTTTTATCTTGTATGATACGTCCGCTATTTTCGTTTTCTTTCTGATATGTTCGAGGCTTAGTTTGTCCTTTCTCTTAACATTAAGTATACTTCTTTCCATGTTGTGTTGGCATGTTTGTAATGTCTTAGTGTTCCGCTTAGTTAAAGCCCATGTTTGGCAACCGTAAGTCATGGTAGGAAGTATACACGAGTTAAATAATTTGCTTTTTAAAGCTAGTGGTATAGATTTATTTTTTGTGACTTCTTTTAGGGACCAGTATCGCTTCCACGCTACGTTTACCCTGTTGTGAACTTCTTCTTTTTTTTTTTCCGGTTCCGGTAATCGAACAGTATAGACGTTACAAAGTGCTCTCGGAAAGAAAAATACAAACCTCACTTTAAACTAAGTGGAAAGTGAAGGTCCTACTTAGACGGACTAAATAAGTGCGATCACATCTTAAACTTAGTGTTCTGTGCTAAAACTTTAACAATACACTGTGAAAAATCCGGTAAACATAACCTAAAAGTGTCAAGTGTCATAGACTATCAACACCACATAGACCGTACACCAACTACCAACAAAATAAAACTTAATAGTCTAGTGTTGCAAGACAGTAAATAAAAATAAAAAGTAACTGACAGAGTTGCAGCGTAACCAACCTAACAGGAAAAAACACGTTCCGTCTCTCACATAAATTGAACGTTTAGTTATTGCATTGTAATATATATTAAAAAACAAACTAAATTATGTCGGAAGAAAATATATCAATCTCAGCATTATATGCCATGATGAAACAAGAAATGGAGAAACAAGCAGCTCTAATTACTGCTAATACGGATAAAATCATGATGTCTATAGACGAGAAAATCAAACCGCTAATTGAAGAAAACAAAATACTGAAATTGGAAATCGAAGATCTCAACATGAAAATTAAGTCGTTAGAAAATATAAATAAAAGAAACAATATCATAATACATGGATTAAAAGGAAAAGACAACAATTATGCGGAGTTATCCAAAAGCATCACAGAATTATTTCAAAAATTGGATGTGAAAATTGAGAATTATGACATCAACAAAATGCATAGAATTGGTAAACAAAGGCCAGACAAAATAAGACCAGTACTAATTTCCTTTACAACCTACAACAAAAAAGTCGAGGTACTAAAAAACAAGAAGAAAATGCCTGAGAATACTTACATCACAGAAGATTTCTCCAAAGAGACACTACTGAAACGAAAAGAACTGCAACCACAACTCGAGCAAGAGAGAGAAAAAGGAAACAAAGCTTATATCAAGAATAATACAGTGGTAGTAAAACCTAAAGAAAACGAGAAAAGGAAAAGAGACATTTCAACATCGCCTACTACAACACCACTACAACAAAAAGACAGTGGAAGAACTGTAATAGCTCCTGCAAAACTACAAAGAACGGATCCATTTGCGTATATGAGAACCAGATCTCCGTCTCTACCTAATAAGAATACTACTAACGCATAGGATCCACTAGACATCGGTAACCGAAGAAGAAAAATAACAACCATAATAAATAAAAATCTCCCCAACCCGGTTGGTCACCGTGGGGTCAGAGACCAAAACCCCCCAGATACACTGCAAGAAAATTCACGCAACAGAAATAAAAAAATAAATTATTGCATAGCAACATTAAATACAAGGACATTAAAAACACAAGATAGATTGTATGAATTAGACAGTGCACTACAAAATATTAAATGGGATATTATAGGTTTATCTGAGATAAGAAGGTCAGGCGAACAAATAGAAGAACACGATGATTATATATTATATTTTAAAAATGAAATTGCAGGACGATATGGTGTTGGCTTCCTTGTGAAGAAATACCTCAAAAATAATATCCTTGAATTCATTGGGTTCTCAGACCGAATATCAGTTCTGAACATTGAGTTACCTGAATATAAACACCCCATTTCAATAGTGCAAGTTTATGCTCCAACCGAAAATGCAGAAGAAGAAACAAAAGACCTATTTTATAATAAACTGAGACAAGTCATGGAAAATATACACAAAACAGTCATTGTAATCGGAGATCTAAATGCCATAATAGGAAATCGAAGAACCAATGAGAACAATTACTTGGGACCATATACATCTGGAAAGCGAAACAACAACGGGCAGAGGTTAATAGATTTTACACAAGAGCACAATCTTAGTGTTATGAACAGCTATTTCAACAAAAAACCTAGTCGGAAATGGACATGGTTGTCGCCAAACGGATACGTCAAAAATGAAATAGATTTTATAATTACGAACAAACCCAAATTGTTCCTAGATGTAGATGTCATAAACGAGCTCAACTTCAACACCGACCATCGCATGGTTCGAGGAATAATGACTGTGTCCCATACGAAACACTCACGCAAACACTTACGAAATAATAAACAACCTATTAAACTACCCTTACCAGATACTATTTTAGACCCCTTAAAACATGCTCTACAAGACAAACTCCATCAAACTTATACTATACACGAAAAATACGATATCCTAGAAAATGAACTACAACAAATTGAAAACAATATGCAATCAACTAAAGCTTCAAAAGATAAAATCGGAAATGAAGCGAGGGATTTAATAGAGAGGAGACAAACTTTGAGACGGCAAAAACCAATTGACAGGAGAGAAATAACTAAGATAAGTAAGAAGATCAACGAAAGCATTAGAAATCATAGAAAGCAAACAAGACAAGATCGAATTATTTTTCACATAAAATCTACCGGAGGAGTCAAGAAAGCATGGAAGGAGTTGCAAGAATATACAAATTGGATACCAGAAATGAATAAGCAGGGAAACCGAAAGAATAAAACGAAAAGATCCGAAATATTGGAAGCAGCAACAAATTTCTATCGAAACCTTTACAACGACGACGAAGAAGCAACATCATCATTTACATGTCTAAACCAAATAGAAGTCGAAGACGAGATCCCAGAAATAATGGAAAGTGAAATATTGAAAGCCATCCAATCACAAAAAAGTGGGAAAACGCCGGGTGAAGATAGAATCTCAAATGAACTTTTGAAAGGGTCCTCAGGTATTTTGCTCGATACTGTGCACGACATATTTAATGATATCCTCAGACAAGAAGAAACGCCAAAACAATGGACTACGTCAACAATTACATTGCTCCACAAAAAGGGAAGACTGGATGACATTAACAACTATAGACCCATAAGTCTCATGTCCAACCTCTACAAAATATTTTCAAAAATTATTCTCGGTCGGATTACAAACACTTTAGATGAAAATCAACCAAAAGAACAAGCAGGATTCCGCAGCGGTTTCTCGACTATAGATCATATTTTTACGATTAAACAAATCACCGAGAAGTACAGAGAATATGGATTACCTTACTATCTAGCGTTTGTAGACTATCATAAGGCATTTGACTCACTGAAACACAACAAGATTTGGGAAGCGCTAGCTAATCAAGGAGTACCTAGAAAATATATTCGGATTATAAGGAACATATACAAAAACATGACCGCGAAAATTAAAACGGAAAGACTAGGTGAACTATTCCCCATTAAAAAAGGCGTCAGGCAAGGTGATCCCTTATCGCCTAAATTATTCTCAGCAACTTTAGAACTAGTGTTTCGGAACCTAGAATGGTCAACTTACGGTATAAGGGTAAATGGAGTAATGCTGAATCACCTTCGATTTGCGGACGACCTTATAATAATCTCTGATAACCCAGATCAACTACAAACTATGCTCAGACAACTTGTAGATGAAAGCCAAAAAGTAGGCCTGAAGATGAATCTTACGAAAACCAAATTGATGACGAATCATTTGAAACCACCCATACGAGTCAACAACGACATAATTGATTTTGTAGATGAATACACGTATTTGGGACAGATCATATCTCCTACAAACGATACATCTTATAGCACAAATAAAGGAAAAATTGCGAAAGCCGTAAATTTTTAGGTACATCATATAATTTTTTTTTTTAAATAATTTTAAATTGTACGGAACCCTCGGTGCGCGAGTCCGACTCGCATTGGCTGGTTTTTTTAAACAAAATGCATTCATTTGTTCTAAGCCTCATCTAAGGTTTGTAAATACAGTCTGTATGTATTATTTCTATTCTACTCTTGTTGTTTTAAATAATCTATCTCATCACCATAACCAGCCTATAATGTTCCTAATGCTGGGACACAGGCCTCCTCTGTGCGAGAGGAAACAGACCGTAATACACCACGAGGGCAAGGGTCTATTGCGGGTTGGTGGATGTCACATGTCTCTGAATTTTTGGTTCTAGGACATGCCGGTTTCCTTACGATGTTTTCCTTAACCGTTTTGAGAGCAGTGGTGATGAAATAAATTACACAAAGTCAGCGTCTTAGCTCCTTAGTACGTTCCCGTGGATTAATTTCCGAGCACCACGCGGGCGCTGCCGCCGCCGCAATAAAAAACGATTTACCAATAAATCTTTCGATTCTAAATAACATCAAAACAATTCATAAATTAATCTAATATTACCTTGGCCTCTGCTCTGCGAACGGGTGGTCCGTGAGTTCGATTCCTGTCCGGCCTCCTCCATGTGCCAAGTATATTCCATCTTAGTTCAGAAAACACACATATCTGTATTTAATTTCACGTTGCATCGAGAACGAACCCGATATGACACATCGCGGGAAACGTCAAATCTTGAATGTCTGCTTGTATTCTTTTTTTTATTCTATTTTAAAGTTCTTAGGAACGGATATTGCGTGAATTTATTACTTTTCCGCTATGTAGTTAATTGTTACTACATCACGTGCGTAAATTGTTTTTTTTATAGAATTACGTTTTCACTTTTAAATCACATTTCACAGTGAAATTAGTATGAGCGTCGAACCGTCACGATTCAGCCAGTGTGTAGCGAATTTTAATACGACAAAAAGTATTTATTCACTGTTTTTAACACTTGTAACACTCGTTGTTTTTTTATTAACTTTTTTTATTGTTCTTAATTTAAAAGCTCTTTTGTTTGTCTCGGTACGTCCGTCATTAGTTTAAACTTGGAAGGCACTGACAACAAACGTCAACACTGCGTTTCACCCCTTGCGTTGAAAAGAGACGGAGAGAAAGTTTATCGACCGTGACGATGAGTTAGAATGGGACAGGTATATTTGCCTTTTCACGGTTTCCACGGCAAACATTGGTGGTTTGGAGGGAAAATGTTGACCAATCGCGTGATTTTCCTTTTACGAGTTAAACGGTAGGGGGATGATTTTCGTAATTTGAATATTGGGGGTGGACGATTATTTACATGGCGTGTGTAATAAATAAACTAAAATTAAAATAATATTTATTTATTTTAACATGTTTGTCGAGATTTTACAGCTATTTTCTTTAGTTTTTATTGGGTTTGTTGGTATTTGTAAGCGCATAGGTAAGTCTAATCAACCAACCTAGCCTTTTCCCAACTATGTTGGGGTCGGCTTCCTGTCTAATCGGATGCCGCTAAATACCAGTATTTTACAAGGAGTAGCTGCCTATCTGATCCCCACAGCCCAGTTACTGGGTAACACGATACCCCTTGGTAAGCCTGGTAGTCAGACTTTTTGGGCTTCTGATTACCCGTAACGACTGTCAAAGATGTGCGAATGACACCGACACCAGACATACTTTCCGAGGCACGGAGGGGTCTCTCTATTGCCATCAGCCGGGCAAAAATCAAGATTGCAGGCTGCTACTAGAAAAATCCTGACCGAAAATACCAATAACACTTTACCCAACCTGGGAATGTAACCTAGGTAGGCTACTGCTGAGCAGGAGGCTCAGCAGTAGCCTACCAGTAAATACAACAAACAAATATCTATTTACTCTCTTGAGCTGATGATCGAACCTAGGACACTAAACCATCGTTTACCGCTTCTAAAGTATACCGTTTAACTCAGGTCATTAATATTTATGTCCTAGCAATTTATTGTTCCATTTGATATTCAATCCATAGTGAAGATACTACACTAACTTCTGGTACTTGTATAGAATTATAAATGGTAGGTACGTATGTACCTACAGTTTTATTTTTAGCTAGATCTTATGGTGAGTTGAATTAAGTTTGGTAAAAAGAAATAATTAAAAACAATAGACATCATCATCTGCCTTGCCTCTTCCCAACTATGTTGGGGTCGTCTTCCTGTCCAACCGAATGCAGCTGAACACCAGTTTTTTACATGGAGCCACGGCCTATCTGACTTCCACAACTCAGTTGTTGAGTAAAACCCCCCTTGGTAAAACTGTCAATACTTTCGGCCTTCTGACTACTACCCGTAACGACTGTCAAAGATCTAGAAATGACAGCCGGAACATGCTTTCCGAGGCACGGAGGGGTCTCGATTTGGATGGTCACCCATCCACGGACCGACCTCGGCAAGCGTAGCTTAGCCTTCGATAGATTGGTGAGGCAGTATTACATAACTATGAGCCTCTTTTGGGTTCATTCCTTTTTAACCGACTTCTAAAAAAGGAGGAGGTTCTCAATTCGGATGTTTGTATTTTTTTTTTCTGTACTATTTTAGAAAGGTTTTTTTCCTTCAGTGGAATAAAAACAAGGTACATAATATTATTACTAAGTTCACATATCTTCTAACTGACACAACCAATGTGTATTAGACCATATCACAGGTGCTCAATGGCCAATAACTTGCTGTCCAGTAGCTCACCGGTTCGAATCAATGGTGCGTTACATCTCATGGGTAGGTAATAAATTAGGGTACATATCAGGTGCTGATCAAGTCAATGAAGGGTGACGACAGCTGTCTTTTGTCTTTTAAATGAAACCGTATTTTTTTTAAACTTGTTGAAATGTTGCATGTCATCAATACCGTTACTTACACGATTTGAACGTGTTTAGATACTATAGTATATTATAATATACAAGGGGCTTGTGGCTAAGAAATAACAGCCGCACGGTTCGATCGATCAGGTTAAGCCACGCTAGCCGCGGTTGGTCCGTGGATGGGTGACCATCTTTCCATACCAAGACCATGTTAAGCCGTTGGTCCCGTCTGTCATTTGTAAATCTTTGACAGTCGTTACGGGTCGTGAGAAGCCCGAAAGTCTGACCACAGAGTACATTGAATAAGTCTGACAAACCAGTCTTACCAAGGGCTATCGTATTACCCAGTAACTGGGTTCTGGAGTTCAAATAGACAGTCGCTCCATGTAAAACTCTGGTATCCAGCTGTGTAGCGGTTAGACTGGAAGCCGAACCTATTTATAGGAAAAGGCTAGTCAATTGATGACCAGGCTACCTTAGAGCATTCACCTTTATAAAAAGAGGGTTAAGTAGTTACCAGCACACTTCCAATGGTCTTGGTTTAAGTAACTCCGAAAATAACCGATCATTCCCGAAACGGTTCCAAAGGTCTTGCTCTTGGTATAAGTAAATCCGAAAAGAATCGATCTTTCCCGAAATACATTCGTCAGTAAAACCGCAAACAATCATCTAGCTACTGTCACAACTCACGGTTAATTATAAAAAAACAATCAGCAGTAGTCTTGCCGTATTCCCACGCCAGCCATTATTACAACTACACAATAGGGGGCTGGGCTGCAGATGACCTTTGATATGAACAGGCGTTTAGCTTTGAATGTAATTAATGTTATTTTCGGTGTGGGGTTGTGCAGGTGAGTTACTGATGTTCAGTTGTTTCTGTTTGGATTAGGAGGCTTTCAAATATAATTTAAAACATCAGCCATTCTTTTGGACTTCACACCAACTTGGTAAAAAGTAAAAAGATATCAATTTGTGTTACCCGAATCAATTTTGCAGGAACGTGTAGGTCTGAACACAGTTGGAGTTACACCCTGGAGTTGTGGGGTTCGAGACTTGGCTCTCGGTTGCCATTTGAAAATCTGTGACCAGCCGATCGATTCTGTAGGAATCTCACCGTGAAAACTAAGGTGCTGTGAACTTAAAGAGGGCTGTCAACGATCCCTAACATTAGGTGGAATGACAGCTTACTTAAAGCTCACTTCATCTAAGTGTTTACGGTGAGATTTTTGCAGATTAGACCAGCCGATCGATTGTGTAAAAGTCTCACCGTGAAAAGTTAGGTGAAGTGAGCTTAGAGTGAGCTGTCAATAGTATCAATCCCTAGCATTAGTTGGAATGACAGATCACTCCACGCTCACTTCACCTAAGTTTTCACGGTGAGATGATTACAGAATCGCACTGCAGTAGTCGCTAAAGTTAATCACAAGCCTAAAAGTCTGCATATACCTGTGTTACCTTTAGAATATCGGTTTACTCAGTAATAATAAGATAGTAGAAGTCAGTTGGCAGTCGGTACATGTAAAAATATTGATATTTAGGTGCATTTGGTTAGACTGGAAACTAACCACAATCTGGCTCTCAAAGGCGGATCGTAAACGAACGGTAGAATGCTCTCAGGCTAGGTGGAGCGACGATTTTTGCAGGATGACTGGAGCAGCTGGATGGAATTAGCCGAAAATCTAGTTGAATGGCGTTGAATTGCAGATACATGTCCAGCAGCGGACTCCAAAAGACTGATGATAATTCTGATGAAGCGGGTGATGATAATATAATAATAAAGGGTCTTAAAGATAGAACTTTACTCAAAGATTACTGATAATATTATTCATTGACATCCCTGATCTCATAACTAATTTCCCCAATCACCCCAGTATCATGAGCTAGGGGTGTCACCAATTATAAACGGATATACGCGTCAAACGGGGTCGTGCGACTGACCTGTCAACCATTACTACATTACAATAATTAAGTAAATTGTTTGACGCCCCTGTGTTTGTAAATTAATCGTTTTTGTTGTTTTGGTAAGTGCTTCATAGTTCTGGAACAAACCGTGAAGATTTATCTTTTTTATTTTCATAGAATTTTTTAAAAAAAAAATCTCACAATGGGTGTCTGAACATGGACGGCGCCGCCGGTCCAGAAAGAGATGGCGAGGTGACCTGGACGCGTAACGCGAATGCTGGTTCGCGGCGGCGCGGGAAAAGAGTTCCTGGAAGGATTTGAGGGGAGACCTTTGCAAAGCAGTAAGACAGTAGGCTAACGAAAAAAACTTGAAAGGTGTCAAGGGACACCCGGATGGAACGAAGTTCCTTTCGATTAATTAGTGAAGGAAAAAAAAACAAAACAAAAGATAACTGTAGATTTGGAGAAAGAAAGAAAGACGAAACGAAAATAACTGGCTTGCTTTCTATAAGAGAGAGAGAGAGAGAGACAGACAGAGAAACACGCGCACGCCGCACGGCGTACAACTATAGCAAAAAGTGTCGTTCCAACTTTTGGTCTTAATTTTTTCCGTCTAATCCCCTTTCGCAACGCGCGAAAAAAAAAATTATATGTCATAGGAATTGGGCACATTTACTATGAAAACCATCATCATCTAGTCTTTTCCCAACTATGTTGGGGTCGGCTTCCAGTCAGACCCCCACAACCCAGTTACTGGGAAACACGGTACCCATTCATATTTATATATTGCATTCCATATTGCACCTGCACACATGATCAGCCTATAATGTTCCCACTGCGGGGACACAGGCCTCCTCTCTGTGAGAGGGACTTGGCCGTAATCCACCACGCGGGCCCAGTGCGGGTTGGTAGATGTCACATGTTTTCGAAGTTTGGTTTCACCTGCACATCCCGATAAAGGCTACTAAAAATTAGAATGAAAAATAGTGAAGACAAAGCGTGACTAGGTACTTAAATACTTATGGGGTCGCGGGCGATTAGAGTTGGGGACTCTGTCGGCCCACTAAGTGACCTCAGGGAAGACGGCGCATAGTGGCTATGTGCTGCCTTGCACACTTGCACAGTCAGGTTGCGGGGAGACCACTTTACAGTCTCCCCAGAGATGTGCCCTAACAAGCGTTGCACAGCCCCCGCTCCGGATTGGTCTTTTGAGAGGTAACCCTAACGATGCCCCCTTCCATGTGCAGATGGTGACCTCCGGGGTGGCTTTTGATACCTAAATATAATCGAATCAATCTAACATGACGTAGAACTCATTTTGTGTTGTCACAAATAGATTAAAAGAAAATTGTCAACTTGACGAGCCCCAAAAATTAATTGGAAGCAATTTCAGCCATATTTTTTTCGGTAAAATTTCATGGACATTTGCATAACTAATTTACAAATTGTCAACGATAAACGAAGACGTATTTTAAGGTCAAAATCTCGGAATGAAATTAATACACGATTACAATCAGTCATTTTGATTTGGGGGTCTACTTTCTAACTGAATTCAATATTTTGTTTCAATTCAGAACAATCTCAATTGGTTTTTTGAAAACAATTTATTTATTTACAAGTTTTTGCCCGCGACTCCGTCCGCGTGAAATTTCCTGCTCCCCCGACCCACCCCATCGCATCGCATCCCCTGCCCGCGCTATTACTGTGTTCTTTCTGACTTTTTTTGTCAGACATTTGATTACTTTATACTTTCAAAGTGATTATTTCTAACATCGAAGCACCAAGATGTTAGCGAGTTCAAAAAATATACATGTCACGTGATCAACTTTATACGTTAATATCTCGAAAACGTGACACTATGGGGTTTAATTTTATAATGTTTTCTGTTTGCATTAATATCAGCCATTTCGAACAAAAATCAAAATGGCGCGACAGGCAAGTATACCATAGGCTCCACTGCTCCACAAAAAAAAACTTCAATCCCCTTTTAACACATTGGACCAAAATACATATTAACTATTAGTACTTGTACAAAAGCTCGATGTCTCAAAGACTTCCAACAAAAATATCTCCAATGTAAACCCTTAGTAGACCCTCAAGTCCTCACAACATTAGCTCTGGTTTACAACGTTAATTCAGATCGTGAACCACGTCATCGCAACACGAAACCGTTGCCGCCTCGCCGAAGTAAAGTTTGGTCGATACGAGTCTGAGGTATCTATGTTCTGCCCATGACATTTTAGGAGACTGCCGTGTTCATTGGAGCGTAAAATTATGATATTTTTATGTATTTTGGGGAGCATTGGTGGCTCAGTGATATTGGCCCCGACTTAAGAGTAGTAAGTTCCAACCCAGGTGGGCATTTTGCTTTGTCCATTAAATGTCATCACCACTGCTCTAGAAACGGTGAAGGAAAACATCGTGCGACAAATGTCCTAGAACCAAAAAATTCGAAGACTACAAGAAAACATCCACCAACCCGCACTGGACCTGCGTGGTACATTACAGCCCACTCCCTCTCACAGAGACGCTATATATAGGCTGATTATGCTCCTGCTTCTGCATCATCATCATCTGCCTAGGCTTTTCCCAAGTAGGTTGGGGGTCGTCCCATAATTAATGCTCACATGAGTATTGATACCTCGATTTATGGGTCGAGTAGATTAAGGTTGTATTACTAACACTAATTATAAGTTATTGTCAGTGATAGGAATAGGTAGTGCCTATTTGCCTAAACTTCGAAGAACAGAGACAAGAAACGGAGACTTCCTAAGGACTTTTCACAAAATGATACTTGACCTAGACAAACCACTGGAGCCCAGTGGTAACGGTCGCGACTTATGAGTTGTAGGTCGTAGATTGGAACCAAGGTAGGTGCTTTAATTTGTGTAAATTTCATCACCACTGCTTTAAAAAAAAAAAAGGAAATCATCGTGAGGAAACCGGCATCGGCATGTCCTAGAACCAATCGCAGACGTGACATCTACCAAACCGCAGTGGGCCCGCGTGGTGGATACGGCCCGCTCCCTCTCACAGAGAGGAGGCCTGTGTCCCAGCAGTGGGAACATTATAGGTAGATTATGCTAAGCAAACTAGATGCTCAACTCAACTTATACTTAAAACCGTTGCTTACAAAACCTAGTTCTTTGACATCTAAACTAATAGTTTCTTTGTTCAGGTCTACACCCTAAAAATGGTACGCAATAAAATAGAGTTCACCATATTTTTACCTTTGTACTTGATCTTTTGATCGGGTCACTTCGTGTGTATTCGGCTAAAATCGTTAAAATTCAAGGTATTTGACTACCATACCAACATCGACCAAATAATAGTAGCAACCTGTAGTTATAGGTGGGCGGGTATTATCCCTACCTTTTGTATGGATTCCACCAATGGGGTGCAAGGATTTTAAATTGAGAACGCGTGCCGATGCGTCGCTACTTTATAACGTCAAAAATTGACGTATCGTCAAGACCAAAACAGTTGTATACAGGCTGATTTACTTGGTTTGTTGTGTTAACTATTTTGTGTACGTATTGCATATTTTAATATTTGTGCGGATTCTTCATTATACTGGAATCCTGTCCCAATTGATTAAGGGTCGCCGCTGTATGTCTTCAACCATACATCTGTATCTGTCGTCATTTTAGAATTCACACCTACTCGAGCCATGTTATCGTCTTTTACAAAGGTACTTATATCGTTTCCTTGGTTTCTTCAAATCTTATTTCCAAAATTCTTTGTGAATTGTTCATCAATATTATCTTACTGGATTTATTTAAGTCGGTCCTTCCTTTCCATATTAGTTAAAAGAATTGTTACACTAACCAGACGTGGGTTTCTTCGATATATAAATACCAGTCCCTTCTACAAACCTTTTCCTTCACGTAAATTAAGTTCTAGTATTACGTAAACTCTACCTAAACGAGTAGTTTTGGCCTCTCTAAAGGCAAAACTATTACAAGCAGGTACTTTCAGATGATTGTATCAAAATGTCAAGGAGAACGGCTGTCTTTGTATATCAACCTTAAATGTACTTTTAAATACGAACATACACAGCTTAGTTGTTTTGAAAGTTTTTTTTTTATAAATAACATTGACTGCCTTGCCTGCGACTTCATTCACGTGGAAGTTGTAAGACCCCACAATTTATGTACTAAAATAACAACCACATTTTTATAAGACGCATTTTGATTGGTGACATCGCATCGCATCGCCCGCCTGCACTATTACTGCGTTTTCGCTTAGCGTTCTTTCTGACTTTTTTCTTTTTTGCTTGATTCCGAAGGGTCGTAGCGTAATGTTGAATATCCTATAACCTTTCTCATGAATTAGGCTATCGAAAGCAACAATATTTTTTCAAATCCGACTGGTAGTTCCTGAGATAAGCGCGTTCAAACAAACTGTTCAGCGTCATAATATTAGTATACATATTGAACTGCATGTTACCCACAATATTTGGTAGGGAATTTTAACAGCTTCATTGGCATGTAACCTAATTTTTTTCTGAAACGACATGCACACTAAAGGTGTTAATTTCAATATCAAAAATCAAAGTCATTTATTCAAAATAGGCTCAGCACTTTTTGAACGAAAAAATTACATAAGACAGTCCCTCAAAACGCCCGCCCTTCACCACTTCCTAGTGCTTTCGCTGAGAAGAAGTGGCACGAACTCCCCAGCAGCACAGCTGTCTGTTCAGATAGAAGTACTAGATTCTATACTTAGTATGCAAAGTAAACAATATTACAAAACAAAAACACAAAAGTTTATGTTTAAATTATTTGCTATTTGTCAGCTAACGTACGTCAATATACTAACAATTTTTCAAGGTGACGGTACATTACAGCCCATTCCCTCTCACAAAGAGGAAGCCTGTGTCATTATGGTGACACTGTACTGTTTTTTTGTTTTTTTTATAATGACCTACGCTGTCCCACTCCTGGGCAAAGGTCTCCCCCCACTCCTTCCATCTATAGGGAGCCCACGCGTCCTCCTTCCAGGTTGAACGGAACCTATCCTCTGTTACTAAAGTAAATAAGAAATAATGGTAAAAATATTTTCTCAACACCCTGTATAATCTAATGACATCACAACATGATAAATTTTCACTGTCATGTCTTGAACGACGACAGTATACACGAAACGATATAAATTACTTATTAATAACCCGGACTTTTCACAAACAAACTAATTGGAAGTTTTTTAAGATATGAAGGACATTTTTGTTTACTCGTCACGACTGGGGTATCCCCAGTGGGGGTACGCAGTGGTTTTCTAAATGTTTATTAAATAAATACTAAATCTTGATTCAGTCTTTTTATCTCACGAAGCGATGCGTGTTTTACTTGTGGTAACCAAGTGTTGAAACGTCTAGGTAGATGGATTGGTGTCCTAAACTCTTAACTATGAACGGCTCTCTCAGCTAAACTCAATCAGCCTATACAAGCTGTTGTTTTGCATCCTCGTCAAATTTCAGGAGGCTGTTATGAAGGACATAAATAATCAATAAAATTACGATGCTTGGTAAATAATGAATACATACTTTTTTTTTTAGTTATTTAAGTTTGACAGTATTTCAGAATACACCACAGAACAGAATCGCATTATGGTATCGTATAAGCGGCCGCGTTTTTACGTGTATGTAAAAGGGCAGTTACAGTGCGGTCTCACACAGACCGCGTTTTAAAATACGTGTCCCACACATGCCGATTTCCGAATATTGAAAAAAAAAATACCTACTTATTTTATTATTGATTCGTGTTGAGAATCAGTAGCATAGTTACCTCCTTGAATTTGACGAGGATGCAAAACGACACTTCACTGCTGGTACACAGAGCTCCTGTCTGTGAGAGGAAATGGACCATAATCGACTATGCGGGCTGACCCAGCTTGGGTCGGAGTCAGTTCTTACCACTGGGCCAACACTATCATTATTTCTCATATCACTTCGAAATTCTACCAGTGTCTCGTTGTGAATCCGCGGTGATTTACTTTTTTTTTTTGGGAAATCATCTAATGAACTCTCCCGCTCTTGAGCTGAGCGGAAGGGCGGTGTCAGACTTTTACTGACTAAAACCCACCCGTGTTCCTTCAGTTGCCTATGCCAGGGGCCACGGTATCTCTTTCGTACAACCCGCGGCTCTGGCGGCATCGGCCCTAGCAGACCCCCTCAGTTCGTACTGACATCTCTTTGAGGCGCGCGTGGAACACAACGCGCCGTCAACCCGGGCCTGGTCCTTACCGGGCGGCAAGCTGCCCATTGCTCGCCGCCCGCAAGCCCGCGCCTTCGGTGGCCGGGAGTCGGCTGTTGACTCCCGTCCAGGGCGCGATGATTTACTTTAAAAACAAATAGAGAGTTCTCTTTCGAATTGTGTGCGCTCAGTTGAGTGAGGTGAGCAGTGAACTTTACAGAATAGCATTGAACATTTTATTTTCGTCAACCTGTCTTGTGGAATGGAAGAGTGATTCACATCCATTTGATTAACATATTGCGGTGTTTTCTATTCCACACGTATCAATAGAGGGGGTTACTATGGCAGTGGTGAGCCATTGAATATAATGGCAACCTATTTTTATTAACCCCCGACGCAAAAACGACGGGGTGTTATAAGTTTGACGTGTCTGTGTGGGTGTGTGTGTGTGTGTGTGTGTGTGTGTATGTCTGTCTGTGGCATCGTAGCTCCCGAACGGATGAACCGATTTTAATTTTGTTTTTTTTGTTTGAAAGGTGAATTTGTATAGAAACTACTACTATGAATTTTATTCGGTAACCCATGGTTATCGTTGACGACAATAGACCTTTATCACTATAAGACTGCCTAGCCTTTTCCCAACTATATTGGGGTCAGCTTCCAGTCTAACAGGATGCATCTGAATACCAGTAATTTACTTGGAGCGACTGCCTACCTGACCTCCACAACCCAGTTACTGTTAACACGATACCCCTTGGTAAGACTGGTTGTCAGACTTTTGGGCTTTTGACAACTCGTAACGAATGTCAAAGATGACGGAAGACAGCGTGGAGCAACGGCTTAATGGTCTTTCCAAGACACAGAGAGGTCTCGATTTGTAATGGATGGTCACCCATCCGCAAACCGGCCGCGGCAAGCGCAGCTTAACCTCCGATCGATCCCATATTGCCACGAGCCCTTAGTTCTAGCCCCATCATCTTCTACCCAATACATCACACAAAAATAACAGTACAATAATAAAACCTTTTTTCACAATAAAAAACCTTGGCATTGGTCAACCTTCAATTAAACATCCGACCACAACAACTAAAGACTTGGCACATTTCATAAAACCTTTAATATTGCGACTGAAAATGCATTACTGCATGACGATGCGTTTTTTTTCACGTTTTTTCTGTCAAAAAACAATTGAATAGTTGTACTGAACGCTATTATAATTTTTTGTGCAATCTGTCTGTTCGTCTGTACCCTTGTATCTATAAAACGGCTGAGCAGATACTGACAAAGTGTGAAGTAATTTATACTAAGTTTGATTTGTTTTATTTTTTTGTGGACTTGGCATTGTTTTTTTTAATGACCTCATTTTTTTTCCTTAAATCTAGATCTCGTAAAAAGAGCCTTGAATTCAAGATTTACTTATGTTATTTTCGGTAGCCTCTATAAGATCTAACCATTTTTTTTTTAATGTATTTTTTAGGCTTGTAGGAGGCGACGTGTCGCAGAAGCTTATTTATTGCACTATACTGTTTAGTATTTTCGATGCTACCATTTACCTTTTGATAAAGTATGGCGTTGTGATTGTTTCATAAGAACAAAATCTATGGTATTGTTGCGCGCCACAATTAATGCCTGGTATATGGTGACATTAGTTACCACTAGCGCCATCTAGTATCAAGTAGTAGAACTAATTTACTACTAGCTCCATCTAGTATGGAGTAACAGAACTTAAAGAACCTTCTACAAATTTCGATACTAGAACTATCGACATCTGGTCAGTCGGGGCCGGTATGTACTCGAACATTCTAGATGTTTCTACAATAGAAGGTTCTGGAACTATCTGTCGCACTATATAAGGCCCGACCAGTCAAACTTGGATCTGCGATACATCGAAAGCGATCTTCAAGTGCGACTTAGAGCGATTATGTTTTATAATTAGTGTGTTTGAGTTGTTATTAGAGTTGTCTAATTAAAGTGTAACTTTTGTTAATTTTTATCGGCAGTTTTAATTGTCACGAACCCGAAGCTCGTAACAATATATTTTGATTGACTTGTAAAAGTATTTGTGCAAACCTACTTATAGAAATAAAATCATTTATCAGTTACGAAAATATACAAGGCTATGGTATTACATGTTTTGTTACTATGTATATTTTTTTCTCTATTTCTATGTATTTTTTCTTATTAGTATTCTGTTATTATTGCCTAATAATAGTTTCTTTATTTTAAAACTAACCTTGAAGACAATAATCAAGACGCCATATTGGATTCATTTCATCAGGCCCGAAGGTCAAAACCTCGCACAAAAACATTTACCTTCCTCAATAAATTACCAGTCCAAATCAGTCTATAGTTTTAGTAGTATAACCTTACCACAGTTTTCGCAATGCTGTGAATCTATGACATTTACAGGTAGGGCAGCTATTGTGTGAAAGCACACATTGCAGTACAATAGGTAGTCGTCTGCTGAAAACTTGAATTAGAATGGAACGTACAGAGGCCAGCAGATAAAGCTACCCGAAACTGTCAAATTTTCCCAATCAAACTTGAACCTTAATGCTTTGGCGATAAAGTTGAAAATCTATTACAGAAATTTGACAGATTGTAGTAGCTTGATATGCTGGCGTCTGTACCTACTATCGCCAAAACCATTTCGAAAACAAAATCGCGTGCACATGATGACCACAGTTGCGTCCGTAAGTAAAACAAAAGATGATCCTTTTTAGGTCGACTAATAATATGCGCTGCAAGCAGGAATAGTCCTTACGGGCGGTGGTCAGATATAGATTTTGGCGATAGTACAATATCCCAATCGTGATGTGTCCGCCACTTTTTAACACGCTTTTATTAGCTTTACTTGTAACAGGTGTAACTTACAAGTAATGTATTAAAATCTTAGAAGTCAAATTTAACCTAATTCTAATTGTCGTATCAAAATGAAACTCAGTATGTTTATGTAGTTCGGATGACAACACTATAATTTGGTATCTTGGAGCTGATCTGATGATGGAGTCAGGAGGTGGATAGTGGAACTCTTCAGTAAACCCCTCTGGTTTAGGCTCATATGATTTGTTTTGACGAGTCCTATAGATTGGGTTTGGTCTCTAGGGTCTGATGATGGAGCCAGCTAGTCTATGACATTTCAAGGTAGGGCAGGTATGGGTAGCTCGCCGCCCGGTATAGACCAGACCCGGGTAGACGCCGCGTTGTGTTCCATGCGCGCCTCAAAGTGACGGGGTCCGCTAGGGCTGATGCCTGTCCGGGTCGCGGGTTGTTCGAAAGAGTTACTGTGGCCCCTAACACAGGCAGCTGAAGGAACACGGGTGGGTTTTAGTTAGTAAAAGTCTGACACGCCCTCCTGCTCCGCCTAAAGCGAGAGAAGTTATTTGATGACTTCCCAACTAACAAAAAAAGGTAGGCAGGTATTGTGGTGTGGCACAAATAGCAGTACAATAGGTAACGTCTGCTGAAAACTTGGGTTAAATGGTTTAAAATAAGGCTACCTGCTCCCGTGATAGACACCTTTTTGCACTTTTCGTCGTATTCATAGCTACAGATACTGTTTTAGAAGAACATTAGCATGTCGGTGACGATCGATTAGGTTAAGCTACGCTTGCAGCGGTTGGTCTGTGGATGGGTGCCTCGGAAAGCACGTTAAGCCGTTTGTCCCGGCTATTATTCGTGGATCTTTGACAGTTGTTACGGGTCGTCAGAACCTCGAAAGTTTGACAACCAGTCTTACCAAGGGGTGTCGTATTACCCATTAAGTGGGTTGTGGAGGTCAGATAGGCAGTCGCTCCATGTATTCAGTTGCATCCGGTTAGACTGGAAGCCGACCCCAACATAGTTGGGAAAGGCTAGGCAGATGATGACTCGTAGTCGTAGCTAAAGATACTGTTAACAAGAGCATGTAGGTGACGCAAACCCATAATATTTTCCCTACAGCTAAAATCAATTCAACAAAAAGCTACATAAGTTTTTCACTTTAAAAACAAAAGCAAAATAGTTTTTACACCCTTCAAAATCAAGCTCCACTGATCACTTTTTTTTCGACTAGTCAGACAGGCAATTTTCGTGATTTTAAGAACGTTCACAGTCAGAAGGCCAACTCTTGTAATTTAAAACATTCAAAATCTAGTCGCAATCTCATCTCGGCGACAAACAAATGTCAAAAAGTAGGGAAATTAGAAGTATTTTTGACAGATTGAGACTGAGATCAGGGCCCGTATTCCCATAATTTAAAACGTTCAAAATCTAGTCGCAGTCTCATCTCGGCGACAAACAAATGTCAAAAACTTGTCAAAATGTAGGGAAATTAGACGTATTTTTGACAGATTGAGACTGAGATCAGACTGTGAACGTTCTTAAAATTACGAGAATTACCCTACCCACTGTGAACGTTCTTAAAATTACGAGAATTGCCCCTCTGATCTAAGTCTCAATCTCTCAAAAATACCTCTAAATTCTCTACATTTTTTTTTTGACATTGATTGTTGCTGAGCTGTTGATGAGATTGCGACTAGATTTTGAACGTTTTTAATTACGGGAATTAGCCTTCTGATTTCGTCCTTCAGCGTATTTACTAAATGTACCAGCCGATCGATTCTGTAAAAATCTCATCGTGAAAAGTTAGGTGAATTGAGCTTAGAGTGAGCTGTCAATTGTGTCAATCCCTTGCATTAATTGGGAATGACAGCTCACTCCACGCTCACTTCACCTAAGTTTTCACGGTGAGATGGTTACAGAATCGCACTGCTGTACCTACCTACCTCTCAATTTGTTTTATTACCCATAAAAGTACGTAGTTTTCACATGCATGTAGAAATGAAGTATAATATAATAATAAAATAATGTATTAAAGATTAAAGATAAGATAAGATACAAAGCATCTTTAATGTATCTAAAGATACTTTGTATAAATAAAAAAAACATTTCAGTAAGTACCTGAGAACTTCTAAGAGTTGTCCTAAGACTGCTAATTAAATTTTTATCATCGTATTTAATCAGCTGCTTCTTAGAGGGAGGGAGATAGCAATAATTCTCTCAGCGCCTTCCTTAATAATTCACAAACGATTAAAAGACTACTTATTTTTGTCACAATGCCAGTTATGACAGAAGGTTTGGTTGATTCTATCATTTGTGAGACAAAGGTTCTGATTATTTTTAAGGGTCTTGCGACTAAATATATACGGTATTATGTAATGATTAGCGACTGTTAACCACATGCTAAGACCCGTCCGTGCCTCGGAAAGCACGTTAAGCCGATGGTCCCGGCTGTCATTTGTGGATCTTTGACAGTCGTCAGAAGCCGAAAAGTCTGACAACCAGTCTTACCGAGGGGTTTCATATTACCCAGTACCTGGGTTGTAGAGGTCAGATAGGCAGTCGCTCCATGTAAAATACTGGTACCTAGCTGCATCCGGTTAGACTGGAAGCCGACCCCAACATTGTTCAGAAAAGGCTAGGCAGATGATGATAGCGCCTGTTTAACCATACATTTTTGACGTTTAAACGTCTCTTAATTTTAATCATTGTTTATAAATAAACCACATGTCGCCTCATATGCACTTTAGTTTAGTCGTATAGATGTTTTTAACTCGGATGCCTATATCTCACTAAGACACCATGGCGGCGCAACTATGGTCGCGCTACTAGCAAAATATACACAGCTTTATGGTGGGTCTCTCACCGGCGTTCAATCGATTGCGCAACCAACCTACCTAGTATTGTATACAATCAAGTATTAACTGAATAGACAGCTGTGCTGCTGGGGAGTTTGTTGCGCCACTTCTTCATCCCAGCGATAGCACTAGGAAGTGGTGAAAGGCGGGCGTTTTTGGGGGACTGTCTTTTGTAATTTTGATGTTCGAAAACTGCTGATTCTCAGCGTAATTTGAGTAAATGACTTTTGATTTTGGAAAAATCCATACATTTTTGGAAGTGCGACCATGGTTGCGCCGCCACTGGTGTTCTAGTGAGATAGGATAATAGTAAAAAGTAGGTGGGTTACTAATTTCATGGGACGAGGCTTATTGTTGCTGGTTTTTACTAACAACCAGTGAATAAGGGTTTATCCTCATGAGCAGTGTCCGGGACGTGACAGGACAGGGCCGTGGCACACACAAGACAGGCACTGAAGTTCCGTCTCCGTCCCGGACACGGACGTGTGTCATATAAAATATACACACCGATATTTTTTTTTAACCCCTGACGGAGCACGGTTCCTCCACGTCCCAGACACGGCCCTGATATGTGTGGATAGACCTTAACACTTATCTGTTTTTCCCTACCACCCCATGAGAAATATGCCTAGCATTATCGTACAAATTGTTCCTATAACAATCGTACAAAATAAAATATTTATAAAACTACTCGCAGACGTCATAAAAACGTGCAATAATATTTTATTTCTATACGGCTTCTTAATGTGCCATAAAACATATTTGTTGTCGGTTAAGGAAAAATATTGTGGTCATGTATTGTTTATTTTCTCACGCTTATTAGAGATGTTTAAGCCTTGTTTAAGATGTGTTTAAAACGTTGGAACGTTGATTTTTGTTGTTTAGGGATTCAGTTTGGTGCTGAATCGGGCCTAAAGAGAAATTGGGTTGGTGAAAATATTCTTTTTTTATGTTTGCAGAGGATTTTTTTTTTTGACAATGTGTTTCGCTTGTGCCCTTGATACAACCGCTAAAGACTTTGCTTTCTAGGCGTTCCAGTATTTTCTTCAGTAAGAAATTTAAGTTACCATACATAAGTGTCCCAATATATAAGAAGTGGTGATCTTTGTCTATGCGAATCTACATCTTTATACCTATTCTAGAAGCACACGAGTTCACACGACACAAAGGAAAAAACATTTTTGCAAAAAAAAAAAAACAACCCACTCCCGAAAAAGACACTACTACAAAGTGAAAAATAACTCTAATTTAGGAAGTCGGTGTCGTTGGGTTCGCATTATCGTTGTTTGCCACCGACTTCCGAAATTAAAGTTATTTGTGACTTTGTAGTGTCCTTTTTAGAAGTCGGTTGTTTTCTTTTTGCAATAAAGTTTTTATTTTTCACTTTTAAGTTGTAATTTTGGTTTAAAACCAAATTACTGAACAGTTTTTGTTGAAATTTCAATGGGACTAATTTAAAAGTATATTCTAACAAATAAAAAAAGATTTTTGCAAATCGGCTAATAAATAACGGAGTTCTGAGGTAACAAACATAAACAAAAATACAGTCGAATTGAGAAACTCCTCCTTTTTCGAAGTTGGTTAAAAATAAAATATGCGAAGACGTCATAAAAAAGCAGTATTTAATAAAAAAAAATTAAACATCGTGAGGTAACCGGCATGTGCTAGAAATAATAATTCGAAGACATGTGACATCTATCAACCCGTACTGGGCCTGCGTGGTAGATTACAGCCCACTCCCTCTCGAAGAGAGGAAGCCGGTGTCCCAGCAGTGGGAACATTACAGGCTGATTATGATTAAGTAATATATTTCTTCTTAAAACTTGTCCTACTGTTCTATGCCTGTCCTACGCCATATTCCCACGTACACAAAGACAATGGTTCACAAAACGAGCTAGAGTCAGCCATTGTGCCGCCGCTGATTACACGCCGACGTTATTCTACCCGAACACCTGTATGTTATGTGGCGATTGAGTTGAATTTCAGATGAAAATGTACGTGGAAATATAAAACTACTAATATTATAAACGAAAGTTTGTACGGATGGATGAATGTTTGTTAATGTTTCACGCAAAAACTACTGAACGAATTTGGATGAAATTTGACACACCGATAGTTTATAACCAGGATTAACACATAGGATACTTTTTATCCCGATTTTCCCACGGGATCGTAACTTATGCGGGTGAAACCGCGGGGCGCTGCTAGTATTACTATATATTTACTTGTTCTTCCAAACAAGAACCTAATAAAAACATTTTATTGAAAGACTCGCTTGACTTTCCGAATGCAACCATCGTTATTTTATTGTCAGCCTGATTACATATAATACTTCGATTTTTAATTGTATTCAGTAACTTGACAGTTGAGGGGTTAAGATAGTGAGGTGGTGCAAGAATGAACGAAATTGAATGAACTTAAATAATGTAATTAAATGCAAACTTTTTATAACTTGTCGTAAAAACACGATATACTCGTACTATTAGAAATTGTAGAATTTGTTACCTAGATATTTTGTTCCTCAGTAGTACAACTTAGAATGTGTTGATTATTATATTCAGCCACTCTTAAATTTCTTTTTTCTTCCAGGACAGCATGGGAATTGTTTAAATTATTCGAAAATTCAACGAATTAGAAAATATTACGAATATTCAAAGTTTTATTTGAATAAAACATTTTTATCATTCGTTCTTTACGCAAAATCGTTCACTACCCCAACACTATTTGTTATAGTATGGTAACATTATTTTTCTTTGAACTGTCATGTTACTGAATACAATTAAAAGTCGAAGTACTAGGTCGACTTTACATGACATTCTGTAAATCAGAGATAAAACAAATGCAAGGGAACTGTCCTAATCTACCCTTCCATTCTCTAAACTTCACGATTTACTTTAAAAACAAATGAGTTCGCTTTCGAATTGTGTGCGCTCAGTTGAGTGAGGTGGCAGTGAACTTTACAGCAGTGCGATTCTGTAACCATCTCACCGTGAAAACTTAGGTGAAGTGAGCGTGGAGTGAGCTGTCATTCCAACTAATTCTAGGGATTGACACTATTGACAGCTCACTAAGCTCACTTCACCTTACTTTTCACGGAGAGATTTTTACAGAATTGATCTGCGGATCAATTCTGTAAAAATCTCTCAGATTAGCACTGCACCTTCTTCTCTTGTACTGGTATGAAAAGTAAAAATGTTAGCTGACTGCACAGTGTGCTGTACTGTGCTGTGTTGCCGACTGTACAGGGGCCCGTGGCTAAATAATAGCAGCCGCACAGGTCGATCGATCAGGTTAAGCAATGCTTGTCGCGTCTGTGGACGGACCATCTTTACATACCGGCACCTTTCCGTGCCTCGGAAAGTACGTTAAGCCGTTGGATCCGGCTGGCATTCGTGGATCTTTGACAATCGTTACGGGTAGTCAGAAGCCCGAAAGTCTGACAACCAGTCTAACCAGGGGGTATCGTAATACTCAAAACAAATCGCATTATTAAACGGAACATATACGCCCGTATCTTTTGATTGCGTTGACTTAGAAGTTTGATTTTTCACCGCTTCAAGAGATTACAGCCCGGAGTATTTGATATTAATTTCAACTTGATAACTCCACGCGCTCCTGAGAAAAAGGGACTTGACAGACGGCCAACGAAGTGATCTTATAAGGGTTCCGTTTTTCCTTTTGAGGTACGGAACCCTAAAAAGTCAAAGACTTAACAAGTTGGGAGAAAATATGCGTTACATCCACGTAAAACGGCCATCGCTCAGCCACAGCATACCGCGAAAACGCGGATAACGGCCAGTTCATTCATTAAAATGATTGATGATTAGCCAATAGCCCAATGATCGTATTGACAGACAAACACCAGGTATTTGTGTATCTCTTGGCCTTCTCTGTGAGTGCGAACCGAACACATGCAGATAAGCAGGACGCGGTCCAAGGTATACGAGTAAGCGACAGCGATTATTCACAGATTTTTACAAAACATTATTGTCAGATTGGTAGTCGCTCCATGTAAAATAACGGTATTCAGCTGTATCCGGTTAGACTGGAAGCCGACCCCAACATAGTTGGGAAAAGGCTAGGCAGATGATGATGGCCTTACTTTGTTCAATTAAGGTAATTTTCGCGGTCAAAGTACTGAAAGAGAGAGTATTTTTAAAGCCCAAAAACGCTGTCTATGAGCAATATTTGGTTTGAAAGTTACTGACAGCTGTGTTCCAATTTCCAAAAGTCATAATTTATTGACATTTCCGTGGCTATACATTTTAGAATTTTTTTTTTTTTGTTAAAATGTTATCGACAGCTATTTTTTGAGGTTCCTGAATTATTACAATCGTGGTTACTAATAGGTGCATACTACCGCCTAAAAACATTTGCAACTCCACAGCAATAAAATATTTTAAATCTAGCGACAAAGATGCGAAATATCATGTGCAGACATAAAAATAACGTAAAAATGTCCGCACTCTCTCCGCTCATAACTCAGCCCACACCCTACCACACAATACAAAGTAGATAATAGCCGATCTGGTTCCAGCGTTCGTCCATTGTGCCGCAGTTAGGGCAGACGAATTTCTAGTACCTTTGTGTGCCTTGACACCGTTCGCATCATCATCCAATTGACTGTGGATGACGGCCGTAAGACAAGTTAATGGGAATCGTATCTTCATTTTATCGACACGAACGCTATGTATACTCAATTGTTTATCGGATTTCATCATAACCTAGCGGCTACTTGTTTGTCGCCATCACTAGCGACCATCAGTTCCTGTAACGTGCAGCTGACAGGACACGCAGGACACGATATTAAGTGTCCCATCGTTTGTGGAACAGCACCACATTTACACTCCAAAGCGGAGTTCTAAAGCAAGTAGAAGAATTCTGGGCTGAGTCCATTTAGATTGCTATCGACACGCTAAGAAGAATCTGCGTAGCCTTTTGGATTGAAATGGACTCTGTAGAGCAGCAGAACGGTGAAGGAAAACATCGGGAGAAAACCGGCATGTCCTAGAACCAAAAATTCGAAGACATGTGATATCTACCAACCAGCACTGGGCCCGCGTGGCGGATTACGGCCCACTCCCTCTCGAAGAGTGTGTCTTGTGTCCCAGCAGTGGGAACATTACAGGCTGATTATAGTATGCTTTGTTTCCCTGAAGGGTTGGGCAGAGGTGTACCTTATAGTACACCCAAATTTGGCCAGTTACGTTTAATTCCCATTTAATAAGAAGGAACCTATTGCCATTAACCGGGCACAATTGCAGACTCCGGCCTGCAATTGTGCCCGGTTCGGTGCGCGGAGGCTGCTACTGAGAAATTCCAATAACACTTTGCCCGGCCTGGGAATCGAACCCAGTACCCCATGCTTAGCAGTAGCGCTTGCGACCACTTGACCAACCAGGCAAACCCTCTATATACTTAATTGTTTATTGAAACTGGTTTTGTCGACGGAATAATAGATAAAATGACAGATAGAATAGAGATTTCTTTAGAAATCTGTCTAGTCTCATTTTGTTTATTCTCTGTCGACAAAACCCGTTTCTATGGTGGTTATGTTACGCCTGCTGGTAAAGCAGCACGATGGCACCTGGCACCTAGGCACCTGGGGCTACCTTGACGTAATGGCAGCTGGGTGTTGATGTGGAGCTATGTCGCAAACTACGCTCCACCTCCTATCCTGCCCTCTGTGCCCTAAAACATGCATGATCAAACACGGATGATCTTGGATGACGAGTAAGTATCTACTAGGTTAAGAAGGAAAACCCATCAGAACACTAAGAAATAAAGAATGCACTGACTTTTCCTTATCCTCAAGAGCGATAAAGTTTGAGTAGGCAGTGTTGGTTTAACTATCTAAACTATAAGAATATTATAAAGAGAATATATTTGATTTTTTGTATGTTTGTTTATTACGCTTTTGCGCTAAAACGGCTGAACGGATTGGGATGGGCACAGCGGTACATCATGACCTGCCCCAGCAGTCTCGACATTCATAGCGATCGCTTTACGATCGAATTCGGTCGCAAAGTTCTGTCACTCCATACATTTCATACGTGTTGAATACCTATTTCATGAAATACCAATCAATAGGATTATATGAACTGACGCTTGTATTTATGATTATAATACTGTAAAGTCATATTTGTTACGGTCGCGATTTCGCGAATCATACTTTAATCAACATACAACCTGAGACTGACCTGCAAATTGCAAGAAACGTAAGAAAATTTTAATTTTGCGCGCATCGCCCGTCGCCCAACATGATTCTTTATCGTTATGTTTTTAAAAATTTGTCCTTAATGAGAAGGCTCCGTCGTCGTAAAAGAATTGTCAAAATCGGAACACTTTTTTACAGAGGGCTAAAGTGATAACAGCCGCTCGGGTCGCTTGCTGCGGTTGGTCTGCGGATGGGTAAATGTGGGTGTGTGGGTGTGGCGGTGGGTCTTTACATATCCAGACCCCTCCGTGCCTCGGAAAGCACGTTAAGCCGTTGGTTCCGGTTGTCATTCGTGTATCTTTGGCAGTCGCCCGAAAGTCTGACAACCAGTCTTACCAAGGGGTATCGTAATACCCAGTAACTGGGTTGTGGAGGTCAGATAAGCAGTCGCTTCATTTAAAATACTGGTATTCAGCTGCATCCAGAAAGTCTGGAAGCCGACCCCAATATAGTTGGGAAAAAGCTGGACAAATGATGCGTGGTCACATAAGAAAGAATATGCGCGTCGACTTGAGGACCTCCTTTTTACGTCGGTTAAAAAGTGGTAGGAATTTTATCATAACTATCATCAGTGCGAAACAGAACGTCTGCCTATCTATACATATTTACGCACAAAATTACGCGAAAAGATAACGTATCTGACTAAATTCCTAAATTAGGCATTCGATATTATGTTTCCGATAGATTATTTGATACAGCGTAATAGTGAATTGTTATACAAAATGACATCATAATCATTTATGTACAGACGCCAGCACATCAAGCTACTACAATCTGTTAAATTTCTTTAATAGATTTTCAACTTTATCACTGACGCATTAAGGTTCATGGTTGATTGGGAAAATTTGACAGTTTCGGGTAGCTTGACCTGATGGCGTCTGTACGCTAGGTAGGCAAGAGTGCAGTCAACTTAATTTCAGAGTTTAGTGTCTCCTCCTCATCATCAGCCTAAAATGTTCCAACTGCTAGAAACACAGGCCTCCTCTCTTTTTTTTTTTTTTTTTTTTGAGGATGGGAAATCATCAAATGACCCCTCCCGCTCTGGGTGGAGCAGAAGGGAGTGTCAGACTCTTACTGACTAAAACCCACCCGTGTTCCTTCCTTAGCCCTTTATGTTCCAGGGCAGCGGTAACCCTTTCGGACAATCCCGCTACCCTGGCAGGCTTCGGCCCTATCGGGCCCCGTCACTCATGCTGACATCTCTTTGAGGCGCGCGTGGAACACATACACGCCGTCCGGCACGGGCCTGGTCCTGATCGGACAATGAGTTACCCATTACTCACCGCCCGCAGGCCCGCGCCTACGGTGGCCGGGAGTCGTCACGCGGCTCCCGACGCCCGGAGCGTCTCCCGCGGCGGCTGAGGCGTGAGGTGCGTTCCCTCGCCCACCCCGCCACCTCCTTCGCTAGCATGACTGCTTCGCAGAAGGAGGTGACTGCCTCCCACTCCCTCTCGCCCCGGACCATGGCTTGAACCAGGGCCGGACGCGAGAGGTCGCCGCCGCTGCCGATCGCCTCTACGAGGCCACGGCGGTGCTCTGCCCAAGCAGGGCAGACCTCCACCGTATGCTCCACCGTGTCCTCTGAGGCCTCCTCTCTGAGGGAGTGATCTGAAATTCACCACGCGGGCCCGGTGCGTCGGATTTTTGGTTCTAAGACATGCCGGTTTCCTCACGATGTTTTCTTTCGCCGTTTTAAGAGCAGTGGTGATGAAATTCGGGCCCGGTGCGTCGGATTTTTGGTTCTAGGACATGCCGGTTTCCTCACGATGTTTTCTTTCGCCGTTTTAAGAGCAGTGGTGATGAAATTAAATACACAAAGTAAAGTGCCTGTCTGGGTTTGAACTCACGACCTAACTCGTAAGTCGGGGCCGATACCACCTGCACTGTCAGTCTCAGTGTTTCCTGGGAGAGGTTATTTAACAGCTTTTATGTTTCTCGAGGTAGGTATTAGCGTGTATTTATACGGACCTCAAAGATCACTGTGTTTTGGACAGTGATGCAAAATCGGAGGTAAAAACCGTAGCTAACTAATCACAACAGCTAATAATTATGACGTTTGACAGCAGTTTTAATAGCTAGGCTTTTAGAATCTTTGTGACAGTCAATCCAATTAACATTGTGCGTAATTTGATCGAGTTAGTGAGCGGGGCAGTCGTGGTAACGCTTTTGAGGTCAAATTCCGTTCACAGAACAGACACAACAAACTGAGATAATGTAGATAACAAAATCGCGGATATTTTTAGGGTTCCGTAGCCAAATGGCAACGGAACCCTTATGGATTCGTCATGTCTGTCTGTCTGTCTGTCCGTCCGTATGTCACAGCTGCTTTTTTCCGAAACTATAAGAGCTATACTGTTGAAACTTGGTAAGTAGATGTATTCTGTGAACCGCATTAAGATTTTCACACAAAAATAGAAAAAAAAAACAATAAATTTTGGGGGTCCCCATACTTAGAACTGAAACTCAAAATTTTTTTTTTCTTCAAACCCTTACGTGTGGGGTATCTATGGATAGGTCTTCAAAAATGATATTGAGGTTTCTAATATCATTTTTTTCTAAACTGAATAGTTTGCGCGAGAGACACTTCCAAAGTGGTAAAATGTGTGTCCCCCCCCCCTGTAACTTCTAAAATAAGAGAATGATAAAACTAAAAAAAATATATGATGTACATTACCATATAAACTTCCACCGAAAATTGGTTTGAACGAGATCTAGTGAGTAGTTTTTTTTTTAATACGTCATAAATCGTAACGTAACGGAACCCTTCATGGGCGAGTCCGACTCGCACTTGGCCGGTTTTTTTTAAATGTTGTGGCTCGTGGGTAAGTATTAGAGAGATTACAAAGTGGCATCACTATTATGAGTACTTTGTCTGTGGCACAGTATAAAGATATGATTATAGGTATATTATCATATTTATACGGTGTCTGTGGTTTCTACATTGACTATGGTCTCTCTCTAACAATGGAAGTTGCGTTGTATTGTAATGCAGCATGTACAGACGTCAGCACATCAAATTTCTTTAATACATTTTAACTTTATCACTAAAGCAATAAGGTTCAAGGTTGATTGGCACGAATTTACTCGCCCGAAAACTGCGAATCGCGAAATTTAAATAAGTAATATTATTTTTTGTATAGGCGACTCGTACAAAACTAACTTATTTGTTGGCGTGACGACAGCAACGTGCACTTTTTTCTTAAGTTCATAATCAGCCTATAATGTTCCCACTGCTGGGACACAGGCCTCCTCTCGGTGAGGGCCGTAATCTACTACGCGGGCCCAGTGCGGGTTGGTAGATTGTCATAAGTCTTCGAATTTTTGGTTCTAGCACATACCGGTTTCCTCACGATGTTTTCCTTCATCATTTTGTGAGCAGTGGTGATAAAATAATTTACACAAAGTAAAGCGCTTGTCGGGGTACGAACCTACGACCTACGCCGTGTAAGTCGCTGCCGTTACCACTGGGCCACCACCACCACTGCTCTTGACTTCATTGCATAAAATTCACAAATTACTTAATTAACTTCGTGCGAGTTGCCTATAGAAAAAATTATATAAGTGACGCAGGAACCCGTTGAATACGAGAAGCACAGAACCGGTGAAGTGGAGGTGTTTGGGGGAGGCCTATGTCCAGCAGTGGACGTCTTTCGGTTGAAATGAAGATGATGAAAAGTGACAATTCGCACGTTTCGGGCGAGTAAATTCGTGCGAAACGACTAATGAGCCTCTCAACTTCCCATGCTACTTATTATGTCGAAGTTTTTAAATAACATTTAGGTAACATTCTTCTACGCAACTTGACAGGTTTCAACAGGTTTTAGTTTTACTATTTTTATTTAAGTTATAAAACGAGTTTTGCTTTTGCAGGCATCTATTTCTATACCTATTAATATTATAAAGAGAAAATATTAGATTTTTTTTTTTGTTCGTTTGTTACGCTTTTACGCAAAAACAGCTGAAAAGATTTAGATGAAATTTGGCACATGACTACACCATATTAATCTGGATTAGGACAGCATACTTTTTATCCCGATATTGCGACGGGATAGAGACTTATTAGACGTGTGAAACCGCATGACACAGCAAGTAATATTATAAAGAAATATTGTGTTTGTATGTAATAGTTATTCTTCGAAAATACTGATCAGATTCCGAATATTCTTTCACTAATGGGAAGCAACAGTATTTCCGAGTGTCATAGAAAATATTTTATTTGACTATTATGTACAGACGCCAGCAGTCCAGCACATCAAGCTACTACAATCTGTCAAATTTCTTTAATAGATTTTCAACTTTATCGCTAAAACATTAAGGTTCAAGGTTGATTGAGAAAATTTGACAGTTTCGGGTAGCTTGACCTGCTGGCGTTTGTACACACATGTATATAAACAGACAAAAAGAAAGGAACAGACTAATACGTACTAACGTGATGCCTAAGAAGGCTTGAAGGAGGACATCGCCTTCGAGGTAGACCACTGCGAAGGTGGTGTGACGATCTAGCAAGGTTTGCAGGACCAACATGGCCAGAGATAGCTCAAGACAGGGAGGTTTGGAAGGAAAAGGGGGGGCCTCCCCCTTTTCCCAGCAGTGGGACACAATATAGGCTAAAAAAAAGGTGATGCTTATTTCTTTCTTCTTATTTTTTTTTATTTTAAAATAAGAAATTACAAGCGTCCAAAGACGCGAGCGAAGCTAGTCTTTTAAAATAAAATAAAGGCAATGTCGCAAGTTCGAAGCCAGTCACGACTTTACAATCGCGATTCGAACTAAACTTGTTTTTCACATAGTACAGCTTAGTTCTAGCATTCTTATAAAATATTATGAAGATGATGATTCATGAGCTAATAATGGCGCCCATTCTCTTGTTCACAAACCAAACTAAATTTAAGTTCGGTGCATCTTTTTCTTTCTATTTCATTAAGAGAAGGAAAGAAGATAAATATTAGTTTAGACCTGTCAAATTAAGATACTCTTTAACAAATTTAGACGTGATTAAAAAATTGGCCACTAAATACGTCAATTTACGTCAGTCGCTGACTAATTTGACAGGACTAAACTAATATTTATCTTCTGTCCTCTAATGAAATAGAAAGAAAAAGATGGACTGAACTTAAATTTAGTTTATGTTGTGAACAAGGGAATCGGCGCCAATAATACATAAAATATTAAGGAAGGTGTCTCTCATTCCATAACAGTAGTACGAACGCGAAATGATTAGGTAACCCATAACGAGACGTTGATAGTAAACATAGGTATGTATTATTAACTTCGACGGTGACAGAGGCGCCACCTGCACTGTTATTCTGTAAAACTCGCATAGTGAAAACTTAGGTGAGTGAGCGTGGAGTGAGCTGTCAAAAGTGTCAATCCATTGAGTAGAATACAAATTCACTTCACTTCACCTAAGTTTTCACGGTGACTTACAGAATAGACCGCCTGGTTTTAATCAACTACAGGTGCAAGTTTGAAAAAGTATCTACAACTTTTTTTTTTGTCCATGTTTACCTATTCACACATTTTTAGTAGTAATAGACTTTTTATTTGCCTACAAAAAAACATGACGTATTTTTTTCGAAATGTTAGTAAAATTAAGAAAAAAAAAACAATCTCCGCTCACCTAGACAAAAAACGTATGAGGAAATTGTAACGATGTCGGGTTTATGATGTCATATTTAAAAAAGGTAGGACACAAAAGCTTTTAAACGAAAAAAAACTTCTCACCAGGTAAAATCATAGGAACAACAAAAGTTTTGGCCAGGCTAATACCGTATGCAAATTCCACGAATTCCAATGTATGGAAGACCCTAATAGCGTACGTTGAATACAAATCAAGTAAGTATCAAGTGACCCTTTTCCTATAGAAAGTCATACTCACTTAGAGGGGATAATCCAGTAATCACATCCATTTTTCTAATAAAGCACAAACTACAAATGTTCTTTTCACTTTGAATGGATGTTTCAATCTGTCACCCATTTCTTTGACACTATTTTGCACATAAAACCAATTTAACAAAAGTATGTTCGCACATTATTATTGGTTATTGTTGACAAATGTCACTGATTGTACATTTTTTCCCGTATATAATGATTAAATCACTAGACACTATCACATTTGTTTCATTCACCCGAGGTTTACAGGTCGAAATGACAATCACTTGCGTTCCCTTTACAAATTACGATTGAAATCTTCTCTCAACACAAGTAAAACTTTGTTTTTATCAAAGAGAAGTGATTGTTGGGGGTTTATCTATAAGAATTTCACGCCAATATCACTTAAACTTCTTCCCCGAATCACACACGACACAAAAACATGAGAAACGTCATTCAACTAAACAGCCAAACAGGTTTTGTTTTTTTCTTCTCGATCAAGTCCTGACCACGTGACGATATCGACTATTAGAGCGTAGTTAAGCCGGGAATCGCTAGATGGTAGCACTTGCTGCGTAAGAAATCAGAGCCAAAAGTAATTAAAATTAAATCCAGCCGGCGAAGTATAAAGATTATTAATTCTTCACGTGAAACAACCATGGAAATTTTATTGGCATATTGAATATTTTCGTATGAAATGAATTTCATTTTATGTTGATTAGAAAAATTGCCGATAACACGGCGGCCGACGACTTTTCGTTGTATGGTTTTATGTTATTTATTAGATTTTAATCTTAAAATTCAAATGAGCCTGGAAAGAGTCTGGTAAAAAATATAAATACCACGAAAGCGTCTTGTTATAACTCAAATGTAAAATCTTCATTTCAATTAGCTTTCTCTAGGTGAAAGAATTTTTAAAACCAAACAAAAAATCAAACCTTTCTCATTTTTTTAAAATATTAGTTTAGATGTATACAGAAGCCAGCAGGTCAAGCTACCCGAAACTGTAAAATTTTCCCAATCAACCTTGAACCTTAATGCTTTAGTAATATAATTGAAAATCTATTAATGATGTGCTGGCGTCTGTACTTAACTGTTAATGGTTCGTCCCAAGTTGGATTCCCGGGTCGGGCGGGTTATTGGGTTTTTCATGTAGAATTTCTCTCAGTAGTAGCCCGGAATCTGGATTCGGTTGATGGCAATAGGGTCGCCCCCTGCGACATCCAAGGTAGCCCACGAAATTCAAATTTTCTTACGTTTTTTGCAATTTGCTGGTCAGTACTAAGTTGTACGTTGATTAAAATATGATTCGCGGTCGTAACAAATATGTATTTACAGAATTATAATCATTAAAGTCATCAACACAACTCTCTTAGATCAAGTAATCCTACTGAATGAATATTTCATGAAACCTTGACATTTTAGGATTATGCTAACTTAACAAGTTGTATTACTGATTCTAATGATTATAATTCTGTAAATACATATTTGTTACGGCCGCGAATAACACGATACGCCGGTAAGCCTGGTTGTCAGACTTTTGGGCTTCTGACTTCTGACTACTCGTAATGACTGTCAAATTTATGAAGGTCACTCTCCAAATCACATTGATCTTTATTTCCGTTTCGGTAAGGTTGTTGTTTTAAAATTACTGAGAACGGACTATGTAGGCTTTAATGTGTCCAGCATCAACCATTGTGTAAGTATCATGGTTACCAATGTCTACAATATTGTCAAGGTATTTTTGTGACAGTTGCCATAGCAACGCATTGTATAAACACATGTAGGAGTATTCATTTTTATGTGGTGAGTTTTAACAGTAAATTCTTTGTATTTTTTATTGAAAAATAAGGTAAGTGAGCAGTTTCATAGAAAAGTGGAATACCTGCAAGTGCAAAACTGCAAGTTATAATGTATGGAACAGCAAATATTTTTTTGATAACCGACGAAAATTTCTCTAGAATCATGTGCTGATTCCATGGTATCGCATCGATGTTCCTGCCACCCTGTACATAAAAGTGGAACAGGTGACTAAGGCATTATGCCAAGGGGATAAGCAGAAGACTCATCTACACATAATATGTGTACCTACCTACATATCATAAATATAAAACTAAAAAAATAAAGTCATTTCGTGTCTGCCTGTACGACTGCGTTGTCCTTCTAAACTACGCAACGAATCTTGATTCTGTTCACACCATCATTTAGAGAATTTATTCCGGAATGTTTATGTGTATGTGTGTGGGCTAAAATTTAACTTAGGTACTTAAAAGTAATCTTGATGGTTTGTCAAGTTTTAAGAACTGTGCGAAGCAGGGGCGAGTCGCTAGTGTTTTATATTTTATTTATTTATTGCTAAATGGGCCTGCTCTTGCCTCTTGAATTCGATCATGCTTGATTGAAAGCGATGGATGAGGTCTATCATGGAACGACCGTGCCCAGAAAATGCCTGTTCACTCTTGCTTTGAAGGCAGATGCAGACTTTATAATTACGATTTCTACCTGCCTGCTATACTAAGTAACAATATTATGACAATATGCTCAGTTTATTTAATCAAAGCCATAATTTAGAGGAGTAAAGATTATAATTTACAAGTAGATGTTTCAGACTCTACATACTCGTAGCGCCATCTATGCTACCAAGTCAGAACTAGTCTTACGTCGACTTGAGAAATAAAATACTAAGAAACCGCCTGAAATGTGCTATTTACAGTTCTTATATAATAAATACATGCTGCGGGGTAGTTGTGTATCATATTGTCAGTAGCAATGGTTTTTATTTTGACAGTTCAACAACATTCATTGCGTTATTTACGTTGTTGAGCAGACTAACGTGTCGAACATAAGAAGCAGTGGATTAGCAATATCCTTCAAAATGATTCCGATTGTGTTTGAAAGTGTGTTACGCAATTAGGGTACAGGGGCTGCAGTCTCGACATTCATAGCGATCGCTTTAAGACCGAATTCGGTCAAAGTCCTGTCACTCGATACATTACACCAGCTTTGCGACCGAATTCGGTCGGTAAAGCGATCGCTATGAATGTCGAGACTTTTTTCAGGATGGGAAATCATCAAATGACCCCTCCCGCTCTGGGTGGAGCGGAGGGAGTGTCAGACTCTTACTGACTAAAACCCACCCGTGTTCCTTCCTTAGCCCTTTATGTTCCAGGGCAGCGGTAACCCTTTCGGACGATCCCGCTGCCCTGCCAGGCTTCGGCCCTATCGGGCCCCGTCACTCATGCTGACATCTCTTTGAGGCGCGCGTGGAACACGAACACGCCGTCCGGCACGGGCCTGGTCCTGATCGGACGGTGAGTTACCCATTACTCACCGCCCGCAGGCCCGCGCCTACGGTAGCCGGGAGTCGTCACGCGATGAATGTCGAGACTGCCTTTATATTCCACGTTATCCAGCAGGCAAATAGGTTGAAACTTTTATTTTTCCAGTTATAGAAATTTGAATCGAACTCCTCAAAATGCCGGAGCTTGTCGAGCAAATGTACTGCTCCCAGCAGATCGTAATACCACCGAAGTACCCGTACATACTCAAGAGATATTGTAAAGGTAAGTTTTAAGGAGAATCCGGCAGGGTTACCAGCGAAATTTATATTTTCTTATTTTTTTTGCAAATTGCAGGGGGCCTAAAAGGGCCACTTTGGCAGAATCATAATAGGATAACAATATGAATCATATTAAAAGTCGTAAAATGGTCACAAACTGACAATCATAATGACGTGATCTGTATGCAATTCATATCATAATGAAATAACATTTAAACTGTAGAAATAAAAAATAAAAAACCAATTTGATTAATAAAAACTGTAATGAAAAATTTACCGATAAAATTACGGTTTTTATTTTTTTCATGCGGCAATATTTACACCAAATATAAAATTAAATCTTACGAAAATTAGAGGAATTGCTAATGATCTGCTGGGAATTCAGGAAATGAATAGCTTTTAGAGGTATTGCTTAAGTGGCCTTTTTAGGCCTCCAGGTCAGTGTCAGGTTTATTTTATTTATTTATTAGCTGCGCCCCGCGGTTTCACCCGCATAAGCTTCGACCCCGTGGGAATATCGGGATAAAAAGTATCCTATATGTTAATCCTGGTTATTAAACAATCTGTATGCCAAATTTCATCCAAATCCGTTCGGTAGTTTTTGCGTGAAAGAGTAACAAATATCCATCCATCCATACTTTCACGATTATAATATTAGTAGGATCAAGGTACAGGCGCCAGCAGGTCAAGCTACCCGAAACTGTCAAATTTTCCCAATCAACCTTGAACCTTAATGCTTTAGCGATAAAGCTGAAAATCTATTAAAGAAATTTGAGAGATTGTAGTTGCTTGATGTGCTGGCGTCTGTACACCAACAGCTTCTATGTATACTTAATACATAATACAACTTAAGTACTGTAGGTAATCAGGTTGTATGTTGATTAAAATGAAAATATGATTCTTGACCGTAACAAATATTTATAGAACTATACTCAGAAAAAAAAAGCCCTATAAAAAGAAAAAAATAACCTTGAAATTATGACCCTACGTGAGTACGTATGAAATTTTTTGATTAAAAATTGTCCTGTCGGGGGACCGCTCTAATTATTAGCCTAACGTTCTGTTAAAGTTTAAAATAGTAGCGGTCCCCCGACAGGACAATATTTAATCAAAAAATTTCATACGTACTCACGTAGGGTCATAATTTCAAGGTTATTTTTTTCTTTTTATAGGGCTTTTCGTAGTCGGGGGTTTTTTAAATTTTTAATTTAATTTTTTATTTCATGCTTTTTGTAGGGACTCCTTATTATTTCTTTTCTTTTATTTTCTTGCGTTTTAAGATTCAGGTAATCTGGTATTTAATCAGGTTTTTTGTAATTCGCCATTTTGTGGTGGTGGCCACCTTGGATTTGAAATTTGTCATAGTGTATAGTATTCTACTAGTCAAGCCCTTTCGTTTGATACCCATACTGAGGGAGTTGTGAAAAAAAAATGTAATTTGCCATTTTGTGGTGGCGGCCATCTTGGATTTGAAATTTGTCATAGTGTATAGTATTCTACTAGTCAAGCCCTTTCATTTGATACCCATATTGAGGGAGTTGTGAAAAAAAAAAATGTAATTCGCCATTTTGTGGTGGCGGCCATCTTAAATTTGAAATTTGTCATAGTGTATAGTATTCTACTAGTCAAGCCCTTTCATTTGATACCCATATTGAGGGAGTTGTGAAAAAATATGTAATCCGCCATTTTGTAGCGGCGGCCATCTTGGACCGATTTTCATCAAACATAGCTAAGAACACTCCCGACAAATTCACCTTTCAAACAAAAAAAATTAAATTAAAATCGGTTCATCCGTTCGGGAGCTACGATGCCACAGACAGACATACACACACACACACACCCCTGTTTGTACAGACACCCTTACGAGGACCTTGTTAATCCTAGACGGAACCGAGGACCCTCCAAAAAACTGGTTTAAACACCTCATTGGCCTTTTAGAATAAGATAGAAAGAGACAGCCGAGTAAATCTATAGTGATGAGCTTATTGGGATATTGCTATCTCAACATTTTTCTGTATGAATTTCGGCTATCATACTGAGGACCTGAAATACACTGCTAAATGTGACCAGCGATGCACATACGAGGACATTGTGTAAGCCAACCGAGGACCTCTGACGTATGCCCTGCGACGCCCTTCCGAGGACGTATTTTTACACAATATTTCTTATAGCTTGTACAAAGTGCGGACGTTGTGTTAGACTTTATATCACTAAACCGAGGACAGTTTTTCGCGTAGAACTTGTACAAACCGAGGACCAGGAAAATCTACCTACCTAAAACATTTTACGTGTAAGATAATAATTATATCAATGTTAGTAGAATGTTCCGATTTATTTCTTACACACTTTTTCTAAAACGAAGTACCAAGCGAGGACGAGTCGATGTCTTTACGTTTGTCGTTGATGCGGACCGCGAATAAGATGGGTATAATCACTGAAAGGTAAGTTTTTAATTTTATATAAACAACTTTAAAATAAGTATATTATTATAGTATCAGATGCTGCAGCCAGGGTCGTCTCTACATGACGGTACTCCTCAGCACTTGATAGCATCGTCTTCAAAATTGGCATACGCATTAGATTTATCTAATAATACTAAAATAATTACCAGTTTGTGCTGATGCTACAGCTAGGGTCGTTTCTTCATGAGGGAACTCCTTAACAGTTAATAGCATTGTATTCAAATCTGGAATACGCGTTTGGTTTATGTAGTAAAACTAAAATAATTACCAGTTTGTACTGATGCTGCAGCCAAGGTTGTTTCTTCATAAGGGAACTCCTCAAGTTTATCTAGTAACACCAAAATAATTACCAGTTTGTGCTGATACTGCAGCCATGGTCATTTCTTCATGAGAGAACTCCTCAACAGTTGATAGCAGCGTCTTCAAATTTAGCATACGCGTTAGGTTTAAGGTGTAAAACTAAAATAATTACCAGTTTGTGCTGATGCTGCAGCCAGGGTCGTTTCTTTATGGGGGAACTCCTCAATAGTTGGTAGCATAGTCTTCAAATTTAGCTTACGAAAATAAAGTAAAACTCGAATTCAGGTTTAAAATGAGTAGATAAATCAGAATTCAGAAACTTCAGTTTCATGATAGGTATTCAATACAATATCAAGTTATTAGGTATTTCGTTTCTTTCAGATAAGCCGGATTAAAGAAGAAACAACAGCCAATCGATTCTGTAAAAACCTCACCGTGAAAAGTTAGGTGAAGTGAGCTTAGAGTGAGCTGTCAATAGTGTCAATCCCTAGCATTAGTTGGAATGACAGCTCACTCCACGCTCACTTCACCTGAGTTTTCACGGTGAGATGGTTACAGAATCGCACAGCTGAAGTCTAAATTCTAGATCTCAAAGATGCTGGTATTGATTATTCCAAAGAATGTTTGCTATTTTGTTTCATTAAACGTGATGTAACTAATAGTGTTGATACCAAAGATCTTTATTTCTTTAAGGTACATGTCACATGTCAGCTCACCTGCCTTTTTTTCTTTTCTTGCGTTTTTCGCTACTTACAATTAATAAATACGTTGATCAAAACTGATGGTACAACAATGAATCCTTTTTATTATCAGTTTCCATGATCCCGCATTGTGTTATTTCGCGAAAAAAGCAATAACTTTTGAATTTCACAGGCCGTTGACATGAATGATTTATCTTTAATCATTTTATAGCTAGTTATTAAGTTTTCATGCTTCCCAAATTATTTTGAACTCACTTGATAATATTTCTTTGTTGTTTTCTAACTAAGCATTGTGTTAAGTAATGTTATGTTAAGTTTTTAGCCCAAATTATGTTGATCTCTTATAATTATGGTTTCTATAAGTCGTTCTTTTGATTCGTTTAAAAAAAAAAACTTTTTTCTAATAAATGTTATGTAAGTTTTGTAATCATACTTGTCAAAGGTATTGTTGCAACTTGATGATTATTTCTATAAGTAGATCGTTGGTAAAAGTTTTTTAAATAATTTGTTTCATATAAAGTTCAAAATAGTACCATTACTAATCCGACAGACATTGCAAACGCTTTTAATAACTATTTTATTGACCAGACACAAAATAACATGACGAAACCACCGGACACTACGAATTTGACAAGTAACCCTAACTCAATGTTAATACATCCAGTAGTACCGCAAGATATTATGAGCGCGATACAATCATTAAAAAATAAAAGTAGCACTGGATTTTATGGTATATCAACAAAGGCTGTAAAGTTCGTACCAGGCGACATCGCCTTGCATCTGTGTCTTAACTTATGTATCAGTACTGGAGTATTTCCGGATAGTTTAAAAACAATTGTAATGAAGCCACTTTAGACTTTTTTAAAGAAGATCTAGCAAATTATAGACCAATTACTTTAATACCCATTTTTTCTAAGGTTATAGAAAAAGTAATTTATAACTCTGTTAATAATTTCCTATCCAAATATAAGGTTTAAAGTGCGGAACAAAAGGGTTTCAGAAAAAATAAGGGTATAAATACAGCGGTTTACGATTTAATAAATGTCATATTGCAAAATGTGGATAAAAAAGTACCAGTTTGCGCAATTTTCACGGTCATGACAGGGCATTTGATTGTGTTGATCATGAAATTATTACAAAAAAGCTAGACATCATAGACATCAGAGGAAATGTACTTAATCTCTTAAAATCATACCTTAACAATCGTAAGCAGCACACAGAAATATCTAGAATATGTCTAAAAAGTAAGCACGAAGAAAAATATTCATCTAAGGCAAGAATTATTAGGTATGGCGCACCACAGGGCAGTGTCCTGGGCCCTTTATTATTTTTGCTATATACTCGTATTAATGTATTTACAAAAAAAGATACGAACATAACATAAATGAAACGTTAATAAACATTATACGCTGGCTTGACCAAAATAATTTAATGATTAATATACCAAAGACTAATGTACTTAATGCATTTTTATCTATGGATTCCACCAGAAGTCTTACATTTACACTATAATGGACAAAAAGTTGACCAAGTACTAATTGACAAATTCCTTGGTATTATGATAGATAGCCAATTAACTTAGAAACCACAAGCAGAAGTATGCAAAAAACTTAGTGTAGATGCGTATGTACTTTTTAACCTAACGCTGTATGTGTGCAATTTAATAGTAACAGATAGCTGCGTACGTATTTAAGTCCCTAAAAATATTAACATTCCCATCACTTTACTTTTAAATAGAAACCGGCCAATCAGGAGACAATATAAAAATTTGGTAATAATTGTTAGTGGTTCCGATACCGCCCTATTAAAGAAAAGTATTTAATGTATGTGTCCAGTCATTTTTAGCTAAAACTGTTTGTTAGTATAATTTAAACTTAATATCTGTAACTTGTACCTACTTTCTGTGCAAATAAAGATCTATTCTATTAATTTTAAAATAAACTTACTTCTATTTCAGTAAAGTTTATGTTGTTTTGTTGTTTACGTTCATATTCTTTAATTCTTTGTACTTTTTGTTTGCTTCAAATCTTACTGCGGACATTTCGCCTCGGAATACATTTACTTTAGGTTCTTTATGAAGAGCACACGTATTCGGCTCCTGCCAATATAATATTTTGTGGTGCAAATCATAATGTTGTATAATCTAAGCAGGCCTAGGTACTTAGCACATACTGCGGAAAAAGCCTGATTATTCCTCGTGCACCTAGTAGATACTAACGATTTGTTTAAGGATTCAGTCTACCTTCGCTTTTCTCCTTCATAATTTTATTTAAATGATAGCACATAACTCGTCTTCTAAACACGAGGAAAACTGTCGAAACGAGGACTAGAATACACACTGTTCGGAAAATCTAGCAAACCGAGGTCTTAAATACACATTGTGTGGAAAAGCTACCTAACCGAGGTCTTTTGTGTTAAAGTTAACACATAGGTCCTCGGATAATACAAGAAACGTGAAATGAGTGTAAAGAGCCTGTGTATGCGGCGAGAGTGGCACCATCTGGTGGATACACAATGTTTGTGTATGCTTATGAATATTTTTGATCAAACCGAGGTTCAGACAACTTTTTCGTAATAAGTATATAGAAAGACTCAAAATCGCTTGCAGAATACGAATCTTTGGTCAAGTCAAACCGAGGACCCTCGAAAAGGTCCTCGCTTTGAAAAGGTCCTCGGTCGTGCCTTGTGTATTCATACGCACGTCCTCGGATGGTACTTAAAACAAACACACACACACACACACACACACAGACACGTCAAACTTATAACACCCCGTCGTTTTTGCGTCGGGGGTTAATAATCAATTCAACTCTCGGGTGTTATAACATATTATAACACCTGAGAGTTGAATTGATTATTTTAAAACTTGGATTTGACATATCAAATCCAAGTTTTGCCACGATGTTTTCATTCGCCGGTCATTGGTCAAGTCTTTACCTACGTAATCTGGCTGTTATTCGTTTTGGTTTTTCGCACTGTTAGCTACAATACAGGATTTGATTAACTTGGCAACAGATAGATATGAAACCTACTCCATCTTATTACAAAACGAGACCTAAATTTAGTTCTAGCGGTTCTCTGAGCCGGTATTTGTTTTTCGAACTTTATTTCGATTTAGATAAAGTTCTTTATACAAAACATAGCTAAGAACACTCCCGACGAATTCACCTTTCAAACAAAATTAAAATCGGTTCATCCGTTCGGGAGCTACGATGCCACAGACAGACATACACACACACACACACACATACAGACACGTCAAACTTATAACACCCCGTCGTTTTTGCGTCGGGGGTTAAAAATGACAACTTAGCACCGAACTAAGTTGTCATTTTTGTATAAAGAACTGTATTTCTATAACATTTAGGTTCTTAATACAATAACTGACGCGGTGGTTTAAACCTGACCTAAAAAAAAACCTTGTTTTGTAATAAGGGGGTTTAAGATTATTGTGTTCTTACGGTGACACAAATATAATATGTAGATAGGTACTTATGTCACAAAAAGTAATAAGTACTCAATTTAACTTGAGTTTTTTTTTTTCAACAGCCGCCATAAAAACCCAACCTTACGACCTTCTCCGCTGGTCGTTCGAATACTTCAAGGCGTTGGCTGAACACCGGCCTCCGCCCGTCAAGCTGAGGTTGGAGTACCCCATCTACAGCACTGAGGGAGGCCTCACCAGGGGCTGTCTGAAGGTGCTGGCTCATCAGGTAATATTATAATCAGCTTCTAAATGTTCATACTGCTGGGACACAGGCTTCCGCCCGTCAAGTAGCTGTGGCTAGAGTACCCCATCTACAGCACTGAGGGGGGCCTCACCAGGGGCTGTCTGAAGGTGCTGGCTCATCAGGTAATATTATAATCAGCTTCTAAATGTTCATACTGCTGGGCTGCTGGGACACAGGCTTCCGCCCGTCAAGCAGCTGTGGCTAGAGTACCCCATCTACAGCACTGAGGGGGGCCTCACCAGGGGCTGTCTGAAGGTGCTGGCTCATCAGGTGAAGTGATTCTTTTGGAAATGTAAGTTTCTCTCCAGACTGCTTTTTTATTTCTGAACGGGCCCGCTCTTGACCTCGATCATGCCTGATGGGAAGCGATGGATGAGGTTGATTATGGAGCAAGCGTGCTCAGAAGATGCCTGTTTACGTTTACTTTGAAGGTAGACGGGTTAAATGTGGAAGGAAACACAGACGCTGGCAGAAAGTTCCACACTATGGCTGTGCGCATAATTAATGTAATGGAGGAGAAGCGCTGAGCAGAAGTGGTCGGGATATTAACCAAATGCGAATGGTAACCTGGAGTACGTCTGGTGTTCCAATTTATGGCTGCCTGTATGACCCCTCCCGCTCTGGGTGGAGCGGAAGGGAGTGTCAGACTCTTACTGACTAAAACCCACCCGTGTTCCTTCCTTAGCCCTTTATGTTCCAGGGCAGCGGTAACCCTTTCGGACGATCCCGCTACCCTGGCAGGCTTCGGCCCTATCGGGCCCCGTCAGTGACATAGCAGCTTTACATGATAATATTATTGGTACGACGGCTTCAAAGTACGAGAAGGTTTCGTCTGGGATGGATGCTAATGCTCGGAGTCCTAATCGAAAGAGATTTGACTGTCCAGCGAATACGTACCAAATAAAAAAAAAAAAATCGCAGGCAGAAGTCTTTAATATTTTCTATTGCTCTCAGCTATACGGCATGCAAGAAATCCCAACATTTGTCCTGAAGCAAGCCTGGCAAGGTTTCTGCCTGGACCGAGCAGAACTGAGGAGGATCCTGTGTCTCTGTGAGGTGTACCTTCGAGCGGAGGTAGTTCCTTTCTTCCACTTCTTGGCTGTCGCTGGAGGGATGCTGACTAAGGTTGGTTTCTATCGACCAATATTGTATTGTTTTTTAAGTCTTTGCTCGACCTGAGAATCGAACCCAGGACCTGACCTTCAGCAGTCGCACTTGCAACCACGAGATCACTAGTTACTAGTGTTATTGCGTTTTTCGTTTAGGAATTTACAGATAATTTGATATCTCGATTGACGTGATTTTCTTACGATTGATCCATACACAATGATCGAAAAGGCGAACTGCATAAGACGTAATGATATGACACTCACAAAGCCTTTAAGAATGAAATCAAAATCGCCAAGTTCAAGTCGGGAGTTATTTATTTATAACTAGCTTCTGCCCGCGGCTTCGCCCGCGTGGATGTCGGAAATTATCCCACGGGAACGTGCTAACAGGATAAAATGTATGTGCACCAGGATGCCATCTATCTCGCGGGCCCTTTGTGGCTAATTACAATAGAAAACCAATTGTGTCTCATTAATGGTGATTAAGGGGGTACCTATATGATATCTTTATCTTTTCTTTATCTTTATCTGTACCTACCTAATTAAAAAAATAAATAAACTCAATAACAGAAAATAAAATACCTACCTACCTAAATAAACCTATTTATGACGATAACTAATCTAAACTCAATCATCATCTGCCTAGCCTTTTCCCAACTATGTTCAGGGCCGGCTTCCAGTCTAACCGGATGCAGCTGAATACCAGTATTTTACATGGAGCGACTGCCTATCTGACCTCCACAACCCAGTTATTGGGTAATACGATACCCTTGGTACGACTGGTTGTCAGACTTTCGGGCTTCTGACTACCCGTAACGACTGTCAAAGATCCACGAATGACAGCCGGGACCAACGGCTTAACGTGCTTTCCGAGGCACGGAGGTGTCTCGGTATGTAAAGATGGTCACCCATTCACAGACCGACCGCGGCAAGCGTAGCTTAGCCTGACCGATCGACCTGTGCGGCTGTTATTATTTAGCCACGGGCCCCTCAATCTAAACTCAATAAATAAGCAAAATCTCTAAAAACTAATATCTATACGAATGACTATCCTACCTAACAGTATTATAAAATAACCTACGGTCACTACGTACACTATCAAATATACTACCTATACTTTAAAATTAAAATCTATACCTACTACTTATATTAAAATAAACCTAAATAACTCTAAAAAGTAAAAGGAATAAAAATGAACTCCACTGCGTGTGACCTAACCTACGACAAACTTATTATTTGCGGTTGGTACAGTAATCGGATCTAGGGATCGAACCGCAAAATTAAGTTTGTTTTTTATTGTATATACTTTTCCGGGATAAAAAGTACCCAGTGTGGTGCCCAGGATATTAAAGAATAATTATACCAAGTTTCATCGTAATCGAACCGGTAGTTTTTGCGTGATGCCTGAACAAACAGACAGACAGACAGACAGACAGACAGACAGACAGACAGACAGACCGACAGACAGACAGACAAAAATTTTTTTAATCACATTTTTGGGTTCGGTGTCGGTCTAGTAACACCCCCTGCCATTTATTTTTTTGATATTTTCAATGTACAGAATTTTCACTTCTACAGATTTATTATAAGTATAGATTAACTCTACAACTATCATAACAGGATTAACCTAATGTGATGGTGTGGTATTTATTTATTTACTTACAATATTAAATTAACCTAATAAGGAACTTCTATAACATACTACCTATCCTAAATTATATAAATCTCATACATAACAACAACACAGAACAACTATTATATAACCTAGTTACATTTACATACACACACACTTTTATATAGAATACAAAAACATATTTTGCGTATCACAATTTATGATAGTTACACACGAACCATCGCACAATATTGAACAGTACATATTTTTTTAAATATCATCTGCCTAGCCTTTTCCCAACTATGCTGGGGTCTGCTTCCAGTCTAACCGGATGCAACGAGTACTAGTATTTTACATGGAGCGACTGCCTTTCTGACCTCCACAAAATACGAAATAATAATAAATAATAATAATACGAAATAATAATACGAAAATCTGGGTAAATAATAATACGAAACCTCGCTTGGTAAGACAGTTTGTCAGACTTTCGGGGTTCTGACGACCCGTCGTAAGGACTATCAAAGATCCAGGAATGACAGCCGGGACCAACGGCTTAACGTGCTTTCCGAGGCATGGCCACGGACCATCCGCGTGAAGCTTAGTTTAAGAGCGCGTGTAAAGCCAAACCCCATTTTTTTATATACTTACTTTTTTTTTTTTTTTAATACTTTAGTTAAAATAACACCGAATACCACACGTTTCTTGTATGTATTCCCCATAATGTTTTTACCTTATTTTTATTATTTATTTATTTAAATGCCTTAAAACTATCATTACGGGTCTTACTTAACCTAATGCGATAGCCAAGTCACACACACAAAATTAAAAATAAGTCACAAACTACATCTCAAGTTCATAAAGTAAAAAAAATTGTTTGTACTTTTACGAATTCACCCCAGTGACATGTAAATATATCAATTTCGACCTGAATATAATTGATGGCGCGAATTGCTCGAGTCAGAGGGGTTTTGGCCAGCAAGTTGATCCTGGCTGATGGTACGACCAGCAGTGGCGGGGGCCGTCGCCTCCACACATAACGGTCGGGTACGTACGTATGTACGTTTTTATATCTGTGACTACCGAATGTCGACTAATAGAGAAGTATGGAAAATATATTGAGATACGGTCAGGAGAATTATGAATGATAAAGTTGTTACAGTGGCCATAGTAGTAGATACTCTGTGAAAATTTTTCAAGTATCTACCTATTGGGGTTGGAGAGATACAGTCCTGTGATAGACGGACGGACGGACAGCTCACAGTGGAGCCTTGGTTATAGGGTCCCGTTGGCTAAAAACCTTCTTCAGTATTTTATTATCTTCCACAGTGTCTGACCCACACAATGATTCTGCTCTGCGAGTCTTTAACAAAGGAGCCCGATGGAGGGTCAGCAGCTATACCAGTGGACGAGTTCCTGACGATGTACCGCTTTTTAGCTGTCATGGATGCCTCCAAGAATATCGAGTACCACGACGGGTATAGGGAAGGTACCTAATTTCTTTATCTTATTATACTTTTTATTGATCATCTGCCTAGCCTTTTTCGAACTATGTTGGGGTCAGCTTCTAGTCTAACCTGATGCAGATGATTAACAATATTTTACATGGAGTGACTGCTCATCTGAGTAACTGGGTAACTGGGTTTTGACTAAACGTAACGACTGTCAAAGATCTACGAATGACAGCCGGGGCGAACGGTTTAGCCGGATCATACACTACAACGCACCACGCGACGGGGCGCGGGAAACGGCCAATTCCCCGCGTGGAAATGCGTTTATATTGAATTTGTATGTGAAAATCACGCGCGTTATCTGCGCCCGGTCGCGTGGCGCGTTTTAGTATGTGATCTGCCTTACTGTGCTTTCCAAGGCACGTGGGGTCTCGGTCTGTAATGGATGGTCACTTATTCACGAACTGACTTCGGCAGGCTTAGAGCGGTTCTGCTCTGCATCCGATCCGAATCCGAGTTTTTTTTTTTTTTTTTTTACCTTGCCCCACACTAGGAATTAAGTACTCCTGTATCGTAGGTGCGTTTACAAACATTTAAACTCACATACACAAACAGCCAGACCTGGAATAGCTACCTGTAGGCAATACAAATATTTGTTCCGTGCGGGAATCGAACCTGCGACACGCAGCGCAGCAGTCGATCGCCCAGCCACTGCGCCAACCGTGTCATCCGAGAAATGACGGTTCGAAGTAGCCATAGTATTTGTATGAGGGGTTGCGTACTACATTCCCAATTCGGATTGAACTTGGATCTTGAATTCGGATCGGAAGTAGTGCGAAACCGCTCTTAGACATCGATGGATCCGTGCGGCACGCTAAGCCACGAGTTTTACGTCTGAAGTGGTTTTATTTATTTTATTTTATTTTATTTTAGTAGGTACATGGAGGACTTACAGCTAATAAAAACAAACACAAATGGAAATCATAGTCACCCGGAAGCCAATTACAAATCCTCACGTATAGACTTATAATACTAATTTAAGGTGTGAGCACAAAACAAAAAACACATCGTCTAAATTAAAGTAAGAAGCAATATAAATACTTATTTTGCACACTACAATACAATACAAAACAATACAATACTTTTGCAATACTTTTTTTACTTTTTTTACTTATTTTGCTTTTTCTTACTTATTTCTTATTTTGAGATGTTTCTAAGTTTTTAAAAGGAATCTCTGGAATTACTAATCCGAACACAATCTTTCATTTGTAGATGGCTACTTCACTCCCTAACAAAAGATTGCTTGGAAGGAGTACTTATCATGCGCCCAATTATTTCTGACTAGTTTCTGCCTGCGACTTTGTTCGCGTGAAATTTCTTGAGCCCGTGACTGCGTCGCATCGCATCGGCCACCCGCGCTATTACTTCGTATTCGCTAAGAGTTCTTTCTGACTTTTTTTCTTTTTGCTCGACTCTTAGGGTCTTAGAGTGATGGTAAAGAGCCTATAACCTTCCACAAGAATTAAGTTATCAAATTCTAAGAGAATTTTTCAAATCCGACTGACAGTTCCGGAGATTTGCGCGTTCAATCAAACAAAATCTTCACCTTTATTACATATAAAGATAAAGATCATTTATTTGTCAAAAACATGCGTATACACACCTACTAGTCAGGCATGCAAGGTATTAAATTATTAAAATGTACAGACGCCAGCAGGTCAAGCTACCCGAAACTGTCAAATTTTCACAATCAATCTTGAACCTTAATGCTTAGCGATAAAGCTGAAAATCTATTAAAGAAATTTGACAGATTGTAGTAGCTTGATGTGCTAGCGTCTGTACGTACATGTTTTGCCAATTACGGCGTACAAATTTAGTTACAACATACAAAGTCAGAAACTATATTAGTTTAGATTTTGTTACGAAACCTGTACACGCCGTCAATTTATTAATAAATCTAATTATATTTTAGGGTCAAAACCAGAGTCTGCGCATGAAGAAGAAGAAGCGATAAGCGAATCAGATCATGTAAGTGAATCTTTTATGTAAGCAGAAGTTGACACCATAATCGGCTTTTAATGTTACCACTGCTGGAACACAGGCCTCCTCTCTGTGAGGGAGAGTGGGTCACCCACCACGCGGGCCCAGTGCGGGTTGGTGGATGTCACTTGTCTTCTGGGACATGCCGGTTTCCTCACGATGTATTCCTTCACCGTTTTAAGAGCAGTGGTAATGAAATAATTTACACAAAATAAAGTGCGTGGCTGGGTTCAGACCTACGACCTACAACTTGTACGTCGCGGCGGTTTCTTGGGCACCACGTCTCCACTGCACCCCTGCTGAAGATGATACGGGGTAGACAAATATGTATAAACAATGATAAGATCGGAAACTGTGACACAACATCAGCTGGCTTACATGTTGGTGCCTTAAATCTTTCGCTACCTATAATAGTTTCCTATTTGTCTCAACAGAACTAAACGGACCATCCCGTATATTAAGGGAGGGTCGCCATGAGCAACTAAATGAGCATTTTGTCTCCGTCGCTGTCTTCTCGCCGAGTTTTTTGCTAAATTTTCGGTTGAGCGGCAATTGCCTAGCGGGCTACTTTTTTTTCAACCGCGCTCTTGCATTGCAACCAATAGACGGCTGACAGTTGCATCCAAACCCGCCATAGAGCAACACGGGCCACCGGCGATAACACGGGCCACCGGGCCACCGGCGATAACACTCCAGTGGCCCGTATTGTTCTATGCATGTTGCCCATGAAACCCGCAGACAAAAATGTCTCCCAGGCGTTGCAGTCTCGACATTCATAGCGATCGCTTTACGACCAAATTCGGTCGCAAAGTCCTGTCACTCCATACATTATACCAGCCCCAGCAGTCTCGACATTTATAGCGATTGGTTTACTGCCGAATTCGCTCGCAAAGTCCTGTCACTCCATATATTTCACCTGTCAATCCGGGACTTTACGACCGAATTCGGTCGCAAAGTCCTGTCACTCCATACATTACACCTGTCAATCTGAGACTTTGCGACCGAATTCGGTAGTTAAACGATCGCTATGAATGTCGAGACTGCAGCACCTGTCAATCCGGGACTTTGCGACCGAACTCGGTCGTGAAGCGATTGGTATGAATGTCGATACTGCAGCCCCTGTCAATCCGGGACTTTGCGACCGAACTCGGACGTAAAGCGATCGGTATGAATGTCGATACTGCAGCCCCAGTCCCAGCAGTCTCGACATTCATAGCGATCGCTTTACGACCGAATTCGGTCACATTCGGTCATGCGTGCACATTCACACAAACCCGTAGACTTGATGTGAGAGACAAATTAGTTGTGGAGACAAAAGCTGCTGTTAGTTATTCCAATGAAACGGTTTTTCGTAATTGAAGTATTTTTTCTTTCTTGTTCTAATGTTTCTATTGTCTGTAGGACGTTACCAAAGTAAGTCCTAAACTTATAATATTATTATCATTCTGTATCAAATCGCCTATAATCATTATGTCATGTTTATGTTCTCATTCCATAAGTAGGTACGTAATCTGCGTTCGACACTTAGTAAGTAAATAACTTTAATACCTAAGTACACAATAAAGTTCAGTTTACGCTACAAATTCAAACATTTTTATAACTTTTTCAATAGTGCTAGTCACTCTGAAATCAACTTAATTTAAGTTAAAATAAAGTTGATATTTTTTTAACTAGAAATAATATCAATTAGAAACATAAATTTCACTATACCTTAGGTATCATCTAAACTAGTCTAGTCACTACGTAGTAGTCGTAAAAAGTCGTACGTAAGTAGTTGTAAAGTTCACTTGGATGGAACAACACTCAAGTGAGCGCACACAATGAGAGCTATCGCGCATGCATTCGCCGCTAGAGGCGCTAGTGTAGAGTAGGGTTGGTAGCCTCTTTTATCTGTTCTGTGGTTGGTAGGGTCCCTGGAAATTTCAATATCACTGAACATTCACTGTTTGCGGGATTTGTATCACATATTTTTACTAATTATTCATAATTGTTGTAGTCTTGTGCTATTACCAGTGATAGGAATAGGTAGTGCCTATTTGCCTAAACTTCGAAGAACAGAGACAAGAAACGGAGACTTCCTTAGGACTAATTTTTTTCCGGGACACCTGTCCCGAAAAAAAAACACATAGAATATTGTTGTAACTTACAACAATATTCTATGTGTTTTATTTTTCCTTTAGAGCCCATAGAGGATAAGTTATTATTATGGAGTTATAAATTATAAATGTTATGTCTAGTCGCAAACTTTAAGTAAATATAGACGAATTACTTACTCCAAATAACATATTTTTTTAATGTATTCAAAAGTGTTGTCCCGAATTTCGGGACAGATGTCCCAGAAAAAATGTAGTCCTAAGGAAGTCTCCGTTTCTTGTCTCTGTTCTTCGAAGTTTAGGCAAAAAGGCACTACCTATTCCTATCACTGGCTATTACTGATCAACTATGGCTTAAGATTTTAAGTACCTAGTAACTTAGAATCTAATTTGGTAGTACAGACGCCAGCACATCAAGCTAGCCGAAACTGTTAAATTTTCCCAATCAATATTGAACCTAATGCTTTAGCGATTAGGTTGAAACTGGACAGATTGTAGTAGCTTGATGTGCTGGGGTCTGTACTTGGAGGAAGGATAATATTTGTCTGATGCTTACCAATTTTAGGAACATTATAATGTAAATATTACTTTGAAGTTTTAAAATGTAAGTAATATATTGAAGATTATATGAAGTTAGTCAAAGTCAAATCATTTATTTCAAATAGGCACATTAAAGGCACTTTTGAACGTCAAAATTAAAATTAAAATAAAATTGATTCTAGTCGCCCCTTCCAAAAGGTAGTTTTCGTATGGAGAAGAATGGGCAAGAAACTCCACCGTTACTCTTTTAAAATGTTTTACAATATTTGCGTACATTAATTATATAATTATATGTGAAAACGATGCACCTAGAAATAAAATTACTATACCACAATAGGTAAAAAAATTAATGAAACCATGACATATAAATTAACTATGTGGTAGATACAAATGGTAGATACCTGGTGCTCACATATTTACAAACATTCCAAAAGTAGACAATTTTCATAAATAACTAAGGAGTAATAAGTCTGGGTGTGACTTTAAGTAATTACAGAAAGTAAATCAGTCAAATGTCAGGGGAAAAAAAATGAATAAATTATACAATTACATTAGCAACCAGTTTGATTTTGTCTAGACTCTAGAGATTGTCCTATGGAGCAGGACCAGCATGTTTCCAAGCATTCTTATCTTGTATGTTATGTTATGGGTAGGTATTTAAACGTATCCAAAGCATATCAAATACGAGTACTGATAGGACCTTACTCGCCAGTGGCGCCAACTGGTGAGCACAAAACGATAGCTCCCATTCGAAAGTGAACTCATTTGTTTTAAAGTAAATCATCGCGGATTCACAACGAGACATCGTGCGAATTTCGAAGTGATGATTAAAGATGACAGATGGCCGGCTGGATCAGTATTTTCCACCATGCGACTGTCATCTGCCCTGTAAATCTTATATTCCAAGTTTAGACTTTAGCAAACATCGTATGATAGCTATTAGACAGGGTCAAATTAAATTGGCTAGCGGAACTCCGCAGACGTGATGGGTTTCGATAACTAAACATAATGAGACAAAAAATAATTAATTAGAAAGTTTTTGACTGTATTTAGTGTGACTGTAGTCACTTGAAATATCAGAAGGCCAATTACTGTAATTAAAAACGTTCATTTATTCACAATCTCATCTCAGCGACAATCAATGGCCCTGATTCCCTTGTTCACAAACTAAACTAAATTTTAGTTCTGTGCATCTTTTTCTTTTTATTTCATTAAAAAAGGACAGAAGATAAAATATTAGTTTACTCCTGTCAAATTAAGATACTCCATAGACAGATTAGACGTGATTAAAAACATGGCTGCTAAAAATACGTCAATTTACGTCAGGCGCTGACTAGTTTGACAGGACTAAACTAATATTTATCTTCTGTCCTTTTCTAAATTAAATAGAAAGAAAAAGATGCATTGAACTTAAATTTAGTTTAGTTTGTGAACAAGGGAATCGGCGCCAATGTCAAAAATTTAGGGATTTTAGAGATATTTTTGATAGATTGAGACAGGGATCAGACTGTGAACGTTCTTAAAATTATAAGAATTGCCCCTCAGTTTAAACGCGTAAGTAAGAGAACTACCAGCGGTCGTTGACCCCAAAAAGAAAACAAAAATCATTTGTTATTTTTATTTTATCATGTTTTGATATCAATATCCATCACGATTGCCGAGTTTCGCTAGCTAATTTTATTTGACCCTGTATACCTTCCATGCAGGGCTTGAAATCATTCTTATTTCATCAAGTAGGTAGTTACTAAAGTCATTACAAATTGGAAGAAATTCATCGCCCTTTAGGCTGATATCACACTGGCGATTTGCGAGCTAGTTCAAAGCGAGGCGAGTACGCAGCGAACGCGACGAACACGCCACAAAGACTCCTTTGATCCACTGATCACTGACCACTCCATTGATCCCATATAACGGGACGAATTTGAATTTCAGTTTTATATAACTCGGTATCCATTGTTTCGTTTGATCCTCTCAACAATGCTACGTCCTCTCACACTCTTGTCTTGATACAACTGAAGTGGGGTGGGGCGCGGTGTTGAACATGAGTGTACAAAATGGCGTCGACTGCGCTATTCGCGGTGAGCTCGCTGCGCGGACGCGGCGTCTTCGCGGCGAGTTCGCTGCGTACTCGCCTCACTTTGAACTCGCTTGCAAACTGCAAGTGTGGTAAGGCCCTAACACCAAATAACAGGGAGACTCAGATGAAGATGACTACTGGGACGGTGACAACCTGCAAAGAGTATCCCTGATCAATGACAATGTAGACCGAACAGCTAGACTCAGCATGAGGATGAACCGTCCTACCCTTGGAAGGATTGAAAGGTCGCCCTCCATTGAAAGGATGGCAGATATTGAAAGAGAAAACTATATGAGGCAGAGATCAGGTTCTCTTGTTTATTTTGTTGGTTGAATAGTTGTTAGAATAACAATAGCATCATTACTGTTTATCCCCGAAGAGTTAGGAAGCGGTATCTCCACGCACACATTTATCCATCTACGTTATAAAAACCGTAACATTTTATGAAGACTTCTAATGAAAAACCAACTCTTCAGATCTTCATTTTCGGGAAGCATCACATAATCAGCCTATAGTGTTCACTGCTGGGACTCAGGCATCCTCTCCACCACGCGGTCCCAGTGCCTGTTGGTAGATGTCACATTACACACACAATTTGAAAGTTTTTGACATGGATCAAATAGAAACTATCGAAAATAATACGTTATTTATATTGTAAGCAGTATAGTGCAGTTCAATACGCGAGATACATAGATTATAAATGGTGTTCACAATCATACGATGACACATCTTTCCAACTTGTTGTGTAAACGTAAACGGTAGACAAAACGTAGAATAGGTACGTGTTTTATACCTTGGTTTAAAACCTAGGTGAGCATAACCTCAGTATTTATAAGCTAACCACCAGCGTGGTAGCGGGGCTGACTTTCCAGCACCCTAATTGCGTAACACACTGTCAATGTCAATATGAATCATTTTGAAGGATATTACTAATCCACTGCACATCAGGTTCAGTTGAAAACCAGCGCCAGGCACTATTGTCTGGCATTTTTGCTGAACTGGGCCTTTTTGTTGCAGCCGTGAGGCACACTTTCCTGCTAATTTCTTACATCGGTCTTTATACTTTCTATTTGTTTTTTTATTAGTTGCTATCTGATGTATGTGTCTGGTGTATTGGGTGTCTTTTAGTCTGTGCTAAATAAATGTTTTTTCTTTCTTTTCTTTCTTTGCTTTATATGTTCGAAAAAATGGTCTGCTCAAAAACGTAAATCATCATCTGCATATCCTTTTTCCAACTATGTTGGGGTCGGCTTCCAGTCTAACCGGATGCAGCTGAATACCAGTATTATATTTGGAGCGACTGTCTATCTGACCTCCACAACCCAATTACTGGGTAATACGATACCCCTTGGTAAGACGACTTTCGGGCTTCTGACGACCCGTAACGACTGTCAAAGATCCACGAATGACAACGGCTTAACGTGCTTTCGGGGCGGCACCGAGGGGTATTGATATTTAAAGACCCATCCACGGACCAACCACGGTAAGCGTAGCTTAACCTGATCGATCGACCCGTGCGGCTGTTATTACTTAGAAAGAAAGAAAAAAAAAGTATTTATTACGAGTCGTAGAGGAAGATCATAAACTAAACTAAACACAGCCAAAAATAAAAAAAATAAATTATACAACGTGTTTTTTGTGTATCCCACAACTCTAGGGGGTCATTGTACAGACGCCAGCACATCAAGCTACTACAATCTGTCAAATTTCTTTAATAGATTTTCAACTTTATCACTAAAGCGTTAAGGTTCAAGGTTGATTGGGAAAATTTGACAGTTTCGGGTAGCTTGACCTGCTGGCGTCTGTACTTATCATTATGAACAGCCAAAACTGAAAGCGCAAAAAAAAAAATCAGCTGTTCCCTACATTTATGTTCGTATTACTCGTCAAAATGTAGGGAACACCACATTTTTGTTTCGCGATAAAAAAAAAAAAACACGTATAAAAACAAGTAACAAAAAAAAATGAAACGGAAAGTCCTATACGAGGCCAAAAGGCTCCTATCTCAGCATGATGCTTCGACATTTAAAAAATTAATGTCGCAGCGATGCCTGGTATTCTGATAGGGCCTGCTGTGATGTCACGGCCCACAAGCTCCTTAAAAACGTAAATAACGACAATGAATGTTGTTAAACTGTCAAAATTAAAGCCATTGCTACTGATACTCCGATGGTGTGTTACACAACTACCCCGTAGGATCACCGGACGTGTGTAGAGTCTCTTTTGCTAATTTAAATGTAATTTTCAGGAAAACCAGAGCCGTGCGAAGAAGTTAATGTTAGTTTAATTTCTTGTTATAGTAACTTTTAGTTTGTCTTTGTCAGCCATTTTAAGTTTTTAATTAAATTTAGATTTAAGATCTAGTGTAGGTACATAAATACTATCTATACAGAATGGCAGGGGTCATCGACCCGCAACCTGTTACCTAGGCGGGGCCTAGGCCGGGTTCTAGTCACTTGTTAAAAATAGTAACTAATGGTTGAATTTTTGCAAAATGTGGTTTTTGATCAATTTTTAGTCTATGGTTATTTTTTTAAGTTATAGTTAATTACTTGACCAAGCATTGATCATATCATGAGATAAACTAAAAATTGATCAAAAAACACATTTTGCAAAAATTTAACCATTAGTTACTATTTTTAGCAATTGGTTGAGTTTTAATACGGATCAAAAGACCGGCCCTTAATATGTACCTACATGATTTTGAAACCCCTGCGTTGGAACTTTTTATGCCAGTTATTAAAAAAAAAAAAAGATAATTTATATTTCAATTACTTACTATTCTTATAAACTACCGGACCCGGCAGACGTCGTCTTGCCCGAAAAAGCAGCGCCACCTACCGGGTTCAATTGTGTATACAAACCTTGTCCTGACAATAACAAACACAAAAAAAAAATATCCAATTTGGTGCAGTCGATAGGAAGTTATGCGCGTACATACATTTCGGTGATTCATTTTTATTTATAGAGATATATAATAGAAGATAGATTAACGTAAAAGATTTTTGAAAATGATGATCAAAATCTGATACAATAGTACCTATTAGTTGTTCTGTTATTAGCAAAAGTCAACTTCAACTCTTCATTAATGAACATTTTTGCCAATACAACGTAGGTACTATGATAGACCATCAAACGCTAGAGTTTGATCCGTTTATGTTTTTTTTTGGACGTATAGCAAAGGTCTTGAATCCATACACTGTACTCAGGTAATATGACACATAGTCCTTTAGAAAAAGACGATCATACAAATATATGTTCTGATGTTCATACACACGAGCGGCACGTGACAACGGCAGATTCAACTGCAGCCGTCAACGCGTCCTTCCTTACCGAAAGCATTCGTTCCACCCGCTGAAGACCTCCCATGAAGACTTGGACATGAGTTATCTAGGGTAACTTGGATGTCTTTAAACAGACTCCGGACGAAGGTTGGAAGCAAGGAAAACCTGTTCAGGTGGAGATTTATAGACGACTCCGCCTTGGAGTGTAAATGTGGTGCCGTTCCACAAACGATGGGACACTTAATATCATGTCCTGCGTGTCCTGTTAGCTGCACGTTACAGGAACTGATGGACGTTGGTGATGGTGGTGATGATGTAGGAGTCCATTTAGATTGCGACGCGTTGACGGCTGCAGTGGCCTCTACCGTTCACGCGTACTGGGTCCCAAGTCTGCTATTTTTATAAATTCGTCATTCCAACACGATCCCATTTCCATCCCATTGTCATTTTGCTTAAAGTTCGTAATCTGCTAAATTCTTAATGGCGATCATTGGTCGGTCAGTGGTCTCGTAATAGAATTGTGTCATAATGACATTGTCGTATTGCCATTATTATAAAACCCGTTAGCAGAAATGATTTTCGAAAAACTACCACTACTTTATTTATGCCAGATTTCATTTAAGTATATATATTTTTACTTATTATTTATTAGTGTTTTATACAAGTCAAGTGTTTGTAAGTCAGTCATTAATTTATCATTATGTACGAGATTACCATTCTATGCCGTTTCTTTCAATGGAGTGTCAGTGGTTGACCACTGGAAAGTCATAATGACGCCATTATGTTAGTAGATTACCAAACTTGTCAAAATCAACAATTATGAAATCAATGATAGACCATTCTGACACTATTGTAATAGCAGACTTGGGGTCCTGCTCTTTTTTTCAATCGTGCCGTCAAACGGCTGGGTACCAACAGATCCTAGTTCCTATATAATTTTATAAACGCGAAAGTTTGTATGCATGGATGGGTGGATGGATGGATGGATGTTTGTTACTCTTTCACGCCAAAACTACTGAACGGATTTGGATGGCATTTGGCACACAGATAGTTTATAACCAGGATTAACATATAGGATACTTTTTATCCCGATATTCCCACGGGATCGAAACTTATGCGGGTGAAACCGCGGGGCACAGCTAGTCTGTCATAAATGTTTCTGTAATTTTTCAGAAAAAACTGAGGGAGATGAGTTCTATGATGATGGATACCGACGGCGATGCCAAGAAACCTGGTGAGTTTATAAGTAGTATAAAGAAAATTAAGTACAGTCACCAAGACAGATCGGCCCTTGGTGTTTAGAGAATAAACAATTTGGTCTAGATTTTTTTTTTTCTTTTTTCTATTAGCCTTTATAGTCCCACTGCTGGGCAAAGTCCTCCCCCATATTCTTCCACCTTCCTTGTGCTGTGCCTTCTCCGTCCAATGCGTTAGGAACGAGTCGAGATAGATATTAAAACATGAAAATATTTTATTAGAAAAACCGGTAGAAGAAGTAAAGGATGCTGACAAGAAAGATGTGATTGACATAGTCGTATATGATGAAGAGGAACAAGAAATCGAATATGAAATATACGGTTTTAACTGTTTTATTTATTAAAAAGCCATCGCATATTGCAGATTTAGTAACATATGGGAGATATAATATCATACCTGTCCTCGTAGCGGGCACGCGTCCTGCTATGCCATGCCAGGAATATTTTTGGGGCTACGTATGTACCAGGAGGTTTCTTCAAAATATAAAGACGCTTTTAGATGCACACTATCTATTGTACAGCTTTGGGAACAGTCACGAGCACCAATATGTCAACACTTGGCAACTTTCAATTTCGATTTTTTCGTGAAATAACGAATGCAACGTTGAAATATGACATATTACATAAACCTATGGATTCGAAAATGGTATGTTCGTAACAACATAAAATTTAATTCCAAAATAAAGGAGTAAATTGCTTTTGAATAAAGCCGAGTGTATACATACTTTTGCTCGTGGCTGTACACAATACTTTAGTATCTTATTAGTAAAATATAAAAATTAACGAGAGTGAAAAAATACGTGACATTGCAAGTTAGTTGTTCGTTGGCAAAAAAAGGAAATGTGACAGCGTTGCCACTACAATATTATTGCCAATTAATGATATTGAAATTTTACTACAAAAATTACTTTTATGCAATATAATATGCAATTAATATGCCAACACCTCGTAGCGCCCTACGCTACGAGGACGGGCTTTGGCAGGGGTATTATATACTTATAGTAAATCCATATTTGCTAGTACTGATGTCCCATGTAATAGGGGGCGACCCTATTGCCATCAACCAGCACCCTAATTGCGTAACATACGATCAATCGTAATCTGAATCTTTTTGAAGCAAATTGCTAATCCATTGCTTCATAAGTTCGAAAAATTTGTCTGCTCAACACTTAAATAACGCAATGAATGTTGTTGAACTGTCAAAATGAAACCGATTCTGCACCCTAATTGCGTAACACACAATTAATCGGAATCGGTTTCATTTTGACAGTTCAACAACATTCATTGCGTTATTTACGTGTTGAGCAGAAAATTTTTTCGAACTTATGAAGCAATGGATTAGCAATTTGCTTCAAAATGATTCAGATTACTATTGATTGTGTGTTACGCAATTAGGGTGCTGATTGATTGTGTGTTACGCAATTAGGGTGCGGGCACAAGTCAATCAATCAATTGATATGGGAGACATTTTTCAAACATGCTTTGTTCATTTGCAAGGAAATCTGTGACGCGTTAAAGGAATTTCTGGGAATTTTGTTTTATATCTTATGATACGTTACATGGATCGGATCCATCTTCATGCTGAGATATACATGGTGGCTGGGACATCGACACGCAGCCTGTTATCTTTGGATGCAGTAGGTGCATGATCTGAACCATAAAAATTGCTGTTCTCAGGTATGTTTTGATTTTATTTCTGGGAATGGCAATTCGCAGTTCACAAGCCCGGCTAAGCAGACGAAAACCTCATAAGCGGATGCCTCAATACATTAAGGCCTCCAGACACGCTTAAGAAACTTAAAAACTAAGCGACTACACGCTAAGGGCACCCCCTGTGGGGTACGGACCTCGGCTTAGGGCGTCGCTGGGAGAGGGCAGCAAGGGACAGGCTGGATCGAAATTAATACGTTTTGACCGTGTAGGTCGCACTTGCGATATACAACGTGCCGCTACAATGGCGACATTAATTTAACACACGGGTAGGGCTAGTGGCCAGTAATCATAAAAATTATAACAACATAAAAAAAATCGTAACTTGAAAACTTCCACCTGTGCCGCTCGCCGACATAGGGCTCTCTCTCTTTCCTTCAATTCGCCTTCTCTTTGCAAGTTATTTGTTTTAATTACATTGATGCGATGTTATGATCCGTGACCCCGGCAAATGACCCCTTTTTTTTTTTTGAGGATGGGAAATCATCAAATGACTCCTCCCGCTCTGGGTGGAGCAGGAGGGAGTGTCAGACTCTTACTGACTAAAACCCACCCGTGTTCCTTCCTTAGCCCTTTATGTTCCAGGGCAGCGGTAACCCTTTCGGACAATCCCGCTACCCCTGCGCTAAATGACCCCTGCGCTACAGTTCTTTAAGTCAGGTTGCTCTAAGATGCTATTTTAGAAAAATTTTAATAAATAAAAAACTATTATTGTTTAATTAAATTAAAATATATTCATAAAACTAAAACGCAAAACCGTATACATGTGTTAAATTAATGTCGCCATTAAAGCGCCACGCTGTATGTAACAGTTGTTTTTTGTTATTTTTTGATAGCTGACGAAATATTTCTGTCTAGGGGGGTCATGTGCATTCATCGATGTCCCTGCCACCCTGTAATATAAGTAACAAAATCTGCAATTTGTGAATGGAATATATGTAGTAGTTGAACTTTTTATCTTAATAATGTAAGAGTTGATTTTTTTGTAAAAGTAGTTTGTCAAATATTTTTTAAAGTAAAGAGTGTAAAAGGCTCGAGCAGGTATAAGACAATAAAACTTGGCTTAGTTGGTAAAAACTAGAATAATTTTTTAGTATTTTTTTTTTTCTCTTAAAGTACCACAAAAGTTTTGCGCTTCGGGATAGTAATAATATATTAACTAAAATGTACCTTTTGTAGTTTGATTGTATAATCTGTATTGAATCAGTCTTGATTTGTTTTTTTTTTCGTATTTTTGTGAGATGTTGGCTAAATGAATGTAAAGTACTTAGTATGTAGAAGAACCGGTTATAAATATTGAATTAGTCAGTAGTTTTAGTTAAAGCAGTTTAATAAATAGTACAGTATCGTCATTTTTGAATACTTTTATTAGACTTTATATATAGTTACGTCTCGTAGTAAAATAATTAGACATTCTAGACCAGCCGTGATATATAGTCCAAGCCCTAATACAAACTTAACAACAGCTTATCTATTCTGTAAAAATCTTACCTCGAAGACTATAAAGGTGAGCATAGCCTAGGGCATTTACTTGTAACAGAAAATCGAGCATTCGCCGTTTTATAATTTTATCGAACCGCACTTCGAACACGACCCTCGATGTTTTGTTACAACCTTTGTTGTGATTTTAAAAACTAACGAGCGTATTGGTGTAGCATTTTATCGAACAAAGGTGAGAGCGATCACGAACGCACAATGAACGCAAGTTGAAATTAATGTTACAGGTAAATGCTCACTCGCCGTGAGCATTACGTCGAACGCAGCGTCGACCGTTCGCAGGAACGTTACATGGAAATGCTTTTGGAAACTGTACTTTTGCCATTCGTAAGAACGTTACATTACATGGAAATGCTCGAGAAAATGCTCTAGTATATACTCACCTTAAGGGAAATGACCTGTCATTCTACCTAATGCTAGAGATTGACACTATTGACAGCGCACTTCACCTAAGTTTTCACGGAAAGATTTTTACGAAATAGATCGGAGGCCCGAAGTGATGTCATCATTGTACCGTTGTGAAAATGAGAGGGTGCTATACATCCTGTATAGTGTTATCTCTCTCTTGCACTGAAACAATGATGGCTATAACACGTCCCAGGACAACCAATCGAGGAGCTGCATGAGGAAGTATCTGAGTCAGAATACAAACTAATGGATGGAGAAATCAAGGAACCAGAAGTGTACGTTCCAACTGAAGCAGAGAGGATACAGGCCTATTTAGCTGAAGTAATGTTCAATGACGATTTTGCTGATTATTTAGTTAACTCTAACATAAAACGGTATACAGATATATAGAAAAATACTTTAGGTGAAAGCGTCAGGGTAGCCCGCGAAATTCAAATTTTCTTACGTTTTTTGCAATTTGTAGGTCAGTATTAGGTTGATCTAAATCACGGCCATATCAAATATTTATTCATAGAATTATAATCACAAAAATCACCACTCGTTCATATTGCCCTATTGAATGACTATTACATGAAATCATGACATTTGAGGCCAATTCTAACTCAAGGAGTTATATTGCTGATTCCAATGATTGTAATTCTGTAAAGCCATATTTGTTACAGTCGCGAATCATATTTTGTTCAACATACAACCTGACGCTAACGTACAAATTGCATAAAATGTAAGACAATTTGAATTTCGTGAGCTACCTTAGCGCATCTTCATGAAGCTATTCATTTCCAGTATAAGCTGTCTTCTCGATGTAGGAAAAGCCTAAACAATGCGAGGTCAGCTGGAAACAAACTGGAAATGTATAGCTTGATGTTTCGTCGTGAGACGACTAACATTTGAACAAAGCTCAAGTAAAAAACCGGCCAAGTGCGAGTCGGACTCGCGCACGAAGGGTTCCGTACCATTATCTATAAAAATCAATCATGAGTTGATTGAATGAAAGGTAAATTGCGGTTTACGATTTATGACGTATTAAAAAAAAACTGCTTACTAGATCTCGTTCAAACCAATTTTCAGTGGAAGTTTACATGGTATTTTTTTTAGTTTTATCATTCTCTTAATTTAGAAGTTACAGGGGGGGGGGGGGGGACGACACATTTTACCACTTTGGAAGGGTCTCTCGCGCAAACTATTCAGTTTAGAAAAAAAATATATTAGAAACCTCAATATCATTTTTAAAGACCTATCCATAGGTACACTACACGTATGGGTTTGATAAAAAAAAAAAAATTGAGTTTCAGTTCTAAGTATGGGGAACCCCCAAAATTTATTGTTTCATTTCTATTTTTGTGTGAAAATCTTAATGCGGTTCACAGAATACATCTAAGTACTTACCAAGTTTCACCAGTATAGCTCTTATAGTTTCTGAAAAAAGTGGCTGTGACATACGGACGGACAGTTTTTTGCCATTTGGCTACGGAACTCTAAAAACCATTCATTTTAAGGATATGATGTAGATTAGCGCCTCATTTGCGTAACACACAAACACAATTTGAAGGATTTTTAAAGATATTTCTAATGCATTGCTTCATGTGTTTGAAAAATTCAATTCAATTGCGTTGAATATTGTTGAATTATCAAAATTAAAGGTATTTGTCATTGTATGTAAGTGTGTTACTCAAAAAATCATGTGATTGTCTAAAATTTGTATTCCATAATGCTGTACAATGCATAGTTAGCCTATAATGTTCCCACTGCTGGGACACAGGCCTCCTCTCTTCGAGAGAGAGTGAGTGGGCTATAATCTACCACGCGGGCCCAATGCGGGTTGGTAGATGTTACATGTCTTCGATTTTTTGGTTCTAGGACATGCCGGTTTCTTCACGATGTTTTCCTTCACCGTTTTGAGAGCAGTGGTGATGCTATGGTAAATTATTTACACAAAATAAAGCGCCTGTCTGGGTTCAAACCCACGATCTACAACTCGTAAGTCAGGACCGCTGCCACTGGGCCACCATTGCTCCCCAACATGCTGTACAATGTGTAGCTACAATTAAGTACCCAATGTACACTCGCGAGCAATGAAAAAGTTCCACCACAAAATGCCGACAAACACCTTAATATCTTCTAAGACATATAATTTAAAATTTGAACACAATATTTACGTTTTTAGTTGGTAATATTCTGATGCGCTTTTAAATGTACAGTCAACAGCAAAAGTAGATGATCAAAATCTGAAATTCAATACTAATGAACGGAGTTCGCAGTTCTATGGCAGCTGTACTAGTAGTAAATGTTTGGTATAATTTACAATCACATACTTTTGAATCACTTCGACGCCACACAGCTCTGACGCGAACTCCGTTAATTAGTATTGAATTTCTGATTTTGATCATCTACTTTTGCTGTTGACTGTACTTCAATATTGCAGACGGCGTCATTAGGCTAGCCTTTCCCGTTTAGGAGTAATTTGGTGCTGTCACTGGAACTTTTTCATTGCTCGGCAGTGTATAATACGTTTTGTGGCTACACATTGTGGAACAAATATTTTAGACAGTTAAATGAATTAATTTTTTTGACTACCTTTCCATAATCCTTTATTCCTGTCTTCTCTGCCCCAGATCGAAAGAGCGCGCGAGGAACGTATAATAGATCTAGAGAATACCTTCGAAGAAATACAGGAGCTTGTGCATAGATTCAAATCTGCTAACTATGATCTTGGTTAGAATCCTTTACCTCAACTGACATTTCCTCATCATCATCATTCTCCTGCTCTTAGCATAAGCATAATCAGCCTATAATGTCCCCACTGCTGGGACACAGGCCTCCTCTCTTCAAGAGGGAGTGGGCCGTAATCTTTGACGCAGGCCCAGTGCGGGTTGGTACATGTCTTCGAATTTTTTGTTCTAGGACATGCCGGTTTCCTCACGATGTTTTCCTTCACCGCTTTGAGAAACAGAAACTCCTGCCTTATCCCAATTTATTTTGTGGTCGGCGCAACATGTCTTTTTCTTCCATACTTCTCTATTAGTCGTCATCTCTGTAGTCAACCCCTTCGTAACCATATCATCATTCACACAGTCCATCCATTGTTTCTTTATCCTAAACTAACATTTTCTTTGCCGTATTATTTACATTCGTAACCTAACCTAACCTCAATTTCTCATTCTTTTTCATTGATTATTGATAGTCAAGTCTTGTCATCTACACACGATTTTTTATAGTTTCCTTTCCTACGCCATTTTTGTGTAAACTTCACAAATGTAATTGGTATTGATATTTAAATTTGATAAAACGCATTTTCTCAACTCATACTTCAAGTAACAACTTACACTACCAGCGGTTGTACCCATCACGTCTGCAAAGTCGCTTGCTAATTTAATTGGAGCCTGTATCTTATTACCAAAAACTTTTCTGACCTACCCTTTTCATACCTTATTTTCCTCCGCATAAGTCAACACATCTCCGCCCCCAGATCTAAATTTTAACAGTGCTTATAGCCAGCGTTGACTTTTACCTGTTATCTTCCATTTTTTTTTCAGATGTATAGGTCTCATGTAAACCTATTTCTTATATAATTTTTTTATATTTAATCAATTTGCTCATAGGAATGGTGGCTGGACGTCAGATGTCGACAACGAGTGGAGAGTTCATCGTCCAGTATATTGAGAAGGAGATCATGGACTACATTGATGAACAGATCGCCATATTGCCTGATCCTGATCTAAAGAAGAAGAAGGTAAAGATAAGAAACTAGTCTTTATCTTCAAAGACAGAGAGTATATTTTTAAAGGGAAGATAAAAAAGCACGGTTCCATGACAAACCATGGAATCATGATTACCTGTGTTTAATATATTAACTGATATCGAATCTAACCTTGGTAGTCAGTAGTATTTAACTACTTAAAATATATGAATCATTTGACCACTCATTTGAGTACAACAGTAAGCAATTAAACCTGTCGTCAAATCCTATAAAAAATTTAGAAAAAGAATTTGATTCAGAAGGCCAATTTCCGTAATTCAAAACGTTCAAAATCTAGTCGCAATCTTATCTTAGCGACAATCTTTTAGATATAGATAGATCTAATTTCCCTACGGAAATTAGAGGTATTTTTGACATGTTGAGACTGAGATCAGACTGTGATCGTTCTTAAAATTACGAGAATTGCCTATCAGATCAAAAACGACGAGATCCTATATAATTAGTTTGGTTTTTTGTAGAAATCTAACTTTCTAAAAAAACATACTCTTTTGTAAAACAGGCAAAACCTGAGGAAGTGGTGATGATTCGAGAACTCGTGGAAAAGTTCCTGGATGACAACATGGATATAATTGTGCCAGAAATTGAAGAGGTGGAGGAGGAAGAAGAGCCTTTGCCTGATGTAATGTCTTTGTTTTTTCCGTGGAGAAATCCCCATGTATACCCTCCGTCTGGGGAGAACGGAGGGTTATGTCGGACTCCCACCGACTAAAACCCCACTGTTCTTTAATTAATTGGTTTATTTAAATGCTTTGAGTTTTGAGTTTATATCTGTGATCTATACAGTCTGTTATATATGCTACATTAATCTTCAAAACTGTATCGTAAACGGCGTTTTATAAGATGACTAGCTACCCTGTTTGGCACCGTTTTTGCAACTTGACAATCATCAATATTTCAATAATACATCGACAGGGTGTCAGGCACATTGACGCGCAACCAGTTAACATGGATGCAGTACATGATTCTGAACCCTGCATAGAAATCTTTCATCGGATATAAAAAAGAAATGCTGTTTCGTAGGTGCATAGTTTTCGAAGTATTTCTACGCCACGACTAGCGTAGAAATTTTTCGAAATAAATGCAATTCCTATCTAGAATCATGGGCTGAATTCATGGTTTCAGTTTGAACGTCGATGTCCAGTCCCGCATTTTTATACGAAGCAAGTTTAATACGAATGTATTGTACATATACTCGAGGGCAAAACCCCGACTGAGGGACCCGTGGCTAAATAGTAACAGCCGCACAGGCCGATTGATCAGGTTAATTTACGCTTGCCGCGGTTGGTCTGTGGATGGGTGGATCTTGAAACCCCTCCGTGCCTCGGAAAGTACGTTAAACTGTTGGTCCCGGGTGTCATTCGTAGATCTTTGGCAGTCGTTACACCAGAAGCCCGAAAGTCTGACAACCAGTCTTACCAAGGGGTATCGTGTTACCCAGTAACTGGGTTGTGAAGGTCAGATAGGGATTCGCTCCATGTAAAATACCGGTAGGTATTCAGCTGCATCCCAACATTGTTGGGAAAAGGCTAGGCAGATGAACACATGTCTAAACCTTCCGGAACATGTTGGTGAAAACCGCAACAAAGTTAATTTTGCACGAGAAGCAGCTTCGTTGTATAGACATAACATACATATTTATTTAATCATAGATTGTACTGGTATACGCCGTTCCTGGTATCGGGGGTCCAGTGGATGCTGATATCATAGCGGACTTCGAGGAATATATCAATGAAGTCTGCAAGGTTCAAGCTGAAACGGTGATGCCTAGGAATATCAGGCACTTCCTCTGCCCACCGCTTGAGAAGTAAGTTAAATAAAAGCTTTTATTTAGTATCACTTCTTAGTCTTAACAAGGCGTGTCGTGTTAACCAGTAACTGGGTTGTGGAGGTCAGGTAGGCAGTCACTCTATGTAAAACACGGATTTACAGCTGCATCCGGTTAGACGTCGACGTAATCCGACGCGAACATATGCAGCTAGGCAGATAGTGAGTATCAGATGGTATGTGTCAAAAAGGCTCTGAAATTGAGGTGACGCAAACGTGGTGATGACAGTTATAACAGAGCCCTAACTGAATTGCCATTGCCTGGTTGCCGATAAACAGTACAAGGAGTGTTGGTAGACCAACAGCCATTAATGAAGATAATCTACGAAAGACCACGCCCGCATAGACCAGCTCAGCATGGCACAAAAGGGAGAAGGCCTGTCCAGCTAGCCAGCTATCGATAAAAAAGATGCCAATATACAGGCTGGCAGGGATATCGCCGCGCAAACTGTAACCATGGATTCAGCACATGAGCTTAGACCCCATAGCGTCGAAATTTTTCGTCGGTTATTAAAACAAAATATTGCTGTTCCACACATTTTGACCGCGTAAGTATTGCACGTTTCTATGAAACAGAAGATTTTTTTTTTTGATAACCAACGAAAAATTTCGACGCTGTGGGGTCTAGTATCGTGTGCTGAATCCATGGTTACAGGGCCCCAAGTCTGCTATTTTTATAAATTCGTCATTCCAACACGATCCCATTCCCATCCCATTGTCATTTTGCTTATAGTTCGTAATCTGCTAAATTCTTAATGGCGATCATTGGTCGGTCAGTGGTCTCGTAATAGAATTCTGTCATAATGACATTGTCGTATTGACATTATTATAAAACCCGTTAGTAGATATGATTTTCGAAAAACTACCACTACTTTATTTATGCCAGATTTCATTTATATATTATTTTTACATATTATTTATTAGTGTTTTATACAAATCAAGTGTTTTATGTAAGTCAGTCATTCATTTATCATTATGTACGAGATTACCATTCTATGCCATTTCTTTCAATGGAGTGTCAGTGGTTGATCACTGGAAAGTCATAATGACGCCATTATGTTAGTAGATTACCGAAGTTGTCAAAATCAACAATTATGAAATCAATGATCGACCATTCTGACACTATTGTAATAGCAGACTTGGGGCCCAGTTTGCGCGTCGATGTCCCTGCCACCCTGTATACTATTACTAGCGTATAAAATAAATGGGCCTTAAATAAAATTGCTACAAAACGGGGACCCGAGGAGTAGGCACAAAGGCTGCCAAGCTGAAATGAGATAAGACGGGTCACGTCAGCAGCATGCACAATAACTGCTGAGCAACAGACTCCACACAGTGGGTGCTTAAGGATGGACGGCGCCGTCGAGGCTGGCCTAGGAAGAGGTGGCCAGAGTTCAGGGTTGGATCCAGGTGGCTCTACAGAAGGATACCTGGAAGAATTTGGGGGGGGCTTTGCGTAGCAGTGAGGAACAGTGTAGGATATCTTTACTTACCTTGCCCCCGACTGCAAACAGCTGTCGGAATTTTGTCTATTTGAGTATGGGCTGATTTTTCAATCATCTGATAACTTTATTCGAGGAATAATTTTGAAATTTTGATAGTTATTTCATACAAAATCTGTCAGACGTCAATTTTATTTCTCGAATAAAAGTTATCTGGCGATGGAAAAATCAGCCCTTAAACTGATAACATTTTGGGGTTTTGGCTTTGTGAACAGCGATTAGAGCACTTTTACGATAACATTGATTGATTTTCGATACGGTACGGAAGCATGTCAAGTGGTTGTGAATAGCTATATAGATATACATATATATTTATTTGGAAAATGGAAGTTTTATTTAATTTTTATTCATTCGCAGATACATTGAACCCGACTACGCAGCAAATGATGTGCTTAAGAAAGAAGAAGTCGCTACAGGTGGTGTTCATACAGAATAAAAATTATGAACCTCAGTTCCATTTAAACATAGACTAGTTTTCATTGTACCTACTTAAAATTCCATCGAATGCTCCGTTTGTCTTTTGTTTATTTTGTGGTTGGTTGATTTGGAATCGAACAAAAATTTTACGTCATAAACTGAACTTAAAACTTAAACTGCGATAAATGTCAATGGGGATCCATAATAAACAAGTACGCTCGACTTAATATACTATACGAAATTACACCTGTTTTTATCCGTTTTTTGTGCTGATTCAAAGCGCCCCCGCTCGAGCGTCTCAGGAACTAAAATTAACACACTGTTGTAAATGATCGTCGTGTTGTTTGGTACGTCCCTGATCATTTAGGTCTAAATCGTGGAATAAGTAATACTTTTTTGTGTATTTTGTGTTTACTACGAGATATTTAGAACATTTTGATTATGAGAGTATGCGCATTTTGTAAAACCTACTATCAAAAATATTAGTTTCGCGGATGCTCACGTTGTTATCAGCGCCAAAATGAAATGTCTTCGTTTTGTCATCGATAGTATGATGTCCAGCGTACTTGTATACTCTATGTAAAGTTGAGCGACTGCCAAATGTTAACCATACATTTCTAATATTTAAACGTCTCTTAACTTTAAACAATGATTATAAATAAAGAGGAATATTGTTACAATCAATCATAGTAAAGGCATATAAGAACAATAGGAAGAAGCTCGAATCGTTCGAGGCAATTTCGTAACACACTTTCTTTCACAATCTGATAGATTCTGAAACAAATTCGTAGCTAATCCATTGCTTCATGTGTTTGAAAAATTCGTCTGCTCAACAACGTAAAAAACGCAATGAATGTTGTCGAACTGTCAAAATGAAAGGCATTTCAACTATTGGTGTGTTACGTAATTACCCGGCAGGTCATAGGACGCTCGATGGTATTTTAACGTATTTGCTTCACGAAAGGGTTATAGATATAGAAAATGAGTGAAATTATCTAAACCTAATTATTATTCTTAGCCAAAACGTTGTTAGCACTGTTAATCATTTTAGTTGTAGGACTCAATCACCTCACCTTTTCTACGTAAAGTAATTAGTAGTCAGTTGTAGTATAATTTATATAAATTTTGTAAGACTAGAGCAAGATATTTTTATCTAACAAGTTAAAACAATATTTTTATAGATTCAAACCCAATGAGCCCAAAGTAAGATGTGCCACAACGAAGCCAGATAACTGTAATGGATTTTAAACCCTTTCACACTGAACTTAAGGTGGATGCTCCAAGGTAGCTCGCGAAATTCAAATTTTCTTACGTTTTGTGCAATTTGCTGGTCAGTACTAAGTTGTACGTTGATTAAGATATAATTCGCGGCCGTAACAAATATGTATTTACAGAATTATAATCATTCGAATCAGCAATACAACTTGTTAAGTTAGCATAATCCTAAAATATCAAGATTTCATGAAATAGTCTTAGTCTAGGATTACTTGATCTTAGAGAGTTGTGTTGATGACTTTAATGATTATAATTCTGTAAATACATATTTGTTACGGCCGCGAACCATATTTTAATCAACGTGCAACTTAGTACTGACCAGCAAATTGCAAAAAACGTAAGAAAATTTTAATTTCGCGGGCTACCTTGGAGCATCCTCCTTAAGTGAGAATGTCATGAATCATTTTGACAGTAGGTAATAATGTTACCGCGCTTACGCATCCATGCACTTTACTACAATGGCGGAACTGTATGATGGCTTGTGACGTTTGCACGTTTTTATGAATTTTCGTCACTGACCTATAATAAACAAGTACTACGCTGAACTTCATACTATCGATGACAAAATGAAGACATTTGATTTTCGCCATTTTGGCGCTGGCAGAAACGTGAGCGCAAACCGCAAACGTGTCTGTGCAGTGAATAGCCAAACCTTGTGGGTTATTCCGTTTATCCACCCTAAAATATCCACTGGATATGCGGAAACGCAAGTCTGTGAATCTACCCTAAGCCTATGAATTCCGTTTACCCGACTCGGTCTAGAGTGGATTCTCGGACATGCATTTCCGCGTATACCGAGGATGGGAAATCATCAAATGACCCCTCCCGCTCTGGGTGGAGCGGAGGGAGTGTCAGACTCTTACTGACTAAAACCCACCCGTATTCCTTCCTTAGCCCTTTATGTTCCATGCCAGCGGTAACCCTTTCGGACGATCCCGCTACCCTCCGCGTATACCTTAGGGTGGATTTTGGTTTAGCTGTTCAATGCACAGATAACAGTGCAATGAGACACAGCTTTAAAACACTCGCCAAAATGGCTGCATATTGCCGTTGCTTCATCAGAACTGAGCTCATGTGGTTTTTCTTCTAGCCAACCAAAGAATTCCCTTTCTGAACTATGTATTGTAACACTTTATATTTTATATTTGTAGTATAATCGTGTTCAACATTATTAACTTTTAATGAAATAAATCATTTAACATTTATTGTTTTTGTTTTATTATACTTTTCAGCAGTAACCAGGCAGTTTTACAGCTTCCCATAAATGAGTTGGGGGCTATTTCGTTTCATGATCATCAACATTTCAGCCATTTCTTTTCTTCTTCATAGAGATACGTTTTGGAATGGACAACAAGCTTCAACTTTCTGAGTAACTGCCTGAAATTTTGACAATTCAAAAGTGTGTAAATGGTTTAATTGAAGCTGTGAGTTTGAGTCCGGAAACGGCCACTGCTGGGGTACCGGCCTCCCCAACCTAGTTGGATAAACGGAATTTAACGGCATAGCAACTAAAGGCCGATATACACGGACTGCTCCAGCAGTGCGATTGATCAATATGGACGGACCGCTCTTGCAGTCATAGTCAACAGATTGAAGCTGCCATTGATAACTGTTGGAGCAGTTGATAGCAACTGCTCGTCATTCAAATCAGTAGCAACACTGATTTTGAGGAAGAGGTAAGACTGCGCGAGAGCAGTCGATAGCTCGAGCAGTCAAGTGTATGTGTGGATTTAGAAGACTGTAGTTCACTATGCAGTCGAAGCTTGAAGTAGTCCATCCTGACTGCTTCAAGCAGTCCGTGTGTATGTCGGCCGTTAGGGTGGATTTTTTTTTGGAGTAAATTATCGGAATAACCGCATGAGTTACTATTTCTGATACTTTGTAAGTTTTTTTATGGGTGGTTATTGTCCAGTTTAATTTCTGTTCCTTGTAAATTGTAAATGTAACATCATTCTCATTATTATATCCTCATTGAAATTTCTGCTTAGGTATAACCCTGTCCATTAGGTAAACCGTTTTTTGACAGATGTCTTACATAGAACGAAATATTCCAGATTACGTAAAAATTAACTTTAAAATGCGTAATAAAACAAATATATAAACTGCCATATCTTATTGAATTATCTTATTTATGGCTTCTTACAGACATTATAATACCGTACGTGTATCGATCAATGTATTGTGTGTTGCTGCAATCACTAGTACCATATGTCAAAAACGGTTTATCTAATGGTCAGGGTATAGGCACATTGAAAATATGATAATGAGAATGATGTTACATTTACAACTTACAAGGAATAAATTTAAAACCTAAAAAGTATTTGGATTAAAGGCTGTGGGGATTAGGCCCTCTGCCTAATTCTTCGGAGACTGTACACCCATATTTTGTCAGTTATGTTCAATTACCATGTAATAGGGGTGAGCTTATTGCCGTCAACTGGGCACAAACCCCGGACTGCTACTAAGAAATTACTGACGAAAAAATCCAATAGCTCTTGAATCGAACCCAGGATCATGCTCACCAATAGCGTTGGCGATCACTAGACCAAAGTACAAAGTGCGAATGTTCGGATCGGACCGACACATGGCCGAACCGAATATTATTGAAAAATGCGAAAAAAGTTCGGATCGGCTCAATAATTGGGTCGGGACCATAGTCAATATTCGAAAGAGTGTAGGAGTGTAGGATCGGAACCGACCGAACCAAATAGTAACTTCGTAGCAGGAAACGGCCGAACATTCGGCCGATAACACTTCGGAGTAGACCCCCAGGTTCCCATAAATGATTCACCGTTTCTGATACCTTGTTACAGTTGTAACTTTGATGAATTATTCTAGTTCGAAATCATTGTCATTATTATATCCTTGACTAGCTGCGCCCCGCGGTTTCCCCCGCATAAGTTTCGATCCCATGGGAATACCGGGATAAAAAGTATCCTATATGTTAATCCTGGTTATAAACCATCTGTGTGCCAATTTTAATCCAAATCCGTTCTGTAGTTTTTGCGTGAAAGAGTAAACATCCATCCATCCACCCATACAAACTTTCACGTTTATAATAAACTTATGTAGGATTGAAACTTCTTCTTCCAAGGGCTAAAAGTATTTAGGTACGGTTATACAAATCTGTCTACTCTCATAGGGAGAGAGTGTGAGTTGTATGTATATGTCTGTATTAGGTATTAATTATTTATGCTATTTAACTGTCAAAATCTTTACTTGATCCTGCAGCTCAGACGTTTCCTATGTCAGATCGCTGTAGCCAGCGATACCTTTGGCTTAGCGCTGACGCAGCAGCAAAATGCTCAAGCATGTTTTGAGTGAAATTATGTGCAAGCATGCTCGAATACACGCGACAGGGAATCATCTCTTGCAAACTATTTTGAACTCTGTTTTGAATATGAATGAGTACATTTTCAATTTACCAATGAAGAACTGCTCAAGCATTTTGCTGTTCTGTCTGCGCTGGTCTTTTCTATGCTAGGGGACTTCGTAGAATTTAGGAATTAGGAAGGATTCTAGGAATTTCGATTGGCTAGGTGTTTCCAATGAAACATAATAAACTTTACATTCGTTTTATTACATTATGGAATAATAAATAAACCCCCCCATGTATATACCGACCTATCACCGAGACACGTTACTCCTGCCTGCGGACTATCGCCGTCCTTTTCTAGCTGGGCATTTGCGTATATAGTTGTCTCGCTCTAGTAGAACTTTGGAGGTTATCCAGGGTGTTGTATTTTTTTTTGATTTGCGATAAATGCATTTTTAGATGATACTGATTTGGTGATAATTTACGTTACAATGTTTTTATTAGTAAGATAGACACTACAAAATAAAAGCAAGATGAAAATGCATAGGATTTCAATTAAATGCAAAACAAGACCAAGAATTTCAATATCACTTAGCTTTTTTTGGACGTTCCCAAATTTCTTTTTAAAGATTCCAAATATATTTGAAAGAGAAGTTTATCATTCAAAATTCCACGCTATACCCAGCCAGTCGAGACGAAGACTTTCAACCATTGAGCATATTTCTTTCCTGCACTATTTTCCATCCCATCATGGCTTTACTGAATTACCATAGCCATAAACCGCTGGCGTCTAAGCAAAATAAATTTTATTTAAAGCATTATCATGCGGTTTTCGAACGTTAGCTGCCATTTTTTTACCGTCAAAATTTTGGCGCGATCGTATAAAATTTCAAACGACATCCATTTTTCTTTTGTAAATAAATAAACAGCAATACTTTATTTAATATGGTTCGTTATATTTTTTGTACTATTTGTTAGTTCAAAATTTACGTTAAAGTCGGTAGAATTTTTACTATCTACTCAGCCATTAAAGTAGAAGAAACGACTTCCGATTTAACATCTAAGTTTTACCAGGTCTGGCCATAAACCCTCTCTCATACACAATTACAAAAAACTGCGAAAACCTAACATAATTTTTTTCAATCTCATCCAATATCGACCACCATATTGAAAGTTCGTTCGAAAACCGCCAAAACCTTATACCACTCCAAAACATTTCTACATTTTAAAGATACAGCGAAAAAATGAAAAAATATTCCCGCATGTATATATTTGGATTTAACTTTGGGGTAACTAAATTCTATATACACAATAATAACTCAGCACGGACAATTTCACCGGAAGTCTCCCGAACAATATCTTCTTATCTTAATTAAATACAAAACAGTACTAAATAGAAAGCGTGAAATAATAACAACATGACTGAAGTATTTCTTTTTCAAAATGTACATATAATATACTTACAGACAAAAACAAATATTTACGTACGCACTAGTTTCATATATTTATCGAAGTCACTGATTTCGTGACAATTTAATCAATGACTTCGATAAATTCTAGTTTCACCATTCTCGAATTCACTTCCATTTTTAGGAATCTATAAGTTTTAAATTTACACTAGGAGAACTTAAATTAATTCGACACTGGAAGAAAATTGGAACGGTATTCGCAAAGTTGGGATTGAGTTTGTTAATATTTTTCTAGTTTCAAATAAAGTTTAGGTTATTTCAATGTTAAGAGGAACAATATTTGGAGTCATTGAAGAGAGTGTGAGAAGGAATTCGATGTAACATGGAACAAGAGAAACAAATAATGATTTCGAAGCAACAATGGTTTAACAGCTAGGATCGATGTGCCATCAAAATAACAATAACTTTTAATCCATAGATTATTCTAAGGAATCCTGTTTAATCGCTAGCATATCCAACAAATCTTAGATAGTAAAAATATACTAGTTAACACAAAAGGAAAAACTAACTAACGTTAACTTGAGAATGATAAACAGGGAGCTGAAGATTACAAAACATTACAATTTATCAATGAAGCTGTGGCGTTAATCAAAACCCAACTTTGCGGAAACAATCCATCATTTACTTACATTTATTGTGATATAAGAAAAACAGTGAGAGCCAAAGTGTCCTGCGTTAGACTTATACAATAAGAAAAAATGCTAACACTTAAATAACATGTCGTATAAACTTAGGCATTACTTAACAAGTACCGCTTACACCGATTATATTATGGGATTACGAAGACAACTTGCGTTTTTTTGGTAAGAACAACCAAGATATATAAGTACGCATTGGGAATAGTCGAGGGGCAGAAGTCCTGTAGTCTACAGGTTTCCTAGCATAGATATACAAACTGAAATTTTTAGTTTATATAAAAAATCAATAAATACCTACGTTAATTATCACTAAGGAAGCGTCATTTTGGAACGAATTTTATTAATTTATTTTTAAAAAATGTTTTGCTTGCGTTAATTAAGCGCTTAGAAGGACCCATGTCATGTTTTTAATTTTATTAATTACATATCTAGCTGACTGCTCTATCTCTAAACGTGAAAATATTTTCCATTTCAGAATGGAATTTCTAAACACATCCATCATTCTTGAGGTATGTATTTAGAGAAAGGAGTTTTCACTATAATATTTCGTTTTCATAACAATGGTAAACATTCACAATATTTAGGGTTGCATAACATTGTTACTGAGTGTCAAAAGGTGCAAAAAATATATTTTCACGTACATTTTACAACTATCAAGTCATCAAGGTAAAATAAACAAAACCAAAATTGGAAGTTCTTCTGTAGTCAGACTGCTATTTCAAACTAGTTTGTTAGAAACTAATATCCATTAATAGTTTTACACAATAATTGTCACTCATTTGAATGGTGAGAACTGGATTTGCAATCCATTACAAAAGTCATAGGTATTTGGAAGAAACCTGAATCTAAGTCTAAGATCAATGCAATAATAAATCTATATTAATCTTGTCTATTTCTTATCTTTATAGGCCTCAGGCGTGTTGAATTTGATAATTGCAATTATTCCTATGTTTCAAATTCCCACGTATTTTACTTTTAATATCAAAATTTATGACATGGGATCTCCATTATTTTTCAAAAATTTGTTACGTATAAATAGACACGGTCTGATACACACACCTTTATGTAAAAGCCATTCAGAATAGCATGTGAATAAGGAAGAATATGAAATTGAGCTTCATTACAGCCAAAATAAGGAATAGTAGGAGCTAAATTATCAATTGGAAAGCTTCGATCACGATCGATCAAATATCAATCGGCCGCAAATAGCTCCTATGCGGGGTATCGAAATTACAAAATGGAAAACTTTAAGGACAAAAATAAAACCCATACGAATATCTTTACAAATTCTTCAAAATGGGTTTTTCAGCGTTGGCGGTAAACCATTCTAAAAAATCACGAGTGTGAATTTCCGCATTCTTCTCATTGCGTTCCTACATTTCATACATTACCACGAACCACTACGCTCCTAGCCGCTATCAAATCGCACGATCCTTTATAATCATTACTTTATGACACCTTCTAATCAATTACCATTATCATATTTCTATAGAAATCGTAAGAAATTCTAATGTTTCTACTTAAGACTTTCGAGAAGCGTCTATGAGATGACCAAGAACTGAATACATATTAAGAAGAACTGTTGGATTTCACCTCAGTTCAATAGTAGACAAAACTAGTCTGATATAATGACAAAAAGATCTTACAAATTATATTTATCTTGAACATTGAAACCTATTCATATCTGACAAGTCTACTGATTGAACTGGTAAATCTGATGTTATAAGGCCAGCCATCGATCGCCAACTCAAATTTTACTCAATTCGTCATATAATATAGAAGATTGAAGATGCAAAAGGTATATTACAAGTAGACAATAAATTAGAAGATGCCACAGTTACACTTCATAAATATTTTCCCTAAGTCGTTTGTTTAACAATTTTATTTTGGAATCTTTATTTTACATGGGTGCTTATACATAATATATATTTCTGCGTTTAAGAACAACTCTTTGTATTTAGCAAGTGTTCAAAGTGTTATATTAATTATAATAATATATCAATATGTACGAAAAATTGTGATAAAACAGCTCAACTAATTCTCAAGACTAACATAAGAGTTGTTCTTTAAAACGAATGCATTTGACTAGTTCATAAACTTCTATTTATTATTGAGCCATCAGGAATCCTAATTGCGATCTTGGAAAAATATACACGCGTCCGCTAAACGAAATGTTTTCCCTTAAACTTGCTAAAACATCAGAAGAATCTCCAGCGGGTAACAGAAAGCATTTCAATAAAAAACAAAAGGTATAAAGCATTCGCTTTTCAGGCAACTGTAGCCTCAAAAATTTACAAACATTGACTATCGTGTCAGTTAAGTGCTGTTCAAATCGTTTGTCTTCTGGTGTCTCAAAACCGTCCACTTTAATTGATTCTTTGAATATTATAATATCAATGTCAATTAACAGTTATATAGAATCAAAGATTCATAATCAGCATTACTGATGAGGACCAACCAATCAAAAATCCAGTCGATGAGTAGTTTTAAATGAAATTTCATGGAAGCATGACAATTGAATTAATCGAAGACTTGAGAAATTATTGGCACAACAACCGACTTTAAAAATATAATCTCATGAGTTTAACATGAATATCAATACATTTCGCTATTGTTATTAAAACTAAGCGATAACAGATTTGAATTCATTTAGATATTGAGCTGTTAAAGGTACAAAATTATTGGAATCACTATTACTTATAACGATCCGTAACTAACAGCCTAGCGCTTGGGAAGTAGTAGAGATACACTGTGTTATGGAAAACATGGTCATTATCAATGCTTTTTACAACGTCCAAGATACTAATTTTATAATCAACGCCTCTAAAGTATTTAGGAACAGATTTCAACAAGTTTTTACACAGAAGACAGTTGCTGTTACTATTTTACAATAATAGACCTATTTTATCTTAACTTTTATACATGAAAGACAATAGGGAAGGATATAGGAATTGTAATGTTAAGTTTCAGCACTGGCCATATATGATGCACGTCATACTTTCAAAGAATCCGTCAACCATTGCAACAATCACAATATACATTTTTGCACAACACAGTGTAAGTCCCGAAGCAAATATAACAGCCCCGTAAAAGCTTATTTTTAAAGAGAAAAATATATTACCTAAATTATTTGCCTGTGTACTTAACAATTATCTATTGGTGTCAATGTTGAATTGGCGGGAGTCGCCATCTTGTAACAAATGTCAAACGAATGTCAAATGCCAAAATTGGTTTGTTTATCGTGGCGTGATTGGAAGCTTGAAACGAAGAGGCGTTAACGAGGATAGCTTCGTTTGCAGAAGACATCAGGCTATAGCTAAGAGTCGAGCGGCCCTCGTTAACAGTTCTAGGACACGTCGCCAAACGTTACGCAGCGCGTTGGAGCGTGAAAACAGAAATCTCCATAGGAAGAACACCGTGGCCACTTGGGTTAGAATGTGGACTATGTGTAATCTGTAACCAAAATCATATTGTTATATATATTAACATTGAAGTTAACGCATAATGAAGACTTTCACGAGCTTTAATCAATCTGAAAGCCTTTCAAAATCTGCATGTCCACCTCAGACATAACCTACAGGTCCTCATTATGATCTGACCATTACAATATAATTGTATGAACTTTAAAAGAGATTTTAACCTCTCAGTTTGTTTCGGTATTTCTTGTCAGAGTTGGCATAGGTTTTATAAAAGAAATTACGTGTAGAAGTGTTATTTTTTACCAATTTCCAAAATAATTTTATTATTAATTTATGCGATAATCTCAATAAAATCTATATACCTAATTTATCAAAAAGTCAAAAGAAAGTTGGATAAAAATTAAGTTTCAAAAACTTCCAACACTTCCGGTATACTAGAAATTGAAGGTTAAATCTTTTCTTCTTCTTTTCCCGTCGATAAATTTGTGTATCTTAATTGAGCAGCCAGTAATTTTAAGTAAAATCAAGTATAATAAATGAAGATATACCTCCGCAGCACGGCCCTGGACTTGGGCAACGTGTCTGGGCTCTCTTTGAAGAGGAACCTCCTGATGCCGAGCACGTAAGACTCGATGTACGCGTCCCAGTCGATGTTTCGCACGTTGAAGTCGAAAGTCCTGGATAAAGTAGGATTTATATCAGAAGACTATTATAAAGGACTAAGAACAACAATCCACTAACGCCAAGCGCACATTACAGCCACAATGAGCCGCAGCGCAACGCATCTTCATACAAAAAAGTGCGGTGCGGGTCGCCTGTAGTATGCGTTAGTTTAAAGAAAGTGATAAAGGAGGATTTTTCCAACGCGGTGCTGCCCGCGCTAATTTGCACAAAGTCGGTACAATATTTGAAGATGAAAAGGTGGATTCTACAGTGTGGAAGTCGGAGTTGCTTGTTACTGAAGCTCATTAGTCTAATGAAAAAGTAAATAAAGAATTATAATTGGAAGGAGAGCATACAAGAATCGAAATAGACATTGAAAATTTCAAAATTAAGAATATCGCTGTTAAAAAAACTGGTACGTGGAAACTTTTAAGACAGAATTAGTTCTATTCGTATTGTAATACATATTGAAATCACGTCTCCTAGCCCCATAGAAAGACATTGGTAGAAAATATATCCAAAATCATCGCCGTCTTACCTGCGATCGTCAGGCGAAAGCGACGCACAGAGAGCCTGCACGTTATCATCGGCGAAGGCCCACTGGCGCGTAGTGAAGTACTCCAGACATGCAGCCGCTTTCTCTAACTTGTTCTGTACGCGGACCATCCTGGAAGAGAAGGTGGAATTGAGGAACATCATTATACAGGACAAACTCCAAATACTGGTATATAAAATTGTTTCTGTTAATTATACCGCATCTGCTCAGAGTGAAACCAACTCATCCTACTAATATTATAAACGTGAAAGTTTGGATGGATGGATGGAAGTTTTAGTAAAAGTTTATTAAAATCTCATTTTCAGTCATTCTCAGTCTTCTACTTAGAAGAAATTCTGATTCATAAAACCAATACACATATGGCTTTTGAGAACGGAGATCAGCGTAGAATAAAGAACATAGTTACTTCATGGTATACATACATGGGTTTCTTGCCAGTAGCAGTGGCAATGAGATCCATGATGGCGGCGGGCGCGCGGTGTTGGAGCAGCGACAGTGTACCATGCTTCAATCTATTGCTTGTTATGTCTCCTCCTGGGTACCATAAGACTTCGTCTGGAAATAAAAGGGTTATCATTAGAATTATTTATGGTTCAATTCTTTTAGGAATAGTTAGCTTTACAGACTTTAGCCTCATTAGCCACTGCACATTGAGGAGTAGTAGTGGCTTGCCAGCTATCGCTAGCTTTAATCAGCTCCAGAAAATCTGCTCTGTCGTCATCTTTGCACTTGCAATGGGACTGCATCGCAGGAAATTCGAAGATAAGAAATTATAGTGACCGTTAACTTTTATACATAGTGGTTGGAGTTGATTAAGGGAGTGGGGGAGTGGAGACCGCGTATCGGCAGGCTTAGTGTGGGATGTCCCAGCTAGATGGACCGACGACGTAAAGAAGGTGGCTGGGACAGACTGGAAACGGAATGCAGAGGATAGGGTGTTGTGGCGCAGGCTGGAAGAGGTCTATGTCCAGCAGTGGACTGCAAAAGGTTGAGTTGGTTGAAGATAGTGAAGTTAAGTTCATGGGCCACCGCCATCGACTTCAACTGTCAAGACAAAAAGTATAAAAATAAAAGTAAGTATCTCTTGCTTGACAGTTAAATATCGATATGTCGGTGCAACCTTTGAGAAGGTTACATCGATATGTTCTGAAAACTATTAAAACGCATATACTTACTGAACGGATGTTTCCGCATGTATTTGAAGCTGGTCTTCACGAATCGTTGCCACGTGATGGGGTTCTGCTGGCCGGTGCAACAGTTATACACCACTACTCCCTCACCTCTGTAAATAAAAAGAAAAAGGGTGTTTGATTCCAGACCAGGATTCCAGTAGTGTATTGGTAGGACATCTACAGGTTATGGGGACAACAACCATTACCGGGTGGCTGGTAGCATTGATCTGATGAAATTACATGCGATTTGAAAGGCGTATCCGGCAAAGGCCTGCTAAAGGCTGCTGAAGGGTATTGGTAGGATTAAAAATATACAAAAAGTACAACATGCCTCAATACGTAGTAAAGTATGTATTTGAGACTTTATTAAAGCCAAAAAATATTACAGTGGAGGTACCGATGACGTTGAAATCCTTGAGCAAACTTAAAATATATAAGGATACAAATGGCGACGTCAAAATGACGCGTCAGAGACGTTACACACTATTGATAAAACAGCTGGTAGGCAATTTTATGTGACAAAGTCCAATCGTGATCTTTTTAGTAAAGTGATTGTACATTGGCTTAGCAACGCAACATTGGCTTAGTCATAGATTATTCCCATCGTGCTTTATTGGAATGAAGGACCAAAACATCGTACTTTTTTTGATGTTTTTTCTTTTAATTTCTTGTATTGTGTCTTTTGTTGCACTAAATAAACGTGTTATCTATCTATCTATCTAATTAACAATTATTTTTGTGCATCGCCGGTTAAATTTTGTGTTTTCCAACAATGTTTAGTTAAACTCTTAATAAAACACCCTTAACGAGTAATTTTGGATATTATGACCATTGCTGAACCAAAGACTTGGTCATCATCCTCTTGGCCTTGTCCCAATTTATTTCTTTCATTGCTATTAGCCGTAATCGCAGTAGTCACTCCCTTTCTAGTCTTCTCATCTTTCACTCAATCCATTCATCATTTCTTTGCTCTTTCTCTACTCTTAAAGGCAATCATATCATCTTTCATACAATGCATCCATCGTTTCTTTCTATTTCTCCTACTAGCCTAGTCATCTCCTCAAATATTTCAAAGATTATCATCACTTACCGTCTCAAATGCGTCCTCCACGCGCATACAATCATTAGATTGATAACAGTATCGACGGGTACCAAGTCTGCAACCTTCGTGCCGGTTCCCAGCATCGTACGGAAGATTCCCTTGCCCACCGCTGCGATGATACCGTTGGGACCATTCCAATTGTCCACCCAACCTTTTACTGGCTCTCGGACTGATGAGAGCACTGGAATAGAAGGAAATTAGGTTTTTAAATAGCTGGAATTAGTAATGGCATCGTTGGCCCGATTTTAGCCAGAAACCCAATTGCGTAACATATTTACGATGAAAGAATTTGTATCCTTTCATTTTGAAGAGGATTCATAATAACATACATTGGTTCTTATGCTCGAAAACTTGGCCTGCTCGACAAAGTAAAACACGCAATGGATCTTTTTTGTATTGCTAAATAAAAAGGATTGTGATTGTTACGTGAACATAGGTCATCGATTGACAGAATAGCTGAACATGAATGATCATTTAAATGAAACATTGAGAAGTCAGTGCTTGGGGGAGGCCTATGTCCAGTTGTGGACTTTCGGCTGAAATGTTGTTGATGATGATTGTAATAATGAACATTAGACAGTTATATATTTACAATACATGTATTTTCATTCATAAGGCACTTAACAAAAGTATAAAGACTAACTTATCGATTACTAAAGTAAAACAAATAACCCAACGTAGCAGTTGTCGAGCTAGTTTTCTGATTTTACCGAAGATGAGAACTAAATTTGGCAAAAAAAAAAAATAACTTTTGAAGAAGCACAATTATATAACAAAATATCCTCATGCATAAAAAAGTTGCACTCATTCAATGCATTCAAGATTCAATTAGCTGCATATTTAATCACAAATAACACCCTTCCCAAACGCTGAATGCATGCTGATGGGTGTATCATAATTGCTACCGTGATGTCTATGACGAGTTTTATACATATAATTTACCTTAAGCATTGTTCTTATGTACTTGACTTTGTGTCTTTTTTGAGAATAATTATTTTTAAACCTAAATTGTATTTTACCTAACCTACCTACTTAAGTATGTATGTGTCACTTTTGGAACGAAGTTCCTTATCGCGCGTTACGAAAAGGGGCTAGACGGAAAAAAATTAAGACCAAAAGTTGTAACGACAATTTTTTTTTTAATCGAAAGGAATTTCGTTCCATCCGGGTGTCCCTTGACACCTCTCAAGTTTTTTAGTTTGTAAATTGTTCTGTACAACGCTTTGGGATTATATGTATTGTGTAATGTTGTGCATGTAAACTTAAATAAATAATTTTCAGTCCTATGTGAAGATTGAAAAGTGTAAAGATTACTCTAAAACATATTTTTTTGCGGGGCCTTCACGAAGACTTGTGATAGTTATATATTACCCTGTCACCCTACATTACATTATCCTATAACTTTATACAGCACGTGACAAATAATCAGCTGATCACATTATGCAATTCCTATTTACATATTTCAGCATAAAGTTACATAATTTCGATCTTGAAACACTTACGCCTCCTCGATTCATCAATGATAACGTAGATATTATCCAAATTTTGTGATAGTGTTGTACTGGTAACAGATATAATACTCAGAAATGATAGTGATGATGTTTGTTTAGTATCTGATTAGACGAAACGTATCCTGGATAGGAAATTATAGTACATACATTAAAACTTAAACTATAAAGGAAGAGGTCCCTCAAGGTATAATCTTAGGCCTCATATCGAAATACTTTACTTATAAAATAAAAGAAAAAGAGGTATAATTTGTAAGCTTGTATATGTAGAAGGTAATCTTCGGAACTAGAGATCCGTTTCCGAAAATTATTTCAGTAGTGGGAAGCTACAGGGTATTGCCGAGTGTCATATGATATATTAGATGTTAAAACATGAAATTTTATGCGGACAAGTCGCAGAAAAAAGCAGAAGCAGTCGCAGAAGCTAGTCTAGAATTCGAGTCGTTCAAGTCTTTCTTTAGAGTCTCAATACTCGCTATGTATACAGGGTGGCAGGGACATCGACGCGCAAACTGTAACCATGAATTCAGCACATGAGTTTAGACCCCATAGCGTAGAAATTTTACGTCGGTTATAAAAAAAAAAAATCTTCTGTTTCATAGAAAAGTGCAATACCTACGCGGTCACAATGTATGGAACAGCAATATTAATTTTTTAATAACCGACGAAAAATTTCGACGCTATGGGTTCTAAACTCATGTCATTCTAAACTCACGAATAGCAGCCGGGACCAACGGCTTAACGTGCTTTCCGAGGCACGGAGGTGTCTTGGTATGTGAAGATGATCATCCATCGACGTACCAACTGCGGCAGTAGCTTAACCTGATTGATCGACCCGTGCGGCTGTTATTACTTAGCCACAAGCCCCCCACAGGCCACCATTACTGTCTAAAAAATTGTCCTTGCTTTGCACTAATGTATCCGCACCCTAATTGCGTAAAACACAATCAATCGGAATCGGTTTCATTTTGGCAGTTCAACAACATTCATTGCGTTATTTACGTGTTGAGCAGACAAATTTTTCGAACTTATGAAGCAACGGATTACCAATTTGCTTCAAAATGATTCAGATTACGATTGATTGTGTGTTACGCAATTAGGGTGCCGGTTAACCTATAAGAAGTATTTAACGTAATATTTATCATTTTCCCCAAGGCCGTTTACTTATCGATTTAGGCGAATGCCCGATAAAGCTTACAAAACAAATAGTCCGATTACTATCAAATCATAATTATATTTTACTATAGTTTGACCGAAACTGCTGTACCGCGCCTTAGGAATGCGTGGCGAGGCGGGGGGTGGGATGCCGTGAGCGATGACGAATGAGCGGCCTGCACTGCCCCCCCGTCTCGCCGCGCACAAACTCTCAAACTATAGCGGACCCGGCAGACGTCGTCCTGCCCGGTTGAGTCATCATATACCGACAGCAGCGCCACCTACCGGGCCCAATTGTGTTTTCAAACCATCCAGGAACACGTTGAAATATACACACAAAATTTAATTCAAATCGGGCCAGCCGTTCTTGAGTTTTAGCGTGACAATCGAACAGCAATTGATTTGTATATACGAGTATATAGTAGATAAACATCTATATAGTTTTAGTTTAGCAATATAAAAAAGTCATGCAGAATTTGCAATTATAAGCAATTCATTAAAAAAAAATAACGAGTAATGTTCATATTCATTTAATGCATTCAATTCATCAACACTGCTCTCAAAACGGTGAAGGGAAATCATCGTTAAGAAACCGGCATGAACCAAAAATGGTTTTGAAGCTATAATTATATTAATTTACCCGTGGGGTTTCTTGCTGGCTCTTCTCCATAGGAAACGACCAATTGGAACCGTGCACCTAGCTTCTGACGTTTCGTAAGTGCCCATGTAGGTTTATGTGAAATTAAATATATTTTTATAATATACTAGCTGATCTTTGTACCGATTCAGAATCAATAAGAACGAATGCATGTGATGATGAATTTAATTAATTTTTTCGTGAATTTTTTTGAGACAAATCCAACCCGTTATTTTGGATTTGTCTCAAAGCCGTTCTTGAGTTATAAATGGTGTAACTAATCGAACTTTGTGTTATTAAGGGCTGATTTTCCAATCGACAGATTATTTTTATTCGTAGAATAAAATTGACGTCTGACAGATTTTGTATGGTCTTCCATACAAAATCTGTCAGACGTCAATTTTATATTTATTTTTAATTTTTTTATTTATTTTATTCAAAAATTCAAAATTATTCCTCCGATAAAATTATGGCATTTTTCGTGATTTTTTTATTCCAAGGATATTTCGATTTATCCTTGGGACTTTTTCCTTGAGCTTCATTGTCTTCACATTTTTTTTTGGTTAGTTACTAATATAAAATCTGGCTTACAGCAGTCGTAGTTGTTCGGAATAGTGTGGTTTTTCTTAATATCTTTTAAAAAAGAGGGTCGTTATAATGTTTATACTTTAGGCTGTTTGTAGCTCCCAAACGGACTGACCGATTTTAATACAGTTTTTTGGAACAAGGATCTTTAACGCAGTTTGTTGTAGGAGTAAACTGGTAGAAATAGTCACGTAACGAAAAAGCGTTATGCGACATTTTATTCTAAATAATAGAACGAGACAGAGAGATAGTGTTCATGGTTTTCGAGGGTGCTGAAGCTAATAGTGAGATCAAAATGAAAATCCAAGATGGCGGCTGCGAACTTCGTTCCTGACGTAGGTTCCCCGAGCCCACACGATTTGAAAAAATCTTTTTTTTTTTTTAAACTTATTAATAAGTTTTGCATACAAATCAATGATAATCTTACCGATAGAAGGCCGAACAATGGAGACGGGTAGGTTACCGCTCTCCTTTATAAGCATGTCCTCTGCTAGAGCCTTTGTGAATGTATATGTGTTAGGCCTGTCACCTGAAATGTAGAAAAAGAATACATTAATATTATCTATACCAAAATTTAAACACACAATGAAATTGTTTATGGCACAAAAAGCATATTATAGTATTACAGAATTTTTGACGTTTGATTTAGAGACTCATGGTGATTACTTAACTAACGTTATAGTAATTATGGTGATGTAGTAATGGAGAACTTAAATATGCCTATATTATAAATAACGGAATGTCTAATAAAAGTGTTGTAAACCGTCATTGTGATAATTGTAATCTGTACTATTGGACAAGGACAATAAATAACAAATAATTGGATAATGTAAATGATTGAATAGAAGAAATTTGTTTAACTGTGACTGATAATTAACGTATAAGTGTAAAAGTTAAAAATCATTGATTTAATAATAATAATCCAAGTAACTAAGATATTTGCACGCCATGAGAAATGGCAGACATGCCGTGAGCCACTCTTATTTTAAGATCTTGCGTGCATGTATTATTTTAATTCTGTATGTATACTCGTACACATACAGAATTAAAATAATGAAGATGTCATTATATTCATATTCCATACATGTGTGAATGATGATATGGTTAGAAAGGGGGTGACTACCGAGATGACGACTAATAGAGAAGTATGGAAGAAAAAGACATGTTGCGCCGACCACAAATAAATAGGGCAATAATAAGGGCAGGAGAATGATGATGATGTATACTCGTACACATGTTTGAGCAAATAAAATTTCTCATTCTTATTTTTATCATTTTAAGTAGACGGGAATCAAACGCTCTCACTGCATCTGTACCGTGATCTCCAGCAGCCTAATTACGTAATACACTTTTAACCACAATCTGAATCAACTTACAGGATATTGCTAATCCATTGCTTCATAATATGTTCGAAAAATGTGTCTGCTCTTCAACATAAACAACGCAATGAATGTTGTTGAACTGTCAAAATGTCACCCATTGCTACTGCTATAGGTCTGGCAAAGTTTCATTGGACTTTTTTTCAATAAGAAATTCTTAGCGCAACTGGCAGTATGCATAAATTTATGTCCTTTTGTAACATGAGACTTACATTTTAGTACCTATTATAATAATAGCCGTTTTATTCAGATCTACTTAAAAAATCTATTTTTTCCAATACAATACACTTGCTTAATCTAACATTTGCCGCTTATCCACTTTTTGTAAATCTGTTTGCCAATCGGCATAGGCCTCCTCCAAGCTTTTCCATTCTACTCTTTCGTGTGCCACTCTGTTCCACATCACTCCTGCCACTTCCCTGGGCCCCAAGTCTGCTATTTTTATAAATTCGTCATTCCAACACGATCCCATTCCCATCCCATTGTCATTTTGTTTAAAGTTCGTAATCTGCTAAATTCTTAATGGCGATCATTGGTCAGTCAATGGTCTCGTAATAGAATTGTGTCATAATGACATTGTCGTATTGCCATTATTATAAAACCCGTTAGTAGAAATGATTTTCGAAAAACTACCACTACTTTATTTATGCCAGATTTCATTTATATATATTTTTACATATTATTTATTAGTGTTTTATACAAGTCAAGTGTTTTATGTAAGTCAGTCATTCATTTATCATTATGTACGAGATTACCATTCTATGCAATGGCATGAAAGAAATGTCTTTCAATGGAGTGTCAGTGGTTGACCACTGGAAAGTCATAATGACGCCATTATGTTAGTAGATTACCAAACTTGTCAAAATCAACAATTATGAAATCAATGATCGACCATTCTGACACTATTGTAATAGCAGACTTGGGGCCCTGATGTCATCATTCCACCGTTTCTATGGTCTGCCTCTCTTCCTCTTACCAACTCTAGGATACCATCTTGTTATTTTCTAACTCCATTTATCATAAAATTCACATTTTAGTATTATACAAGGTGGCATCCCACATCGACGCGCCAACTCACTCACTCACCACGAATTCAGCATATGGTTCTGAACCCGGGTTGAAATTTTCGTACTTCATTAAAAAAAAAAATTTGCTGTTCCATAAATTTTGATCGCGTAGGTATTGCACTTTTCTATTTAACAGGCGATTTTTTTTTTGATAACCTACGGAAACCGTCTGAGCTAGCCCTCTAGAATCATGTACTGAATTCATGGTTACAGTTTGCGCGTCGATGTCCCTTCCATCCTGTATATAACCAAAAAAATGTTAATGTACTTTACACCTTGTCTATCCTCTTTGAGGAATACAAGAGGTTTTTTTACCAATTGTGAGCTATTTCTGGAACTTATTCTTTAACTACCTCTTTTTCATTTTCACCTTTTTCGGCATCATCATGGTCATGAACTTGAAGTGAATAAAAGACCATCCTCTCTATTCACTCACCGACTAAATCCGGTGTGATTCTATCCACCAGTTCATCCGGCAGGGTCTGGACGAGCGTCACGACGTGCTCAGGGTGCGCAGGCGGCGCGTACACCGTCTCCTCCACGCGTTCGCGCTCGCAGTTGCAGTAGGCTGTCGACACGTGCACTAAGGCCTGGAATATTGAGAAAATATGATGAAAAAACTGAGTAAAAACGCAACCATAATCAGCCTATAGGTAATGTTCCCAAATAGGCTTCACTTCGAGAGGGAGTGGACTGTAATCCACCACGCGGGCCCAGTGTCAGTTGGTAGATGTCACATGTCTTCGAATTTTTTGGTTCTACGATATTTCAATGTCCTTACGGTTTTTTCCTTCAACGTTTTGAGAGCAGCGGTGATGAAATTATTTACACACGCGAAAAGCGCTCGTCTCGTCAAACCACGACCAACTCCTAAGTCGCGGCCGTTACCACTGGGCCTTCACTGCACTGGATAAAGAAGTAACAAAAGAAAAAAGAAAGGAATATTGTTTAAATAAAAAAAATGGGGAATATCCTATCATTAGTTTGTAGGACTAAAGTTTAAAAGAGAGACAGAGCCTGTTAAATGAGACAACGTATGTATTTGTGCAGGGGGCTGGCCATGTTTGTCGAAGGACCGATGGCCGGTGAAGCAGACGAGTTCTGGAGTGGAGACCACGTATCGGTAAGCGTTGTGTGGGACGCCCCCCAGCTAGATGGACGGACGACCTTAAGAAGGTGGCTGGGGCAGACTGGATGCGAAAGGCGGAGGACAGGGTGTTGTGGCGCAGCCTGGGAGAGGCCTATGTCCAGCAGTGGACTGCGATAGGCTGAGTTGATTAATGTTAGATCCATGACGTCATAACTATTAGATTTGATTTAGATCCTACGATAAAAGTTATATAGGATGTGTCCATCGGTCGCTTATCGCTAAAAGCGACGATTTTACAGAATAGAATGTTTCAATAAATCCATTCATTGAATTTCATGATGACATGTGTGAGTCATTTCAAAATGATTCATTAGCGAGACATGTTGGCGAGATAAACGTCGCTAAACACGTCAAGCAACTAAATTATTTATTGTTTTATTTTATGTTATAAATACTTACCTAACCTAACCACCAGACGGTTTTACAATGGTTTGGTATATTTTAATGAGCTCCAATATAAATGTTATTCTTATTATTTTTTTAATTCTAGCCTGATTTGTCCTGCTATTAATATTAATATAAAGTTTTTGTTCCCCACTATACCAGAAAAACCGACATAGCTTGCAGGGTAAGCAACTGAAGTGGCAGCGGGCTAGTCATGTTTGTCGAAGGACCGATAACCGGTGGAACAGACGAGTCCTAGAGCGGAGACTGCGTATACCCCACAGGATTTTCCATCGGCAAACATGAACTTCTACTATACAAACTTTCAATCTCTATTTAACCCTTTTAGGGAGGGATAGTTGGGGGAGGGCAGTTGTCGACATAGCACACAGAATAAGCAAGCTGAAGTGGTAATGGGCCGGCCATATTAGCCGTAGAACCGATGACCGTTGGGGTAGACGTGTTCTTGAGTGGAGACCGCAAGACAGTAAACGTAAGGTGGGACGCCTTCAGGCTAGGTGAAGCGACGATCTTCGCAGGATGGCTGGTAGCAGCTGGATGAGAGTTGCCGAAAATCAAGTTGAATGGCATGCAATAGAAGAGACTGCTATAGGCTGATGATGATGATGATGATGATGAGGTGGATAAATGTTCAAAAACTCAATTCAATTCAATCTTTATTGCTTCACTCTTCCTTAGTACTCACTTTCATTATGTTATAAGGAACTTTTGTGCAGAACTTCATGCTTCTAAATCCATCAGTTTAGTTTATGCGTTGTTTGTCAGAGTATGAATGAATTTAAGATTTTTATTAAGTAGATAGGTCCTCACCTCAAGGCTAAGCATACGATGGCACAGCTGTACAAGCTGCTGCGTGCCCAGCATGTTGATGGTGACGGACAGCTTCAGTTTCTCGTCGAACTTCACCGTCGCCGCCGAGTGGAACACCACTGATATCTGGTGATAAAGAATGGAGAATATAGTCAACACTTTGTTTCATTTGTTCAGTCGGAGTATGAAACTTGGGCTTGGTTTTTCGAGATATCGCCAAGCGATTGGTCCAGAGGGCTGGCCTATTTTTGCCCAAAGAATCAGCATTGCCTTATGGCAATGCTGATTCTTTGGGCAAAAATAGGCAAAAATAGGAAAAGGTTGTATAACCTTTTCCTGTTGACAACGATGCGGACGAATTTATCGATGCCCTATCATTCTTTACCTGTTTTTTTTTTTCACCTATACCATGTGTACATATTATTATTTAGAATATTAGAAAGCTTATTACTTTTACTCTGTATCAAGATGTCATTTCATTTTTTGACCACGAAAAAGTTGATACTATTTTCGGACTTCGCATTGTTTTCTCAAAGAAACATGGTTCTTTTTCACAAAACTCAAATAAAAGATCAGAGAGGCATGTCATGTCCAGCAATGAACTGTTATAGCCATGATGAGGGTGATAGAATGGATGTTGTCTTACCTTCTGACAAAGCATAGCCTGATCTGCAGCGCTGATGCCCAGCTCTGGTTCGGTGATGTCGCCTACTATTGGAACTATCTTGTTCAGCTCCTGAGGCCGCTCTCTCCGTAAAGTCTCGAACAGCTGGAGATGGAATATTCTTCATCAATAATTGGTTAAGAATAACATACATAATTTTGGACTCCTTAAAAATTACAATCAAAATTGGAACAGATTGGTCTCGGCTGGCATTCGTAGATCTTTGACAGCCGTTACGGGTTATCAAAAGCCCGAAAACCTGACAACCAGTCTTATCAAGGGGAACAATACCTCTTGGTAAGACTGGTTACCCAGTGACTGGGTTGTGGAGATCCAATAAACGCTACATGTCTTCTTCTTCTTCCATCCCTTAATCCCAGCTCTATCTGGACTTTTGGTCTTTTTGTCCAGCGGCGCCAGGATGATCTATCCTGGGTTGTCATAGCACTTAGGTTCTGCGCTTTCATCTCACTTTCGATTCTGGAGTACCATGTAGCGGGGGGTCTTCCTCTTCCCAGGGGTTTCGTAAGGAATATTCAGATGTTTTACTGTAAAACTATCATCTCTTTTCATTAAATGGCCGTACCATCTAAGCCTGATTTCCTTTATTTTATCCGTTATTGAGGTCGCTCTTAAAGATCCTCTCACGTGCTCATTGCGCTCCATGTAAACTACTTATATTTAGTTGCATCTGATTAGACTGGAATTCGACCCTAACGTAGTTGGGAAAAAGGTGCGTAGATGATGAACAGTGATAGGAATAGGTAGTGCCTATTTGCCTAAACTTCGAAGAACAGAGACAAGAAACGGAGACTTCCTTAGGACTAAATTTTTTCCGGGACACCTGTCCCGAAAAAAAAACACATAGAATATTGTTGTAACTTACAACAATATTCTATGTGTTTTATTTTTCCTTTAGAGCCCATAGAGGATAAGTTATTATTATGGAGTTATAAATTATAAATGTTATGTCTAGTCGCAAACTTTAAGTAAATATAGACGAATTACTTACTCCAAATAACACATTTTTTTAATGTATTCAAAAGTGTTGTCCCGAATTTCGGGACAGATGTCCCAGAAAAAATTTAGTTCTAAGGAAGTCTCCGTTTCTTGTCTCTGTTCTTCGAAGTTTAGGCAAATAGGCACTACCTATTCCTATCACTGATGGTGAATGATATTAGCCTATTATCATTGTCCTACGACAGGGAAGAGGCCCCTTCTCATACGGAGAAGACGTTTCTTATTAAAGGTAGGTATTTCGAATGCTAGTCTGTTAAGCAATTGTAATGCTGGTCGTTCGTACGCACGACGACATATCAAGCTATACCTACATTTCCAGTATTTATTTATTTCTTTAATTAAAACGGTTTAAAACCAATTACAGAAATCAAAGATACAGTTTGTATATACAAAGATAAAATATAAAATCATCAAGTAAAAAGTTAACAACACTTTCATAAATCCCTCTCACAGTACTCCTTGGCCCGTATTCCCGTAATTTAAAACGTCCAAAATCTAGTCGCAGTCTCATCTCGGCGATAAACAAATGTCAAAAACTTTTCAAAATGTAGGGAAATTAAACGTATTTTTGACAGATTGCGACTGAGATCAGACTGTGAACGATCTTAAAATTACGAGAATTACCCCTCCGACAAAATCTTCGTCCATTCGTCCGCAAACAGATCGTTTGTTGGATGAGAGTTCAAGTATAATATATAAGCTGACTTTTCATTGTACAAAAAGCCTATATAATGCGAGGTCAGGTAAAACTGGAAATGTATAGCTTGATATGTCATCTTGTGTACCAATGCATTTAAATCCTTTAAGTCCAAAGTTAAGGGCTTTTGTCTAGTCCTATAACAAAAGTGGGCGCAAATGACTTACTCAAGTAAATACTCCATAAATGCATAAAATAAGAATACATAATTACAACATTTATGTACACAATGCAAATGTCTGTCCATTGAAATAAATAAATAGGTAAATAAATTACATCTTTGACATAAGGAAGCTAAACAATGTTTAAATTTTCTTCCACGGCGTTAATGTGTTAACGAGTACTTACAAGTTAAGTACTTAAAGACTTTAAAGTACACACTTGCAATATTTTAATGATGCTTTGTGTGGAAAAGCTGACAGCAGAACTAAAGACAGCGATAATTTATATTATTGACAAAAACATAACAACATCACGCGCGTAATCCCCGAGGAGGTGGACGAGGAGGCAGACGTGTATCTTTAGCACACCCACATTTTGCCAGTTATGTCTAAGTTCCATGTAATAGGGGGCGAGCCGAGAATAAACATAAACAAATAATATAATATAAAAGAGAAAATAATATAATAAAAATTTGGATGGTATTTTTGTATGAGTACCTCGATACAAAGATATGAAATTCACTCGGGCGACGCCGGGCGCGCATAGCTAGTATAATTACACAATTTAATTATGCAATTACATACATAATTATGTTTCATGAATAAACGATGAATTAAAGGACATGGCTAAATGACTGCCCCAAGCATGAATAGTAACCTCACATTAACTCGTAATATTTAAATATTCGTTCATGAATTATGAGCGTTTAATAATTTCCTAGAACTTTCGTAAACTGTTAGACATAAAAAAGTATCTTAGTTGCTTTTTTTGATTGACATGACAAGTTCAAGGAGAATAATAATACAGTACTATCATGTCGCTTTTCTAGAATGTCAAATCAAAACTATACTTATTTCGATTTTTGATAACAGGTATCAAAACGATTTATTTTCTGAAACTAAGAAGTGGTTGCTTGCAGACTGGTTGCTTTATTTATTATAAATAATTCATGTGGGTACTAAGGTAATTAAGTTTGTTCTGGGTTCCCAGGAATGCCAACATTTGTCATCTTTGTTATGAACTGCTGAATTCAGAAGCAATTAGTGATGTACGTTTATTTGGTAATACGTTTATTTTATACAATGCAGTGGAAAGAAACGATTCAATGTTACAGAATTTACCAACGTCACATCCAGCTTTCCATCAAGTAAATAAATTGTTTTTTAAACACAGTGTGTTCTTTTATATTTACATGCCCATCCGGTAGCATGGATCATCTTCCTTTTCAGATATTCAGTTTCTCGGCCTATAAATCATCAGAACTACTGACCCTGACCTCTCTCTCTCAGTTGTGTTAATGGGCTAGCATCCAATCAGAATGATTTGATCAAACGGATAGATAACCTAAACTAACTTTTTTAGATAATTTTCTTATAAGATTCACAGAATAAATAAATAAATCGCATTTTTGTTGTTTTATCTTTTATATCCTCCCAGGATTTAACAATCACCACATACTAATTAAACTGGACTTAGTTTAATTAGTATGTGGTGATTGCCCAGACCCAGGCGCATTTGTTTGTTAGTCTGTCTGTACGGATGTATTAACAAACAGATTTTGATGGGGTTGTCACCAGTAGGTAGATTGGTTCGTCCGGAAGGTTTAGGTATACATTCGTGTAGGTTGTATTGACCAATGTAATTCAAGTCAGAAAAATCCTGGCGCCTGAGTGTTATTGTTGCGTGCGTTGCCCCAATCAGCGCCCAAAATCCGCCGCTCGAGCCCATTTATTTTTAGTTAATATTAATCCTTATTTTCAAATACTTTCATCATTTCAACCACTACTTATATTGTCTGTGAAAACTGTCTTTATTTCAATTCATTTGAATAAGTAGTTTAGGATTTATAAGAGTTTAATACTTAAATACGCGCGGGGAGTGATTTTTGCACGGATTGTAGAATGCTCGTTATATCACGGTTTTTGGTACAATTACCCTTTTGTAGATATTTACTCAAGTACCACCGTGCGAAATCAGGGTGGGTCGTTAGGCAAAAATACAATTATCCATATTATCGCAGATACATCTAAACGCCTAGGTAAAAGTTCATAGCAATATCATTTATTTGCAGTTTTTGTATGCCTATTGACGTAGGAGTTACACGATTTCATTTTCAGGATTATAAAGATATTAAAAGTTCCTGAAACTTTTTTTATATGAAATACTAATGTCCAGCTATTCAGAATTACATAGTCTAGGTACCATGTTTATTCATTGCTGAAAAGTCGTCCATACTTCTATTTAGCCATCTCCTTTGTAATGAGGAAATGAATGATGAATTTAACAAATTCGACGCAACCCACGTAGGAAATTAAACAAATGAAAACGAGTTTATAAAAAATAGTATAAGATAGTAAATCTATAAATAGTTAAAAATAAAGTCCCTTTTCGTGTGACCGCGTTTTTCTTAACTTTGCAACGGATTTTGATGCGGTTTTCAACATCATTTAGAGAAATTATTCCGAAAGGTTTATGTGTTTATGACAGTAATAGTTAGCTTAGGTTTAATAAAGAAATCTTCATGTTTTGTCAAACCGTGCGAAGCAGGAGCGAGTCGCTAGATATAAAAAAGAACGAATGAGTGAACAACTGACCGGTGACTGTGTTAGCTCGGTAAGGCGTGAGGCAACATCTTGGCCTCGCTTCGGCCTCATCAGAAGGTAGATCTTCTTAATTTTTGGACAACTCCTTAATAGCTTTTCAACCAGCACCTGTGGAACAAAAAATATGATTTATTACAAGCAAATCGTTGTATATCCATTCAAGCGATATTTGTGTAAGGAGTCACGTATTCATAGGAAAACAAAATTGGGCAGCATTGTTGCAGCAACATATTTTTGTGTTGCAGCAAATAATGTTTCTAGCAACATTAAATGAAACCAAAAATCATCTCGCAATATCAAATATTGCTGGCAATAATGTTGCGTAATTGTTGTGAAACATTGTTTCCAATGAATACGGGGCTTTAGAGAAGGCGCCCACGAGCAAATTTTTCGTGTCGCTGTTTCCCCGCCGACATTTAGATGATGCGCACATGGGAGCGACAGCAACGCTACTTCTTCGTAAATTTTTGCCACATCAACATATTTTCTCGCCGTGCGCGCACATGCATTGCAACCAATAGACGTGCGACAGATGCGCCTGTCTCCAAACCCGCGGTGAAAAAGTCTTCTAGCTGTCGCGTCGCTACATGCGCGCACTTTTATAAAAACCAGTAGACTTGATGTGAGAAACAAATTAGTTGCGGAGACAAAAGTTGGTCTTGGGCACCATAGAAATTTTGACTCATGAGGCTGCAATGCCATAGCTAGACATTGCTGCATTCGGAGCAGTTGCATTCGTGAGCAGCACACGGAAAACGTATCTATTTATAGTAGTAACCTAATTAGGTTACTAGTATAAATACGTTTTCCGAAAGCGAATAGATTAGATAAACCCAACGTAGTGCTGATAGCGACTAACTCGTTAATCATTTAAAAATCATAACGATATTATCAAATTAATATTATATTGATAACGGTATCGGTGTAGATGAAATGTATAACATAATTTTGTGCTGTTTATGGACAAAGCTCCAATATTACTCAGCTCAGCCAACTAGAGTTGGAAACAAAAAGTTTGTGATGACTTTAACATAGCTTATAAAAAAGTGTATTATATATGTATAAGTCATCATCATCTTCCTGCCCTTATCCCATGTTACTTGGGGTCGGCGCAACACGTATATATGTATAAGTATATACGTAAGTTGAAGGCAGCATCAGTCCCACTAAAACAATATGTTTTTGTAAGCTGATAAGAAGGGTCCGATATTCTATAAGATTGTAAGATACTCTCGAGAGCAAGCAAATAATTAAAAGGAAGATTTCAAGCAGGAAATTGTGTGGTTTTATTAAAGGTTCACCCTTGTTTGGTATAACAACTTTTGATGTAATGTTACTAATTCGAACAACGTTTAAGAAAATAATCAATTTGTATAATATCGATAAACATAATTTTCATTTCATCGAATATTTATTTGCGATAACAACATTTTGCGCTATTGATCAAAAGGTGGTAATGCTCATTTGATGTAATGTTCAGGTGGTATAACAGGTATTTTATCGAATATTCAAATGGTGTAATATGAACGTTTAAACAAGTTGTTTACCAACTAGTACTTTTACCAATTTTTATGTAGTCAAATATTTCATTGGAATAACTTATTTACGCAAAATAAAATTTGCCAAATATTTAGTATTGTCAGTTTTTAATTTACCATTTCTTTTCAGTCAATTGTTATAGTCTAACTAGTTCAGTCTCAGGTAGCCTGTTTTTTTCCAATTTTTTTTTTCTATATAATATAGTCGTTTCTGGCACTCGCCGACCGCTGCCGCGGCACCGCTCGCTTCGCTCGCTCGGCTCGTGCGTAAAAGGTCACAGTTTTAACCTAACCGAACCATTTTTTTTTAATTCACCTCGTCTAACTAGTTTGGTTCTTGATAGCCTGCTAACAATAATCTCTTTTTTCCTTATTCGTATTAAATAAATATTAAAATAAAATTGCATTTTTTAATTACATAATTCCCAAAAAATCTTATTTTTGCCATTACCAGATGGCGTTAGAAGTACGGTGCGCGGCGTGGCGTTAATAATAAATAATTATTAATGAATTCAGTAGGTGAAGGATTTTTTTTTTTTGACTAAATCATTATTAGTCTAGTGAAACATTAGTTTAAATAAAATTAGTGCATTTGAAAATTCGGTCAAATGACAATATTTCAAAGAAATAAATATGCTAAATAAAAATCTACCAATTCATTTATTCGGTCAAACGAATAATTATACGAAATGACTTTATTGTAACTAAAATTAGCCGCAGCGATTTTCGACAAAACGTTGTTATACCAAACAAGGGTGAACCTATAATAAAATATATTAAAAAGATCGATTTATTAATACAGCGCGAGAAATAGACAATCAAGTATGAAATTACCAAAAGCACACAATTTGTTTTTTATATTTCTATAAGTAATTAACGTTTGCAACCTTATAAGACAGCTGACGAGAATATTACATTATACAATTGGAAACATTTATAAAAGAGGAACGGTGGAGTTTCTTGCCCATTCTTCTCTATACGAAACCACCCTAGACGACTAAAATCAATTCTATTTTCTTGTAAATTTTGACGTTATAAAAGTGTCATTTACGAGTATGTGCCTATTTGGAATAAATGATTGGTCTTTGACTTAGGAAGGAAAACCCCAATTATAAAACTCTAAAGCTTTAAAAAATAAGGAAATAGTACGAAAAAAAAAAAATCAATGCCATGACAATATTAATCTAGAAAATGCATTATATAATACAACCGTCCAGTTACGACACCACAATTTGAAAGAATGAACTAAAGAAATCTAGTTTTTTCCCGACATTAATGAAGACCTATTTAGTATCAGTGTTAAGGACAAAGCAGAAATAAACAGACTATTGTTATGTTGGTCTTGTAATGACCTGGGAGTCGTAGACTCTATATGAAGTGATGTGTGTTGGTCGTATCACTTGAGGTGATGACGATATGGGTGGCATGAGTGTCACTAGCTGCTGCGGCAGCCGGGCCATGAGCGTTTTATCATCATCACCATCTGGTGTATCTTGCATCATTGTTAGATGTAGTAGTCTTTTATTTATTTATTTAAACTTTTCGCAAAAAAAGTACAAAGGCGGACTTCATCCCTTAATGTTTTGAGGTCTTATATCATTTTTAAACACATGGCAAGAGATTGCGAATCTATTGCTTCATATGTTCGAAAAAATTGTCTATTCAACAACGTAAACAACGCAATGAATGTTGTTGAACTGTCAAAATGAAAGTAATTCCTACTGTTAGTATGTTACGCAATTACACCGCTAAGATAATATATATATGTAGATATAGGGCCCAGTGTGGGTTGATAGAGATCTACCAACCCGCACTAGGCCCGCGTGGTAGATTATAGCCCACTCCCTCTCGAAGAAAGGATGCCTGTGTCCCGGCAGTGGGAACAATATAGGCTGATTATGAACCCAAAAGATAAGGGGAAGACTGGTGAGTGAGAGGTCGAAAGTTGGATCCTTATCAGTTGTAGTCCTACTGCAAGTATATATATTAAGCTTAGAAAAAACAGTTAAGAAGTAAAGTAAGTAATCCAAGTTGTAAGAAATTTGTAAAAAAAAAACAAAGATTTATATCGTCACGATTCGCCCTACCACGTCAAAAGATGGCCCCACTTCGGTTTCGTGTCACCTCTGGTACACAATGTCACCGTCGCCATAGAAATTATGTTTACTGGATGTGTGAGCCCAGCCTTCTTAGTGTGGACACTTTTTCGCGACATTAGTACGGTCAGGGCCAATCGAACGGTTTAAATCTTTGTTTGTTAAAAAAATAACTTCTTACCTTCCCCATGAAACCGGTACCACCAGTGACAAAAACAGACTTATCAGCATAAAACTCAGCAACAGGCACGTACTCCTGACTCCCAGGTACATAATGCCCACCAGACAAACAGGACGCCATTTCGAATTACTTTCCCTTCACAAATCTCACGCTTGAACACTTGCTAAATACATCAAAACTTGTCTAATTCCAGTTAACATGTGCGGGTTATCACAGGTTCTCCGGTTGTGTTGGTCTAGTGAATCAACAGGTTGCGGGTTGTTTCAACATGGTTGTTTGTTTACACCTGGAAAGATAGAGAAATAGGTTAGTTGGTTGCTGAGATTATAGTACTAACAATATCCTCCTGACCTATTCCAACGCCATCGCGGCAGGCCGAAACGAAGATGGCGGATCGAGCTTGACTCATACCGAAAGGACTAGCAAAAGACAGAATTGTGTAGAAAAGGGAGAAGGAAGCCTAACTAGTCTGTATTGTTCCAGAGCAGGGCAAACCCTGCTCTGGAACAATACAGACTAGTTAGACCAATTTCAGTCACGATGGCCAAGCTAAACGGAGATTAGCCAGGCAAATACAGGTGCACTCTCTATTTCTTTACTCTCATAGTCCGATGGGACGGCAATCCGACACGACTGGAGAGAGATCAGGCACAGGGCCAACGGCTTTACGTGCTTTCCGAGGCACGGGGGTATAACACCACCAACCCCAAAACTCCGGGCTGCTATAGAGAAATTCCTAATGAAAAACCCCAATAACACTTTGCCCGACCCGGGTATTGAACTCAGTACCATTCGCGCTTGCTACCATGAGACCAACAGGGCTCTCAGCGTTGTTGAGGTTACGAAGCACAAGACGAAAAAATTAAGAGCTTTAATTCTTTGCTATTGTAAAATGTAATACTATTCTGATGATTCAGATCAGTTTTAAATATTTTTTGTCAAAAATAAGTACAATATTTTGAACCCAGATACTTATTACCAACAAGTTTTAAAATAGGAACGGTCCCAGGATACTCCCTTGAGGTACTCCAATTTTTACTAGTGATTAGTAGTTAAAAGTTAGCATAGTAATAAGTAGTTTACTGTAAAGTTTTAAGTACTTTTATTTTGTAAGTTTTTATTTACTAGTTTTGCAGAGTCCCTCTGATTTCCACAACCCAGGAACTGGGTAACACGATACCCCTTGGTAAGACTGGTTGTCAGACGTTCGGGCTAACCGTAACGACTGTCAAAAATACGAATGACAGCCGGGACCAACGGCTTAACGAGTTTTCCGAGGCACTCTTTCTGCTGATGTTACTATTTAGCCACGAACCCTTCTCCTCAAGGCACAATACAGCATGTATTTAAATTTTTCTTTAAAAACAACCGGTATTTTTTTGAAACGATTCTGTAGGAAACTATAATATTTAACAGGGATCTTGCACAAGTGCTGTAGGCTCATCTCCTTGCGACTATTTTTGTTAGCGTATCGAACGCAATCTAAATGGGCTCGGCCCAGAATTTGGCTACGTGTCTGGCGCCATCATTAGCGCCCAATGCGTCCATCAGTGTTTATATTAATAACTCTGCTTCTTTGACACTATTTAACACCATAATTACTTTATTATGCATGCTGTGGTCTCTTATAAGTGAACGAGTGCACTTATGTATACCAGCGGGGTAATTGCGTAACAAACTATTAGTAGCAATGGCTTTCATTTTGACAGTTCAACAACATTCATTGCGCTATTTACATTGTAGAGCAGACAAATTTTTGGAACATATGAAGCAATGGATTAGCAATATAATTTAAAATGATTCAAATTGTGAATTATTAGTGTGTTACTCAATTAGGGTGCCGATGTTGCCCTTTATTTTATATGTCATGTATTGTGTACATGTTTTGTTGGAGATCCTAAATAAATACATAAAATTATATTAACTGCATCTCATAAATAAATAGGAAGAAACTCCTTCTAACCTCAACCTTCATATATATTGCGACAGTTACCCAGAATCATGATTGTTTATTGCCAAAATATCCTTGCGATTATAAGGCCGACTAGATTGCTAAAAAGTTCATTAGCTTAGGATAACGATTTATTAGAAAAATATACACGAGGTTCACAGGATCGAGGGCAACGTTAATGTCTGTTTGTGCAGTTTAAAAACCATCAATTAAAGTTGAAGATTGATTTTATAATTAAGAAAGAAAAATAGGTTTATTTGTCACAAAAACACCGGAAATTCGTGCATACAAAAAGATAAGTTAATTTTAATAATAAAAAAAAAAAAACAGAAAACAAAATGGATGTGTAATCACGAGCACAGAACAGAAATAGTCGATAGTTACACGTCGTGACTGTGATGTCGTGGCTTCTACTCAGCATGATGCTGTCCTATGGCACCCACAGCGCAGCGCCGATTATCAGTGGTCACCCGAAACTGACGCGCGAAAACCAAGTCAGAGGGGGGCAATTCTCGTAATTTTAAGAACGTTCACAGTCTGATCTCAGTCTCAATCTGTCAAAAATACCTTGAATTTCCCCACATTTTTGACAGGATTTTGACATTGATTGTCGCTGAGATGAGATTGCGACTAGATTTTGAACATTATTAATTACAGGAATAGGCAGGCCATCAGGTTCAAGAGACATCTCCAAGTGCGAAATTATAATACGATGAAGTTGCAGAAAAGAGAACTAAAATAGAATACAGTCCGTTCACAGATATTTTACCTGTGATAGCAACAACCAAACAGAAACCTTATTGAAACGAGAATAAAGATCATTTCGATTTAACAGACTTGTCAGTGGCAGCAACCCAAGAGCAACCTTATTATAAGGAAAATAAAGATCGCTGTGATTTTGACAGTGATGCAAAGTCAGGGGTAAAATAACTATGAAAGAGTTGTAATATAAAATCGTTCTGTTTTGACAGGTTTTTGACATATTCGATTGACAGACAGCGTCGCCATTATATTTTTACCGAGAACAAGAAAATTTGCACTTTTATTTATTTAAGTATTTATATATACTTTATTGTACAGTCGGCTTCAGAGTAAAGGTACCCCCTTTGTTAATGACATTAAAACGCTTATGTTTTTTGTCATATATCGTAAATGGCGCGTTGGTCTAGTGGATAAGACTGCGGCTTAGCAATGCGGTGGTCACGAGTTCAAATCCGCGAATGAGGATTCTTTTTTTCCTTTTTTTTAAGTTCTTTATTTTTTTGGTTGTTTTATTATTTTTTATTAGGTGATTATGTGATTTTCGTTAATTATTATTTAAGAAATCAAATGTTAAATTTGGTATGAGGTTTATAAGAAAAGCTAGGCATGTTGCATAAACAATATTCATTTATTTCTCTAATTACATTTCTAGGACTTCATGGAATCCACTTCCTGGTTGACTATATAGTTTTCTATCTGTGTTAAATTGGGGTTATTTACTTAGAATATTAACTAAACACAAAATAGATACCCTGGGTGAGGTTTAGAACGTTTAACATTAGATAACGGTTCGTTTATAGATATTTCTAGAAACATAACTACAATATTTATTTATTTAAAGTTGTGAAAACATAAATTTTTTATACTCTGTATAATATATATAATATAATAATATAAGTTTATGTGTGTTTTTGTGTGTGTGTGTGTTTAGTGTATGATGCTATAGGACAAAAACCCTTGTTAAAAAAAAAGAAATGTTGTCATTCGTGTCGGTTAATTACAGAGGAAGAACCAACATGCTAAACTATACAGTATAGCAATATATATCTTTCTCTTTTATCACATTTTCTGATAACACTTTTAACACAACATTAGAAAAATATGTGAGGTCAGATGGTGCATCGTTAACACATTATAAAGACTACTTGTAAACAGGAGTAACTGGATTGATAATAATAAAGGTTGTTTATGTTTGATTAACTACTAATGATCCCACAATTGATATTGGGAATTATTAACACTTGCTAATGTTCCAATGAAATTTTATCAGATAAGTTACACAATGAATCTGCTGAGTAAAATTCCTATTAATAACGGAGAGGATGACCGTCACTGTCTATCACTTCTTGAAGTCGACTTTTCATGCCCGAAATCATATTGTAGATGTCGCCGAATAGTGCTAAGCGACACTCCAAAAGTTTCAGCACTTGAACGCGAAGTTTTGAAGGATTCCACAGAGTCAACTTCCACAATGTTACGGTGTCACTCCGATTCATTAGTGTAAGCAATTGGGCAAGGGCTTTGGCGATCACATTTCACATCACCCATCGCTTGATACCTTTATATCGATCTACGAACTGTTTTTCTCTGTAATGAAAATGATAATATTAGAAATACATTAAAAAAATCAATTTGTAAGTAATAGTGCAATAAATCTTACCGTTATGCCCATATCTCGTGCTATTTTCTTTATGCTTTGTTCCTGTTCCCAGAGAACAACAATTCAAAACAATCAAAAAAGTTGTTAATCGATCCATACTATCGGTTAATAAAATCAACTGTTCTAAAACTTAATAAATCGGATAATATTACGACGAAGATATTACACACAAGCGGATCGGCACGAAAACGAAACGACTTGTAAAGTATTTATACCCTCAATCACAGTTTAGTTAATAAGGCGAAGAAGTATTCTAAATTCAACCTTAAATCGCAGTTCATACAGCAGTTAAGTTTCTGAAGTAAAATGACGGTAGTGCAACAATCGGAATCAAGCACATTCTATTCAACCAAACAAGATATCCATGCTAATTTCAACCTTATCTTTTAGTTAATTGAGGAGTTACGTGCAAGTTGAAATTTAAACCTTAATATCTCGAAGATTAGACCGTTATCAACCTTGTTCGATATAAAAGGAGTAATGCTATTCGAATTTTCGTTGAAATTGTTAACTGAGCCAATAGCCTAGTGGTATAAGGCACGGTCTAAATGATCGGCTGGCGTCTGATGGTGCGGGTTCGTATCCTCAACCGTAAGTAAGTGTCTTTTTGTAAGTTATTCTTGATATACGGTTCGGCCAGAAGCCGAAAAAATACCATATTATTAAAAACATGCAAATTATATTTGAATGGGATCGGTGGATGCTCGGGCAGATATGGGTGCGGCGGCGGGGGAGGGAGCTGCTCGGGGTCACGTGGCGCGCCCGCCGTCGCTCGGGCGATAATCTTTAAGTATTGGAGTGGTACCTTTACTATGACGCTGACTGTACACCACAAAAATACAGGTTGTAAAGTCCTAACTCAAGACTGAGGGAAGAGGAACAGGGTGTAAAGTTCCTCATCCTCCATAGAAAAGGGAGGTTCCTCCGACCAGACAGATTTTGCGTGACGTCAGTGTGATGCATAGTCCGCAGATGCCGTAAAAAGTTACATAAAATAAAGAAATCTCAATGTTTCGTCAAGTAGTAAAAACCGCGCGAAGCAGCGGGCGGTTGCTAGTATAACAATAAACCATAGAAAAGACAAAATAAAGATACACAATGTCAATGTAAAAAAATGTTCTTAAAATTCTCTGTCACCCTAAAATGCCAAGGTGTTAACAAGTTTAAGGCCAATACAGATAAAAAGCTCTGTAGGTCACATAAAAAATAGCATAAAATATTCAATTGCAACCACAAAGAGCTTCCGGCAAAATTGCATATTAATAAATGTCGTAAAATTGCCTATAATAATATAAATTGCCAAAGAGAAGCAGCTAGTAGTAAACAAAAAAGTTTTTAATTGCCTTTTTTAAATTATTAATTAGTCTAAAAATATTTTAGTAATGGTGATTTCATTCAGAAAATAAAACTTGATTAGGAATGATCTGACGTTACATAGACTATAGAAAATTAGCTGTTAAAATGAATTAAGTAGTTTTCTATCAAAGAAAAGTGAACCCACTGTACAGCATTAATCAAAGAAATTGAATAATATCTACTGTTGCAAAATTCAAAAGGATATGTTTTCATTCGGCACCCTAATCATACTTAAAAATTTACACACTATTATTAATCATAATCTAGATAATTTTGAAGAATATGGTTAATCAATACAAATTGAAATTTATTTATTTGTACACACAGGTGTAATGTAGTGGTACAGTCAGCGTCAAAAATATCGGGACGAACAGACTGTTCAAAATGATCTCAACAACTAAGAAAATTAAACTTTGTCTCAATTGGATAAAGTTCTTGTCAGAACGACAGTTGTCGTGTACTGTCTTCATTCTGAAACATTCCTTGTGTCATTGAGTTAATATTTCAAGTTGCATAAATCATTTTGAACAGTCTGTTCGTCCCGATATTATTGACGCTGACTGTACATGATGGTATAAAATAAAAAATCTTGTGTCACTATGTGTTGCCTTGCAAGGCGTACAAATATTGCTCACCCTATAGAATTATAAAAAATACTGCTTGCCTTTGCTTCATATGTTCAAAAAATTCTACTCAACAACGTAAATAACTCAATGAATGTTGTTGAACTGTCATTTTACGGCTACATTATCGCGATAACGCGAACTACACTTGGCGCGTTCTCTCTTGCACACAGCTCGATGTCTCGCTGTACAACAGAGAGCGCGCGAAGTGTAGTTCGCGTTATCGCGATAGTGTGGCCGTAGCATCAAAATGGAAGCCATTACTACTGTTAGTGTGTTCCGCAATTACCCCGCAGGAGCTTGACTCCTACCGAGCCGGCCAGTACTAGCAAAAGACAGAATTGTGTGGAAAAGGGAGACGGAGGCCATTGACCTGCCGTGTGACAATACAAGCCTCTTAGATTAGATGAAAAAAAGGTCTGTTGACGAAAAACGATGTAGAATTTAGGGCATTTATCGAACACCTTGTGTGAACTCCTTTCCGATTCCGAAGCTACGTTATCTTTAACGCACCCTTATTGCGTAACACACGATCAATCGTAATCTGAATCATTTTGAAGCAAATTGCTAATCTATTGCTTCATAAGTTCGAAAAAATGTGTCTGCTCAACACGTAAATAACGCAATGAATGTTGTTGAACTGTCAAAATTAAACCGATTCCGATTGATTGTGTGTTACGCAATTAGGGTGCCGAATGCCCAATTATACATAGTTTAAAACAAAGTCGATTTTCGTGTGTGTCTGTGTGACCGCTTAGATCTTCGTAACTACACAATGGATTTTAATGCGGTTTTCATCATTATGTAGAGCATTTGTTCCGGAAGATTTATGAGTATAACTCGCCAATGCACCCGAGCGAAGCAGGGGCGGGTAGCTAATCTTTATATATTATAATTCCTTAAAGGCTGGACCGTATTTGATGTTTTTTTTTGTGTGTTGGAGTGTGTCCTTTGCTGGTTTAGATTCAGAATTGGACCCGGTAGGTGTCGCTGTTCGGGTAGCACAACGTCTGTCAGGTCCGTAATATTATAAAATTCGAAAAGTAGGTATCAGAAATTACTAAGTTAACGTATTATCGTACATACCTATAGAAATAACTTAAAAATCACCGTAGCGCAAGTTAAACTTCTTAAAATAGACGTTCTGCAAAAAAAATCAATAGAGAGTTATCATCTATTCAAACTACTAAATTATTTACCCTGTCCATTTCATATCAATGGGCTGTTTTCAATCAAAAATATTCGTCAAACTGATCTCCTATCCTACAGGCTTTTACCCAGCATTGGGATGATGCAAGCTAATAGTAACAGTCATGGACATCATAACACAAGCAAGTGCTGGATGCTGTACTGCCATCTTCGTCTCTTATGAGCTACATATCGTGCCTCATAAGACGTATGTCTTTGGTAGGACATAATTATAGTTCGAACCAACTGATTGAGAGCTTGACTAGCAAATTTTAGTTGAAAAACAAAGGAAAATTATTACAGAAATCCTGGATCATTCTCCAATAGTTTTTGCGTGAAAGAGTAACAAACATCCATCCATTCATCCATCCATCCATGCAAACTTTCACGTTTATAATATTAGTAGGAAGTCTTATGTAATGTCAACAAAAGAAAATAATATTTAAAAAATAACATTCCTAACAGCTGAGGATTGAGATAAGTAACACAAGTTGGTAGTTAGACCTTTGTCTAGCTTTGGACTGCAATGGATTCATCACATTCATTAATTGATTCAATCTGAATTCCTAACCTCTCATTAGGTGCAGATTTCTAGGTCCAAATAAAGAAAAATCTGGAAATCTAAATCCAAATATCACAAAATCTGTTCTTACCAATATAGGCGTACAAAAAAAATTAACACTTTTCTGTTGAAGCAACAAAACGTCAATACATGTAGAATCAAAGTATACAACAGCCAAACCACTTATATTTCGCTTTCAAATACATTTTTAATAGTCACAAGCACGCCCCGATGTAAATAATATACGTTCATGTACAAGTTTATCAATTATTCACTTTTTATTTTATCGGTTTTCAGATAGGCGTAATCTATGCCTTCATTTTGACGTCTCCAGTCATTTTTTATATTTTTATTTTCGTGGTTTTGGCCAGTTTCGGAAATGAGGTTGAGGTTGGAGTCGACTTTGAAATAACGTAAGATCGCCTGAATTAATATAAGAACGACGGTGTGCGGAAGAAATTTCACGCGGACGAATCGCAGGCAGAAGCTAGTCATTTTTAAAAAACCCATCTCCTAAATGTCAAGTACAAAGTTAGAAAAATAAATTGAATAATGTAAATCTACTACCCTGACGCAATCAAGCGGACATTTATAAATTCATTTGTCATTCATTTGTGTGGATGGATGTTTGTTACTCTTTCACGCAAAAACTACTTAACAGATTTGGATGAAATTTGGCACACAGATGGTTTATAACCAGGATTAACACATGGGATACTTTTTATCCCGTTTTTCCCACGGGATCGAAACTTTTGCGGGCGAAACCGCGTGGCGCAGCTAGTAAATAATAAAACACCAATAACACTTTACCCGACCTAAGAATCTATCCTAGGACCTTATACTCAGTGCATTTCATGTAGATTAAATTCGCTGTCTCCTTATTTTTATAGGTACGCCAGTCTACCAGACTTACGGCTATCATTTTGATTGATAACTGAAAAAATGGGGCCAGATTTCTTTAGTCTGTTTTTTTTTTAACACTATGCACAAACATAGGATTCCTATCGGCTTATCGGTTGATAACCGAGTATCTTACCTAAATATAGTGAACACCTATTTGTGTACACTTTGGTATACGTTTTCGTTACACGATACACCTTGTCCTGATTTCTCGAAGGAATAAAGAGAGATATATCATACACACCTACGTTTTCATATTCATAGAATAAAATAGAATAAGTCTTTATTTGCTTAGAATGTACAGTCAGCAAAGGAGATAAGTAACCAGGGTCGTCGGATATAGTTGAAGTTTAGTAAGAAACCGATGGATGTTTTCGAATAAAATTTAATTTAATTAAAATAAAACAAACAGTTTATTTATCAAGTTAAATTTCATTCGAAATCATCCATCGGTTTCTTACAAAACTTCAACTATATCCGACGACCCTGGTTACTTATCTCCTTTGCTGACTGTACATAGGTACATAAAAATATGTAAGTTGTTAAATTAAATAGGATCCATGCAGGTACATTCTGCCTTAATATAGCATGCAAATGTTATACAAAGTAGTAGATAATAAAGATATTACAAAAAATTATCATTCAAGAAATCCTGCACAGAATAATAACATTTAGGTATCTACAAGTAATCCCGTGAAATGCTTTTAAATTTTTGCAACGGTAAGTTTTTAAGTTGTTCAGGTATTTTATTAAAGATTACAGGAGCCATACAAATCTCATTTCTTTTTAATAAGCTAGTTTTAAATGCGCCCGTGCATAATAAATAGATTCTGGTATAATACATAATCCGCCTATAATGTTCCCCACTGCTGGGACACAGTCCTTCTCTCTTCGAGAGTCTGTAACCCACCACGCGGGCCCAGTGCGGGTTGGTATATGTCACATGTCTTCAAATTTTTGGATCTAGGACTTGCCGGTTTTCTCACGATGTTTTCCTTCACCATTTTGAGAGCAGTGGTGATGGGATAATTTACCTGTCTAGGTTCGAGCCTACGAACGGCCTAACGTGCTTTCCGAGGCACGGAGGGGTCTTGGCATATGAAGATGGTTACCCATCCACTGACCAGCCACGGCAAGCGTAGCTTAACCAGATCGAAAGACCCGTACGGCTGTTATTACTTGGCAACAAGCCCCTCAAACACCATTAATATCAAATACAATAGTACTGTATCATAGTTTAAAAACTAGATGCTCGCATATTAAAAACATATCGAAATTAATTCATACGACCGTGGCACAGTTTTATAAATTAATTTCTATATGAATATGTACGGTGTTAAGAATTACCGGATATACAATAAATTGACTGTCAAACTTATAATAGACTAATCGTGTAATATTATGGAATTATTCACGCTGCAGTTGTAAAAAGGATGATCAGTATTCAAGGTAGTCGAACCGGACAACTTGATTTTGATTATAAATGTTACTGATATCAAAAGAATAATGATTGATTCTGATAGATTAGGTTGTCAAAACAGGCGGTCGATTCTGTAAAAATCTCATCGTGAAAACTCAAGTGAAATGTACTTGATGTGAGTTGTCAGTAGTGTCAATCCCTAGCATTATTTGGAATGACAGTTCACTCCACGCTCACTTCACCTAAGTTTTCACGGTGAGATGGTTACAGAATCGCACTGCAGAAGGTGATAAGTCTACACTGTAGATTTAGATGGTCTTTTTAATGCTGGCATTGTAAGTATTACTAACTGTAGATGTTTTATGGTTAGGAAGATAAACACCCACTTCAATAGTCACATATACAGGGTGACAGGGAAGGTTGATGTATATTTCTTGAAAGGTGTTATACTAGAGGTAGCAAAAAAATTAGTCCAGTTAACTAGGGGTTCAAACTGGATGGTTACCGAGCTGTGTCGGTTCTTCGATTTTTTTGAAAGTAGCTGACTTCTCCAGGTCATGGTCTACCCATGTGCCAAATTTCATCCAAATCCGTTCAGTCGTTTTAGCGTAAACGCGTAACAAACAAACAGACTTACTTTCGAATTTATAATACTAGCTGCGCCCCGCGGTTTCACCCTCATAAGTTTCGATCCCGTGGGAATATCAGGATAAAAAGTATCCTATGTGTTAATCAATCCTGGTTATAAACTATTTGTGTGCCAAATTTCATCCAAATCCGTATAGTAGTTTTTGCGTGAAAGAGTAACACACATCCATCCATCCATCTACACAAACTTTCGCCTTTTTAATATTAGTAAGATTAATATAGGAAGCACGTTAAGCCGTAGATCCCGGCTGTGATTCGTAGTTCTTTTACAGTCGTTACGGTCAGTCAGCTTCCCTAAAGTCAGTCACCCAGTCTTTTTGTAGACAAGCCTCTGCTCGCGACTTCGTCCGCGTGAAATTTTGGCCCCTGACCCATTGCGTCGCATCCCATCGCTCGCCCGTGCTACTACTTCGTATACGCTTGGCGTTTTTTCCGTTTGCTCGGCTCCTAAGGGTCGTAGCGTGATGTTAAAGCCTATAGCCTTCCTCAAGAATTGGGCTATCAAATGCAAAAATAATTTTTCAAATCCGACTAGTAGTTTCGGAGATTACCCCCTACATACAAACAAACAAATTTTACCTCTTTATAATATTAAGTATAGAAGAATAGATAACAGTAACTGGGATGTGGTAAGCAGAAAGGCAGGCGCTCCACGTAAAATACTGCAGTGCTATTCTGTAACCATCTCACCGTGAAAACTTAGGTGAAGGGAGCGTGGAGTGAGCTGCCATTCTAACTAATGCTAGGGATTGAGTGAGACTATTGACAGCTCACTCTAAGCTCACTTCACCTAAGTTTTCACGGTGAGATTTTTACACAATCGATCGGCTGATGCTAGTAATTGACAGCTCACTGCACTTATAATAATAATAATAAACTTTATGGGGGGTATATCTTTATTATATACAAGATAACACTAAAATAACAAAATAATACCCTAAATTAAATAAAACTATTTACAAACTAAAATATAGCGTCGAAAAATTCATCGCCATCGCTGTCGACTGCTAAAGTACCCAAGACACTGGCGGCATTGCCACGTTGTATGGCAATGCTTAGCCTCTAGCCAAGGTAAAAGCCAGCCCTTGGGTCATGGGAAGTGACAACCAGTCTGTTCGAAATTTCCTTAAAAAGACCATGCGCACTTGGACCCCACGGCCCGAGGGTTTCAAACGGCTCGAAAATAAAATTATTAATGAGGTTATTATATTTACGCCGCTTGAGGTTTTCTGCAGAAAACTAATAAACTTTATTGCATAAAAGGTGTTTCAGTAAATACAATAAGAACAGTTGCACTTTACAAATGAACACAGGTATACAACATAAATGGTTGGGGTACTGTCCTCTTAGATAGACTATATAATAGCTTGTAGTAAAGAGAAACAGTGCCGTATCCCTTAAGAATGGAGAAATCAAAATAATGCTTAGTGTTTACAAAATAAAAGATTAATGATATTAGTTTTAATAACATAAAACAAACAATTATGGAATATGCGTGAAAGTATTAAAGTGTGTGAATAGATCGGCTGGTATTCAGCTACATCCGGTCAGACTAGAAGCTGACCCCAATATACTTGGGAAAGGGCTACACAGATGATAATATAGAGCTTCTTGTAAAAAAAAAGCGTAGTTTTTATTCTATTTCTAGTTCTATAGTTATTCTCTGCCTTTTTCGTCACTCTCCAGCCCTTTATTTATTTAATCAGAAATTTCTGGCCGACAGCAGGTCAAAGGCCTCCCTTCCCCTTTCCACTTATCCCTATCCAGTACTGTTTGAAAATAATCCAAACATAAATAATTTTATTTGCATTAGCAACATTTATTTGTTTAGCTTTAGTTTTTATACCCTGGTATCATTGTTTTTTGCTTCTAAAAAATCTCGCTCTGTGTCATACAATTTGCTCTTGTATAAAAATTCACCAACTATTTTGGAAATACAGTTTTACTGCTAAAAATCTACAAGCATTTTATTATACTTGTTAAACGCACCCTTATTTATCTCAATTTATTTCGAGTTGGTACAGCATGTTTTCTACCTTCCTTCCTTCCTTTCTTTTTAAACGCGAAAGTTTGTGAGGATGGATGAATAATAATAATCTTTATTTCTTCTCTCTACACAAAGGTTCACATAGCTATAAATAGGGACAAGAAATATAGCGTTTTGACAAAATACAAAAAGATGATCCTTTGTGAGAGACTGGCGTCCATACTAGGATACCCTGTGTGACGGATCACCAGGCTCTCACCCCGAATAAACCTAATTAACATTACCATTACATTACAACGGTTAATTTTATAACTCTAGACAAATTATGTAGGGAAAAAAGAAAACTGAATGAATTAAAACAGATGAATGGGTGTTTGTTACTCTTTCACGCAAAAACTATTAAACGGATTTGGATAAAATTTGGCACACAAATAGTTTATAACCAGGATTAACACATAGGATACTTTTTATCCCGATATTCCTCGGGATTGAAACTTATGCGGGTGAAACCGCGGGGCGCTGCCAGTCTTCTATACTATTAGTCATCATTTCTAAAGTTACCCCCTTTCTAGCCATGTCATCTTACACACAGTCCATCATCTTCGTTTACCCTTTTATAGTGTTTCAAAACAATATACTTGTAAATTGAATAGAAGTCCCCGCTAAATAGTCTTTCCTATAAGCCGCTACAACTGAATTTGCCAGGATAATACCATTTTTAGCAGGGTCTGCGTACGAATTAGGAGACGTTTCATATCGGCGGCACGTGGGGTGATTTGTTTTCTATAGGTATTGTACGTTCTATTCAGCATGTATCAAATAGGTGTGGTCCAACTTAAAGAAAGAAAGAAAAAAGGAAAGAGAAAGAAAGAAAAGAAAGAAAGTAAAAGAAAGAAAGAAAAAGAAAGAAAGAAAGAAAAAGAAAGAAACAAAATAAGTTATTTGACCCAGGTTGAGTAAGGCACACAATATTCACACAAAAAAACTTAATATAGTATTGTGTGCCTCACGGCTGCGTCAAGTAAGGGTGTGGAGACCATTAAACTGAGCATTTAATTTCCATATTTTATTTACAGTGAAATATGTCATCATAACCTAGCCTTTTACTAACGGAGTTAAATATAATGATCACCATAAAATGCTTTCATACCCTTAGTTCTTGCACTTCAAATTGTATTCGAACACCAAATGTAGTAAATCTTAGCGAGCAAATTAATGCGCTATTTCTGCCTAAATAAACCACTATGTTTGCCATAAAATGTAGGTTTATTACCAAATAAAGTATTATGATGCCATATTAAGTTATGTTTCCGGCTTGCTGCAAACTAGATAGACGAGGTTAATTTAAAACAAAAAATGGTTAAGTTAGGTTAGGTTAAAACTGTGACCTACGCCAGAAATGACTAGATTGTGTAGAAAAAAATATGGAAAAAAAGAGATTATTTTTTGCAGGCTGTCGAGAACCGAACATGATTTATTTGGAGTCATTTTCCTTAAATAGGATAGCGAGATGTTAAAACTTTGGTTATAAGTTTACATTAAAATGCGGGTTTAATTTTGGTGATCATTTAAGCTATTTTGTCTGTTATATGTTACTTTATCTGGTGATAAGTTAAACATAAGCCTTTCCTAACTATGTTGGGGTTGGTTTCCAGTTTAAGCGAATGTAGATGAATACCTCTCATACTAGTTTTTTATATGAAGCGACTGCGTATCTGATCTCTACAACCCAGTTACTGGGTACTACGATACTCCTTAGTAAGACTGCAATGGTTGTCAGACTTTTGGGGTTTGGACGACCCGTAACGACTGTCAACTGTCAAACTACTTATCAAAAAAAAAAAACCATGCGTCAGACCAAAAATTCAATTTATTTTACCTAATGTCTGTTCCTGTTCTAAAAAGTATCAGAAGGCTAATTCTCGTAATTCAAAACGTTCAAAATCTAGTCGCAGTCTCATCTCAGCGAAAAGGAAATGTCAAAAACTTGTCAAAATGTAGGGAAATTTGAGGTTTTTTTGACAGATTGAGACTGAGATCAGACTGTGAACGTTCTTAAAATTACGAGAATTGCCCCTTCGCAGCACCGGTTTCATTCTTATGCAATCACTCACTAAAGGGAATTAGTAACACATTAATCTGTATTAAGATAGAAGGTTTCAACTATATTATCTCACTATTTTCCCCAACAATTATCGTTAGAATGACAATGACATTATTACATTGTAATTGAAAAATCATCGACGAAATCTAACCTCAAATAATCATCTGCCTAGCCTTTTCCTAACTATATTGGGGTCGGCTTCCAGTCTAACCGGATGCAGCTGAATACCATGAAGCAACTACCTATCTGACCTACCACAACCCACATAATGGGTAATACGGTAATACGATACTCCTTGGTAAGACCGGTTAAAAACTAACCTCAAATGTCAAATGAAAAATATTTTAAGGTCGATCTTTGGCCAAAGAATTAGCATTGCCATTAAACGTGGCAATGCTGCCAGCCTTCTGGGCACGTTTCCAGATGACAGCAATGCGGACGGATGAAGGAGTATAAGGGCCAGTTTTTCAAAAATTGTTTTTTGATCATTTTTTAGTTTATCTAATGGTATAATATCATTGCTAATGGTCAAATAATTAACTATTAGTTACAAAAAATAACCATTAGATAAACTAACAATTGTAAAAAAAACCGGTCAAGTGCGAGTCGGGCGCGCGTACCGAGGGTTCCGTACAAATTTGTAGGTATGTAACTAAAAATTTACGGTTTTCGCAATTTTTCCTTTATCTGTGCTATAAGACGTTACTTCGTACCAAATTTCAAGATTCTGAGTTCACGGGAAGTATCCTGTGGGTTTTGATTCCCTTGCGAGTGTCGAAAATTTGCGGAGATTTGCGGCATAAACGGCTGTATCTTTTGATTGCGTTGGCTTAGCAGTTTGATTTTTTTCACAGCTCTAAGGGTCAGTAGACCTGAGTATTTGATATAAATTCCAGCTTGATACCTTCACGGGTTCCTGAGAAAAAGGGTCTTGACAGACAGACAGACGGACGGACGGACACAAAGTGATCCTATAACGGGTTCCATTTTTAACTTTTGAGGTACGGAACCCTAAAACACATTTAAAACTTTGCAGGACATTAAACGCCCCCAGACGTAATAACAATAAGACATCTATTGGGTCTCATCCAGTGTCCTTCGACGGGTTAAAAAAAAAAATTAACCAAAGTGTATTTTTTTTATCCATTTTTAGTTTATCTAATGATATAATATTGCTAATGTTCAAATAATTAACTATTAGTTAAAAAATAACCATTAGATAAACTAAAAATTGATCAATAGGTAAACACGCACAACAAAATATAATTAAACTATGCAAATAAAATCAACGCACTCAATTATTTGTAAGTGCCACTACAAATTAACATCCAATGATACGTTTACCGATCACTGTTTACATTTTCGTTAGATACTTTTCGAACAGACTATACAAAAAGACGAATCCTGCTAACCCCTCAAACTAGAAAGCGTACGTACAGTTAGGCGAATAGAATCAATAAGGACAAGGTCGTACAATGCCCCCACGTACCCGGCGTCGACGCCCAGGGCCGGCGAAGGACTAGGGAACTTTACGCTTCTTTTACGCCCGGGAGAGTAACTGTAGCAACCTACTGGCATAATCAAATCAAATCAAATCACTTTTATTTGTTAACACAGGTAAAGAAGAAATACAGATCTTGAGTTTGGTGAACATAAGGCTATGTTATGCCAGGAGGCGTACAAATATGGTGTCCATCTAGCTCAATATTAGATACGAATTTAAATTTCAAAATAAAAAAAAAGATGTTTGAAAATCATGCATAAATAAAATTTCAAAACAAATTATATAATATTATTTTAAAAAATGAGTGATGTCAGATTTGAAGGAGGAATTATTTAGTTATAATTGTCAAAAAAAAAAACAATAATTGAAAATGTCAAAAATTTTAAATGTCAAATGTCATTATTAATAATAAATTAGTTACACTGGCGCATAGTGTTGAAATTGACATTTGAAACCCCAACTTATTTCATGTGCTAAATGATTTTTTTTTGTAAGTAGGTTTGTACAAACACTTTTACACGTCAATCATATTTGTAAATAGGTACTAGATGAGGTCGGCGTTTCCTATCTGACTACTTTGAGAAGAAAGGCCGAAACAAACTTACAACAACAAGGTTACAGTACGATTATTATACCATCTATGTAATACGTACATATGGAATGCAATACAGAATTGAGTATTGAGTCTTTTTTAAAGTCCAGACATAATCTTGGTCAGATCATGTGGAGACCATGTAGATTGGTATCTGAAATGGTATTTTAGTAGCGGGTTATTTAAGGTATCTAAAATAAAAACTTTAAGATAAGCCAATTGCGAATCATTAATTAGATTTACAACGCTAAAAATAGGTGTCTCAAATACGATATCATAAAACATTGCTAAGATAAAAAGTACTTTTATGATGACTCTACAAAGTGAATGCGAGACTACAATTTTTGTTACTTACGGTATAGCTCGAATAGGTAAGCCAGACTCATATTTTTCTGTTATTTCTTGAACGGTTAGTAATTAACTATACATAGCTTCATTAGAGCCCAACTTGCTAATATTGCAGTAATGTATTTCTCTCTAAATCCATGCAAAGGGTGTCTTAAAAATATCGCGTTTATCGATAAGCCGGCCCATTGTGTCACACCTTATTAAATTTCTACATTTTTATCTGTAATATTTATGGTGTACAGACGCCAGCAGGTCAAGCTACCCGAAACTGTCAAATTTTCCCATTCAACCTTGAACCTTATGCTTTCGGGATAAAGTTAAAAATCTATTAAAGAAATTTGACAGATTGTAGTAGCTTGATGTGCTGGCGTCTGTACATAATAAATGTATTCTATTCTATTTCCAGAAACATAACTGTACGCTCGGCTACATATCAAGCTAAACATAACCAGTATAAACTGACTTCTGATTGTACCTTACACAATGCGAGGTCAGCGAAAACTGAAAATATTATAGCAGGCGTCTTGAAACTGTATCAATTTTTATTTTAAACTTTGAGCGGTAAGTAGTACACAGAGTGATAGGAAATTACTGTCCCGCCAGTACTAAGCAAGTGACTCTACCAATGTGAATGCGCCTTCTCTCGTTACACTTAAATGCGTCTATGCGGGAAGTAAGAACAAAATGTAGAACCGACAACGTTAGATCATCTTTCGTAGATTACATTGGTATAGATATTGGGGCTCATGGCTAAGTAATAAGAGCCCCACAGTTCGGTCAATTAGGTTAAGCTACGCTTGCCGCGGTCAGTCCGTGGATGGGTGACCATCATTACGAAAGTACGTTAAGCCGTTGGTCTCGACTGTCATTCTTGGATCTTTGACAGTCGTTACAGTTTTTGTAACAATAAAATTCAAAGCATGTCCATGGATTTTCTTTCCTTTTCTTATGCATAGAAACTTATTATGTTTTTGAATGGGCAACTAGCTTCATTTTTCTAAATAAGCGACTCCTTTGACAATTCAAAAGTGCCTGTAAATCGTTGAATTGTAATAAAAGTTTTGTGTTAACCCGCCGAAACCCCCGTAGTATATTACAGCCGATCGATTCTGGAAAAATCTCACCGTGAAAAGTTAGGTGAAGTGAGCTTAGAGTGAGCTGTCAATAGTGTCAATCCTTAGCATTAGTTGGAATGACAGCTCACTCCACACTCACTTCTCCTAAGTTTTCACGGTGAGATGGTTACAGAATCGCACTGCTGCTCTTACAGAGAGGGGGCCTGACTCCCAGCCTAGCCCGAAAGTGCAGCCGTGCCAAATCATTTAAAATTCCTTTCACAGCTCACTGCCATAGAAAGTAGTTACACTAAACGATGATCTCCTGCGACCGTACACCACCCACGCTCCATTTCGGGTCTCATACCATGCGACGGATGACATGTATCAGCAACCTACTGACGAATAAGTGCCATTTAAATCCACGGACCAGTCCGTTTATCACTTGTTTCATAATGCTATTAAACTGCGAATTCCACAATGACTTGATTTTGTGTTGTGCTTCTAATGAACGGGTTACACGTGGCTAGTTTTTGACGCTACGATAGCAAGAGAGTACTTGTAAGCTAGTCACTCTAACCTCGGGACTATAGAACTATCCTCATTTTAGGCCAGTGAGAAAGCAAGTGTGATACTTACTACTCCATTTTGACAGTTCAACGCAATGAAGGCCATTGCGTTATTTATGTGGTTGAGCAGACAAATACAAACATATGAAGCAGTGAATTAGCAATATCCTTCAAAATGATTCATATCGTTATTTAAAGTGTTTTACGCAATTAGAGTGCTGGTCGAATGCCTCTCCCCTAAATTTACAAACTGCACGGTTCTGCGCTATAGAAATCGTCTTCGATAAATTTGTCGAGCCAGTTTCACGAGCGGTGTCGCGGTCTGGCTCTACACCACTTTGCTGTACCCTGCTCCTCTATGTGGTTGATATGGCCACAGCATAGCTGGCATGCAGCGAACTTGGCGAGTCTAATAAGATTAGCGGCTTTACAAGTAACGGCAGTGATTTGTCGTCAGCGCAGCGTGGTGTATCGTATCTTATCCGTTAAATAGTTTCTGCCAGTGACTCCGTCCGTGTGAAATTTCTTGTTTCCCCGACACACACCCGTCTGGTCGGAGGATCCTCCCTTTTCTATGGGGGATGAGCAAACTTTACACCCTGTTCCTCATGCCTATAGAGGTACATATCATATAGATGTCCAAGGAATGAGTATTAATTAAGAGAGAGGTTGAAAATTTGTCTTGGTATGGACATTTAATGTAGAGGAGATGAGGAGCTTATGAAAAGAAAGTAGTAAGCTTGAATTTAGATGGCTATAAGAAAAGATTCAGACCAAAGAAAAGTTAAAAGATTGCGTAAAAGATGTTTGATATTCGGTGTGAATTGTGATCCCTTGGTGTTATAATAAAACTAGAAGCTGTATAATTTACAACTTGTAGTCTATTGAATTCAGTACAAAAGAAAACAACAACCATATTATTTTGCTTAGGAAGAAAGTGAACTTTGAAATGACAGCTACTAGATACGGAGGAGGAGCTGTGCCAACACCAAATAAACTTGGTAATTGGTGAGGAATTGGGAGGATTATGGTAATGAGTAGTATATCGAAGTAATCTAGCAGAGAAGCATCTTAGATGTTAAATCTATAATAATAATAAAGCTAAAGAGTTCCGGCAATTGCCCCACGATTGATGTCGGGACGTTGTATATGTGCTAGTTGCGCAGTAAACTCTGCTTGCGCGATGCAGGATTTTACGTGACGTCAGTGTGATGCGTAGCATACATGTAGCGGTATAGATAGACAAATAAAGTAAGAATATACTCATCAATTGAAACATTACACTTTACACATATTCCCTAAAATAACTTTCTATGCAACAAATAAAACTTAAAACACAATTCAACCTCGGTTTAGGTAACCCACAGTTGGATATTTCTCAAAGAAACTTGGCACTGGAACGGATTGAAAATCGGTAAAATGCAGGTTGTTTTTGCGGACCAATTTAATGGCTCCCGAGCGATTTGAGCCCGTGCAAAGCCGGGGGCTAAACCAAACTTGTTTCACACTTTTTTTCTGTTTGTTGGTTTGCAGAATTTTTGACTGTATTTTTTACTATGGACTTAATGTTCTGTGTTCTACGTAGTGGGGAAGTGTAGTGATCGATTTGTTCTTGTGCTGTAAGTATCGCTATGAGGAACAGGGAGAACAGAAAAGTTCACTTATCCTTCATAGAATAGGATCCTCCGACCAGATGGGTGTTGTGTCTGATGGGCAACTGCCCGATGATTGATATTGGGACGATGTATATATGCTAGTTGCGCGGTAAACTTTGCTTGCGCGATGCAGGATTTTGTGTGACGTCAGTGTGATGCATAGTTCGTATGTGGCAATGTAGATGTCGCCACAACGGTAAAGAAAAGCATTGTTTAGTAACTTGGACTTCTCTGAAATCACCAACCTTCAGAAATCCTGATAGAAAATTCGACTAACACTTTACCATAAGACCAACGAGGCAGTAAATCTAACATAACATAACATCATGCCTTGTTTCTCCGAAGGGTTGGGTAGAGGTATACCTACGGGGGCGAATCTATTGCCATCCGGACTCTGGGCTGGGACTGAGAAATTCCAGAGAGAAAATCCCACTAAGATTGGATCTACGGGGTAATTGCGTAACACATTAACAGCAGAAATGGCTTTAATTTTGACAGTTCAACAACATTCATTGCGTTAATTACGTTGTTGAGCAGACAAATTTTTCGAACATTTATGGAGCAATTGATTAGAAATATCCCTCAAAATTGTTCAGATTCAGATTTATAGTGTGTTACGTAATTAGGGTGCAGATCTAGGTATGGAACCTAAGATCACATGTTCAGTAGGCACTAAATCTTGTACGCGACGGCGCGTGAGTCGGAATGTTAACCCGGAATTACCACTTCATATATTTCATGTTTATACAATCTTTTTGTAATTTTATTTTTGTTTGTTATTTTTTATTTATATCTAATCGTATGCTGCAGTAGTTGACGTCATCACATCAACGTCGGTTGTCGCTGAAAACCAGTGCCGGGGCTCTGTCTCGTATAAGGTCTTAGCATTATGCTGAGTTATGGCCGTTTTGCGTAGATGTGACGCATGTACTCCCCCAACTTGTTATTTTTTTTTTGTGTTTTTGTTTTCTTTTTATGCGTCATGTTTGCCACAAATAAACGTATTTCTTTTCTTTCTTTCTTTTTTTGTATGTTCTCGCCTAATAAAACAATCAATGCGGTGAATGAATTGAGCGAAGTTATTTAGGTGAATCCGAAGACAAATGTTTTCACTTTCATTTAGAAAGCATTGGAATTATCACAGCATGGTTAGTTACCTTGAATATCTAACAGTTTTCTGTGTAGAATCAGCCCATAATGTTCCCACTGCTGGGACACAGGCCTCCTCTCTGTGAGAGAATGGGCTGTATCCACCACGCGGGCCCAGTACGGGTTGTTATATGTCACATGTCTTCTATTTTTAGGGTTCCGAACTCCGTACCAAAAACGGAACCCTTATAGGATCACTTCGTTGTCCGTCTGTCTGTCCGTCTTTCTCAGGAACGCGTGGAGGTATCGAGTTGAAATTAATATTAAATACTCAGGTCTATAGTCCTTTGCAGTAGTGAAAACATCAAACTTGTAAGTCGTCGCGATCAAAAGATACGGCTTTTTATGCTCTGTTTTTGCCGCATATTTGGACACTCGCAAGGGAGTCAAAACCTATAGGATACTTCCCGTTGACCTAGAATCATGAAATTTGGCATGAATCAATGTCATGTAGCACAAGTAAAGGAAAAAATCCGAAAATAGTAAAGTTTGTAAATGCATCACAAAAAAAAAAAAAAAAATACTTTTGCGATTACAAACTTATTTGCAGTTGGTAAACTAACCGCGACTTCTGTCGATATATGAGGACAACAGTTTTCCAACGTTTATCCCTCACTCCGTTTATCTTCCGTCCGCGTCCGTTCACCTGTATCTATTTCTGTACCTATGATCCACAATAAACATGATTGATTGATTGATCTTTTCGTAAGAGCAATGTTCGGTACTTTCATAGTTTATGAACTTTAGTAATTTATATAAGTCGGAACCCTCGATGCGCGAGTCCAACTCTCACTTGGCCAGTTTTTTGGTACGAGTACTAGGACATGCCGGTTTCCTTACAGTGTTTTCCTTTTTTTTGGGGAATTGCATCTCGCAGTTCAACCTATGAGGTTTTCGTCTGCTTAACCGGGCTTGCTTGTAGAAGCCTCAATGAATTAAGGCCTCCAGCCAGGCTTAAAAAACTTAAAAATCGACTACACGCTAAGGGCACCCCCTGTGGGGTGCGGACCTCGGCTTAGGGCGTCGCTGAGAGAGGGCAGCAAGGGACAGGCCGGATCGGAATTAATATTCACCGTTTTGAAAGCAGTGGTGATGAAATAATTTATACAAAGTAAAGCGCTCGTGCGTCGTTACAGGATACTGTTGAGACTGCTGCCCTATTGTAGTGCGTCCGGTATGTTCGCATTTGCGCATACCGATGATTTTTATGCCATAATGCGCAAAAAAACAAAGTCCTTACAGCATCCTAAGTATGTTGATGGAAAAATACGACGCACCTTCGTTGTCGCACGCTGTAGAGGTGCTGGTCAGAAGATCCCACAGCTAACCTTACAATTTTCTTTTTATTTATTTATTTATTCTCACACTGGAACGCCATACGGCAATTACACCAATGGACTGGTTGTCAGACTTTCGGGCTTCTGACTACCCGTAACGACTGTCAAAGATCCACGAATGACAGCCGGGACCAACGGCTTAACGCTTTATTTTTCTTTTTGTTTACTAACAATAGTTTTTAAGAACAATGTTACTAACAATTGGGCTTAGTTGCCATAAATAAAAATTGAATTGTAAGTCGCGGCCGTTTCCACTGAGCAGCCACTGCTCCTTTTTCTGTGTGATCCCACTTTAAAAAATAGGTCAATGACACTCGAAGCATAACCAGTGAACACAGCAAGTCAACACACTGAGTTTGTATCGCCTTTCTACTTAGAGTAGTCAGTTAGGAAACACCGTAGCCCGAACATTTTGACTTGTAAAAGTGTTTTGTTTTTTTAACCAATTTACAGAATTAAATATTGAAAGAAAAAGTATTTATAGCGACTCGTACAGGAAGATTATAAAACTAAACTAAACAAATTATGTTAAAAAAAAGTAACAAAAAGAAAAATTAAACAGAAAGTCCTGTACGAGGCCAAAAGGCTCCTATCTCAGTATGATACTCACCACCTGCCTAGCCTTTTCCCAACTATGTTGGGGTCGGCTTCCAGTCTAACCGGATGCAGCTGAATACCTGTATTTTACATGGAGCGACTGCCTATCTCACCTCCACAACCCAGTTACTGGGTAATACGATACCCGTTGGTAAGACTGGTTGTCAGACTTTCGGGCTTCTGACTACCCGTAACGACTGTCAAATATCCACGAATGACAGCCGGGACCAACGGCTTAACCTGCTTTCTGAGGCACGGAGGGGTCTCGGTATGTAAAGATGGTCACCCATCCACAGAGCAACCGCGGCAAGCGTAGCTTAACCTGACCGATCGACCTGTGCGGCTGTTATTATTTAGCCACGGGCCCCTCCATGCATGATACTACAACATTTAAAAAATAAATGTCGCAGCGATGGTATTCTGATAGGGCCCGCTGTGATGTCACGGACAATTACAGTAAAAAATATCATTTACACATTACACCGAGTAATAGTGGTGGCCCAGTGATAACAGCAACATACAACTCGTAAATCGGGACTTACGAATTGTACAGACCCCTGCAGATCAAGCTACCTGAACCTGTCAAATTTTCCCAATCAACTTTGAACCTAATGCTTTAGCGATAAAGTTGAAAATCTATTAAAGAAATTTGACAGATTGTAGCAGCTTGATGTGCTGGCGTACGTCGGCGTCGTGAGTTCGAACCCAGACAGGCACTATAGTTGCGAAAATAATTTAATCACCACTGCTCTCAAAACGGTGAAGGAAAACATTATGCAACCTGACAATGCAGTAAACATGACTAAATTATATTATCACTAGCTGCGCCCCGCGGTTTCACCCGCGTTTCGATCCCGCCCCGTGGGAATATCGGAATAAAAAGTATCCTATGTGTTAATCTTGGTTATAAACTATCTGTGTGCCAAATTTCATCCAAATCTGTTCAGTAGTTTTTGCGTAAAAGAGTAACAAACATCCATCCATCCATACAAACTTTCGCGTTTATAATATTAGCAGGATTGTGCAACCTGACAATGCAGTAAACATGACTAAATCATAATTGACGCCCAGGCGGCCGCTATTAGAGGCGTGCGCCGATGTGTCTCCGTGCTGTGTATGGCCTCTCTAGATTGTGTTCTATAATTGTGCCAACACACAGTTGTACAAGAATCGTGAGAGATTACTGTAGATAGCCTAGCCGATGCATTCGTTGCGGGGGTCATTAGCAATCATGTGAGCAGTTCCTATTCCTATGTCCATAAGTGATCCGCATGCATCAGATTCTGAAGCTATCATATTTGTTATGTAGGTTTAGTTTGTGTAAGTGTTTAGATATTGGTATAAACAGCTTCTTCCTGTTATGTGTGACTATCATTCTTCTGGTCACAGTTCGCATGTCGTCTTACGACAAAAATTCCGCGAGAAATCTATTTATGTAAGTATATGTCGCAGGTTTTTCATAAAATTAGGTTTTTGATGAAAAACCGGAAGATGACACATTTTTAACTCAATTTCATCATAAACCTGTAACAATCCAGATTTTTTGTCAAAAACCTGAACTAGTTTGGGTTTATGATAAAGTTCTTGTCAATATATATAAAAATGGATCTTCGAAATGTATGCGTCCAGAACTTTCGAACGACTGCACCAAATTGGATAATTCTTTTTTTTTGTGTTCGTTATTGTCAGGACAAGGTTTGTATATAATAATTGGACCCGGTAGGTAGCGCTGCTTTTTCGGGTGGGATGACGTCTGCCGGGTCCGCTAGGTTCTATCAATCAATCAGCGTTTTACTTATAAGAGTAGGGTAGGAGTAGTGTAGGAGTAGGTTAGGAGTAAGGTAAGAGTAGGGTAGGAGTAGTGTAGGAGTAGGTTAGGAGTAGGGTAGAAGTAGGGTAGGTGTAGGGTAAGAGTAGGGTAGGAGTAGTGTAGGAATAGGTTAGGAGTAGGGTAGGAGTAGGTTAAGAGTAGGGTAAAAGTAGGGTAGGAGTAGAGTAAGAATAGTGGTAGGAGTAGGGTAGGAGTAGTGTAGGAGTAGGTTAGGAGTAGGGTAGGAGTAGGGTAGGAGTAGTATAGGAGTAGGTAGGGGGTAGGTACCACGCGAACGAAGTAGCGCCGGGCAGCTAGAAATAATTTATATGTCAAAACAACGGTTGCCGGGTCAGCTAGTGTCTAATAAACTGTTAGCATGTTTCCTATTAGAATACTGTATTTACTTAAATTTACTTCTTTTTAATAGCCATCTCAAAAACAGTAAAACCATCATTATTCTCCTAACCTAATCTCAATTTATTAGAGGTCGGCGCAACATGTCCATTTCTTCCATACTTCTCTATCAGTCGTCATCTCGGCAGTCACCCCCTTTCTAACCATATCATCATTCACACAGTCCATACATCGTTTCTTTGGTTCCCTTAGTCTTATAGCCATCTACACGAATACACAAAACTCTCCTCACATACATTTTACTCTTCATTCTTCTGCACTTATTCCAATTTTTTTATTTACACGGTTGGCGCATTAATTGGTTGACTGCGCTGCGTGTCGCGGGTTCGATTCCCGCACGGAACAAATATTTTTATGGCCTAAAAGTAGTTGTTCCACGTCTGGCTGTTTGTGTATGTGAGTTTAAATGTTTGTAAACGCACCCACGATACAGGAGAAATTTCTAGTGTGGGGCAACGTTTAATTTAAAATATATATACAATGTGTTTCAGAGGGGTGTGACCAAACTTGGGGGTGTGGTACAGGCCATCAAACTGAACAACTTTTTCCCGGGGACTATCATAGTAATCGTCAAAAAAACAGCAGTCGTCTCATACAAAACTTCAATGCCTACTTGACCGATACGATTGACGATACCTTGACGATTACGATGTTAGTTCCCGGGAAAAAGTTGTTCAGTTTGATGGCCTGTACCACACCCCCAAGTTTAGTCACACCCCTCTGAAACACACTGTATATATATATTTGTGGTTGGTGCAGTATTTCTTCTGTTTTCGTGCTAGCAGGGAAACAACTGGACGAGGGACGCATCAAACCGGGAAGTATGTATAAGAAAGTAGGCCTATGCCATTAGTGGGTAATTCCAGTAGTGCAGATTAAATCTAACCCATATATAACAATTGCTGGGTCAAGGCATCCCTTCATTCCTTCCGTGAGTCACGATGGTGCCTTACTTTATGCTAAATCTTAAGAAATACATCTATGTAAGGCATCCCACCATCCCCTTCGTGGTCTACCAAGACCCAGTGATAAAGTGTTAAAGCCAGCTATTGCAACATTGTGAACATGAAATAGTATATTTGTCATGTATAGCTCCATCTCTCTCCAGCTCCGGAACAATTATGGCTTTAACTTCTGAGTACGTCCCCAGGGTTCTATAAGCTTCAATTTGATTAGAAGGTCAATTTCCGTAATTGAAAACGTTCAAAATCTAGTCGCAGTCTCATCTCAGCGACAATCAATGTCAAAAACTTGTCAAAAATGTAGACTGAGATCAGACTGAACGTTTTAAAAATTAGGAGAATTACCCCTCTGATCTCAGTCTCAATCTGTCAAAAATACCTCTAATTTCCCTACATTTTGACAAGTTTTTGACATTTGTTTGTCGCCGAGATGAGACTGCGACTAGATTTTGAACGTTTTCAATTACGAGAATTGGCCTTCAGACTGTGAACGTTCTTAAAATTACGAGAATTGCCCCTCTGATGTCAAATCTAAATATCAACTTTTTTGATAGATTATTGTTATTTCAGTTAACGAAATCACAACTGCTAACTAGTTGAATAGCGCGTTTCCTGACCTGGGGCTGCAGTCTCGACATTCATAGCGATCGCTTTACGACCGAATTCGGTCGCAAAGTCCTGTCACTTCATACATTACACCTGTCAATCCAGGACTTTGCGACCGAATTCGGTCGTAAAGCGATCGCTATCAATGTCGAGACTGCAGCCCCCGGGGCCGTATTAGGGTGCTTACACATTATATAATAAAAAAAACATACAAATAAACACATAACACACACATTACGTTACATTATTACACATTATCATTATCACATTATTTACATTATAAATAAATAAATAAATAAATAATGTTTTTTTTTATTTTTGTTTATCTTAATTCTGTCATTTTACTTGAACGTCCGTAATCGCTGTTATTTGTAACTTTTTTTAAAATGTATTTAACACACGTAGCATTAATATTAAAGCTAGTGATCAGTGGATAATAGTGTTGGTAGTGCAATTAGTGCTATTATTTTAAGTTTATATATAGTGTATAACATGTGATTGTACTACTGGTTTTTATCCCTAATAAATAAATAAATACATAAAGAAGTACTCCCGGTACAGGTCTCTGCAGGTTGATCTTCGGAAGGAAACGGTCACATGTTGTACCTGTTCCTTTTTGTACGACCGCATAAGTTAATGTGGGACTACTGTACCCGCATCGATCGGTACCGGCTTGTTTTTACCGGGGACCCGCTTCTTTCTGCAAGCATCCTAACGAAGTATTAATGCCATCATGATTAGGTACAGAGGGAAAAAGGGCTGGTGCTATATGTCATGTATAGCTCCATCTCTCTCTTACACTGGAATCATCATGGCATTAAACCATACCTAAGACTTGATAAGTCTTCCAAAAACCAATTGTGAGTCAACATACAACTACAAAACGCCATAAAGCCTCGTTCTGTTTTCACATAGGACATGCCAATAGGCCTTAGTCACCCTTTAAGAAAGCCGAAACGAGCACGCGACTTTGACCCATATTTAAAAACTTTCTCTGTATGTTTGTGATCGTCCACTAGCATAGCTCTCAGAGTAGCATTCAGTTCAAAGATATTTTATTCCACTCTAGCTTCTGTCCGCGAATTCGTTCGCGTAAAATTTCTTGTTCCCCCACTTGACCCACTACGTCGCATCGCATCGTCTGGTCGCGCTATTAGTTCGTTTTCATTTTCTATTTTTGTTCATTTTGCTCGGCTCCTAAGGGCTATAGCGTGATCTTAAACAGCCTATAGCCTTCCTAAAGAATTTAGCCATCAAATATAATTTTCCTAATCAGACTGGTAGTTTCAGAGATTATTGCGTTTAAACAAACAAACTCTTCAGCTTTATTATTAGTATTAGTATATTGCCAGATCCGGGCAGCTACTCAGAAATTCCTGATGGAAAAACTCAATAAAACTTCGCCTGACCTGGGAATCGGACCTCCTGCTAGGGTAGCGGGATCGTCCGAAAGGGTTACCACTGCCCTGGAACATAAAGGGCTAAGGAAGGAATACGGGTGGGTTTTAGTCAGTAAGAGTCTGACACTCCCTTCTGCTCCACCCAGAGCGGGAGGGGTCATTTGATGATTTCTCATCCTCAAAAAAAAAGACCTCCTGCTCAACAGTAGCCTACCAGTAAATACAACGAAAACAAATATGTAATTACTTTCCCAGACCTGAAGGCCAATTCCGTAATTAAAAACGTTCAAAATCTAGCTGCAATCTCATCTCAGCGACAATCAATGTCGAAAACTTATCAAAAATGTATAGAAATTCGAGGTATTTTTGACAGATTGAGACTGAGATCAGACTGTGAACGTTCTTAAAATGAAGAGAATTGCCCCTCTGGTCAAACCCGGGCTTAAGTGAGCGAAGTCTGGAACTGTGCCCGGCATTGCTATCAGCTGGGCACAGATCCGGACTCTGGGATGCTACTGAGAAATTCCAGATAGTAAAATAAGAAAGCAAGAAAGAAAAAGTATTTATTGCGACTCGCACAGGAAGAACATAAAACTAAACTAAACACAATCAAAAATAAAAAAACCCAAATTATATTTCAAAAAAGTAGGTAACAAAACCAAATTATATAAAAAAAAAGTAACAAAAAGAAAAATGAAACAGAAAGTCCTGTACGAGGCCAAAAGGCTCCTATCACAGCATGATGCTTCGACATTTAAAAAATAAATGTCGCAGCGCTGGTATTCTGGATAGGGCCCGCTGTGATGTGAATAATCTATTTTATTATTTAAATATAATTATGTAAAATATTATCAAATTAAATAAATAATTCATTATTAATTCGCGCCAGACGTAACCTCAATACTTGCCTATGCCTTATAATATAAATAACGAAGATAATATTATCAACAAGCCCATAGCAATTTATCTTGCGTTGCTCTGGTGATCACAAATTCACAACGTTCAATATTAGCCCACAGTCAGTGAGATATTTTTTTTGTAATCTAAAGATAACTTTTTTTTGAAGTGAAAACTTCTTTAGCGGCGTTGTGCACTTTTGTTGTGATGGATAAAAAATGTTAAACTCGCGTCAGGACACGTGACCTGATTGAAAATTCGTAAGACGGACCTCGCGTCAGGACACGTGACCTGATCGAAAATTTGTAAGACGGAGGGAGAGTAGACCGCATTCCAAAATATCAAAAATGCACAACGTTAATATTCAAGTTTTCACTTCTGCCGGCACTCCCGGAGTGCAACCCGTTTTTTTTTTGGCCCAAAATACTAAAACAACGGTCTCTCTAAAATTTTCTCCCAATACAAAATAGCTTAGTGGGATACTGTGACAATTTCTACCATTCCAAAACGGACAGAACAATGGTCGCGATTGTCCAGAAATGGTGCGTGACTGTACCAACGTCGTACGGTGAATTTTACTTGTAGGTTGAGCTGTGTGTACACTGACCGTTCTGGCCCGGATTCAGAAGTACGATTACCGAATCGGTTGGGTAAGAATTAATTGACATGGTATAATATTTACTCATGTTAATAGATATATTACCTACTTCAAACAAGACAGTAAGGGTTAGATCACAGAGGGGCAATTCTTGTAATTTTAAGAACGTTCACACTCACAGTCTGATCTCATCACATTTTGGCGCTTCATAGTCGTAAGATAGTTTTAGTGTTCGTTCGATATGTGACATATTTAATTTTGTGCTGCCACTTGTATATACAACGATCGAGCGACGATCTTTGCAGGATGGCTGGTACCAGCTGGATGAGTGTTGCCGAAAATAGAGTTGAATGGCGTGCAATAGGAGAGGCCTATGTCCAGCAGTGGACTGCTGCAGGCTGATGATGATGATGATGACTTGTATATGCCTTCAACAAATGATCACATATATTTCCCTACATCTTGACACCAGAAGGCCAATTCTCGTCATTTCAAGCGTTCAAAATCTAGTCGCAGTGTCATCTCGGCGACCAACAAATGTCAAAAACTTTAAAAAATGTAGCGATTATAGAGGTATTTTTGCCAGATTGCGACTGAGATCTGACTGTGAACGTTCTTAAAATTACAAGAATTGCCCCTCAGATATTAATGGATGAAGCATGAAATCAGACAGGCAATTCTCGTAATTTTAAGAATGTTCACAGTCTGATCTCAGTGTCAATCTGTCAAAAATACCTATAGTTTCCCTACATTTTTGACAAGTTTTTGACATTGATTGTCTCTGACGACTAGATTTTGAACGTTTTTAGTTACGGGATTTGGCCTCAGATCACACTTAGACTTCACTAAGTGAAGAGAACGTTTCATTCGAATAGGAACATTAATACTATACAAATAGTCTTCACATTCGTATGCGACGCTTATTTTACTTACTCGAATACAGTCGGACTGTTGTAGATTAACTATTGTCAGTCCAACCAGTCAGCTTTTGTCATTAGTATAGCATAATCAGCCTATAATATTCCCACTGCTGGGACACCTCCTCTCTGCGAGAAGGAGTGGGCCGTAATCCATCACGCGGGCCCAGTGCGGGTTGATTGCGGGCCTATTGTTATGAACCGAGCACAAATTTAATGTAGACTACAAGCTGCTTCTGAAGATTTTTTAAAATTGTACCCAATAGAACTGCCCAGCCAGCACCCTAATTGCGTAACACACGATCAATCGGAATCGGTTTCATTTTGACAATTCAACAACATTCATTGCGTTATTTACGTGTTGAGCAGACAAATTTTTCGAACTTATGAAGCAATGGGTTAGCAATTTGCTTCAAAATGATTCAGATTCCGATTGATCGTGTCATACGCAATTAGGGTGCAGAACCTCAAGTTTAGCAATCGCAACACTAGACCAATGAGCTATTTGGGTCCACAGTTTGTCCGTATGAACATTCAATTTACAAATAATAAAGAAATCTCGATGTTTTACGAGTCGTATAAACCGCGCGACACAGGGGCGGTTCGCTAATAAATAAATAAAAGCAAAAAGACAATAATATGTTTAATAGTGGTTTTTTATCATTGTTCCTCTCAACCAAAGCACCTGTCATCTAATCTCTTCACCACCCTTGGTTGACTGGTAGAAATCTCTAAGGCATTAAGTCCGCCTTTGTACCTTTTTTGTGTGCGAAATGTGTAAACAAAATTAAACAAACAACAACACAATAATTATGGCTAAGGGAATCGAATATCGCGTTATACTATGGTTCTAAATCTGAATTCAGAACGCGAGCGAGTGCTCAAAACAACTTGAACAATGTAAACTCGCCTTTACAAGACGGATTCTATTCTACTGTACATTGACCTAGCGGAGAAAGTGCCCACGCGCCTGTACAGTCGAGCACAGCGGTGATTTGTCGAGAATCGAGATTTTTTTTGTTGTTTTTTGCTGCAATCTTGCTTTATTACTACGTTATGGCATACTGTTTTAATTATTGCGTTGTTACATGATGTTGTTCAACTTAAGATTGTTCTGTGATTTTTAGTTGATGATGACATAGTTTTGTAATTGTTAGAAAAATGTGATGCTAAGACAGAATTAAAGTTGTCGACATCTCACACTCGCTCACAGAATAAGCAAGCTGAAGTGGTAATGGGCCGGCCATATTAGCCGCAGAACCGATGACCGTTGGGGCAGACGTGTTCTTGAGTGGAGCCTGCGAATCGGTAAACGTAAGGTGGGACGCCCTCAGGCTAGGTGGAACGGCGATCTTCCCAGGATGGCTGGTAGCAGCTGGATGAGAGTTGCCGAAAATCGAGGCCTTTGTCCAGCGGTAGACTGCTATCGGCTGATGATGATGTGATGCTAAGACCCAAATTAACTGCTGTTAGGGATCCAACACTGCCTTTTCAAGTTATGAAAATCATCATCTACTGATGATGGTCAAAGCGACACGACTCATCTGCCTGCCTTTTCCCAACTATATTGGGGTCGACTTCCAATCTAACAGATGCAGCTGAATACCAGTATTTTACATGGAGCGACTGCCTATCGGCTATCTGACCTCCACAACCCAGTTACTAAGACTTGTTGTCTGACTTTCGGGCTTCCGACGACCCGTAACTACTGTCAACGATCAACGAATGGCCGTGACCAACAGCTTAACGTGTTTTCCGAGGCACGGGGGGGTCTCGGTAGGTATAGATGGTTAACCATCCACGGACCGACTGCGGCAAGTGCCTTAGCCACGAACCTCTCCACCACAGTTCATTCGATGTGTGTAAAAAAAACTATTATTGTCCTACTGCAGAGCAACGGCCCCTTCTCATACAGAGAAGGCATGAGCATTAATCACCACACTTGCTCAAGAGGTGTTGCGTTGCGGGGTTAGCTGACATATGGCATTTAATTTCATTTAATGTTCTGTGTCTCGTAATGTTAATTACTTTGCAGACCTACTATTGCACAGAAGCAAGATTTTCTAACTGAACAGACAGCTGTGCTCCTGGGGAGTTCGTTGCGCTACCTCTTCTTCCCAGCGAAAGCACTAGGAAGTGGTGGAGGGCGGGCGTTTTGCGGGACTGTCTTATGTAATTTTGTCGTTCGAAAAGTGCTGATTCTCAGCCTAATTTGAATAAATGACTAGATTTTTGTGGGCGATGTAAAACCGGAAACGGATAGTAGCGAGACCTCAGATGATGACATTGAAAACAGCAACATCTAACACAACATATCACAGCCGAGCTAACGAAAGAGCCGGGAAAGCAGTGGAACCCCGCCAAAAGATTCACCTGTAAAGCTCGACTTAAATCAACCTGACGGCGACGTCGTTAAAAGATGCCCACCCATAGATAATGACCACCTCTCCACTAATCCAATGCTTACTCTAGGATTCATATCCGGTATGGCTCTTAAATCCTTCCCTATCCTACGGGCACGTCTTCCCTACCATTACCGCGCCCCCGGCCTATACCTTGATAAGCAATAGTCACTGTAGCACCATGAACATGAGGCTCCAGGGGCTAGTGCGAATGTGGGGCTCGAGTCTGGTCAAACCACGCTGGGTTCGGAGTATTCTTTCATTCATTTAATTTTGGTTAGCGATGTATGTAAGTGGGTAAAAAGTATGTTATGTGCATCTATGGAAATGCTTATGATCAGCTGTTGAGTTGCCGCTTATGCAACGATGTTAATGAAGCTGCTTGTATGTTGTATGTTTATGTAATAATTGTTGATCTTCTTGTCTGTTTAAAGTTTATGTTATAACTAGATGCGCCCCGCGGTTTCACTCGCAAAGTTTCGATCCCGTGAGAATATCGGGATAAAAAGTATCCTATGTTTTAATCCTGGTTATAATCTATCTGTGTGCCAAATTTCATCCAAATTCGTTCAGAAGTTTTTGCGTGAAAGAGTAACAAACATCCATCCATCCATACAAACTTTCGCGTTTATAATATTAGTAGGATTATTGCTCTTCTTGTCTGCTTAAAGTTTATGTTATAACTAGCTGCACCCCGCGGTTTCACCCGCATACGTTTCGATCCCGTGGGAATATCGGGATATAAAGTATATTATGTGTCAATCCTGGTTATAATCTATCTGTGTGCCAAATTTCATCCAAATCCGTTCAGAAGTTTTTGCGTGAAAGAGTGACAAACATCCATCCATCCTCACAAACTTTCGCGTTTATACGTATTAGTAGAATGTTGGTACAGTGTCTTAGAAAGAGGACATATCAAGCTATATATTTCCAGAATAAGCTGACTTCTCATTTTACGAAAAGCCTCTACAATGCGAGGTCAGTTAAACCGGAAATATATAGCTTGATATGTCGGTCTTGGAAAGAGACAGACAGATATGAGTGAGAGAGACGACGCTCTACAAAGCCGAACTTTTTCTTACACTTGATGTGCCATATTTACGAATCGAAACTATACTCACGACGACATACTTTTAGGCAGGGTGGCAGGGACATCGACGCGCATACTGATAGTAGGTATTCAGTACATGACTCTGAACCCCCATTCGTAGAAATTTTTCATTGCTATTAGAAAAAAAAAATGCTGTTCCATAAATTTTGACCGCGTAGATATTGCACTTTTTTATGAAACATCAGATTTTTTTTTACCGACGAAAAGTAACTAGTGTGTCTCGTGTAATCATGGTAACGGTTTTCGCGTCGATGGCCCTGCCACCCTGTATGTACTGTACTAGCTTTGATCGCAGCTTCACCCGCGTGTAAGTCGGAAATTATTCTACGGAAACGTACTGCTGGAATAAAAAGTATCTATCTAAAATGCTAACCCGGGATGGATGGATGTTTATTACTCTTTTATAACGAACGAACGAACGGATTTGGATGAATTTTATCCCAAAATTCCCACGGGATAGATACTTATGCGGGTGAAACCGCGGGGCGCAGTTATTAATAAGACTAACAATACAGAACAGCCTTTTCAACCTTGTATGTAACCAAATTAATGTTTTAGTCAAAAGGTATTGTCTTCCCAATACTCGAATGTCAAATTCAGGATATCTTATAGAAATCTCTCTCATAAATAGATATTGTTGTAACTTTTAACAATAAAGTTGGCATTTGAATAACGTTAATTGTTCTATAGACTTACACGTGTAATGTGCAGCGCATCAGGCATGTTTGCTGAAGCGAGACTGGAAAACTTTTATGCCATCATGCGCAAGCGAAGTGCATCTATGCTGCGGCGATTCCGAGGCAGTCCAAACAATATTTTGGTACACTTGCGGACAAAATAAATGGGCCGTTTATTTGGCACTGGGCTGGGAGACATGTGCGTACAGACGTACATGTGCCAAATTAATTGTGTTTTTAATTTTTAATTTTATTTTATTCGTGATGTCACTTTTGTTTTTAATTCATTTTTCACTAACAATAGGCTAAAGCAATACTAACACATTATGGATCCTGTAAACTGAAATAAAGAGTTATTATTATTATTAATACCTAGACTTACGTACGGTCACCAAAGGAAAAAATCAAAATCAGAAGTCATTTATTCAAATTAGGCTGAGAATCAGCACTTTTCGAACGTCAAAATCACAAAAGACAGTCCCCCAAAAATGCCCGCCCTTTACCACTTCCTAGTGCTATCGTTGGGAAGAAGAAGTGGCGCAACAAACTCCCCAGCAGCACAGCTGTCTGTTCAGTTAAATACTTGATTGTATACAATACTAGGTGTTAAGTAATTAACATTACAAGGCACAGAACATAAAATTAAATTATTTGCCATATGTCAGCTAGCCACGCCAATATACCAACAAATATAATAAAAACTATACGTACTCAAGCTAAAAAATAATTTAATTAAAATTAAAATGTAAATAAAAACTTACAACCTAAATAAAAGCCTCCAGGCATAAAGGGCATGACAGCTTACATATTTATGCATTGCTGGATTCTGTTCACTTAAAAACTGACACGTGTAATACCTAGACATACGTACAGTCACCAAAGGAGATAAGTAACCAGAGCCGTCGGATACAGTTGAAGTTTAGTAAGAAACCGATGAATGTTTTCTAATAAAATTTAATTAAATTAATAGGAAACCAACAGTTAATTTATCAAATTAAATGTCATTCGAAAACATCCATCAGTTTCTTACTAAACTTCAACTATATCCGACGACTCTGGTCGACTTATCTCCTTTGGTGACTTTACATTCGGAAACCTTAGTGAGTCTTCCGAGTCTTCCATGGTTTTTTTTTTTGCGAGGATCCATATTTCTTTTTAAACAAATAATAGCCTAAGTCACTCCTTGTAAAATCAGCTGTCTGCCTGTGTAAGTCCCGTCAAAATAGGTCCAGCCGTTGCGGAGATTAGCCGGAACATAGAGTTTCTTTGTTATAAGTACCGTATATACTGTCATATGCATTTAGTAAAATGCTTTTATTTTGACATTATAAACAGACAGTTAAATTTTATTTATTTGTATAGATCTATTAAAGATATTTGTATAGATTGAAACGCTTTAGTTTAATTCCTGCCAGCCTGTATTTGTGCCTGTCTGACCTCCACAATCCAGTTACTGGGTAACGCGATACCCCTTGGTAGAAGTGGTCTTATAAAAACTGAATTGTTTCCTAATTTAAGTAACTTACATCTGATAACTTTATTCCAGGAATAATTTTGAAATTTTTACATTTTTTTCATAATGAATAAAAGTTATCTGACGATGGAAAAATCAGCCCTTAATGAATAAAGAATTTAGCTTGAACAAGGTTTGTTGACGCTTTCATCTGATATTTTTTTGTAACAGAGGATCGGTTCTGTAAAAATCTCACCGTGAAAAATTAGGTGAAGTGAGCTTAGAGTGAGTTGTCAATAGTGTCAATGTCTAGCATTAGTTGGAATGACAGCTCACTCCACGCTCACTTTACCAAAGTTTTCACGGTGAGATGGTTACAGAATGGCACTGCTGGAACAGACATTTCGGGACATCGCCAAGCAGTGGGTCGATTTCTCCCGTGACTAAATTTTTGGCAGACAGGCGCGACGCAATCTAGTAGAACAATTTCTATGAAAATTTCATGGAAATTGTTCTAACATTTGTCGCGTCACGCTTTTCTGCGGAAGCCTTAAAGCTGTCGTTTCGTTTCTAAAACTTATTAATAGGTCGATGTTTGGAATATGTACCGTCGAGAACAAACGTTTTGGAGTGTTCCGAAACAAACCCAAAATAAAGACTCTTTTATATGACTTTATCTCTTTCTTTTATGTTGTGGTTTTATTTATCAATTTAATTTAAAACAATTAGATGACTATCATGTTAATTTAGCGACTTTATGAAAAATATTAACTTTATTTGATTGTTATTTTGCTAAACGCAAAGATTCTAACCTTCGATGACCTTCACCTGTCCATTCAAATTATTTTTGTATGTCTTCAGATGTTTTCGTATAGGTAATTCAGGAGACATTAATAAGATTATAATATTTAAATATACGAGTACAAGCGCTAACACCCATCTTAATTAACAAGACATGTTACTTAGAAAACGTTGAATTTTTAGGGTTCCGTACCCAAAGAGTGCCGATTCAAACTATGGCGTGTTGGAACATGAGTTGTGTCGCTGCGCAGCAACAAATTCACGTATCAGCGGGGGTGAGGGGTGAGGTACTGCGCAGTGAGTAGCGCACTTCAAAGCCGCCATAAAGTTTAAATCGGGCTGTACTAAAGCTCTGCTGTCAGTAAGTCACAGCGCTGTATCTTTTGAACTGTAATATGTAGAGACTTGAAATTTTTACAGAGCGTGTACTACTATAGTCGCTATAACAACAAATATAAAAAAAGCGGCTAAGTGCGAGTCGGACTCGCCCATGAAGGGTTCCGTTTTACGATTTATGACGTATTAAAAAAAAACTACTTACTAGATCTCGTTCAAACCAATTTTCGGTGGAAGTTTACATGGGTTTAATGGTTTATGGGTTTGATGAAAAAAAAAATGTTTGAGTTTCAGTTCTAAGTATGGGGAACCCCCAACATTTATTCTTTTTTTTTTCTATTTTTGTGTGAAAATCTTAATGCGGTTCACAGAATACATCTACTTACCAAGTTTCAACAGTATAGTTCTTATAGTTTCGGAAAAAAGTGGCTGTGACATACGGACGGACGGACAGATAGACAGACATGACGAATCCATAAGGGTTCCGTGTCATTTGGCTACGGAACCCTAAAAAGTAAAAAAATAAGTATAAAAAAAGTAGTTTTTAACAAATATTTAGTGTTAAATATAATAAAGCCCTCCAGACCGAATTTCGGCCATGGCAATCAACTTCAGCGGAGACCTGCATTCCGCGCGGGAGATATTACATATATAGTGTGTGCGTAGACAAGTGCAATCCGACACGAAGTAGAGAGATCAGGCGCAGAGCCAACGACTTAACATGCTTTCCGAGGCACGGGGGAATCACACTGCCAACTTCCAAACTCTGGGCTGTTACTAAGAAATTCCCAATGGAAAAATTCAATAACACTTTGCCCGACCTAGGAATCGAACCCAGGACCCCACGCTCAGCAGTCGCGCTTGCGACTACGAGACCACGGTGGTACGGAACCTTTTGAGTGCGAATCCGACTCACACAAGCCGCTTTTTTAATAGGAGCATACAACATTACTTATAATCCTCTTAACAAGATAAATTAATGATATAAATCCTACAAACATTGCAAAAACAAGCTATTTAAAGGAACCATTCTTCAAAGAAAAACAACCTTCAATGTCTTATTTATTAGCTGTTCCATACATTTAACCGCGTTGGTATCGCACTTTTCTATGGAACAACTGTTTTTTTTTTTCGACCCGTATGTATGTATGTTTTTATTTTTATTTCCGACGAAAAATTCCAACGGAGGGTTCAGAATCATATACTGAATCCATGGTAACAGCTTGCGCGTCGATGTCCCAGCCGGAGCGACTGTCTACCTGATCTCCACATTGCAGTTACTGGGTAACACGATACCCTTGGAAAGACTGTTTATCAGACTTTCGGGCTTCTGACTACTAGTAACGACTGTCATAGATCTACAAATGACAGCTGGGACCAATGGTTTAACGTACTTTCCGAGGCACAAAGGCAATGGGTGGTCACCCATCCACAAACCGACTGCGGCAAGCGTAGTTTAACCTCTGATCGACTTGTGCAGCTGTTATCATTTAGCCACGAGCCCCTCACTCTTTATCGAAATATAGGCATGATATTTTTTGGAACGAAGTTCCTTATCGCGCGTTGCGAAAGGGGGCTAGACGGAAAAAATTAAGACCAAACGACACTTTTTGCTATAGTTGTAAGCCGTGCGGCGTGCGCGTGTTTCTCTGTCTGTCTCTCTCTCTCTCTCTCTCTTTGAACTTCGTTCCATCCGGGTGTCCCTTGACACCTCTCAAGTTTTTTATTATTTATTAACAATATAAGAAGACGATCAATCACATCGCGACAGGCCCAGACGGAGATAGCGATATGAGTTAGACTCCTTCAACATGAACTGGTCCTCAGAAGCTTCAAACAGAGAGAAGTGGAAAGAGAATAGACCTTGGCCCTGCTGGGCACATCACAGGGTTTTAATAAAAAAAAAATAAAAAAAAATCAAAATAATGTATGTAAGACTTTTGTTCCCGATGTTACTTGCCCTACTTAGAAAGAACTTCAAGTAACTTAACCGAGTGAGCTACTTAAATCTAAGCACGATGCACCGGGCTATGTGGAGTTAGTTTCAACTTAAACTTAGAATTGCTTGTGTATCTTAAGTACTTAAGAACTATTATTATTATTAAAAAAAAAATGTTGCCCCATACTAGGAATTTCTCCTTAAACTCACATACACAAACAGCCAGACCCGGAACAACTACTTGTAGGTCATACAAATATTTGTTCCGTGCGGGAATCGAACCCGAGACACACAGCGCAGCAGTCAATCCCTTAACCACTGCACCAACCGTGCCGTCAAATTATTTGCTAGAGTTTTTAGTTAAACTTGTTAAAAAAAACTAAAAAAATACACTGATAAAATCTATTTATGTATTTAATAATAAAGGTGTAGAGTTTGTTGGTTTGAACGCGTTAATCTCTGGAACTGTCAGTTGGATTTGAAAAATTCTTTTTGCATTGGTTAGTCCAATTTTTGAGGAATGCTATAGGCTATTTAACATCACGCTGTGACCCTTAGGACCCGAGCAAAACGAAAAAAAGTCAAAAAGTCAGAAAGAATGCCAAGTGAAAACGATAGTGATTGCGCGGGCAGGCGATGCGATGCGACATGTTGGGTCGGGGCATCAAGAAATTTCACGCGGACTAAGTCGCAGGCAGAAGCAATTTTTTATATGAAATGTCCATAAACTTCTAACAGTGAAGAGGATTATCTACTACTTACTTCATCATTTTCATTTCTCATATAAAATCACAATTATTAAAAAAAAAACAATAATTATTTTTAATTATTAATTGTGATACAGGTTTATCCTAGTTCTAACATTATAAATAATTTCTAAGACTTTAGGCACATATTTTACCAATTTTAATACTGAATAAAACATTAATTTTTTATTTTAATTAATTAGTGTTTAAAAATAGATTTTGTATTTTATTTCTCATGCAAAGATAATGTATTGCAATCATATAGTTACTGTCCAATTTTCTAGTCGGGTTAGTTGCACCATTTATAACTCAAGAACGGCTGGCCCGATTTTAATGATCTTACATTAGTTGGATTTGTCTCAGCAGAATAACAACATTATAAAAAGGGAAAAAATTTCAAAAAAAATTAAAGGTACCTAATTCATTTCTTCATTAATTTGTATACAACGGCTTTTTTGATGATGTCTCGAGAACGCATTGACTAATTTCGATAAAAAAAAAAACATGTTTGTTCATTTATTGAACTTAATTAGTTTTATTTTGATACTAAACTGAATTTAACTGAGGCGGTTCGAAGTTCGCCGGATCAGCTAATTTATTAATAAAAATAACAATATACCTAATATCCTAACTTAACTAAAAGTTTCAACAAACCAAAAACAAAAAATAAAAGAGGACAAAATGTCAATAAAAAACTAGTTTAAATTCGCTTAACACTTTTGTCCGCCATCAACCTATCACATAACATTTTGACATCGACCGTACTCCCAATTCGGTGATTGCCGCAATGACGTTTACGTTACGTTTGCGTTACGTTATCACACACATCGCTGACTTACTGACTCAGCAACTCGACGAGCTTTCTCCGAGCTTCAATGAGACTAAAAGTTTTTTCCTGCATGCAACATACTTTAAATTTATTTGTAAAGATGACTGGTGTATTCTCAGAAATGTATTTCATCAGCTTCGACGATTGGTTTACGTAATTGGCTTGTCAAATTGCTCGTATGGTCTGTGGACGGCATTTTTCGTATATTTATGTGAATATACACCCTTACATTTCGACCGTTTCAATCCTTAAAAGAGGTCATTGTACTCATCATTAAGTTTTACTATGGAACCAACCCTAAAATCGTGAAAAAAAATCAATGATCCATACAGTATGTCGAGTTCTGCGAACATAAAAGTATGGATCAGCTGATTAAAAAAAATATATAATTCATTAAAGATCTCTGCACAAAGCAGGCGGGGCGCGGCGGGACGGGACCTTAAAATTATTCTACTGAGCTGTGCATTTATTTTTTAATTTAATTTAAACTGCAAAATTACTTCCGCATCGCAGCTGCTAATGATCTGCCTAGTCTTTTCCCAACTATGTTGGGGTCGGCTTCCAGTCTAACTGGATGCAGCTGAATACCAGTATTTTATATAGAACGACTGCCTATCTGACCTCCACAACCCAGTTACTGAGTAATACGATACACTTGGTAAGACTGGTTGTCAGACTTTCGGGCTTCTGACTACCCGTAATGACTGTCAAATATACACAAATGACAGCCGGGACCAACGGTCTAACGTACTTTCCCGCCCAGGCCCGGAGAGGTCTCGGTATGTAAAGAAGGTCACCCATCCACAGACCGACCGCAGCGAGCGTAGCTTAACCTAATCGATCGACCTGTGCGGCTGTTATTATTTAGCCACGGGCCCAGCTGCTACCAGCTAACATTAGTTTTAAAACACATAAAATTCAAAACCCATATTGCTAAAGTGCAGATCGCTATCAAACAAATCGGAAATAACCCAACCTTAATTCACAGGAAACGTCTGACATGTTGTTATGATGACGTGCTTCTTATCAGTTGTGATAAGATATCAGACTGTGATAACGACAATCGAGTAGCCCACTTCTTACTTAGTAATGACCGAATCATTCAATATGAGGAACCGAAGATACAAAAAAATCGAGAAGACGAAATGAAGATGCAGGAAGCACGTTCAGCCGTTGGTCTTGGCCGTCATTCATAGATGTTTGACAATCGTAACGGGTAGCACGAAAATCTGACGACTATTCAATATTCAGCCTATAATGTTCCCACTGCTGGGACACATGCCTCCTCTGTTTGAGAGGGAGTGGGCTGTAATCCACCACACGGGCACAGTGCGAGTTGGTAGATGTCACGTGTCTTCGAATTTTAGGTTCTAGGACATGCTGGTTTCCTCACGATGTTTTCCTTCACCGTTTTGATAGCAGTGGTGATGAAATTAAACAATTAAAATGATTGTTTATTATATATTCATATAAACTACAGAGCTGTATATCTGCTCACCTCATATGGAAAGCAAAAGCGCAATGCAATGTTAATGTTAAACAGTATTGAGGAGTGTTCTGTGAGCACGGAGTAGTTAACAAATGGAGTGCCAATATGGACAAAATAATATCGCCCTTGAATCTCATAGAAGCAGAGATAGTTCGTACCCCGAGCCCCAAGATACAGACTAACTGTCTTGTTTGGGGCTCTCTGGCAAATAACATAACATGTAACATGTATGTAATATTTTAAGCTACTCAGGCCGTCTCAACTTGCAGTTAAACTGTGAGCCTGCTCACTGTACAAAAAATAATTTCTATTTCTATCTATTTACTGCAGAAAATAGACCTGAGCAATAAAAGGTCACAAATTACCTTTAAACTTCCGTTTCTAAATACAGCAGGGTCAATATATTCTCCTAAACGCCCAATGTTGAAAAGAACCCACAGTTATTATATGAGATTGATAGACGAAATTTACATCGTTTCGTCGTTCAATACAATGTGTTGGGTGACTTATGGGCCTAGCATGAACGCGGGACGTAATCATAACGTAAATTCGATCGAAAATACAACTATGTATCTCATAACATTAAACGGTTAAAATTGATCATAACAATATATACGCCACAGATATGAATAAAGTCTTAAAGCTATGTAGGTAAATATTATGTGTGCAACGAGTGCTTTCAATTTTAAAATCGTTCGATAGGTCACCCAACACATCAGAACTATCTCATACTATCTCCATCAATCTCATATAATAACCTTGGCCCCTTTTCATACATTAAACATTTAGGAGAATATATCGCAAACTATAACGCAGAGACAAATGCGATACGCGCGGTTATTTGTGTCATTCGTGCGCACTCCATTCACTCCCTCCTCTGTGACCGTGCGTGTCTGGGATGTCACTTTCTACAGCATTAATATTGATTTCAAACGGCTATGTTAGTTGGCGAAGTGTATATTCAGTATATTTACCCTTGCAGGGTAGGCAGTCTGAATGGTAAAGGGTGAACTTTTGAAACCTAGAGTTAGGTACGTCATACCATCTCCTACCATTTACGGCCGAACCCAATAACCTATTTTCAGTTAAAACCAGATAGGTTTTTACCTCCAGTATGGCAAAACAGCACCCTAATTGCGTAACACACAATCAATCGGAATCGGTTTCATTTTGACAGTTCAACAACAGTCATTGCGTTATTTACGTTTTGAGCAGACAAAATTTTCGAACTTATGAAGCAATGGATTAGCAATTTGCTTCAAAATGATTCAGATTACGATTGATCGTGTGTTACGCAATTAGGGTGCTGGTGATAGATAGGTAATTGGGTTCGGTCGTTAATATGCTGCGGTTGAGATATCTAAGGATATCCGAGACCCCTCCATGCTTCGGAAAGCACGTTAAGCCGTCGGCCCGGCTGTCATTTATAGATCTTTGACAGTCGTTACGGGTAGTCTGAAAGTCTGACAACCGGTCTTGCCAAGGGGTATCGTGATTCCCACAATAAACTGGGCCAGCAAAACGAAAGTGACATATTTCGATAACCTGATTTGCCGTGCCCCCCACAGCAAACAGCTGTCGGAAGAATATTGCGGTCATCTATTTGATTTAAATTGTCAAAATTTTCGGGTTTTGGACTTGTGAACAGCGTTTAGAGGACTCCTACGATAACATAGATTGATGTTCGATGAGGTAGACAAGCGTACCGAGTTGTCGTGAATAGCTACGCAGATAGGCAGTCGCTCCATGTAAAATACTGGTATTTAGCTGCGTCCGGTTAGACGATGATATGAGTACTTCAAAAAGGTCAGGTGCGTTATGCAGTAAAATAATTATGTAAGGATTGTAGCACGTGGTATACCGTCTCGAGCATGAATATAAAACTATGAACCGCTCGGCAATAATATCTGAAGTCCAATTCCCGTAATTAAAAATGTTCCTAATTTAGTCGCAATCTCCTCAGCGACAATCAATGTCAATAACTTGTCAAAAATGTAGGGATTTTAGAGGTATTTTTGACGAGACTGAGATCAGCACCCTAATTGTGTAACACATGATCAATCGGAATCTGAATCATTTTGAAGCAAATTGCTAATCCATTGCTTCAAAAGTTCGAAAAATTTGTCTGCTCAAAGTGATCAACACGTAAATAACGCAATGAATGTTGTTGAATTGTCAAAATGAAACCGATTCCGATTGATTGTGTGTTACGCAATTAGGGGGCAGGCTGTGAACGTTCTTAAAATTATGAGAATTGCCTTTCTGATTTCATGCTTCATCCATTAATATCTAGCGTCAGGATGTGCGGTACATATACGAGTATGTGATCATTTGTTGAAGGCATATGCAAGTGGCAGCACAAAATTAAATATGATGTGACATCGAAGAAACAACAAAACTATCTGACGAGACAGAGGCGCCAAAATAGCAGCATCGGCTCTATAAAGATGTGTGTTAGAATACTACAATATCGGACATGCCTTGCGTTATCAATTCAGAAGAATGTGATAGCTCGTTGTGATCAAAAATATCTGACATCACTTTGGCAGCAATAAAACCTGACAGTATTATGTTTTGAGTTTTCTTCTATATCGCTATCAGTACTGCTCATATTGCAAAAAAAAATATGTAATGTGTAATAATATCCCACTGGAAGCATAAATATCTGACAGTATTGTTTGAAAGTAGAAATTTCAATAATAAGCTATTTGTTTTATTTTTGGCAACTGAGCCGATGTCGACGATGTCTGCCAGTATCAATTATCCATCTTAAAGTAGGTGAGTATTAATTTCATAGTCAATACAGTAGGTAGACAAAATTAAAAAAAAAAAGGTCGTCTTGAAATGTTAGCACATTTCGATACAAGAGAAGAAGACCCGCGGGGTAATTGTGCAACGCAATTACCCCGCGCTTAGCAGTAGCAATGGCTTTCATTTTGACAGTACAAAAAGATTCATTCAATTTTCAATACCAATCTTGCGCAACTGATTCAATTAGTACTTCGTGTAGTGTTTGGGTCACCAAGATACAGGCTGTGTCTAGTTCGGGACCCGCTGTTAAATCAGTCTAAGTTTTCTGTTCTTATTAAAAAAAAAAAAAAAAAAATCATTGCGTTATTTACAACGCAGACAAATTTTTCAAACATAATACTCAATATAGCCTTAATTAAAATTCAATAGTGCAAAATATTATGTTAGATTTGGCCTTAAAATACATAAATAGATGATTTAATCTTTAATAACCATCTCGCGATAATATAGTTATCAAATTATTTTGTTTACCTATGCAAATATTACGCTAATTCTAACTGTAGTCTATAAATAAATTAAATAATAATTAAATCATATCGTAATTTATGTCTTTATGTATATTGTAAAAGTATTATGTGGCGGCCAAAAATTATATACTATCTGACTTCTTTATAGAATTCTTAGGCGGTTCTACTTGAACGGGATTATTCTGAGTTTCTTCACGAAATTCATCTGTAGATTCATGTGCAATTATATCTTCATCCATTTGTTGAATTGTCGCAGTCAATCATCGATAAAGTGTTCTTATATGTGACTTCCAACACTTTTCTAATTATTATCTGGTCTTAAAGTTCTAGAAGAGACTCTTTTGTGACAGTTTCGTAGTATTTTTTAAAGCCTTTTTATTTATACACAAAGACACAACAAATACAGTTTACAAGCTAACACTAAAATATTATATACAAGTATCTAATAAAAAAAATAAAGAAAGGCAGGAGCTCATTGGGCATCAAAAATTCGGCCGCATCGCTGTCAATGGGATAAGTAATAAGTATTTTTTAAAAGTACATTTTTAACTTGTTTGAAAAAAAAGTCATTTTTTAGGGTTCCGTAGCCAAATGGCAACGGAACCCTTATGGATTCGTCATGTCTGTCTGTCTGTCTGTCTGTCCGTCCGTATGTCACAGCCGCTTTTTTCCGAAACTATAAGAGCTATACTGTTGAAACTTGGTAAGTAGATGTATTCTGTGAACCGCATTAAGATTTTCACACAAAAATAGAAAATAAAACAACAAATTTTGGGGGTACTTAGAACTGAAACTCAAAATTTTTTTTTTCATCAAACCCATACGTGTATCTATGGATAGGTCTTCAAAAATGATATTGAGGTTTCTAATATCATTTTTTTCTAAACTGAATAGTTTGCGCGAGAGACACTTCCAAAGTGGTAAAATGTGTGTGTGTCCCCCTGTAACTTCTAAAATAAGAGAATGATAAAACTAAAAAAAATATATGATGTACATTACCATATAAACTTTCACCGAAAATTGGTTTGAACGAGATCTAGTGAGTAGTTTTTTTTTAATACGTCATAAATCGTAACGTAACGGAACCCTTCATGGGCGAGTCCGACTCGCACTTGGCCGGTTTTTTTTAATTTTGATCGTTCATTAATACTCTTATATTGTATTTGTATTCCCAGTGTTTTTAATTTTTACTGCCGAATTGTTGTCTCAACATTGTATATATCCGACAGTGGACTGCGATATGTTAAGTTGAATATTTTTCTAGGCATTTTTTCTAGACTAGTATTATTTCATTACCTACTACGTAGAAGTGTCTTTCGTCACGTATTCTAGTATAGTTAGCGACTATTAAGGCCGCCCGCTCTTCAAAAAGTCGAGTGCATCTTCAGCGGTCAGATAGTGGGCTAGGAAATCGATATGAGATAGGCTACCATGTAGTGTCTATACACACATTAGGCTTGTTATATACCGGGCTTGCGGGCGGCGAGCAATGGGCAGCTCGCCGCCCGGTAAGGACCAGGCCCGGGTTGACAGCCCGTTGTGTTCCACGTGCGCCTTAAAGAGATGTCAGCACGAATTGACGGGGTCCGCTAGGGCCGATGCCTGCCAGGGCTGCTGGTTGTTCGAAAGAGATACTGTAGCCCCTGGCACAGGCAACTGAAGGAACACGGGTGGGTTTTAGTCAGTAAAAGTCTGACACGCCATTCCGCTCCGCCCAGAGCGGGAGAGGTGATTTGATGATTTCCCACCCGTAAAAAAGGCCTGTTATATACTCCTGTTTGTCTATAACTGGGTAATCCATTCCTAACTCATCATTCTCCAGCCATTGTACCAATTTGTTTGGGGTCGGCACTACATCTCTTCTCTCTCTCAACGGGGTAATTGCGTAACAAACTCATCATCATCACCTGCCTAGCCTTTTCCTAACTATGTTGGGGTCGGCTTTTAGTCTAACAGGATGCAGCTGAATACCAGTACTTTACATGGAGTGACTGCCTATCTGACCTCCACAATCCAGTAACTGGGTAATAGGATACCCCTTGGTAAGACTGGTTGTCAGACTTTCGGGCTTCTGACGACCCGTAACGACTGTCAAAGATACAAGCATGACAGTCGGGACCAACGACTTAACGTGCTTTCCGAGACACGGAGGGGTCTTGGTATGTAAAGATGGTCATCTATCCACGAACCAACCGCGGCAAGCGTAGCTTAACCTGATCGATCGACCCGTCCGGATATTATTACTTAGCCACAAGCCCCTCAAATAATAGGCTGGTACTATTATTTTTATCTAAAAATCAGGGATCTTGAATCTCAAGAATGGAAAAAAATAAAAACTACACGCACGATTCAAAACATCGTTAGCAAGGTACAGTAAACCACATTATTTTCGTGAGTACGATTTCACAATCGTGATTTCGATTTTGTGACGATATAATGTGAATGACCGATTTTAGGGAAAGTTTCATTATTACGAGTATAATTAAATTAGGAAAGTGAAGATTATATAGTACTAGCAGCGCGCCGCGGTTTCACTCGCATACGTGTCGATCCAATGGGAATATTGGGATAAAAAGTATCCTATGTGTTATTCTGATGTATAAGCTATATTACTGTTAAGTGTCATCAAAATCCGTTAAGTAGTTTTTGCGTGAAAGAGTAACAAACATCCATCCTCACAAACTTTCGCGTTTACAATATGAGTAGGAAAGGATTAGGAATCGATGAACGTTGGGGAAGACGTGTTGTTGAGTGGAGACCGCGAATCGGTAAACGTAAAGTAGGATAAGGTAAGATATGTCAGCCTAGGTGGAACGACGCCATCTTCGCAGGATGGCTGGTCGCAGCTGAATGAGTGTTGCCGAAAATCGAGTAGAATGACGTGCAATAGGAGAGGCCATATGCCTATGTCCAGCAGTGTACTGCTATAGACTGATGATTTTGATGAGGATTACGAAAGTGAAAATTACGGTATAGTGTTGTTTATTGGAACGAAGTTCCTCCTGCCAGGGTAGCGGGATTGTCCGAAAGGGTTACCGCTGCCCTGGAACATAAAGGGCTAAGGAAGGAACACGGGTGGGTTTTAGTCAGTAAGAGTCTGACACTCCCTCCTGCTCCACCCAGAGCGGGAGGAGTCATTTGATGATTTCCCATCCTCAAAAAAAAAAAAAACAAGTTCCTTGTCACATGTTATACTCTATGGCTTGGTGGCTCAAAAAAAGTCAGTTGATCCATACATACTAATTTTTTTTTCACGATTTTAGGGTTGGTCCCGTAGTAAAAGTTGTTCATAATGATGTGTACAATGACCCCTTTTAAGGATTTAAACGATCAAAATTTAAAGGTGTATACATACAATAAAATGATTTATTTTAATAAAACAAATAATTCTATTTTGATTGGTTTTAATAAAACAAATCATTCGATTTTGATTGGTTTTAATAAAACAAATCATTCTATTTTGATTGGTTTTAATAAAACAAATAATTCTATTGTATGTATACACCGTTAAATTTTGACTTAGTCTCGTACTTAGAGGTTAAACTTTCTAACTTTTCTGCTAAATGAAGAAAATTAATTGGAAAGTGGTTGTAAATAATTGACATTGCATACATATGTATGTGTTTTCTAAAGCCTGTTTTCCATTATTGTACCTGTTATGCTACTTTTTCGCTTAGTGTTCTTTCTGACTTTTTTTCATTTTGCTCGGCTCCTAAGGGCGGTAGCGTGATGTTAGACAGGCTATAACCTTCCTCGAGAAGTAGACTATCAAATGCAATAAGATTTTTTAAAATCGGACTGGCAGTTCCGGAGATTACCCCCTACGTACATATGAACAAATAAACAAATTTTACCTTTTTAAAATATTAGTATAGACTTGTTAGTAGCAGTCCGGAGACTTGATTTGTGCCGAGTTGATATTAATAGGCTCGCCCCCTAATAGATATGGGACATGTGACTGTACCATACACACAGGTACAGCTCTGCCTATTCCTTCGGGGATTAATAGCATAGTTATGTTATGTTTATTATATCTTGAGATTTGTTTCTTTTTTTTTTGGTGTGTTTATGTTCTTTTTTATGCGTCATGTTTACCGCAAATAAATGTATTTTCTTTCTCTCTTTCATTTGCTTGTAGTACACTTTTTTATTCATAAATCAATTATTTTAAAATTAACAAGTCAATTTTTAATGTATAATATAATTTATTTTAAAAAAAAAATCATCATCTGCCTAGCTTTTTTCCTATGTTGGGGTTCGACTTCCAGCCTAACCGGAAGCAGCTGAATATTATGTCTGCAAAAGATCGCTTTTAGCGATATGACCGCCCATTGTGTCACAATTTGTAAAATTTCTACATTTATATCTGTAACTAGCAGGGCCCCGCGGTTTCAACCGCATAAGTTTCGATCCCGAATATCGGGATAAAAAGTATCCTTTAAGTTAATCCTGGTTATAAACCATCTGTGTGCCAAATTTCATCCAAATCCGTTCAGTAGTTTTTGCGTGAAAGAGTAACAAACATCCATCCATCCATCAAAACTTACACGTTTATAATATTAGTGGGATATACTTTATGGTGTACATAATAAAGAATATTTTATCTATCCATTTATGTGTTGTTAACTTAGAAAAAAATCTTAGTCATCTCTTCCGGTGTCTTCTTTAAAGGTACCTAAATTTTTATCTGAGTCATATACGTACTGACATACATATATAAGTACTTACTGACTTTTCACCGCTGAAAGCTAGATATACTACTTCAGGAAATCTAGTTAGAACTGTAATCATTTACGAGTATCTTGCTAAGGAAAGCGATCCTTGAACTTATTTTGTAGAGGAAATAGTTAATTCTAAAATGAGGATAATTAAAAAAAAAAAGTATTAAAAAAAAGGAAAGTAAACTGTGCCAATTTTGATATCTTATTTCATTTAAATGTTGTACTTAGTTTTTGACTTAAGTATTTTAATTTGCGAAACTTCGCGATCTACTTTTTATTTAATTATTCTTTATTTCTTATTAATTAAAATTATTATTTAACATTATCTTGCCTCAATTACTTGTTAACTAAAAACTATATATTTTACTAAACTATAAATACACAAAAAAAAATTAAGACTAAAATACCCACCAAATAAAACAGAAACCTCCAAAACACAGCGCACTCAAAAAAAAAACTTTCTAAAGAAAAAGAACTTTTCGAGTAAACGGGATAAAGTAAAATAATTTTTTTTCGAGTCAATAGGAATAAAAAAAAAAACAAAATGAATAATTCTTTTATCACTTCCACAAGCACACGTGTCCACTACGTTACTTCGCGGTTGGTAAGAGAAAGGCGACGTCGGTGTTCGGACGGTGCCGAGACGCAACTGACCGCGCGCGGGACCCACCATAGCTTATAATAAGCCTAAGATAGCAGCTAGACACAACAGCGATTTTTGACAAAGAGGGGTGCGTTATTGGTGATGAGTATTTTTTTTATTTTTATAAATGTCATCTCGCAGTTCAACCTATGAGGTGGTCGTCTGCTTAACCGGGCTTGCCTGTGGCTTAAATAACTTAAAAACTAAGAGACTACACGCTAAGGGCACCCCGTGTGGGGTACGGACCTCGGCTTAGGGCGTCGCTGAGAGGGCAGCGAGGGACAGGCTACATCGGAATTAATTGGTGATGAGGAAGGTCATTTTTAATCAAAACTGATGGGCAATTCTCGTAATTTTAAGAACGTTCACAATCTGATCTCAGTCTCAATCTGTTTTTGTCATTAATGGTCGTTGAGATGAGATTGCGGCTTGAATTTGAACGTTTTTTAAGCACGAGAATTGACCTTCACAGCTCACCTAAGTATCTTTTCTAGTTAAGAATCTTTTACACCTTTAAACTAATTTTTTTAAATGTATCGAGATAAAAAGTGTCCTATATGTTAATGCTAGTTATAAACCATCTGTGTGCCAAATTTCATTCAAATCCGTTCAGTAGTTTTTGCTTGAAAGAGTAACAAACATCCGTCCATCCATCCACCCATCCATCCATACAAACTTTCACGTTTATAATATTAGTAGGATAGGATGTAGGAAATATACCGGTTGACTTTTTTAGCATCTGGACAAAAACAGGGTACAAAAGGTAAACTGAGTAGAAGCCTATGCGAATAAATCTCTTATTTTTTACAAAAAAAAAATCTCTTTTTTTGTTTTTACATTCAACCCTTTGATTGAAACCGGCAGATGGCTTCAATCAAATTATAGAATGTCACTACGAATTCATTGACTATTTCCGCGCTTAGAGTAGGGTGCCTTAAAGTTGCATTTTTAAGGTTAATTGCATCATAGGTTTTTTTTAAAAAAAAAAGAGATTTCTTCGCCATGGTCTTCTACTCCGACCACCTTGTACCTGTTTTTGTCCAAACGGTAAAAAAACTCAGCCGGTAAATAAGTATTTTATTAACATACAATGGGTGGCCTTATCGCGTTCTGCGATCTCTTCCAGACAACCATGGAATGGACAGTGATTGCGTCGACATTATTGGGTATGTCAATTTTGTAGTTGGAACCATTCCTTGAGCTACCTATATAGAGAAACCAATAAGATTTTTGACAAAGACAGGTACGTAGGATTCGATGATGAAGAATGTAATTTTGAATTAAAAGCTCCGTCTATCTCATATACGGGAATCATAGCCGTCATAATACGGAACCTGAGCTGGGGGCCTACTCCGAAGTGCAAAGTGCGAATGTTCGGATCGGACCGACACATGGCCGAACCAAATATTATTGAAAAATGCGAAAAAAGTTCGGATCGGCTCAGGTCAGATCGGACCATTGCCAATATTCGAAAGAGTGTAGGAGTGTAGGATCGGAACCGACCGAACCAAATGGTAACTTCGACCCCTGTACAGAGAAAGCAATAAGAATTTTGACAAAGAGGGATTCGAAGATGAAGGACATAAATATTCAAATGAAAAGTTTGAGGCATCGTATCGGTAGCGTTAGTCTTATTGCGGGGAATCGTGTTACCCAGTAACTGGGTCGTGGAGGTTGGATAGGCAGTCGCTCCAGTAAAATACTGGTATTCAGCTGCATTGCCCATTGGGTTAGACTGATGCCCGGCACCACAATTTATTTGGGAAAAGGCTTAGATAGTTGTGTGACCGTTAGGCAAGGTACAACATCGAATTTTATGACATAATAGCTGGGCCCCGTGGTTTTACCCGCATAAGTTTCGGTCCCGTGGGAATATCGGGGTAAAAAGTAACCTATGTGTTAATCCCGGTTATAAACTGTTTGTGTGCCAAATTTCATCCAAATCCGTTCAGTAGTTTTTGCGTGAAAGAGTAACAAACATCCATCCATCCATCCATACAAACTTTCGCGTTTATTATATTAATATAGGTGCGTAGAATTTGAAGATACCTGAAGGCCAATTCTCGTAATTTAAAACGTTCAAAATCTAGTCGCAGTCCCATCTCGGCGACAAACAAATGTCAAAATGTAACGAAATTAGACGTATTTTTGGCAGACTGAGACCAGACTGTGAACATTCTTAAAATTACGAGAGAATTGCCCCTCAGATATTAATTTCAAATTATGTGGTTCATTGTAGCTACGTAAAACTGTTGAATGAATTATAGACAAACAACACACAGACTAAACCACTGAAGATTGCAGTTCCTTCATCTGTAAATATTATCAAAGACTGTAGCTTTTACGCGCAGCGCTTCAATCCCGTCTGTCTTAGAAGCACCGTGCAAAAAGGTAAAATATAAAATATATTTTTGCAAAAACCACGTGGATCCGTTGCTGCGCCAAAGATGCGACTTTAGCATTTAAATATAAAAGTACCTAATATAATTTAACTGCACCTAGTGAAACTGGGAAAAAAAAACAAAAATAGTTATGCGAAAGAATCGCCATGTTCATCATTCTCCTGCCCAATTTATTTGGGGTCAGTGCATCATGTCTTTTTCTTTCATACTTCTCTATTAGTCGTCATCATCGTCATCATCATCAGTCGGGTGACTGTATCAAGATGACGACCATGACGACATCGTTTCTAGCCATATCATCTGTCATACAGTCCATGTATCGTTTCTTTGATCTTCCCTTTTAGAGGGGCCCGTGGCTAAATAATAAAAGCCGCACAGATCGATCGGTCAGGTTAAGCTACGCTTGCCGCGGTTGGTCTGTGGATGGGTGACCATCTTTACATACCAAGACCCCTCCGTGCCTCGGAAAGTACGTTAAGCTTTGGTCCCGGCTGTCATTCGTGGATCTTTGACAGTCGTTACGGGTAGTCAGAAGCCCGAAAGTCTGACAACCAGTCTTACCAAGGGGTATCGTATTACCCAGTAACTGGGTTGTGGAGGGTAGATAGGCAGTCGCTCCATGTAAAATACTGGTATTCAGCTGCATCCGGTTAGACTGGAAGCCGACCCCAACATAGTTGGAAAAAGGCTAGGCAGATGATGATCTTCCGTTTTAAAGTTAAGCAAAATAATTGGCTAGGATAATGAGAGTATCAAGGAAGAAGATAATCTCACACGTCTATAACACTAATCAGCCGTTCTATTCTATGAAATCTCATCGTGAAAACGTGAGCTGTTAATAGTGTAAATCCATCAGTGAGAATGACAGCTCACTTCAAGCGTACTTCACCTAAATTTTACAGAATAGACCGACAGAATTCAATAAGCATGCATCTTCCTCTTTTACAATAGATGTCAATATTGCATTCAAAATTTCAAACTCAGTATTGAAAAGAGGAACGACGCTCAACTGACAAAGCTGTGCCACCTTTTGAAGGAAATACAGGAATTCATAGCGCAAACGCCCGACAACGCAGCTGTACGTGTCCAGACTGCACCACTCCACGAAGGTTAAGGAGATCGTGGAGTACATGCGTGTGAAGACCAACTGGACTTTGAGGGTCGAGAAGTTGGAGTCGCGTCACAACACGAACTTCAAGTCGTTCGTGGTGCGTGTTCCGACACATCATCTCGAGAAGTTCCTCAAGGAAGAGTTCTGGCCGAAGGGTGTAGTGTACCGCCGGTTTCGTGGCCGGCTACATGACACCAGTCAGCGAAACACGACGCAGACACTTTCGTGTTTAGTTAGTTCTTAGTGTAATTATAATGTTGTATGTATTTATAGTATATTTTTAAGTTATATTAATATTGTATTTTATGTGTTTATATGGGCCTTGATGCCTGAAATAAATGGATAAATAAATAAATAAATAAATAGCAGCCTATACCTACATACTTTAAGACGCTTGGTGCATAGCATCTGTGTCTACAGTGTCCACACTGCTGAGACATAGGCCTCCTTTCTATGATATGGAGTGGGCCGTCATCACCACGAGGATCCAGTGCAGGTTGGTGGATGTTACCTTACGATGTTTTCCTTCACCATTTTCAGAGGAGTGTTTCCTAGATGAGCGGTTCCTTCATGAATATCGGTAATTTTCACTAGTATTTGTCATTAAAATACAACCGACTTCCAAAAACCACACTACAAAGTGAAAAATAACTTTAATTTCGGAAGTCGGTGTCGTTGGGTTCGCATTGTCGTTGTTTGCCACCGACTTCCGAAATTAAAGTTATTTTTCACTTTGTAGTGTGGTTTTTGGAAGTCGGTTGTATTTTTTTGCAAAAAAAGTTTTTATTTTTCACTTTTAAGTTGTAATTTTTACCAGTAATTTTGGTTTAAAAACCAAACTACTGAACCGTTTTTAATGAAATTTCTATGGGACCATTTGGGAAGTATACCCTTTCCAACAAAAAAAGAATTTTTCAAATCGGTTGGCAAGCGACGAAGTTATGCGCGAACAAACATAAAAAAAAAAAAAAAAAAAATACAAACATCCGAATTGAGAACCTCCTCCTTTTTTAAAAGTCGGTTAAAAATGGCAAAAACCACTATGTAACCGTTCCGTGTGGACAGACGGAAACCAAAGCTTTAGTAAAGTTTCTGCCCAGGTTTTACTTCGAACCCACAGCCTGGCCGGTTCCATTACCACTGGGCCATCACTGCTCTCATTTGTTGACGTTTGCTGTTGTTTTCTAAACAACCATTGTTTTGTTCATACTGAGAAGAACAAAGGCGGAGAGCCATACAATAAAATAGTTCAGCTCTAATTGTATAGTCATCATTGACAACAGTCGATGATCAAAATGTAGGTAATTCTTTCTCATAGACAATTAATGTCTAACACAAAGAATGAATTTTCTTTGTGTTATCTATTGTGAAATCGGTATGGGATGAGTTCATAAGAGGAAGTCTGAAAGTGGTACCGTTAACTGAAAAGTTGTGTGGAAATCGGTTCTCATGGTATGAACATGTGATACGGAGGAATGAGGAAAATATCGTAAGTATGAATGATGATGGCTATAAGGATAGGGGAAGGCCAAAGAAACGATGGATGGAATGTGTGAATGATGATATGGTTAGAAAGGGGGTGACTGCCGAGATGACGACTAATAGAGAAGTATGGAAGCAAAAGAAATGTTGCGCCGACCACAAATAAATTAGGATATGAGTAGGAGTATGATGATTTATTGTGGAATCGGTGATTTTTAGGGTTCCGTAGTCAAATGGCAAAAAACGGAACCCTTATGGATTCGTCATGTCTGTCTGTCTGTCCGTCCGTATGTCATAGCCACTTTTTTCCGAAACTATAAGAACTATACTATTGAAACTTGGTAAATAAATGTATTCTGTGAACCGCATAAGATTTTCACACAAAAATATAAAAAAACAATAAATTTTGGGGACCCATACTTAGAACTGAAACTCAAAATTTTTTTTTCATCAAACCCATACGTGTGGGGTATCTATGGATAGGTCTTCAAAATTGATATTGAGGTTTCTAATATAATTTTATTCTAAACTAAATAGTTTGCGCGAGAGACACTTCCAAAGTGGTAAAATGTGTCCCCCCCCCTCCCGTAACTTCTAAAATAAAAGAATGATAAAACAAAAAAAATATAAGATGTACATTACCATGTAAACTTCCACCGAAAATTGGTTTGAACGAGATCTAGTAAGTAATTTTTTTTAATACGTCATAAATCGTAAACCGCAATTTACCTTTCATTCAATCAACTCAAATATAAAAACAAAAAAAAACCGTAAATTTATAGTTACATACCTACAAATTTGTACGGAACCCTCGATGCGCGAGTCCGACTCGCACTTGACCGGTTTTTTATTGTTTACAGAAAATAGTAAGCAATCAAGTTGAAAATAATTCTTTAAAAGCGAAACTCACGTGAAAATTCTTATTGTTTTCCTCCATTGTGTATTTAAAAGATAATAAAGGTTGTATATGTGAGAAAATATTGGCCTTTTCTGGTTTAGACAATTATTTTACCTGTGATTTTGCATGACTGTTAAAATCACAGTGACCTTTATTCTCATTGCAATGAGGTTGCTTTTGGGTTGCAGCCATTGTCAAGTCTGTCAAATTACAGTAATCTTTATTTTCGTCAATATAAGATTGCAATTGGTTTGCTGCTGTCAGAGGTAAAATAACTTGGACTTTTGGACTTTCTCTACCTCAAATAGTTTCAGATTGGTTCATATTAACCCATCTCAATGGATGAGTCAATGCCCCAACTGTATCTACCTACGCGTACCCCTAGACTCTAACAAATTCTTAGTACACTCTAGAAAATCACCTATTTACATACATCCAATACTCAAAAATATGATACTCCTAATACTCAAAAAATCATACTCCATATACTCCCCCAGAAAATGACTACTCCTGACACTCCCTAAAAATTACTCGCAATTTCGGCTGACCGTGACAGTTACCAATGATGTCAAAGTCAAATTATTTGCTGTTAAAAATAAAATAATAGATAAATTTCAAGGTAAACACATAGATTCGCCATATGGTATAGGTAACCTTAGATTGACAATGTCATCCGGATTACCATGTTTTATGATATAAATATTAAGCAATGACAAATAACTTAGAAATCCTTCCTGTGGTAATTAATACCCAAAAAGGCTAACAGCATTCTATTGATCGTGTTTACACTTAATCAAAACATTATCTGATTTCATCAACATTATAGAGGCCTCTTAACGCCTCTCCATGACTGTTTTATTTATTTATATTTAATATCAAGTACAGAGGGGCTTGTGGCTAAGTAATAACAGCCGCACGTTCAGGTTAAGGTGCGGTTGCCGTGGTTGGTCTGGATGGGTGACCACCTTTATATATCAAGACCCCTCCGTGCTTCGGAAAGGACGTTAAGCAGTTGGTCCCAGCTGTCATTCGTGGATCTTTGACAGTCATTATGGGTAGTCAGAAGCCCGAAAGTCGGTCATTAGAAGCTCGAAAGTGTAACAACCAGACTTACTAACGGGGGATCGTATTACCCAGTTACTGGGTTGTGGAGGTCAGATAGGCAGTAGCTGTATGTAAGATACTGGTGTTCATCTGCATGCAGTAAGACAACCGCAACATAGTTGGGAAAAAGTTTTGAACGTTTTCAATTATGATATCATCATGTCAACAGTAATGGACACTGTTACCATTGTGTAGAACCAGGACGAGGCTGGTGCAGGAACGTGGGCCTCTCTTTTGGAAAAGAGAGAACTATCTCCAGGAATGGGTGAAGTCGGGCTGTGGATGATGACGATGATGATGCTTCATTTTAAAAAAATATGACTATACATTTTGACCGCGTAGGTATTGCACTTTCCTATGAAACAGAAGATTTTTTTTTTTGATAACCGACGAAAAATTTCGATGCTATGGGGTCTAAACTGATGTGCTGAATCCATGGTTACAGTTTGCGCGTCGATGTCCCTGCCACCTTGTATGTAAGTGTTGATTCACTTTAATTTATTAGAGGACGAAGTTATATTTACTTCTAAGACTGCCTCGTTAGTCTTTTTTTTTTTTTTTTGAGGATGGGAAATCATCAAATGACTCTTCCTGCTCTGGGTGGAGCAGAAGGGAGTGTCAGACTCTTACTGACTAAAACCCACCCGTGTTCCTTCCTTAGCCCTTTATGTTCCAGGGCAGCGGTAACCCTTTCGGACGATCCCGCTACGCCTCGTTAGTCTTAAGTAAGTACTGTTAGGTTAGGTTCGATAAAATAAAAGTCCTCCAGGCCTTATTACGGCCACGGTCGCCAATCTCAACGGAGACTAGCCTTCGGCGCGGGAGATATTACTTATAGTGCACAAAATAAGGTGCACTCCCTATTCCCCTTACTCTCATAGTCCGATGGGACGGCAAAACGACACGACCGGAGACCACTATACCCTCTAATTGTGTAATTTTCAATCAAAAATCTAAATAATTTTGAAGGAGATACTAACCCATTGCTTCATACGTTAGAAAAATTTGTCTTCTTAACAACGTAAATAACGCAATGAATAATAACAATAATAAGTTAATTCACAGATTTTTTTTTTACATTATTTCACAAATTAAGTGTTTAGTCTACACACAAAAGTATTAATTGATAATTAATGGCACTGTTAACCGAAATACAGGCATTTACCTAGTTCGGTTACAGAAGCTAAATATGGATTTAGCTTACAAAACCAGTTTAGCAGTAATTATATACAAATAAATGGTTAGATGTATTATATACAAATAAATGGTTATTTGTATATAATTACTGCTAAACTGGTTTTGTAACACAGAACTAAGTTTTTTGGGAAATAAATTTTATTTATTTATTAATTAGCATTTGGGACCGACCTAGGCATAGCCTGTATTTGAGCCCTCAACGCCGATCCCCCTGAGTTACATATAAGTGTTGAAGTTATGTATTTTAATGAGCCCATGTTTAAATGTACGTGCCTAATATAATATAGAAAAAAGAAATTAATTAATAAAAAATAAACTTACAAGCTAGGTAACATAACATGGCAAATGTGAGAACAGTCCTCTCTTTGTGTGAGATGGGGGCGCGCATGAGTGAGTGTGAGAGAATGAATGTTGTTGAACTGTCAAAATGAAGGCCATTGCTACTGTAGTGTGTTACGTAAATACCCCGCAGGTTTGGCAAAGTATTGTTGGTTATCCTATGCTGGTGTGAATCTGTGCCCGGTTATCAGCAATAGGGTGGTTACATGGGATATATGACTTAATAATAATAATCAGCCTATATAACGTTCCCACTGCTGGGACACTGGCCTCCTCTCTGTAAGAGGGAGTGGGCCGTAATCCACCACGCGGGCCCAGTGCGGGGTAGTAGATGTCACATGTCTTCGAATTTTTGGTTCTAGGACATGTTTTCTCACGATGTCCTTCACCGTTTTGAGAGCAGAGGTGATGAAATTATTTACTCAAAGTAAAGCGCCTGCCTGGGTTCGAACCTAAAGCCTACAACTCGTAAGTCAGGGCCGTTGCCACTGGGCCATCATCACTGCTGCATATATCTTCATTGAAAATATTTATTTTTATTACCATTTATGTACACACATATATAAACAGACAATGGTGCCGATTCCCTTGTTCACAAACTAAACTAAATTTAAGTTCAGTGCATCTTTTTCTTTCTATTTCATTAAGAAAAGGACAGAAGATAAAATATTAGTTTAGTCCTGTCAAATTAGTCAGCGACAGACGTAAATTGACGTATTTTTAGTAGCCATGTATTTAATCACATCTAAACTGTCTATGAAGCGTCTTAATTTGACAGGACTAAGCTAAAATTTATCTTTTGTCCTTTTCTTAATGAAATAGAAAGAAAAAGATGCACTGAACTTAAATTTAGTTTAGTTTGTGAACAAGGGAATCGGCGCCATTGAAAAACAGAACAGAAAAAATAAGTACAGAGGTGATAGGACAATAGATACAGAGATGTAGACAGCGTGTGATAGAGCAAAGGAGACAAAAAATAATACATAGAATAAAAAAAAATCACTTAAAAACTAAACAAAAATTACGAGAATATACTAACATAAATTCAAATAAACATACAAGATTTGTATATTCTGTCACCTACTTTAATATAACTTTATATTTTTTCTTAAAGCAAATTTTTTACCAAAGGTACCTCAAACTCTGCCTACCCACAAGGGTCAAAGATCACAAATTTAGCGAGCCCTACCGCAGGATATCCTCAATTCAGACGAACATAAATAGGGACCCACAGTTATGCATAGTTTATGTACCGACAGCGTAACAAGCTAAATAACTAATGATATTTGATATTAGTATCATAATCATAAAGTATGATCTCATAATATATACATACTACTATAGTTTGTTCATTTTGTGATGATACTTATGACACGTTGGCAACAGACGATTCCGGTTGTCATACCTATGAAAATATTCTAGAAATATTGTAAAAGCCATTTTTTTTAAAGTTACCGTGATGTTTCTTACAAGCTAAGTAACTAATGATATTTGATATTAGTGTGTAATCATAATATGTTCTCATAAAAGTACAGACGCCAGCACATCAAGCTACTACAATCTGTTAAATTTCTTTAATAGATTTTCAACTTTATCGCTAAAGCATTAAGGTTCAAGGTTGATTGGGAAAATTTGACAGTTTCGGATAGGTTGACCTGCTGGCGTCTGTACATACTATAGTCTGTCATTTTGCGATGATACTTATGACAAGTTGTCAACCGAAGATTCGAATAAAAAAAATAATCAGGAGTACCTGATTATTTTTTTTATTACTTGTTGATCATTTTTATGATTAGTCAAAGGCGAATGAGTCAATAAAAACGTTATAGTAGTTCAAACATTTGGATCACTAGAATTTTAAATCATAATGTGATGTGTCATCAAAGTTGAAGCGGAAAAGTGGCAACTAACTTTTGGAGGCCATATAATTACGCACAAATTGTAACATGCGGAAATCAAACCTATGATCCAAAACATAATAATTAAACATTGAATGTGCCAATACAGCTGTTATAATCAAAATATAGCCATTTTTTATTGCACGAAAGCACGTCCTAATAATATTATAAACGCGAAAGTTTGTACTGATGGATAGATGGATATTTGTTACTCTTTCACGCAAAAACTACTGAACGGCACCCTAATTGCGTAACACACAATTAATCGGAATCGGTTTCATTTTGACAGTTCAACAACATTCATTGCGTTATTTACGTGTTGAGCAGACAAATTTTTCGAACTTATGAAGCAATGGATTAGCAATTTGCTTCAAAATGATTCAGATTACTATTGATTGTGTGTTACGCAATTAGGGTGCTGATTTGGATAAAATTTGGCACACAGATGGTTTATAACCAGGATTAATATAGGATACTTTTTATCCTGATATTCCCACGGGATGGACACTTGTGCGGGTGAAACCGCGGGGCGTAGCTAGTCAAATCTATGATCCAAAACGTAATAAGTAAACCTTGAGCGCCAATACGGCTGTCATAATCAAAATATAGTCAATTTTTATTGCACGAAAGCACATCTGGTTATAAAATACACTTGAATATAAAAAAGTGCTATAAAACCTGTTATTAGAATTGCGACAAATGTAAATTTTATTGTAGTTTGAGTTCGTAGTAAAAACGTATTTTTTCCGGTGTTGTATTTTTTTATTTGCGTTTTCAACGTCAAATCATTTATTTCAAAGAGGCGCCTTTGAAAGTAAAAATTTACAAAAAATAGAATTGATTCTAGTCGCCCCTTACAAAAGGTAGTTTCGTATGCAGAAGAAGGAGCAAGAAACTCCACCGTTACTCTTTTAAAAAAGGTTTTACAAGGTTTTATATACATTCATTATACAGGGTTATTTGTAAAACACCAGCAACCTCTTAAGAGGTCATTGTACTCATCATTATGAACAACTTTTACTATGGGACCAAAACTGAAATCGCAAAAAAAAAATCAGCTGTTCCCTACATTTGTGTTCGCATAACTCGTCAAAATATAGGGAGCAGCTGATTTTTTTTTCAGGTTTGGTCCTATAGTAAAAGTTGTTCATAATGATGAGTACAATGACCTCTTAAGAGGTTGTTGGTGTTTTATAAATAACCCTGTATAATTATATGTGAAGACGATGCACCTAGATAAAATTACTCTACCACAAAACGTGGCGTGCAAATGGCGTCAGTACGTAATTAGTTGAATAATTAAGTAACAAAGATTTCAAAAATATTGTCCAAGGGTAATGAACCCTTTTTTTTTTGAGGATGGGTAATCATCAAATGACCCCTCCCGCTCTGGGTGGAGCGGAAGGGAGTGTCAGACTCTTACTGACTAAAACCCACCCGTGTTCCTTCCTTAGCCCTTTATGTTCCAGGGCAGCGGTAACCCTTTCGGACGATCCCGCTACCCTGGCAGGAGGGTAATGAACCCTTGGACAATATTTTTGAAATCTTTGTTTAAGCTTCTCTTTATTTAATAAGTAAGTATACTTGGGATTATACGACGAGCTCGTGGCTAAATAACAACAAATATACGGTGATCGAAGGTTAAACTAAGCTTGCCGCGGTCGGGTCGTGGATGGGTGACCATCCATTGTTTATCGACACCGTGACTCGGAAAGGACGTTAAGCCGTTGGTAGTATCGTTCGTAGATCTTTGACAGTCGTTACTGGTAGTCAGAAGCCCAAAAGTCTGACAACCACTCTTACCTAGTGATATCGTGTTACCCAGCAACTGGGTTGTGGAGGTCAGAGAGGCAGTCGCTCCATGTATGATATACCAGTATCTTTAGCTGCATCTGGTTAGACTGGAAGCCGACCCCAACATAGTTGTGTATAGGGTTGCCAGGTCGCCAAACCTAATAGCCGGACAGACCAGCCAGTTTGGCCGGACATTTGGGTAGAAAGGCCGGACACCCTACATTATTGAGGATTTTGTGTCTCAGTATTAATAGGTACGACAAAAAATTTGTATGTAAAATCAAGCTTTTTTGATTAATGTCATAATCAGTCATCAGCGCTCGTTCGTTTGCGAAATGTAAAAACCCTAACAAAAGCCGAACAAGCCGGGCACCGTTTATTTTGACCGGACACGCAATCAAAAAGCCTACCTATGTCCGGCTTTATCCGGACGTCTGGCAACGCTAGTTGTGTACAGGCTAGGCAGATGGATTCAATAAGGATTTTACGGTTGTACTTACCTTCATACCAGTAATACCTCTTGTAATGTTTTGCAACCATACCAAGTTTTATTTATTTGATGTTTTACATTAACTACCGTATTAATATTAATTTCGGATATGATACTAAGTATTGCCATACAACGTGGCAATAATGCCGCCAGTCTCTTGGGTACATTACCAGTCGACAGCGATGTGGATGAATTTTTCGACGCTATATTTTAGTTTGTGTATACTTTTAGTTAAGTTAGGATTTAATTTTCTTGTTTTAATTAATTAATTAGGTGTTCGTTGTTATTTGCTTACTTATTATTTTAATTTACAGAAATAAATAACCTTTTAATTCAGTTCGGATACCAATATTAATATTTTCGGCGCAAACATTTGTTTTGCAGACCATACATTCAAAATTAATGTCAATAGGTCAATGCACTGTCTGTCAGTCAGTAATTTTTTTATTAATATTATTGTCCAGATCGTGAATCTTTGAACCCGTGGTCTAATTTCTAATGTGCCTTAACCGACTCTTACTGCCGTATTCACATAAATTAATGACTGTCAATGAACAATTTAGAATTATCTCGGCTGCCAAATAAGGAAAACAATAATTAAACATGGTTTTTTGGATGAATGTCCAAATTTTTACAGTATTCGTAAGATCAGCAGTGTTTAATTGCGTAACATACTTCTAATGACAATGAGGGGCTTGTGGCTAAGTAATAACAGCCGCACAGCTCGATCCATCAGGTTAAGCTACGCTTGCCGCGGTTGGTCTGTGGATGGGTAACCATCTTTACATACCGAGACTCCTCCGTGCCTCTGAAAGTGCGTTAAGCCGTTGTTCCCGGCTGTCATTCGTAGATCTTTGACAGTCGTTACGGGTCGTCAGCAGCTCGAAAGTCTGACAACCGGTCTTACCAAGGGGTATTGTATTACCCAGTAACTGGGTTGTGGAGGTCGGATAGGCAGTCACTCCATGTAAAATACTGGTATTCAGCTGCATCCGGTTAGACTGGAAGCATAGTTGGGAAAAGGCTTGGCAGATGATGACTTCGAATGACAATCACTTTAATTTTGAGTGTTCAATAATACCCATGGCATTAGGTTGGTACGTAGGAAACTTGTTTAGTAAAAAAGCGTCAGCATCTGTGTTCCCTTCCACATTTAACCCGTCAAAGCAGGAGTGAACAGACATCTTCGGGGCACGTTCGTTACATCATCGACGTCATCCATCGCTTTCCATCAGGCATGATCGAAATTAAGAGCAGGCCAATTTTGTAATAATAATAAAAAAACATTGGCATGAATCTGTCTGAAATCTGGCTGAAAATATTGTCCAGGTAATCGCTACCTGGACAATGTTTTCAGCCATTATTGCCGGCAGTATCTCAAGGTAGTGGAAAAATATGGAGTAATTAATAAACTTACGCCTAGCATATCAGCTTGTAATGTTCCCGCTGCCGGGACACAAGCGTCCTTTCTGTGAGAGAGAGTTCGAAGTTATCCACCACGCGGGCCCAGTACGGGTTGATAGATGTCACATGTCTTCTAATTTTTGGTTCTAGGACATGCCGGTTTCCTCACGATGTTTTCCTTCACCGTTTTAAGAGCAGTGGTGATGTAATAATTTACACAAAGTAAAGCACCTGTCCGGGTTCAAATCTACGACGTACGATTCGTAAGTCACGGCATTTACTGCTGAGCCATTAGTGCCCATTTGGATGTTGCCGGCAATAATATCCCGAGGTAGTAGAGCAATATGGAGCAATTTAATAACTTACTCATACCCATTAGCTCTTCGGCAATTCCATTCAGCAACACTTAGCCATACAAAATAGACGGAGCAATTAGAAGTAATATTGCCAAAGCAATTTAGGCTATTCTTGGCAATTAAAAAAGCTGGACCACTTACCTCCAGCAATAATTGCCGTCTGGCAAATATGTTTTCCAGTGTCCACTGCTAAGTAATAGCTCATTAACGCAAATAAACGTTTTTGAGTGCGGCGGTAACTCCGAGATTTGTTATAGCAGAACTAAAAATAGACTCCTACTTTGTCACAAGATATCTTGGTATCCTTTTGCGTCACTTGGGAAGAGAAGGCGGGACCATCCGTTTGTCTAACGGTATGATTATGGCAATACCCTCGTGATCGTTTATAATGGCATTCTTTAGACTCTTCTTTGAGTAGTAATGGTATGCTAAAGTAACAATGAATGGATTGTGTGAAAGATGATAGATCATAGAATAGAATATAATAGAATAATCTTTAATATAAACATACACATAACATAATCAGCCTATAATGTTCCCACTGCTGGGACACAGGCCTCCTCTCGGTAAGAGGGAGTTGGCTATAATCCACCACGTGGCGTGGGCCCAGTGCGGTTGTTAGATGTCACATGTCTTCGATATTTTGGTTCTAGGACATGCCGGTTTCCCTCACCGTTTTGAGAGCAGTGGTGATGAAATTTACACAAAGCAAAGTGCCTGCTTGGGTTTAAACTGATTGCATTTTCAGATTTTATTATCTGTGGATTGGCGCGCAATTCGAAATTCAAATAAATTTTATTCGAAAGACGTGTTAATGTAATTTCAAATTCAGTCATTTGTATTTAGATAGTTTTTTGTTTTTGTGACATTGTGGTAGTTTTTGGCGCCATGGATAAACTGAAAAATTCCTACAATTTTCGAATATGAGTTCCTACGTGGAAATACCGGTGCGCAAACAACACGAAACATTAACGACGTGTACGGGCCTAACACTGCTTGCATAAACACGGTCCATTATTGGTTCAATCGTTTTAAATCTGGAAATTTTGAGTTGAAGAACGAGCCTCGCGGTCGGCCGGTTACCATTGTTGACAACGACGAATTGAAGGCGATAGTGGAAGCGGATCCAACTCAATCTACGGCTGAGCTTGCTGCGGGCCTTGGAGTTAGTGTCAAAACAGCATTGAAGCACTTGCGTCAAATCGGAAAGATAAAAAAGCTAGATATGTGGGTGCCACACGAACTAAGCGACAAACAGCGAGATTTACGCGTCGAAGCATGCATAGCACTACTGAATCGGCATAGAAACGAGGGAATTCTTAATCGAATGTGTCACACAGACAATCACATGTCTTCAATTTTTTTAGTTAGGACATATCTGTGGACAGGCCATGTTTATTTCACCGAGAGATATTTTGAGAGCAGTGGTGATGTGTAAATGTTGTAATAACATTGTTTTTGTAATACCTTGTACAATAAAGACTAGTCATCATTCTCATTCATATTCTGTCAGTGAAGACTGACTAATGAGAGCCCAATAGCTTTAAACATCATGTTGAACTTCAAACGGCGCCTCGTTCTGAATGCGCGATGTTTTACTTTAAAAACAAATGAGTTCGCTTTCGAATTGTGTGCGCTCACTTGAGTGAGGTGAGCAGTGAACTTTACAGACTAGCCCTACATAGTGACTTAAGACCAGAAGACCAATTATCGTAATTAAAAACGTTAAAAATCTAGTCGCAATCTCATCTCAGCGACAATCAATGTCAAAAATGTAAAAATTAGAAGTATTTTTGACAGATTGAGACTGAGATCAGCGGGGTAATTCTCGTAATTTTAAGAACGTTCACAGTCTGATCTCAGTCTCAATCTGTCAAAAATACGTCTAATTTCCCTACATTTTGACAAGTTTTTGACATTTGTTTGTCGCTGAGATGAGACTGCGACTAGATTTTGAACGTTTTAAATTACGGGAATACGGGCCCAGATTGCGAAAGTTTTTAAAATTACAAGAATTGCCCCTCAGACTGTGAACGTTCTTAAAATTACGACAATTGCCGATTGCACTGTCATAAAAACCTTTGGTGCACTATGACAGTGTCCTAGGTACAGACATTTTGCGGGCTTCTAACTGCATGATATAACGATTCTCTAATAATAACCATATGTATTTATAAGTCAAGACTGATTCTATTCCTAGCTTTGTCGACGTGAAGACTAGTTCTGGGCAAGGAATAAACTGCCCTATAAAGATTGTTGAGATTGTTGGATAGATTTTGTTGGTTATATTGTTGACATATGCAGAGGCTCGTTTACACCACAAAGCACTGAATGCGTTTAGCGTTAAACCTATTTAAATACAGGGTTCGTAAAAATTCGATATTTGTAATAAACAAGGAGACCCGGCAGACGTCGTGCTGCCTGGAAAAGCAGCGCCACCTATCGGGTCCAATTGTGTTTTCAAACCATCCAGGAACTCATTGAAATTCAAATTCACAAAATTTCATCTAAATAGGTAGAGCCGTTTAGGAGTCGTTAGGTGACAAACACACTTACAGAAGAATTATACATATTAAGAAGATGTCTGATATATATCGTGTATAAAGGTAGCCCGCGAAAATCAAATTTTCTTACGTTTTTTTGCCATTTGCTGGTCAGTACTAAGTTGTACGTTGATTAAAATATGATTCGCGGCCGTAACAAATATGTATTTACAGAATTATAATCATTAAAGTCATCAACACAACTCTCTAAGATCAAGTAATCCTACTGAATGACTATTTCATGAAATCTTGACATTTTAGGATTATGCTAACTTAACAAGTTGTATTACTGATCCTAATGATTTATTGATTTGGATTGAACCTTGTTAAATAACTCACAAGCCATCACAACAACCCAAACTAACCACCAACCAACAACCAACTAACCAACCACCACCAACTATAACCAACCACCAATCAACCAATCAAACCGCCAACCATTTTTAATAAATTGCCCAAATCATTGAAAACATTAAATACATATATCTTAAAAGTAAATTGAAGAGTGAGTTTACTAACCAGTTACCAGTTACTAACCAGTCTTACCAACAGTAGTACCGCAAAATGTCTGAACTGCTCTAGAATGATAATGATGTGCACAAATCTACATTCCAGGCTGGCACTGAGAAATTCCAGACGGAAAAACCCAATAACACTTTTGCTGACCTTGGAATTGAACCCAGGAAACATACAAAAAAAAACAAAACTCAATAAAAAATAAAATAATCATTTATTTCTCCAGATCATACAATCCAATTTGTTAGTAGCAACAATAAAAACCCAAAAAAAAAATTTTTTTTTCAAATTAGTCCGAGAATCAGCACTTTTTGAACGTCAAAATTACATAAGACAGTCCCTCAAAACGCCCGCCCATCACCACTTCTTAGTGCTTTAGCTGGGAAAAAGTGGCGAAACAAACTCTTCAGCAGCACAGCTGTCTGTTGAGTAGGAAGACTTGCGACCGCTTGACATAAAGATAAATAATTAACTCGAATAATAAAAACAAAATAGATCTATGGTCACGTGCACAGTACAAAAATAGTCGTCATCTGCACAACGCGACCGTGACAAAAAGGCTTCCACTCAGCATGATGACTGGAAAACTGGAAATCAGCGCTGTGCTGTGGATCCCCACAGCACAGCGCTGATTTCCAGTTATCACCACAAGACTTAGCGGTAGCGCTTGCTACCACTAGACCAACAACTCAGTCATCAGGCATTCATTTCATCATGTCATAACAATATCTTAGATGAATAGTCTTCAGATACAAAGAATTGAATTGCTTGTTTATTTTCTGCCAACAAACACATGTTTGTTCACGAATTACCTACGGAAAACAATGTGCTGTCGTAAGTATTGTGATAACTGAATCTGTAGCCGAGATGAGTTTGAGTGTAGGTAGGGTCGAGAGGAGACCTCAATCAAGCTGTCTCGCCTTTTCCCAACTATGTTTTGGTCGGCTGTTGGTCTAACCGGATGGAGCTGAAATAATGTCCCGACCAATTACGGCCACGGTGGCAATCTTAACGGAGAATAGCCAAGTACGCGGGAAATATTACAGTCCATATGTGTGTGCGTAAGCACAGGTGACCTATGCTCGCTCTGTTCCTTTACTCTCATAGTCCGATGGGACGGCAATCCGACACGACCGGGGAGAGACGGGAGAGACCAACGGCTTACGTGCATTCCGAGATACCGACCAACCACCACCGACTTCCAAACTCCGGGCTGCTATTAAGAAATTCCTAATGGAAAACTCAGTAGCACTTTGCCTGAACTGGGAATCGATCCCAGGACCCCACGCTCATTTGTCGCGTGTGCAAGTACGAGAGCAACGGATGTAGCTGAATACCACTATTAAACATGGAGCGAGTGCATATCCGACCTCCATAACACAGTTACTGGGTAACACGAAACCCCTTGGTAAGACTGGACCGGCTTCTGACTTTCCGTCATGACTGTTGATACCTCCATAACCCAGTTACTGGGTAACACGAAACCCCTTGGTAAGACTGGACCGCCTCCTGACTTTCCGTCATGACTGTTGATCTACGAATGACAGCCATAATATTTACACTCCAGGGTGCTGGGTGAAGTCATATAAGAGTCTCTAGCTGACCAGGTTTTCCTTGCCATTAACCGGGCATAAATCGGGAAAATTATCGCTTCCTGCATGACGTCTGTCGTAACGAGAAGACGCAGATACATACGGTAGCTCTGCATCTAGTCGTAGCGACAAGACGCAGATGCATAACGACAATTCTTTGCCTTGACGCAGCGACGAGACACTGATTCAAACGACAACTCTGCGTCTAAAGGCAGCGGCAAGAGGGACAGTTTCTGCTGGTGCTTAAAAAGGAAAACGAAATTGATTTCTTTGTCCTTTTTAAAGCAAAAATACAAAGGATTGAAGTAATATAACCGATTACGTGCACTGCTAGTACGAATGCAGACCGGTAATGCCTCTTAATTGGATGACATAATTCTCGGGAGACTATCCGACTGGCGACACTGAGTTTATCTCGGACACAGGAGAGCAATTTGTTGGATAATTTATGGACATAAGTCATTTTAAAAGGTGGGCTTGTAATCGGGCATACCTTAGATATTTTTTAAATAAAATGATAGAGTATGAAGGAATTACTATCCCGCAGTGTTTGAAAACTAAGGTCTTCAACCAGTACATCCTGCCCGTCATGATATACGGCGCCGAAACGTAGACACTGACGGTCGGGCTGGTCCACAAATTCAAGCTCGCTCAGCGCGCTATGGAGCGAGCTCTGCTTGGAGTTTCTTTGTAGAATAAAATGAGGAACGAAACTATCCGGAAAAGAACCGGAGTTACAGACATAGCTTACAAAGTAAGCAAACTGAAGTGATAGTGGACGGCCCATGTCTGTCGAAGAACCGATGGCCGGTGGAGCAGACAAGTCCTGCAGTGCGATTCTGTAACCAACTCGCCGTGAAAGCGTAGGTGAAGTGAGCGTGGAGTGAGCTGTCATTCCAACTAATGCTAGGGATTGATACTATTGACAGATCACTCTAAGCTCACTTCACCTAACTTTCACGGTGAAATTTTTACAGAATCGATCGGCTGGAGTGGAGACCGCGTTTCGGCAAGCGTAAAATCTAGACATGCCTGTGCTATTTAACACGGCCGCAAGTGCACTGCACGTTAGCAAATACGTCTAATTGGATGACACAATTGTACGTCTTACTTACATCGGCCAACAGTGTAGCGGTCATTTTGCGAAATTAAATCATTAATCATCAGCTATCTTATATTTTTATGACTTCATTGTCTGATAATAATTAAAGATGACGAAAATATTACGAATTTTGATGATAAGATAATTTCTGAAAAGTCTAAGTGTGCATGTGTGCACTCATATGAGTGGTACGCGTCAGCGACAGAGGTAACTGCACCCATTGACAGCCGTCAACGCCTGTCGGTGGCTGCCGTCATCGCGTGTCAGCGGCTACTGTCAACGCGTGTCGGAGACAGACGTCAATGCGCGTCGGTGACTGCCGTTAGCGCGTGTCAGACAGGCAGTAGCTCCATGTAACATACTGGTATTCAACTGTATCCGGTTAGACTGAAAGCCGACCACAACATAGTTGGCAAAAGGCTAAGCAGATTGGCATAATTTATCCATAATCTACCTTCCAAAACGGAACACAGCAATTCTGTTAAATAATCTGTAAAGTTCACTGCTCACCTCACTCAAGTGAGCGCACGCAATTCGAAAGCGAACTCATTTGTTTTTAAAGTAAATCATCGCGGATTCACAACGAGACACCGTTCGAATTTCGAAGTGACGTTTAAAACATCGTGAGGAAACCGGCATGTCCTAGAACAAAAAAAATCGAAGACATGTGACATCTACCAACCCGCATTGGGCACGCGTGGTCCACTCCCTCTCACAGAGCGGACGCCTATGTCCCAGCAGTGGGAACAATACTTATGGGCTGATTATACTATGAACTATTCTTATAATAGTCATGCCAATACGGGAGGAGGCTGTACTTACTCCGATTGCCTTTCCTGCAGGCCTCTGGGAAATCAGTCTAAGCCACGAATACTGAGATTTTGAAAATGAACAACCAAACAAAAGTTCTAATCTCAGAAACAATGTCACGGTCAATCCCCTGAAGAGTAAGTTAAGTGAAGTTATTGTTTATCAATGTAATAATTTTGTACCGAAAAGTTCCTTTAAAGGAGCTAGTCCGGGGAAGTATTACTTCAGACCTTTCACAGTTATTTTTTATCTCTGACACAAGATACAATAACTGTGAAATATCGGCAAGCGTAGAGTGGGACGCCCCCCAGCTAGATGGACCGACGACCTAAGGAAGCGCGGAGAGCGTAGGACAGGGTGTTGTGGCGCAGCCTCGGAGAGGCCTATGTCCAGCAGTGGACTGCAATAGGCTGAGTTTAGTTGTTACCTCTGACAACAGCAACCCAATCTTAGCTTGTCTATAGCAAAAATAGAAAAAATAGGCAAAGTTTTTTAAAGTTTGAGCAAAAATTCAGTAACGCGGATAGCATTCGCTGACGCGGCCATGAATTTTGGCCATCTCGGGAGATCTCCGCTCATAGCCATAGGTCATAGTGATACAAAACAAAAAAAAAAAAATTTTTAACTGATATTTCAAGTAACTACACTATGACCCCACAAAAAAAAATCATCAAATTTATTTATTTTCTGTTTTATCGTGTTTAGATTAGGAGTTTCACTAGTTAATTTAATTTGACCTTTAGGTATATGAAAGACAAGGAACATGGGAAATGCCTGGACAATGAATCATACTAAAACCTGTTATTAAAATAGATGGGCTTAAAACGAGAATTAAAATGGCTAGATCAACATCTGGAATGTTAGTCACAGAATAATAATAAACTCATTAGAGATTTTTCTTATTTTCATTGTTCTGTCCGTATTTATAGAATGAGGGGCTTGTGGCTAAGTAATAACTGCCACACGGTTCGATCAATCAAGTTAAACTACGCTTGCCGCGGTTGGTTCATGGATGGTGTGACCCCTCCGTGCCTCGGAAAGCACGTTAAGCCGTTGGTCCCGGATGTCATTCGTGGCGCTTTGATAGTCGATACGGGTGGTCAGAAGCCCGAAAGTCTGACAACCAGTTTTGGCAAGGGATATCTTATTACCCAGTCAATAGATTGTGGAAGTCAGATAGGCAGACGCCTCATGTAAAATACTGGTATTCACCTGCATCCGGTTAGACTGGAAGCAAAAGCAACATAGTTGGGAAAAAGCTAGGCAGATAATGATGATGTACGTATACAAAGAATGCGAAATGTCTTGTGGTCGTAATGGCTACTGCTGCGCGTGAAGTCCTCGGTTCAATCCTCAAGCAGGTTTTTAGCGAGGAAATTCTTAGCGGACGCCCGCTTGTCGGACTGCTACGAGGACACGGCGCAACATACGCTGGAGGAGTGCTCAGCTTGGGCCCAACAGCGCTGTGCCCTCGTCGCGACACTTAGTGCGGGTGATCTCTCACTTCCGGCCGTGGTTCAGTCGATGGTCGGAAGCGAAGACGCGTGGGATGGTGTGGCCTCTTTTTGCTAGGAGGTGATGCATGCAAAGGTGGCTGTGGAGAGAGAGCATACCTCTCATTCCACCCGCACCAGAAGAGCAGCCGGGCGTCGAAGGGCGCTTAATGATCTCCGGCCACCAAAAGTAGGGGCCTGCGGGCGGCGAAATTGAATCCGTGTCGTCGCTGGAGCAGTCAGGGTCAAAGAGGTGGCACGCAGTATGCGCGCCTTAATGGAAGAACGTGCGGTCGTGGGTTCGGCCGCACTTTGTGATAGCGCCCGCTAGGCATGGTGGGCTGATACCAGTCAGCGGTGCGACGAATGTACAAGTATCTCCCGGCCCCCGACTCATGGTACTAGAAGGAACAGTGGGGTTTTAGTCGGTAGGAGTCCGACATAACCCTCCGTCCTTCCCAGACGGAGGGTATCCATGAGGATTTCCTCAAGCTAAAAAAAAAGGCCAAGATAGGTACATAAAAGACACTAAACGAAGCCGAGAGCCACTTGTACTCCCCGTCATTGCGATCATTTTTTTGTACTGGACCATAACTGGGAACCTTCTGGTTACGGAGATATTGAAGGTCAAAATTCCATCTTTTACTGACGTTATTACGAAAACAAGTTCTTCAACCCCTGTACTGTAAATAGAAATAAATAAAGGCAGAAGAATAACAATGATACTATATTAATTACTAGCTGCGCCCCGCGGTTTCACCTGCACAAGTTTCGATCCCGTGGGAAAATCAAGATAAAAAGTATCCTCATAACCATCCAACCATTATAAACCATCTGTGTGCCAAATTTCATCCAAATCCGTTCAGTAGTTTTTGCGTGGAAGAGTAACAAACATCCACCCATCCATCAAAACTTACACGTTTATAATATTAGTAGGATGTAATTTATCTGCTGCAACTGAAAATCAGCGCTGGGGCTCTGTTTCGTATAGGGTCTTAGCATTATGCTGAGCGATGGCCGTTTTGTGTGAATGTGACGCATGTTTACTCCCAACTTGTTATTTTTTTTTTTTTGTGTGTGTGTTTATGTTCTTTTTTATACGTCATGTTTGCCGCAAATAAATGCATTTACTTTCTTCCTTTTTTTTCTATTTTCGTTCTATGTTACATAACATCACGCCATGTTTCCACGAAGGATTAGGCAGAGGTGTACTGATGTCTGATAGTACACCCACGAGTCCCATGTCATAGGGAGCGACCCTATTACCACAATTGGGCACAAATTCCAGGCTCCAGGCTGCCCCTGAGAAATTCCAGATGGAAAAGCTCAATAACACTTGGCCCGACTTGGAAATCGAACCCACGACCTCGTGCTCAGCAGTAGCGCTTGCGAACACTAAACCCGTTGGTTTAGTGTTCCAACGAGGCAAGGTTATTTAAAAAAAATTCAGAGCAAAGTTATCGATCTATATGACCAACATATTTTTCCCCGCCAGCGTCGCCAACACCTGTACGTCGGTAGGGGAGAGGCCGGCCACCGAGGAGCTTGGGACTTAGGGGCCATCCGGGTCCCAGCCCCGTCCCCGCTGCTAGTGGTTATGTGCAGCGCATGAGATGGACTCTATGAATGAGAACGTCATGCGCGCATACTACGGGGCTACCAAATGACATAAAAGATTTAAACTTGACTCAATTTAAATTCACCCTAAATAATTTTTTAACTGACAATTTAATAGACAAATGATACTATTACCATTGCCAAATTTCTTGCTGACAAAATTTCTTGTGACTGATCCTGTATTTATGATTTATAATTACAGGATCCCTATCTGAAGACTTAATTTATTTGAATTGTGTCGTATATAATGTTTTATATTGGTAAATTAATAGTGCATTAATAAAGGGTAGATTATTGAGATTTTTGAGTAAGATGTATTATATAAAAATCACACTAATAAATACTTTGAATTTGAGTCAACCTTTAGACTGTTTACTTAAAACAGATTTAAAACAATGTCTGATTGCCCTTTGACATTAATTACCCACAATTAATAAATAATTTATCGATTTGACGGTGGTATTTAATTAAAATATAATTTGTGAAATATAATGCCTAGGTAGTAAATTATTCTGTTGTTTAAAATTTATAGTGATTAATCAAAATCAAAAGTCATTTATTCAAATTAGGCTGAGAATCAGCACTTTTCGAACGTCAAAATTACAAAAGACAGCCCCAAAAACGCCCGCCCTTCACCACTTCCTAGTGCTATCGTTGGGAAAAAGAAGTGGCGCAACAAACTCCCCAGCAGCACAGCTGTCTGTTCAGTTAGAAAATACTTGATTATATACATTATTTGCCATATGTCAGCTAGCTACGCCAATATACTAACAAATATAATCAAAACTATACGTACTCAAGCTAAAAAATAATTAATTAAAATAAAAATAAAAACTTACTACCTAAATAAAAGCCTCCAGGCATAAAGGGCGTGACAGCTTACATATTTATGCATTGCTGGGTTCTGTTCACATAGCTTTTACTAATTAAATAGAAGGGGCTCGTGGCTAAGTAATAACGTTGATCGATCAGGTTAAGGTTACCCAGCTGTCATTCTTGGATCTTTGACAGTCGTTACAGGTCGTCAGAAGCCCGAAATCTGACAACCAGTCTTACCAAGGGGTATCGTATTACCCAGCAGTAACTGGGTTGTGGAGGTCAGATAAGCAGTCGCTCCATGTAAAATACTGGTATTCAGCTGCATCCGGTTGACTGGAAGCCGACCCCAACATAGTTGGGAAAAGGTAGGCAGATGATGAGTCATTAATTAAATAAACAAGGTATGGAAATGATAATCCGCACTAATAATTATAAATGCTCTTCACTCCTTAACGGCTGAAAAGATTAACATTTATATAGAATTAAAATAATATGTAAGGACTCCCGCTCTGGCTCGTTCTTGGTGCAAAGGTTAGCCATTACCATCCAACGTGGCAATGCAGCAAGCGTTTTGGGCACCTTTGCGCCGGGAACAGTTAGGGGCGGATTATTTGACTAGGCTGACGTGTTGTTCTTGTCCTTATATTATTGTATTAAATATGTAAGAAAATAACAACTAATACCTAATTTATACATTTAAAAAAAACCGGCCAAGTGCGAGTCGGACTCGTGCACCGAGGGCTCTGTACAAATTTGTAGGTATGCAACTACAAACTTTACTATTTTTGGATTTTTTTCTTTACTTGTGCTACATGACATTGCTTCTTGCCAAATTTCATGATTCTAGGTCAACGGGAAGCAACCTATAGGTTTTGATTCCCTTGAGAGTGTCAAAATATGCGGCAAAAACGGAACATAAACGCACGTATCTTTTGATTGCGTTGACTTAGAAGTGTGAATTTTTCACTACTTTAAGGGATTGCAGCCTTGAGTATTTGATATTAATTTCAACTTGATAACTCTACGCGTTTCTGAGAAAAAGGGTATTGACTGACGGACAACGAAGTGATCTTATAAGGGTTCCGTTTTTCCTTTTGAGACACGAAACCCTAATTACAAATTTATATCCTAACTTAACTAAAACTATACACAAACTAAAATATAGCGTCGAAAAGTTCATCCGCATCGCTGTCGACTGGTAATGTACCCAAGAGACTGGCGGCATTACCACGTTAAATGGCAATGCTTAGCCTCTGGCCAAGGTAAAAGCCAGCCCTTGGCTCACGGGAAGTGTCCAGCCGTTTCGAGATTTCCTTAAAAAGACCATGAGCACTCGGACCCCACGGCCCGAGGGTTTCAACCACAATATGAAAAGATTTAAATGCAACTTGGCATACAGGTAGACCTCTGGCCTGGTTTAGGACATAGGTAGATTTTTTTTTCTAGTATTTCGTCGCGCGAATGCACCCAGAGAGATGGGCAAAGATCGTCAGTCACTGGACGCCTGAGGGAGGACATCGCCGTCGAGGTAGACCACGATCCGATAACGTATCCAGGGCCAACATGGCCACAGACCGCACAAGACACTTAGGGAGATTTACCCAGCAGTAGGACAAAATTAAAGGCGAACACAAAAAAAAATTGGTACACTCCCGTGGGATAATTTCCGATCTCCATGCAGACGAAGCCGTAAGCAAAAGCCAGTAAAACTAATGTGAGGTTCTTGCTTTCTTCTCTCAACATAATATCGCATCACATACAAAAATTCTTGAAGTAAAAAAAAACAATATTGATGTTTGCTTCAACAATTTGAAGGGTGCCTGAACCGCAATAAAGCCTTTAGATATTCAACAGCATCCGGAGAGAATGGTCCGACCCCAACATGAAATAATTGGGGTTAGCTTGAGCGCATAATACCATAATTGTTTTGCCAACCATTGCCAAAATTGAATATTAAATAAAAGAACTGAACTACTATTCAGTAAAGTTCACTGCTCGCCTCACTCAAGTGAGCGTACACAGTTCGAAAGCGAACTTATTTGTTTTTGTAAATCATCGCGGATTCACCGTTCGAATTTCGTAGAGAATGACATTACTGTTTGATTTTGTAACAAGAACTTTCGCCATATTGAATTTCCTGTGAGGTCATACGGTTTAAGACAAATTCTGGAGCAAGAAAATTCATAAGACCCTTGATTTGTTAAAATTGGTTTTTAATAATTTAGACTGCAGGGTGACAAACTATTTCATAGATTTATACAGAGAGATTCGTAACCCTGCTTTTTGGCATTGCCATAGAAATGTCAAATGGACAACACGAATTTCAATTTGCAAATAACGCATACCAAACCGCACTGGGCCCGCGTGGTGGATTACAGCCCACTCCCTCGCACTGGGAACATTACAGGCCGAATATGAGTGCCAATTGAACTCCTTCTCCTCCTTTAAAGAAGATCCGGTAACATTATAGGTTGTTCTTAAACACACTAATCACCAAACATGGAAATCAAATAGATGATCAAAGTTTTTTGGTATTAGCAGACAGAATGCTCCTGTGGGTACAGTCGACGTAGAGTTGGTGGTAACACTCTGACCTGGGGGCCTAAAAAGGCCATACGAGTACCTCTAATAGCTATTCATTTCCTGAATTCCCAGCAGATCATTAGCAATTCCTCTAATTTTCGTAAAATTTTATTTCATATATGGTGTAAACAATGCCGCATGAAAAAAATAAAAACCGTAATTTTATCGGTAAATTTTTCGTTACAGTTTTTATTAATCAAATTGGCTTTTTATTTTTTATTTCTACAGTTTAAATGTTATTTCATTGTGATATGAATTGCACACAGATCATATTATTAATAGTCAGTTTGTGACCATTTTACGATTTTTAATATGTTGCATATTGTTATCCTATTATGATTCTGCCAAAGTGGCCTTCTTAGGCCCCCTGAAGCTGGCCTAGCGTAGTACGGAGTTTCAATAGTTTACGAGACCAGTTAATACTAGATTAGTTACCCCTGACGTGGCGTCTACTGCAGGTAGGTTGACTGCCCCGTTGGTCTCTTGGTTGCAAGCGCGACTGCTGAGCGTAGGGTCCTGGATTCAATTCCCAGGTCGGACAAAAGTGGGTTGTCCATTAGGAATTTCTTAGTAACAGCCCGGAGTTTGGAAGTTGGCGGTTTAATACCCCCGTGCTTCGGAAAGCACGTAAAACCGATGGTCCTGCGCCTGATCTCTCTCCGGTCGTGTCGGATTGCCGTCACATCGGACTATGAGAGTAAAGGAACAGAGAGTGCACCTGAGTTTGCGCACACACTTGTGCAAAATAATATCTCCTGCGTACCTGGCTAATCTCCGTTGAGGTTGGCCATCGTGACCGAAATCGGTCGGGAGGCTGTTACTGTAGGTACAGACGCCAGCAGGTCAAGCTACCCGAAACTGTCAAATTTTCCCAATCAACCTTGAACCTTAAAACTTTACAGATAAAGTTGAAAATCTATTACAGAAATTTGACAGGTTATAGTAGCTTGATGTGCTGGCGTCCGTACGACTTGTTATCTTCGCTCAGTCGTCTTTTATAATCACCACTGTTGGATAATGACGGCTTGTTATTTAATGCATACGGCATACATACATAAGAGCAGTGGTGACCCAGTGGTAACGGCCGCGACTTACGAGTTGTAGGTCATAGGTTCGTACGCAGACAGACGCTTTAATATCTGTAAATTATTTCATCACCACTGCTCTCAAAACGGTGAAGGAAAACATCGTGAGGAAACCGGCATGTCCTAGAACCAAAAAATTCGAAGACAAGTGGTATCTACCAACACGCACTGGGCCCGCGTGGTGGATTACGGCCCACTCCCTCTCACTGATAGGAGGCCTGTGTCCCAGCAGTGGGAACCTTACATGCTGATTATGTGATTGGCATACAAGGTTAAAAATGAGGGCGATTCGTAAGGTCATTGTGATCAAAATTCTATAAAACTTATTACTAAGAACTTATTAAATGTAAATAAATATTATAAATATATTTCAGTAACTGACAGTCTTACCAAGGGGTACCGTATTACCCAGTATCTGGGTTGTAGAGGTCACATAGACAGTGGCTCCATGTAAAATACTGGTAGGCGGTCTGCTACATCCGGTTAGACTGGTACCCGACCCCAACATAGTTGGAAAAAGGCAGGTAGATGATGATTTCAGTAACTTACAAAAATACGTACTTATTTTACCAACTGGAAAGAATAGACAGCTAATTATTATTTGCGTTAAAAAAGTACTTTTCCTCGTACGTCCATTATCTACTTATGACGAAAGTGACGCTATTTATACCGAGATCGACGTAATTGTGGACGGGTAATTAGTGCTTAAAAATAGGTCATATATACAATAATTTATGGTTCAAAATAGTTTGTCGATCCTGAAAAGAAAAGTGTCCAATGAAAGAATAGGTAACTATGGAATTAACAAATTTTTTTACGGCCGAAATGAACTGTCGAAATTTTCTCAAGCCAAAATTCTAGCCTATTTTTGCTAGGAGCATCGATCCACACAAATTTTGTGTTCATATCTAAGATTACTTAATACGATTACATGGTTACAATGACCAGTAATCAGATTAACCTTACACATAATTTCTCCTCACTCACACATTCGTAACGGAATATGTGTCAACTTTGACATTGGCGAAAATATCGCCCGTGAAACATGGAAACCCTCACTAAATCGTCCAGACATCACCAGGATAGAACAGCGCATGCTTAACACCCATTCAGGAACGTAGCCAGAACGAGACCGCAATAGGAGTCAGAGGGAGACGGCTATAGGATTCCTAAAATTCAGGGAAAACCACTTTGGCTGCCGAACATTATAACACATTAATGTTATGTCATTTGTGCAATTTTTAAAGTCCGTCAACTCGTATACGTCACGGTTTTTTCGCAATTGGAACACTTGAATTCAAATGCCAATATTCCAGTTCGAAATTAAAAGAAAATGCGTCAAAAATTAACCGTCACTTTTTTTTTCTTTAGCAAACGCGGCATCGTTGACGCCTATACATTTGTCGGCCTGTAACTAACTGCATTAGACAGAGATTTTAGGTCACACGAACTGAACAAAACTGGTGAATTAAATCAAGGATAATTTACTTACGTGTGCTGCATCGACCACGGGGTGACATAAAACACTTAAGTCTATGCATTTGTTAGAAAAACCGACGATTTAACATGTAATAACGATTAAAACACACGACACAATTATAACCTGCTAGCTTTACACAACAATTTATTTTTACACTAACTCGGTATGTGGTACGCGGTTAATTTTAAATAATTTATTTAAACACAGTAAGGCTGAAATATGTGTGGTTACTAGTTTCGTGGGGAAAAAAAATCAATTGCAGACGGTCCGTCGGGTAGCCATTTTGTCTCCGACTGGATAAGCAGGGCACTGCTTTGTACGCATGCGCCAAGAGCCGCCCAAATCTCTATGCTCGAATAGATGAGGACAACAGAATATATGGAATACTTGAAACCCTCTTAATTCAATGTTACTATCGTCATTTTTTGAGGCTGGCTGTATTTTTAAAGGAAATTCCTTGTTAGGAAAAAAACGAACGCGCTTTCCGAATTTGAATTTTATTCACGGAGTCTTGTTAGTGTTTATGTGGCAAAAAAATAAATGACGATCGCTGTTAGGCATTTTTTAATGGAAACGGATTTTCTTACCGCCACATATTTTCTACGATTGTTGAAAAATGTAAGGCAGATTTGTAAAATATCTAGAAATAGATCGATTTTCTAAAATGTCAGTGCATAATATTGACATTAATTTCCTATACTTTAGAAATATTAAACTACCTTCATACTCATTTCTGTCTTGACACAGTTCCGTGAAAAGTCAGTCACGCGAAATGTACGCTAGTAGGTACTCGCCGCGAGTATGTGTTTCATGCAAACCAAGATAGATGGCGTTGTTTACAGTACCTATTGGTAAAAATTATATTGTAAGGCAAAATTCAAATATCTATGCGCTACTCGTTTTGATGTACCTATTAATCCTTATATTATTATTTATTTAAGTATCTAAACTTTATTGTACACCAAAAAAATACATAACATAAAAAACACATCAAACACTACAAAATATACAATGGGCAATATATTATGTGTATTAAATAAGGGTTTATTTATAAATCCTATTAAAACTAACACACCAGTTTAATGACCAGCACTTGTAGGTATCTTTATTTATTTATTTATTAATAACCAATTTGTTTTATCTTTCTTTTTCTTTTTACAAAAAAACGTTGCCCCACACTAGGAATTTCTCTTGTATCGTGGGTACGTTTACATTTAAACTCACATACACAAACAGCCAGACCCGGAACAACTACTTGTAGGCCATATAAATATTTGTTCCGTGCGGGAATCGAACCCACGACACGCAGCGCAGCAGTCAATCGCTTAACCACTGCGCCATCCGTGCCGTCAAACGATGTCAAACGTCAACTTATATTAACAGTTTACACTACACATACCTACAAGTTATTAGTCAATATTAGTAATTAAATATGTCATACAATCATAAAATTAAGTAAAATTAAATAATAAAACTGGACAAATTTTGATGACATTAAATGAAATGAAACAAAATTGGTCAAAATTCGACAAAAATAGATAAAAATTAGACAAAATATATATCAGAAAAGTGTGACCATCAACCTGACTGGACCTACCACTGGTGACTCGGTGCCGATACCATTGGGCCATGCCACCAGTTTTCCTATGCTCTCTCACACACGACAATAGGTACTTATCCCATAAGTGGGATCAGTACTTATTATTACGAGCTTCGGGGTTCGTGATAATTAAAACTGCTGATATAAATTACCAAAAATTACACTTTAATTGAACAACACTAATAACAACTCAAACACACTAATTATAAAACACAATTGCATTTAAGTCGCACTTGAAGATCGCTTTCGATGTATTCACTTGTATCGCTTATCCAACTCTGACCCGGTCGTGGCTCATCCCGGCCTTGTATTGTGCCGCAGATAGTTCTAGAAGAAGAAGAAACATCTAGAAGGTTCGAGTACATACCGGCCCCGACTGACCAGATGTTGATAGTTCTAGAAAGTTCTAGCATCGAAATTTCTAGAAGGATCTTGACTATTAGTTCTGCTACTCGATACTAGATGGCGCTAGTGATAACTAATGTCACCATGTACCAGGCATTAATTATGGCGCGCAACACTATTATCTACATGGTACTCACATGATTTGACCAAGATTATGTCTGTACTTTTAAGAAGACGGATCCCTGAGTTTGTTCCGTCAATGTGATTAGTATAAAGATTTCGATATCCTATGTAAATAATAAACAATTTCATTTCGGCTGATAAGTCGATATGCACGTAATTTAGTTGTCACTTTTACATAATGGCGCCCACAGAACAGATAGTATCTGTTCTGTGATGGCGCCGATTCCCTTGTTCACAAACTAAACTAAAATTAAGTTCAGTTCATCTTTTTCTTTCTATTTCATTAAGAAAAGGACACAAGATAATTTATATTAGTCCTGTCAAATGAGATACTCCATAGCAAGTTTAGACGTGATTAAAACATGGCTACTAAAAATACGTCAATTTACGTCAGGCGCTGACTAATTTGACAGGTCTGAACTTAACCTTACTTGATGTAAGTACCTACCTAAGTTATATGTTAGTTAAATATGAGTGCGGATGCATTATAATAATTGACATTTACACTAAATTACATGACTCATCTCAAGTTATTTCAAATAAATATAAACAAACGGTTGTACGAAGTAAAACCAACCACAATATTAGTAAACAAAGATACTTAGCTTGCTTGTGTTTTCAATTCCTAGAAAATAACTGAATGGGCACCATTGCATAAACCATACAGTAATTATTATGTACAGACGCCAGCAGCTGCAGGTCAAGCTACCCGAAACTGTCAAATTTTCCCAATCAACCTTGATCCTTAATACTTACTTTAGGGATAAATTGAAAATCTATTAAAGAAATTTGACAGATTATAGTAGCTCAATGTGCTGGCATCTGTACAGTCACCAAAAGAGATAAGTAGGTAACCAGGGTCGTCGGGTATTTTATTTTTATTTTATTTGTTAGGGACAAAAAACAGTTACATGCCAAGCTTAACCAAAAAATTTTTAATTAGCACAATGCTTAGAATGAAGTTATACATAATCTATTCTATATTTGTGTACACTACACTACTACACATGTAACCCACACCATTGTCAACGAATTCACAAAAAAGAAGTTAAAAGAAAACAGACACAGTGTGCATCATAAAAGACTGTTAGGAAGAGAAATAAAAAATAAAAATAAAAAATAGAAAGATTACACTTAGGAAATTAGTAACTCTATTGCTCTCGCCTTGAAACAATGTTTGGAAACAGCAAACATGTCGAGCTCCATAATGTGAGCGTTATACGCACAGAACAGATATTATCTGTTCTGTGGTTATACGCATCGAGAGGCGACGAAGAGGCACATGCACACCAGCGTTAGTCCTGCAGTGCGATTCTGTAATCATCTCACCGTGAAAACTTAGGTGAAGTGAGCGTGGAGTGAGCTGTCATTCCAACTAATGCTAGGGATTGACACTACTGACAACTCACATCAAGCTCACTTCACTTGAGTTTTCACGGTGAGATTTTTACAGAATCGACCGGCTGTATAGTTGAATATTAGTAAGAAACCGATGGATGTTTTCCAATGAAATTGATAAATTAACAGTTTGTGTTCTTTATTATTTTTTTATTTTTATTAATAATAACAAAATTCTTTATTAATTAAATTAAATTTTATTCGAAAACTTCCATCAGTTTCTTACTAAACTTCAACTATATCCGATGACCCTGGTTACTTATCTGCCGTTTTGCGTGGATGTGACGCATGTCAACCATTTCTTATTGTTTTTTTCTTTATTTTGTTTTTATGTTCTTTTTTGCGTCATGTTTACCGCAAATAAACGTTTTTTCTTTCTTTCTTTCTTTCTTTATTTCCTTTGGTGACTGTACTCCCAAAACGTCATCATCTATATCGTATATCTAGCCTTTTTCCGACTATGTTAGGGTCGGCTTCCAGTCTATCCGGATGCAGCTGATTACCAGTATTTTACATGGAGCGACTGCCTATACGACCTCCATAACCCCGTTACTGGGTCAAACAATACCCCTTGGTCAGACTTTCGGGCTTCTGACGACCCATAAAGATTGTCAAAGATCCAAGAGTGACAGCCGGGAGCCGGGTTAAAGTGCTGTCTCGGTTTGAAAAGATGGTCACCAATCCGCGGCCCGACCGCGGCAAGCGTAGCTTAACCTGACTGTTCGACCCGTGCGGCTGTTATTACTTAGCCACGAGCCCCCTTGACTCATCACAAGCTATTTCAAATAAATAGTAATAACAAACGGTAATATAAAGAAAAACCAACCACAACTAAACGAATGCAGTTTGCTATTGTTTTTAATTCCTAGGAAATAACTTAATAAGTAATCTGCATTCACGATTTATTTGCCAAAATGTAAACAAATATGAGTTTATGGAAAAATAAGTTTAATTCATTCACAATAAAGTTCAGTTTACGCTACAACTTCAAATATTTTATAACATTTTCAATAGCTTGTGATGTGCTAGTCACTCTGAAATCAACTTTATTACCATTAAAATAAAGTTCTCACGAATCGGGATATTTTGAATTTAATGAGAAAAGTGCATGCTTTATAATATTTAACAATTAACACTTCTGTGCGCTAGTGTCCTTTTTTCTATACTTTCGATTTACGATTCGGGCGAGTAAATACGTGCGAATGTTTTATTCGTGTAAAAACCAGCGCTGGGGCTCTGTCTGCATGGATGTGACGCATCTCTTCCCCAACTTGTATTTTTTTTTTGTGTTTATGTTCTTATGCGTCATGTTTGCCGCAAATAAATGTATTTTCTTTCTTTCGAATCGAATAATAAGCCATTTTATTGACCCCGACTGACTTTAAATCAATATAAATAAGCACAAATTCACATGAAAAGTACATACTAAGTGACATTATAAGGAAAATCCAATAAAATCCTACTGTTCCCTATATAAATCAGGATATTTAGACTTTTATCCTGTTTTCATAGTCATGTTTGCTGTTAGGGTGACCAGACTTATGATTTCGTTACGGACATTCTGTAACAGGAGGGAACGCCCTAAAAGAACATAGATACACTGATGTTATTGTAATTTTTTTATGAAGTCAGGTGCGAAAAGCTCAACATACTCAGTCTATAATGGTCCCACTGCTGGGACACAGGCCTCCTCTCTGTGAGACGGAGTGGGCTGCAATCAACGACGCAGGCCCAGTGCGGGTTGGGAGATGTCACATGTCTTTGAGTTTTTGATTCTACAGTCCAAAGTTGGCAGATACTGTCAAGCGACAGGTCGTAAGTTCCGAGTTCTAACCTGGGTGCTTCTTTTTCCATCATATTGAAGTGATAGATCCACGCGCCGAAGCACAAGCAAAATAAGTTAGGTATAATAGAGGAATGAACGGTATCCAACCGCAGCAACTAAATTTATAGTAGAGTAGCTTCCGTCCGCGTGAAATTTCTTGGTCCCCCAACCTACTCCGTCGCATCGCATCGCCTACCAGCGCTATAACTTCATTGTCACTTAGCGTTCTTTTTGACTTTTTTTCTTTGTGCTCGGTTTCTAAGAGTCCTTGCGAGATGTTAAATACCCTAAGCCCATTCTCAAGAATTGGGCTATCAAATACAAAAATATTTTTTCAAATCTGACTGGTAGTTCCAGAGATAAGCGCGTACAAACAAACAAAAAAACAAACAAATTCTTCAGCTGTATTATCAGGAAGATTAGATTGGATAAAAGATAGATTCTGACTTACTGGATTTGCAATGGTTGAGAGCAGAGTTGCTGACTTTTCCTAATAAAAAAATAAAGTTTGCGAACGAAGTCACAAGCAACAGCTAGTAGTTATTATATAACATGTATATCTTTAAAAATTTAAAAGCTAAAAGCATACGATTACCCAACTATAAGCATTACTATAACTTCAGAACACAGTCAAGAGGAGGCGGAGTCTCAATATTTGTCCACAGAAATATAAAACATGAGTTTATAAGTGACAAATGTGAAGATGACAACCACTTCATATGGGTGCATCTAGAAAAATTTTCTCTCGACATTGGCGCCATATATAAACCAGAAAGAACCAATTCGAAAAAGTTCCTCGATACCTTTTCAGATGAACTTCAGAAACGGAAACGAACAATCTTATTCGGGGATTTTAACTACAACCTGCTTGCACCAAACCGATCTACCTCTGAATATACAGATACACTCGTAGAACAGGGATACACCATATTGAATAAAATTGATGCTAAATACTGCACTAGGGAAACTTCAACCACCAAGAGTATATTGGATCATGTATGCACCAGCCTCAAAGATCATAAAATACATCTAGCTATCATAGAATCTGCCATGTCTGATCATAAACAGATCTTCTTAGAAGTCGAGAGGTATACGCCCGAGCCTATTAGAAAAGTGAAATTCCAAGCTATATCATACACAAACTTATATAAAACCGTAGAAGACCTGGACTATAGTAACATCGGCGAGGAATATACCAGGCTAGAGGAAGCAATCCAGACAGCAATCACCAGAAACAAAACAGTAAAAACTAAAATACTAAACCCTCCGAGAACAGATTGGATAAATAAGAACATAGTTAATCAATTAGACAAAAGAAATGAACTGTGGAAAGATTACAAAAATAATCCGAATAACAAAGAATTAGAAGAAGCATTTAAAATGGAGAGAAACAGAGTTTTTGTGAATATTCAAGCGACAAAAAGTAAATATTATCATAAATCTTTCAAAGAATGCGAGGGTAAACCCCTTAAGATGTGGCAATTGATAAATAGCTTGTCTAATAATAAACTAAAAAAAAGTGTTGCTCCCTCTAAATTACAATCATCTACAGGGCTAATTACTGATGAAAAGGAAATATGTGAGTGCTTTAACAACTATTTCTCAGATATAGGTACACTTCTAGCTAATCAGATACTTGCTAAATATCATAATAACCAGACTAACTCTATCACGCTGAACAAAACCAAAAATGCAGCTACTCTTTCTCAGATAGCACCAGCAACGGTAGACGAAATTAGGAAAATAATTGATGACCTGAATTCAAACACCAGCACCGGTATAGACGGCATTAGTGTCAAATCGCTCAAGTGTATAAAAAATCTCATATTACCTAGTCTAACTCAATGCATCAACAAATGCTTGAGCGAAGTCACTTCCCTGATACATTAAAATACGCCAAAGTTACCCCTATTTTTAAAGCTGGCTCCAAACTGTCCCCGGGAAATTATAGACCTATTTCAGTCTTGCCTGTGCTGTCTAAAATTTTTGAAAAGCTATTGCACAATCGGCTCAATCTATACTTAAATTCATTTAACTACCTTTCTCAACGACAGTATGGCTTTAGACCAAAATCCAATACTCTTTCAGCAGCAACAGATTTAATCACAACTATTAAAACTAATATAGACAGGAAACACATTGCTTTAGGGATTTTCATCGACCTAAAAAAGGCGTTTGACACCGTTAGCCATAGCTTGTTATTGAATAAACTTGCCTTGATCGGTGTAACTGGAAATGCTTTCAAAATTTTTGAATCGTATCTGCAGAGACGCCAACAGGTCGTTAAAATAGGTGACAACGTTAGCGCACCTAAGGTAATCAACTGCGGCGTGCCTCAGGGCTCGATTTGTGGTCCCCTTTTATTCCTAATCTACATTAACAATATAGACAAGATAGGCCTGAAGGGGCATATTTCCTTATATGCTGATGACACTTGCCTTTTTTATTTTGGTCACTCAATTGATGCAATAATACAGGACGCACAAGAGGATCTCATTATCTTGGAAAGATGGTTTCTAGATAACCTGTTAACTATCAATACATCCAAAACTAACTATATAATATTTGCAGCTAAAAACAAAAAAATCCAAGATCACAAACCTCTTAGTATAAATGGAGTCAATTTAAATAAAGTTACTAAAGAGAAATATCTCGGACTTATTCTGGATAATCAACTCACATGGAAACCACATATCGAGAAAACCTGTTCTAAGATATTGAGCCTAACGGGGGTGTTACGTCGAATTGTGAGATGTTTCCCTCTTAAGGTCCGCCACACTATTTATAATTCATTGGTGAAACCGCATATTGAATATCTTATAGAACTGTGGGGTTCAGCAGCTAAAACCAACCTAGATAAGCTACAAAGAGCGCAAAATAGAATTATAAAAGTCCTATTTCACTACCACTATCTAACCCCCACACCCAAAATTTACAAAGAAACTAAGCTATTTAACATATCCGATATATATTTATTTAACACATGTATTTTAGTTCGTAAAATTCTTTCCAAAGACATACACACACAAATCACATTTAAAAAGAATATACAGGTGCAAAAACGTATTCTGAGGCGCGCACAAGACTTACATATACCTAGTACTAGAACTAACTATGGAAAAAAGACAATAATACATGAGGGAGCAAAACTTTATAACTCCCTACCAAAAGATATAAAAAATACACAATCGTTATTACTATTTAAAAAACTGCTAAAATACCACATCTTGAAGGGTCATGAAACAAAATAACTAACTTAACACAATACTTAACTAATTTAATTAATTTGCTTCTAGTGTAAACGAGTCTTTAGGTTCCAAACGCAAAACAAAGATAACGAGTCACCGCACGACGACCGCATCAACGCGCCGTACGGCGGTAGACAACACAAAACTCTTAAAAACTTGTAACAATTACCTTCTTGTATTCGTAATGTTAACACTACAAGCTCTGACTACTCCTGGACAACAAAAATGTATAAATTAAGTAATTTTAGTATTTATTTCTGTACAAGTGATTTGTAATCTTTAGAAATAAATGAATTCAAACCGTAAAATTTATATGTACATAGAGGAGCCCTAAAGCCCTTAGGAGGCTAAATAATAACAGCCGCACAGTTACCCTGATTCATCGATCTGTGCGACTGTTATTATTTAGCCATGAGCTCCTATATGAATCAAGTTAAGCTACGCTTGCCGCGGTTGGTTTGTGGATGGGTGACCATCTTCACATACCAAGACTCCTACGTGCCTCGGAAAGCTCGTTAAGCCACTTGGTCTGGCTGTCATTCGTGGATCTTTGACAGTCGTTACGAGTCATCAGAAGCCCGACAATCTGACAACCAGTCTTCCCAAGGGGTATCGTATTACCCAGTGACTGGGTTGTGGAAGCCAGATAGGCAGTCGCTTCTCGTAAAATAGTTAGACTGGAAGCCGACCCCAAAATAGTTGGGAAAAAGCTAGGCAAATGATGATCTTAAAAAATTATTTCTCGACGTAAGCAGTAAAAGAAATTCTATTAACTCATAGTACCCTTAACCGCATAGCTTAAAAAACAAAGCATTGTAAATGCCATTTTCTTTTGTGATGATTCTTTGCAAACCATACCGTAGGATGACGTATTTCAATTCAATCCGGGAATGTATGAGAATTTATTGTCACCGTAGTCGGCCGCCATTTACAGTGTCACTTATAATATTATAGAGGACAGTAATGTTGTGATATAGTTATATATATATTTTTTTTTTGTTGTAAAAATATTTTAATAAAATAAAAATGTTAATCATCCTTTATTTAGTGTTTTTGTGTTCGAACTTTTTGTTTATTAAATCTGAAGGTGAGTTTGTTGTTTATTTTTAATTCGATGAAAATGTCGAGAGAGACATGAGTTAATAGGTAAATAAAATCGGTTTATGGTTTGTGAGTGTTTGTTTTTTGGTTTAACAATTCAGAGGGTGAGTTTGGTTTTCTTTGTTTATTTAATTTATTTGGTTTTAGAAGTGTACATAATTTGGAAATAAGTATGTACGTCAACGTAGGGTCCTCAAAACAAGGCAATTTATATAGGTACTTACGTGAATACGGTATTCTATCTGTGAACAACACCATTTTGCTCCAATTATTATTTTCATTGATTTTATTGTATATTTTATTTTTTCTCTCTGTTTGTCTCTGCATCACCCAAAGGTTGACTGGTAGAAAATGCCTGTGGCATTAAGTCCATCTCTGTACATATTCAATAAATAAATAAACACTGCACTTTCTTTTCGGCTTCTGCCGATCGATTCTGTAAAAATATCACCGTGAAAAGTTAAGTGAAGTGAGCTTAGAGGAGCTGTCAATAGTGTCAATCCCTAGCATTAGTTGGAATGACAGCTCACTCCACGCTCACTTCACCTAAGTTGTAACGGTGAGATGGTTACAGCATCGCATTTTCAAAAGCTTTTCTATTCTGATTTTTTTGAGCATAGTTTATGAAATAATTTATTGTAATATACGAATTAGTAATAATAATACGATATTACTCATGCGGGCAGGAAAAACCCTGCAATATACGTATAATCTAATATCACGGCCTATTTGCCAAAAATGTAAACAAATATGAGTTTATGGAAAAATAACTTTAATTCATACACAATAAAGTTCAGTTTACGCTACAACTTCAAACAATTTTATAACTTTTTCAATAGTGCTAGTCACTCTGAAATCAAATTAATTGTTATTAAAATAAAGTTGATATTTGTTTAACTTGAAAGAACGTCAATTTGAAACATAAATAAAATTAAACAAATTAAGTAAGGTAGGCTGCAATGGGAAAAACCTTTAATAAGAAATGATTGAAAACTCATCATCTGCCTAGCCTTTTCCCAACTATGTCGGGGTCGGCTTCCAGTCTAACCGGATGCAGGAACTAGTCTTACCAAGGGGTATCGCATTACGCAGTAACTGGGTTGTGGATGTCAGATAGGCAGTCGCTCCATGTAAAATACTGATATTCAGCTGCATCCGATTAGACTGCACCCTAACTTCGTAACACACTCATAGTCTGAATCATTTTGAATAATATTGCTAATCCATTGCTTCATCTTTTCGAAAGAATCGTCTGCTTAGCAACGTAAATAACGCAATGAATGTTGTTGCACTGTCAAAACGAAATTCATTGGGAGACTACCCAAACGTACTTGGAAAAAGTTATAATGATGTATGTATGCCAAAATTCGTAGCCATAGGGTTACGAATTCGTCTGCTACGAGGCTACGGCGTAGCAATGAAGGTCAGCTAACTACCACCGCGCTCGTTGGCTGACATTTCTTACCACAGCGTGCGGTATTCTAATACGGGTGGCAGGGACATCGACGCGCAAACTGTAACCATGAATTTAGCACATGATTCTAAATACTCGAGTAGAAATTTTTAGTCTGTTAAAAAAAAAAAAACTGCTGGCTCAAAGAAAAGTGCAATACCAACTCGGTCAAAATGTATGGAACAGCGATTGTGTTTTTTTTTTTTTTGTAACCGTCCAATTTCAACACAGGAGGTTCCGGCCAGAATCACGTACCTACGTGTATGATTTTCAACTTTATCGTTAAAGAATTAAGGTTCAAGATTGATTGAGAAAATTTGACAGTTTCGGGTAGCTTGACCTGCTGGCGTCTGTACTGAATCCACGGTAACAGAGGGGCAATTCTCGTAATTTTAAGAACGTTCACAGTCCGATCTCAGTCTCAATCTGTCAAAAATACCTCTAATTTCCCTACATTTTTGAAAAGTTTTTGATATTGATTGTGGGTCAATTTTAGCCGTTTTTAATTACGGGAATTAGCCTTCAGATAGGCAGTCGCTTCATGTAATACTATTCAGCTGCATCCATATTCCATATAGGCTGCACCCTACTCACAATTTAAATCATTTTGAAGGATATTGCTAATCCATTGCTTAATATGTTCTAAAAATTCGTCTGCTCAACAACGTACATAACGCAATGAATGTTGTTGCACTGTCAAAATTAAAGATGATGATGATTTGACATTTTTGACAAGTTTTTGACATTAATTGTCGCTGAGATGAGACTGTGACCAGATTTTGAAAGATTTTAATTACGAGAAAAAAAAGGGGATGTCCTGTAGTACATTGGATTCCCGTGATCAATTACCAATATTTATAATTATTACCTACATAGTGAACCGTGACGTATTTGATTGGTAATAGGAAAACCATTGTTTTGTGGTTATTACTTTTATTGTTCCAATATATACTACATTTATGTCATAATGTGATTCGGTATTTTCCTTAAGGCGATGCGAGTTGTTTGACATAATGAAATCTAAACCACCACGCAAAATTAGGGACTGCCAAATTATTGCAGTTTTCAAAAGAAGAGTGAAAGGACACTATCTGTCCACTTCATCATAGCTGTGTATGTATTTATTTTTTTAAGTATGATATTATAATTATTACCATCTATATCTATATCTATCTATATCTATATACTTATAATAAATCTGTAGAAGTGAAAATTCTGTACATTGAAAATATCAAAAAAATAAATGGCAGGGGGTGTTACAAGACCGACACCGAATCCAAAAATGTGATTAAAAAATTTTTTGTCTGTCTCTCTGTCGGTCTGTCTGTCTGTCTGTCTGTCTGTCTGTTTGTTCAGGTATCACGCAAAAACTACCGGTTCGATTACGTTGAAACTTGGTATAATTATTCTTTAATATCCTGGGCACCACACTGGGTACTTTTTATCCCGGAAAAATATATACAATAAAAAACAAACTTAATTTTGCGGTTCGGTCCCTAGACCCGATTACTGTACCAACCGCAAATACTTAATAAGTTTGTCGTAGGTTAAGTCACCGCAATGGAGTTCATTTTTATTTCTTTTAGTTTTTAGAGTTATTTAGGTTTATTTTTATATAAATCGTAGGTATAGATTTTAATTTTAAAGTATAGGTAGTATATTTGATAGTGTACGTAGTGACCGTAGGTTATTTTATAATACTGTTAGGTAGGATTAGTCATTCGTATAGATATTAGTTTTTAGGGATTTTGCTTATTTATTGAGTTTAGATTAGTTATCATCAGAAATAGGTTTATTTAGGTAGGTAGGTATTTAATTTTCTGTTATTGAGTTTTTTTTTTTTTATTAGGTAGGTACTTAGGTAAAGATAGGTATCATATAGGTACCCTCTTAATCACCACTAATGAGACACAATTGGTTTTCTATTGTAATTAGCCACAAAGGGCCCGCGAGATAGATGGCATTTTGGGGAAGCACATAGGTACATTTTATCCTGTTAGCACGTTCCCGTGGGATAACTTCCGACATCCACGCGGGCGACGCCGCGGGCAGAAGCTAGTTCTAGTAATATTTGTTTTAGAAGTATTTATGTATGTTTATTTGTATGTATGTTAGTATATTCTCGTAATTTTTGTTTAGTTTTTAAGTGAATTGTTTTTTTGATTCTATGTATTATTTTTTGTCTTCTTTGTCTATCACTCGCTGTCTACATCTCTGTATCTATTGTCCTATCTCAGGCATGCTGGAAGAGATTTCTTATGAAATAAGCATCACCTCTGTAACTATTTTTTCTGTTCTGTTTTTCAATGTCTGTTTATATATGTGTGTACATAAATGGTAAAATAAAATAAATGAATCTATACTAATAGTATTAAAATTATTATTAATGTTATGAGAGCGGTGGTGGCACAGTGGTAACCCACACGATTTACGAGTTGTAGGTCGGTTCGAACCAAGCCAGGCACTTTACTTTGTGTACTTTACATCACCACTGCTTTCGAAACGGTAAAGGAAAACATCGTGAGGAAACCGGCATGTCCTAAAACCAAAAATTCGGACATATGTCACATCTACCAACCCGCAAGGGGCCCGCGTGCTGGCTTACTCCACCACGCGGTTACTACTTGTGGTCCACTTCTCAGTGGCGTGCATTGCATATAGGCATAAAAGCAATGCCTACCTCGATAAATCGATAAACCATAAGCCTGTCAATTACATTTTAATGTGTGTTTCCCACAATTAAGAAACTCACTAAATTTTCATACCTAACAAAAAACAAAATCTTCATACAAACTCGCGCGGCAGTAGGCAATCGCCAGACGGCCTACTCGGCTCCCGTACTATTCGCACATTGTCATTGGTCTTTACTCGTTCAAGTTAATTACGACGAAATGACGAAATTAAATTCCTGCCTACCTATTCTGAAAAGCAATGCACTTCCTCTCACATAGAGGAGGCCTGCTCTAAAACAATACACATAATACTAAATTGTATTCCGATTTTCATATTTCCGCCTTCATAGTGGTTGGGTTTGTCATTGAGTCATTGATGGAAGAATCTTTTTTTGATCAAGATAATAATTATAATAAATAAATAACAAAAAAAAATCAAACACTACAAAACATACAATGGAAGGCCTTATCGCTTTCTGCGATCTCTTCCAGGCAACCTTGGAATAGACAATGATTTGCCTGGACATAAAATGCTGCTCTCGTTAGAGTAAATAATACCGAAGACTCGTACCGTTTGAAGACCTTGTCTTAACGAAAGTGATCACAGCGCGAACACGCAACCTTAGCGTGGATTTTTAACTAATGAGTGACTTAAGGTCTATCTACACATATCAGGGCCGTGTCCGGGACGTGGACGGATCGTGCTCCGGCAGAGGCTCACGAAATATCGCTGTGTACATTTTATATGAACTCGTTCACACACGTCCGTGTCCGGGACGGCGACGGAGCTTCAGTGCCTGCCTTGTGTGTGCCACGGCCCTGTCACGTCCCGGACATGGCCCTGATATGTGTGGATAGACCTTTATAGGAAAGCGAACATCGCGTAATTCGCGCGACTGGTCGCTTAGATCAGGACTCGGGGTTACTCTGCAACAGACATTTCGGTATTAATTGTTTCACTCATAATCAGCTTATAATGTTCCCACAGCTGGGACACACGCCTCCTTTCTGTGAGATGGAGTGGGCCGTAATCCACCACGCGGGCCCAGTGCGGGTTGGTATATGTCACCGTCATTAATGACGCCGTCTGCAATATTGAAGTACATTTAACAGCGCATCAGAATATTACCAACTAAAAACGTAAATATTGTGTTCAAATTTTAAATTATATGTCTTAGCCACTCTAACGTCCGGGCCGCGCGACCGTTTATCTCTCTAACGTCCAGCTGCGCGCGGCGTCCGAACCGCGCGCGACTCGCAAGTTCGTCGTAACAAAAAACCTATATAGCTACTGAACCGTAATGGCTAGAATAAAGAAAAAAATACCAAAAAAAAGATTGAAGAATACTGATCAATCTTAACGATTTTTTTAAATCGTAAGTTATAATCTTTGATACAAAAAACCGGGTTAAACATGTAATTCAGAAAAAAAATACACAATTATTTCTACCTTTTTAGAATATAAGGCACAACTATTGCATATTTTATCAATAAAATATTTTTACAACAAACTAGACTTATTACCCTTTCTTCTGATGTATATACGATTACATTCGGTTAACTCTAAGTATTTTAATTAAATCAAAACAAAACACTACTCCTCGTAATTTTAATTTTAAACCTGAGGAACACATTGACATTATTATGGAATCTTCAGTGAATTTAGTATATTTCTCTTTGAAAAATGTATTATTTTGCTTATTACGAAATGTATTTCGATATTTTATATACTATTGTAATGCAAAGTATGTAAAATATGTATAAACAAAACTAAAAGTGGCCGACACCATACGACCGGCCATTTTTTTCGAAACAACAATCGTTTGAAGTTAAAAGTAGACTAGATTTATCAGCTAAAACTGTGATATTTATACATCATCGTAAAGCACAAATCTTCTAGTTTATTTTGATGTATAACACTTGCAAGATAAATAAAACAAAACTGTAGTACTTACGACATAATTGTTGGCACTCACAAAAACACTTCACAACACGCGCGTCAAACGAGTCAACTGAACTTAAAAAATTATATTTTGTTTGTCAAAGCTTATTACACTGCCATCTCTATTTTTTTCGTCGAACTATTTATTCAACTGTATAGATAATCTGTCAAAACTCACCAAGCAAGACCGTATTTTAAACTAGAGGGCGTTAAACACAACTCGTCGCTTTGGATACTATAGTATCCATGGGCGTATGACGCTACTTTTTTCTTGGATACCGTACTATCCACGGACGTCAGAGTGGTTAGGAGATATTAAGGTGTTTGTCGGCATTTTGTGGGTGGAACTTTTTCATTGCTCGGCAGTGTAGTTGGATTTCATAAATTCTTTTTGCTTTTAATCAAAATTTAATAATAAAATTAAAATAATAATCAATTTATTTCAGGCAACTAAGGCCCATAGATAAAATGTACAAAATAATCTTATACGATAGTAAAATAATACATACAAAAACCTTATTCTACAAATTTATTAACTACGTTGGATCGGCGACGTACTACGCTGAGTCGAGCTGTCATGTAGCCTTCCGCGAAAACGACGACCCAAGTAGCATTGCAAGCTGTATACAAGCTGTATTTAAGTTGGTTTTTATACTAGAAGCTGCATATTCAGGCTGTATATAGGCTGTTTAAGCGCTTAAACAGCCCCTGTAAGTAAAAAAAGGGCCCATATTATACAGCTTTTGTCGTTATTAGAGCTGTATAGTAGCTGTACAAGCAAAAGAGAAGCTGTACAATAGCTGTATTAAAGCTGTTATTCGGTGTACAAAGAAACCATTATACTACAGATATTATCTTATAATTCTTTTGTAACGAAAAGTGTTCTAAATAGGTTTTTGAAACAAAACTATTTTCGATGACATTATGCGTGTAGTAGAAATGGCGACACTATTATTTAATATTTATTACTAGAAGTAAAAGATAACCGTAGATTTGTATATCTGATGTTGTTATTTGGTGAATTGAAAGTGCAAATTAAATTTATTGTGAACCTGTGTATGTTTTCCTTCAAAATATTCACGCGCCAGCAAAATAATCGAGCTGACATAAAGAAAAATACTAAATACGGTAAGTAAATGTTTGTTTTTAAGGTTAGAATAAAAAAATAATTTTAAAGTAATAGATATAAGGGCACAGTGATCATTATTCAAGCTGATTATCATGATGCGGCTTAAGATTTTGTAAAAAAATCCTATAATTATACTTTAAATTTTGTTATTAAACATTCGAAAATGGCGACAATTAGCTAAGCAGCCTACATAATATTTGGAGAGTATTATAGTCTGAATAGCTGTAGTAAGTAAGTTATGGATTACATTGTACAGCTATTGGCTTTTAATCAGCTGTATAATAGAATATGTTTATTACTTAGGCTGTATATTAGTTCTCTATGCATAACTTATAATGCTCTTTAGAGTTACGCTTAAAGAAATGAAAAACCCTGAGCTCAAAATTACTTTGATCCGTTCCTCACTTTATGAATAATATTTTATTAAAACGCACTTGTGATTTGGCAGTATAGTTCTCCTACACACAAGCCTAATGTTTATTTACTCAGGTAAAAAAGTTGAAAAATTGTTCCAAAAATTGTTAATTTAAACTAAAATATATGTTAACTTGCTATATCACTGTTTGATTTACTCGCAATCGAAGTGAAAAGTAGAGTTTATAACTCGTTCATATAAAATACATTGTTTTGTATGAACATTATTATACCTAAGTAAACTTATTGCAAAGTATTATTAGTGTGTTGTGTATGTTATATCTGTTTTACTTTATTTTCAGGAAAATATGCCGTTTAAAATCATAAAAACGTCTTGAAAAATTCTGTGAAGAGGAAACTCAGTAAGAATGAAAGAGCAACTAAAAGGATGAGAACCAAAAAAGATGCGCTTAAAAAAAATATAGCTGAAAATGAATCAGATCAGGGAAATCGAGAGGAATCAAAATAAAATGGATACAGGTGAAAAAGGTAAAATCGACAAAAACGCTACAGGCGAAAAAGAAATTATTGAAGAAGAGGAGGAGGAATCTCTTTGTTAGTTTTACAATAATGAACTTTTATAGGGTGATCTTTTCAAGAGGTTAATTTACTTTTTAAACCTTTCATAGAGAAACACTTAATAATCATGTTAATTTGATTGTCCATTGTCCTTAAGTCACAACGTTTATGTAAATGTTATTTGTTATTAAATTTTGTTTATACGAGCTTGTTAGTATTTAAGAGAAACACGTAATCTCGTGGCTGTGGTTCTCCCGGAGACAAAAAATTCTATAGTTGTTTTTGTAGCCTTCCTAGTCATGAAAGAGGAGAATCTTCCACCTCTGAAGTGGAGACTAGGAAGAGTCATCGCCATACATCCAGGTACTGATGGAATTGTCCGGGTAGCAGATATAAAGACCTCTACTGGAGTCATCCGGAGGGCCTTCAACAGGATATGCCCATTACCAGAATCGAAGTCTGGTTGAAAGCTCGACTTTCAACGCTCGGGGGAATGTTGGAGCGCCTACGACATTGATCATAGCTCTAAGTGTTTCGTCCTACCTAAACTATGTATTATGTTTTTGTTATGTGCTCGTACGCACATCATTCATGTGTCACTTTTACTTGTTATTAAAAACTCATACACGTTACATGTGCCTGTTGCCTTTTTATTTAAATCACACTAATTTTCGCACATAATGAAAAAACTTCATTATCAGGTTCCGAAGGTTGTCCTAAATCTACACATTTGATATAACTGTTATGATCATTATTATCACTGTTTAATGTTTTTGCTACGGAACCTTCTTCGTTGGACGTCGATGGAATTGACGCTTGAGGGTTAGGTTAGGTTAGGTTGTCCGATTTATTAATGATTCTCTTGCTTCCTCAATAAATGATGGTTCACTATCATAACTGTTACTTGGTTGATAATTTGTAATATTCAAATATTCCCTTTCAATCCTCCTCTTGACTGCACCAGATCTTTTTCTTTTTTTCCACATGTTGCATTTCTTCACAGTGAAAACATTAATTTTATTCGTCATGCAATCAAGTGACTGTGTCAGTAATACAGACTAAAGCTGTACTATAGCTGTCATTTATTTTTTTAGTTTTAAAACACCCTCATAGACAGAAGTCATAAAACCACTGTATTTACAATAGTGTACAATTACGCCATAAAAATAAGCTTGAGAACGGAGTTTGCATACACCATTGTACAGAAACAAGTATCAAGTGATACTGTAATAACACTTAGAGTTGTAATAAGTAAGTGATCACATGTAAAATACAGCCTGTATACAGCTTTAACGATGAAACCAGATTGAGGTGTCACAAAATACTTAAAGCTGTATAGTAGAATTTTAATATTCTGTTTAAGCACCCCAAGCTTACGCAGATCCCTCAATAAAGATTTTATACAGTTTGAGCTGTATAATAACTCATAAATCACTCTTATAAAGACAAAAGCATTTTATAACACTCTTGTACGTCTCTAAAAGAACTCTAAGTTCTAAATAGGTTGGTATATTGATGTTGAAAACGCTTGTGTGCTGCTTGGGGATACACGACACCCATCGGCCAAAATTCCTCCTTCATGAAAGTCTCCAGATGGTGAGTCGAAACCCGCACCACAAGAATAACCAATTTGATAGCCTAATTCTCGAGGAAGGGTATAGCCTTTTTAACATCATGCTAGCCTTTAAGAGCCGGGTCAGAAATAACGCTAAGCGAAACGAAGTAACGGCGCGGGCAGTCGATGTGACGTGATGAGACGGCGGAATCAGGTCATAAAACCACTGTATCATTTTAATTATTTAAAAAAAATAATTGAATAACTATAATAATTGTAAATATCCTTTTTGGCTTTGAAATAAGTAAAACCATTAATGGTGCATGTTGTGTTAGCCTGTGAGTAATTGTTGCACTTATAAATGTATTAGGAACTTATTTGATAAATGTATTTGTATACAATTGTTGGCTAACCTAAATAAATAAATTACTGAAAAGTGATACTATTTTATACCACAATAACGTAATAATAACTGCAGTGATTCATACGAACACATGCTTTGTATGATTCGCGTTAATGCACTGTGGATATACCTATTCGCTTGTTCACTTAAGAGGTATGACGAACAGGGCTTAAAGTTCGTCATCCTCCATAGAAAAGGGAGGATTCCCCGACCAGATGGGTCAACCAAATTAAGTCATTTATTCCAATTAGGCTGAGAATCAGCACTTTTTGAACGTCAAAATTACAAAAGACAGTCCCCCAAAAACGCCCGCCCTTCACCACTTCCTAGTACTATCGCTGGGAAGAAGAAGTGCCGCAACAAACTCCCCAGCAGCACAGCTGTCTGTTCAGTTAGAAAATACTTGATTGTATACAATACTAGCTACCTATGTTCAGTTATTAACATTACAAGACCAGAACATAAAATTAAATTATTTGCCATATGTCAGCTAGCCACGCCAATATACCAACAAATATAATAAAAACTATACGTACTCAAGCAAAAAAATAATGAATAAAATTAAAATGTAAATAAAAACTTACTACCCAAATAAATTTTTTTTTTATTACAATGACATCAACGGTTCTGGAGTGGCGACCGCGTACCGGAAGACGTAGGGTTGCCTCCCACAAGGTGGACCGATGACCTTGTTAAACCCGCGGGAACCCGTTGGATGCGTGAAGCACAGAACCGGTCGAAGTAGACGTGCTTGGGGGAGGCCTATGTCCATCAGTGGACGTCTTTCGGCTGATTTTGACATTTTGACAGTTCAACAACATTCATTGCGTTATTTACGCTGCTGAGCAGACAAATTTTTCGAACATATGTATGATACAATGTATTAGCAATATCCTGCAAAATGATTCAGATTGTGGTTAATAACGTGTAAGGTTAAGGGTTTGTAGTGAAACTTTATTCATCTCTTAAACAAATTGCAAACTATGTAGATGTAAGAACTATGGATTCGTTTGTTATAATATTATGATGTTGACTTGAAAGCGCATGGCAGTTGAGAATGTGTCATGCTCACTTAAATGTCTCACTGGTGGTTGCGCGTGTATTGGATCATTCGGTTCCCTACAAAATGGTTGAGCTGGGTGGTGCTGATCCACGCGTCATGTTCGTGAACGGGCGCCGTCGGTTGAGACTGGTCATATCTTAACTGCCAGGGCTCATTTTCAATCTTATATTTTGAATTGTTTCTTCATTTGATTTTTTTGTTTTACATTATTCTCACATATCATAGAAGCAACAAGAACAGTGTACCCAAGATTTTGTAATATCTTGATTTAAAAGAGTGTCCTTGGAGTTTCTTGCCCGTTCTTTTCCGTAGAGATCTACGTTTTGGAATGGGCAACTAGCTTCAACTTTCTGACTAAGTCACCACAATCCAAAAGTGCCTGTGAATGGTTTAATTGAAATAAATGCTTTGAGTTGAGTTGAGGGTGCTGGTCGTACACACACGCCGGTTGCGAATACTACGCACCTGACATTTCTGAAGAACATCACCAATAAGGTCACTATATGTCTGCCTCGGGCATAGGTTCGCCATGCGGGCGATAACGCCCCCTCGTGGGCGTTTGAGACTTTCCGGGAGCAATAGAAGAACCAGAGAAAATTATATATCATTATCTTACGACTATATAATATTACACGTTTAAATACAAGGTGTTGTATTGCATCCTCGTCAAATTCAAGGAGGTAACTATGCTAGTGATTCTCGACACGAATCAATAACAAAATAAGTAGGTAGGTATTTTTTTTTCTAATTTTCGGAAGTCGTCATATGTGTGGGACACGGATTTTAAAACGCGGCCTGTGTGAGACCGCGTTTTAACTGCCCTTTTACACACACATAAAAACGCGGCCGCTTATACGATACCATAACGCGATTCTGTTCTTTCAAAGTGGTGTATTTTGAAATACTGTCAAACTTAAATAACTAAAAAATCAAGTATGTATTCAATATTTACCAGGGATCGTACCTAATTTTATTTAATTATTTATGTCTTTAATAACAGCATCCTGAAATTTGACGAGGATGCAAAACAACAGCTTGTATAATCGTGGCAAAAGCTGTTCCTGAGTATAAAAAAACCGGCCAAGTGCGAGTCGGACTCGCCCATGAAGGGTTCCGTTACGTTACGATTTATGACGTATTAAAAAAAAACTACTCACTAGATCTCGTTCAAACCAATTTTCGGTGGAAGTTTATATGGTAATGTACATCATATATTTTTTTTAGTTTTATCATTCTCTTATTTTAGAAGTTACAGGGGGGGGGACACACATTTTACCACTTTGGAAGTGTCTCTCGCGCAAACTATTCAGTTTAGAAAAAAATGATATTAGAAACCTCAATATCATTTTTGAAGACCTATCCATAGATACCCCACACGTACGGGTTTGATGAAAAAAAAATTTTTGAGTTTCAGTTCTAAGTATGGGGACCCCCAAAATTTATTGTTTTTTTTCTATTTTTGTGTGAAAATCTTAATGCGGTTCACAGAATACATCTACTTACCAAGTTTCAACAGTATAGCTCTTATAGTTTCGGAAAAAAGCGGCTGTGACATACGGACGGACAGACAGACAGACAGACAGACAGACAGACAGACAGACATGGCGAATCCATAAGGGTTCCGTTGCCATTTGGCTACGGAACCCTAAAAATGGGGGTTCTAGAAAAAAATATATTCTGAGATTTCGTATCTAGAAAAAAATATTTTCGAGATTCGAGAACCTCTGGCCTAGGGCGTCCCCTTCCCGCTGTTCAATCTAATAGTAATCTTTCTATTACAGATACTGCCAATATGACTATAGACATTATAGCCGGTCAGAACTGTACTATCGACAGCGACTACGCTTTCACGGACGGACAAACTGTTAATATACATATCACAGCAAATCAGGTCATTAACGAAGGCTGGTAAGTCCTGTTGCCTTGAGAAGGAATGTCACTACTCACCTGGGAGCTGAAAGGTCACTTGGAACGTCACTCAAGTGAGCGCACACAATAGGGTATCTGATTACAATAAAAAAATGCTAATAGTAAAAAAAAAATGGAGTAGTGGCTTTTGAAGTTATGGCTTTACCTCACAGGCGCGATAAATCGGTCGATAATATCGGATGCGTTATTGCGATAGTGCGTCCTGATTCCTTGCCACATAGCTGCGTTTTTATCGTCAGATATTTCTAAATTGTGCGTGTAACCAACACTATAGCCCCCCGCACCAAACGTTACTACGTTATTAACGCAGGTGTATGTAAGATCGTATGCGTCCTAATACAAAATGTTCTAAGAAAGCGTATCGTAATATCGCAGGACGGAGAGGAACGCAAGCATCCTAAATCTATTGCGTTGTTATCATCTCAGCAAATTGTGACTTCGTGGCCGTCCTAATATAAAATATACTGAAAACAGATATATCGCGATATCGCATCCGATATGATCAAATCAAATCATTTATTTCAAATAAATATTCTTAAGTAAATTTTACACAAGTCAAAAGTACAAAATATAATAAAAATAAAACAAAACAAAATCACAAACTACAAAAAAAAAAATTGCTGTCCTTATGACGGAGAACCTTTACTGATTGGCGCGAAGTTACTATGGCGCTTCTGTCTTGTGACGTCAAATGCTAACAGTGCTATCTCTGTCTAGCATAGACTTTAAAATGCTCAACACATCGCCACTTTTTGCGATATTAACAAAAAAACTGTTTTTTTTTTCTAAGCTTCCATTTGAAAACGACTTCATTTCTTTTTAAAGTAAATCATAGCGGATTCACAACGAGATACCGTTCGAATTTCCATGATGTCTTGCTTTCGGTTTTTGTGCGGTCACTTGAGTGAGGTTTCATGTAAACTTTAAGCTCAGCACCCCCTAACTGCGTAGCACACTTACAATTACAATCTGAGTCATTTCGAAGGATATTTATTGGTGATCCATTGCTTCATATGTTCGAAAAATGTGTCTGCTCTTCAACATGAACAACGGAATGAATGTTGTTGAACTGTCAAAATGTAACCCATTGCTAATGTTATATAGTGTGTTACGCAATTACACCGCTAGCCACAATGGGGCGAATCCCGCGTGGTAGGACCCCAAAAACTACACGAAATAAGAATGAACATTTTTTATCAGGTGGACACTTATAAGTTCAGCTGGCACAAAACAAATGGCTTCCGGTTTAAAGGGAAAACTAATTATACATGTAAGTGAAATTTCAGTTCTAAGACAAAATACAGACGCCAGCACATCAAGCTACTACAATCTGTCAAATTTCTTTAATAGATTTTCAACTTTATCAATCTAGCATTACGGTTCAAGGTTGACTGGGAAAATTTGACAGTTTCGAGTAGCTTGACCTGCTGGCGTCTGTACATTTGACGAAAGTTATATTTACTAAATGATTCGACGGAGAAGGCGCTGTGCCTTCTCCGTCGAATCATTTAGAAAAATATGGGGGAGACCTTTTTAATGAAAATCCAAGATGGCGGCTGCGAAAATTTGAGAATTTTCGCCGCAGGCCTCTTGGATTTCCATTTTTGGCCTCAGTATCGGCTTCAGCACCCTCGAAAACCATGATAACCATCTCTCTCTCTTTGTCTCGTTCTATTATATTATTTATAATAAAAAGTCGGATGGAGGAGGCATAACGCTTTTTCGTTACTGGACGATTTCTACCAGTTTACTCTTACCACACTTTCTACAAATAAATCAATAAATCAATTAATCACAAGCTCCGTTAAAGAACTTCGCTTTAAAAAATAGCACATAGAGTTACAGGAAAAAAACGGATTTGTACCTATAGCGTCATCTCTTTCAGTCACACGCAGGGAGTTGTTTTGATAATGTTTCGTAATTCCTTACATACACCAAATTCTTCTAACTGAACAGACAGCTGTGGTACTGGGGAGTTTGTTGCGCTACTTCTTCTTGCCAGCTTAGGCATTAGGAAGTGGTGAAGGGCGATTGTTTAGTGGGACTGACTCATGTTAATGCTTGAACGGCTACATGTACTAAGCGACATAAGGCTTTACAGGGTTCAAGTTAAATTTTTCGTAAAAAAATCGTATAAATTGTTGTAATCACCCATAGGCGTAAATTCTTACTGGAATTACGTAATGGCGAATTCTTCTTCGTTTGGGAAATCTTATTTTATCATCTAAATCACAATTTCTATTTATGATGTTTTTCGCCTTCAAGTCAATTTTGCCTTTCAAGCGTCGAATTGTCTTCCAAGCGGTTCGTCGACTCTTCACGTGGCCAGAGGGCTAGCCTATTTCATGGCCAAAGAATCGGCATCGCCATACAACGTGGCAATGCTGCCAGCCTTTTGGGCATTGTTCATGTTGACAGCGTTGCGGACGAATTTTTTTATGCTTGTGCTTCTTTTTAACCGACTTCTAAAAAAGGAGGAGGTTCTCAATTCGGATGTTTGTATTTTTTTTTTTTTATATATTTGTTCGCCCATAACTCTGTGGCTTGCCAACCGATTTGAAAAATCCTTTTTTTTGGTGGAAAGGGTTACTTCCCAAATAGTCCCATAGAAATTTCATCAAAAACGGTTCAGTAGTTTGGTTTTTAAACCAAAATTACTGGTAATAAAAATTACAACTTAAAAGTGAAAAATAAAAACTTTTTTGCAAAAAAAAAACAACCGACTTCCAAAAACGACACTACAAAGTGAAAAATAACTTTAATTTCGGAAGTCGGTGTCGTTGGGTTCGCATTTTCGTTGTTTGCCACCGACTTCCGAAATTAAAGTTGTTTTTTTTTTGCAAAAACGTTTTTTTATACCTATATAATTAAGTCTGTTAGCTTATATTATTATGAAAATATTGTCTTATTAATACAACATTATCACTTTTTTTTTCAGACTGCTTCTGTCGTGGAATCTATGAAAGGGACATGGGCGTTTAAATTTTATTATCTACAAAACGTTACAAACTTTAACTCCAAAATACCCAAAATACTTTACAATAACACTTATTACTCTGAGTCAATGTGCCGAACTAATGTCATAATAGGTAAAGAAGCACATATTCATATCTTATTAATTGTTTACAATTCTTCTGTACGTGTGTTTGTCACCTAACTCCTCCTAAACGGCTAGACAGATTTGGATGAAATTCTGTGTGTATATTTCAATGGGTTCCTTGAAGGTTTAAAAACACAATTGGACCCAGCAGGTGGCGCTGCTTTTTCGGGCAGGACGATATCTGCCGGGTCCGCTTGTTATATTATATACAGGGTGGCAGGGACATCGACGCGCAAACTGTAACCATGGATTCAGCACATGATACTAAACCCCATAGCGTCGAAATTTTTCGTCGGTTATCAAAAAAACATATTGCTGTTCCATACATTTCACCGCGTAGGTATTGCACTTTTATTTAATCATTTATGTACACACATATATAAACTTTTCTATGAAACAGAAGATTTTTTTTTTGATAACTGACGATACATTTCGACGCTATGGGGCCTAGTATCATGTGCTGAATCCATGGTTACAGTTTGCGCGTCGATGTCCCTGCCACCCTGTATACAGGATAATTTTTTATTCAGTGCGTAAATTTTTACAGGGTGTTCTACCCATGAATATGAACAACATTCACTATGGGACCATCTCTGAAATCACGAAAAAAAAATCAGCAGATTCATACATTTTGGTCGAGTAGGTATTGAACTTTTATAAGAAACAGCTGATTTTTTTTTGTGATTTCAGAGATGGTCCCATAGTGAAAGTTGTTCATATTCATGGGTAGAACACCCTGTGAAAATTTACGCACTGAATAAAAAATTATCCTGTATATATTTTATTTATTTATTTAAAGTTTTCGCACAAACAGGTACATTTTAATAGCTTCTGCCCGCGTGGATGTCGGAAATTATCCCACGGAAACATGGTACCAGAGCATAATGTAACCTATATGTTACTCCATAACAATATCTATCTGCCAATGAAAGTCTCGTGAAAATCGTTGCAGCCGTTTCGAAAGAGTTAAAAAAAAAAGTTTTTTTGTTACTCGTATAAGTAGCGTATATGTCGCAGCCAACGGGTTAAATTAGCCGTTTAGTCAATCACCTGGCCTTTGGAAGTAGTGCTCGCCTCCCACAGTTCTAACCTAATCCATCTGGTCGGGGTGCCCTGGCTTAGTTACTGCGACCAATTCGGCTCGCACGTGTTTGGTTACAGTTCCAACCTAAACTATAATTTATTGAATATCATTCAGGCGGTTAGTTGAACGGCCGCCCTTTAGTTAAAAGGCTAGGCGGTTAACTAAACGGCTCATTAAACCAGTTGGCTGCGACATATATGTCATATGCATTTTGTAAAAAGCTGTTATTTTGATATTACAAACAGACACTTCAATTAATTAATTATTTGTTAGGCAGTACCTATTCTGACTCCGTAAAATAGTCAATCAATCGGCTCAGCCTATCGCAGCCCACTGCGGACGTTAGATAGTTGTAAATAAAGACAAGTATTCATGGTAAAAAAATAACCTTTGCTAGCAAAAGAGTAACTCCTTGCTCGTCACCGTCACCGTGACGTCACCAGCAGTGTAAGTGCGTAACACACTATCAGTAGCATGCCTTCCATTTTGACAGTTCAACAACATTCATTGCGACATTTACGTTGTTGAGCAGACAAATTTTTCGAACATATGAAGCAATGGATTAGTAATATCCTTCAAAATGATTCAGATTAAGATCGATAGTGTGTTTCGCAATTACCCGCCGTTTTCTGAAGGGAAACTTTTTTTGATGTTGTTTTAGTCAAAATTATACATTATTAATATACAGGGTTATTTGTAAAACACCAAGCACCTCTTAAGAGGTCATTGTACTCATCATTATGAACAACTTTTACTATAGGACCAAACCTGAAATCGCGAAAAAAAAATCAGCTGCTCCCTATATTTTGACGAGTTATGCGAACACAAATGTAGGGAACAGCTGATTTTTTTTTTTGCGAATTCAGTTTTAGTCCCATAGTAAAAGTTGTTCATAATGATGAGTACAATGACCTCTTGAGAGGTTGCTGGTGTTTTACAAATAACCCTGTATATAATACTTTTTTTAGTCAATAATATTGCCTTTAATTTTTTTCAGCGCCGAAGCCAACTACAACACCTGTTCCTACAAGTGAAAGCAGTAAGTTCTTTAAGTAATTATCTATAAGGCAGTGCCTATTGCGACACTGTGAAAAAGTCGTAAAAAGTAGTTAGATTGAAGTAAAATATAAACACTAATAGCATGTAATAATTTGGTTTTATTTACAACACGGTTAGCGCAGTGGCTGAGCGATCGGACTGCTGCGCTGCGTGTCGCGGGTTCGATTCCCGCACAGAAAAAATATTTGTAAGTCCTACATGTATTTGTTCCGAGTCTGGGTGTTTTTCTATCTATAATATGTATGTATTTACAAAAAAAAAATGTATTTAAGTAGTTTATCAGCCATCTTGTTACCATAACACAAGCATTAGGTTGCTTAGCTTGGGACTAGATGGCGCTGTGTGAAATATCCAGGGATATTATTATTATTATTATTTATATAATAGGTTTTATCTAGTCTAGATTAGAATTTGGTATTATAATCAGTCATATAGGTGAGTAATTATTTAGAGATGTTACAAAAACCTGTCGCAACATGTGGTTTTTTAGACTCCGCCCTTATACGAAACTATCCGAAACTTGTGAAACGGATGCGGTTACGGTTTCGGATATATTTTTATATCGGATATCCAATAGTTTCGGTTACGGTTACGGAGCTCCATAACATCCCTGATTAAAACGATCAAAATTTAACGATGTTGATACCTGCGTCAGATACAATCCCCTGTTATTGAATCATATGGGTTAGGTTAGGTTAGAACAGTGACCATGAAAGCAAGCAGGCCGCAGTAGCGGCCGCCGAGCGCCAGATCCCCTCTATTGTTGGTAAATCATTTAGGTTAGATCAGCACCCTAATTGCGTAACACACGATCAATCGGAATATGAATCATTTTGAAGCAAATTGCTAATCCATTGCTTCATAAGTTCGAAAAATTTGTCTGCTCAACACGTAAATAACGCAATGAATGTTGTTGAACTGTCAAAATGAAACCGATTCAGATTGATCGTGTATTACGCAATTAGGGTGAAGCTTATAGCATTATGATGTTTCCTGATATTTACTTATTCATTACAGAATTTTGGCTGAAAATGAGTGTATACGAAAATTAGGTCAAGTGCACGTGATATCTATAAAATGAGCATTATACGTACACATTGAAAATTATATTAAATGAACCTTATGCTAAATGTTGTTAGAGCAAACGAAGGCTATATAAAATATAACATTCGATGAATCACATGAAATTGCGTTATTTGTTTTTATAGCATATGAAAATTATATAATATTGTGAACGTTATTTCAAGTGATATTATACTATCTGTTATTAATATACACACTCGACTTGGGTAGTGTGTTCTTTCTCGGGTGAAGTAGCGGACAAACGCTAGTCCTTTATATTTATGAGTAATAGTTTCAGATCCGTATAAGAAATGGTTCATCATTGCATGTTCCGTTGGTGCAGTCCTCGTAGCCATTATCATCGCTCAAACTGCTTATATCTTCTTCCTGAAAGATAAAGGTAAATTCCTGAAAATGAATACTTACCTACATATACAGACAGGGTGGCAAGGACACATGGAAATCTGAACCTACTAGCGCTGAAATTTACGTTGGATATAAAAAGAATCAGCTGTTTCCTACAAAACTGCAATTTCTACGCAGTCAAAATGTATGAAAAACCCCTTTTTAGGTTTCCGTACCTGAAAAGGAAAAACGGAACCCTTATAAGATCACTTCGTTGTACAGACGCCAGCACATCAAGCTACTACAATCTGTCAAATTTCTTTAATAGATTTTCAACTTTATCGCTAGAGATTTAAGGTTCAAGGTTGATTGAGAAAACTTGACAGTTTCGGGTAGGTTGACCTGCTGGCGTCTGTACGTGTGTCTGTGAATCAGTCAAGACACTTTTTCTTAGAAACGCGTGGAGTCATCAAGTTGAAATAAATATCAAATACTCAAGGCTGCAATCCCTTGAAGCAGTGAAAAAATCAAACTTCTAAGTCAACGCAATCAAAAGATACGGACGTATATGTTCCGAAATCAAAACCTATAGGGTACTTCCCGTTGGCTCATGAAATGAATCATGAAATTCACCAAGAAGTAATGTCATGTAGCATAAGTAAAGGAAAAAATCCGAAAACCGTAAATTTGTAGTTACATTACAAAAAAAAAAATATATATATTTACGCACCTACTTTGTACGAAGCCCTCGGTGCGCGAGTCCGACTCGCACTTGACCGGTTTTTAGAACATCCTCAACATTAATTTTTACTTTCCAGCTCGAAAACTGATCACACTCAACACTCACAACAACCTGTCGAAGAAGAGCGAGTCTATTCCAAATGATACTGGTAAGCTTCTTGTTACCATCATCATCATCATCAGCCTACAGCAGTCCACTGCTGGACATAGGCCTCTCCTATTGCATCCTATTAACCTAGCCTGAGGGCGTCTTACTTTATGTTTGCCGATTCGCGGTCTCCACTCAAGAACACGTCTAGCTCAACCATCCGTTCATCAGTTCCTGTAATATGCAGACGATGAGCTCATTACGCTTCTTCTTCTTCTCAGCGTTTCGATGACAAAAATAACACGAAAACATATACTTATATGGTTTTTTAAAGATTGGCCCAAAATTCAGCAACACGAATACCGTTCGCTGAGGCAGCCATTAGCTCTCCGCTAGGAGTAATAGTGTTCTGTGCATTAGCTCCTCACGTGTGCAGGTGACAGGGCATGCGGCGCAAGATGGGAGGTGAGCCATTGTCTATGGAGAAATGCTGCATACACACCGGAGGTCTGAGCCGGCTATGAACCCCCACTTGTGGAGGTTATAAGTAAATGCGAAAGAAACTCTGTCTATTTGTTTCCTCATTACGACTAAACCACTGGTAACCTGGGACATACTGGATGAAAAATGAGTATGTGCTTCAAAGAGCTGTCCTTGACGCAATCCACTTATCGCTTTTACGATACAACGCAACGGGTTAAATAGATGGACTTTTCAAAACCCCTATACAGGATAATTTTTTATGCAGTGCGTAAATTTTCACAGGGTGTTCTACCCATGAAAATGAACAACTTTCACTATGGGACCATCTCTGAAATCACAAAAAAAAAATCAGCTGTTTCTTATAAAAGTTCAATACCTACTCGACCAAAATGTATGAATCTGCTGATTTTTTTTTCGTGATTTCAGAGATGGTCCCATAGTGAATGTTGTTCATATTCATGGGTAGAACACCCTGTAAAAATTTACGCACTGAATAAAAAATTATCCTGTATAGCTCTAAGGACGAAAATATCTGCCCTTAATCTTCGTAAAATCCGAAATAGTCTTCCCTTAACAATAGGCTAGATGCCTAAAAAAATCTAATTAGTCCGTCAGTTAGATTATCAAAAAATATTGGACCCGTATTTTTTCTTTTGTCAATTATATAAAAAATGATGAAGACATCGCCCGTTAAGTTCCACGTGACGTCACGCCTTGCTACACTTTTTAGCAAGGCGTGACGTCACGACCCCCTTCTCCCAAATTTTGACGCGCTTTATCTTTGTCATTTTTTGTTTGATTGACAAAAGAAAAAATACGTGTTCATTATTTTTCGATAGTCTAACTGACGGACTAAATTTAATAATCATTTTTTTACCCAGGCAACTACCCCATTCTTAATTAACTGTTTATTGTGTGTTCAGCTCGTTACTGTTCCAACCCTGGCCAGAAGATGATGAAAGTACCCGACCCGGTGGATGATGACAATCGTGATAGTGTCATCTATGAAGCACCGAATATCGAAATATCTGGGAATGGTAAGTGAATCTGAAAGCTTGACTTTATCATCTCCTTAAAAAATTTTTTTTTGCATTTCTTCACAGTGGTAGTAAGATTTTTATAGAATGGAATGGCTGCTTTAAATGTTTTATCTCACGAAAACGGATTACTCTTAATCGCGTGTGTAAATGCATGTGCCCGTTTTCACTAACGTCAAGTTATGTGACGCGTGGCAATGCCTAACGTAAGCAACCACTCCCTTTTCACTATTCAAAATCAAAGCATTTATGTCAATTACAAGCACTTTTGAACTGTCAAGTGTATAAAGAACTGACGTGTAAACTCATCAAACTTAAAACGATAAAACAAAGTCTGTCTGTAGACAAAACAAAACCGTGCTGTAAAAATTGAATGTAAACTCCCAATCCCAGCCACTGCGCTGTGGCGTCATCTACATTGCCACATGCGAACTACGCATCACACTGACGTCACGCAAAATCCTGCATCGCGCAAGCAAAGTTTGCCACGCAGCTAGAATATATACGAGTACAACGTCCCGACATCAATCGTCAGGCAATTGCCCGCCAGACACAACACCCGTCTGGTAGGAGGATCCTCCCTTTTCTAAAGACGATGAGTGAACTTTACACCCTGTTCCTCATACCTCTATAGAGCCAATGACACAAATTACTTACTTTTCTATTATTTTATTCGCAGCACGAATGCCAATGCAACCACCACAGCCACCAGCGATAACGACTATGCCTCGTAAGTACTCTTTCTTTCATGTGTTTTATACTAGAACTCCTTTTTGTCCGACTGCGCGACAGTAGACAGGGTTATGTTTTTCATATCGTTCTCCTTGGGAAGATTCTACCACTAATACCTTTTATGCACCGTGTTTTTCACGTTATCCATAAACTTTGGCAAACGCTTCAATAGCTTTTATTACAAATCAAATCTAACAAAGGAAGTAGTAGGTACTTAAAAAGGCTTCGTAACAAAGATATTTCTAATTTAATTAAATTTAATTTAATTGAGCTATGCAGTAAGAATGGGTCTTAATTCGGCCTATGTTGCTGCTTAGTGCAAATAAAATTATAAATCTACCAAATGCTTCGAATAAAGAGATAAAGAAGCATGCACATCGGGTGATTTACGTCAAGGTATTTAGTTTGTATGAAAATTAACAAAAAATAAAATAAAAGAATTCATTAATGTGTCCATAATGAAAAATGCTTATTTCCATGGTCTGAATAATCTGGTCGAAGTTTATGTATATCGTCCGGAACACGGTGAATATAAAATAATCAGCTTGTAATGTCCCCCATCTGCTGGGAATTAGATCTCCTCTTTTTTTGAGAGGGGTGTGGGTCATAATCCACCAGGCGGGCCCAATGCGTAAGAAGATGTCACATGTCTTTGAACTCCCCCTCTCACCGGGAGGAGACCTGTGTCCCAGCAGTGAGAATATTATAGGCTGAAAATGCTAGGTATTATCACCTCATTTTGGCTGGAGCATCCGCAAAAAAAGTTGCAGTTTCCATTATAAAATACATACATGCCCGTTTCTTCCACATTTGAAAGATGTAATACAATCGTGCTTACAGGAACACCGAGACCAGACCACAACATGAAGATTGGTCCACAAGGGATGTTGGCATCAGCAATGAGTTCTGGCCGCAGCCCCATGTCAGACAACTTTCCTCCTAATTTTCAGAGGCCGAAACTTGGTTAGTATTATCTTCAGCCGAGTACCTAATCCTTATTAGATGTTTGTCTGTCTGCAAAAATTGCTGTTACATACAAAAGTGACAGCAGTTTTGTATGAAATAGCCGTTTTTTTGGGTTTCGTACCCAAAGAGTGCAAACGGGACCCCATTACTAAGCCGTCCGTCTGTCAGCGGGCTTATGAACCGTAATGACAACCATTGACCATGAAAACCATTTAAAATTTCCAGAGAGTGTTTATTTCTATTGCCACTATAACAACAAATAATAAAAATAAGTTAAAAATTAAGGGCATACAAGAAACGGGGTTGTTCGGCGTTTATTGCCTTGTGGTACCTGGAACCCTTTTGTTTTTTTGATGGGAAATCATCAAATGACTTCTCCCGCTCTGTAGAGGAGGGCGTGCCGGACTTTTACTGACTAAAACCCACCCATGTTCCTACAGTTGCCAGGGGCCACGGTATCTCTTTCGAGTGCGAATCGGACACGCACTTGGCCAGTTTTTTTGTAAATACTTAATCGACTAAGAATTTTTACGGTGGGGATCGATGCTGATTTCTACGCCGTAAAGAAACCGCACCAGTTACAAAGGGCCTTAGTCGTCATCTCAGTTTTTCTTTTCTTCAGGGCCAATTAATTAACCGAGTTCGTTTTCATTCAGATCGTGAAATCAGTGTGGCCAACCGTCCTCCACTGCCGTTGCCTCCTCATCAAAGTCATCCATTTCCAGGTCATCCCTATCCAGGTCATCCCCAACCAGGTCATCCCCATCCAGGACATCCCCAACCAGGTCATCCGCATAACGATCATTTTCAAGAAGTTTACGAAGGTAAGTCCATAAAAAAACTATTAAATAGTTGGTTAATTTTTTAATTATTTTTTAAAGCGAGGTAAGAGTTCTGAGAGCCAAGGAATTTTTATTTTTTTTTTGCTGAATTCCTCCTCTTGACCTCGGTCACGCCTGATGGAAAGAGATGGATGAGGTCTATGATAAGAACGAGCGTGCCCAGAAGATGCCTGTCCACTCTTGCTTTGAAGGCAGACGCGTTAAATGTGGGAGGGAACACAGACGCTGGCATAGAGTTCCATACATTGGCGCCGATTCCCTTGTTCACAAACTAAACTAAATTTAAGTTCAGTGCATCTTTTTCTTTCTATTCCATTATGAAAAGGACAGAAGATAAATATTAGTTTAGTCCTGTCAAATTAAGATACTCCATAGACAATTTAGACGTGATTGAAAACATGGCTACTAAAAATACGTCAATTTACGTCAGGCGCTGACTAATTTGACAGGACTAAACTAATATTTATCTTCTGTCCTTTTCTTAATGAAATAGAAAGAAAAAGATGAACTGAACTTAAATTTAATTTAGTTTGTGAACAAGGGAATCGGCGCCAATTGGCTGTTATTATTATGAATGTTGAACTAAGCCTTAATTATCATTGAACATGGGCCTCTCCTATTTAAGCCATGCAACTCGACTTTCGGCAACTCTCATCCAGCTGCTACCACCGCCCAGCAAAGATCATCGCTCCGTCTAGCCTGAGGGCGTCCTACCTTACATACTTACTTAACCCCTATTAAAATTTAATTTATGCTTAATCACAGAAATGGAAACTGAAGAAAACACTTATGAACCACCACCAACTATCAACGCTATGCCACGTAAGTAACTAAATTCACTAATAAGTGAAAAAAAACCTTTACTAAACTGTAAAATTTTCCCAATCAACCTTGAGCCATTTTGCTTTAGCGATAAAGTTGAAAAACTATTAATTTGACAGATTGTAGTAGCTTGATGTGCTGGCGTCTGTACACTGATCCATCTCCATACAGTAATGCTATTCTGTAAAGTTCACTGCTCACCTCACTCAAGTGAGCGCACACGATTCGAAAGCGAACTCATTTTGTTTTTAAAGTAATCATCGCGGATTCACAACATTAGAATTTCGTCATGTTTTTTTCCTACGAAAGGGCTTTGAAGATCCGTGAGTAAAGGACAGAAGATAAATATTAGTTTAGTCCTGTTAATCATCCATAGACAAGTTTAGACGTGATTAAAAATTGGCTACTAAAAATACGTCAATACGTCAGGCGCCGACTAATTTGACAGGACTAAACTAATATTTATCTTGTCCTTTTTTAATGAAATATAGAGAAAAAGTTACACTGAACTTAAATTTTGTTTAGTTTGTGAACAGGGGAATCGGCGCCAGTATATATATTTGCGTATCAAGTGTATTTGTATAGTGAGTGTATACTGATGTACTCTTTACCATTGCAGCTCGCCTCCCAATGCCTCCGAAGAAAGTTCCTACAGGCAATCTTTTGGACGTGAAGGAAAATACACTGAAGATGAGACAAGGAAACAAGCCACTTGTCACACCGAAGCCACAACCGGCTCGACCCAGTAAGTATTCAATATTCTACTAATACACTCGCGAGCAATGAAAAAGTTCCAGTGACATAGCACCAAATTACTCCTAAACGAGAAAGGCTAGCTTAATGACGCCGTCTGCAATATTGAAGTACATTTAACAGCGCATCAGAATATTACCAACTGAAAACGTAAATATTCTGTTCAAATTTTAAATTATATGTCTTAGGAGTTATTAAGGTGTTTGTCGGCATTTTGTGGGTGGAACTTTTTCATTGCTCGGCAGAGTATTATAAACGTGAAAGTTTGTATGGATGGATGGATGTTTGTTACTCTTTCACGCCTAAACTACTGAACGGATTTGGATGAAATTTGGCACACAGATAGTTTATAACCAGGATTAATACATAGGATACTTTTTATTCCGATATTCCACGGGATCGAAACTTATGCGGATGAAACCGCGGGGTGCAGCAGTTATTCATAATAATCTCAATTTTGTCTGCCTCGTAGATCTTTTTAACCGACTTCTAAAAAAGGAGGAGGTTCTCAATTCGGATGTTTGTATTTTTTTTTTTTATGTTTGTTCGCGCATAACTCCGTCGCTGGCCAACCGATTTAAAAAATTCTTTTTTTGTTGGAAAGGATATAGGTACTTCCCAAATGGTCCCATAGAAATTTCATCAAAAACGGTTCAGTTGTTTGGTTTTTAAACCAAAATTACTGGTAAAAATTACAACTAAAAAAAGTGAAAAATAAAAACTTTTTTGCAAAAAATACAAACATCCGAATTGAGAACCTCCTCCTTTTTTAGAAGTCGGTTAAAAATACAACCGACTTCCAAAAACGACACTTCAAAGTGAAAAATAAATTTAATTTCGGAAGTCGGTGGCAAACAACGAAAATGCGAACCCAACGACACCGACTTCCGAAATTAAAGTTATTTTTCACTTTGAAGTGTCGTTTTTGGAAGTCGGTTGTATTTTTTTGCAAAAAAGTTTTTTTGTAGCTAGTAGACTCCAGAAGTCTTTTATGGAGCGTTCCATGCTTGGCATAAGGCTTACAGGCCGAATCCCAAACTTCGAGATTAACAGACGTATGAAGGTTTTCTATATCGGAATACGAGCTATGGAACTCAAATGGAGTTGGGCATGACACCTGGTAAGGCTTAGTGAAGACAGGTGGAGAGTGACCAAGTGGCGTTCAAACTTATTTCTCTATCACCTTCTTCTTATACATATATAAAAATCAATTGCCGTTCGTTAGTCTCGTAAGAACTCGAAAATGGCTCGACCCATAATGATGAATTCAAAATAATCATTATATTCATTCATTTAAAATCATCAATATACCTCTCGAAATTTATTTTCTTAAGAGCTGATTTTGCAACCTACATATAGTTTTTATTCGTCGAATAAAATTGACGTCTGACAGTTTATGTATGGAAGAACTGTCAAAAATTCAAAATTATTCCTCGGATAAAATTATCTGGCTTTGGAAAAATCAGCCCTAAATAAGATTCGAATTTTTCATTATTCTCTAAACAACACTTTGAAATTCGAACGGTGTCTCGCTGTGAATCCGCGATGATTTACCTTAAAAACAAATGAGTTCGCTTTCGAATTGTGTGCGCTCACTTGAGTGAGGTGAGCAGTGAACTTTATGGAACAGCTGCACTTCTGGGCCCCAATTCACTATGACCACTTAACGATTCCTTACTTCGAAACAACGCCAATTCCTTAGCTAATCACGACATCTGCTATTAACGTATCCTCTATGACACATTGGCGTGGTTTGAACTGTCAAAATACATGTTGTCCGTACGGTTGATATTTAGATTCTTTGCCAAGACAAGACACGATATTTAATACAGAATTGGGGCCCTGGTAACAAGAATATGTCTTTAAATAATATATTTTCTTTCATAGATCTCATGAGTTCCAACGAATTCGAACAGGCCCTTAGGAGAAGGAACAACGGTAAGGATTATTTTCCAATTTCAAAACAAAATATTTTATTTCACAAAATCTAAATATTTTATTTCACATAAACCAACATGGGCACTTAAAAAACGTCAGAAGCTAGGTGCACGGTTCCAATTGGTCGTTTCCTATGGAGAAGAGCCGGCAAGAAACTCCACGATACCAAGACCAAACAGTTTTTCGAATCTACGTGTTCGCGACAACGTCATTCGATATCATGGTTTTCGACCCAATGTGTTTTCGAACTGGCGTACCACTAGTAAAGTTTTTCGAAATAGCGTGCATCGCAATAACGTCATTCGAATCTTCATATCACTCCCTCTGCGCATACACTTGTGCACTATAATATCTCCCGCGCTGAAATTCGGCTCAGAGAACTTTATATTCTGCGGGGTAATTGCTGGCTTTCAATTTGAACGTTCAACAACATCCATTGCGTTATTTACGTTGTCGGGTAGATAAACTTTTCAAACATATGAAGAAAATGGATTAGCGATATCCTTCAAATGACTCGGATTGTGATTGTAAGTGTGATATGTAATAGGGTAGTTTCCTGGGTAAAAAAAAAATCATATTTGGTCCGTCAGTTATATTATCGAAAAATAATGGACACGTATTTTTACTTTTGTCAATCAAACAAAAAATGACAAAGATAAAGCGCGTCAAAATTTGGGAGTCGGTCGTGGCGTCACTTGCCTGCAAAAGTGTCGCAAGCAAGTGACGTCACGCGAAACTTTAACGGGCGATATCTTCATCATTTCTTATACAGGATAATTTTTTATTCAGTGCGTAAATTTTTACAGGGTGTTGTACCCATGAATATGAACAATTTTCACTATGGGACCATCTCTGAAATCACGAAAAAAAAATCAGCAGATTCATACATTTTAGTCGAGTAGGTATTGAACTTTTATAAGAAACAGCTGATTTTTTTTTTGGGATTTCAGAGATGGTCCCATAGTGAAAGTTGTTCATATTCATGGGTAGAACACCCTGTGAAAATTTACGCACTGAATAAAAAATTATCCTGTATAATTGACAAAAGAAAAAATACGGGTACAATATTTTTTGATAATCTAACTGACGGACTAATTAGGATTTTTTAGGAAAATAGCCTATTTGGGAGCTGATCACGCCAACTACCATGCCTAGATTTGTTAAAACAAACCTCATCATCATCGACTTTTGACGACCCGTAACGACTGTTAAAGATCCACGAATGACAGCCGGGACCAACGGCTTAACGTGCTTTCCGAGGCACAGAGGAGACTTGGTATGTAAAGATGGTCACCAATCCACGGACCAATCACGTCAAGCGTAGCTTAACCTGATCAACCGACCCGTGCGGCTGTTATAACTTAGCCACAAGCCCATTTTAATTATATTTGCATTTCACAGATACTATGCCAAAACCCAATCCAGGACACATGACCCCAATGCAGCAGGAGCTGGCCAGAAGAAGACCTAACGGTATGAAATGATTTTACAACTAGCTTCAGCCCGCGACTTCGTCCGCGTGAAATTTATTGTTCCCCCGACCCAACTCATCATCATCATCAGCCTACAGCAGTCCACTGCTGGACATAGGCCTCTACTCTCATCCAGCTGCTACCAGCCATCCTGCTAAGATCGTCGCTCCACCTAGCCTGAGGGCGTCCCACCTTACGTTTACCGATTCGCGGTCTCCATTCAAAAACACGTCTACCTCAACGGCCCGATCCATCGCATCGCATCGTCTGCTCGTGCTATTACTTCCTTTTCGCCTAGCGTTCTCTCTGACTTTTTTCTTTTTGCTCGGCTCCGAAGGGTCCTCGTGCGGTTTTAAATAGCCTTCCTCAAGAATTGGGCAAAAATATGTTTTTAAATCGGTCTGGTAGTTCCAGAGATTTGGGCGTTCAAACAAAGTAACCTCTTCAGCCTTATTATTAGTATAGAATATATGTAGATCTATTCGATGAAAACATACATATTTTATGTCATTGACGAGCATCAGGATGACGCTCCCTTCTTCTCCGTGGGAGAAGAATCCTTTGACCTGCAGTAGAATCTTTATAAACTTGCAGAATGTGCAGTCACCAAAGGAGATAAGTAACCACGGCCGTCGGATATAGTTGAAGTTTTGTAAGAAACCGATGGGTATTTTCGAATGAAATTTAATTTGGTAAATGAACTGTTTGTTTTCTATTAATTTTATTTTATTTTATTCGGAAACATCCATCGGTTTCGTAACTTTTTGACAATTGTTCACAATTTTACTGAAGAATTCTTAATTGCAATTTGTCGTTCACAGATGCCCCGACCAACGAACTTGAGGAAGCTTTAAGAAAGAGAAATAACGGTAAGAATACTCCGCCGCCGCCGCCGTCCGCCTTTGTACCTTTTCGTGCGAAAAGTTTAAATAAATAAATAATACTTTATCAATACAAGTTTTACTACTTACCGCCTACTTTACTACTCATTCCGCGTTTACATCAAGGTAAAACTTGTACTCGACATGAATGTATTTTCTTTCTTGTTGATTTTATCAGTCAATTGTTTTGTCAAACCTTGTTCCAACTAAAATTGTCAAAAAGGTGAATAACACATGTCTGCAGCAAGATCAATACATGTATTTATACACATATATTTTATCTGCTGGGGAGTTTGTTGCGCCACTTCTACTTCCCAGCGAAAGCGCTAGGAAGTCTTCACCACTTCCTAGTGCTTTCGCTGGACGGACGTTTTGAGGGTCTTTTGTAATTTTGACGTTCGAAAAGTTTTTACAAGATTTGTTAAAAACAAGTACATATCACAATTTGTATATGGTGCAAACGCGGGGTCAGAAGTGCCCAGTTCTTCGCATTTGAAGTCAATCTGTCCCTGTCGCCTTTTAAAATCGTTGGTTTGTTGTACTCCAACAATTACTGCCGACTAGCTTTTTCCAGATCTTATCCTGCAAAGAAACTCCGAGCATAACTCGCTCCATAACCCCAAATAATTACAATGTTTTCTTTTTCTTCACAGTTATGCAAGTACCAATTGTGTCAATTCCTGATCCTTCATCGAGGGGAACACCAAACCCGAGTGAGTATTCATTTGTCTTGTCCATCATCCTTGTTCATTCACATCTTAGCTGCATAATCATCACTTCGAAACTCGAACGGTGTCTCGTTGTGAATCCGCGATGATTTACTTTAAAAACAACTGGGTTCGCTTTCGAATTGTGTGCGCTCACTTGAGTGAGGTGAGTAGTGAACTTTACAGAATACTACCAAATGGCCGAATGATGCCAAAATTAATATACCACCATAACCACAATCATCCTATAACGTTGCTTATGCTGGGACACAGGCATCTTCTCTGTGAGAGGAAGTGGGCCATAATCTACCACGCGGGCCCAGTGCGGGTTGGTGGATGTCACGTGTCTTCGAAATTTTCGGTTCTATAACATTCTGCTCCATAATTGCGTAACACACGATCAATCGGAATCTGAATCATTTTGAAGCAAATTGCTAACCCATTGCTTCATAAGTTCGAAAAATTTGTTTGCTCAACACGTAAATAACGCAATGAATGTTGTTGAACTGCCAAAATGAAACCGATTCCGATTGATCGTGTGTTACACAATTAGGGTGCAGGTTTCTTCACGATGCTTTCCTTCACCGTTTTGAGAGCAGTGCTGATGGAATAAATTACACAAAGTAAAGCGCCTGCTTGGGATTCGAACCTACAACTCGTAGGTCGGGTCCGTTACCACTAGGCCACCAGTGGTCATCAAATCAAATAGGATACTTTTTATATTAAATTAATATAGTTTAGTGTTAATTTCATCTCTAATTAAACTTCCTTTATCAACAGGAGCACCGCCTGTCCTTAAATCAAGGGGACCACCGGTACCTCAACCAGTTCAAGAAGGTAAAACAACTTATTGAGAGTGGCCCCATATATCTACATTAAGTCATTATGGCCCATTATTGCACGGCGTAAAATTAGCCCCCGTTAGCATTGCATTAGGGAGCTAAACCCCGTGCATTAATAGACACTTAAGTCACAAGTCATCATCTGCCTGGCCTTTTCCCAACTATGTTGGGGTCGGCTTCCAGTCTAACCGGATTCAGCTGAATACCAGTATTTTACATGGAGCGACTGCCTATCTAACCTCCACAACCCAGTTACTAGATAATACGATACCCCTTGGTAAGACTGGTTGCCAGACTTTCGGGCTTCTGACTACCCATAACGACTGTCAAAGATCCACGAATGACAATCGGGACCAACGGTTTAACGTGCTTACCGAGGCACGGAGAGGTCTCGGTATGTAAAGATGGTCACTCATCCACAGACCAACCGCGGCAAGTGAGGCTTAACCCGATTTATAACCAGGATTAACATATAGGATACTTTTTATCCCAATATTCCCACGGGATCGAAACTTATGCGGGTGAAGCCGCGGAGCGCAGCTAGGAAAGTAATATTATGCTTGTATTTCCCGAAGAAGCAGCCAGAGGGATACCCAGATGTCATCGGTGGTGTTATAAGTCCCACGTACGTAATAGGGAGCGAGTCTATATCCGTCAACTGGGTACAAATCCAAAACTCGGATGGCTGCTGTGGAAAAGCACAATCACTCTTTGTCCGACACGGGAATGGAACCCAGAACCCATCATACGCTCAGTAATAGCTCTTGCGACACTATCGAGAAATAAATATTAAAAAAAAAACTATTTTCTTTTTCAGACATCTATTACAACGAAAACCAAGCATCTTCAGATGAAGAATGGACGTACGAGCCCCTGAAACCTTTGAACAATTATGACCCAAACATATACAATGTATAATTTACCTTATTTTAGGGAAAATAGGGCTTAAATTTTAATATTAAAGGGAGGCTTGTCAGATAAATACTATAGGCCAACTGAGGTAGCAGCGCGGTGCCGGAGGGGTATGGTGACGTAGATACGAAAGCTCAGTGATTCGTCAACTTGTGACAACTATCACCCCTCCCGCACCGCGCAGCTACCTCAGGCAACGTCTCAGTTAAGCGGTCGGCCTATAGTCTGTAGCTGCACTCAGTGTGTTGGCGATTCAGAATATAATTTGGAAGTCCTGTCCACGTTTCATAATAATATGTTTTCTGTCACAGTAAGTAGGTAAGCGAAGATTAACTCAGTACAAGGTGGACGACCAGACGTCAGTAAATTAAACTTTCTATATCTAACGACGTCCCCCAGTCTGCATACAAAAATTCAACCAAATATATCCAATAGTTTAATCACTAATCATTCTCCCGCCCTTGTCCCAATTTATTTGGGGTCTACACAACATGTCTTTTTCTATTAGCCACCATCTCGAGAGTCACCCCATTTCTAACCATAATATCATCATTCACACATTCCATCCATCGTTTCTTTAGTCTTCCCCTACTCTTATAGCCATCGACATTCATACTCAAAACTCTCCTCACGACATTTTCCTCATTTCTCCGTAACACATGCCCATACCATGACAAACGATTTCCACACAACTTTTCAGTTACCGGGGTCACTTTCAGACTTCCTTTTATTACTCATTTCTTATTCTATCAATTCGAGTAACACCACACATCCCTCTTAGCATCCTCATCTCAGCTGCATGCAATTGTCTATAGTTATACCTAAATAGTTTAGTCATTATAGCTAGTCATAGTTGGCCCATCGTTTATTTGAAGATATGACTTTTTCATTTTCAATGTTAGGTATTATTTGATAGTTTCAAAATACTCATAAGCATTACGATTGTCAGTGTTTTCATTTACTGCCGTTTCATCGTCTCCACATCGTATAGCGATACAAGGCTTTTGGCGCGTGGCTGAAATCGGAACTAGCGCCGCCATCTTGTCTTTCAATACATTTCACATAACAAATTGCACGAATGTTTACGAACAGCGCCCCCCTGTCAACGTCATTCGAGCGCCTAAAGATCCTTGTAGCAGTGTAATGATTATGATATGTCAGTTATTCATTCATTCACGAAAGGTACGCACATGTGAATACACAGGTCGCATGTAGACTTACGACAAAACTTCTGCGAGAAATGTCTGATAAACTGTTACCATGTTTCCTAGTAGAAGTAGCCATTTCAAAAACAGTGAAATCATCTTCATTCTCCATACTTTTTTTTCCACATGCCTTTTTTTTCATACTTCTCTATTAGTCGCCATCTCGGTAGTCACCCCTTTTATCATCCATATAATCTTTCATAGTCCATCCATCGTTGCTTTGATCTTCCCTTATTCTTATAGCCTTCCACATTGACACTCAAAACTTTCCTCATTACATTTTCCTCATTCCTCCGCACATACCATGACAACCGATTTCCACATAACTATTTAGTTACCGGTGCCACTTTCAGAGAACAAATATTTAAATTAAAAACGTAGAGAAAATGGAACTGAAAATTGCAGTGTACAGACGCCAGCACATTAAGCTACTACAATCTGTCGAATTTCTTTAATAGATTTTCATCTTTATCCTGAAATCATTAAGGTTCAAGGTTGAATGGGAAAATTTGACAGTTTCGGGTAGCTTGACCTGCTGGCGTCTGTACATTGAGAGTTGTTTTTCTGCCAGACTTTTTCAAAACTCGCAACCATTTTGTCGCATGTAAAAATGCGACTTTATGGATTTTAGAGTGAAAAATATACCATCGATTTATTAATTTTAATCAAGTATAGGTAGGCAATACTCGTACTGTCATTGTTTTACTAGAGCTATGATTTCCTAGAAGTGCGGTGACCATCATTTTCACCAGTGCCTATTTGTCATTACCTAAGTTGTAAAAATACGCTCTGGATTTAGACAACTGCAGTGCGATTCTGTAACCATCTCACCGTGAAAACTTAGGTGAAGTGAGCGTGGAGTGAGCTGTCATTCCAACTAATTCTAGGGATTGACACTATTGAACGCTTACTCTAAGCTCACTTCACCTTACTTTTCACGGTGAGATTTTTACAGAATTGATCGGCTGATATTGTGTGACCGTTCACCGCTCTCTTAGGAAAGCGAAGCTTTAGTATTATATTTCTTTGTAAAGTAACAAATGTTAATAATATCATAATATAAAATTATATTATAGTAATTTAAGTTACCAAATAAAATTTTATTTCGACATCATCATTCAGTATTAAAAATATAAAAATGTAAGATATTTAATGTAAATAATTATATTGTAACGTAAGGTAATGTTATTATATTTTGAAAGTAGTTGTGGAGTTTTTTTTTTTTAAGTATATGAATTGATATTTTCTGTGAATAGGTGAAAATTGTATTATTACTAAGATGAGAAATTGAATAAAAGGATTGAAAACTTACTTTAATTGTTGTCTTTCTATTATTTTGCACTTCTATTTTTCGTTATTGTACATCAATACTGAGATACTTCCGGTGTATAATTCTGTAAACCTCACTCAAGTGAGCGCACACAATTCAAAAGTGAACTCATTTGTTTTTAAAGTAAATCATCCCGGATTCACAACGAGACATCTTTCGGATTTGGAAGTGATGTTTATAGAATATCCCTTCTGTATTTTAACATATCAGTAAGGATTGGAGGAACCATGCAAAGAAATCCAGAAACACAAAGGAAGTACAATATTTAACATAATTTATTTACAAAACATACGGAAGTAATAAGCCTTAACGCCTTAACGTATTCACGCACAATGCAAATTCTCCACTTGAAAGGACTAAGTGCGGAAACCAAACCCGTAACAGAACATAGAAGCCTTAACGTATAATTTTTACGTATTACAGCAGTGCGATTCTGTAACCATCTCACCGTGAAAACTCAGTTGAAGTGAGCGCGGAGTGAGCTGTCATTCCAACTAATGCTAGGGATTGACACTATTGACACCTCATTCTTAAGTTCACTTCACCTAACTTTTCACGGTGAGATTTTTACAGAATCGATCGGCAGGTCACGGCCATAAAAATTGAAAATCAAGTTTTCGAAAAAGTTCGGCTTCGAAAAGCGTTGTGACTGTCACACGTATCTTTATGATAGCTTCTTTCTGAAGCTCGATATGTCACATTAACGCTCCTGTTCATCTATTCTGTAAATATCACACAAGGAAAAAAAATTCTAAGATTACTAATACTAAGAGATCGTGGTGAAACATGAAACAAACTATGGCTGTTCTTTACCATGCTCCAAATAGCAATTTTACTACCGGGCCATACAACGAGAAATAAACCTTCGATAACGAATCGAATCCAGCCGGTCTATTCTGAAAACCGTGAAAACTGAGATGCAGTGAGCTGTCATTCCAACTAATGCTAGGGATTGACACTATTGACAGCTCACTCTAAACTCACTTCACCTAACTTTTCACGGTGAGATTTTTAAGGAATTGACGGGCTTTTGATACGTGTGATTTAAGTAGTCCATTATTGTTCTTAAATCATACATAAGTGTAACATAATTGTGAGTTTAGGACACAGAATGCTAAAAATTATATTTATTAACAGTATATCATCGTCAAGTTACAGTCCAGCCATCGAGAGGATGAGTTCCTGACGCCTGTCAGTGTGATAATTCTAGTAGCTAATAAATATCAAATTCGCAAAAAAACGTACCCGTTTGTATGAAACTGACAGGTGTCAAAATCGCATTCTCTCGTCGGCCGCACTGCAGGTCAGCATGAATGAAACAATCAAAGAGACAATTCATATCCATCCAAACTAATATACTAAATAAATTAAAATAAAACAAGTAACTATCGTGAAATTCTGAATCGGAGGGATGATTGTCATTATAATCTTTACAAACTGAAAGCTGTATTGCTATTCTGTAAATTTTATATCTCACCGTGAATACTTAGGTGAAGTGAGTTTGAAGTGAGCTATCAATAGTGCCAAGCGACCGCCAGCCAGCATGAAGGTTCACTTCGAGCTCACTAAACCTAAATTATCACGATGAGATTTTTTCAGAATAGACCGCCTGAATTACTGCCTGACTGTTGTCTGACCAAGATACAACAGTTTTTTTTTAACTTTCAGCCAACATTTATTGTATCACATACTTTTCTACATATATTTAAAAGTAATAACATATAGTTTATTTTTTACGCTTATAATTAATTATTTACAATTTATTTACACAATTGGGTTGAGAAGGCCAGGATGCCAATTCTCGTAATTAAAACGTGCAAAATCTAGTCGCCGTCTCATCTCAGCGACAAACAAATGTCAAAAACTTGTCAAAATGTAGGGAAATTAGAAGTATTTTTTGACAGATTGAGACAGATCAGACTGTGAACGGTCTTAAAAGACCACAGCACGAGAAGCTTCGCCACTAGCCCCACAAACAGATAAGAAGCAACATAGCTAACTAATTGGTTATTTATTACAAATTATTATAAGGTGTCTCATTAAAATTATCGAGGTATTTACTCGCCGGCTGCAACGTCTCATATTGCCAATCAACATCGGACAATCGTGAGTCTGAAAAAGAAAATATTTTATAACTATAATGCCAGAAGGTCGGTTGTTTAAAACCATCTTTTTTCTTTTATAGATTGTCAGAGTCAATGTGAGACAACAAAACGACGATAAAATGAAAACGCTGGTAATATGATGCCTAAGGGTATTTTGAAACTATCAAATAAATCGTAGCTTCGAAATCAATTTTTTATTTTCATTTAAAAAAGTGATTTTTTCTAATAAACTAAATAATAGTCTATTTAGTTTAATTTTTTCTTACTTTGTTGGAAAAATTACTTTTTTTAATTTCTCCCTAATGTTTTTTCTTTTTTTTTCTGTGTTTTACACAATAATAGATATATTATCCTAATAATATTATAAACGTGAAAGTTTGTATGGATGGATGGATGTTTGTTACTCTTTCGCGCAAAAACTACGGAACGGATTTGGATGAAATTTGGCACACAGATGGTTTATAACCAGGATTAACATATAGGATACTTTTTATGCCTATATTCCCACGGGATCGAAACTTATGCGGGTGAAACCGCGGGGCGCAACTAGTACTGAATAAATACTACTACTGAATTACTGAATAATATGTATACTGGGTACCACCAGAAAAAATGTAACAAACCTGGATTGACGATCGATCTGGGTTGACAAGGGGCAGGGGATGGTAGTTGCAAGTTTTTTGGATACAAAGGTGGAGCAGGTGCTGCAAAAACAATTTTCCTTATTTACTTTAACCAAGTATTATTAACAAAATGTACCTACAGACGCCAGTACACCAAGCTACCCAAAACTGTCAAATTTTCCCAGTCAACCTTGAACCTTCATGCTTTAGCGATAAAGTTGAAAATCTATTAAAAAAAATTGACAGATTGTAGTAGCTTGATGTGCTGGGGTCTTTACATTATAATACATTAGGCATTGACGCCATGGTTGACGTAAATCAACCAGCGGGAAAATAACAAATATTGATTTTCATTGTTATAATAGAGCGACTAAGCATGTAGGTACTAACAATGAAAGAAAATGGTTTTATATATATATATATATATATATAAAACCATTTTTCTTTAATTATATACGTACCTGTTCTATGAGCGGGGGGGGGGGGGCGATGGTGGTGAACGTGGTAATGGTTCTGCATTAATAACTATGTATATTAATATATATTTAGATATAAAAATATACATACATTATACAAAATTTTACGCGGATGAATAGGCTAGTTTCCTAAAAAATTCTAATTAGTCCGTCAGTTAGATTATCAAAAAATATTGAAACCGTATTTTTTCTTTTGTCAATTACACAAAAAATGATGAAGATATCGCCAGTTAAAGTTCCGTGTGACGTCACGCCTTGCTACACTTTTAGCATGGCGTGACGTCACGACCCCCCCCCACTCCCAAATTTTGACGCGCTTTATCTTTGTCATTTTTTGTTTGATTAACAAAAGAAAAAATACGTGTCCATTATTTTTCGATAATCTAACTGACGGACTAAATATAATATATATTTTTTTACCCAGGAAACTACCTTATTCGCGGATGGATCATCATTCATCAATTCAGCCAAAAGATGTCCACCGCTGGACATAGGCCTCCCCCAAGCACCGCCACTTCGACGGCTGGGTAATTAGAATTACGTAACACAATAACAATAGCTTTCATTTTGACAGTTCAACAATATTCATTGCGTTGTTTACGTTGTTGAGCAGACAAATTTTTCGAACATATGAAGCAATGATTAAAAGAGCGTTACGCAAATGCATCCGAAGGATTCTTGTGGCCTTCGCCAGGTCATCGGTCCACCTTGTGATCCACCGAGTAATTAATTAAATGGTTAGACTACATGTCTGCTGCATGTCAGATGACAATTGGGCTATAGTTTGACCGAAACTGCTGTACCGCGCCTTAGGAATGCGCGGCGAGGCGGGAGGAATGTGCGGCATGGCGGGGGGCGGGACGCCGTGAGCGATGACGAATGAGCGGCCTGCACTGCCCCCCCGTCTCGCCGCGCACATACCGAAGGCGCGGTACAGCGGTTTTGGTCAAACTATAAGAGAACCACTGATTGGGACCCACTAAACGCACGACGCCATCGCGGCAGGCCGAGACGAAGATGGCGGGACGAGCTTGACTCCTACCGTAGGGACTGGCCGGCACTCGCAAAAGACAGAATTGTGTGGGAGAGGGAGAGGAAGTCCTTTGTCCTACACTGGGACAATACAAGCTAGTTAGATTAGATTGGATTAGACTTACTTGGAAATTTAAAAGATTTAGAAGCAGTTACTCCCTTTGGTGGCAATTGTGCTAGCTTAGCTGAAAAAAAAAGCATAAATTAATGTCATCCCACTCTCGCAACTATTAATAAAAATGCATAATCAACCTATAATTCACTGCTGGGACACAGTTCTTGTCAGTGAGAAGGAGTGGACCGCAATCCACCAGGCGGGCCCAGTGCGGGTTGGTAGAAGTCATATGTCTTCGAATTTTTTGGTTCTAGAACATGCCGTTTCCTCACGGTGTTTTCCTTCACCGTTTATAAGAACCGTTCTTTTAGCGGTGATGAAATAATTTATACCAAGTGAAGCGCCTAATAGGGTTCGAACCTACGACCTACAACTCATAAGTCGCGGCCGTTACCGCTTGGCCACCACTGCACCATTACAGGCTGTTTATCTATATATATCATCACCTGCCTAGCCTTTTCCCAACTATGTTGGGGTCGGCTTCCAGTCTAACCGGATGCAGCTGAATACCAGTATTTTACATGGAGCGACTGCCTATCTGACCTCCTTTCGGGCTTCTGACTACCTGTAACGACTGTCAAAGATCCACGAATGACAGCCGGGACCAACGGCTTAACGTGCTTTCCGAGGCACGGAGGGGTGTCGGTATGTAAAGATGGTCACCCATCCACAGACCAACCGCGGCAAGCGTAGCTTAACCTGACCGATCGACCTGTGTGGCTGTATCTATATATATATATAAAAATGAATCCCTATTTCCCTCGGTCACGTCATAACTTGAGAACGACTTTACCGATTTCATCTGTCTTTTTTTTTAAGTTTTCTAATACTTTGTAGAAGGTTCTTACGGAAAAAAAATTAAGATGCTTCACGCGGACGAAGTCGCAGGCAGAAGCTAGTATAATATAAAAATGAATTCCTATTTCCCTTGGTCACGTCATAACTTGAGAACGACTTTACTGATTTCATCCATTTTTTTTACAAGGTTTCTAATACTTTGTAGAAGGTTCTTACGGAAAAAAAATTAAGAAAGTTGCTCCACGCGGACGAAGTCGCGAGCAGAAGCTAGTATAATATAAAAATGAGTTTCTATTTCCCTTGGTCACGCCATAACTTGAGAACGACTTTACCGATTTCATCTGTCTTTTTTTAAAAGTTTTCTAATACTTTGTAAAAGGTTCTTACGGAAAAAAAAATTAAGGTTTTTCACGCGGACGAAGTCGCAGGCAGAAGCTAGTATAACATAAAAAATCATTTCTATTCCCTTGGTCACGCCATAACTTGAGAACGACTTTATCCATCCGATTTCATCCATCTTTTTTTTTTAATTTTCTAATACTTTGTAGAAGGTACTTAAGGATTTTTTTTTAAGAAAGTTGCTTCCTGCGGACGAAGTCGCAGGCAGAAGCTAGTGCTAAATAAAAATAGATTTTTAGATAGATACCTTCTAATTGTTTTCGGACCAAAATAGGAGTTCTAGGTTCTTCTTCAGAAATATCTAATGCTTTATTTCTGTATGACTGCTTCGGTACTAAAGGACCTGCAAATAAATGTTGATTAACTAAAAGGCAGATATGTATCTTACCTACACCTTCATTTCTCCTCTTAGAGGCTTACGTCTTAGCTGTCAAATACCGGCTGATTTTTTTACCATATGGACAACAACAACGTATAAAAGGTGAACGGAGAAGAAGCCTATGGCACAGAAATCTCTTTTTTTCACAAGAAAAAAAAGCACTAATGAAAAAGTTATAAAAACATTTGAAGTTGTAGCGTAAACTGGACTTTATTGTGCAGGAATTAAAGTTATTTTTCCATAAACTTATATTTGTTTACATTATTGGTAAATAATTCGCGAATGCAGATTATGTACACTTTGCTTTTCCTGAACTATTTTGCTGTGGCAACCCTGTTTCGTGAAGTAGGGGGCGAGCCTAGTGACATCAACCGAACACAAATCCATACTCCGGGCTGTTGCTGAGCAATTCCTGATGGAAATATCCAATAGAAATGCCCGACCTGGGTATCGAACAAGACCTCATGCTCAGCTATAATGCTTGTGACTTCAAGACTAATGAGTCACTGATTTAAATAATAATAATAATATCCCTGGACATTTCACACAGCGCCATCTAGTCCCAAGCTAAGCAACCTAATGCTTGTGTTATGGTAACAAGATGGCTGATAAACTACTTATATACATTTTTTTTTTTTTTGTAAATACATACATATATAGATAGAAAAACACCCAGACTCGGAACAAATACATGTAGGACTTACAAATATTTGTTCTGCGCGACACGCAGCGCAGCAGTCCGATCGCTCAGCCACTGCGCTAACCGTGTTGTCGAAATAATAGATTCATATACAAACCTTCGTGTCTTCGGGGAAAATCCGGACTCCTGAGTTCTTCGTCTGAATTGTCCAATACCTTATTTCTGAATGACTGCTTTGGTACTAAGGGATCTGTAAAAAAACCATTTGTCTTTTATGGTACCTTTGTGAAGTTTATCTATGGTCTGTTCAAAAGCCATCTGCCTAGCCTTTTCCCAGCTATGTTGGGGTCGGCTTCCAGTTTAACCGGATGCAGCTGAATACCAGTATTTTACATGGAGCGACTGCCTATCTAACCTTCACAACCCAGTTACTGCGTAATACGATACTCCTTTGTAAGACTGATTGTCAAATTTTCGGGCTTCTGACGACCCGTAACGACTGTCAAAGACCACGAATGACAGCCGGGACTAACAGCTTAACGTGCTTTCCGAGGAACCCATCCACGGACCAACTGCGGCAAGTGTAGCTTAACCTGATCAATCGCCCCGTGTGGCTGTTACTAATAATGAGGCAGTCACTGATTTAAATAATAGATTTATATGTAAACCTTCATGTCTTCGGGGAAAATCAGGGTTCCTGAGTTCTTCGTCTGAATTGTCTACTGCCTTCTTTCTGTATGACTGCTTTGGTACTATGGGACCTGTAAAAATTTATTATATTAATTATAATATAAATATAATATAAAATTAATTTATTAACATTATTTTTTTTATCACCTCTGTGAAGTAACACTATGGTCTGTTCAAAAAGTATCTGATGTAAATGTAAACAAATTAATCAGAAAAGTTTTTTTTTTAAATGGCATCTCGCTGTTCAACCTATGAGGTTGTCGTCTGCTTAACCGGGCTTGCCTGTGGATGCCTCAATAAATTAAAGCCTCCAGCCAGGGCTTAAAAAACTAGAAACTAAGCGACTACACGCTAAGAGCACCCCTGTGGGGTACGGACCTCGGCTTAGGGCGTCGCTGGGAGAGGGCAGCAAGGGACAGGCTGGATCGAAATTATTTAGGGACGGATTTAAACCCATAGGCTCAGCGGCGCGGGCTGACTCGAGCAAGGTTTGGGGCCAGATAACCTACTTATGGAGGGCGATTTTTCGTGACACTTACAATTTTTTTTCTTTTCGTATACAGGCTGGCAGGGACATCGACGCACAAACTGTAACCATGGATTCAGCACATGAGTTTAGACTAGTGTATAAATTTTTCGTCGGTTATCAAAAAAAAATCTGCTGTTTCATAGAAAAGTGCAATACCTACGCGGTCAGCACGTATGGAACAGCAATATTTTTTTTAAATAACCGAAGAAAAATTTCGACGCTATGGTGTCTACACAGCTCATGTGCTGAATCCATGGTTACAGTTTGCGCGTCGATGTCCCTGCCACGCTGTATAGTATCACAGTCGGTGGTATTTTATTCACATTACAATCTAGCCTATTAGCTAATCGTTTTATACTTGTTTATGAATAATTGTTTGCTGCACCGGACGACGTCATTACGTCGGCGCCGGCTGTCGCTGAACACCAGCGCTGGGGCTCTGTCTTGCATAGGGTCGCAGCATGATGCTGAGCGATAGCCGTTTTGCGTGGATGTGACGCATATCAACCATTATTTATTGTTTTTTTCTTTATTTTGTTTTCATGTTCTTTTTTGCGTCATGTTTACCGCAAATAAACGTATTTTCTTTCTTCGTTCTAATAAGTAATTTAAGGGCTGATTTTTCAATCATCTGCTAAATTTATTCGAGGAATCATTTTGAAATTTTGACAGTTATTTCATACAAAAACTGTCATGGAAAAATCAGCCCTAAATATACCTAACTTAAATTGCTTGGTAACTATAAAATTAAGAAATCGTCCAATGACGTATTTCTCATTAAGGGCTGATTATACTGCTAAAAAATAAATTAATTTTGAATTTTGAAGTTTGCTATTATTAAAAAGCAGCTTCCCAGCCTTCCCGTTTACGGGGTAGCAACAACGGCATTCTGAACGCAATAGCAGTACGTTTTGACTGTCCCTTTCAGAATCAGTGGGTCATGTCATGTGTAGGTGTGGCGAGTCATGGCAAATTGTAAAGGTTTATGTAATGTGTACTAGGTTAAGGTTTCTATGGGTCTATGCCACCCGAAATAAAGTTATTATTATTATACTAAAGTCTTATCCGTGGAATAAAATTGACGTGTGGCAGTCACAGAATAGGACAACTGCCAAAAATTTTAAATTTATTCTCAAAATACTTAACTAGGTATTAAAGTTTGGTCAAATGCGACCTCAGTAATAATTAGAAGTATTTAGTATCTAGGTATATTAGCGAAGTGTAGGACGCCCCCCAGCTAGATGGACGGATGACCTAAAGAAGGTGTCTGGGGTATACTGGATGCGGAAGACGAAGGACAGGGTGTTGTGGCGCAGCCTGGGAGAGGCCTATGTCCGGCAGTGGACTGCAATAGGCTAAGTTGATTGAATTAGAAGTATCGGCGGAATTATGATTTAAAAGAGTGTTCGTGGAGTTTCTTGCTCGTTCTTCTCCATAGGTCCACTACGCTTTGGAATGTGAACTAGCTTCATCTTTCTGACTGACCGACTCCTTGACAATTCAAAAGTGCCTGTAATTGGTTTATTTGAAATAAATGCTTTGAGTTGAGCTGTTGAGGATCTATATGCTAACCTATTTGTCGCCGAGGAAGTTCAGGAGTCCTAAGTTCTTCATCAGAACCATCGAGGGTTTTAGGAAATTTATTCCTATGTGAATCCTTTGGTACCACGAGAACTGAAAACAAAAGTTTAAAATAGTATTAACTAGCTGTGTAGTTTCACTAGTTAATTTAATTTGACCTTAATATTAACCAGATCGGAGGTCGTGGCTGAATAATAACAGCCGCATGGGTCAAGATCAGTGGCCCAGTGGTAACGGTCCCGACTGACGAGTCGTGGTCGTGGGTTCGAACCCAAAGAGGCGCTTTACTTTGTGTAAATAATTTCATCACCACTGCTCTAAAACGGTAAAGGGAAACATCGTGAGGAAACCGGCATGGCCTAGAACCAAAAATTCGAAGACGTGACATCTGGGTCCGCGTGGTAGATTACGGCCCACTCCCTCTCACCAACAGGAGGCCTGTGTCCCAGCAGTGGGAACATTATAGGCTGATTATGACGTGGTCAAAATGCATGGAACAGCATTGTTTTTTTTATCCGTCGAAAAAATTCATCCTAGAGGTGTTTAGAATCATGTACTGAATCCATGGTAACAGGTTACGCGTACGATGTCCCTTCTTTTTTTTTTTTTTTTTGTGGATGGGAAATCATCAAATGACTCCTCCCGCTCTGGGTGGAGCAGGAGGGAGTGTCAGACTCTTACTGACTAAAACCCACCCGTGTTCCTTCCTTAGCCCTTTATATTCCAGGGCAGCGGTAACCCTTTCGGACAATCCCGCTACCCTGGCAGGGTACGATGTCCCTGCCTTCCTGCAGTGCGATTCTGCAGTGCAATTCTGTAACCATCTCCCCGTTAAAACATAGGTGAAGTGAGCGTGGAGTGAGCTGTCATTCCAACTAATGCTAGGGATTGATACTATTGACAGCTCACTCTAAGCTCACTTCACTTGAGTTTTCACGGAGAGCTTTTTACAGAATCGACCGGCTGTATAGTTTTTGCTCACCTTCCAAATGTCTTCGGGCAAAACCAGGACTCCTTAGGTCTTCGTCTGAATTACTTAATGCCTTGTTTCTAAATGACTGCTTTGGTACTATGGGACCTGTAAAAAAAGTTTAATAAGAGTTCAAATCAGCCCAGAAAGAAATGGCATGATGAGCTGGATTTCTTAAAATATTGGCTCACCATCACAGACCGGGAAAAGTGGAAAGGGGGTAGGGCCTCTCTTCCCTCTTTGTAAAAATGTATAGTTTGATGTGTCGAAATGCCATCAACCAGGCGCCAATCCAGACAGCAGGCTGCTACTGAGAATTTCCAGATTGGAAAACCCAAAAACACTCTGCTCGAACCGAGAGTCGAGCCCAGAACCCCATGTTCAGCGACGACAACGAATTTTAAATAAGAAAAAAACTCACCACCAGGAAGGCCATTATACGCATTCTGGACTGCCATAGGTGGCGCTGAAGCTGGAGGAACTGAAAATATACACAAGATATTAAAGTCATCTGCGTAGCCTTTTCTCAACTATGTTGGGGTCGGCTTCCAGTCTTACCGGATGCAGTTGAATACCAGTATTTTACATGGAGCGACTGCCTATCTGACCTCCACAACCCAGTTATTAGGTAATACGATACACCTTGGTAAGACTGGTTGTCAGACTTTCGGGCTTCTGCTCTTCTGCTTTCCGAGGCACGGAGGGGCCTTGGTATGTAAAGATGGTCACCCATCCACGGACCAACCGCGGCAAGCGTAGCTTAAACTGATCGATCAAACCGTGCGGCTGTTATTTCTTAGCCACAAGCCCCTCTAACACAACACAAGATGCACAAGATATTAAAGTAATTCAATAAATAAAAAAGAAGAAAAAGCCACTCCCACTGAGTTAGGACAGCAGCGTAAAAGCTGCCACCCTGTCTATTATAACTCCCAAATTGACCGCTGCCTGAGCTGGGTAAACAATGCTCGTTTTTTTTTGTGTTATTCGGTGGTTATCAAGCAGCCTGATTCGTCATTTCAGCTGAAAGACGTCCACTGCTGGACATAGGCCTCCCCCAAGCATCTCCACTTCGACCGGTTCTGTGCTTCTCGCATTCAACGGGTTCCTGCGGCCTTGACAAGGTCGTCGGTCCACCTTGTGGGAGGTCTTCCAACGCTACGTCTTCCGGTACGCAGTCGCCACTCCGAAACCTTTCGGCCCCATCGGCCATCTGTTCTGCGAGCGATGTGCCCTGCCACTTAAGTTTGGTAATTGTTCAGGCTATGTCAGTTATCTTGGTTCTCCTGCGGATCTCTTCATTTCTGATTTGATCACGCAGGGAAACTCCAAGCATAGCCCTCTTCATTGCCCTTTTTTTTTTTTATATATTTAGGAAAAACAAACAATTGTACAATATGTTTTACAAAAAGGAAAAAATATATACATATAGACATATGGGTAAATGTACAATCAACGACGTTTCCACAAATTACTTGTGTACATTATTAATTAATTAGTTAGGTAAGTACAAATTACATTTAAATACTAAGTAGGTATCTTAAACTTTTAGCTTAGTTACTAATCACACTTGATTTTGATCTTGACCATCGCACAAACTATCAATAATTTTTTTTTGAAATTGCTTTGAGACAGAAGGAAGATATCTAAATGACAAAAGTGCTTATTATAAATTGTAACTAGTCGACGGAGTGGAGCACGCTCACCAGCATGTGTTCGGCTAGTAGTCGTTGCAAACAGCGGGTAAGCACGCACCTCCCGTCTGATTACAGTTCTAGGCACAACATATGAAATATTATTAAGTAGTTCGATACAGTTAAACCTATTATGAACCAATCCGTGAAGCATCATGGTTTGAAGTAGTAGGCGTCTTGACTGCAGAGTGATCAATTTGAACTTTTTCAGTGACTCCACATAAGACAGGGATATGAGATGACATTTATACTGCATAACTCGTATATATTTGCGTTGAACACTTTCAATTGCTTTAACATATTTTTCGTAGTAGGGCTCCCATATGATACATCCGTATTCCAGCTGCGGGCGAACCAAGGACCTTAACAGTTGCAAGTACGTGGCTGGGCGTTTAAAATCAGTAGAAGCTCTCATGACAAGGCTGTTCATTTGGTATGCTTTGGAGATAATCTTCTCTGTGTGTAGATTTAAATGTAGTTTACAATCCAAAAGTATTCCTAAGTCACATATTTGAGTTTCATTAGAAAGATTTTCTGTACAGAGACTATACTTAAATCGAATTACTTTTTTATTTTTCGTAAAATTTAAATATTTACATTTAGATATATTTAATGCAAGTTTATTATCATCACAATATTTAGTTAATCTATTCAAATCCTGCTGAAGCAAGTCACAATCATCCAAAGTCTTAATAGATCTAAATATTTTTAGGTCATCAGCATATAACAAGAAATGACTGTTATGGGGGCCCGTGGCTAAATAATAACAGCCGCACAGGTTGATCGGTCAGGTTAAGCTACGCTTGCCGCGGTTGGTCTGTGGATGGGTGACCATCTTTACATACCGAGACCCCTCCGTGCCTCGGAAAGCACGTTAAGCCGTTGGTCCCGGCTGTCATTCGTGGATCTTTGACAGTCGTTACGGGTAGTCAGAAGCCCGAAAGTCTGACAACCAGTCCATTGGTGTAATTGCCGTATGGCGTTCCAGTGTGAGAATAAATAAATAAATAAATAATAAATAAATGGAAGCAGTGACTTATATCATTAATAAAGACAATAAACAACAGAGGTCCAAGAATTGATCCCTGTGGTACGCCAGAGGTAGCGATAAATGTATCAGAGTGATATCCATGCGTTACTACTGTTTAAATACGGTTGTTTATATAAGAATGGAACCAGCGTAGTAAATTACCTCTAATCCCGTTAAAAGCTATTTTATGCAATAACATTTCATGGTCCACCCTATCAAACGCCTTTTTAAAGTCCGTGTAAATTGCATCCGTTTGTGTCCGGTTATCCAAGTTATTAAATAAAAAGTTAGTAAAAATCATTAGATTAGTTGATTTTCGTTTAACGAAACCATGTTGTTCTGATATTAAATTTTGTTGAATGAAAGGGAAAAGCTTGAGGTGAATAAGTTTTTCTAAGAGTTTAGCAGTTGCACATAGTATTGAGATTGGTCGATAGTTTTCAACTTTCTGTCTGGAACCATTCTTATAAACTGGTATAATGTTAGCTTTCTTCCAGATTGTGGGAAACATACCTGTACTAATGCTCTTGTTGAAGATTAAGTGAAGTGGCACGCATATTGTCTCAGCTGTATACTTCAAGAAGCTAGGAGGTATACCGTCTGGACCCGGTCCTTTAGTACTATCCAGTAATTTTAATTGGCTGAGGACTAATGAGAGGCTGAAGTATATATTATGTAGGGTAGTATTATTGTCATTAATTTGATCTATTGCAGGACACCAGCGGTCGGTGAGTGTTGAGGTTTCAAACACTGATTGAAAGAATGATGAGAAAAAGTTGCAAATTTTATGTGGATCGCTAGAAGACCGACCACTATAATACGTTTGGGATGGGATACCAGACTTGCCTTGTCGATTAGCTATATAAGCCCAAAAATATTTAATATTTTTAGGGATGCTGTCTTCAACAGTTTTTATATATTTACAATAGCACTTGTTACACTCTACGGAAAAACGTGTGCGATATAACGAAAATACCTCGTAATCTGAGATATTACTTTTGGGTGACTTTAAGCCTTCTAATAAGGCCCATTGTGAGCGATCAAGTTTCAATGCCATTCTCACCAATCAGCCTGATTGGTGAGTGGTATATATGGAACTATTTCCGGACGAGCCCGTATCTTCGTTGACGCCTGTCCCTGGTGACAGTGAGGCGGGTTAGCGGGCCTTAGGAGATAGCGGAATGAACCGGATAGATTCCACCAAAACTGGAAGGAGGACGCACGGACTCACGAACGATGCAAGGAGTTGTCCAGGACTGGGACAAAAGGCTAACAAAAGATAAAAAAGATCTTTGACGGTCGTGAGGGTAGTCAGAGGCCCGGAAGTCTGAGTACCATTCTTGCCAAGGGATATCGTTTTACCCAGTAACTGAGTTGTAGAGGTTAGATAGGCAGTCGCTCCGCGTAAAATACTGATATTCAGACATAGACTCGAAGTCAACCCCAACTTAAATGGGAAAAGGTAAGGCAGATGACTAAATTATAGTAGGAAATATTGAATAGGTACTTACAAAGATGATGTTTTGGTACTGGTGACATTGGTGTCACGGGTGACACTGGCGGCATGGGTTCTGTAAATTTAAAAGTAAATTTTTATAATAACCACCAATTATTATGACGAATGACGACTTGTCTAGCAAGGAAAAACTCAAAATCAAAAGTCATTTATTAAAATTAGGCTGAGAATGAACACTTTTTGAACATCAAAATTACATAACAGTCCCCCAAAACGTCCGCCCTTCACCACTTCCTAGTGTATTAGCTGGAAAGAAGAAGTGGCGCAACAAACTCCCCAGCAGCACAGCTATCTGTTCAGTTAGAAGAACTTGATTCTATACAATAGTAAGCAATTAACAGAAAACATTAAATAATTTGTTATATGTTAGCTAGCACACGCCAATATAGCATTCTGTTGCTATATTGGTGGGTGCTGCTACTGTAACATTAAAAATTAATTAAAATTTTAAGTACATAAGATTTTGTATGTTCAGGTTTTTATTCTTTTTTTTTCTAATATTTAGTTTAAGCTTGAATGATAAATTTGTTTTTTTTTTTCTCTTTCTTTTTATGTAGGTAGCTGTGTTGTGTTGTTCACACTCTTTCTTTCCAATCTGTTTTTAGAAGTGATGACTTTTAATTGGCTGTCAGTCTCACATACATTTTTTTTTATTCTGTTTGTTTTAGCTGTAAGTTATCCATAGTTGATGGATGGAGAGGGAGAGGAAGGCCAAAGAAAAGATGGATTGAGATGAATTATGTGAGGAATGATATGAAAGAAAAGGAAGCTAATTATTGCGTGACTGTTGAAAAAATGATAGAATTGAAGAAGAAAACGTATTGCACCGACCTCGAAAGATGATGAATTGGCGTATTGGCGTACAATCTGTCAAATTTCTCTAATAGATTTTCAACTTTATCGCTAAAGCATGATGGTTCAAGGTTGATTGGAAAAATTTGACAGTTTCGGGTAGCTTGACCTGCTGGCGTCTGTACATACAAAAATTAAACCAAATAATATATTCAATAGTTTAGTCACTATTATAGCTAGGCAAATATTAGCAAAAACCCATAGTCGGCCCATCACAACTATTTAGTTTGTTTAAAAAAACGCTTTTCGTTTGAATCGGTTGTCATGGCATGGGCATGTGTTACAGAGGAATGAGGAAAATGTCGTGAGGAAAGCTTTGAGTATGAATGTCGAGGGCTATAAGAGTAGGGGAAGACCAAAGAAACGATGAATGGAATGTGTGAATAATGATAATTATGGTTAGAAACGGGGTGACTACCGGGATGACGACTAATAGAGAAGTATGGAAGAAAAAGACGTTGCGCTGTCCCCAAATAAATTGGGATAAGGGCTGCTCTCAAAACGGTGAAAGAAAACATCGTGAGGAAACCGGCATGTCCTAGAACCAAAAAATCGACATCTACGAATACCAACCAGCACTGGGCCCGCGTGATGGATTACGGCCCGCTCTCTCTCACTGAGAGGAGGCCTGTTTCCCAGCAGTGGGAACATTATAGGCTGTTTATGCATACATGTATGTAAACATGAGAATGATGATGATGTTAGGGATTATTTGCTAGAAAATAAACAAAACACACCTATGCATAAATGTTGTCAGTGTTGTCATTTATTCGTATTGTCGTCTCCACATTGTCTATTAACATTTGAATACCACTAACAACTGCTTTCAAATTAATAATTACGGAATGTTGAACACGAAGTCGAACGACGCATTAAATTGTGGTTGAAATGAAACAATATAAGCGTTATCCTTAACCACTTATGTTAATTTAAACCAAAACCTATCAACAGCTTTTGACTGTATTACTTAACACAATACTTACCGCTTTCGTGGCTTTCTTTGCAAATACAAATTCCTTTGACAAACAGACACATAAACAGCCAGACCAGAGACCCACAAGTTTGTCGAAGGACCGATGGCCGGTGGAGCAGTCGAGTCCTGCCCAAGCAGTCTCGACATTCATAGCGATCGCTTTACGACCGAATTCGGTCGCAAAGTCCCGAATTGACAGGTGAAATGTATGGAGTGACAGGACTTTGCGACCGAATTCGGTCGTAAAGCGATCGCTATGAATGTCGAGACTGCTGGGGCTGCAGTTGAGACCGCGTATCCCATACGCGGTCTCAACTTCAGTCTCCTCTCGCGGGTTTATACACCGACAATGTCTTTTATTTTAACTGTGATGTTACTTGGTTTTAATAGGTTTTTTTTTTAATATTTTATCCACCCTTTTGATTCTTTTATGTTTTGTAAATGTGAGGACTTTGTAGGCCTTGTAGACTTTAGATCTGTAGACCATTTTTTATTTTATCAAGTATTTGGTACTTGTTGACAGGCCTACGCTGTCCTTCTACTGTAATTTGAAAACATTGTCGTCGTCTGCCTAGCCTTTTCCCAACTATGTTGGGGTGGGCTAATTTGAAAACATTGTAAAGGCCAATTATTTTTAAAAGAGTAACCGTGGAGTTTCTTGCCGGTTCTTCTCCATAGGAAACGACCAATTGGAACCGTGCACCGAGCTTTTGACGTTTCATAAGAAGTTATCAAACATATGAAGCAATGGACTAGCAACATCCTTCAAAATCAACCCCCCCCCTCCCCTTGGTGATACATTGGTGATACATGGTGATGTTTAAGAATACCCCCCCCCCCCCCTATGTCACGTGTATTTTTTAGTACCTGCAAAAAATCTTAATTTTTTTTTTAATATTTATAAAATACAGGTATAAGTATCATCTAATTTTATTATAAAAAAATTAAAGACTACAATAATAAATTGATTCGTGATTTTTTATGGACCCCTCCCCCGATTCGAGCCTCACGTGATTAATGGACAACCCCTAAGATCATCCAGAATCGTGTTCCATGCAAGCGGGATACGCAGCGCAGTAGTCAATTGCTACCCATTAATATTATGTCATCGATGTCAAACTAATATGAACCTTATTTGAATCCGAAAAGGTTTATATTCGTATAAAACGCCTGCTCACATATTTTTTATACGAATATAACCATTATCCATTTAAAATAAGGTCATTATTCGTATAAAACGCTACGTATACTTAGCAAAGCAAAATGAAAGTGTGATCTGAGATCTTGCCCTGGGTCAGAAAGAGGAAACTTGCCCATTTTGAACTTACCTTGCTTTACTACCTCATCAAGAGGAAGAGGCAATGGTGGACGATCAGCTATGGTCCTCCTTGTTTCTGTAAAAATACGGGGTCAAATTAAATTGACTAGCGAAACTTCACAGAATGATGTACAGACGGCAGCACATCAAGCTACGACAATCTGTCAAATTTCTTTAGTAGATTTTCAATTTTATCGCTAAAGCATTAAGGTTCAAGGTTGATTGGGAAAATTTTACAGATTCGGACGCGGTTGCGGCCCAAGATTTTAGGGGGGGGGGGGATCGCCAAGTAGTAAGTTAGTAACTTAAGTTAGTAAGGCAAGTAAACCATTCAGACTCTCGACAGCTTGAATGATTTTGGAGGGTGGTCATGACCCCCATGGCCCCCCCTCGGACCGCGCCTGGTCTGTACTTAACGGATATGGATATTTATGTCGCAGCCAACTGGTTAAATTAGCCGTTTAGTCAACCGCCTAGCCTTTGGAAGTAGTGCTCGCCTCACTTCGCTCTCTCGGCTCGCACGCGGTTGATCACAGCATTTTTAGCATCATGCTGAGATAGGAGCCTTTTGGCCTCGTATAGGACTTTCTGTTTCATTTTTTCCTTTTGTTACTTTTTTATACAATTTGTTTTTTAACTGTGTTTAGTTTAGTTTAAGATCCTGTACGAGTAGGGTCGCCAGGTCGTCAAACCTAATAGCCGGACAGACCAGCCAGTTTGGCCGGACATTTGGGTAGAAAGGCCGGAGACCACAGAACAGATAAAAGAGGTCTTTTAACTGTTCTGTGCCGGACACCCTACATTATTGAGGATTTTGTGTCTCAGTATTAATAGGTACGACAAAAAAATTGTATGAAAAATCAATATAAATAAAAAATAAATAAAATAATTTTGATTATTGTCATAATCAGTCATCGGCGCTCGCTCGTTTGCGAAATATAAAAAGCCTAACAAAAGCCGGACAAGCCAGACACCGTTTATTTTGGCCGGACACGCAATCAAAAAGCGCTTCTATGTCCGGCTTTATCCGGACGCCTGGCAACGCTACGTACGAGTCGCAATAAATACTTTTACTTTCTTTCTTTTTCTTTCTTTCTTAGTTTGTATGCTGACGAAGTTAAAGGGGAAAGAAATAAAAACTAAAAAAAGGTTACTTACTGCATCCACGCTTTGTCTTGGGTGACTTTGGTGATAGTGGATCTGCAAATATTGATTATAAACGTGAGCAACGGAAATAAAGACTACATTACCTCAACTATTGACTGCTCAACTGTTCGCGTACACCAGCAGTGCGATTTTGTAACCATCTCACCGTGAAAACTTAGGTGAAGTGAGTGTGGAGTGAGCTGTCATTCCAACTAATGCTAGCGATTGACATTATTGACAGGTCAATCTAAGCTCACTTCACCTAAGTTTTCATGGTGAGATTTTTACAGAATCGATCGTTTGATCCGTCATCGGCCGAACTATGCTCGTACGGCCAATCTTAACGGAGACTAGCCTTCGGCTCAGGAGACATTGCAGTGGACAAGTGTGCTCTTCCCTCACTCTCATAGTCCGATGGGACGGTAATCCGACACGACCGGAGAGAGATCAGGACCAACGGTTTAACGTGCTTTCCGAGGCAGGGGGGTATCACACCGCCAACTTCCAAACTCCAGGCTCTTACTATGAAATTTCTCATGGAAGAACCCTGTTTACCCGACCTGGGAATCGAACCCAGGACCCCTGGCTCACCAGTCGCACTTGTGAGCACGAAACTGACGGGGCAGTTCTACAAATAGGACGTACGGCTACATATCAAGCTATACATTTCCAGTATAGTTGGCCCATTGCCACTTCAGCTTGGGCCGACCATATTAGCCGTTGAACCGATGACCGTTGGGGAAGACGTGTTCTTGAGTGGGGACCGTGAATCAGCAACCGTATGGTAGGACGCCCTCAGGCTAGGTGGAGCAACGAACTGCGCAGGGTAGTTATGGTTACAGCTGGATGAGAGTCGCCGAGAATCGAGCTGAATGGCGAGCAATAGGAGAGGCTTCTGTTCAGCAGTGGATGATGATGATTTCGAGCATAAACTGAATTTTCATTGTACGAAAAACTTATACAATGCGAGGTCAGCTAAAACTGGAAATGTATAGCTTGATGTGCAGCCGTGTGTGCTACGGGCTCTTTGGAACGAAATTTTTCGAACTGCTGACCGGAGGATGCAGTTCTGAATGTTTTATGGTTTTTGTCTTAAAAAATATTACCTTCGTCATTATTTCTGTTTGATTTGCAACCTGAGGAATACAAATATTAAGTAAGTCTCCATCATTAATTTAATGGTCACATTGTTCAGGGTACAGATTATTTGCAACACAACATGCAATACAACATGCAATGCAACATTTAATGCAACATGAGTTAATGTGGACGGCCTTGTTGCAAATAATCTGTACCCAGCTTAAGTCTTTAGATAATGAGCAAGTGCTATTCTGTAAAATTCACTTGGAACCTCACTCAAGCGAGCGCACACAATTCGAAAGGATTTCCGTAAAAAACAAAGTTATTAAAAAAAAAAAAAAACATGGCGGATTCACAACAAGACACAGTTTGAATTTCGAAGTGATTTTTACAGATTAAGGGCTGGTTCTTTCAAACGGTTGGCTAACGTAACATAATAACGATTGTACTCGATATTATTTGACGTTCGGCAAGGCCATGATTTTGTAATTGTAATTTAATCAACGCTTTTTTTGGTTTGACGATAGATAGCGTCATTTTTGACGTATACGCAAGCGTGAAGTGGACGTGAAACAACCCGCCTTAACTCTTTTTCATTAATTAGAAATTTGGTAATACGTACTTCTAATTCTCTCGAATACCATAAATGCTGATTGGATGCACAGAAGTACCCCAAGCACAGCTACCAATGGTATTAACCATTTTATATCCTTTACATCTGAAAAAAATCAGTAAAGTACAGTGTATTTACTACACAGGGTCAATTAAAAATTAGCCAGCGATACTCTGCAGATGTGATAGTTATCAATAAAAATAAAAAATAATTGGAGACGACCAAAAGTTGTAACGACACTGTTTGCTATAGTTGTAAGCCGTGCGGCGTGCGCGTGTTTCTCTGTCTGTCTATAGAAAGGAACTTCGTTCCATCCGGGTGTCCCTTGACACCTCTCAAGTTTTTTAAGTTTTTTTTAGGGTCATCGACACCTTTTAGTTTTGTTACTTGAAGTATGAGTTGAGGAAATCTGTTTTCTTTTGTATATTCAAAATCAAAAAGTCATTTATTCAAATTAGGCTGAGAATCAGCACTTTTCGCGAGTCAATATTTTACTTTACGCGGTCAATGACCGCACAAGAAAAAACCATCAATTTTTGTTTTGTTTATCATCTTTAGGTATCAATGCACGTCTGCAGAGTTTCGCTAGCTAATTTAATTTGACCCTGTATTGACACGTCACGTCAGCCGCATGCACAATGACTACAGGGCAGGAGTTTTCACACAATGGGTGCCTTCAGATGAACTAGAACCTTACCAGAATTACTGACTGCTCCTGGGGATTCTGAAAAACAAAATAAAAAACATCGATTTATTAATGTTTAATTTTTAGAGATTTTAATGAATTTAAAAATGATTGCAATTTTAACTAATGAATTTATTTTACAATTTGACTTTATATATTTCAGTTATTAAATTTTAGTTATAATGGTATTATTGTGGCATGTATTTTAATCTTTGGTTACTAACATAATTTTTAAGTATACTAACATACCTAACTATGGATAACTGTGTCTGACTTAAATAAATAATAATATTTATTTATCATCTTCCCACTGGAACGCTATACAGCAATTACAGCTTTCCATCCCTCTTATGCGCGGTTGTCATTAAATACTAGCAGCGCCCCGCAATTTCACCCACAAAAGTCTAGATCCCGTGGGAGTATCGGAGTAAAAAGGATCCTCTGTCCTCATCCAGGCCATGGTCTACTCATGTGCAAATCGGTTCAGCCGTTTTAGCGTGATAGTGTAACAAACAAACATACAAAAAATCAAATCTTTTTACACGACTGCCCAGAAGAAGGAGTGTTATGTTTTCAGGGTTCATGTATGTTTGTGAGTTTCTTTATTTCATCATAACTTCTAAACGGCTTAACCGATATCAATTTATGTATCGTTTGCGTTGCGTCATCCCGGGTAACATAGAGTGGTGAAAATTAAAAAAAATATAATGGGGTAGCCATGGTCATAAAAAAAAACGTTTTTTTTTCTCATAAAAAAATTACTACTTATACTATCATGGTCTAGCTTGCTAATAAATAAATAATTAAAAAACACGCCTCCCTTGCAAAATTGAATTAAAAAAATAATTAAAAACAATCAGCAGTCGGGGGACGGTTCCAGTTCTTTACAGGTCCCCCGACATCGCTGAAAGATCGGTTTTCAGTTGTCCACTTTATCGTATTAAAATTGTTTTTAATGTTTTAGTTAATTTTCTTAATTCACTTTTTGATAGGCCACGCGTGTTTTTAATTATTTATTTGTCTCTTCCTAATATTAGTTTAGACATGAAACGGTGATCAGGAATTCATCACAATAGTTTTTTTTATTTTTTTTACAAAACGTTTCCTCACACTAGGAATTACTCTTGTATCGTGGGTGCGTTTACAAACATTTAAACTCTCATACACAAACACCCAGACCCGGAACAACTACCTAGGCAATACAAATATTTGTTCCGTGCGGGAATCGAACCCGCGACACGCAGCGCAGCAGTCGATCGCTCAGCCACTACGCCAACCGTGTCGTCATCAGTTTTTCCCAACCATGTTAGATTCAAAGTCAAATCATTTATTTCAAACAGGCACATATAAGGCACTTTTGAACGTCAAAAATTACGTTAAAATAGAAATAATTCTAGTCGCTCCTCCCCCCCTTCCAAAAGGTAGTTTTCGTATGGAGAAGAATGGGCAAGAAACTTCTTCGTCTCGTTCTGCTCGCTCACTCGTTCGGTAATACCAGTATTTTACATGGAGCGACTGCCATTACCCCCAGCAACCCACACGGTGGGTGCCTGATGATGGATGGCGCTGCCGAGGCCGGCTCAGGAAGAAGTGGTGAGACGACTTAGACGTGTATCTCCAGGGTTGGACAGAGGTGGCTCTGGAAAAGGATGCCTGGAAGGGTTTGGGGGAGGCCTTTGCTCAGAGGGACAGTGAAGGCTAAGTAAAAAAAAGGTACTTGTAACTATTCAGATATCATGTACTCACCACTAGTTGTACTTTGGTATTCTTGTCGTTTTGACTGAACTGAAAAAAAAAACAATAAAACTGAACTGCCGATCGATTCTGTAAAAATCTCACCGCGAAAAGTGAGGTGAAGTGAGCTTAGAGTGAGCCGTCAATAATGTCAATCCCAAGCATTAGTTGGAATGACAGCTCACTCCACGCTCACTTCACCTAAGTTTTCACGGTGAGATGGTTACAGAATCGCACTGCTGTTTTCGGTCACTTGAGTGAATTTCCAAAAGAAGTTTACAGACTTTTCCCCACAGGCGCGTTATTATCGGTCGATGATATCGGATGCATTATTGCGATAATGCGTCTCGATTGCTTGCCACACAGTTGCGTTTTATTCGTTCGATATTTCTAACGTGTGCGTGTAACCAACACTATAGCCCCCCGCACCAAACGTTACTACGTTATTAACGCAGGCCATGCGTCCTAATAATTAAATGTAAAAAAAAAAAATAATCAAATCAAAAATCATTTATTTTCATAAATAAGTTACAGAGGGTTAGTAAAATGTACAGAATTCTTCTCTTATTCTGCCTTCCATTTCGGCGTGCAAATATAAAATAAGGTTAGATATTTTATTGAAATTCATTATTGATCATAATCATGCAGTCAGTAAACAGATAATCCCATTTAAATTGTGTCATTGAATTAAATAAATGTCACAATAAAATTTAAAAAATTATTGACATGATTATTATTATAAATGTCAATAATAATCATGTCAATAATAGGTGAGATTTAGCACACAATAATAATAACAATAATAAATTAAGATGACCGTGCAATTTACAAACTTAAAATTTATAATCCAAAAATTCATGCATACTACAAAAGCATTTTCCAATTAAAAACCTCGTCAAATTATTTTTAAATCTAGAAAATGGTAGCGTTTTTATAAAATTTGGTATTTTGTTGTACAGACGCCAGCACATCAAGCTACTACAATCTGTCAAATTTCTTTAATACATTTTCAACTTTATCGCTGCAGCATTAGGTTCAAGGTTGATTGGGAAAATTTGACAGTTTCGGGTAGCTTGATGTGCTGGCGTCTGTACAACTTTATGAACATAATATAGCTGACGCCAGCACATCAAGCTACTACAATCTGTCAAATTTCTTTAATAGATTTTCAACTTTATTGTTAAAGCGTTAAGGTTCAAGATTTATTGGGAAAATTTGACAGTTTCGGGTAGCTTGACCTGCTGGCGTCTGTACTTTTGCAAACCATTTTTCTATGTTGGTTATGATGTGATCAATGCAAGTTTGTGTCTTTTCTGTTACTCTAGTAGGTGTCAAGATAGCATATTTCAGGTTGTAACTATTTAACAAGTAATTATATTCACTACTTTCCTTTGACTGTTTTAAAATATCGATAGTTGTATCCCCACATATAATAATTTTCTTTCTTGTATTACGAATTCGACACAACGTCCCCAATAGAGTCTCAAGTTTATTAAGAAAGATCGTTGTATTCGACGAAGGGGTTCTATACACCGTTCAATTTTGATCGTTTCAATCTTTAAAAGGGGTCATTGTACTCATCATTATGAACAACTTTTACTACGGAACCAACCTTGAAATCGTGAAAAAAAATCAGTTGATCCATAGATTTATGTTCGCATAACTCGATACTCGACATAATGTATGGATTAACCGATTTTTTTCATTTCTGACATTTAGTGAAGCATTCTGTAAGCTCATCATTGTGGCGTCAGCGCTAGTGCTTAAATTATTATTTAAATTATTGTCCACAGACTTTGCCCTTGATGTTTTAAAGACAGTAATATTTTCATTTTCAAAATTGTCCATAGTGACAATAAAGATTTAGAAAGTAATTCAAATAATATTTCACGCTTTCTTTGTTGAAATGGAAACTGTAACTATTTTTAATTTTTTGATGTGCCGCTTCTTTCAAAAGAAAAACATAAAAGTTCACTAATGCATAAAGTGACTGTTGTAGGTTCCGAACGCGTACTTCTTCACGGCGCTATATTGATAAGTCGTCGAAATAATGCACTATTTTAGTTACATACATCCAAAAGTGATTAGTAAACGACTTGCGCTCGCTCGATGACCATTTAAGGTCACAAAAACTGTTTGCCGCGATGATTCACATTGAGTTCACAAGGATAATAGAACAAATTTTTGTTGTAGTGATTTTTATTTTGTTATTTAGTTACACACCGTTTGATTTAACTAAATTTTTCGATAACGTTACACTCACGTTTATTTTTCGATATCTTCGTCGGTTATTAAAAAAAAATTGCTGTTCCACACGTTTTGACCGCGTAGGTAATTGGTCTTTTCTATGATACAGAAGATTTTTTTTTTGATAACCGACGAGAAATTTCTACGCTATGGGGTCTAAAGTCATGTGCTGAATTCATGGTTACAGTTTGCGCGTCGATGTCCCTGCCACCCTGTATAATAACGCATCGGATATTATCGACCAACAATAACCCGCCTGTGGGGAAGAGCCTTTAGAGGGTAAAAACAACGAGTCTATTTTGTAAAAATCTCACCGTGAGAACTAAGTCGAAGTTAGCTGACAATTTTACATCTCAGGATCTAAAACTAATCGGCACCCTAATTGCGTAACACACATCAATCGTAATCTGAATCATTTTGAAGCAAATTGCTAATCCATTGCTTCATAAGTTCGAAAAATTTATCTGCTCAACACGTAAACAACGCAATGAATGTTGTTGAACTGTCAAAATGAAACCGATTCCGATTGATTGTGTGTTACGCAATTAGGGTGCTGGTACAGACGCCAGCACATCAAGCTACTCGAAACTGTCAAATTTTCCCAATCAACTTTGAAGCAAATGATTTAGCAATAATATTGAAAATTTATTAAATAAATTTGTAGTAGTTTTTAGTTGTTTTGATTGTAGTAGCTTGATGTGCTGGTGGCGTCTGTACATTTCGCCTCTCTCCCAAGACTGCTGAATGCTTTGAAAATTATCATTGTATAACCGACAGCTATACAATGATAATTTTCAAAGCCTTGTAATCTGCACACTATCAATCTGAAGCATTTTGAAGGATATTGCTAATGCATTGCTTCATATGTTCGGAAAATTTGTCTGCTCAACTACGTAAATAACGCATTGAATGATGTTGAACTGTCAAATTGAAAGCCATAGCTACCGATGGTGCGGTACGCAATTATCCCGCAGGCTTTATGTATTGACTCGGATAAATCACTGAATAAACTAGTCGACTAAATTTTTGTTGTTCAGACATATTTAGTTACTAATTTACTCATCACTTAACTAAATTACTTACATAGTCCGAACCAGCACCCTTATTGCGTAAAACACGATCAATCGTAATCGGTTTCATTTTGACAGTTCAACAACATTCATTGCGTTATTTACGTGTTGAGCAGACAAATTTTTCGAACTTATGAAGCAATGGATTAGCAATTTGCTTCAAAATGATTCTGATTTCGATTGATTGTGTGTTACGCAATTAGAGTGCAGGTTTTATGGATTGACTCGGCTAAATCACTGAATAAACTACTCGACTAAATTTTTGTTGTTCAGACATTTTTAGTTACGAAATTTACTCGCAACTTGACTAAATAACTCACATAGTCCAAACCACCACCCTAATTGCGTAACAAACTATCAATCACAATCTGAATCATTTTGCTGTCTATTGCTAATCAATTGCTTCATTATGTTCGAAAAATTTGTCTGTTCAACACGTAAATAACGCAATGAATGTTGTTGAACTGTCAAAATGGAAACCGTTGCTACTGTTAGGTAGTGCGTTACACAATTACCTAATAATTAAGAGTTAGTCAAAACGGGCAGAAGTCGACGATTTTTGCTTACCGATCTGGACATGAGTACTGCATGTGATAGTATGTACATCTTCGTGTTGAGGACGCGACCACGGATCATAATTTCTTAACAATTGGAATACGAACTTCCACTTTCCTCCTGATTTATGGTCGGCTGTTCCAATCTAAAAATAAAATGAGAAATAGGACACAGTAACTTCAAAGATTTTATGTGTAAGATAGGCATATATATAGGTCCGCCACTTTGTTTTTTTTTTTTTTTCAAAATGGCGAAAATAAACACGTTGTTTGTCCGCGGTTACTCAGTCAGATTAATATAAATGTGTCTTTCAAGTTTGCTCGTCTGTCTGGATATCAGTTGCTTCGCGCTAATGGCTTTAAAACCAATCTGGGTCATTTTTCCAGTCGCCTGTCACGCTCACCCAGTAGAGATATTGATATGTCTTACTTACTCTTTGCGTAAATTCAGGTCTGTCTTGCATAGGGCATTATCACAAAAGTGAAAAAAAAAAGTATTTTAGTGTCTTTAGCCTTTTTCGTTTACATAAAGATTTGGAAAACTTGGTGTATTATAGTCTATTATCAGTTGGCACAATATTCGACGTTGTTCCAACGTGTTTAGTGTTTTGGGTGAGAATTAGTGAGCTTTCAAATGAAGCCTTACTGGTTTTTAACTAAAATATCACAAAATAAATAAAATACATAATGCTTTCGATACTTTGTCGAAAGTGCCATGTATCTGCATTTATGTAACAATTAATCTATCTAGCTTATAAGTAAAATCTGTTTTGTTTCTGCATTTTTTCCTTCTATGTTTAGTGCATGCCGTAGCAGCCTTTAATTAAGGCTACACTATAAAATGTAAAAAAACATGGAATCTTTAGCATGTATTATGGTATATGCTTTGTTGATTGTTCTTAAATAAATAAATAAATGCAAACAAAACATAATAGGTAAGTAACTGTACCTAAAGTGTTACGGTTTTCGGATTTTTTCCTTTACTTGTGCTACGTGACATTGCTTTTTGCCAAATTTCATGATTCTAGGTCAGCGGGAAGTATCCTTTATGTTTTTATTTCGTAACATATACGCCCGTATCTTTTGATTGCGTTGACTTGAAGTTTGATTTTTTAAGCAGTAAAAAAAACCAAGATACCCCGTAGACAAGTTGCACGAGATTAAAAAATTGGCAATTAAAAATACATCAATTTACGTCAGGCATTGGCCCTGATTCCCTAGTTCACAAACTAAACTAAATTTAAGTTCTGTGCATCTTTTTTTTTCTATTTCCTTAAGAAAAGGACAGAAGATAAAATATTAGTTTACTCCTGTCAAATTAAGTTACTCCATAGACAGATTAGACGTGATTAAAAACATGGCTGCTAAAAATACGTCAATTTACGTCAGGCGCTGACTAGTTTGACAGGACTAAACTAATATTTATCTTCTGTCCTTTTCTTAATGAAATAGAAAGAAAAAGACGGACTGAACTTAAATTAAGTTTAGTTTGTGAACAGGGGTATCGGCGCCATTATTCTACATATAGGTACTTACATGCGAATAATTGTAAACAATAGTATTATTTGATTCGCCAGAAGATTTAATTCTTTCATAAGTTATGCCAAACTTAGAATTTTCCAAATCTTGCAGGTGTTGATCGCGGCCTTTACGAATCCAACTGAAATTATTTAGAAAATTTGTAAACAGCGAGTTGGACACGCGCACTAACACTAAACATCATCATCTGCCTAGCCTTTTCCCAACTATGTTAGGGTCGGCTTCCAGTCTAACCGGATGCAGCTGAATACCAGTATTTTCCATGGAGCGACTGCCTATCTGACCTCCACAACCCAATTTCTGGGGAATACGAAACCCCTTGGTAAGACTGGTTGTCATGTTTTCGGGCTTCTGAGGACCCGTAACGACTGTCAAAAATTCACGAATGACAGCCGGGACCAACGGCTTAACGTGCTTTCCGAGGCACTGAGGGCGTCTTGGTAAGTAAAAATGGTCACCCATCCACGGACCAACCGCGGCAAGCGTAGCTTAGCCTGATCGATCGACCGGTGCGGCTGTTATTATTTAGCCACAAGTCCCTTGCACAAGCCTTAACAATAAACATGCAGGTTCTAATTAAAGTTAGTGAAACTACAGACGCCATTGGTATTGATATCTATAACTCCATTCGGAATAAGATTAGATATTTAAATAAACCTTTTTTACCGTCCGTTCAACCGATTTTGAGTTCTAATGCGATGGTGGCTTGACTAAATGGCGGCTGCAGTAAATATTTGGTATTGTAACCACTTTTTCGCTTTTAATGCCACCCTTATCCCTACGGAATAAAAGTTAAAATCGGTTGAACGGACTGTAAAAAAGGTTTGCTTAAGTGTCTAATGTTATTCCGCACCCTAATTGCGTAACACACTATCAATCGGAATCGGTTTCATTTTGAAATATATTATTTTCTATATCAATGTTACTAACACTAGAATATAAGTTGTGTGTAATACTAACAAAATATGGATCACTGTTGTCTGAATTAAATGATTTATTATTATTATTTGACAGTTCAACAACATTCATTGCGTTATTTACGTGTTGGGCAGACAAATTTTTCGAATTTATGAAGCATAGATTAGCAATTTGCTTCAAAATGATTCTGATTCCGATTGATCGTGTGTTACGCAATTAGGGTGCTGAATGGAGTCTAAAAATGATGAAATAAAATGATTTAATGGTTTTGATAGCATTGTGTGACCTAAACCACTAAGCTGCCCATCCACGTCAGACTTTTTGTAGCACCGATAATCGGGCCGATTTTTCCTCCGAATCTTATGACACATCGTACACGTCCGTCACTTTGTCTATGGCACAACGTCCTTCCCTAGCAAGTGCATGCGGCGGACTGTCGGTGAGTGCAATCAGTAAATACTTGTGTACAGACGCCAGCAGTTCAAGCTACCCGAAACTGTAAATTTTTCCCAATCAACCTTGAACCTTAATGCTTTAGCGATAAAGTTGAAAATCTATTAAAGAAATTTGACAGATTGTAGAAGCTTGATATGCTGGCGTCTGTACAATAAAACAATTTAAAAAGTCATCCAAACGCATTCAAGAGGAAATTAAAGTCATTGTTATTGAAGAAATGTTATTACAGCATAAAAGACTTTCTCAAAGATAAAAGTAGTTTGAACTAATATGTGATTATATTTTAATGACTTTAAATGATATAAATATGTAAAATTCTATCATGATATTGCATTTTAATGAATTTTATTGACATACATTTCTTGAATTGAATTTATATTAAATTTTGAACTAAGTAATATTAAGTTAAATTATTATAATTAATATTAAGACTAATAATGTTGTGACCAATGTGGAATGTATTTTTCTCTTTTTCTCTCATTTCTGGCTTTACTATGATAAGGTATTTAATTTTGTGTTACATTTATTGTTCTTTTTAAAACCACTGTTCGACACAAATGTAAATTTGTTGATGAATGATTAAATAAATAAATAAAGAGTGGTGTGCGATGACACATACATTTCCGAACGTTTCATTTTTCACCGACAATCGGATCGGTCGGGATGTACCGATTTTATTTCGGACCGACCGACCGGATGTGTGCGTTGCACTATTGCCATCAGTACGATCTATTTTTTCCTACAAAAATCGGTCACCGATGATCGGACGTGGGCGGGCAGCCTAAGACTGGTTGTCAGACTTTTTTTTATAAAGGTAGAAAAAACTTACGAGCTTTCTTTGATAAAATAATCACTTTGTACTTGCAAGGTGAAATCTTTGCCTTCATGAAGGGTCACCTCACGAGATACTTCGCAACCGCGATGCTGGTCTGCTTTGAATATCCTGACAATGACTTCTGAAAAATAAAAAAAATAAAAAATTTACACCTGCTTACATAATGCTATACGTAACATATAATGGCGGCATATTCGCCAAATATGTAAACAAATATGAGTGTATGGAAAAATAACTTTAATTCCTATACAATAAAGTTCAGTTCACGGTACAACTTCAAAAATTTGTATAACTTTTTCAGTAGTGCTAGTCACTCTGAAATCAATTTAATAAACATTGAAATAAAGTTGATATTTGTTTAACTAACGTATAACGTCAATTTGAAACAAATCAAATTTGAATTTGAAATAGACTGTGCAGTAACTGTTACATAATCATTATAAACTAGCTGGTAACTACGTTCGCGTGGGGTTCTACCCCCTACCCTACCCCTACCCTACCCCTACCCTACTCCTGCCCTACTCCTACACTACCCCTACACTACTCCTACCCTACCCCTACCCTACTCCTGCCCTACTCCTACACTACCCCTACACTACTCCTACCCTACCCCTACCCTACTCCTACCCTACTTCTACCCTACTCCTAACCTACTCCTACACTACTCATACCCTACTCCTAACCTACTCCTACCCTACTCCTACCCTACCCCTACCCTACTCCTACCCTACTCCTACCCTACTCCTACCCTACACCTACCCTACTCCTACCCTGTGCGGGTTAGTAGGTGTCACATGTCTTCGAATTTTTGGTTCTAGGACATGCCGGTTTCCTCACGATGTTTTTCCTTGACCGTTTCGAGAGCAGTGGTGATGAAATAATTTACACAAAGTAAAGCGCCTGTCTGGGTTCGAACTTACGACCTGCAACTCGTAAGTCGCGGCCGTTGCCACTGGGCTACCACTGCTCTCCAAGTAGACATGAATTATAGTAAATCCAGTTTTTTTTTGTTTTCAAAATTGTTAAATCAAATATGAAAATTCAAGTTCTTTGCTCCTGTTTCATGTTTATTATTATATATAGGAGTACACCACAGCGTACTACTGGGGTGTCTCCAGCTCATGCTAGGGAGAGAAATCAGAAACAGGTTCAGTTTATTACGTCCACCTCCATTGACTGATACTGTTCAGGAAGTGGTAGATAAAAGAGATCAAGGAAAAAGGGACATTAAATGGGAAATAGGTCAAAAGGTTATGGTTAGAGACTACAGAAAAGGCAGAAGGTCATGGGTTTTAGGAATCATTCTTGAAGAGTCTATACCAAGGGCACGCCACGATAGCGGCGGTAAGACCTCTCTTTGAGGAGTGGCTAGAGAGACGTCACGGCGTTCTCACCTACCGCCTGACGCAGGTCCTCTCCGGACACGGTTGTTTCGGGAGGTTCCTGCACATAATCAGGCGGGAGGAGACGCCCGGGTGTCACCACTGTCAGGATCGCCCAGAGAACACGGTGGAGCATACGGTGGAGGTCTGCCCTGCTTGGGCAGAGCACCGCCGTGTCCTCGTAGAGGCGATCGGCAGCGGCGGCGACCTCTCGCGTCCGGCCCTGGTTCAAGCCATGGTCCGGGGTGAGAGGGAGAGGGAGGCAGTCACCTCCTTCTGCGAAGCAGTCATGCTAGCGAAGGAGGTGGCGGGGTGGAAAAAAAAAAAAAGAGTATACCTATAAGAGTATAAAGAGTTACTTATATACTTGATGTAGAAAGTACAAGATGGAAACGTCATGTTAACCAAATTGTAACATGCTCTGAATCTGTAGAGACTTGCTAAGTTAATTTAGTTGTATAAAAAGTAAAACTTATGTTATTTTCTAACAGATGTTGTTAAAAATAAGCGCGGGAGAGTGTGAGATCTGGAACGCATCAATAAGATCATCTTACTCACTCACTCACTCTTGCTCTCTTCTCTCTCTTAACATCACCTTGTCAGGTATTATTGCTCTGTATTAAATAAATACATATTAATTAATTAATTCTCATAAGAATCAAATTAAGTCTAAAATAATAATACATAATTATGTACAAGTGAAAAAAAAGGAATCATAGGGCATCAAAAAATTCGTCCGCATCGCTGTCAACAGGAACAGTGCCCTAAAGGCTGGCAGCATTGCCACGTTGTATGGCGACGCTAATTCTTTGGCCAAGAAACAGGCCAGCCCTCTGGGCACGTGAAGAGTCGACTAACCGCTTGGCGATATCTCGAAACACCAAGTGGGCACTCGGACCCCATGGCCCTAGTGTTTCAACCCCAAACGGCTCGAAGATATAACTCCCAATCAGGCTGGAATATTTTCGCTTTAATTAATTAAGTGTTTATTTTGAGATACAACACACATGTATATTTATTTAGATTAGTATAATATACTTTATGTATGTATTTATTGTATCATGTAAATGGTACACCACAGACTACCTACAGTATTTGTCTCCCCTTCCCCTTTTTAATCCATCCAAAGGTTGTCTTTAAAAGATCGCTCTTAGCGATAAGACCGCCCATTGTGTCACCCTTTGTAACATTTATATATTTATGTCTATATATATTTATGTCATATTACATAATAAAGAACATTCTATTCTATACTGTTTCCACTGACTCACCACATCTATTTACTTTTTCCTCGTATCATTGACGTCACACGTGGTAACTTTATCGTAGCATCGCAAGCAGCTTTCACAAACAGGAAAAATCCATAGGTAACCAATCAATTTGCTTACCCTTTTCCCAATACCTATGTTGCGGTCGGATTCCAGTCTAACCTGCACCCTGATTGCGTAAGACACTATCAATCTCATTTTGACGGACATTGCTAATCCATCGCTTGATATGTTTGAAAAATTTGTCTGCTCAGCAACGTAAATAACGCAATGAATTTTGTTGAGCTGTCAAAATTAAAGCCATTGCCACTGATAGTGTGTAACGGAATTACCCTGCTGCAGCTGAATACCAGTATTTTACATGGAGCGACTGCCTATCTGACCTCCATAACCCAGTTAAGTACTGGGTAACACGATACCTTGGTAAGACTGGTTGTCAGACTTTCGGGCTACTGACGACCCGTAACGATTGTCAAAGATCCAAGAATGACAGCTGGGACCAACGGCTTAACGTGCTTTCCGAGGCACGGAGGGGTCTCGGCATATAAAGATGTTCACCCATCTACGGACCGACCGCGGCAAGCGTAATCCACCCGTGCGGCTGTTTTTACTTAGCCACGACTCCATAGTTAGTACTTATTTCGAAATGACTGGCTTACAGTGCGGCTGACACCTGACAGTCCGACAATTCTAGGAGCTAAGTAATAAAGATAAAATTCGCAAAACATCTTTTGTATGAAAATGAACGGTGTTAAGAACGCATTTTCCCGTCGGCCGCACTGTATGTACAGACGCCAGCACATCAAGCTACTACAATCTGTCAAATTTCTTTAATAGATTTTCAACTTTATCGCTAAAGCATTAAGGTTCCAAGTTGATTGGGAAAATTTGACAGTTTCGGGTAGCTTGACCTGCTGGCGTCTGTATCTGCTATAGAACTACCATTTACCGGGTAATAGGTATGTCTTTCATTGACTTGAATGTGCCCTGGTGGCTAATAGTATTTGATGCGCACTCAAATGTCTAGCCATCGGTGGCGAGAGTGTTCGATAATTTAGCTTCCTTCAAAATGGTTGAGCTAAATGGTGCTGATCATCAATATTGGTGTCCACGTTAAGAGCGCGTATAAAGCAAAATTACCAATCTTGTATTTGATTTTACATGAAAAATTCCGAACCAAATCTTAAAATAAAAATGTATGAATAATTACATGATATTTCCGAGGGTTCACTTTGATCAAAAACATGAAATAATAACATTTCCTCGATAGAAAAAAATCACGAAGTAACTTCTAATTCTCATATTTTTCCGTTTTGTACTCAATACGGTAATACCTGTTGCGACAAAAATTTGATAATAAATTATATTTATACAAGAGTAAAGGCTGTGCTTAGGCATTTTATGTAATTCCTTTAAGTTTTGGATTTATTACGATTTAACAGTTTTGGCGCATACTACGTTTGTTTTTTTTCTATTCTAAAATTTTACTGGCTTTAGGCGCGCTCTTAATAACAGTGTCAGTGGCATTCTCATTGGGTCCTCAAAAGTACAAGTCCATGCACACTTCGCTCATGGGACATTCCAGCATGTGGTCGACATAATAATTATGGGTGTTTCCAATGTGGGTATCTATACTCGACAAATTATGTACATAATATATTGATAGGTACCTAATTGGTACATGATTTCACATTAGTATGTAGTTAATAGAAGAATTTTCCTCATCAAAATTGGCATCAAATTAGTTAATAGTCCTCTTCACTGAACATTTATTGACGGTCAATGTACCTGGGGGCCAAAAAAACTGAAACTCAAAACATGCATATTCATATTCATTAATTCATTGTAAAACATAGGTACCTACATTATAAGTTCTTATTCGTTAATACGTTGAGGGCGCTATGCTAAGTTTGTGAGGATGGATGGATGGATGGATATACTGAACGGATTTGGATGTTTCGCAGAGAGGTTTCATCCAAATCCGTTATATATTATAACCAGGATTTACGCATAGGATATGTACTTTTTATCCCGATATGGATATTTGTAACTCTTTCACGCTAAAACTACTGAACGAATGTTGACGAAACTTTACAGTAATATAGCTTATACATCGGAACAACACATCGGATACTTTTTATCCCGATATTCCTACGGGATCGACACTTATGCGGGTGAAAACGCGGCGTACAGCTAGTATAAGATAATTGTATAAGTTAATCATTACGTATGAGTATATACACGTATAATGGGATAAACCTATTTCGTAATTAGATTACTAAATAGTAGAGGACCAGGATGGAATAGAATACACTTTATTATGTACATCATATAAATTACAGAACATAAATATATAAATGTTACAAAGGGTGACACAATGGGCGGTCTTATCGCTAAGAGCGATCTTTTAAAGTCAACCTTTGGATGGATTAAAAAAGGGAAAGAGAGACAAATACTGTAAGTACAGATGGGCAATCCACCGGATTTAAACCCGGTGCTTTGGTAAACAGCCAATAAACACCCGTAAACACCAATAAACTACCAGAAAATTGTATGATTACTGGGTGTTCACCAAAGCACCGGGTTTATTGGCCACCTATAACTGTAGGTAGTCTGTGGGTGTGGTGGAGGATCAGCTTGAAGAGTTGACTGCGCGCTTATGGTGTAATAAATGTAGATCTAACTCTAGGAATAATCTAAACAGGGTCAAATTAAATTAGTTAGCGAAACTCCGCAGACGTGACAGGTATCTATCTCAACAGGATAAAACTAAAAAGAAAACAGAGTTTTTTCGACTCATACTTCAAGTGACAACACAACCAGCGGCCGTTGAACCCAAAAAAAAAAACGAAAATCCATCCTAGGCCTAATTGGGCAAATGTTGGATTTTCGGACATGCGTCTCCGCGTATCTACCTTAGGATGGATAACATTAGTGTAGCTAGCGATATTATCTAGGGGGGGCACCTTTCCAGCTGAACTAACCACAGTAATTTAATGATAGCTATGGATGGTGTAGCTAAGTGCAGACTAGAGTGCCTACCGTGCCTTCCCTACTGTCGATGCATCACATAGCTCGAGCCGCGCATCTTCCTTGCAGTTACCTCGTGCCGGCCGGCGCATCTTCATAGCACATCATAATATTAATAAGCTGTGTAACGGAGCTAGTAAGATGTGCTATGAAGATGCGCCGAAAATAATGTAATGTATTCTAAGTTGATTTTTGAGTGACCATTGGTAATAAAAAGGTCCTAATGTTTTTGGTTGCAATGGAGTTTGAACTTTTTTAAGTATGACATTCTGTTCGTTGTTCCATAACTTGAAAATTATCTCGTAATTCATGTTTATGACTTCGCCATTTTTAACATCAAACCTCATAAGAATGAACTTTGTAACAGATAAGGCAGGTTATATATTTATTTTAGGAGTAGGTACAGTCAACAGCAAATGTAGGTGATCAAAATCAGAAATTCAATACTGTTATAATTATCAAAATATATGACTACTAGCGCCATCTGTGGCGAAATATGAACAACACTCAGTTCTTCTAATAAAGTTAGTTGATAACCGTCGTTCTCAAAACCAAGTTGTTTTATTTTAGGTTATGGGCCCAGAACTATACAATTTCAGTTATTTCGCGTAATAGTCAGAGTTATTTGTGTGAGGAACATTACATTAACATTTTTTCACGTTCGGACTAATAAGTGAAGTGAGAAAGACTGTGCGCGTGCTGTGAATTGTTCGGGCTGTGAATTGTTAGAACTGACCGCCATGGCTTCAAACTCGAGTTATATAGTTAGTGTACCTAAGTTACGGGGCCGCGAGAACTATAGCGAGTGGTGTTTTGCAGCGGAGAATTTTTTGATATTGGAAGGAATGGTTATGTGTATAAAGCCAGAGCCTGGAACAATACCAAAAGCCGCAGATGATGCAAAAACAAAAGCCAAATTAATTTTAACCATTGATCCATCAATTTACGTACATATTAAGAACGTCAGTACATCGAAGGAGTTGTGGGAAAAATTGAGAACGCTTTTTGATGACTCAGGGTTTACAAGAAAAATCAGTCTATTGAGAAATCTCATATCTGTGCGACTCGAAAACTGCTCATCGATGACGTCTTATGTTACACAAATTGTTGAAGCAGGTCAAAAATTATCAGGAACTGGTTTTGAAATTAGTGATGAATGGATTGGTTCCATCATGCTGGCAGGATTAAGTGAAAAATACATGCCTATGATAATGGCCATAGAGCATTCGGGCATGAATATCACAACGGACGCCATTAAAGCAAAGTTGATGGACATGGAACCGGAAAATAGTGATGTGAATAATGCATTAGCATGTTTCCGTAATCAAAATAGCCAACATTCGAAAAATAATAAGTCTATGGCTAAAAAAAATGGCGTGAGTGCGCAGAAATCGACATCTGTCAATGCCAAAGGAAAACAAAACGTCAAATGTTATAATTGTAAACTTTACGGTCACTACCGTAATCAGTGCGAAAAGAAAGATGAATCTTCAAAGAAACATCAAGAAAATAAATGCAGTAATGCATTTAGTGCCGTATTTTTCAACGGAAACTTTCATAAAAATGAGTGGTACGTTGATTCCGGCGCAAGTTCGCATTTGACAGCAAATCAACACTGGATGATCGATGCGTGTTATTCTGGTTTTACAAAAGAGATTCTTGTTGCCAATCAGAATTCAGTGCCTGTATTATGTTGTGGAAATGTAAAAATACAGACGTCAACTCAAGAATGCACTTATGATATATTAGTAAAAAAGGTGTTGTGTGTTCCCAGCTTGAGAACTAACCTCTTATCAGTTAGTCAGTTGATAAGTCAGGGCAATAAGGTGCGTTTCACTAGTAATGGTTGTGAAATATTAAATAAACAGAATGTTTTGGTGGCTACAGCTTCACTCTCAAATGGTGTATATAAACTAGATATGCCTACTTGTCTATTGGCTGCAGCAGTAGAGAGTCCAGAAGTGTGGCATCGTAGATTGGGACATGTCAACAGTTATAATTTAAATAAAATGCAGTCAGCTGTAGAAGGAGTGATGTTTGACAACAAGGCCGACATTAGCAAGATGAATTGTGTTGTGTGCTGCGAGGGAAAACAAAGTCGATTGCCTTTTGCTCATGAAGGCAACAGAAGTAATGAGTTATTAAATGTAGTGCACTGTGACATCTGCGGGCCTATGGAAAGAAGTTCTCTTGGAGGTTCAAGGTACTTTCTCCTTTTTGTAGATGACTACAGCCGTATGACATATGTCTTTTTTCTTAAGAATAAAAATGAAGCTTTTGATTGTTTTAAAGAATATAAAGCAAAAGCTGAGAATTTAACCTCAAAGAAAATGAAGATTCTACGGAGTGATAATGGCAAAGAATTCTGCAATAATTATTTTGATAATTATTTAAAGAAAATGGGCATAATTCACCAAAGATCAAATCCATACACACCAGAACAAAATGGGCTCTGTGAGCGTATGAATCGATCAGTAGTAGAAAAAGCAAAATGTCTTTTGTTTGATGCCAAGCTTGGCACAGAATTCTGGGCAGAAGCCGTTAATACTGCTGTTTATTTACAGAACCGAATTGTAAAAACTGGATTAAATAATCGTACACCATATGAACTGTGGACTAATAAGAAGCCAAACCTCAACCACATCAGGATATTCGGAAGCACAGTCATGATGCATGTACCCAAAGAAAAACGACGTAAATGGGACAAGAAAGCAGATAAATGCATTTTGATAGGATTTCCTGAAGACATAAAGGGATATAGAGTATATAATCCACTAACACGAACAATCACAACAAGTCGTGATGTCATAGTTATGGAAAATAATCTTCATGAGGAGAGTATTATAAAAGTGGATGAAACAAACATCATTCCAGTATGTCAGGATCCAGTAGGAGACTTACCCGTCAGTGATAGTCAACTAGATGACTCATTTGTATCTGTTGACAATACCAATAAGGCTGATGAAACATATGTACCTAGTGAAGGTTCATTATCATCTGATGAAAACATATCTACAGCAGTCAGTAACAAGTCTTTGCCAAAACGGGAAAGGAGACAGCCTGATAGGTATGGATTAATGTGCACAGAGCAATGTGAACCAGAGAATGGAGAACTGACACTAGAAGAAGCACTACAAGGAACAGAGAAAGATCATTGGGAGCAAGCAGTAAAAGAAGAGTTACAAAGCTTCGAGGACAACAGTGCTTGGGAAGTGGTCGACGCTCCAAGTGGTAGTACAATTGTTAAGTGCAAGTGGGTATTAAAAAAGAAATGTACAAGTGATAATAAAGTGCGTTATCGTGCTCGGCTGGTAGCTAAAGGGTGTACACAAAAATATGGTATAGACTATGAAGAGACATTCTCTCCTGTTGTTAGGCATACAACATTAAGATTATTGTTTGCTTTGTCAGTGCAATTAAATTTAGATGTTGTTCATTTAGATGTGAAAACTGCCTTTTTGAATGGAGACTTGGAGGAAACCATATATATGCAAAAACCATTAGGTTTTGTCTGCTCTGATGACAAAAAGGTTCTAAAACTAAAAAAGGCTATATATGGGCTCAAACAAGCGTCTCGTGCATGGCATAAAAAGGTAGATACTTGTATGTTAGCTGATGGCTATACTAAATCTAAATTTGAACCTTGCCTGTATACAAAAATTGTCAGTGGTAAACAAACCATAGTAACATTATATGTTGATGATTTTTTTGTTTTTTCAAATGACTCAAGTGAGTTGAATAAACTTAAACAGATGTTAAGTGATAATTTTGAAATCAAAGACTTAGGTTGTGTGAAAGAATGTCTTGGTATGGAAGTAAATTTTGATAAACAAAATAGTATTGTAACTTTAAGTCAAAAAAGGTATATAGATAAATTGTTAAGTAGATTCAATATGACTGAATGCAAGACTGTAAATACTCCTATGGAGGCAAACTTAAAGAGTAAGAAAGAAAATATTTCTGAGTGTCACAATCCTTATCAGCAGCTTATCGGGAGCTTAATGTATTTAGCTGTCCTTACTCGACCCGATATTGCTTATTCTGTATCATACCTTAGTCAATTTAATAATTGTAATAGTGAAGAACAATGGATCTATGCTAAAAGAATATTAAGATATTTAAAGAAAACTAAAGATCTGGGTTTGAAATATTGTAAAACTAATAAAAAATGTATTGAAGGTTATGTAGATGCTGACTGGGGTAGTAACATTAATGATAGGAGATCATATACAGGTTACTGTTTTACATTATCAGGAGCTGTCATATCCTGGAATTGTAGGAAACAAAAATGTATTTCGCTTTCAAGCACTGAAGCTGAATATGTAGCGATTTCAGAGGCATGTAAAGAAGTAGTATTTTTGAGAAATTTACAATTTGAAATAACAAGATTAATGTATAAAATCAGTTTATATAATGACAGTCAAAGTGCTCAGAAATTGTTAATAAATCCTATATTTCATAACAGAACAAAACACATAGATGTGAAGTATCACTTCTGCAGGGATATGATAAATAAAAATATTGTTCAAGTTAATTATATATGTACTTCAGATATGCCTGCAGATCTGTTAACAAAAAGTTTAAATAGTACTAAACATTATAGATTCATGAATGCTTTAGGTATTGTTAAGGTTTAACTGTAGTTAAGTTCTGTCTGTTACTTTAGTCGGATATATTTTGAGTGGGAGTGTTATAATTATCAAAATATATGACTACTAGCGCCATCTGTGGCGAAATATGAACAACACTCAGTTCTTCTAATAAAGTTAGTTGATAACCGTCGTTCTCAAAACCAAGTTGTTTTATTTTAAATACTAATAATGAACGGAGAACGCGTCAGAACTGTGTGGCGTCGAAATGATTCAAAAGTATGTGATTGTAAATTATACCAAACATTTACTACTAGTACAGCTGCCATATAGCTGCGAACTCCGTTCATTAGTATTGAATTTCTGATTTTGATCATCTACTTTTGCTGTTGACTGTACCTATTACGCATTTTAAAGTTAACTTTTACGTAATCTGGAATATGTGCGTTCTAAGGTAGCTGTCAAAAAACGGTTAACCTAATGGACTATAGTCGTAAGTCATCTGAGGGTCCATACTTGTAATTTTAAGAACGTTCACAGTCTGAAGGCCAATTCTCGTAATTTAAAACGTTCAAAGTCTGGTCGCAGTGTCACCTCGGCGACAAATAAATGTCAAACAGTTGTCAAAATGTAGGGAAATTTGAGGTATTTTTGACAGATTGAGACTGAGATCAGACTGTGAGTGTTCTTAAAATTACGAGAATTGCCCCTATGATCTGTCTCAATCTGTCAAAAATACCTCTAATTTCCCTACATTTTTGACAAGTTTTTGACATTGATTGTCGCTGAGATGAGATTGCGACTAGATTTTGAAAGTTTTTAACTACGGAAATTGGCCTGCTAGTCCTTTGCACTTCTGTAACTGACGAGTTCACAAAACCTAAAACTGTATATGATTTTTGTTTGAATATGTTTTAGTGAGCAAGTCGTCGAAATACCCTAATAATAAATAAACAATATGCCTTACCTTCGGTCCTGATCATGAGTAAATTCATAGACACTAAACACACGAAGAAAAGAAACATTTTTCACTTCTAATTTTCACAAAATCCCACTGACACCTCCAAACTAAAATAATTTAACGGTTACAATGGCCACAGGAATTATCCTAAATAAAATTGACAACCACTATATGTATTGAATCTATTTGGATTATTTCCCATTTTCCTCATGTCTGCTGTAATGTGTTAGGTAATGTACAGACGTTGGCACATCAAGCTACTACAATCTATCAAAGTTCTTTAATAGATTTTCAACTTTATCGCTAAAGCATTAAGGTTCACGGTTGATTGGGAAAATTTGACAGTTTCGAGGTAAAAGGAAAACTAATTAATTATTTTCAATTTAATACGCTATTACCATTTTGGTTTTCTGTGATTTTTGACGGAGCTATTAATACCAAATTTATGGCAAAATGCAGGTTTAATGAGAATTTCATGGTAAAACCCTTTCAAATCAAATAATTTATTCGTTATCACAGGTTCAGAGGATGTTAAAAAGGTTCATAAGGCACACTGCATTATAACCATGTGAGGTGTGCAAATATATTAGGAACATTAATTATGACACAATTATTCTTATTCAGTTTCCTTATTAGATTACTATTTTTAGTAGCCATGTTTTTAATCACGTCTAAACTGTCTATGGAGTATCTTAGTTTGACATTTATATTAACCTGTACTGATATGTAGTCTTCCAGACCGAATTTCCGCATGACGACCAATCTCAACGGAGATCAGCCTTCGGTGTGGGAGATATTATTAGTGCCCAAGTGTGTGCGCAGACATAGATGCACTCTCTTCCCTCACTCTAATAGTCCGATGGAACGGCCATCCGACACGACCGGAGAGAGATCAGGCGCAAGACCAACGGCTTACAGTGTTTTCCGAGGCACGGGGTTATCGCACCGCCGACTTCCAAACCCCGGGCAATAACTAGGAAATTTCTAATGAAATGTTCCAATAACACTTTACCCGACCTGGGAATCGGACCCAAGAACCCACGCTTAGCAGTCGCGCTTGCAACCACGAGACCAACGGTGTAATACTGATATACCCGGGGTGGAACTCGGGATCCCCATGACAGACCATACACACATACCTACATAAAACACAAGCCTTCTTCCCGTATAATGCTATGGCTACACTGCCGCAATAAAACCAACTACACTTCGCGCGTTCTCTGTTACACAGCGAGACGTCGAGTGGTGTGTGAGAGAGAGAAGAGAGAGAGCGCGTGGAGTGTAGTTCGCCTTATCGCGACAATGTGGCCTTAGCATTAGGATCATAACAGGTGGCGTTCTGTAGTTTCTGTCTGCCCGCATGGGAAAATAATGATAGTATGTTCAAATTAACTCTAACTAAGCAGAAATCATAAATTCTGAACTGTTCGAACTCAAACCATTTCTTTCAATTAAACCATTTACAGACACTTTTGACAGTTCAAAAGTGTCTGTAAGTGTGGTGTGGTGGTTTGGTCTACTTTCTGACTAACTGACCGACTCTTTGACAGTTCAAAGAGTCGGTCAGTTAGTCAGAAAGTAGAAGCTAGTTGCCCATTCCAAAACGTAGATCTCTATGGAGAAGAACGGGCAAGAAACTCCAAGGACACTCTTTTAAATCAAAATATTACAAATCCTGGGTACAGTATTGTTGTTACTTCTATATGTGTTCTATGTTGTGGGTTTGGTTTCCGCGCTTAGTCCTTCAAGTGGACCATTGTGCGTGGGCCATGGTGGCCGTCGGTGGATATTCCAACCATGGGCTGGTTGATTAGGTCCCTCCCTCCAGAAGTTGATTAGGTCTCCTGGTCTGTTGAGAACATCTGCGTAAGATCTGGATGTCCCGAGGGCTTCTGACCTAATCTGGGTGACGACTGTGCACTCAAAGAGCACATGCGCAACGGTTTCATCAGCCTCCATGCAAGTCCTGCACAAGTGACTGTCCGTTATGCCTATCGTGTGTAAGCGTTTGTTTAGCAAGCAGTGTCCGTGATGGTCCCCGTCACCAGGCGCAGGCCTTTCCTGTCCAGGCGAAGTAAACGTCTGGTTAGCTTGCCATCTAATGATGGGGCTTCAATATGTGAGAACAATGTAAAAAAGTGAAGAAACAATTCAAAACTTCTGACGAAAAACTGAAAGACCAAAAAACTTTTGACGGCACGGTTGTCGCAGTGGTTAAGCGATTGACTGCTGCGCTGCGTGTCATGGGTTCGATTCCCGCATGGAACAAATATTTGTATGACCTACAGGTAGTTATGAAACCTTTATGGTATTTCTATTTTTAGCATTTACTATTTTTTTTTTTTTGCTTGTAAACTTGAAATGAGTACCTAAGGTCTCTTAACATTTACGTTTCCAATTTATGTTATTGCAAGTTAAAAAAATCCCAACTTTATTGCAGTCGTAAATTAAAGTTCATTTCAGAGTGACAAGCATTATTTATTTAGTCTTCAAAATGTTTGAAGTTTTAGCGTAAACTGAACTTTATTGTGCAGGACTTAAAAGTTATTTTTCCAATAACTCATATTCGTTTACATGTTTGGCGATTAATCGCGAACGTAGATTACCTAAGCCTTAAGCTATAAACAGGGATAATGGCGCCAATTTCCTTGTTCCCCAACTAAACTAAATTTAAGTTCGGTGCATCTTTTTCTATTTCGTTAAGAAAAGGACAGAAGATAAATATTAATTTAGTCTTGTCATATACGTGTATTAAATGAATGTCGTCATTAAAAAGGCAATTTATACAAATTGTGAATGTAGACATCTTACTATCCCACTTCCTACTAATATAATTAATGTTAACGCGAAAGTTTGTACGAATGGATGGATGTTTGTTACTCTTTCACGCAAAAAATACTGAACGGATTTGGATGAAATTTGGCACACAGATAGTTTATAACCAGGAATAACACATAGGATACTTTTTATCCCGATATTCCCACGGGATCGAAACTTATGCGGGTGAAACCGCGGGGCGCAGCTAGTATAAAATAAAAACACTGAGAAGTTACTCTTAACAAGTTTATTTACAACAACAACGTCTTCTTAATATTTACAAAGTCTTGTATTTAAATTAAATAATATAAATTCTTAAACAAAGAAACGATGGATGGACTGTGTGAATGATGATATGGTTAGAAAGGGGGTGACTACCGAGATGACGACTGATAGAGAAGTGTGGTAGAAATAGACATGTTGCGCCGACATCAAATAAATTGGGATAAGGGACAGGAGAATGATGAAAATAGGGATGATAAGTAATACAGTCGATGAAGTTACATAGTCGTGACGTCACGTCGTCACGTCGCGACGTCTATGGTAGTGCTGTCTTTGTCTAGCAGTTATTTTAAAACGTTTTTAGCTTGGCAATTTTTTAGGCCCCTCGCCCACGGCGACTTTTGTAGCGATGCTGTCGCGCTTCTGTCGCGATGCAAACGCGATTCAGTAACGGCACAAAAATGCCACAGTTGCAAGATGGGACTCCGTTGAGGCAACATTAGTCATGATGTCTTTGGTGCTGCTTTTAAGTAAGCAGCCGAAGCGTGGGCAACAAAAGCGATCGCGCGTTTGCATCGATACAGTCGCGATGCTGTAGCGCGTTAGTAGCGCGTTGGCATCGCTTCTGTAGCGCGTTGCAAATGCGACTAACGCGCTTTTGCATCTCGACTGAAGCGCGACAGTATCACGTTTACATCGCGACTGAGAATCGTGGTGTGGGCGAGGGCAAACCGCTAGCGACCGCATCGCGACTGTATCGCTACAAAAAGTCGCCGTGGGCGAGGGGCCTTACTTGTTGTATAGTTTGCATTATTTGCAAACAAATATTTATACACATTTTTCTATACATTGATTGATACACGTACGGTATTATAATGTCTGTAAGAAGCCATAAATAAGATAAGGCGGTTTATATACTTATTTATTTTATTACGCATTTTAATGTTAACTTTTACGTAATCTGGAATATGTACGTTCTAAGACAGCTGTCAAAAAACGGTTAACCTAATGGACAGGGTGTAGCAGTTATTTTAAAATGTTTATAACTTGGCATTTTTTAAGATTTTCAACTTCTTGTTGTATTGTTTGTTTATTTCCAAACAAATATTTTTTTTAATTTCAAATTAAAAAAAAATTCATCATCCCTATTTTCAATAAAAGATGGCGGATTGTTTTATTTCACGTCTTCATCCCTTAGTTTAACAATTTTCGGGTCATCGATAATTTCATCGATTCGATGCAGGTCTTTCAGTGAAACCTGTCCTGTGCCTCTCTCTATAGGTTTAGGTTGAGTTGGGTCAGGTTTCCAACCCAGGAAGTGTATTATCTGGTATGTAGCTGGAACACCGCGCTCTTTTCGCTCTGGCATTTCCTGAAAAGTTGGGAGACAAGGTCAAATTAAATCGATTGACTTAGATAATGTTTGTGGCGGAAATATCCTAGAACAGTGATGACTCAGTGGTATCGTCCCCAACTTACGAGTCGCAGGTCGTGGGTTCGAATCCAGGCAGGCACAATACTTAATGTAAAAAATTTCATCACCACTGCTCTCAAAACGGTGAAGGAAAACATCGTGAGGAAACCGTCATGCCCTAGAACCAAAAAACCCGCACTGGGCCCGCGTGGTGGATTACGACTCACTCCCTCTTGAAGAGATAAGGCCTGTGTCCCAGCAGTGGGAACGTCATGGGCTGATTAAGTGATATAAGGACTAATTTGTGATTATATGCACCTCAAAATGGTCGACATACGACATAAGTCCATACAAAACGAAGAAAAATCGAATATACTAATACACATACTTCCCTATGTGTTTGTTATTTCAGCGTGTGGCACTCGTGGGTTGCAGCTGAAAATCAGCGTCAGATGGTACACCTTTTTTTTTGGTGGGAAATCATCATCCCGCTGTGGGCTGAGCTGAAGGGCGTGTTAGACTTTTACTGACTAAAACCCACCAGTGTTCCTTCAGTTGCCTGTGCCAAGGGCCACGGTCTCTTTCAAACAACCCGCGGCCCTGGCAGTCAGGTGGTACACCTTGTGTTGTCATCTGACATTATGCTGAGCTGAGGCCCTTTTGGCATTATAATATTTGTACTACCTTTTCTGTTCTTGGACATTAATTAAACAAGAACTGTTCCAAATGCTCAATAGTAAGATTATGCCTTTTATAAATTTAAATCTACTTAATAAAAGGCATAGCCTGCCCGCTCTCTGACTTCTTTGTTTTTGCTCGGTTCCCAAGAGTCCTAGCGTGATGTTAAATAGCCTATAGCCTTCCTCAAGAATTGGGCTATCAAATGCAAAAATAATTTTTCAAATCCGACTGGTTGCTTCAGAGATTAGCGCATTCAAACAAACAAACTCATCAGTTTTATTATTACTACTATTATTATTATTTTTATTATTTCTTTATTAATGGTAAGTTTAGTTTAGTTAAGTTTAGTTTTAGTTTTTTGGTCAGTTTATATATATATTTTTTTTTGTTTTAAAAATATATAAAATATATAGAATAAATATATAGAAGTACTTACTTTCCCATACATTTCATCGTAAATACTAGCTGCGGCGAACATGACATCTTTGGATAGTCTTAATGGCCGGTTATAGGCGGCATTACCTTCTCCAAGCGCTCTGACGTCCCTCATAACCTCAAATATACTAGGGTACCATATCACTATTGTATCCACGTCCACTGTTTGTAGGGTGTAGCCGCTCCTGAAATATTCAAAATGAAATATGTATTTTTTTCATGTGATGTAGTTGTCCGTGTCTCGGAAAACACGTTAAGCTGTTGGTTACGGCTGTCATTCGCAGATCTAGTAGGTAGGTAGTCAAAAGCCCGAAATTCTGACAACCTGGGGTATCGTGTTACCGTGTAACTGGGTTGTGGAGGTCAGAGAGGCAATCGCTCCATGTAAAATAGTGGTATTCAGCTGCATCCGGTTAGACTAGAAGTCGACCCCAACATAATTGGGAAAATGCTAGGCAGATGATGACATAATATGCAGTATCGTAGCAAGTGGCGTTCTGTAGCTTCTGGCAACCCCCATGTGAAGAAAGCGTGAGTATATGTATGTACAGTCAACAAAATAGATAAGTGTGCAGGGTCGTCGGATATAGTTGAAGTTTAGTAAGACGCGGATTGATGTATTCGGGTGACGTCACGACCCGAATACATCAATCCGCGTCTTGCAAAAATGTCGCAAGCAAGTGACGTCACGCGGAACTTTAACGGGCGATATCTTCTTCATTTTTTATATAATTGTCAAAAGAAAAAATACGGGTCCAATATTTTTTGATAATCTAACTGACGGACTAATTAGAATTTTTTAGGAAAATAGCCTACAATTACATCACCACTGCTCTCAAAACGGTGAAGGAAAACATGAGGAAACCGGCATGTCCTAGAAACAAAAACTCAAACACATGTGACATCTACCAACCCGTACTAGGCCCGCGTGGTGGATTACAGCCCACTCCCTCTCGAAGAGAGGAGGCCTGTGTCCCAGCAGTGGGAACATTAAAGGTTGATTATGTTGTGTATATGTAGTAGGATACGATGGAAATAACAGTCTTCCATACTTACGCAGTCAGCAGGCCCCCAATATCCCTAATCCTGGTAAAAGGAGATATGTGTGGAGAAATTCCACCGCACCGCTCGCTCTCTGCCATCTGCAGAGCTTGGCGCATCTCCATCAGGGTGTCCCCTCCAAACACACATGCCATGAAAACCTGAAAGAGAGTGGGAAATGGCATGAGAAAATATCAAACCTTGTCTACTAACTTCATAATTAGAACAATCAATACATTTTATTTGTGGATGTAAGTATATTCTCTTATTTTCTATATTAAGGGCTTATTCTCTTATTAAGACTGATTTTTCCAACATTATTCGTGGAATAAAATTGACGTCTGACAGTTTTTGTATGGGGAAAACTGTCAAAAATTCAAAAGTATTCCTCCGATAAAATTATCTGGTATTGGAAAAATCAGTCTTAAGATCATTGTTTCTGATTTTATGTATGTTATTTTCTCTTTTACACGCGCTGTCTCTTTATCTACTTTCCGGGAGAGATTTCTTTAGAAATAAATACAAATACAAATATTTTATTAAACAAACAAAAACATACTACAATGTGTACATTAATACTGCGTTAGTTTAGTAACTGTGTCGCAGTTATTAGCGCCCACTCCAGGAGCGAAAGACCACTGAGTTCCATAACAACACATTTGGTTATACTTATATGTAGAAACTAGAAATAAACATTAATAATAAAACTGGAACTAGACATTTATTAATAACTAGCTTCTGCCCGCGGCTTCGCCCGCGTGGATGTCGGAAATTATCCCACGGGAACGTGTTAACAGGATAAAATGTATGTGTTTCCCCAGAATGCCATCTATCTCGCGGGCCCTTTGTGGCTAATTACAATAGAAAACCAATTGTGTCTCATTAGTGGTGATTAAGAGGGTACCTATATGATATCTTTACCTAAGTACCTCATCATCTCATCTGCCTAGCCTTTTCCCAACTATGTTGGGGTCGGCTTCCAGTCTAACCGGATGTAGCTGAATACCAGTATTTTACATGGAGCGACTGCTTATCTGACCTCCACAACCCAGTGACTGGGTAATACGTGATAAGACCCGGATACCGGATACCGTACCTAAGTTCCTACATAATTAAAAAATAAATAAACTCAATAACAGAAAATTAAATACCTACCTACCTAAATAAACATATTTCTGATGATAACTAATCTAAACTCAATAAATAAGCAAAATCCCTAAAAACTGATATCTATACGAATGACTAATCCTACCTCATCATCATCATCTGCCTAGCCTTTTCCCAACTATGTTGGGGTCGGCTTCCAGTCTAACCGGATGCAGCTGAATACCAGTATTTTACATGGAGCGACTGCCTATCTGACCTCCACAACCCAGTTACTGGGTAATACGATACCCCTTGGTAAGACTGGTTGTCAGACTTTCGGGCTTCTGACTACCCGTAACGACTGTCAAAGATCCACGAATGACAGCCGGGACCAACGGCTTAACGTGCTTTCCGACACACGGAGGGGTCTCGGTATGTGAAGATGGCCACCCATCCACAGACCAACCGCGGCAAGCGTAGCTTAACCTGACCGATCGACCTGTGCGGCTGATAATATTTAGCCACGGGCCCCTCACTAATCCTACCTAACAGTATTATAAAATAACCTACGGTCACTACGTACACTATCAAATATACTACCTATACTTTAAAATTAAAATCTATACCTACGATTTATATAAAAATAAACCTAAATAACTCTAAAAACTAAAAGGAATAAAAATGAAATCCACTGCGGGTGACCTAACCTACGACAAACTTATTATTTGCGGTTGGTACAGTCATCGGGTCTATGGTTCGAACCGCAAAATTAAGTTTGTTTTTTATTGTATATACTTTTCCGGGATAAAAAGTACCCAGTGTGGTGCCCAGGATATTAAAGAATAATTATACCAAGTTTCATCGTAATCGAACCGGTAGTTTTTGCGTGATGCCTGAACAAACAGACAGACAGACAGACAGACAGACAGACAGACAGACAGACCGACAGACAGACAGACAAAAATTTTTTTAATCACATTTTTGGGTTCGGTGTCGGTCTAGTAACACCCCCTGCCATTTATTTTTTTGATATTTTCAATGTACAGAATTTTCACTTCTACAGATTTATTATAAGTATAGAATAGATATAGATAGTTGTAGCAGTATAAGAGGGTGTGTGTGTGAGGGAGGGTGTGTATGTGTGTGTGAGGGAGGATGTGTGGGGGGGTGTGTGGGTGTGTGTGAGGGGGGGTGTGTGGGGGTGTGTGTGAGTGTGTGAGGGAGGGTGTGTGTGTGTGTGTGAGGCAGGGTGTGTGTGTGTGTGCAAAATAAGCATAGAATAGAATAGAGATATGATGAGATAGCAAAATAAGCATCACTTTTGTAGCTATTTTTCTGTTCTTTTTTTTCCTTTTCCGTTTATATAATGCGTGTACAATGTGCAGACACCAGCAGGTCAAGCTACCCGAAACTGTCAAATTTTCGCAATCAACCTTGAACCTAATGCTTTAGCGATAAAGTTGAAACTCTAATTAATAAAATTGACAGATTACAGTAGCTTGATGTGCTGGCGTCTGTACAGCGTACATGAATGATTAAATAAATAAAGAGGGAAGCCTTAAAATAAGCCCTACCTTTCTTCCGTACTGTATGTAAGTAAATTAATACTTATAGTAATATGTGGAGACGTTGTTGATTGTACGTTAACCCACTTTATTGTATACTTAGATGTAAGACAAAATGTACAATTGTTTGTTTTCCCTAATAAAATAAAATAAAGCCTCAGGACAAACTAATAACTGCGTTCACTGATTTAGGCGGTAAATACTTGCGTCGCGTTTCAAATCCGGCTCTCAAGCCGTGAGTATATAAATTACTAGCAGCGCCCCGCTGTTTCACCCGCATAAGTTTCCATCCTGTGGGAATATCGGGATAAAAAGCATTCTATATGTTTATCCTGGTTATAAACTATCTGTGTACCAAATTTCATCAAAATTGGTTCAGTCGTTTGAGCGTGACGAAGTAACAAACATACAAACACACACTCACTCACAAACTTTCGCCTTTATAATATTAGTGTGATTATGATTACTTACGCCATCAGGTTTCAAGCACTTCATGATCTTATCGAAGCAACCAGGTAGATCATTCACCCAGTGCAGTACTAATGAGGATACTAGAAGATCTACACTGTTGTCTGGAAGCTAAACCAAACAAATTATGTATTTGTGAAAATTAAAGTAGGTTTATATCACACGAAGTGGTTACCAAGTGTACAAACAAGTATTCAACTGAGGGTGAGGCAGATGGATTGATTAATTGCCACAGTGGATGGTTAAGCAGATGTTTCAGACAGTGGCGCCGGTTCCCTTGTTCACAAACTAAACTAAATTTAAGTTCTGTGCATCTTTTTCTTTGTATTTCATTAAGAAAAGGACAGAAGATAAAATATTAGTTTAGTCCTGTCAAATTAAGATACTCCATAGACAGTTTAGACGTGATTAAAAACATGGCTACTAAAAATACGTCAATTCACGTCAGGCGCTGACTAATACGACAGGACTAAACTAATATTAAATATTAGTTTAGTCCTGTCGTAAACTAATATTAAATATTAGTTTAGTCCTGTCGTAAACTAATATTAAATATTAGTTTAGTCCTGTCAAATTAGTCCTTTTCTTAATGAAATAGAAAGAAAAAGATACACAGACTTAAATTTAGTTTAGTTTGTGAACAAGGGAATGGGCGCCTAAAACAATTATAGTAACTATAATAAAATTGCAGAAGCGCAGTGGTGGCCCATTGGTAACGAGCGCGTCTTATGAATTGTAGGTCGTAGGTTCGAACCCAGACAGGCGCTTTACTTTATGTAAATTATTTCATCACTACGGCTCTCAAAATGGTGAAGGAAAACATCGTGAGGAAACCGGCATGTCCTAGAACCAACAATTCGAAGACGTGACATCCACCAACTCGCACTGGGCCCGCGTGGTAGATGACAGCCCACTCCCTCTCAAAGAGGAGGCCTGTGTCCCAGCAGTGGGAACATTATAGGCTGATTATGATAATAATATTCTAAAACCTCCAACATACATCAATATTCTCTTCATCCATAACTCTTTTATCAAACTTGACTCCCTCTCCTACTATCGCCTTGTCAAGATGTGTCTGTGAAGTGTCACATAACGTAACCTTCTCCACACTGTCCGGTAGGAAGTGGCGGGATACATAGCCACGACTCGCACCTGAAATACAATTTTTAAATTGTATTATTGGACTATTTGTAAATTAAGTCTAAGCCGTCCATGCCTCCGAAAGCATGTTAAGCGGCTGGTCCCAGCTGTCATTTGTAGATCTTTAACAGTCGTTACGGGTCGTCAGAAGCCCGAAAGTCTGATAATCAGTCTTACCAAGGGGTTTCGTATTACCCAGTAACTGGGCTGTGAAGGTCAGATTGGAAGCCGACCCCAACTTGGTTGGGAAGAGGGTAGGAAGATGATGATCATAAATAAAGTCTAAGCATTTTTATTGTTTTCATTACTTACAAGTTTTTTTTTTTTTTTGTCTAAATACCTGAATATGTAATAACTGAACTGTATAGCTATTCACAACCATCCAACAGGATCAAAAATGACACATTTTAATAACGTGATTTGCCTTGCTGCTAAAGACACACAGCTATCGGAAGAATAGTGGTTGTCTATTTGATTTAAACTAACAATATTTTCCGGTTTCGCACATGTGAACAGAGGGTCCTACGATAACATTGATTGATGTTTGATATGGTACGGAAGCATATCAAGTGGTTGTGAATAGCTATGCTGAAGAAAGGAGGTTCTGTATAGAAGTTGAGCGCGCCAACTATTAGGGTTAATTGATTAGCGAATAGACCACACATAAACATACATACAATATTATGACTGGAAGATCAGCAAAAAAAAACAAGAAAAACATTGTTTGTGATAAGGCCAATACTTTTATACATTGTTGTATAGTTAAAAGCTAACTTACCAAGCTCAACAGCATTCGTAAACACTCGTTTGATATCCAAAACCCGGTCGGCAGTCCGCCAACCTACCTCCTCTTTGATATATTCTGACAAGTGGTAATCATCCCTCCTTGCTGACCTCTCCCTCTGCAAAGCCTTCGCATTCCTATCAAATATATTCATAGCGCGATAAACAGACGTAGCAGTCTTCTGTTTAGCAGTTTTAGAAGAATTATTTCGAACCAAAACCTGAACATAGTTACATAAATATTTTGAATCGTTTCTCGTTATGTGAAGCCTGGAAAGGCAGTTGAGGAGTTGCGTTTGTGACATTTTTGATAATTAAATACGTTAGTAAGGATTATTTCAGTTATAAACACATTATTTTATTTACTTCGCAAATTGCGTTTAAGATTTGAGGTTATGTTTTTATTCTCTGACGTTTCTCAATGACAGATAGAAAAATTATCGTTCGAAAAAGGAACTTAATCTGTAAAAATAAAATATAGGTAATGCATTGACGTAATAAAAACGTTTAATGTTAAAAACTTTTGATTCAGTGAGGATTTTTTGCCAGATTTAACCTTTCCTAATTTCTCCTAAGCTAACGTGGAGTCTAGCTACATACATTTGCAGAACCTACAGAACCAGCAGAACATCAACCTGCGTCCACCACGCACAGGTTTTCATGTTCTTACTAAAGCTAAATAAGAAAATAGGTTTATTCACGTTTGTTATGCCATGGCCTTCTTCTTTATATTCTCTTCATCTTTTTTTTTATCGTTTTGAAGATTAAACTGCAACGAAGTAAAATTATTTCTAAACTCATCATCATCTGCTCGCCTTTTCCCAAATGAATAGGATGAAGATGAATACCTGTATTTCACATGCAGCAACTGCCTATCTGACCTCCACAACCCAGTTACTGGGTAATACGGTACCCCTTGGTAAGGGTCGTCTACACAAATATAGGCTTGGTACGATTTCTAAACTAAGCTGTGTACGTCAAATCGAATAAAACTTCAAGTCTAAACTAAAGACGTGGCTTCGGCCTTACTTATTTTTGAACAAGAAGGATGTAACTGAAGACGAGGCTTTGGCCTTACTTTTAGTCAAGAAGGACAATAAAGACTGAAGACGAGGCGGTATGGTCCAAGACCTTAGCCTGCCCAAGAAGGGCGAAGGAAAAAAAAAAAAAAAAAACTTCAAGTCAAGTCAAGTTGTTGTCAAATAAGTCAGCTGTTATTCGGTGCATACCGTTGCGATAAAATATTTATTTTCACAGAAAATAGTTTAATAATTCACTTATCCTTATATTAGCGCTCGTAATTAACATCAAAAGTAAGTAATACGCACTTAAGAATTGAAATACAAAATTAATGTTATCATTCGCTTATATAACCTTAAAACCTTTGATAAAATTTTGCGGTTTTTGATACTTTTATCAAAGCACAGGATTGCTTGATAATAATAAATAGCTAACGACTTATAATGTGGGAAGGCAGTCGTAAAAACTGATCTAAAAGTAAGGATTTGTTGAATTCCGCGCCAATTTAAAATAATAACTGAAAGGTCCAATAAAGCTGTTTTTTGGTCGTTCTCGCCCCCTAAGCGACTGCTGACCGGTACGTAGCCTAAATAGTCTCTTAAAGATTATAAAATGTCACCTATCCATATACTTATAACCTTTTAGTCCAACCTTTTTTCATCCAATATTTTTTTTTCTATGTTTATGCAATATTTTCAGATGTGGCCAATATTACTGCAGTTTTTACGATCAAATGCTCCGTACTTTACGTTGCCGGTTGCAGCAGTGGTTGGAGTCATAGGATATAACTTAGAAAGCTTATTGTCTGACAGATATACACCTTATAACAGTAAGTAAACCTTCTTCCTCTTACGGCCGAACCAAATTACCTGTATATCACCAGTTTTGGCATTCTGTAGGTACAAAAACTGATCTATCTCTGATTTTATCGTCCCAATAATCTATATCAGTAGCGATGATTATATTATTACTGACAGTTATAACGCATTAACTGCTGAATTATTAGCGAACTTTTCGCAAATGCTAAATATATAGCTCACTAACCCCTGTGCGACAAACGTTCATACGCGTTCAAATTAGGCATGGGTTCGATATATCAAAACGTAACTTATATCGGATATGTGTTTATTATCATACCATATCGATATCTAAATATTCATAACCGTTTTCACAAAAACTTCATCGAGCTATGGTTTCATCCATATCCATATCGCAACAACGAAAACGAACTACGAAAACGCAAACTTCACATCACGAGCCGATATGACATCGCCGGTTTTCATTCGCTTTGTCTCTGTCTTACCATTCAATGTTTTACTGGCGTAAAAGTGATGAAGCGAATATTACGTTTTGTACGTTTCAGTTACTTGTGCAAATCGTACGACTGATATCGATACCTGAAAACGGTTTTCGATATCGATATGAAAACTGAATATCGGTTACATATCCGTTAGCAACTAAATACGAAAACGCCCATGTCTAGTTCAAATAATTTTCGTGTGGTGCTATGAACGCGCATGCGCGGTTGAAGAAAATTTTACCCAGTGCGGCTGGCCGCATTAGTTGACGCTTCTGTGCGTTTGAAAATTTTCGAGTTTGCACAATGGACGCACCCGTGCGTCCATTGTGCATTGCGCCGCACTCGAAGAAAGTTAAGTAAATTGTATGGACGCGCATGCGCGCCGCTAGCACATGGTCAAAGCTTGAAAAACGCGCAGGCGCGTTGGCCGCAGTAAACGTGATAATTATACTGGCTACCATCAGTAGCTATCTATCAATAGGTTATTGGGTTCAGCCTTATCAATCTCAAATAAGTTTCAAATTCGAATTCATTTATTGCGAATATAGGTATATAGAATACAGATGTTATCAAATAATTTCGAGCCGCTATATTCAGCCTTTCAGCATGCAATATTTTTGTTAATTAATTTTAATGTCACATTATCATTTAATTATATTATAAGTTTGTTGAGAAAATTCTAAATTATGATTAAGTAGTCCAAAATTCAGCCGCTCAAATTTCATTCACTGATGCAGTCATGAGAGCTCTACGCACCGCACACTGCACCAACCCCACCACCCCCACCCTCCACACTCTACTTACTTGAGAGTAGCCAGAGGAGTTCAGATGACCCAGCTTGGGTAAAGAAAGCTCTATACAAAAAAAATTATGTTTGTGGGAATTGCTAGATTCAGGTGATGCAAATGCTAACCAGGAGAACTCTGCCTAGAGCAAGTGTGGTGACCAATGCTTCTCTCAAAAAATCATCAATATTATTATTTTTTATTTTGTTGTTTATTATATATCAATACCCATCACGTCTGTGGAGTTACGCTAGCAAATTTTATTTGACCCTGCATATTATTAGCCCATACATATTTCTGGTATTATGTATTTGCCAATTCAAAGTTCCAACTCCTTTATTTTACTTATTCCAGAACCCGTTCAGGACCAGAGATTAGAACGCCTAGCCGACGAAGAAGTTCTCAACGACCCAACCAACGTGAAGAAACTGAAATACAAAGAAAACGTGCTTGGAAGGAATGTGTCTCCGTCCCTGCAGACCAGCAACTAGTCACTGTGGTTAGATTTATGTTAAAATAGTACGTAGTTAGTTTGAGTTGGGTATTTTATTATGTTCATGTCGCAGCCAACTGGTTAAATTAGCCGTGTAGTCAACCGCCTGGCTTTTGGAAGTAGTGCTCGCCTCGCTTCGCTCTCTCGGCTCGCACGCGGTTGATCACAATTCCAACCTAACCCATTTGGTCGGGGTGCCCTGGCTTAGTTACTGCGACCAATTTGGCTCGCGCGTGATTGGTTACAGTTCCAACCTAAACTATAATTTATTGAATACCATTCAGGCCGTTGGTTCAACGGTTGCCTTTAGTTAAAAGGCTAGGCGGTGAACTAAACGGCAAATTAAACCAGTTGGCTGCGACATTCATAGTAAATTGCTCTGCCTTTAAAGAATGTAAAGCTTCGGCCAAAACTGCGCGTCAAGTACGAGGGCGAAGTGGAAGCGTCAACAACGCGAAACTAAACTCGTAACGCCTGCGCGACTACAGCGGTCGCATATGTAAGGTGCAATAGATGAACACGAACAGCGTCAGTCGCGCGACTGACGCTCCCGCTTCGCAGTCGTTTTAGTCGCGCAGGCGTTTCAGGAATTCAAAGGCTTTGAATTGAGGGCAGAGTAAGGAATTTTATGACATTGACTCTTATGTCACAGTTTATTTTGTACTTTAAGACAATTTAATTACAAAAATATTATAAAAAAAATTTTTTATTATTTAATTATTAATTTTATTATTATATTATTTATTGTCTTAAAGTACAAAATAAACTGTGACAGAACGCCAAAACGCACTTAATGGCACAAAAATAAAGTGTATTATTCAATGTCGTCAACTTCCCCATGTAAAAGAATACTCTGCACTAAGGTTTGCGAGGCTACATTACGTTTGCTGCCAGTTTGAAAACTGAGGACTGGCTGTATAAACAAAAATATGAACACCCTTTTGCATAATCAGCCTATAATATTCCCACAGCTGGGACAGAGACCTTTTTCTAGTGGACCTTGTGTCCTGTTGTCACAAACGCTGTTAGTAAAATATTCAACTCATTACATTACAATAATTATTTTACTTAGATTAGAAACTTGTCTGAGACTCGGTCAGCATTTTGAATTATCATGCCATAGACTAGATATTTTATAAACTTTGGTGCCTTTTCGTGCGGCCAGTGCCGTGTACAAAATATATATAGGTACATAAAAATAAAAATGCAAATAATAAAAACAGGAAAATACATAGCATTCACGACCGTTGGTCCGGCTGTCATTCGTGGATCTTTGACAGTCGTTACGGGTAGTCAGAAGCTCGAAAGTCTGACAACCAGTCTTACCAAGGGGTATCGTATTACCCAGTAGCTGGGTTGTGGAGGTCAGATAGGCAGTCGCTCCATGTGAAATACTGGTATTCAGCTGCATCCGGTTAGACTGGAAGCCGACCCCAGCATAATGGGAAAAGGCTAGGCAGATGATGATGATAGCATTCACAACCACTCTATACGCTTCAGAACTGTATCGAACATCAATCAATTTTCTCGTAGGAGTCCTCGAAACCCTATTCACGAGTTCAAAACCCGAAAAAGTTGTCAGTTTAAATCAAATAGACAACCGCTGTTCTTCCGGCAGCTGTTAGCTGTTGGGGGCAAAGCAAATCAGGTTATCAAAACGTGTCAATTTCTATCCGATAGCCTGTCGGATGGCTCCGTGCCTCGGAAAGCACGTTAAGCCGTTGGTCCTGGCTGTCATTCGTAGATCTTTGACAGTCGTTACGGGTAGTCAGAAGCCCGAAAGTCTGACAACCAGTCTTACCAAGGAGTATCGTATTACCCAGTAACTGGGTTGTGGAGGTCAGATAGGCAGTCGCTTCATGTAATATACTAGTATTGCATCCGGTGAAACGGAAGCCGACCCCGTCTTAGTTGGGATAAAAGGCTAGGCAGATGAGGAGCCTGTGAGATGGTTGTGAATTGCTATGCAGATTTCGCCAACAATTATTTTCCTATTAGCTAACTTCAATGCGAACTATTTTAATATCGCAAACTTATTTACTTACTTAATAATTTATGTTTCCCCCAACTATTTCATAATTATATTATTATTGTAGTAGCATATTAATAAGTTGAACAATTCAATAAATGAATTTGAATTTAAATGTTGTACATAATTATTTTACATTGTTATTATTAAAATAATTTTTAAATTAACCTTGTATGTTATTTACGAATTTATTAGTCACAAGCCCGGTGGTATTTCCTATCGGCAGAAATGATGAACCGTTCTCCTATTTACCCCCGTTAGGGAAAGAATTTTCGTAAATCCTTCCGTATACAGTCTATTCAAAGTAATTGTTAGCGACGCGCTCAATACATTTGAAAATTGTTAATAATTTACCCTTTTTAGTTAGTAAGTAGTAGCATCACTATTTATGCCAAGAGGCGGGCCACGCTGACATGCTTGTCACACTGTGGACCCCCGCCAGTCTGCCTCCTAACGCGAATCAATGCGCACGCCCGAATCTCTAATTTTATTTTGCGCACGCGGCCATTTTTTTTTCTTGTACAACTACGGAATAAACGTGCTTTCAAAATCCATCTGTTTTCTTTGCACAACAACGGACGTTCCTGCAGCACCACCCCTAACAAAGTGGTACTTCGAGCCCGATCTACAATGATCCACACTCCAGGCGTAAAAACACGGCACGCAAAAAAGCTGCAGCAGCAACAGAATAAGGCTGAAGAAAGCACTCAAGCTGAGCACCTCAAGCACATTGTGGCGCAACGTCTGTTTTCCGATGTGCCGGCAAGCAGCATGAAGTCGGAACCACTGCCTCACGTCGCGAAAACGGCGGTAAAATCTGTTGCGTCATCGAGCAAATCTACGCGGGAAAGCAAGAAAAAACTGCTGCAACTGGAAGCCGCCAAACAAAAAGCTGCTATTCGGATCGCGCTCATTGATCAAAACCTGGATGCCCAATTGGCAGTACTCAACGACGAGGAAGAACAGTTGGAATACAGTTCACTTGATGGAAAGGAACTTCCTCGCAGAGACCTGGAAGATTGGGTGATCCATCAAAGCAACCACGAGGAACCCCTACTGGAGCAGCAAGCCCCCGAGGAAGGAATTGCAACGGGCGAGCTGCACGCACGAGTACCGTCGCTATGCGCCGAGCACGTGGCCGGCAAACCGCGCGCCGCAGCGCCGCCACCGCCGCCGCCGCCTGGCGACTCCGTGACTGTACTCAACAACACGGTTCAAATGTTGGCAAGTGCTTTGAAGGATATTTCTACTAACTGTGCAAACAACGTGTCTCAAACCAGTTTGCTCAGCCGCATGAGCACACCAAGAGATTTACCTGAATTCTCTGGTGATCAGTTGGATTGGCTTCAATTCAAACAAGCCTACGACGAGTCGACGGCGTTGTGTAAATTCACGCCAAAAGAAAACCTTTGGAGGCTTCGAAAATGCCTACGAGGGCAAGCGAAAGATGCAGTCGCTGCATTGTTCATAAGCGCCACGTCACCTGACAAAGTGATATCGACATTGGAGCTACGGTTTGGTAACCCCGACTGCATTATTTCCAGAATACTCCAAGACATAAAGAAGCTTCAGTCCCTACAACAGGAATATCATAAAGATATCGTCGCGTTTTCTGTGAAAGTGCAAAATGTAGTGGAAGCGGTACGAGCAGTCGGACGCGAGGAGTACCTACATGGTGTCAATATCGTCTCGATGATTCTGTCCAAGCTCCCCGCAGTGCTTATCTCCAAGTGGTCCGACTACAGCTATAAAATGATCACCGAAGAAAAGGAACCAAGGTTGGTGATTTTATCTGATTTTTTGTACGAAGAAGCTGTAAAGATTTCTACCACTGCAAGTATTTTTACTACCTTTCGAAGTGACCAGCATCTGAAAAATAAGACAAATACAAGCACACGCACACAGACCGTGCTACTTCAAGACGAAGAACGTAACGCTAATTGTTTGTTTTGCCGAGCAGCGGTACATAATCTCAGCGACTGCAAACAATTTAAGAAAGCACTACGTAAAGTACGGTGGCAATATGTGAAAAAACACGGCCTGTGCTACAAGTGTTTAATATCCAAACACGATAGAAAAACGTGTTCAGCTCCTGTGTGCGACAAGGACGGCTGTAATGAAGAACATCATCGTCTCCTGCATTATTCTACGAGTAAACAACGTGAGCGCACCAGCGCTGATAACAGCAATGCGTCGACCACGTGTGCTACGACGTCGGCTGACGTGCAACGAGCCGAGCCTACCGCGTCTTCGGAAACATTAACGTACATTAACGCGAGTGACAAATGTGACAATAAAGTGTTATTGAAAGTGTTACCTATTCGTGTGCACGGCCCTAACGGAATCGTAAACGCCACCGCGCTACTCGATGACGGATCGAGTGTGTCGCTAATAAGCGCGGGACTCGCCGAGCGCGTCGGGCTGCGCGGCCGTCGCGAGACACTATCAGTGCGCGGAGCGTGGACTAATGACGCGATGGTATGCGAATCTACGGTTATGAATGTGGACATTGCTGGATATGATGATAGGTTATATAATAATATAAGAATACGTTGTGTTAAGGAATTAAGTCTGCCTATTCAGAAGTTATCTGTTATAGATTACAATAAGTATTCTCACCTAAAGAATATTAAGGATAAATTGTGTACCTCAGATTCAAAACCTGATATATTAATTGGTCAAGATAATTATAACTTAATTGTACCTTTGAAAATAAAATTAGGTAGTATAAATGAGCCGTTCGCTACACTTACCCCTCTAGGTTGGTGTGTACATGGTATGGTGCGCGTGGCGCGGAGTGGTGCCACCACCGCCCGAGCCGCAGCCGCCGCCGACGCTTACTCTGCCTACGCTGAGGCCACCCTGACCATCACGGAGAATGAAGAGGTAAGTGACATTTCATCGCATGATAGTCTACTTCAAGAAATCCATGATGAGGTTCGACGTTCGTTCGCATTGGATGGCATGGGTGTTTCCGGTAAGCCGCGCCAGAATGTTGACGATTTGCGCGCCATCGATCAACTGGAGCGATCAGCGGTGCTCGTTGAAGGACGCTGGCATGTTAGCTTACCTTGGAAGGAGTCAGGTCGCACGATGCCGGACTCGTACCCCAACGCACTAAGAAGGTTGAAAGGTATCGAAAGAAAAATGGGAAAGGATATAGGTTTTGCTAAAAGGTATGAGGAACGCGTTCGTCATTTGTTAGAAAATGATTACGCACGGGAACTGGTGGAAAATGACGTCACATCGAATACATGGTACCTACCTCATTTCGGCGTTGACAACCCAAACAACAGCAAACTTCGGCTGGTCTTCGACGCTGCAGGTAAGGTAGATGGTTCCTGCCTTAATGATTATTTCCTCACAGGACCTGATCTTTTGTCATCACTGCTGGGTATAATGCTGCGCTTCAGGGAAAATAAAGTCGCAGTAACAGGTGACATAAAGGATATGTTTCTGAGGGTTAAAATTCACGCCAAGGATCAGCACGCACTAAGGTTTCTGTGGAGAAGCCACCCTACAGAAGACGTCAAAGAGTATGTCATGACATCCTTAATTTTTGGAGCTAATTGTTCACCATTTGTAGCTCAATTCATAAAAAACAAAAACGCACGCCGCTATGAGACTTCCTTGCCGGCCGCAGCCAATGCTATTTACCATTCGCATTATATGGATGACTACATAGATAGTTTGCCGGACGACAAAACTGCTATTGATATGGTGAGTAATATCAGTGACATTCACAGAGCCGGAGGGTTTGAAATCCGGAACTGGACGAGTAACAGCGTCGCGGTTTTTAACAGCATACCAAAGGAGACCTTAGGCCCTGCTGCAGTAAAGTTCAAAGTCGGTCAGCAATATGGAGGTGAGCGAACACTGGGACTTATTTGGTTTCCTGGAGATGATATGCTTGGTTTTGACGTGTCACTAAAGCGCATCCCAAAAGATGTCACTCAGGGCAACCAACGACCCACAAAAAGGATTATGCTAAGGGTTATTATGTCTATTTTTGATGTCTTAGGATTTCTTGCCCCCTTCACTATTCAGGGTAAAATCCTGCTTCAGGATACCTGGCGCCTGAATATTGGATGGGACGATAATGTTCCTGATAACATTTACGAAAGGTGGGTAAAATGGATTGACCTAATTAACGTTATCAGTACAATTCGCATTCCAAGGTGCCACGCGTTGTCTGCATGCGCTACGACGGTAACGTCCGAGAGCGAGATGGAAGACCCCACTCCCGCACGGCTCGCATCTCACAATGCTACGCAGCTTTGTGCTACGGGCTACGAAAGCGTAGCGGCCACTAGCAGTGCTACGAGTTTGGCTACAAGCGAGTCTGTCTATAGGAACTTACATCTTCACGTATTTAGTGATGCATCCACTAAAGCGCTGTGTACGGTAGCATATTGGCGCTGGGAAGCGCAAGGTAAAATACATGTTTCTTTTATTGCGAGTAAATGCAGAGTAGTACCTGTGAAACCTATGACAGTACCTAGATACGAGCTTCAAGCGGCATTGTTAGCGGCAAGGCTAGCTAACACTATTGGTAAGGAACATAGATTATCTCCAGTACGTCGATTCTTTTGGTGTGACTCCACTACGGTTCTCCATTGGATTCGAAACGATACGCGTACCTATAAAGCGTTCGAAGCGAACCGTCTCGGGGAGATCGATGAATTGGCACGTATTGACGAATGGAGATACGTTCCTACGAAGCTTAATGTAGCTGACTTAGCTACACGGGAAACTTTCAATCCTACCCTTTATTCTGAGTGGCTAGTCGGTCCAACTTTCCTGCACTTTGATGACTCGACATGGCCTAAGGATGTCATCCAATCAGAAACAAACACAGCGTGCGAAGAGGTAACAGCTGTTGTTCAGGAACACTCAGCTTATTCATCAGTTCCAGATCCGGTTCGATTTTCTTCTTGGCTGCGCCTTCTACGGGCGTCAGCCACTGTTTTCAAATTTGTTGACAGGTTAAAAGGTCTTCCTGGCAGCGGGTATAGTGTGCAGATGATGGAGCGTGCAGAGCGGCAACTATTGAAACACGCACAAAGGGAGTCGTTTGCTGAGGAATTAGCTGCGAGTAGCAATGGTAAGGCGTTACCTAAAAATAGTCGGTTACTTACTCTCTCACCGTTTTTAGACGAGCATGGCTTGCTTCGCGTGGGCGGTCGGATCGATGCTGCTGCAGATGTCTCCATGGAGGTAAAGAGGCCTGTAATACTGGACGGCCGGCACCCTGTGGCTCGACTGATTGTTCGGCATTACCACGTGAAGGCGGCTCATGGAAATCAGGAAACAGTAGTTAACCTGCTGAGGGAAAAATATTGGATAGTGAGACTTAGACCTACCGTGAAGACTGTAGTGTCGCAATGCATGCTGTGCCGCATTAAAAAGTGTAGGCCGCTAGTTCCTCGTATGGGTGACTTACCTCAGTCTCGTGTGGCACATCATCAGCGACCCTTCTCTCACTGTGGGCTGGACTTGTTTGGACCGATGGAGGTAACAGTCGGCAGACGCAGAGAAAAAAGGTACGGTGTCCTTTTTACCTGCTTAACGTAGCGTGTTATTCATGTTGAGACTGTTGCTTCTCTCACGACGGACTCGTTGATCATGGCACTGCGTCGGATGGCAGCGAGGCGTGGCTGGCCGCGTCACTTGTACTCCGACAATGGCACAAATCTAAAAGGCGCTGAAAAGGAACTCCTACGGTCCATGCAGAACCTGGATCAAGAAGTACTGAAAGACGTAGGTGTCAACAATGGGATGGACTGGACTTTCATCCCTCCCGCCAGTCCCCATTGGGGTGGGGCATGGGAGCGACTGATTCGCAGCGTGAAGTCGTCGCTCAAAGTTGTTTTGCTCGAACGGGCACCAAGGGACGAAGTGTTGAACACACTTCTAGCAGAAATTGAGAATATAGTGAACAGTCGTCCCTTGATGCACTTTTCGGTAGACCCTGAAAGCGTAGAATCCCTCACCCCCAACCACTTTTTGCTGGGCACGTCGTCGAACTTACCTGTAGTCGGAGCGTTTGACAGTTCTGACCTGTACTTACGCAGGCATTGGCGTACAAGTCAACGATTGGCCGACATGTTCTGGCACAGGTGGGTAAAGGAAATTTTACCTGACCTCCTACCTAGGCGAAAGTGGAAAACAGAGCAGCCACCGCTACGAGTGGGCGACCTTGTATTGGTTGTGGACCCAAACTCTCCCCGTAATTCGTGGCCGAAGGGACTAATCACTGAGGTGTTCCCAGGTAAGGACGGTCGTATCAGACTCGTGGAAGTGAAGGTGGGTTCCCGGACGTGGCGCCGCTCCGCGGCGCGCGTCGCTCCGCGGCGCGCGTCGCTCCTATCACTCTAGTTGATGAGTGCTGTGACAGCACTAGGGTGGGGAATGTTAGCGACGCGCTCAATACATTTGAAAATTGTTAATAATTTACCCTTTTTAGTTAGTAAGTAGTAGCATCACTATTTATGCCAAGAGGCGGGCCACGCTGACATGCTTGTCACACTGTGGACCCCCGCCAGTCTGCCTCCTAACGCGAATCAATGCGCACGCCCGAATCTCTAATTTTATTTTGCGCACGCGGCCATTTTTTTTTCTTTGCACAACAACGGACGTTCCTGCAGCACCACCCCTAACAGTAATGTTTCAAATTGATTAAGTATTTCGAGTTAAACAAATATCAACTTTATTTTAATGATGATTAAGTTGATTTCAGAGTGACTAGCACTATTGAAAAAGTTATAAAAATGTTTGAAGTTGTAGCGTAAACTGAACTTTCTTGTGTAGAAATTAAAGTTATTTTTCCAAAAACTCATTTGTTTACATTTTTGGCAAATAAATCGCGAACGCAGATTAGGTATGCTCACATTCATTTTAACACACACGCTCTTGCGGAAAATTTTATGCTTCTGGACCCAGATATTTGCAAGCCAGTATCAGGTTGTATGTTGATCTAAATACGATTCGCGTCCGTAACAAATATTTATTTATAGAATTATAATCATAAAATTCATCAATACAACTCTCTACCCTGTCCATTAGGTATACCATTTTTTGACAGATGGAACTAGTGATTGCAGCAACACACAATACAGAAGATAAAATATTAGTTTAGTCCTGTCAAATTAAGACGCTCCATAGACAGATTCGACGTGATGAAAAAACATGGCTAATAAAAATACGTCAATTTACGTCAGGCGCCGACTAATTTGACAGGACTAAACTAATATTTATCTTCTGTCCTTTTCTAAATTAAATAGAAAGAAGAAGATGCATTGAACTTAAATTTAGTTTAGTTTGTGAACAAGGGAATCGGCGCAAATTTATTGTGTTGCTGCAATCACTTTTTCCATCTGTCAAAAAACGGTTTATTACTGGACAGGGTATAGAACTTCTGAATGCACTAAATATCAATTTGCCCCTAGAAGAAGACGGAAGGAGATAAGCTGGAGGACTTAAGATATGTTTATAAAATAAAATGGCATGTGGACTCGACACTTAAATCGTTTATTCTTAAAATACTTTTTTAGGAAATAACACTTGTAACAAGACTACAATAATAACGCCACAACTTCACCCAAGTGCCACAAAAGCGCTAAATTGCACTAATGTGCATTTACCTTTAAATAGTGTTGCCATACTCAAAAGTCCATTTGAACTAGGGAAAAATTGGAAAGTTGTCTAAAAAGTTATGTAAAATGTAACAATTTTAAAACAAGAAATGAGTGCGATTAATGTAATAATGTTTGAAACAGTGAAAAACATAACTAGCAAAACTGGCAACACTACTAACCCATTCGATGTAATATCAACCTTTTTAAATGTTATAGAAAAATGCAGTTATTTAAATCAACGAGAAATATGGAGCATCCTGACTCGGATCCGTCAAAGAGCGAGCGGTCCGGTTTCATTAAAGAGCAAGTGGAGCCAGCTCGAAACTTGCCAGAGCGAACCAAATGAGCTAGAAACATTAGAGCATCCTGACTAGGATACTAGGTAAAGCTGTTATTGTGATATAAGTACCAAGCGAAGCGAGCTCAAAAATTGGACCAGCCTGACTTGGGTAGTTTATTAATACGGCTAATACAGTCCGATTCAAACTTTATGATGGCTCTGAAGTGCGTTACTCGCAGTTATTGTGAAAAATTGTAATTTAATTGTTAAAAAAAAAAAAATCTGTAATGAATAAGTAAATATCAAGAAACATCATACTGTTATAACCTCATCTAACCCAAAGAAATAGAGGGGATCTGGCGCTCGGCTGCCGCTGCCGCGGCACGCTCGCTTCGCTCGCTCGCCTTCGCGCGTTAAAAGTCACTGTTCTAACCTAACCTAACCCATATGATTCAATAACAGTATTAAATATCAGGAAACGTCATACCCAATAACTGTATGCCTAAATACTACTATGCTAATAGTCATTAGGCCTAGTAACATTATGCGAATTAAATTTATGCCAAAACAAATTAGCCTTCAAGATAATTATGCCAACATAAACTGTGTGCCAAAACTAATTTTACCAAAATCGTTATTCCAAAGTATATTAGGAAAAAGATTATTATGCGAAAAGAAGGGATCCCGAATTGGTTACTGCGAAAGAACTCTCTTCATGTTCCGAGCCGCCACAGAGTTTGAATCAAGCTATACCGGGTTGCTACGCTCCTGTAAATGTCAGATCGTTCTTGTTCGGGACCTTTTGACCTCAGAACGTTTTGATACATACATCGAATGGGTTTCTCTCTATTATTCAAGCTATCAACCATAATCATACTCAAAATCTGTTCGTCATTATAATAAAATTGGAATTTCTCTTACATACAAATTATTTACAAAAAGAAATAACATATAACTTTTGCTTAATGTATAATAAATCTCGCTATATATATACATAAAACTTCTTCGTACATAACAAAAACAGGCAAGATAGATAGAAAAAAGTAGAAAATACTTTAATTTATTCTAGAAGCGCCACTCTAACTATTATTTTTAACACCGCTATTACATTATCATATTTATGTCGTCATAGACAGTTGACGACAGCTGCCACTAAATTTTGTGACAGCTATGATTTATGTATGTCGGAAATACGTCTGTCATTCGTTTGGCTATTCGGCGCCAGCGCCACCAGGCGGTGCTCAACAGTCTAGCCCGACGTTCGTGCGAGCCGACAAGAGCCCTACAACAGCGTTGTGGAGCGGCTCTTTTGATCATCGGACATCGTACGGACAACATGTGCTCAGAAATTGTCGCGTTCCGTATATCTAGTCGTGTCGTGTAGACTGCAGCAGGTCAAGATACCCGAAACTGACAATTTTTCCCAATCAACCTTGAACCTTAATGCTTTAGCGATAAAGTAAAAAAAATATAAAGAAATTTGACAGATTGTAGCAGCTCGATGTGCTGGCGTCTATACCTACAGTGTGTGATTAATTTGTTCGTAAATTTATAATTTGATTTGAACTGCAAAAGATTATTCTATTGCGTAATAACCAACACTACCCATAGCAGTTAAAATATGACTGATGATAACGAGAGGGAAGTACAGACGCCAGCACATCAAGTTACTACAATCTGTCAAATTTCTTTAATAGATTTTCATCTTTATCGCTGAAGCATTAGGTTCAAGTTTGATTGAGAAAATTTGACAGTTTCGGGTAGCTTGATATGCTGGCGTCTGTACGTTCTCCGTCATATAGATTTTTAACACTATAATCATACGACATGTCCCTTCTAAAAGAATGGAAAACAAAACGACATTGTATGTTTTTGGACCGCAAGCAAATTAAATGATGATTTAATTCGGCCTCTTTTGCTAACTAACACTGTCATAGTTTTGTCATAATTCTATGATATCATTTTAACCTCATTATGATAATGTAATAGTGGCTTAATGCTCTAACAAATCGTGTAAGTCGATCTTAAGCCAATCTTCACTGTTGCATCGGTTGAAACTTTGCAAAATACAGGAACAAATGTTAACCAGTGCGCAAACTATAACCTTGAATTCAGCGTAACCCTTTTTTTTAATAAAAGACGAAATACTTCTACGCTATTAGGGCGGGTTGTTTCACGTCCACTTGACGCACGCGTATACGTCAAAAATGGCGCTAACTATCGTTAAACCAAAAAAAGCGTTGTTTCAAATTACAATTACAAAACTATGACCCTGCCGTACGTCAACTAATAACGAATAAGTAATCGTTATTATTTGACCTACGAATGTTACGTTTAGCAACGTTTGAAACAACCGTCCCTTAGTTAATTGATGGTTACAGTTTGGGCACTGGTTAATTTTTTTTCCTGTATTTTTGTTTTTCTTATGACAACTTAAGTATTGTGACTCATTCTCATATATCTTCTTCCAGCTTATAAAAGCTTAATCAACTCTCTGATCAAAAATGCCGCTGTCAAAAATGAAGTTACCTGTTGTGATTGTTTTTCTAAACTATCTATGTAACTAGCTTGTATTGTGCTGGGCAAAGGCCTTCCTCTCCCCTTTCCACACAATTCTGACTTTTGCGAGTGCCGGCCAGTCCCTACGGTAGGAGTCAAGCTCGTCCCGCCATCTTCGTCTCGGCCTGCCGCGATGGCGTCGTGCGTTAAGTGGGACCCAATCGGTGGATCTCTTAACCAATTGTCATCTGACGTGCGGCAGACATGTCCGGTCCAGTCCCACTTAAGTTTAGCGGCTTTCTGGGTAAACTAAACTTTACTTAACAATCACAACAGCTAATAAATTAGCCAGCATTTTTTTTAACCAATGATAAACAGACTTGTCAGTAGATTTTAATTAAGCTTTCAGAAACCAAGAATCTATGTATTTCTTTACAAAATATATTTGTCTAGTATAACATTAAACTTGCAACAAATTCATAAAACAAAACATTTCTAGCTTCATCCTGTCAAAAAAAAGACTCTCAACAGTGGCGCCATCTATATCAAGTGAACTATCTAATTTCACATCAAAAATTTGACTACTATATTTAAATTGTAACCATCGACAAATATGTATAAAAATTCAAAATCTGTAAAAGCTAGATTCGTTGATTAAAGTTTAGTATTGCCATTTTTAAATACAATTTTGTAAGGAATCTGTATTCTTCTTCGATATGGGCTTATTGCCTGAATATCTTTGAGACTGTGTTTGAAATTAGAGCTAGAAACTTGAATTTAAAGTTTAGATACTTGCTGCCACAACCAGATCAAGATTTCGGTTTAAAACGTCAACTTGGCACATTATAAAATAATGCATGTCATTTTATATGGCTATTTAGCATAACATAAACATTATAATCAGCCCTCAGCGTTCCCTTTGCTGGAATTCAGGTCTTCCTCTTCTCCTCTTTGTGAGAGAGACGGCATTTCTCCACGCGCGGGCCCAGCACCCTCATTGCGTAACACACTATCAATTTTAATCATTTTGAAGGATATTGCTAATCCATTACTTCATATGATGTTCTATTATTAAGTTCTAATCTATGTTTATTTATTATTACACAACTGTTTGTTGTCCCCAAATAAATAACGTTGTCCCACTCCTGGGCAAAAGCCTCCCTCCACCCCTTACCTCCCCCACCCCAGGGCACCAATTATGTGCCAATTGGGCCCACAGTTTGTCCGTCATGCGGCAGACATGTCCTGCCCAGTCCCATTTAAGTTGGGCAGCCTTTTGAGCCACGTCAGCTATCGTTGTTTTGGAGCGCAGTATTGTGTTCAGAACACGATCCGTTAATTTAACGCCTAGTATACTGCGCGACATTGCTCGTTGGCAGACCTTGAGTTTGGACTTCTGGATGTAAATAAATATGTTCGAAAAATTTGTCTGCTCAACAACGTAAATAACGCAATGAATGTTGTTGAACTGTCAAAATGAAAGCCATTCCTGCTGTTAATGTGTTGCGCAATTACCCCCCAGTACGGATTGGTAGATGTCACATATGTCTTGGATTCTTTGGTTTCAAGACACCTTTTCTCACAATATTTTCCTCTCTGCTCTCAAAATGATGAAGGGTGGCTATTTGGGTTTGGAAAATTGTTACTTGTTTCCACAGTAGTATTATTTTTAACAGCAGCCCGGAATCTGGACTTGACCCCAGGGGGTCCATAAAAGGCCACTTTAAGCAATACCTCTAATGCTATTCAGTTCCTAAATTCCCAACAGATCATTAGCAGTTCCTCTAATTTTCGTAAAATTTCATTTCATATTTGATGTAAACATTGCCGCATGAAAAAAATTAAAACCGTAATTTTATCGGTAAATTTTTCATTACAGTTTTTATTAATCAAATTGGTTTTTTTGTTTTTTATTTCTACAGTTTAAATGTTATTTCATTGTGATATGAATTGCACACAGATATTATGAATTGTCAGTTTGTGACCATTTTACGATTTTTAATATGATTCATATTGTTATCCTATTATGATTCTTCTAAAGTGGCCTTTTTAAGCCCCTAGATAATGTGAATAAGCTCGCCCCCTATTAAATGGGACGTGTAACATAAAGGGCGAAAGGTGGGCGTACTAGACAACTCTGCCCCACCCCTTGGAAGAACAGGCGTGATGCCAAACTGTTTCATTTTGCAATTTTTACTAGATGTGGCGTATCGCAATTTTTACAGCGTAGTGTTCGACGCAGCTAGATGGAACGACAACCATAAAAAGGTGGTACAGACTGGATGCGGAAGGCGGAGGACAGGGTGTTGTGGCGCAGCCTGGGAGAAGTCTATCTCCAGCAATGGACTGCGATAGGCTGCGTTGATTGTTGATAGACAAGATGTGGTTATGGCAACAAAGTATTTTCTTTTTTACCGCCTCGAATACCTAATTTGTAGTTCTTAATTAATCTAGAATTTCAAAAGTTACATCTAATTTTGACTCTTTGCTAGCTCACTACTCGAATCTTAGGAGAATTTTTAACACAATTTATAATAACGAAAATTTTACAAAAATAAAAATAATGTCTCTGACAATATTTTTTTTTAAACAAATCCTTGGTTATTTGACTTTTTAATCAAGGAGGCGATTAAACCCATGGCGGATATAAAACATGATTTCCTCATCGAATGAAGGCCCAAGACTGCCCCCAATTTCTGAATGCCAGATGTTGAAAATCTCGTCAACTTAGGCAAGTACAGACGTCAGCAGGTCAAGCTACCAGAAACTGTCAAATTTTCCCAATCAACCTTGAACCTTAATGCTTTAGCTATAAAGTTGAAAATCTATTTTAAAAAAAATGACAGATTGTAGTAGCTTAATGTGCTGGCGTCTGTAACTCTGTACACAGGATCAAATTGAATTGTTAAGTTAAAAAAACAAGCCCACAACACATAATTACTAAGCAAAAGCTTAGAAACATAATTTATCCATAAATATTTAAAAAATATATCTATTTTTCAATCAAAGTAGAAAATATGTTGCAAACGATAATAAACTTTATGTTTGAGTGTTAAGGTTTATAATCAAGTTATATGCAATCGCTGCCACTTGAGCGATGTGTTTTTGATCGTAATCCTTAATTTAGTGGCATTGTTGATCGAAGGTCATCAATCAGAACAGTTAATGGAAGTAGATTTTGAAAATCAGGCTTTCAGAAATGGAAGGCGATTCCCGATTTGTCATATTATTGCACCAATACCAGTGTTTGACTAGTCACGTTGACGCCTATTGATTCAACTCCGCCTTAAATAGTCATGGGCCAATCACGTGATTTTGTCGTATAGTCGTTGCAAAACATGAGCGCGTCATTTAACGACATAAGGTTTAAAGGGGTTTGAAGGTCCGTGGCATACCTTCTTGTCCGCCATTTTTTTTTTTTTCAAAATGGCGGCTACACATGATTCCTTTATAAATCGATAGCCGGCATTAATGCCTATGGTAGAAAATGCCTATGGCATTAAATCTACCCTGTACATGTGTGTGCTTAAATGTTATTAAATAAATAATAATGCAAACAGAAAACATTACAATGTTAGAAGAACTAATCACTTTTGAACGTTTACACTTTACAGTAATCAAACATCTAAGCAACAAGATGTTGGCAAGTTAAAAAAAATATGGATGTCACGTGATCAACTTTGAACGTTAATATCTTGGAAGCGTGACACTTTACGGGGTTTGGTGTTATCATATTTTCCGTTTGCATTGATATCAGCTATCGTTTTGTAAAGGCTGCAAGCGTGGCGGCCATTTTGAAAAAAAAAAAAACAAAATGGCGGACAGGTAGGTATGCCAGGCTCCATATCTTCAATCTTCTTTGGAATGACGCGCGCTATTGAATTGCTAGAACTAAACCATGGGTTACCTAGTGTACCGAAAATAATTTAAAAATCCAAGGTCAACCGACAACACTCTGCATAACGAATTTCTCAATTTCCATGAAACAACAAAACGTATCATAAGACGTTGTATTTGATTGTAAATACTTTCTCACAATATCTAAATCTTGCAGCGCTCTAGACTTTTTAACTAAAGCCTCCTTTTCCTCCGAGTCTGGCTTGTCTGTGGCTAGAGGCATTAAATCCTCCTTCGCTTTTTCAGCGTAGTTCAAAGGGTCATTGACTTTATGGTTCCCGCCAAAAACAGAACCATTGGTCCCTTGTCCTGTGACCAGTTCTTCATCAACCGACAAATATTGGTCTAAGTTACTTAGATTTGTAAAGTACGATTCTACATCATAATCTTTCAACATACTGGCTAGAACTTCCTCGTCATTTTCATAGACTTTTGGCTTGTCTACTTCTCTTATTTCCTCTGGTACTGTGACGTCATATCCTGTATCGACAAAACTTTTTGTAATCGCATCCGGAGGCGTTCTTTCCCATGCTTTTTCTAACATGTTCAGCGCTTCCAAACAAGTAAGATTTCTATCAACCCCTCTCAGTACATTTATAGCTTTTTCTTCTAATATTAATCTACGGAATTCCTCTCGAAACTTCGCTGAAACCCCATTCTTCATCGGTATTAAACCATTCGACGCTTTCCAAGGAACAAATACTAGTTTTAAATGTGATAACTGCAATTTAGAATGTATAGTCGCTCTGTCTAATACTAGAATTGCTTTCCGATTTTTCACTTGCAATTCCCGATTCCAATATTTGACGTATTCCTCAAACATTTGTGTAGTAAAATGGGCTTGCGAATGACGTATATAGGTAACAGGTAACGTATCAGGATCTCTAAAGGAATGTAATAACGGGTCTTCGGTACCACAGACAAGTAACTTTTTTTTATCAGTGCCTGGCATGTTCGCGCAAAGGAATACTGACAATCTATCTTTGACATAACCCTGTATATACTTTTTTCCTGCCAACTTTTTGATTCGACCTTTAGAAGGGTTGTAATAAAAGCCAAATTCGTCTGCAGTATAAATATCTTCGTCTGGTATACCTAACCGCGCATCGCTCCATTGCTCTCTAAAAAAGTGGTTCTTCCATTTAGATTCCATTTGATTATGATAATCCCTTTTACACGGAGTCCCTCTTAGTGTTATATTATATCTTTTCTTAAATCTATCTAGCCATTTTTTGCTGCCATTGAAAGCTACAAAACCACTTTCCTTGGCAAACGCTTCAGCAACATCTTGAAGCATTTTTCCGGAAACCTGAATATCATTCGCTCTCTGCGAATGAAACCATTCAACTATTCTGGTATCTAAGACACTGTTCATGTATCTTGTAGTTCTTTTTCCTGCCTTTTTGGGTAGCGCATACTTCTCTCTATCTTCCCAAATCTCGTTGACTACTTCAGGGGTCAGATGGTATAACCTACAGACATCAGAAACGGATCTGCCCTTATGCATTTTGCTGACGATGGCACACTGTGTTGGGTGACTCAAGTCTTCCCGTTTGAGGCAGCCATCAAACTCGTTGTATAGAAATGGTGGCTTACCGGATTCGTCTTCTGATAATTTTTGGTCCTGATCTGATTGTGTGTTGTCGCCCGCTGAGGAACTTTGGTTTGGGTCGCGACGGCGTGATGGTTTTCTGTAAAACGTTGATATTACTTTAGTTATACGAATATTTTCTTGTGGGTATGATAAAAGGTAAATTGTTCAGATGAATATTAGACGAAAACCATAACCATAGAAGAAACATACTTTGTTTGTGTTGTTTTTAAAGTGAAACTGGGCGTATCATATGTCCCAAAAGTGTAATCAGCATCATCATTTCAGCCAGAAAACTTCCACCGCTGGACATAGGCCTCTCATAGGATGCTGGACATAGGTGCTTCTCGCAACCAGTGGATTCCTGCGGCCTTTACCAAGTCATCGTTCCCCCTTGTGAGAGGCCTTCAAATACCTCCCACAAATTGGCTTCATCGGCCATCTGTTCTGCGAGCAATGTGCCCTGCCCACTACCACTTAAGTTTGGCAATTCTTCGGGCTGTCGGTTACCTTCGTTTCCCTACGGATCTCTTCATTTCTGATTTGATCGCATAGGGAATCTCCAAGCATTGCATTGCTTGGAGATTCCTTATTGCTTGCATTCGGGTGACTTTCAGCCTTCGAATGAGGCCCATTCTGAGCATCCACGATTCAGTGCCATAGGTCATCTCTGGCAACACGCACTGGTCAAAGACTTTCAAGCTGTAGAGCAGTGTTTTCCAACCTTTTTCATGGCGTGGCCCCCTTAGTACGGAAAATATTTCGCGACCAAAGGGGTCGCGAAATATTTTCCGTTGCTTCTCTCCCTCCGCTGCTTCTAACTTGGAATTCCAGTCTGTCACCTTGGGTACCTTTTGGTTAAACAGAAAAATAGAGTTCCCACAATCAAACACTGAAGCTTTGAAGTGTTTGATTCCATTTGGAACCTCCCATAATTTTAAAGAAACTGCGCTCTATTAAAGAGACCCCCTACGGGGTCGCGACCCACACGTTGAAAAACACTGCTGTGTAGAGTAATAGTCTAATAATAGTGCAATTTCGGAATGAGTTCCACCAGTAATGTAAATATAATACGGATGCCCTGAAGGCTCAAACTAAAGGACAATAGTGTGATTTTCTAAGCGTCTAGAGCGGGAATTTTATTTCAATACAAAGTGTTATTTCTTTTTTAGGAGGTTCACGGAGGCACAAGAAAAGACTACCTGAAAAGATGTGGGAGAAACCTTTGTGGAGGACATTATAGACTTTTTTTTTTTTGTTGCGCGGTGTATATCCTCGTGGACTTCCTCCATCGTTGGGGTGACAAAGGGGGGCCGGACTCTTACCGACTAAAACCACCACGGTGTTCTACCACTGTCTATGGCCGGGGGTGCGGGATTCACATAAGCATTTACCGCTCCCAAGGACATTATAGACAAGAGAAAAAAAAACTGATAATCAAAACAATTTATTTAAAAAATACTCACGTCAGAGTCTCATCTTGCTGTCTCTTCTTAGAATGGGCTTGTTTCGTATGGTTCTTTAACTGGGAATTCGTGTGGAACTTAGCCTGACACTTCTCACACTCTTCTGTTCGATCGTGTGTCGACATGTGTCGCGCCTGGGAAGAAGAAAAAAAAAAAAAATAATAATAATATCCTTGGACATTTCACACAGCGCCATCTAGTCCCAAGCTAAGCAACCTAATGCTTGTGTTATGGTAACAAGATGGCTGATAAACTACTTATATACATTTTTTTTTTTGTAAATAAATACATATTATAGATAGAAAAACACCCAGACTCGGAACAAATACATGTAGGTCATACAAATATTTGTTCCGTGCGGGAATCGAACCCGCGACACGCAGCGCAGCAGTCAATCGCTTAACCACTGCGCCAACCGTGCCGTCAAAATGCTACATTACAAGAATTAAAACGGGTGTAAAAAGATACTCAACGAAGCCGAGAACTCCCCGTCGCTGTAATTATTTTTTTGTACTGGCCATACCTGGAAACCTTCTAGTTACGGAGATATTGAAGGTCAGAATTCCAATTTTTACTGAGGTTTTTTTACGAAAACAAGTTTTTGATATTATTACACAAATTTAAATACCCCCACGACCCTTGCACCGTTGCATGCACCCATAAACAAAATGTTTTGCGTGTGTTACATTGCGCACTACAACAAACAGAAAATTTTCACACCAAAAATAAAAGTTGTTTCCCAGCAATAAGTTTTGTGCAATGTTACTTAGTTTGATGTAGAAAATGCGTAGAAAATAGTTCACGGCTATGTGATGGGTCTTTTTACATCCTGTGTGAATGGACGTTCATGAGGGGCTTGTGACTAAGTAATGACAGTCTCACGGATCGAACGATCTGGGGGCCTACTCCGAAGTGCAAAGTGCGAATGTTCGGATCGGACCGACACATGGCCGAACCGAATATTATTGAAAAATGCGAAAAAAGTTTGGATCGGCTCAGTTGGGTCGGGAACTCGGGACCATAGTCAATATTCGAAAGAGTGTAGGAGTGTAGGATCGGGACCGACCGAACCAAATAGTAACTTCGTAGCAGGAAACGGCCGAACATTCGGCCGATACTACTTCGGAGTAGACCCCCAGGTTAAGCTACGCTTGCCACGGTCGGTCCGACCATCTTTACATATCGATGGGTGACCATCGATATTTACATACCGAGACTCCTCCGTGCCTCGGAAAGCACGTTAAAGCACACACACCGCAGCAGCACGCATATCGGGGCCGTGTCCGGGACGTGGACGAACGGTGCTCTGTCAGTGGCTCAAAAAATATTGGTGCATACATTTTATATGAATTCACTCGCACACGACCGTGTCCGGGACGACGACGGAGCATCAGTGTCTGTATTGTGTGCCACGGCCCTGTCACGTCCCGGACACGGCGCTGATATGTGTGGATAGACCTTAAGCTGTTGGTCTCAGCTGCCATTCCTTGGATCTTCAAAATAATTCAGATTGATGGTTACGTAAATAGGGTGCAGGTTAATCGTGATGAGCTTACCAAATAGGTTTTATTATTAAACTTGAGACCGCAGAGCGGGCAGGTAGGGGCCGCCTTCTCCATGTGCACTTTAGAGTGCATGCGCAAACTGAACGCTTTCTTGAAGTACCGGCCGCATATCTCACATTTATGTCTGTGAACAGTTGTTGAATTCTATTAAATGTTAAAAGGGTACAAACATCAACACACCATTTTTTTGTTATTTTGATTTTTGAGGGCTGAGTTTTCAATCGTCTGATAACTTTATTCGAGGAATAATTTTGTAATTTTGACAGCTATTTTATACAAACTGTGTAACATCAAATTTATTCCTCGAATAAAAGTTATCTGGCAATGGAAAAATCGGCCCTAAAGTAAATAGTATTTAAGTAAACTAGGTATAAAATAATGAATTAATAAAATTTTGTCATTAAGTATTTCAAAACGTCTATTGTTAGATATTGTTAAGAATTTCATTTCAATTTCATATCCTACAATTACCATAAATTATGCTCATGTTGCTCATGTATCATGTGATACAGGTTTATCTAGGATAAACCTGTATCACATGATACATGAGCAACAGGCATCTAACATTATTAGGTATACCTCTGTAAATTATTTCTAAGACTTTATGTAAATATTTTACCAATTTTAATCTATACTTATAATAAATCTGTAGAAGTGAAAATTCTGTACATTGAAAATATCAAAAAAATAAATGGCAGGGGGTGTTACTAGACCGACACCGAACCCAAAAATGTGACTAAAAAAATTTTTGTCTGTCTGTCTGTCGGTCTGTCTGTCTGTCTGTTTGTTCAGGCATCACGCAAAAACTACCGGTTCGATTACGTTGAAACTTGGTATAATTATTCTTTAATATCTTGGGCACCACACTGGGTACTTTTTATCCCGGAAAAGTACATACAATAAAAAACAAACTTAATTTTGCGGTCCGATCCCTAGACCCGATTACTGCACCAACCGCAAATAATAAGTTTGTCGTAGGTTAAGTCACCCGCAATGGAGTTCATTTTTATTCCTTTTAGTTTTTAGAGTTATTTAGGTTTATTTTTATGTAAGTTGTAGGTATAGATTTTAATTTTAAAGTATAGGTAGTATATTTGATAGTGTACGTAGTGACCGTAGGTTATTTTATAATACTGTTAGGTAGGATTAGTCATTCGTATAGATATTAGTTTTTAGGGATTTTGCTTATTTATTGAGTTTAGATTAGTTATCATCAGAAATAGGTTTATTTAGGTAGGTAGGTATTTAATTTTCTGTTATGAGTTTTTTTTTTAATTAGGTAGGTACTTAGGTAAAGATATCATATAGGTACCCTCTTAATCACCACTAATGAGACACAATTAGTTTTCTATTGTAATTAGCCACAAAGGGCCCGCGAGATAGATGGCATTCTGGGGAAGCACACAGGTACATTTTATCCTGTTAGCACGTTCCCGTGGGATAATTTCCGACATCCACGCGGGCGAAGCCGCGGGCAGAAGCTAGTACTGAATAAAATATTTATTTCTTTTAAAAAATATTATTTATTTATTTTCGCACACCAAGGAGATTTTTATACTAATAAGCTGCAGTTTGTCTGTGTGTTTGAACACGCTAATCTCTGGAACTACCAGCATTCTTTCTAATTTTTTTTTTCTTTTTGCTCAGCTCTTAAGGGTTCTAGCGTGTAGACTTCCTCAAGAATTTAACTAAATGAAATAAAAACCAATAATAAGACTATGGCGCCGATTCCCTTGTTCACAAACTAAACTAAATTTAAGTTCAGTGCACCTTTTTCTTTCTATTTAATTAAGAAAAGGACAGATTAATATTAGTTTAGTCCTGTCAAATTAAGACACTCCACAGACAGTTTAGACGTGATTAAAAACATGGCTACAAAAAATACGTCAATTTACGTCAGACGCCGACTAATTTGACAGGACTAAACTAATATTTCTCTTCTGTCCTTTTCTTAATGAAATAGAAAGAAAAATATGCACTGAACTTAAATTTAGTTTAGTTTGTGAACAAGGGAATCGGCGCCAATGTCAATATACAATACTAATGTCAATATACAAAACTTATGTCAAAAAAACAATAGATGTTATTTATAAGCATGTCAACATTCATTAGATTTTTGTCTGTTATGAATTCCGAAATGGACTTCTTCCCAGCTAAAGTACTAGGAAGTGGTGTTCTGGGGGACTGTCTTATGTAGTTTTGATGTTCAAAAAGTGCTGATTCTCGGCCCAGTTTGAATAAACGACTTTTGTTTGTGATTTTGTGCTGAAAGATAAACAGAATATAAGAGGCAATAACATACATAATTACCTTGTTTTAACTTGATGTTCAAGCCCATGTGTCTTGAGGTCAGCAGAGTTCTCAAACTCTATGTCACATTCAGTACATCGGAATGTCCTCCCTTTTTTTACTTTCTCCTTTATTTCTTTCTGTTTTTTTCTTCTTTTTGATCTTTTAGGTTTTTCACCCTGGAAAATGTAAGAGCATGACCTTAAATAGATGCAATTTTTTTTTTAATCTTAACAAAACTTAACCATCATCATCTGCCTAGCCTTTTCCCAACTATGTTGGGGTCGGCTTCCAGTCTAACCGGATGCAGCTGAATACCAGTATTTTACATGGAGCGACTGCCTATCTGACCTCCACAACCCAGTTACTGGGTAATACGATACCCCTTGGTAAGACTGGTTGTCAGACTTTCGGACTTCTGACTACCCGTAACGACTGTCAAAGATCCACGTAACAAAACTTAACCAAACAACAATTATTTTTTTCTTTTTTAATAATAATAATAATTTATTTTATTTAATTTGACAACATTGGTCCAATGGTTAGTACAACAATAACTTATTAACTAAGGGTTAGTAATATTAATTAATTAATTCAATTTAATTTTTGTCAACTGCGCGGATGTCGACTATTCTGCCAGCGTCAAGTGGTAACGGTAATACAGCGAGGTGAGCCGTGAAACTTTGCACTTCGTGGTAGTTTTCTAAGGTCTATTCAAATGTATGTTTCCAATATCAACTTTACTGTAGTGGTAATTAAGTTGATTTCAGAGTGACTAGCACTATTTAAAAAGTTATAAAAAAAATTGAAGTTGTAGCTTAAACTGAACTTTATTGTGTGAGCATTAAAGTTATTTTTTCAAATACTCATATGTTTACATGTTTGTCAAATGAATCGCGAACGGCGATTAGATATTAGCTGCAAGGACAGGACCTGTTTTGAACTAGCTAAAATATAATTATTATGACAGCAAAAAATTCCTCTGCATGGCTGTCAGTCGGTCATGTGCCCAAAATACTGACAACATTGCCACATTGTATGACTTGAATGCTCAGCCTCTTGCCAAGGTTAAAGCCAACCAAGCCCTTGGTTAAGGGAAACAACTTAGTAAAACTTAGCATAGCTATGATGTTCCTACTGCTGCGATACAGACCTACTCTCTGTGAGAGGTAGTGAGCCGTAATAAGCAAGCTTAACATTTAGAAAAAATTTAAGTATATAATATAATATTGTATCTTTAAAATAAGTACGTAGCTGGATTGTTTTCCCACTAGATAGGACTTTAAAGCATAAAAGTAGCCTTTATTTAATGTTTAGCCAAGGCAGGCCATTAAAGTTTTCACATCATTGCTATGCTCCTCCACTTTTCCCAATTAATTTGAGCCTGCAAAACTTTTTTCAAAATTTTCTATTGTTTGTCATCTTGGTAGTCACTCCCTTTGTAGCGATATCATCTTTCACACAGTCCACCCAATGTTTATTTGGTTTTCCCCTACTTGTATAAACATCCACATTCATAGTCATAAAGTTTTCTGACTGTCAAAATTGAGGTTCAGCCATTGCCCCTAAGAATGCCCTTGATTTTTGTTGCGGAATGAATTACATTATTTTATAGTCAATATACATATTAGTCTATGTATCTCAGATAATAAATTATTTAAAACATTAGCAATGATATTTTCCTGCTGTTCACGAAACTGGTACTTTGATTATCAACCTTAATTCTACTACACAAAGTTGAGTTTCTAATGCAACTTAATATTTTAATTATTGTTTTTCTGAAAAGCACCTAATTTATATGAGTTTAAAGTAGACATTTGTTTGAACTGCAATCTTAATTTTTTTCTATTATTAACTGTTGAATATTATGATATTATTTATTTTTGTATCAAAATATTCCCACTAGTCAGATTGAGATGTAATAACATATATTATAACAAAAACATACTTTTTTTTAGGTAGTATGTTCGAATATTCAGGGATAACAGAAAGAACTACTATGTTATCAGTTTAATTACATAAAAATATTTAAAATTCAGTCGTGCCATCGGTAAATTCATGCATGAAACTGATAAATAAGTTTTTCAAGTACCTAAGTGTATGTTCAAACATAAATAATAATGAAGTTCTTACTGTACACAGTGCACAGATAAGTGGTTAAGTGGTCATGGGACCCAGTTTCAAGGATTTACACAAGTTAACATGACTGAAACTAGTAAGGATCTATAAAATTTAAGTAATTAAAAGTCAATCGTGTTACCTACTTTGTTAAACTCTAGAGGACAATCCTCGTCCATTTCTTCCACTTCCACGGTAACCAGCACCCCGGCCATGATAGGTTCATCATCACTGTCCTCATCATACCCACAGCTTCTATTCTTTTCGCCAGAAATTTCGGCTTTTCGTTTCACTGCCGACAAACATTCGTCGTCGGAAGAACTATCGACATATGTCGTCACAGGAGCCTCTGAACTGGAAGCCATGTCGACGGACACGTTACTCATTAGCGGCACTACACAAACATTGTCATTATTAACGTGATAAAACTCAAGTTTTCAAGGATATAAATAAAAATAAACACCGCATATCATTGCAGACGCCATTTTCCATCTGTCAGATTTTGTTTTTTACTTGGCATTTTACATGGTTGGTAAAATTAGTAATTTTTCACATCTGTAAAGAATAGTTCATATTAATTATTTTGTAATTCATCTAGATGTAAAACTAGATCTACAATTAAAACCGTAATTTCATGATCGCGTAAAAAGTATTTATCATTTATGGTTAAACAAAATTTTATAATGGCAACTAAGAAGTTGTCAAGAATAAAAAAAGTTCCCGCTGTCAATGAACCGCCCGAAAAAAAGCAACGCGCATCGCTTCTCTTTTGGAATTTATGGTACAGTAACAAGGCTCCCTTTTGTGTTACCGCTGATATTATAACGTAAAATTCTTAAAATCAACGCGTAAACAAAGCGCGTTTAGCGTTGTACACACTGGAATTGTGTATTTACGCGAAATTGTGAGTACAGTATCGCGATTTATGGATCAATATCGCTCACTTGTTAATATGCGCTAACAACAGCGAAGCGTCTATTCACCAAATGGAGACGAAATCCGGCGTTGGCATTCAAGACCATTGGATGAAGAGTATGATGGAGCCGGCGTCCAGTGACAAACAAGATAACCGTTCGTCAGTAAAACGCGAGAAAATGGCCGAAGCTTACAATGGTGGTGAAAATGTAACATACGACATGAAACAACAGCAAAATGATCCGAGGTACAGATGCGATGTCTGCGATCTCACGTTCGAAGGTATGGAGTATTTGATGCTGCACAAAAAGTTCCATGGAAACGACAAGGATACGCCGATTATGGAGCCTGAGCCCCAAGTGCATCACAAAGAAGGCCCTAAAAAAAGGCGCAAGTTCAAATGTGACCAGTGCGACGTTAAAGTGAACTCTCAGTACCACTTGGATATCCACAGGAGCAAGCATGAAGGTGCTGCATCCAAAAAGTATTTATGTGAGGTCTGTGATCGCAGCTTTGTTGCCGCTCAATTTCTGAAAAGTCATATGCAAACGCATTCATCAGTATCTACAATAAACTGTGAGATTTGTAACAAAAGCTTTACGGGACAAGCTTACTTGAAGCTACACATGCAGCTACATAACGATATAAAGAAATTCAAGTGTTCTAAGTGCGACGAGATGTTTCCAACGAAAAACTGCTTGAAAATCCACATGAAGAAGCATACTAAAGTAAAAAATTTCAAGTGTGACTGTTGTAACAAGCTGTTTGTGTCAAAAATAACTATGGAGAAGCACAGACAAACGCACGAAGGGCAGCCGATTGACTGTCATGTGAAATGTACGCAATGCGACAGAACTATGCATGCGTCATTACTCAGAACGCATCTCACAAGAGCTCATCCTCCGCACGTTGACGACGATGTCAAACGACCGCATAAATGTACTACATGCGGTAAAAGTTTCATTGTGAGAATAAACCTAAATCTCCATATCAGAGTCTGTCATCCAGATCTTGCGGAACCGGAGGATGAGGACGAAGAGATCATGACAGACAACTCTTAGTTATAACAACTATATAAGCATTTTGCTACGTATTATTATAGATAATTATTATACTTTTTTATAATAACTAAGCCAAGTAGTTTGAATGAATTTACTTCCCTGTAACCTTCCATTTTTATGTTAAATGAAGTTCAATAAAACAAGTATATTTTTATGTGCTTTATTTTATTTTAATTATTATTGAAAAACTTTCTTACAATCTCGCACTGTAAATAATAATGATATATGATTTTATTTCTGTAAGTTTGTACTATCGCCAAAACCTATCTAACCATTTTGAAAACAAAATCCTGTGCACATGATGACCACAGCTGTGTCCGTAAGCAAAACAAAAGGATCCTTTTTAGGTTGACTAATAATATGAGCTGCAAGCAGGAATAGAAGACAAAATACATTTGCACGCCATGTTATGTAAGGATATGCCGAAACAAATTTACTGTCACACCTTATGTACCATAGAAAAAATATATAAATATGTTTAATTTATTTTTTATTTAATATGTAAATAAATATTTTGATTTGATTTGAATAGTCCTTACGGTGAGATAGATTTTGACGATAGTACAAACACTTACATGTCAATCAAATTTTAAAAACTAGCTTTGGTTGGCGTTTCCTATCTGACTACTCTGAGAAGAAAGGCCAAAAGAGTTCAGCCTCTTATAAATAGGATTTGAAATGAAGTAATGAACGTACAATATTTTAAGCTCACACGTAGAAACAGCACGGTATTTTAGTTGATCTGTCGCTGGTACGACTGTATTTTAAATCTTGTTTTCCCAAAACTGTTACTTCCACGGCGGTGGCGTTGTCGGCGGCAGCGGAGAGGTCACTGATTGCATGTTTTGGGACAGGGCCGGATAGGACGTGGAGGAGCATGGAGCTATTTTAGCTGATAAAAGTTCGACATAGGTACAAATGGTAAACAATGGTACCTAACCCATTGCCTCCCATCATAAACATTCATATCATACCCTTATCTCAATTCAATGGGGTTGGAGCAACATGTCATTTACTTATATACTTCCCTATTAGTCGTCGTCATTTCGGTAGAACCCTTTCTTTCTAGACATATCTTTCACATAATCTATCCATCGTTTCTTGGTCTTCCCCTACTCTTATACCATCCACATTCATACTCAATTACTTTCCTCACGACATTTTCCTCATTCCTCCGCATCACATGCCCATACCATGACAACCGATTTCCACACAACTCCCACGCAATTTCGTGTTCTTGTTAGTTGCCCAAAGTTTATTCTGCAATTGCTCCAATACCCCGTGAATACGTTCACGCTTTAACGCCATCTAGTGGCAGTTTTTGTGAATGAAGAACACAGTTGATGTGCAGTGTGCATTGCACATATTGTTAGAAGGTTCCAGAACGCTAACACCGCTGCGCCGTACCGGTAGGTTTCCTAAGATTGCGATGGCCGTCACCACAAAGCGTCCGCAATTTACCGTCGAATGACTTCACTGAAACGTAACGTTCATGTAACGTAAACGTAACACACAATAAATCGTAATCCGAATCATTTTGAAGCAAATTGCTAATCCTTTGCTTCATAAGTCCGAAAAATTTGTCTGCTCAACACGTAAGTAATTTTTTTTTATGCTTTGTATTTTGGTGGTGTACAGACGCCAGCAGGTCAAGCTACCCGAAACTGTCAAATTTTCCCAATCAACCTTGAACCTTAATACTTTGTCGATAAAGTTGAAAATCTATTAAAGAAATCTGACAGATTCTACAATCTGTATCTCGCCAGACGCCAGACGCCAGCACATCAAGCTACTACTAGCTTGATGTGCTGGCGTCTGTACAATAAAGTATAGGTATATAAATAAATAAATAACGCAATGAATGTTGTTGAACTGTCAAAATGAAACCGATTCCGATTGATTGTGTGTTACGCAATTAGGGTGCTGCACTGGGCCCGCGTCTTCGTCTTGTCTTCGAATTTTTGGTTCTAGGACATGCCGGTTTCCTCACGATGTTTTCCTTCACCGTTTTGAGAGCAGCGGTGATGGAATAAAGGAGCGCCCATCCACACAGACCAACCGTGGCAAGCGTAGCTTTAACTTGATCGATCAAACTGTACTACGGCTGTTATTTAGTGGAAAATTTCATGCTTCAAGACCCAGCGGTTGAGGCCGTGTAGTGTCTGTCAGGAAGATTTTATTGTAACAGTAAAAGAAAACACGCAATAAATTATACCCTTAACTACATTTTAATTAGTAAATTAAACTAAAACAGTTCACTTCTCAGTCTCCGGCTTTTGCTCTTCTGCGTTGTCTTCTGTCTTCTCTTCTGGCTTTTCTTTCATCTCTGCTGCCTTTTGCTGTGAACAAATTTTAATAATTTTGTTAAATGAAAGAAAATAGATAGGTATACCTACTACGGTAACCTACCTACGGTAATAGATAGGTAATTATATATATATATAATTATATTTTATTTTCTATAACGTTATTCTCAATATTGTTCCCCCGTCCCACCCTGTTGCATCGCATCGCCTGCGCTATTACCTACTTCATTTTCGCTAAGCGTTCTTTCTGACTTTTTTTTTGTTTTTGCTCGGCTCCTAAACGTCCAATTGTGATGTTAAGTAGCCTATAACCGACTTCAAGAATTGAGCTACCAAATGCAAAAAGATTTTTTCAAATCCGACTGGTAGTTCTAGAGATTAGCGCGTACAAACAAAAAACCAAACTTTTCAGCTTTATTATTAGTACCTTTATATATGAGGAGTTTATACACAGGGGGGAGGAGGAGGGGTGATGAGTTTATCAATTATCGATCCATGCTCCACCTCCTATCCTGCCCTCTGTGTCCTAAATCATAAAGTGAAAGTGACCTCTGCGCTGCCAACGACAACACCGTGCAAGTACCAAAGTTTTGGGCCAACAAGATATAAAATTCAGTCGTGCCCAATACATATTATATAGTCTTTGGTCGTGCCAGCGACACGAAGGAGATGAATGATCGTTCCTTCTGAGTACGAGAAGAGACCTTGTAGAATAGTTGAGGGACAGATTTCGTCGAAACGGTTGGCGCATTGGTTCGCAACTCTCTGCGGAACATGTCGCGGGTGCGACTTCCTCACGCCATAAAAACTTACCTACTTTGTGACCCGAATCAACGGTTTCTGGTTGAAAGACGATAGCCAGCGTAAGGATAGTTATTGATAGGCCTCTGGTAGCTGTGCAGGTACCTGTGTCGTGTAAAACCGTGTTCTACCAAAAAACGGATTAAAACCACGACGATTCACGATACAATAGGTCAAAATCGAAATATTTTATTTCACTACCTATATGGGCACTTATGGAACGTGGTTATGAAATTCGTACATGATTACCTAAAGTTGTATACCGTTTTTTGGTTGGTAAAACGGTTCATTTCATTTCATAGATAGAACAAAACACTTCAGGTATGACTTGACTCCGTTCACTGTTATTAATTAATTGCAGGATAATTTAAAAGTCGTTTTTTCGAAAACGCAGGCTCTTTGCAAAAATCCTAGGATTTTCGCAAACATTTTCAAGGTAATTATTAGAAAATCAAAAAGATTTTCGTTGTACAACCAACAAGCTAATGCAGTGGGAACAATAGAGGCTGACTACGCGGTTATGCTATCTACATAATTCACTCACCGCAGCCTTCTTCACATCTTCTTCCTTCTTTATCGCCAAATCCTTGCTGACTTCCCTTATCAGGGCGAGTTCAGCCAGATTTTTCTTTGAAAGAGGAGAGAACACCTTCACAGGCGGTGAATTCGGGTCATTGCAGGACTCTTGGAAAGCTAGGTATCGTGCAGACAAGGCTGCAAACTCTTCGGGTGATATTCCCAAGTACACGTCGTGCATTTTCGCTGAAAAGTTTAGGAAGTTTGTTAGATTTCCTTTATTTTTTATCAATTTTAAATGTTACAGAAATTATTGGATCGTCCGATTTTATGACGAAGCTGTAATGTCTCATCATCATCTGCCTAGCCTTTTCCCAACTTTTCTGGGGTCGACTTCCAATCTAACGGGATGCAGCTGAATACCAGTATTTTACATGGAGCGACTGCATACCTGCAGTGCACCCTAATTGCGTAACACACAAGTTTCAATCACGACACAATCTGCGGGTAATAGGGTGGTTGCCTGGGTAAAAAAAATGATTATTATATTTAGTCCGTCAGTTAGATTATCGAAAAATAATGGACACGATTTTTTCTTTTGTCAATCAAACAAAAAATGACAAAGATAAAGCGCGTCAAAATTTGGGAGTAGGGGGTCGTGACGTCACGACTTGCTAAAAAGTGTAGCAAGGCGTCACGTCACGCGAAACTTTAACGGGCGATGTCTTCATCATTTTTTATATAATTGACAAAAGAAAAAATACGGGTCCACTATTTTTTGATAATCTAACTGACGGACTAATTAGTTTTTTTAGGCATCTAGCCTATTGCGTAACACAGATCAGCAGCACTGGGTTTCATTTTGACAGTTCAACAACTTTCATTGCGTTATTTACGTTATGGAGCAGACACATTTTCCACACAAATGATTGAGATTGATGACGTGTTACGCATTTAGGGTGTCAGATCATTTTGAAGGATATTGCTAATCCATTGCTTCATATGTTCGAAACATTTGTCTGCTCTACAACGTAAATATCGCAATGAATATTGTCAAAATGTAAGTCATTGCCAGTAGCAATTTGTGTGTTACAAAATTACCCCGCTGACCTCAATAACCCAGCTATTAGATTAGCAACGATATCCCTTGCGCTAGGAGGTCTAAAGCCACGTCCTGGATTCATGGTTAGGTAGGTACCTACAGTTTTCGCATCGATCTATACCCTGACGAGAGTCTAATATGTTATCTAGATATATGGCCTACGTTAGATCATCATGACGTGCAAGATGTTACATAAAATTATGGCACAGTATTATGTAGGTAAATCAAATATGTAATTATAAATATGTATGTACTTAGGTTATTTTTATTACCTAGTAGGTTTGTCCATTATTAAAACTTAATCAATCAAATTATAATAAATATACCTATTTCAGAATAGTGTCAAAAACTCGTCATCAAAACGTATAATAAAATAAAACTTTGCCAGTCAAAAATCACAGTAGCACAGATTACAGTTGGTAGGTACCTAATTATCTATACTTATAATAAATCTGTAAAAGTGAAAATTCTGTACATTGAAAATATCAAAAACATAAATGGCAGGGGGTGTTACTAGACCGACACCGAACCCAAAAATGTGATTAAAAAATATTTTGTCTGTCTGTCTGTCTGTTTGTTCAGGCATCACGCAAAAACTACCGGTTCGATTACGATGAAACTTGGTATAATTATTCTTTAATATCCTGGGCACCACACTGGGTACTTTTTATCCCGGAAAAGTATATACAATAAAAAACAAACTTAATTTTGCGGTTCGATCCGTAGACCCGATTACTGTACCATCAGCAAATAATAAGTTTGTCGTAGGTTACGTCACCCGCAGTGGAGTTCACTAAGTGCTGAAGCTGCACACGGCTAAGATACTATAATATTTTATACTAGCTTCTGCCCGCGGCTTCGCCCGCGTGGATGTCGGAAATTATCCCACGGGAACGTGCTAACAGGATAAAATGTATGTGCTTCCCGAGGATTCCATCTAGGTATCTCGCGGGCCCTTTGTGGCTAATTACAATAGAAAACCAATTGTGTCTCATTAGTGGTGATTAAGAGGGTACCTATATGATATCTTTACCTAAGTACCTACCTAATTAAAAAAAAAAAACTCAATAACAGAAAATAAAATACCTACCTACCTAAATAAACCTATTTCTGATGATAACTAATCTAAACTCAATAAATAAGCAAAATCCCTAAAAACTAATATCTAGGTATACGAATGACTAATCCTACCTAACCGTATTATAAAATAACCTATTGTACGGTCACTACGTACACTATCAAATATACTACCTACCTATACTTTAAAATTAAAATCTATCCCTACGACTAATAAAAATAAACCTAAATAACTCTAAAAACTAAAAGGAATAAAAAGGTCGCACTGAAAAGCACGATTTAGAATTGCACGTAGCAGTTAAAATAAGAATAAGAACGAACGCTTGCCACTCGACACGTCCGTTCAAATCAAAGTTCAAAAAATGTAATGCCATAGGTAAGGATAAGTACTAACGTAATGCGCGCGGCCGCGCGCCACGCGTGTGCTGCGAACGGTGCAAGCCAAATTCAACCTTCAGCACTACATTTAGAGCATAACTTAGGGACACTGCACACGGCTAAGATACTGTGACGTAACCTACGACAAACTTATTATTTGCGGTTGGTATAGTAATCGGGTCTAGGGATCGAACCGCAAAATTAAGTTTGTTTTTTATTGTATATACTTTTCCGGGATAAAAAGTACCCAGTGTTGTGCCCAGGATATTAAAGAATAATTATACCAAGTTTCATCGTAATCGAACCGGTAGTTTTTGCGTGATGCCTGAACAAACAGACAGACAGACAGACAGACAGACCGACAGACAGACAGACAGACAAAAATTTTTTTAATCACATTTTTGGGTTCTGTGTCGGTCTAGTAACACCCCCTGCTATTTATTTTTTTTATATTTTCAATGTACAGAATTTTCACTTCTACAGATTTATTATAAGTATAGAATAGATATAGATATAGATTAAGATTAGAGATGGGCCGACTATAATATTTGCCGACTAACCGACTAGCCGACTAATCGGTTTTCAAAATGCCGCCGATCATTCTAATACCTACTTGCTACCTACTACCTAGTTTAATTACCTATTGACTGATTAATACGTTCTATGTTACCTTATTGGTTTTTGAATATGTTTCAAGACTGTAACTTTAGATTAAAAATTTATTCATATAAAATTCAATGTCCTGACTGACTGACTGACTGATACATCAACGCACAGCCTAAACCGCTCTCTTAGTGACATGAAATTTGGAGGGTGTGTTGTTAGTGAAGAGTAGGCTGTATCCACTTCCAAAGGGTTTTTCGAAATTCCACCCCTAAGAGGGTGAAATGGGGGGATTTTGTTTGTATGGAAAATCTTATTCTTTGAGTTAATAAACTTGAAACTTGGCACCAATACTAATCTAAGTAAATTATGAAGTTTGCCATTTTATGTTTTTCTAAACTACCCCCTAAAAGGGGATTGGGGGGTTTCAAAGTTTGTATGGAAGAATTTTAGCGCGCAGTCCGATTATCTCGAAACGCACTATTTATACCTACGATCGAAAGTAAAGAATAATATGTATCAGGGTTTTTCAAAAATTACCAGTGGCGGGCTGAAAAGGGGTAGTCAATTTTACAGGGGAGGATTTTACTGCATGGCTTAATTAACTCGAAAATTAGTATAAATAATCTTTGAGTCAAGTTATAAATACATCCCAAACGATTTTTTTTTAATTCCACCCCTGTGGGGTTGAAAAGCAGGGATACAGTTTATATGAAAAATCTTCTCCATTAGGTCAATAACCTTGAAACTTGGCAAGAATACTCGCCTAAGTAAGTAATAAAGTTTATTATTATAAGTTTTTCAAAACTACCCCTCAAAGGGGGATATAGGGGTATTGAAGTTTGTGTGGAAGTAATTGAATGCGCGGTCGAATTAACTCGAAACTCAGTATTAATAGTTTTAACAGAAAATCTTCTATACTTATACTTATAATAAATCTGTAGAAGTGAAAATTCTGTACATTGAAAATATCAAAAAAATAAATGGCAGGGGGTGTTACTAGACCGACACCGAACCCAAAAATGTGATTACAAAAATTTTTGTCTGTCTGTCTGTCTGTCTGTCTGTTTGTTCAGGCATCACGCAAAAACTACCGGTTCGATTACGTTGAAACTTGGTATAATTATTCTTTAATATCCTGGGCACCACACTGGGTACTTTTTATCCCGGAAAAGTATATACAATAAAAAACAAACTTAATTTTGCGGTTCGATCCCTAGACTCGATTACTGCACCAATCGCAAATAATAAGTTGTCGTAGGTTAAGTCACCCGCAATGGAGTTCATTTTTATTTCTTTTAGTTTATAGAGTTATTTAGGTTTATTTTTATATAAGTCGTAGGTATAGATTTTAATTTTAAAGTATAGGTAGTATATTTGATAGTGTACGTAGTGACCGTAGGTTATTTTATAATACTGTTAGGTAGGATTAGTCATTCGTATAGATATTAGTTTTTAGGGATTTTGCTTATTTATTGAGTTTAGATTAGTTATCATCAGAAATAGATTTATTTAGGTAGGTAGGTATTTAATTTTCTGTTATTGAGTTTTTTTTTTAATTAGGTAGGTACTTAGGTAAAGATATCATATAGGTACCCTCTTAATCACCACTAATGAGACACAATTGGTTTTCTATTGTAATTAGCCACAAAGGGCCCGCGAGATGGATGGTATTCTGGGGAAGCACATGGGTACATTTTATCCTGTTGGCACGTTCCCGTGGGATAATTTCCGACATCCACGCGGGCGAAGCCGCGGGCAGAAGCTAGTATTTAATAATTAGTATGTAAAGTTGTCGAAAATTGACCCCTGACGGGGCAAAAAGGGGTAATTCGGTTTTTAAGGGGAGGATTTAAACTTGAAACTGTATGTTACATTTTCACACCTAAACCACTGAACTTCTGATTTGACAAAGAGATAGATGGCATCCTAGGGAATAATTTCCGACATCCACGCGGGCGAAGCCGCGGGCAGAAGCTAGTCAGGAATAAAAATCTACATAATTTATGTCACACGAGTCAGATTAATTTACTTAAATATTATACATAACATCAGTAATGAACAAGGAAATCAAATGCTAAGAAAATGTACCTAAATAAAAAATAAACTATATCAATATTTTTTCTGAAAAGATTCGCTGATGGACCCACAGTCCGTTCAATCAATTTTAACTTCCTATTCCGTAGGGATAAGGAAGGCATTAAAAGCAAAAAACTGGTTACAATACCAACTTTTTACTGCAGCTTCCATTTGTCATATGTCAATAGAAGTCAAAATCGGTTGAACGGACTGTAAAAAAAGGTTTATTTCAATGTCTAATCTTATTCCGAACGGAGAGTAGTAGGTAAAAATAAATGGATTTAAGTAAAAACTTACTTTTTGTTTTCGGAGACCTGTGAACTAGCCGAATAATAAACTAGAAATGAACGTTAACAATGACTTTGGAATTTGATAGTTATAAGTACTTTTTTTGATTCCGTTAATATGGGCAGATATTGCCAACCTTTTTGATATTTAAATCAACGTGTTTGGTAGGAAATAGACAGGCAAAAAACAAGATTTGTTAGATATTTAAAAATTGTTTACGTCTTGATTGAAGATAGAAAATTGTTTACGAAACGTGTATTTGTAAGATACGCTTCATTCCATGAGATGCACTGCGGGAAGTCTCTAAACCGTATACGGACACAAGCGGAAAGATGTATCTTTATCCTGGTAAAGTGGGGCTACCTTGACGAAGCGGCAGTAGGGTGTGATTGTGGAGCTATGTCACAAATCATGCTCCACCTCCTATCCTGCCCCCTGTGTCTTAAACATGCAGTCAAAGTAACCTCTACGCTGCCACCGACAACGCCGTGCAAATGGCAAAGTTTTGAGAAAACCAGATTCAAAATACAGTAGCGCCAGCGACACGAAGAAGACTGGGAGTAATTGCGTAACACACTAACAGTAGCAATAGCTTTCATTTTGACAGTTCAACAACATTCATTGCGTTATTTACGTTGTTGAGCAGACTAATTTTTCGAACATATGAAGCAATGGTTTAGCAATATCCTTCAAAATGATTCAAATTGTGATTGGAAGTATGTTGCGCAATTAGGATGCAAAGAGAACCTTTTGTGATTATTTACTCAGAAAAACAAGAAATCCGTCACGAAGGAGATATTCTTCCTAGGGACAGCTAAAGTTCATCTAAGTAGGTACTTTTTTTTTGGGTGGTAAACTATCAAATAACTTCTCCCGCTTGACCTGCTGGCGTCTGTATTATCAGAAGTCAACTTATACTGGTTATGTATAGCTTGATGTGTAGCCGTGCGTACCTATACTGTCTATGTCAAAGACTGCCCCGTTGGTCATGGTCCCAAGCGCGACTGCTGAACGTGGGGTCCTGGGTTCAATTCCAGGGTCGGTCAAAGTGTTACTGAGTTTTTTCATTGGGACTTTCTTAGTAACAGCCCGACCCCCGTGCCTCGGAAAGCACGTTAATCGCCTGATCTCTCTCCGGTCGTGTCGGATTGCCCTCCCATCGGATAATGAAAGTGAGGGAAGAGAGACTGCACTTGTGTCTGCGCAAGTGCGCACACACTTGTACACTATAATATCGCCCGCGCCGATGGCTAGTCTCAGCCTGAGATTGGTCGCCATGGCTGTAACTCAGGCTGGAGGACTTTATGTCAAAGAAGTGGCAGACAGCTATATCTACGATTTCAAATTAAAACAAAATGTTTGCGACCCCTGTGTTCAAAATGGCGACACTCAATAAATAAAACATTGAAATAAATTATAACCGTTTACGCACCAATGAATTTACATGTAAACAATTCAATAATTAAGCATTTATTTTAATCGATTCTGATTTAAACGCACTTACCTATTGTAAAAATTTAAATTGTGCATTTTGATTACGTACCTACTGAGTTCGCTAAATTGTTTTGAAATAAATTGTACATAATCAGGCTATAAATTTCCTATTGCTGAGACATAGGCCTTCTCTCTGTGCGAGGGAGTGGGCCGTAATCCACCACGCAGGCAGGTTGGTACGAGTAGATGTCACATGCAAAGAGTATAATAATAATACGGGAGGTCACATGTCTCTGAACGTTTGGTTCTAGAACATGACGGTTTCCTCACGATGTTTGACTTCACCGTTTTGCACCGAGAGCAGAAGTGATGAAATAATTTACACAAAGTAAAGCGCCTGTGTGGGTTCGAACCTACGACTTTCAACTCGCAAATCGCGACCATGGCGTGGCTTGTCCCAATTACATTCGGATGGGGTACGTCCGACAAGGGGACTGCCTAACACCACGATAGGCAGTCCCCTTGTCGGACGTACGTACCCCATCCGAATGTAATTTAGTGAAGGCCTCCATCCACGGACTGACCGCGAAATCCGCAGCCTAACTCGTTTATCGATCTATTTAGCCACAAGCCCTACTAATGTGTAGGTTATCATTGTGTAAGCTGAACTAAGCCTATCACAGCACGGGAGTACTGCCAGCAGGGCAATTGCCTAACACTATAACGCAATGGATTTAATTTTGACAGTTCAACAATATTCATTGCGTTATTTACGCTGTTGAGCAGACAAACTTTTCAAACATAAGAAGTAGTGGATTAGCAATATCCTTCAAAATGATTCAGATTGTGACCGAAACTATCTGTGTATTTTTTTAAATTAATTTTAGGTATTTTATTATTCTTTGTCCTAATATTTTACAGAATTTGTTGTTTTTTGTGTTCCATTGTCAGGTATTTAATTTGTTAGCTTAGTTGTGTTTATTTCATTGTGCGTTGTGCATGCTGTGGTCTCCTGTAATTGAAGGAGTACACCTACTTAATACTTTGTCGTTCATTAATTGAACACTTGAATTCCGAACTATCATTACTTGCACCTGTAATTAAAAAATATTAAAAAAAAAAATTATATGTAATGTTTAGTGTACCTATATCTTTTGTTGGAGATCCTAAAATAAATAAATCTGCCTAGCCTTTTCCCAACTATGTTAGGGTCCGCTTTCAGTCCAGATGCAGCTAAATACCAGTATTTATCAAGGAGCGACTGTCTATGTGACCTCCATAACCCAGTTACTGGGTAATACGATACTCCTTGGTAAGGCTGGTTGTCAGACTTTCGGGCTTCTGACAACCCGTTCTATGTTCTATGTTACGGGTTTGGTTTCCGCACTTAGTCCTTCAGGTGGACCATTGTGCGTGGGCCATGGCGGCGTCGGTGGTTATTCCAACCAGCCCAGAAGTTTATTAAGTCTCCTGGTCTGTTGAGAACATCTGTGTAAGATCTGCACCCTAATTGCGTAACACACAATCAATCGTAATCGGTTTCATTTTGATAGTTCAACAACATTCATTACGTTATTTACGTGTTTAGCAGACAAATTTTTCGAACTTATGAAGCAATGGATTAGCAATTTGTTTCAAAACGATTCAGATTCCGATTGATCGTGTGTTACGCAATTAGGGTGCTGTCCCGAGGGTTTCTGACCATATCTGGGTGACGCCTGTGCAATCAAGAAGCACATGCGCGACGGTTTCATCAGCCTCCATGCAAGCTCTGCACAGGGGGCTGTCCGTTATGCCTATCGTGTGGAAGTGTTTTTTTAGTGAGCAGTGTCCCGTCATCGTCACCAGGCGCAGGTCTTTCCTGTCCAGGCGTAGTAACCTTTTGGTTAGCTTGTCATCTAATGATGATTTGACGACCCGTAACGACTGTCACAGATCCATGAATGACAGTTCCGAAGCACGGAGGGGTCTCAATTTGTAATGAATTGTCCTCCACACCCATCCACGAGCTGACCGTGGCAAACGTAACGTAACCTCGATCGACCGTGCGGCTGTAGTGTTACTTAGTTCTTTAGTAGTATGTCTAGGCTAGGGTAGGTAGGTACAGACGCCAGCAGGTCAAGCTACCCGAAACTGTCAAATTTTTCCAATCAACCTTGAACCTTAAAGCTATAATAATAATATAATAATAATATCCTTGGACATTTCACACAGCGCCATCTAGTCCCAAGCTAAGCAACCTAATGCTTGTGTTATGGTAACAAGATGGCTGATAAACTACTTATATACTTTTTTTTTTTGTAAATACATACATATTATAGATAGAAAAACACCCAGACTCGGAACAAATACATGTAGGTCATACAAATATTTGTTCCGTGCGGGAATCGAACCCGCGACACGCAGCGCAGCAGTCAGTCGCTTAACCACTGCGCCAACCGTGCCGTCGCTATAGCGATAAAGTTGAAAATCCATTAAAGAAATTTGATAGATTGTAGTAGCTTGATGTGCTGGCGTCTGTACAATCAGTAATATTTTATGTACAGACGCCAGCAGGTCAAGCTACCCGAAACTGTCAAATTTTCCCAATCAACCTTGAACCTAATGTTCTAGCAATAAAGTTGAAATTATATTATAGAAATTTGACAGATTGTGGTAGCTTGATGTGCTGGCGTCCGCGTCTGTACTTAACAAAAGGACATACATTGTTAACCAGACGAGGGTTGACATGTTTGTTTCGAAGCCCCATTATTACGTATGAGTGAAAACTCTATTCCCCTGAAAGCTGCAGGTAGTTATTAGAAAAATATATTTACCTATACCTACCCCGTCCATTAGGTAAACCGTTTTTTGACAGATGGAACTAGTGATTACAGCAACACACAATACATTGATTGACACGTACGGTATTATAATGTCTGTAAGAAGCCATAGGTACCTAAATATGTAAGATAATAAGATAAGGCAGTATATATATTTATTTTAAAGTTAACTTTTACGTAATCTGGAATATGTACGTTCTAAGACAGCTGTCAAAAAACGATTAACCTACCTAATGAACAGGGTATAGTGTATAAATAGGTTTACTTAAGTTCTTAAATTGTTTAGCGAGGTGTCTGTACGTAGGCGATGGACAAGCGCAGGGGTTTTAGATATATTTAATTTGTTTAGGAGGACTACTGACAGACTTTCGGGCTTGTGGGTACCCGTAACGACTGTCAAAGATCCACGAATGACAGCCGGGACCAACGGCTTAACGTGGTTTCCCGGACACGGAGGGGTCTCAGTATGTAAAGATAGTCACCCGACCGCACACCAATCGCGGCAAGCGTAGCTTAACCGCTGTTATTATTTTGCCACGGGCACCTCAAACATCACATCATCAACGTCATGGTAATTTAACAAATTAAGGTGGAGGCTCCAAGGTAGCCCGCGAAATTTAAATTTTCTTGCGTTTTTTGCAATTTGCTGGTCAGTAGCTACTAAGTTGTACGTTGATTAAAATATGATTCGCGGCCGTAACAAATATGTATTTACAGAATTAGTCATCAACACAACTCTCTAAGATTAAGTAATCCTACTGAATGACTATTTCATGAAATCTTGACATTTTAGGATTATGCTAACTTAACAAGTTGTATTATTACCTACTGATTCTAATGATTATAATTCTGTAAATACATATTTGTTACGGCCGCGAATCATATTTTAATCAATATACAACTTAGTACTGACCAGCAAATTGCAAAAAACGTAAGAAAATATGAATTTCGCGGGCTACCTTGGAGCACCCAACTTGTATTGTATTGTTAATTTTACATTTAACATGTTTAAATAAATATAGTATGCCAGTCCATGACGAAACATGTAAGATCATAAATATATTATTATGACCTTAATTTAATGTTTAAAAGGAAGTAAGTAGGTATATTCTTATTCTTCTGATTAGGAGTACCATCTGACTGAAAAACCAGGTAGGTAGGTTTTGTAGATTACTCTCAGAAAAATGTACAGATGCCAGCACATCAAGCTACCTGAAACTGTTAAATTTTCCCAATCAATCTTGAACCTTAACGCTTTAGCGATAAAGTTGAAAATCTATTAAAGAATTTTTACAGATTGTAGTAGTTTGATCTGTACAAGCAAGTCCTATTTGACACCCTATTGGTTCAATTTAAGGGCTGATTTTTCAATCGACAGATACTGTTTATTCGTGGAATATAATTGACGTCTGACAGATTTTGTATCGAGGAACTGTCAAAAATTCAAAATTATTCCTCCGATAAAAATTATCTGGATAGGTAGGTATGTCATGTAGTTTACCTTGAGAATACAAGATGGCGCTACCTATCAGCTATTCAGCGAAGTTATTGAGCTTATTGGTCCTAACAATTATATTAGATTTAATATAACAATAAGAATTAGATTTAATTAATGGTAATTAGATTATATTAACGAAACTGAGAAGATTGGATGGTAGTTTCTAAATATTTAAGACATTTCAAATAGATACCGGGTACCGTAAGAAAAATTACCGATAAATAAAAAAAACTACTTTTCCTAAAAAACTTTTTCAATATACAATTTTCGTTTTAAAATATACCACTACGATTTTATTCCATTTATTACAAACCATTCCAATAAGAAATCGTTCCCCTTTCATTTTGCGTTCGTAGAACGGAACGAAAAGCCACCCCTCGAGGGGTAATGACTCACTCGTTCCACCCCCGACGAAAAGTGCCGACGTAACCCGATGATAGCCGAGCGGGGAGCGTACGGAGCCCGCACGGAAAACATTAAATCTGAACCCACATTATTATGTAATATTTTTCAATTTTTTATACTAAATAAATTCATTAAAACTACAGTGAAAATGCGCGGGAATATGTCAAGTGTTTGCTATTTCGGATACGCATCCGTTTGCTGTGTTAAACTAAAGTGCTGTGGCCAAGACTGCCTATATTGATTTTCTAGTGACGTGCAGATGAAAACGTTGTATGCGGAATACAGTGTTATTATTAGATTGTGTAGTGCTTTTAATAATTCAGTAAGTCATTTTACCGATAAAGTGATGCGAATTCGGATAAAATAATCCTATTGGAACTTTGAAACTATTCCAGTGCCTCAATTGGAAATGTGTGAAAAATCTGCATTAATTTTACATAATTAAGTATCAGTATTATTTTGATTAAACAAATTATTTTAAATTAAAAATAACTTGCTTAAAAACGAAAAATGAGCTGCAAAAATTCTTAAAAATAAAAAGACGCCATATTTACATTCTAAAAATAGTTTCTACCCATAAAAAGACTATTTTAGACCAAAAGTCTAAAATAAACTGCGATTTCTAAATTCGTCGGTAAAAGTGTACAATTTATCAATTGTTCTACAAGCAATTACCACATACGAACGCGAAATAAACTGCTATTTTCTTCTTCTATTCCTTAGGTACCATCACGGTAGATCGATTTTCGAATAAACAAAAAGAAGCTATTTCAAGTGACCATCTGATTGACTTAGCATGAAAATCTTTGCAAGACTTTAAAAGATTTTTCCGAGTTTCATGTCATAGGTAATCAGCTTGCATGGAGAAAGGAATAGTGACGGTAAACCCAGAATTTCCCAGAGTGTTTTGAAGGGTGCTTGCCTGTTGAAGGCTAGCATAGGTAAGCTATTGTTGAACGTATGATATAATTATAACGATTACTTAATTAATTAAGAATAAATTATCAGGTCCTTCATCATCATTATCGACAGCCCGACTTCACCCACTGCTAGGCACCTCTCTTATCTTGTGCCAATCAGTTGCTTTTTTTAGCAATATGCTACTGCTGGGCAAACGCCTCCCCCAAGTCCTTCCAGGAACTCTTTTCCCGTATCGTATTTTCCTTTTAATCAGCTCTTTACAATGCAATTACTACTTTTAGGTGTACCTAGACTAGGCAATCCAGTCAAATTATATTCTGTCAAGTTCAATTTTAAAATTCGAATCTCACTCTCTCAGTGAATGCGGATCTTTCGGATAAATTTTCGAAGGTTCACATCTCTACGCCGTTCGAATTTCGAAGTGCTGTTCAGAGCACCTACTGGTGCCATAGCCAATCATTATTATTCTTCTCTTCGCTGTATAAGAAGATGCGAAACACGTATTCAGCTGCACTCGGTAAGAACGGAAGCCGACCCCAATATAGTTGGGAATAGGCTAGGCAGATTGGTTCTCTGTATAAGAAGAGGCCATGGAACCTGCATAATCAGCCTTTAGTGTTCCTAGCTGGGACCAGGTCTCCTCTCTATGAGAGGGAGCGGGCAATAATCCACCACACGAGCCCAGTGCGGGTTGGTGAAAGAAAAAAAAAATGAAAGAGCGTTTATTCTTGGTGACACCCTAAGTTTAACAAAAAAAAATACTTCCGCCAAACTGCAGAGCAGTTTGTTGCCAGATGTAGCTCCCATATATAATTTTATATTTTACCTCGTAGGTACTTTTCCATCAACAAATAATAAATTTACCGCTAAACATTACCTATAACCAAACACACATATTTTACAGCAGTACAAAGGCTAGTGGATATCACACGTCGTCGAATTTTTGGTTCTAAGACATGCCTGTTCCCTCACGATGTTTTCCTTCGCCGTTATGAGAGCAGGAGTCTGTAATTTATGCCACTCTTCATAAAATCGTCGCTTAAAAACGGTCGTGTCATGATTCCAAGAATTTGATAAACCTATAGGTACTCCATTTTATTGGAGCAAGGACGCAGCGGTATTGACATTGCATTGAGAATTCCGATATTATCAAATCAATGTGTTTTAAGTATCTGTGGCAGTAGTTTCAGTTTTATTTTTTATTTGTAAACTGTGCGGTTTGTTTGTGCAGAATAAACTATTTTTCTTTCTTTCTTTAGACAGTTGGATTTCCGGAGTTTGAATAACTTTACTTATCTAGAAATGTCGTGGAGGCTCAGAGATAAATAATAATATCCCTACTTTACGGGTTTATGTACCTACAGACGCCAGCACATCAAGCTACTACATGTGTCAAATTTCTTTAATAGATTTTCAACTTTATCGCTAAAGCATTATATTCAAGGTTGATTGGGAAAATTTTACAGTTTCGGGTAGCTTGACCTCCTGACGACTGTACTATCTGGCTACTACTGGCTGGTACTTACGAAAAAACGTCAGCCTCCTGCTGGAAAAAAATTGGGATAGTATCTTTCATTTTTTCTCTCGTGTGGAAGCCATATCTATAACTGTAAATGGGAGTACCACGCAAGCTAGACTCAATACGGCCTGGCGGTTTTTTGAGTATTTTATATATGGCTTACACAAATGTCCTGTAGATCTGGTAGCGTCGTTGAGCTCCTTAAAATAGGGTTGGGCTATACGATGACTGATGCATGCACGCCGTCTGTTGGGACAGGTCAAATCAAAGCTGCAATGGCTATTTCCAAAACGTCCTTCCAGATATGGCCCTTCATTGTTAGACTCGCATATTATAATAAAATAATGTTTGATTTTAAAAGAGACCATGACCTCTGAGTTTGTTTCGTTTCTTTTCAGGGATCAGTCAGGTAGGAAATGCCGGTGCCATCTAGTTTTAAACAAACCATTGACCAACAAAATATTGACCTGTAAAAGTGTCTTGAAAGATCTACTTACAGAAATAAACATTATAGACCTTATGCTTGTCTAAGTAATAACAGCCACACGGGTTGAACGATCAGGTTAAGCTACGCTTGCCGCGCTTGGTCCGTGGATGGGTAACCATTTTCACATACCAAGACCCCTCCGTGCCTCGGAAAGCACGTTAAGCCGTTGTTCTCGGCTGTCATTCGTGGATCTATGTCAGTCGTTACGGGTCGTCAGTAGACCGAAAGTCTGACAACCAGTCTTACCAAGGGGAATCGTATTACCCAGTAACTAGGTTGTGGAGGTCAGATAGGCAGTCGCTCCATGTAAAGTACTGTTATTCAGCTGCATCCGGTTAGGCTGGAAGACGACCCCAACATAGTTGGGAAAAGGCTAGGCAGATGATGGACCTTATGCTTGGGTCATTTCATTTCGTATAGACCATATGCTTGGGTAATTTCATTTCATATAGACCTTATGCTTGGGCCATTTCATTTCATATAGACCATATGCTTGGGTAATTTCATTTCATATAGACCATATGCTTGGGCCATTAAGCCAAGGTACGAGGACGATCACACGCACCGTGGTCGTCTCGATAACGTACAGAAGAGGGCTCTGGGATTTCCCGTTGAACCACCCCTCCTGTGTTACGTCTTTGACAAGCGAGTATTGATATTATATATTCTGTATTCAACTTGCGGTCTTATGGAGCATTTTACTGCGTATCTGTCGATGTGTCGACCAAGACTGGTGATTACAGCTATTGGCGCCGATTCCCTTGTTCACAAACTAAACTAAATTTAAGTTCAGTGCATCTTTTTCTTCAAAAGATAAATTTTAGTTTAGTCCTGTCAAATTAAGACGCTCGCGCTCCTTAGACAGTTTAGACGTGATTAAAAACATGGCTACTAAAAATACGTCAATTTACACAAGTCGCTGACTAATTTGATAGGACTAAACTAATATTTTATTTTCTGTCCTTTTCTTAATGAAATAGAAAGAAAAAGATGCACTGAACTTAAATTTAGTTTAGTTTGTGAACAAGGAAATCGGTGGCAGTATCTAGACTAATAATAATATTACTAGCCCGCGGTTTCACCCGCATAAGTGTCCATTCCGTGGGAATATCGGGATAAAAAGTATCCTATGTGTTGTCCTGATGTATAAGCTATATTACTGTAAAGTTTCATCAAAATCCGTTCAGTAGTTTTAGTGTGAAAGAGTAACAAATATCCATCCATCCTTACAAACTTTCGCTTTTATAATATTAGTAGGATTTGATGCTAGTTATCAAGCCAACATTGTAATAGGTTTGAGTTCAAAAAGTTTCATCTCATCATTAAATTCGACAATACACGTTTGACAACAGCATAACGTTAAACCTTGAACTTTTTTTACGTTGGTAACCCCGAGTTCCATGGGCCTAATCTGATTAAACACGCGTCTATAATTGGGAATTTGGGACTAAGTAATAATAACCCACTTTTGTACCTGTTATTTTAAATAACGCTGAGTAAATAGGGAGTTTACAGGGCCAAATTAGATTAGCTAGCAAAACTCCGCAGACGTGATGGGTACCTATCGATATCTAAACATGATAAAACAAAAAATAAATAAATTAGATGATATTTTTGTGGAGTCATCGACCGCAGCTAATTTAGTCACTTGAAGTATCAGTTTTAAAAATCTATCGATATCTAAACATGATAAAACAAAAAATAAATAAATTAGATGATATTTTTGTGAGGTCATCGACCGCAGCTAATGCAGTCATTTGAAATATCAGTTTTTTTTTCGTGTAAACTTCACAGACGCAACTAAACGGCGGCCGTTCAACTAACGGCCTGAATGATATGCAATAAAAATTATAGTTTAGGTTGGAACTGTAACCAATCACGTGCGAGCCGAATTGGTTGCAGAAACTAAGCCAGGGCACCCCGACCAAATGGGTGAGGTTAGAACTGTGATCAACCGCGTGCGAGCCGAGAGAGCGAAGCGAGGCGAGCACTACTTCCAACGGCCAGGCGGTTGACTAAACGGCTAATTTAACCAGTTGGCTGCGACATAAACACGATAAGTTACTCAGTCAAATTAATATAAATGTGCCTTTCAAACTTGCTCGTCTGTCTAGATATCAGTTGCTTCGCGCTAAGGGCTTCAAAACGAATCTGGGTCATTTTTCTACCGTTAACAGATTGCAGGTTCAATTTAGTCGCCTGTCACGCTCACCCAGTGTAGATATTGATATGTCTTACTCTTTGCGTAAATTCAGGTCTGTCTTGCATAGGGCATTATCACAAAAGTGAAATTAAAAAAAAAAATGTATTTTAGTTCCTTTAGCCTTTTTCATTTCCATAAAGATGTGGAAAACTTGGTGTGTTATAGTCTATCAGTTTTAGTGTTAGTTTTTTGGATGAGAATTAGTGAGCTTTCAAATGAAGGCTTACTGGTTTTTAAATAAAATATCACAAAATAAATAAAATACATGATGCTCTCGATGTGTTATCGAAAGTGTCATGTATCTGCATTTATGTAACATTCATTCTATTTAGCTTATAAGTAAAATCTGTTTTGTTACTGCAATTTCTCCTTCTATGTTTGGTGCATGCCGTGGCAGCCTTTAATCAAGGCTACACTATAAAATGTAAAAAAAAAAACATGAAACGCGTAGCTCTTGGCTAACAGAAGTTAAGCTATACCATTTTTACTCATTGGACCAGATCGTAAATCGTAGTTACAAACTTATATCCCAAAGACTCTTGACTTGGCTAAAGGGATTATAACCTCTACCTTCTAGCCTGCAGGCTCAGTGTCCCGTCAGGGATGGAAAAATATTGCTTGCACGGATTCCGTCTGGATGAACATTGCGCCGTTTCTTCCTCATCACTTGAACTTCCGGGTCGTTTTCAGAGCATGCTCTAACGTAGACACTGGACACTGACCGCGAACCAATTTATTGGGTTTTGAAACTGTCCTTGAGCAAGTTGACCTCCAAAATTTTGGGCTGACCCTCCAGGGCAAGATTTTGGGGGAGACCATAACGCCAAAATCTTAGACTGTGACAATCTAATTAGTCCGTCAGTTAGATTACCTATCAAAAATATTGGGCCCGTATTTTTTCTTTAGTCAATTATATAAAAAATTATGAAGATCTCGCCCGTTAAAGTTCCACGTGACGTCACGCCTTGCTACACTTTTTAGCAAGGCGTGACGTCACGATCCCCTACTCCCAAATTTTGACGCGCTTTATCTTTGTCACTTTTTGTTTGATTGACAAAAGGAAAAATACGTGTCCATTATTTTTCGATAATCTAACTGACGGACTAAATATAATAATCATTTTTTTACCCAGGCAACTACCCTATTGCGTAACACACTGTCAGAGTGTCAGTGACCAATGGGTTTCATTTTGACAGTTCAACAACATTCATTGCGTTATTTACGTGTTTTAGCAGACACATTTTTCAAGCATATGAAGCAATGGATAAGCAATATCTTCAAAATGATTCAGATTGATAAATTGCGTAACACCATTTAGGGTGCTGAACAGCATTTAGAGGACTTCTACGATAACATTGATGTTCAGTACGGTACGGAAGCATATCGAGTGGTTGTAAGTAGCTAGGCTGAACTGGATCTGTGTAGAATTGAAAATAGAATTTTATACGACAGCTCAACAGCAATAAATATTTAATATGAAAGTTGCAGTTCATAACTTCATATGTTTCCAAGTTCTTGGAGCGATGTGTAATGAAATTCACTTCGTAGCTTATTCAAAATCTAAGGGCCTGTCCACATCTCCACGTCACGACGTCGTCAACGCCTAACGGTGCGGTAACGCGGCACGGTGCGTTGACATAACGTGCAAATTTACATTACCGTATCGTAAAAATGCACGTCACGACCAACGTTACACGTCGCCGTGCCTTGTAAAATTCCGGTACATTCTTCACTAACGTACCAGAGAAATAGCAGTCTTGTTCTAGATATGGACCGCACAATACGTATTTTGCTTCTGCTATTGTTAAAAAGACGGAGAGAGGTTGGAGAAAAAAGAAGCGAAAAGACAATACTGGGGGCACCCATATCTTTCAATTATGAATAGTGATGAGAATCATTTCACTAGAAAATACAAGGCTTTAAAAAACATGTGACCACAAATTTTCAAGTTATTTCAGAATGTCTATTGAGATAGACAATGAAACATTAACTGAGCGAACGCATCGTAGCCACGTCGGCTTACGACGACGTCAGACGCGCCGTTCCACAGCGTTCATTGCGTACGTTGCATCAGCACGACGCGGCAACACACCGTGCCGCGACACCACACCGTTCCACGTTGACGACGCGCGACGTCGTGGAGATGTGGACAGGCCCTAAGTTTGACTGAGGTTATTGCATTTGCGCTAGTGTATATTTTCTCTCCCTCTCTCTTTCTTTAGCATAACTAGCCCCTCTCGATGAGAGTGAGTAGGCCATAATCCACCACGCGGGCCCAGTGCGGGTTGGTAAAAGTCACATGCCTTCGAATTTTTGGTCCTAGGACTTGCCGGTTTCCTCACGATGTTTTCCGTCACCGTTTTGAGAGCTGGTGATGAGATAATTTACACAAAGTAAAGCTAAAATCTGGGCTCGAACCTACGACCGGATGTTTATGGGTGTTTACCAAAGCACCAGGTTTGAACTCGGTGGATTGCCCATCTATAGTGGCGATACACCCAAAATGGACAGCAAAAAAGTCTTGACTGTTATTATTTTGTTAAATCAATCACCATCTGCCTGCCTTTTCCCAACTATGTTGGCGTCGGCTTCCACTCTAACCGGATGTAGCTGAATACCTGTATTTTACATGGAGCGACTGCCTATCTGACCTCCACAACCCAGTTACTATAGTAGGTAATACGATAAGTACCACTTTTCTGTTTTTTTTTTTGTTTTGGTTGGGAAATCATCAAATGACTTCTCCCGCTCTCGTGTCAGACTTTTACTGACTAAAACCCACCCGTGTTCCTTCAGTTGCCTGTGCCAGGGGCCACGGTATCTCTTTCGAACAACCCGCAGCCCTGGCAGAATAGGATACCCCTTGATAAGACAGGTTGTCTAACTTTCGAGTTCCTGACTACCTGTAGTGACTGACGTGACGGTCAAAGATCAACTGTCGACTGTTAATGACAGCCAGGACCAACGATTTAACAAGCTTTCCAAATACGAATAAAGTTGATATGGCTGACAATTATTATTTTTCTACGTTCGTGGCAGTATCTTTTTTTCTCGAGGTCATTCTCGTAGAACGCCAAATGGATGAACTCTTTTAATTGGATTTACTCATTTACCTATATTGAGGCACCGGAATATTTACTTCAAAGACCAATGAATAGGTAAACAAATAATGAAATACAACCATTGACTTCACAGAATAAATAACAACACTAGCGAATCCGAAAGTAAACAATAAACGCAAAATAAAAACAATTATCGGCCGGCATTAACGTCCGACGGAAAGAAAAGAAAACTCGATTTAAAAAATAAAATGACTATAAATTTAGTACAACGCCATCTATCGGCGAAAAGACTGAACAATGTTGGTGAAATGTGAAAGTTTTTTATGTTTGTGATCGGACTTGGTGTGAAGCGTGAAGATGGAGGGTGGAGGTTCTACAGGGACCTCCGAGGTCTACCAGTATGTGGGACCTTTCAGGCTGGAGAAGACCTTGGGAAAGGGACAAACAGGTAAATACCATTTTTTTTTTGTTTTTTGGAGTTCCGTACCCCAAACGGAAGAAACGGAACCCTTAAAGGATCCGTTGTCTATCCGTCCGTCTTCAAAAGTCTGTCAAGACTAGGGTTGCCATTCGTCCCGATATATCGGGACTGTCACCGTCATTAGGCCTTCTGTCCCGACGTCCCGACAAAACACTATTACGTCCCGTTTTCTCGCGCGGTCAAAGCAATTCAAATACGCGCGCCAAATTACTCGGAGCGCGGTTGCGACGATGCGTCGTCGCGAGTACCGCGCTGGGGAAGAGAGAAGGGTGCTCAAATTATGCCAATATTTGTTTGCGATACCTGGCCACAACGCTACAATAGAAAGAGTATTCATTAATGTCGAGCCAGTGGACCGATGAAAGAAATCGCCTGCTGCCGGAGACTGTGGAGTCGATATTACAGTGTCAGGTTAACTTCAATATGACTTGCATGGAGTTTTATAAATATGTAAAAGGACAGAAAGAATTACTTAAAAAAGTAAAGTCTTCAGCAAAATATGACCAAGCTACGTCTAGAACTGCTTCCATACAGTAGAATTTGTATTTTTTTTTTAATAAAAAATATTCATATTTTTTTTTTTCTCTGTGCGTCCCGACATGAGCCTTGCCAAATATGGCAACCCTAGTCAAGACCCTTCTTCTCAGGAACGCGTTGAGGTATCAAGTTGAAATTAATATTAAATACGTAGGTTTACAGTCCCTTGGAGCTCTAAACAAATCAAGCTTCTTAAGTCTACACAAGAAAAAAATACGGCCATTTATGCGACATATTTGATAGTCGCAAATGAATCAAAACCTAAAGGGTACTTTCCGTTGACCTAGAATTACGAAATTCGGTAAGAAACAAAGTCTTACAGCACCAGTAAAATTCCGAAAATCGTTCATTTGTAGATTCATCACTGTATTTTTTTTTTACGATCGTTTACACAGTTAACTACATTTGGAGAATTGACGGTGACGTATTTCGATGTATGAGGATGACAAACCGTTACTAAAAGAATTTTTTCACTAACAAAGTTCTATGATAAAAAAAATAACTTTTCTGAATTTTGTGTTATAAGTAGTGCTAATAAATACCCATCATTATCACCTCAAAAGATGGCTCAAAGCACCATGATTTTAATTTCTATTTCGAAAAAGGCGTGCATTTTTTTTAATTTAAACTCCTGTGTAAATGTATTTTCGTTTAGTAACAGTTTGTCTTTAAAGGTGCGATTTGTTCAACTGTAAAGTTAGTTCATGGGATTAATTCATCCCAACAACGGAAACCTTCATTGTGCGTAGTCCGACACGCACTTGGCCGGTTTTTAGAGGCTGATGACAATAAAACACGAAGTCATTAATAATAGCTACTATTTATTTAAAAAAAAAAACATCATCAGCTTCATTTAAAACAACATTAGGTATAAAAAGACCTCCCTATATACTCTTCCTCCACCTCTTTGTCCAGAGCTGCCAAGGACCAATCTTTATCAAAGGAGTCCAGCTCATCCCGCCATCTCCGTCTGCCGCGAGGTCGTTAGCGACTAAGCGGGAGAGTAGGGAGGCTTCCCAACAGTGGGACTAACGGCTAAGTAAATATATTAGGTATAAAGACTTTACGCCACATCTCTGTATCGCTGAACTCGTTTCTTATTTTCTGAGTCTTCCACCAAAGCTTGCAACAAGGAACTGGTTAAAAATGGATCTGTAAATGGAAAATATCAATGTTTACTGCCTAAGTACGCAATAGTCACCCCCTCGTAATAGCCCCGTTTTCTCGTGGGTTTTGATTGGGTTCGATTCCCAGGTCTGGAAATTTCTCAGTGGCAGCCCGGAGTTTGGAAGTCGGTGGTCTGAAACCCCCGTGCCTCGGAAAGCACGTAAAAGCTGTTGGGCCTGCGCTTGATATCTCCCCGGTCGTGTCGGATTGCCATCCCATCGGACTATGAGAGTAAAGGAACAGAGAGTGCACCTGTGTTTGCACACACACTTGTGCACTATAAACGGAATCTCAATGGTACCTATTTTAATGGGGCTAGTAAAATAACTGGTGAAATATGGGTGACGATGTATATGTCGCAGCCAACTGGTTTAATTAGCTCTTTAGTTAACTGCCTAGCCTTTTAACTAAACGGCGGCCGTTCAACTAACGGCCTGAATGATATTTAATAAATTATAGTTTAGGTTGGAACTGTAACCAATCACGTGCGAGCCGAATTAGTCGCAGTAAGCCAGGGCACCCCGGCCAAATGGGTTAGGTTAGAACTGTGATCAACCGCGTGCGAGCCGAGAGAGCGAAGCGAGGCGAGCACTCCTTCTAAAAGCCAGGCGGTTGACTAAACGGCTAATTTAACCAGTTGGCTGCGACATATACATGTTAACTACCTACCCCATCTGGAAACATAAGCTTAATGTTACGTTACAACTTAGAAACTGCCAAGCAACGCAATGGAAATTACTGAATACTTATTCAATATTGCCTGGCGTTGGCCAGACTTCGTTAATTAACGTTAAAATATTACATTCTATTTTGTTAATAATAGCTCAAGTTATTAACGCTGATTGGCGATCATTGCTTATGAAATGGGCAGCTTTCCAACTACCCGACCGCTAGTTGTGTGTTGTAACTTTCAACATAGCTTGATATTCAACCAGTAGTAGATGCATTTATTAGGTTTCTTAATTGCCAGTTCGTGAAGCATGAGAGCTGTGGTGAACCAGTGGTGACGACCGGGATCGTGGGTTTGAACCCTGACAGGCCCTTTACTTTGTGTAAATTATTATATCACCACTCACTGCTTATATGGATCAGAATGTTGGGCCACAAAAGGGATAAATGAAAGGCAGGCCAATGGCATGCAGCTGAGATGAGAATGCTAAGAGGGATATGTGGTGTTACACGAATGGATAGAATAAGAAATGAGTACATAAGAGGAAGTCTGAAAGTGACCCCGGTAACTGAAAAGTTGTGTGGAAATCGGTTGTCATGGTATGGGCATGTGATAAGGAGGAATGAGGAAAATATCGTAAGTAGGTATGAATGATGATGGCTATAAGGATACGGGAAGACCAAAGAAATGATCGATGGACTGTGTGAGTGATGATATGGTTAGAAAGGAGGTGACTGTTGAGATGACGACTAATAGAGAAGTATGGAAGAAAAAGACATGTTGCGCCGACCACGAATAAATTGGGATAAGAGTAGGAGAATGATGACCACTGCTGTCAAAACGGTGAAGGAAAAATTCGTGAGGAAACCGGCATGTCCTAGAACCAAACATTCGAAGACATGTGACATCTACCAACCCACACTGGCCCTATGTTATTTTACTATTAACTTATAGCCCACTCCCTCTCGAAGAGAGGAGGCCTGTGTCCCAGCAGTGGGAACATTATAGGCTGATTATGCTTATGCTTATGTAGCATGACCAATTCTATCTCTGTTCTACCAAGAAGACCAAATTCTTTCTATCCAACTCGACATCTCTTCTACCCCAGCACGGGGCGACCCGCAGACTCGCGTTTCTATGAAGACAAAGACATATCTATTCGTTCCACAGGAACGGGGAACAAATTTTAAAATCAATAAAGATTCTTGCCTAAGTCCAATGTGATGTAGACTATTCGACGCTTGTCTAGAAGTAATTTTTGTTTCTCCTTTGGTCGTCATGCTTGACATTGTAGATACAATCTGTCCGAGGGTATTAGTGTTCTGTGAATCTGTCTGTCTGTCAATCTGTCTGTGATTTGTTTATACAATCTGTCATTTTGTCTATTCTTCCATCGACAAAAGCCGTTTATATGTTGGTCATGCTACGCGAGCATATGGTCTTTATATAATTAGCCAATAACGTTCCCATTGCTGGGACACAGGCCTCCTCTCTGTGAGAGGGAGCGGGCCGCAATCCACCCCACGGGTCCTGTGCGGGTTGGTAGCTGTCACATGTTTTCGAATTGTGTCAGACGGTCTTTATTTCTCGTTAACTAGTGCAGCTTTTGGCATGGCTCACACAGAAGAGACGTGAGAAGAGGAGAGGACGAAGACGCGGCGCTAAGTAAATAACGCAATGGATGTTGTTGAACTTTATTAAAAAGCAGTTGACAATCATCCATTCGTATTTTGAACGTTTTCCGTACAAACGTACAAATCTGGGAACAAACATTCCATTTTCAACCGTTTGAATTTCCAATAGTGCTCCAATGTGACCCGAATATTCAAAATGGCGGAAACGTTGACAGCTGACAAGACCTCGGGAAATAGAGGCTGGGAACTGTTTTCAGCCTTTTGAAATCGTTTTCTGTTGAAGACACGGTGTTTTCATTGTATTGTTGTGGCACTACATGTTTGCAGCTACTTTTTAAATATTTTATTCTTACTGGCACTCGTGTACTGCCACTCAAAGTATGAAGTTTTTAACAAACACGCTGTTCCGTTATTTAAAAACAAAAGACTGTCTGTTTTACTACATTTGGTAGGCTCGCGTTGGACGCTTGCCTAGAAGTAGCTTGAAAAAATACTTACTAATATTGATAAAATTTCCCGAATTTGGCTTATCTCGTATGGGAGTGAGGGAGACACTCGGTGGCACCGCTTGTATAGCAGCAGTGTGATGCATGACAGTCGACGAACTGCTTACCATGTCCAGGACCATCAGAATTACAATCCTGTTAAGAAATATTACACAATATCATTTTCACGCCAGTATTTCCGAAGAGATAGAAGTGTGTTGTATATATATCGCAGCTAAATATCTTACATAGCTTTTTAGTTAACTGCCTAGCCTTTTGACTAAACGGCGCCGTTCAACTAGCGGCCTGAATGATGTTCAGCCGATGCATCTAATACAACATTTAGTGAACTGGCTGACCGATACTTAGGCCATTTATATAATAGGCTCCTTATCCCAATTTATTTGTGGTCGGCGCAACATGTCCTTTTCTTCCACACTTCTCTATTAGTCGTCATCTCGGTAGTCACGTCCTTTCTAACCATATCATCATTCACACATTCCATTCTTCGTTTCTTTGGTTTTCCCCTATTCTTATAGCCATTGGCATTCATACTCAAAACTCTCCTTACGACATTTTCCTCATTTCTCCGTAACACATACAATGACAACCGATTTCCACACAACTTTTCGGTTATCGGTGCCACTTTCAGACTTCCTCTTATGTAATCATTAGCCGCGCCCCGCGGTTTCACCTGCATAAGTTTCGGTCCCCTGGGAACATCGGGATATATCCTATATGTTAATCCTGGTTATAAACCATCTGTGTGTCAAATTTCATCCAAATTCGTTCAGTAGTTTTTGCGTGAAGGAGTAACAAACATACATCCATCCATCCATCCATCCATACAAACTTTTACATTTATAATATTAGTAGGATTTCTTATTCTATCGATTCGTGTAACACCGCACATCCCTCTCAGCATTCTCATCTCAGCTGCATGCAATTGCCTTTCATTCATCCCTTTTGTGCCCAAATAGAGTGATCCTGTGACTAAAATTTTGGAACGGGCAGTTGGGTAATTAGTTCGGCAGGTCATAGGTTGGGTTGGCAATGTGACTACGCACGAGCCGAATTGGTCGCATTCCGCTAAAATTTGTAGACCGTAGCAAGCATAAATCCAGTCTTCGGGTTACGGAAAACTGTCTAATGGAAAAAATACACTATTCCGACTTTACCTGAATCGGGGATCAAACGCACCTAAGGCAATCCACCCGTTACTTTGATAAACACACAGAAAATTGGGTGTGTACCTAAAGTACCTGGTTTAAATACGGTGGCCCCATCTATAAACGCACCCATCCCAAATTCAGACTACCTGGGCAATCAAACAACACAAGTTACGACACGACGTGTTGTCAGTCAGGCCTAGGCTTTAGGTCCTGCGGGGTAATTGTGTAAAAACTAACAGTAGCAAGGGCTTTTAATTTGACAGTTCAACAACATTCATTGCGTCTTCTACGTTATTCGGCTGACAAATTTCTCGAAGAAATGAAGCCATAGATTGATTGTATGTTACGCAATTAGGGTGCTGACCAAGGCCAAGCTAAACTGGTTTATGAAAAAAAAATAGCTTTGGCCAGTTACAAATGCCTATTTAGCTCCACAACCACGGGTTACAAAGAATGTTTCTCACTTACCCGTGCGTAAATGACATTATTGAAGAATTCTGCCACTTGTTAGTTGTTACACTTTCCAAGGATTCCGAATGAATGGTGCTTAACTACAAATGCGCCTCCAGTGTCTGTTGTTGAAACGATGGTATATAGAGCTGTTAATACACCCGTTGGGCGATTATAACATGAAATAATCAGCCTATGATGTTCCCACTGCTGGGACACAGGCCTCCTCACTGTGAGAGGGAGTGGGACATAATCCACTACACAGACCCAGTACTTTTTGGTGGATCTCATATGTCTTCGAGTTTTTGGTTCTAGCATGTCCTCGAACAAAAAATTCGAATACATGTGATATCCGCCCAATCGGTGCTGTGGAGGGCCAGTTGAATCGGCGACTTACGAGTTTTAGGTCGTGACTCGTGAGTCCGAACCAAGTCAGGTGCTTTACTTTGTGTAAATGATTTCAACACCACTGCTCTCAAAACGGTGAAGGAAAACTTCGTGAGGAAACTGCCATGGTCTAGAACTAAAAATTCCAAGACATGTGACATCTACCAACCCGCTCTGGGCCCGCGTGGTGGATTACAGCCCACTCCTTCTCACTGAGAGAAGGTCTGTGTCCCATCAGTGAGAACATTATAAGCTGATTATGTAATCGTGAAGAATTAATCTTATCTTGTTAAGGTAAGGTGGATAAGTGTAGTGATCAATGCTATATCCTTCTCTATACGAGAAGAGTCCTGCTGAAATATAACTTTCAAACCAACAAAAAGTATTCCTCTGAAAAGTTTCAAATGGAACATTTTCAGCTGCAAGAAATGGTATTAACCACTCTATGTAAGTAGTAAATACGGCAACAGGAAATATTGAAACTAAACGCGCGGTTCGCACTAAGTCTAAATGTAAATTGTAATTATTTGTAAGCATGAGAAAGAGACTAAACAGTTTGGACCAAGTACTTATGTGCATAACTAGGGGGGTGGGGTGGGGGGCGTAATGAGAGCCCGACTCTACAAACGTGACAACTTGGTCAAAATGATAAGGATGGACCCATCCACGAACCGACCGTGGCAACCGTAGCTTAACCTTCGAACGACCCGTGTGGGTGTTCTTATTTTAGGTTGTCGTTTTTTTGACAGCTGTCTTAGAACGTACAATATTCCAGTTTACGTAAAAGTTAACTTTAAAATGCGTAGGTAATAAAATAAATATTTATGCTGCCTTATCTTTTTGAATTATCTTATTTATGGCTTCTTAGAGACATTATAATACCGTACGTGTATCAGTCAATGTATTGTGTGTTGCTGCAATCACTAGTTCCATCTGTCAAAAAACGGTTTACCTAATCGACAGGGTATAACTATGTCACAGACACGACGACGAATGTGATAATGACGACGATAGACGAGAGCCAGACGTCTGGGATGATTGATGAAAGAAACGAAAAATCAAGACTATGTTTATCTGGTTGAATTGTAGCCAAAATGCCGGGTACAGCACCCTAATTGCGTATCACGGCCCTGATTCCCTTGTTCACAAACTAAACTAAATTTAAGTTCTGTGCATCTTTTTCTTTCTATTTCATTAAGAAAAGGACAGAAGATAAAATATTAGTTTACTCCTGTCAAATTAAGATACTCTATAGACAGATTAGACGTGACGCTGCCAAAAATACGTCATTTTACGTCAGGCGCTGACTAGTTTGACAGGACTAAACTATGTAATATTTGATGCACTGAACTTAAATTTAGTTTAGTTTGTGAACAAGGGAATCGGCGCCACTGTCAATCACAATTTCTGCCAGAGCTGCGGGTTGTTCGAAAGAGATACCGTGGCCCCTGGCACAGGCAACTGAAGGAACACGGGTGGGTTTTAGTCAGTAAAATTCTGACACGCCCAGCCCATAGCTGGAGAGGTCCTTTGATGATTTCTCACCAAAAAAACTTTTTTGCAAAAAAAAAAAAATACAACTAACTTCCAAAAACGACACTACAAAGTGAAAAATAACTGTAATTTCGGAAGTCGGTGTCGTTGGGTTCGCATTTTCGTTGTTTGCCACCGACTTCCGAAATTAAAGTTATTTTTCACTTTGTAGTGTCATTTTTAGAAGTCGGTTGTTTATTTTTTTCAAAAAAGTTTTTATTTTTCAAGTTGTAATTTTTACCAGTAATTTTGGTTTAAAAACCAAACTACTGAACCGTTTTTGAAGAAATTTCTATGGGACCATTTGGGAAGTATACCCTTTCCAACAAAAAATTGGAATTTTTCAAATCGGTTGGCAAGCGACGGAGTTATAAGCGAACAAACATAAAAAAAAGAAATACAAACATCCGAATTGAGAACCTCCACCTTTTTTAGAAGTCGGTTACAAAAATAAAATCACAATCTGAATCATTTTGAAGGATATTGCTAAACCATTGCGAAAAATTTGTCTAAATAAAAGAACGCAATGTGTGTTGTTGAAATGTCAAAATTAAAGCCAGTGCTTCTGTTAGTGTGTAACACAGAGTTAGTTAAGACTCATAATCAGCCTATATTGTTCCCACTGCTGGGACTCAGGCCTCCTCTCTTCGAGAGGGAGTGGGCTATAATCTACCACGCGGACCCAGTGCGGGTTGGTAGATGTCACAATCATGTCTTCGAATTTTTGGTTCTAAGACATGCCGGTTTCCTCACGATGTTTTCCTTCACCGTTTTAAGAGCAGTGGTGATGAAATTTTAATAATGTACACAAAGTAAAGCTCCTGTCTGGGTTCGAACCTACGACCTACAACTCGTAAGTCGCGACCGTTACCATTGGGCCACCACTGTTCTCTCACAGCCAAAACTGTTGTTGAGAATTTCTTCGTAAAGATCCAATAATTAAAAGGTATAAGTACCTAGTATTTTTTATCGCGGAAGCAACACTTACTTTATGGGTTAACGGGTGCAGTTGTACGCGACTTGTTCTTGAGCATTCCTACCCGAAATTCACTGATTTTGATCAAAATATCTCAATTTTCACTATCTATGTTTCCAGGTCTAGTGAAATTGGGTGTCCACTGCGTGACGGGCAAGAAGGTGGCCATCAAGATTATCAACAGGGAGAAACTCAGCGAATCTGTGTTGATGAAGGTAATCATCATAACCACTTTTGCAAAATAACGCCATCTGTTGTTGAGTAGCTAGAATTAATTCGGTAAAAAAAACTTATTTAGAGGTAGGTATTTAAATTACCAAAAACTAAGATTCGATTCGAATAGGTCAGTACCTATTTAAATATTATTGTAACACTAACAACAAAACGAAAATTAAATTTTTCATTAATTTGTCAAAATAAAGAATGAATATTTAAAATTAAATTTAATGCCATCTATTGGCAGTGATGAGAATTACAATTGACAAGTCTTTCTGCCTTCTTTTCATTGTTGGATTTCACTAAAGACAAACCCTTTATTTTTTTTTCAGGTGGAGAGAGAAATAGCAATTATGAAATTGATAGAACATCCACATGTATTAGGACTGTCCGATGTTTACGAAAATAAGAAATATTTGTAAGTATTAATTAACTATCTTCTTCGTTCATAAGTAAACCAGAAGGTACAGTTTTTGTATATGTCAGTGTCTTAAACACTGACCTATATTATACAAGTACGCTGGACTAAATATACCTACTATATGAAATGACAGTTATTTTTGGGCCGATTCAAAGCGCCCCGCTCGAGCGTCTCAGGAACTAAAATTAACCAATTGCCGCAAATGGCCGTCGTTTTGCTTTGGTACGACTCTGAAAGTTTAGGTCTAAATCGTGGAATAAGATTTTTTTGTGTATTTTGTGTTTACTACGAGATATTTAGAACGTTTTTAGCCTGAGTATGCGCATCTTGTAAATCCCGCTATCAAAAATATTTGATACACGGACGCTCACGTTGCTGTCAGCGCCAAAATGGCGAAACTCAAATGTCTTCATTTTGTCATCGATAGTATGAAGTTCAGCGTACTTGTTTAATAAAGGTCAGGTCTAGAAAGAGCTAACTGTCACACAGCTAATATGAGTGACAGAGACGATGTTTTACGAGAGATGCTCTTCCCATGGCCTTTGTCAGAACAGTCAGAACTCAGAGTTGGTTGGCCTCCCCCACTAAGTTAACTGACGACCTATTGGCAGGTCTGGCCTTCGTCTAGCAGTAGAAGTTTTTTATCAGAATGGTGACGACTGTTCGGAAAGTTTCCATTCTTTTTTTTATATTATGGAAACAAGAGACCGTGGGCTTTTTTTACCAGTCGGCTTTTGGTTACAATTCTCCTTTAATAGAAGATCCTTACTGACTTGAGTCTTCTCTATTATTTACAGATATTTAGTATTAGAACACGTAAGCGGTGGAGAGCTGTTCGACTATCTGGTGAAGAAAGGGCGGCTGACTCCCAAAGAGGCACGCCGGTTTTTTAGACAAATCATATCCGCTCTGGACTTCTGTCACAGTCACTCTATATGGTATGTACTGCTACATTTCTTATTATTTTACTGTAAGTGCCAAGGTACAGCACATACAGCGTGCGTAATGAGCATTCGGCTCCAAGTATTTGAGCAACGGGTTAATAGAATTAAGCATTACAACGACCTGAAGACGTTCAAACGACCACCTTCTTCATTCGCAAACAAATGATTGTTGGTACCCTATGGTATTTTCACAACCACGTTAACAATTGTTGCGAAATGCTTTACACGTGGATGCTCCCTTATGAAAATAATCTGCCATGATGGAAGACTTGACTACAATTCACATGTCGCTAGTCTTTTAGCTAATCAACTTGTATGACTCACAAGACGTGTCTTTTGGCTAAATTTAATTAGTGGCGTGACGAAAAAGGAACGATCAAAACGGGTAATACTAAAGTCAGAATCATCAGCCTTGCCTTTTAGGTACCGACTATGTTGGGGTCGGCTTCCAGTCTAATGCCGGATGCAGCTGAATGCCAGTATTTTACATTGAGCGACTGCCTATCTGACCTCCATAACCCAGTGTCTGGGTATATATTAATACCCGATTCCCTTGGTAAGACTGGTTGTTAGACTTTTGAGCTTCTGACCACTCGTAACTACTGTCAAAGATCCACGAATGACAGCCGGGACTTAACGTGTTTTCCGAGGCACGGAGGGGTCTTGGTATGTAAAGATGGTCACCCATCCACGGACCAACCGCGGTAAGCGTAGTTTAACCTAATCGATCGAACCGTGCGGCTGTTATTACTTAGCCACAAGCCCCGATACTACTAGAATGAGCCTTGTATATTACTTCGTGGAATGAAGGCCACAAAATTAAAGCACAACTACTGCCATCTAGTGTCGAGTAACGCTACTAATAATGTGACAGTTCCGGGCCTCATCTCGTAAAAGCAAGACACACTTAAATTACAACCGATTTTATTTTACTTTCCAGCCACCGCGACCTGAAGCCCGAGAATTTACTTCTGGACGAGCGGAACAACATCAAGATAGCAGATTTCGGGATGGCGTCGCTGCAGCCGGCCGGTTCGCTGCTAGAGACATCTTGCGGCAGTCCCCACTACGCCTGTCCTGAAGTTATTAGAGTAAGTACTTACCTACTATTACATTATGAGAACGGAAATCTAATTAGGATTTTTGTAAAATGTAGAACGATACAATGCGAAATGGTTATGCTGTTTCACATCGAGAATACGCGATCATATACCTACCTGAATTATGACGTAAAAACGCGACTTGATTGGACGCGAGAAAGCGTCATAATTAAGGACTTATTTTCATTAGTCAGACAACTTATATCTGAAGAATAAATCTGACAGTTTGACACAATTTCTATACAAAAGCTGTCAATCCGTAATACTTATTCATTCCTCAGATATAAATTATCTGACTGTTGAAAATCAGGCCTAAGAAAGTTATGAGAGGTTTTGAAGATTTAAGATTTTTTTAATAATAAATATTCATATAAACGCCAGCACAAGCTACTACAATCTGTCAAATTTCTTTATAGATTTTCAACTTTATCGCAAAAGCATTAGGTTCAAGGTTCATTGGGAAAGACAGTTTCGGGTAGCTCTGTATATTTTAGGCATACGAGACGTTTCTGCTTTATCTAATGCATATTTTCTGTCATCCAAAAACAAAAAATTGTCGCTTGAGTATCTTACCTCACAGTCGACGTTAGCCGTCTATACCGGTGCGAAAATAGGTATGCAAACGACATTCCATACAAACTTATATGGAATGTAAAAAGCGTTGCGTCGTTGGCCTTCGATGAGTACCTACCTACCCATACCTCTCTGGAACACGTAGTCACGAGCAAAAGTATGTATACACTCGGCTTTATTCAAAAGCGATTTACTCCTTTATTTTTTAATAAAATTTTATGTTGTTACGAACATAGCATCTCCGAACCCATAGGTTTAAGTAATGTGTCGCATTTCAACGTTGCATTCGTTATTTCACGAAAAAATCGTAATTGAAAGTTGCCGAGTGTTGACATATTGGTGCTCGTGACTGTACCTACAAAAGATCTTCCCAAGATCGACAGTAGGTATACAAAACTCATCCTATTGCAGTCCACTGCTGGACATAGGCCTCTCCCAGGCTGCGCCACAACATTCTGTCCTCCGGCTTCCGCATCCAGTCTACCCCAGCCACCTTCATTAGGTCGTCCGTCCATCTAGATGGGGGGCGTCCCACACTACGCTTGCCGATACGCGGTCTCCACTCCAGGACTCGTCTGCTCGCTTGCCTGCCTGTTACAAATTTATGTAACGCCCGTTGATATGCAAAAAGTCGTCAAAATCACTTCCGTTACCGAGATTGAGAGACCAGCGGAAAGTGTTTTTTCAAGCTGGCTGGACACGAAGATTCTGTAGCGTTACAAATTCTGAAATAAGGGTGTTTAGCCGTCACATAAAGTGCCCTATTGACCTAGTTAAATGCGAGCTATTTTGAAGATTTGTCCAGCCAGCCTGAGTCACATACCAAATGAAATAGATTTTCTCAACTCCTACTTCAGGTAACAGGACTAGAAGCAATCGTTGACCCCATCTGTGCCCCGTGGTCCCTGGAAGTCCCTCCGAGAAATATAATGCTGCCGAATTAAAATGGTCGTTTCTGCCATAGTCCCTGGAAGGGACCACGGGGCACAGATGGTAAAATCCAACCAATGATTAATGATTATTTTATTATTTTGGATATTTTTTTCCTCCAAAATAATCACCAAATCTTTTTTATTTTATCGTGTTTAGATGTTTATACCCATCTCGTCTGCGGAGTTTCGCTAGCTAATTTAATTTGACCATTATTTAGGTAGGATTCGTGCAGCTCCGTTCTATAATGGGGCTCCCTATTGACTCACAAGTATGACAGTCGTTACACTACTTAACAACAAAGTGTCTGTATCCTGTATATTAGTATATATCAACGTAATTCAATTACCTACTGGGTGTTTATTATGCGTTCAATTCTTATACGAGACTGCCGGGTAATTGCGTATCACACTAATAGTAGCAATGGCTTTCATTTTGACAGTTCAACAACATTCATTGCGTTTAACGTTAACTGACGTTTAACGTCAAAAATGTATGGTTAAACAGTCGCTATAGTATAATCACTACTTAACTTTAAGCAACGTATGAATACACGGCTATATTGTGGTGGTAACAGCTGTTTGTGTTTCGTAAATTTACAAACGTGAGTTTACAAAGTTCACATATGAGACAATATTTATTCTTCCCACTAAAAAATATAAAAATAGCACATAACACAATCACGGCTGTCTCCCGTAGGGTTAGGCAGGAGTGTACCTTTAGTACTCTCACATTTCGCCAATTGTGTTTAAGTCCCGTGTACATAAACCTGGTACAAATCCACATCCAGGCTCCGTGCTGTTACTGAGAAATTCCAAATGAAAAAACTCGAATAATAATGCCCGACCCGGAACAGGGACGTTATGCTCAGCCGTAGTGCTTGACCACTAGACCAACGATACCAAAAATAAAACAACAAAATCACTGGAAAAGTATTTTAATACAATTCCGCGCCAAAAACATGGCGGGAAAACTTACAATTGACGTACGTCGACAAAATAGTTAAACCAAAGTTTATTAAATAACCCATATCCTCATAATTAAGTACTGTGAACGCAAAACGGTGGTTGTAATTGAATAAAGTGGCGTTAGGGGGCGTGAAATTGAGCGTGGGATGTCGTGGCTCTTACATTACAAGTAATATTGATTAAACTGTTTAATACGACTTATGCGCGATTAGCTTTCGTAGTAATCTTACTAATATTATAAATGCGAAAGTTTGTATAGATGGATGGGTGGATGTTTGTTACTCTTTCACGCCAAAACTATTGAACGGATTTGGATGAAAGGCACACATATAGTTTATAACAAAGATTAACACATATGATACTTTTTATCCCGATATTCCCACGGGATCGAAACGTTAAAAGCCTTAGATTTGCTTGCGCAAAAACAGGTAAACCATAGAACGTAGAAACTACACCGATTATGCAAAAAAAAAGGGTTGTCTTGGCCTGGCTTAGAGATTTGTGGTCATTGGTCTTATCAAAACTAACTTATTTGATAGGGAATGAAATAAATTAGTTTTGATTAGTTTAGTCCTGTCAAATTAAGATACCCAATAGACAAGTTTAGCCGTGATTAAAAAATTGGCAACTAAAAGTATGTCAATTTACGTCAGGCGCTGACTAATTTGACAGGACTAAACTAATATTTTATCTTCTGTCCTTTTCTTAATGGAATAGAAAGAAAAAGATGCACTGAACTTAAATTTAGTTTAGTTTGTGAACAAGGGAATTGGCGCCAATGTAACAGAACAAAGTAATTCAGTAACTATGTAGTTAGTTAAGTAATTAAATAATGCTGAGTAACTCAACGGTTCAACAAGTTCAGATTACACGCGACCTTTATACCGGAAAGAGACACCCCCAAATTAGATTATCAATTTCCGTTTTATAAATGTGTTGTAATTACTCACCCGCTGTGAAGTTAAGAGAACTTAGTTTGACTCATCCGCATCCTACTATAATATTGTAAACGCGAAAGTTTGTAAGGATGGATGGATGTTTGTGACTCTTTCACGACAAAACTACTGAGCGGATTTGGATGAAACTTAGCACACAGATAGTTTATAACCAGGATTAACACAAAGGATAATTTTTATCCCGATCTTCCCACGGGATCGAAACTTATGCAGGTAAAACCGCGTGGCGCAGCTAGTTTAAAATAATACGTACAAATATAACATCACGACTGTATTTATATAAAAAAAAAAAAATGTATATAAGTAGTTTATCAGCCATCTTGTTACCATAACACAACCATTAGGTTGCTTAGCTTGGGACTAGATGGCGCTGTGTGAAATGTCCAGGGATATTATTATTATTCCCTGAAGGAGTGGACAGGTGTTTGGTACTCCCACATCTTGCCATTTATGTTGAAGAATTATAATTATTAAAATCATCAATACAACTTTCCAAGTTCATATTACCTATTGCATGATTATTTGATGACATAGCATAATCAGCTTATATAATGTTCCCACTGCTGGGACACAGGCTTCCTCTCTGAAAGAGTGGGCCACAAGGAAATCATCGCGGGGAAACCGGCGTGTCCTAGAAATTTTTGATTCTAGAACAAGCGGTTTCCTCGCGACGTTTCCCTTCACCGTTTTAAAAGAGCAAATGTGTTGATATAATTTACACAAAGTACCTAAACCGCCTGTCTGAGTCCGTACGCACGACACTTAAGTCGCGGCTGTTACCACTTGAGGTCAATTGTAAGAGTTGAATTGATGATTCTAATGATTATTTGTAAATACATATTTGTTACGGTACGTGAATCGTATTATATCAACACTAGCAGCACCCCGTGGTATCACCCGCATAAATTTCGATCCCGTGGAAATACCGTGATAAAAAGTATCCTATGTGTTAATCCTGGTTATAATCTATGTGCCAAATTTCATCCAAATCCGTTCAGTAGTTTTTGCGTGAAAGAGTAACAAACATCTACTCATCCATCCATCCATCCTCACAAACTTTCGCGTTTATAATATTAGTAGAATACAACCTGACACAGACCTACAAATTGAAAAAATGGTAGGGCTACCTTAGCGTACCATCCTTTGGTCCCATTTAATTAGGGTTCGAGCCTATTGACGCTCCCCTATTAGGTACATGGGACCACGCTAAGATCTATACTCGGGAGCTACTACTGAGAAAATTCTGAGGGACAAGACTATACCACCACTTTGGAAACATATTGATGAATAAGAATGCCACTTTAGTTCAATACCACTTCACGTTTTTTCTAATATATAGCTAGGTAAGTATATCAGATCTGTGTTAGAACTTATATAAATTGCCTAGGGCTGTAATAACTACAATATAATAGTTACAAATTCTTTGTACATACTTAGCGTTAACATAACAAAGTTTATTTTCAAATTAGTATACCTACAATGAACATGTGTATAACCTGTCAATGGATAGGGTATACGTAGGTTAACCGTTTTTTGACAGCTGTCTTCGAACGTACAGACGCCAGCACATCAAGCTACTACAATCTGTCAAATTTCTTTAATGGATTTTCAACTTTATCGCTAAATTCTTAAGGTTCAAGGTTGATTGAGAAAATTAGACAGTTTCGGGTAGCTTGATCTGCTGGCGTCTGTACATATTCCAGATTACGTAAAAGTTAACTTTAAAATGCGTAATAAAATAAATATATAAACTGTTTTATCTTATTGAATTATCTTATTTATGGCTTCTTACATACATGTGAATACCGTACGTGTATCAATCAATGTATTGTGTGTTGCTGCAATCACTAGTTCCATCTGTCAAAAAACGGTTTACCTAATGAATAGGGTATAGTTCAAAAATAAAACGGGTTGCTACATAATCAGGTTTTTTAACAAAACGTTTTACAGGAAAAATAACTGACAATACTCTTTTCAACCTACTTCAGAAAGTTTAAGAAAAAAGATAGTGAAAAACTTATTTACTAAGTGTATAATATATGCGAGTATATGGTATACTAAACGTAGGTAGATGATTTCATTGACAAATCTTGATAATACTTAAGTCTTGATGGCAAAACCCTCGTTTACAGCAAATGAAATCTGCTTAATAAAAATCTTAAATTCATTCATTCATTCATTGACAACTGGACGTAGTTTAGGAGAAAGGATTCAACCCACAAAATGTAATTTTTAAGCTATCGAGGTTTTAAGCTTAGGTGTGTATTGCTGCAATGATATTGTATATGGAATATTTTGAAATATTGTCACGTATGAGCAAATGATACCAATATTTTTATGAGTCAAGTTGTATTACATAGACTAACGCAATTTTAGAGTTATTGGGAAGAATGTGGGTTGAATCCTTTCTGCTAAACTACGTCCAACTGGACGCCGAGGACATTGCCGTCGAGGTAGACCAAGGCGAAGGCGGTGTGACGATCTGATGACGTTTGCAAGGTCAACATGGCCAGAGATCGGACAAGAGAAGGAGGTTTGGAAAGAAAAAAATCAGCTCAATCAAACCTTGAAGAGGACAACTTTTACGAGCATTGCAAGTTATATAAAAGCTTGTAAAAACGGGGGCAGGGGGACTTTGCCCAGCGATGGGACACAATAATAGGCTACCTAAAATAAAAGATAATTAGTTGTAGGTACTCATTCTTGTACTAATCCGATTAGCCACTGGGGACCACATTAAAGCATTGTCAATGAAACCAGTTTCAAAATGTAACAAAACAAAAAAATGGTATGCACTTGTACAATGAGCAAATTTATTTGAATCACAGTCAAAATGTCTTCTTCAGTATTGAAAAAAAAATCACAAGCCCTTTTAAGCGTGTTCTGTGAAGTCTTCTTCTACCCTTCATAAATTGGCTGACTAAATCATTATTTATTTGTAATATCAAGTTCACGCAACTTCTGCCTAGCCTTTTCCCAGCTATGTTGGGGTTGGCTTTCAGTCTGAGCGGACGCAGCCGTTTACTAGTATTTTATATGGAGCGACTTCCTATCTGACCTCCACAACCCAGTTACTGGGTAATACTATACCCCTTGGTAAGACCTGTAACGACAGTCAAAGATCCTCGAATGACCGCCGGGATTAACAGCTTAACGTGCTCTCCGAGGCACGGAGGGGTCTTGGTATGTAAAGATGGTCACCCATCCACGGACCAACCGCGGCAAGCGTAGCTTAACCTGATCGATCGACCCGTGCGGCTGGTATTACTTAGCCACAAGCCCCCAATATCAAGTTTACTATTTTTAAATATTATTTTCTAAGAAATAAAGGCAAAGTCAAAAATCAAAAATCATGGTCAACCAACGCTAAAGGGTTTAAGAAGTTTTCAAAATGTAATAGAAAAAATCTACAACTACAAAATTAGAAATCTTAACAAAACTTAGGTGTTATATTTATATTAATTAACTAATTAACGCTTTGGTTTGCTACGAAAGCGGTGAACGGTCACACCAAAACTGCTGTCTATACAATCATCATCTGCCTGGCCTTCTCCCAACTTTGTTGGGGTCGGCTTCCAGTCTAACCGGATGCAGCTGAATACCAGTATTTTACATGGAGCGACTGCCTATCTAACCTCGACAACCCAGTTACTGGATAATACGATACCCCTTGGTAAGACTGGTTGTCAGACTTTCGGGCTTCTGACTACCCGTAACGGCAGTCAATACGTCAATGTGACGGCCACCGTTTCCCTAGAAAACCAAAGCTTTAGTTCCTAAAAATACCACTAAAACTGTGTTGGTAAAATTAATAAACTAATTAATATTTTTGTGATAATTTTACCCAACTGTGGTTTACTAAGAGGTGCAGTTTTTTCTAGCTGCTAGCAATTAACCCAAAAATATTGGGTAGGTTTTTGAAAGAGGGATTGAAACCTTTGAAAATATGTAAAACCTAAAATCACACAAAATAAAGGTATCACGGCAAAACCTACCTACATATTTTTTTACTAAATGGGTTGTTAAATTATCCTAGGCTCATATAGTCAGGTCCGAACTAATCAAAATGTTAAATATAACTTTTAACAGAACTTAGAAACAACAACAAACTTTCTAACTATCTCACACAATTTATCATAATCATATTATTATTAATTAGTAATAACCAGAGACATACATCTGAAATTCCTGATCAAGAATTTTTTTTGTACCAAACTCTTTGGTGAGAATTTTTATCAATCAATGACATTTTCAAGTGAATTAGATCAGGAATCCCAGATAAATGTAAACAAAGAAAATGGCGTAAACATCTTACCAGTGTTTAAAGTTAGTCATCATCAACTCTTTGCTTTTTGCTTGTATTTGAAGGTGTCTGCGGTGGAGAGTTATTTGTATCCCGACGCTTGCCAGAATGTCTGGCACAGTTAGTACCAGACTGACGGTTGGAGTGTGAGTGGGAAGATTCCCGTGTCGGAGAGAATTGTTTTAGCATCTCAACATCATTGAAAATCACCTGAGCACCTCCACCACAAGTAGGAACCACGTCTCCCTTATACAACTTAGTTTCTAACTCCCCATCAGTGTCCTGTTCTTGAGAAATCAGACAGTATTTCGATGTCCTAGAGTTGGCTATATCTTTAACGCTTGTTAGCTTACTGATGACCTTACTGTTGACGATGTTCGGCTTCATTACTGTACCCATGGGGACTATTTTGTTGGGGGCATGTTCGACCCAGCCTCGGCCGTCGGCGGAGATAGAGCGACGGTGTCTAGGATTGGCAATGGCTATGCCACGCCGGGATGACGATGGCGTGTCTCTCTGTGTAAGCGTCTCTCTTTGGTTGTGATTTGTCTGTGGTACAGAGCTGAATGGGGTTAGCAGATGGGGTGGTAAAGCTCTGGGTGTTGATCCTGGAGTGAAATTTCCATCTCTGTTGCTTGTCTGTGCACCCATTTCTCCTGTAAGCTTGTTGAAATCATCATTGTCTCCCCGGTTAAGAGCTTCAGCTATTATTCTTAGTCTGTTCTCTTTTTCTTCGATAGCGTTCCTCAGTCGTTCCTTCTCGCAATTTATTTCTTTTGCTTTCTCATGTTCAGCTGCAATCTTGTGGTTGTATTTCCTTTCTAGAATCTTCTTTTGCTTTTCTTTGTCGAATTTGTTTTGGCTAAGCATCATCTCTTTCTCTTGCAAGTCTCTTTTCAATGAAGATGTATACTCTGTCAATTCGTTTAGTTTCCTCTGATGTGTGAGTGATGCGTTTTCAGTAGCGGTCAGGCGTTCTTCTAGAGCTCTCACCCTGCGTTCCGATGCTGCCAACTGGCCACGCAAAGAAGCATTCTCGCTCCTGATTTCCAAGGAGTCCTTTTCAAGGTCCAATAGAGCAGACCTCAACCTTTCGTCTTTGATAGCTTTGCTGCGTTTCAAAGTTTCGCGTCGGCTGATCCTCATCTCCAAATGAGCCATAAGTTCTTTGATAATGTGTGCTGCTTGAGAACTGTTCAGTTCTAGACTTGGGAAGTCAGGTCCAAGACTGTAGACAAGACCCAGGTCCATCTCTAAGTCTTTAGCTTCCGGCCTGGCCATGTTGTCTCGGGCTGTTGTGAATAGTCTGTTAGCCTTACGACGGCCTGATGTCAAGCCAATATTAGCAGCTATGTCAATAACCTGTGGTTTGGCCACTTCAACCTCAGCAGCCATCTCCGCAAACCTCATCACTTGGAGAGTCTCATCATAATCTTCAGCTCTTGGGTTAACGCACACAACCATACGTACTTGGCCTTCTCCTTCAAAGAAATTCTTGAATAAATGAGTTATCTTTGATTCTCTGTACGGCACCATGTTGTTAGCCCCGCTGATCTGATTTTCTCGTAATGCTTCCAGACAAGTTCGGAGTGTCATCAAAGACTTGTTGATGTTACCAGCTTCTCGTAGACGTTGACCAGTGTTCTTAGTTCTGTTTGTGCGTTCACTGCCAGCTAGGTCGACTAAGCTAAGCTGACTTATGTTAAGAAACTTTTTATTTTGGATCACAGCTTCTCCCATCTCATCTACCGGTGCTTGCACCAACCTAATTGTGAACACTGAGTGGCTTCTACTTGATTCTGCGTTTAATGAAGTATGTGCCATTCGTTTTCGTTTCAAACCCAAGTAAAATGCTTCAAAAGCTTCCTCAGCAGACTTAATTTCTACTTCAGTTACTCCGTGAACATACATGTTATGTGCTGCATCTTCACGGATGATCTTTACAGGCAGGTTTCTACTTATTGGAGGCCCATCTTCAAGTAAATCAAACACACTGTTGTTATAAATTTCTACATAAGTTACGAAGACAGCATATTGATTATCTTCGTTAATACCCTCAATTTTAGTTACATCTGATGATGACATAGCTAAATCTGGATTTGAATGGTTCTTCTTTCCAGTTTTAAATTTGTGGAGCTCCTGCTGCCGCTCCAACATAGCTTCCGCCTCAGTTTGAATATCGAACATGTTCATTTTGTCTGGTTTAAAGATGTACTTGTGTGCTTGGAAGTCATTTATAGTTTTGAAGATAATATTCAAACATCTTGGTAGAATGCCGCAATTTTGCGGTTCACCGGTCATTGTGAATGTTTTACCACTGCCTGTGACACCATAAGTAAATAATAAGCCATTTTTACCTTTGATTAGGCCTTCTACGATCGGTAACGCAACTTTGTCGAAGACCTCTTGTTGATTCGTTTCTGGCGGGAATACCTCTTTGAAAGTATACTTCATAGTCTTCGCATTCTCGTTTCTGTAGCTTAAAGCTGTCGCAGGAGGCGACAGGAGGACCATAGTAGGTGAAATTATCTTCATACATGGTGAATCAGAGTCTCTTTGCATGGGTCGTAGTCGGCAATATACTTGTACCGGATCTCTCTCCCCCATTAGGTTTTGTTTACTCCGAGCAGGCGTTCGCATGTCGTTTAATCTTTGTTTCGATTTAGCGGACTTCATGTTGAACGTATTTTTATATCACATACACTATCACAAATAATATTTTTCAACGGATTGATGAAATCAAAGCAACGGTCGTTCGGATCGTTCATGAATTATCAATATGTTACCAACATTTCAATTATTGAATTGCGAGGTTTGTGATCTCTTTCTAGCACGTGAGGGTTGAATGTCGTTGTCTCGTGTAACGGCTGACAGTTGGTATCTGGCGTATTTGGTCGGATAATACTCGGCCGTTTAAAGTTGGTTTGACGTAACAGGAATGTTGCTATAATTCAAAATGAAATGTCCGTAAAAATAATACAAAAAGATCAAAACCTTGGTATTATTTTTATATTGTGATAGAATAAAAATAAACATTTTCCATAAAACTTTAATGTCAAATTATAACGTCTTTACACAATTTATATGATATAAAAGCGCGTCGTGAGATTTACCTGTGTAGATAAATAAGTAAATTAAATAATTTGAAACTACAGAACGCCATCCTTTTCACATTGTTACTATTAAACCAACCCTGCCACTATTGTGATAGTTCGGTAACACGTTGTAACCCACTGTAACTAATTGTTTCTATTATTTAAAAAAAAAAGTAAATTACGAGTTCCTTCTTAAATCTCTCGACAAGCTTTTATATCATTTAAATTGTGTAAAAAAGTTTTATGGAAAATGTTTATTTTATTCTTTTTCGTACATACATTTAAATAAAAGCTTATTTTTTTTAAGTTTTTTACTTTTAATTTATTTTTTACTTTTTAGCTCATCCAATCATTATTCCGAGGTCGTTTGCCGGTTAATTTCGAACAGTCTAGTTCTTCTTTATGTAGACCTAATGATGTTACCCTACTGAAGGCCACATATGCTTGACCAGCAGCGAAGAGCTTTGGGCCTAAGTATACAACGGAATGGTCGACGGTACTACCCTGCATTTTGTGTGCTGTGCAAGCCCAACATAAAATTTGACATTAATATAAAAAAAAATCTAGGACCGAAAAAACTATACAAACTGTGTGTGTAACTGTAAAAACTATAGTATATTGTAGGAGTGCATTAAAAATAACTAGTCCGCCATCTCTGGTATTCCGCTATATTGTGTCACTTATCATACTATATAAAAAAAATTCCCAATTTGGTTTTGAAAAGTAAAAAAAATATGTATAAACATCCGAATGAGAACCTCCTCCTTTTTTTGAAGTCGGTTAAAAATATTCCCATAAAGTTTTTAAAGAATGACCAGAGTTGTTTTCATCACGAAATCGATTACCCTAGTTACGGGAAATCTTCACTTAGGTTGCCACACTAAAAGCTTACAAGGCTGCCAACTTACGAAATATTACGTATTATTACTCAGTTCCACGAAACCACTTTGCAAAGCAATTGTTAAGTTTTTAAATTAAAATATTGGTTTAATGGTCTTAGTAAAATATGGTGAATATTATTGTGTCATTTAAATAAATTATATAACTTTATCAACATTAATTAATTTCATTTTCTTGCAGGAAACATTTTCTAACTCACAGACTAAAAAAACCATAACAAAAAAGTTTCGAATATCTTCAAGCTACTTATCAAATTGAATTAAATAGGTTTCTCTTTACTTTGAAATATAATGCAATATACAGCTCATAAGAATAGCATGGTTTCATAATTTTAAAAATAAATTATTTTAATCTTTCAGGGTGAAAAATACGACGGTCGGCGCGCCGATGTTTGGTCGTGTGGGGTGATCCTATACGCACTGCTGGTCGGTGCGTTACCCTTCGACGACGATAATTTACGTCAATTACTTGAAAAGGTATTTATTCATTTGTATCTATGTGTTTACGCTAAAATCCTGTAAGAAAAGTAGAGCTGTTAAGGAGCTTTTGACGCGTGGTCAAAATCGGTACTAACCCCCCCCTTTTTTTTTTCTTCTGTGGAACGATCCGATGTCGACTGTTCTGCCAGCGTCATGTCAATGTGGTTTGTTTTATGGAGTGTAGAGGTAGTTTGTTTATTTAATACTGTTGGCTATTTCTAGCTATAATAGGATTCAGGGTGACTTCTTCTTTAATTCAATAAAAATGCGGAAATATCAACAGTGATCTATTATTGAACAATGTGTAAGGTGAAGTAGTAAAAATGGTAGTTAAAACTTAAAAACTAAACGTATACATGGAGCATTGGGATTGGTTACAAAAGCAACGAATAAGGCTCTTCATGACGTGATAGGCGGTCATCATTGGTTGATAAAGATGACGTGGTGAAGGGTGCGTTCATAAGCTTGAACAAATACATTTAACCAGCGCCTTCCTGTCAACGTCATTAGATTCTACATAGTTTTATTCAGAATAGTAAAAAAAAAAGTTTTTGTTTAGGTTTTCCCGCCCTTTATTTTACTAGCTTTTGTCCGCATATTCACCCGTGTGTTAACCCGGATCATACATCCAGAATTCCAGACAAACAGAAAAACGGACCAAAATTCTTTGTTACTATTTTAATACCATAAGTACAGACGCCAGCACATCAAGCTACTACAATCTGTCAAATTTCTTTAATAGATTTTCAACTTTATCTCTAAAGTATTAAGGTTCAAGGTTGATTGGGAAAATGTGACAGTTTCGGGTAGCTTGACCTGCTGGCGTCTGTACCTAAGAATAGATGACATAGGTATATCTATATTTTTTATCAAAACAAAACAAACTTGAATAGAAATTTAATCATATTTTATTTAATTTTACCTGGGTGCACGGTAGTGTGCCAGCCAAGTTCGACACAACATTATGTTCTATGTTTATCTATTGAGTATTAAATTTTTGTTTTCAGGTAAAACGTGGCGTGTTCCATGTACCACATTTCGTCCCTCCTGACTGCCAACAGCTTCTGCGAGGGATGATAGAAGTAAACCCTGAGAAACGGATGACGGTAAGAAAAAAAAATCCGTTTATGCAGGGTCAAATTAAATTTGTTAGCGAAACTGCAGACGAAAAATCGGGAATCGATATCTAAACACGATAATATGTACAAAAAAAAATGATAATAGGTACATACCAAAATTATCTTTCTCATCCCCAGTTGGCAGAAATCACCCGGCATCCGTGGGTGACAGCCGGAGGCCGCGGAGAGTTGGAACAAGAGCTGCCAATGATGGAGGTGGTGCAGACCAGGGTGCTGCCGTCTGCTGAGGCTATAGACCCGGATGTGCTGCAGGCTATCTGTAGCCTGGGCTGCTTTAAGCAGAGGGAGAAGCTTATACAGGAGTTATTGAGTCCACAGTGAGTTTTTTTGGTGTTAATTGTTGCTTTGGGGCAGAAGTTTGTAAGTGGGACTTTTAAACGAACTATGTGTGATTTTAAATGGAGACAACATAAGGCAGGATGCCCTCAATCTAGGTGGAGTGGAATTCTTCGCACGATAGCTGGTAGCAGCTGGATGAAAGAAAGAAGAAAATACGTTATTCTTTTTATATAAAAAAAAATTGCTGTTCCATACGTTTTGACCGCGTAGGTATTGCACTTTACTATGAAACAGAAGATTTTTTTTTTATAACCGATGAAAAATTTCTACGCTATGGCATAGTAAAAGCAAACAAGTACGCCAACTCAAGCCCCGAGCGAGCGATAATAGCCTAAACTCGTAGGGCTGTCACTTATACTTTATTCAATCGTCAAAAATGCATAGTCAATCTCTATACAAAACAATGTTCCCCTGTAGGGTAAGCATCAGGGACCTATAGTACAAAGTTTTTTTAAATTATTTTTTCTACACACGGCTACACATCAAGCTATGCAAAACCAGTAGTATTAGCTGACCGTTCATTGTGAGAAAATATCATGCAAAGTGAGGCCAAGACAAACTGGTTTTGTATAGCTTGACGTGTAGCCGTGTGTAAGTACATAGACCAGAGCCGACTACATTTTTTTCATTGCCTACGTCATGTTATCTGTTTAGTTATTTGAAAAATTACGATCGAAATATATGACTAATAAAAACGTGGTTTTACTGAATCATGTATTTATTCAAATAAAATTAAATGATTATGAAGTCTTTGTAGTTAGAGGAGGTAGGTAGGTACACGTACAAATTATTTATTACGAGCAGCAGGGCAGCGGATATTACTCGCCAGTAATACGTTACTGACGAGTAGTGACTTGCAACTATAACGTTACGATGCTAGCCTAGCTGCTTACATTTGTATCAGGTTTAATGACTCTTTTGAATCAATTGTTGTCAATCAATCAAAATGTGTTTTCTGAAATAAAATTATTATTATCTCCTTTATTTCAATGTAATCATATAAATTATATTTTTAAATATTAGAATATAAAAAGTATAAAAACATTTAAAAATATAAAAAATAGTAGCCCACCGGTATCGGGAACAGGGTCCAAGCTACCGGTGGTCAGGGCTCTAGAGAGATGAACCTCCTGACAATGCGAGCCGTGTCAAGAAGTACCGCTTTCTGAATCAAGCCCTTGATCCAGCTGCCCAACGAGAGCCTCTTCAGGTGTTGGTCGAGGCTCTTGGCTATTAAGCCATTGGCTATTATTATATTATTATAATTATCTGGTGTTGCTGAGGAGTTTTCTACTGCTTTCAACCTCAAAAACTAGGAAGCAGCGAGAGCATTTCTGGGGCTCTCAAATTCTAATGATTTCTACCCGAATTTTATTCTTTTTCCACAGCCACAACACTGAGAAAGTGATCTACTTCCTGCTGCTGGAGCGCAAGCGGCGGAGACCGGCGCGTGACGACGAGCCGCGCCCCGCCGCGCCCGCCGCGCCGCCCGACCCGCCGCGCAAGAGGCTCGACACCTGCCGGGTAAGGACATTGGTATGGATCTCTTCACTGATGTTCTGGGGAGGGAAGTGTGGGGCTGTACCGGTGCTTGAACAGTCAAGAGCAAAGAAGTGGCACGTAATGTTTCATGCGCGCCTTTGTAGGAGGACGTGCACGGCGGGCTGATACCAGTTGGGGGTATAGCAAATCTACAGACGCCAGCACATCAAGCTACTACAATCTGTCAAATTTGTTTAATAGATTTTCAGTGCTATCGCTAAAGCATTAAGGTTTAAGGTTGATTGGGAAAATTTGACAGTTTCGGGTAGCTTGTATCTCCCGGGCACCCGACTTATGGTAGTAGAAGGAGCAGTGGGGTTTTAGTCGGGAGGAGTCCGACATACATAACACTAAGTTCTTCCAAAAAAAGGGAGGGGCCTCTGTCTGACTAATCTCCAACTTTTTTTGGTCGCTATATAGTTATAAATGATTAGGTAAATGAAACGACATGCATGTTCGGAGATTGGCCATTGTTCTTTCTGGCCCGGGCAGATACCACACCTCTGTACCTATTTTTTCTGTTCTGTTTTTCAATGTCTGTTTATATATGTGTGTACATAAATGGTTAAATAAATAAATATTTTTACTTATTTATTTATTTGTGTATACTTGTAGCGATATCTACAACATGTGAACTACGCGTCATACTGACGTCACGCAAAATCCTGCATCTCGCAAGCAGAGTTTACCGCGCAACTAGCATATAATACAACGGCCCGACATGAATCATTTGGCAGTTGCCCGTCAGACACAACACTCGTCTGGTGCACAGAACATAATATATACCCTAAAGGGAAGAATAACGACTCCGTACAAATTTTATGAGGAAATTTTTCCTTACCAACCAGCGCCATCTATATTCCGCCCACGAAAACTAGAGAGTAGACGCTAGGGCGGGAATTTCAAACTACAGTGTATTTTATGGATACTTTGTATTGCATTTTATGCACAAGTACAGTGCGTTTCTCGATATTTTCCTACAAGATGGCCAATTTTTGCTCAGCAATAACCGACATTTAAACAGAATCATTATCGAGAAACAGTGTACTTGCGCATAAAATGCTAAAATTTATCTTTATAGAACAACAATCTAATAAAACCAAGATTAGTACTTGACTTGTTTATTTAGCATGTTAATAATTACAATTTACTTAACAGATCCATTATTATATTATGACTGATTAAATAAGCTTAATATTAATTTCCAGAAATATGGTACCAAAGGTGTTCACAAATCACAAGTATGTTTATGTAATGAATTTTAAAATACATAAATTTAATCAGTTTAGGTATTGCAGTCATCTTCGACGAAAATAACAAGTATGGACGGGCCTATTACATACAATTTGAATATTAAAACCTAGGCAAGCAAAAAACAATAACGCTTCCTAATCATTTCTTTATTTATTTCATTAAACAGAAATAATTTAATAAACAATATGATAGAATAATTTAAACCATGTGGTTTAAATTATTCTATAACATTATTATTTTAATAGAATAATTTAATCCATGTGGTTTTATATTATCCTATCATATTATTTATTATGAAGGTATTATTAAAGAAATGATTAGGAAGAGTTATTATATTTTGGTTGAAGGCAGACCTCAAATTTATGTTTCATACACAATATGGATGATGGCGCCATCGTCCTTAAATAAAACAAGGTGTTTGTGTTCAAATTTTGGATGAACCGGCAACAGGTTCAAATACGGCAGGTTGATCTGGCAGATTAGAAATTGATGTATCCTGAAAATAAAAAGTTGATTTAAAATAAGTCATTGATGAAGTAAGCGACCTATAAGAGAATTGGTGTGATTAAATTAAGCTTGATGATATAATTATGAATATGTCAAAAAAAAGATAATTATACTCATACTAGGTATAGGTAAATAAAATAGGTGTACTAGGTATAAGTACACCTATTTCTTTTAGATAAAAATGCTAGCCTATGTCCTTCCTCAAGTAAACTCTACCTAAATATTTTTACGTGCCTATCAATTTGGAGCGGTGTTTCTGTGCCTTAAACACAACACACTTGAACAGTTAGACTAGTATCATTGATACTAGCTCTGTCAGACACGAGGCCAGGTGAGACAGCGTGCTGTTTGGCCATGACCCCAGCGAGTTCGAGCTTGCGACTAGTTTACTCTTAAATACACTTTTCAAGTGTTAATTGTACTAACCTTATGGCATTGAACACCAGGTATAGCTGTTGTGAACAACTTCTTCTCATTAAAGCATGTGCTTTTAAAATGTTTGCTGCATAGCATCTTATGTTTATTATGGAGTCCATCCTGGAATTTTGGTGAAGACCAGGCTTCGTTTGGGAAGCAATACTTTGCTCATGATTCACAACTGGAAATTAAAAAATATCAAAATTACACACCATTATAATCATATTCCAAACCTTCTGTCCGCGGCTTCACCCGTGAGGATGTCGATAAAAACTATCCTGTCTTTCCACAGGATGCAATCTATCTCTCTGCCAAATTTTATCGAAATCTGTTCAGTGCTTAGGCGTGAAAAGGTAACATACAGACAGACAGACAGTTACTTTCGAATTTATAATATTAGTATGGATTAAGCTATATCTAAATAAAAATCTAAACTTTCTGTATTCGCTTTGATTGAAAGAGATGTAAAATAAAATACGGGAATGGTGTAAGCAAGAAAACTTTTCATACATAAGTACCTAATGATTTTTGGGAACGAAAGTTAGGACTTTAGCAAAGGGTTTCAAATACATTAAGTATGTATACATGTTACGTTATTTTGTGGTAGTTAGAAGCTGGATTAAAAAAATATTGTGGTATTAAATGTCGTCTAAAACGAAGCATGGAAAGTACATAGGTAGGTACATACCGCAGAGCATTTTTAGAGCCAGGCTTTGGAAACCGATGCAAAGTGATGCTGGGATCTTTAGAAGGTGAAGATCCACATATGCAGCAGATTCTTGTGTTTTATTTTTGCGAACTCATCGCAAAATTAAACACAAAATCAAACAAGTCACTGTCTCAACACCGAGTCTATAACTCACAAATACACACTTAATTTCACCAAAACAGCAACGGAGGCTAGCAAGCTCGACCCAACGTTATCAATGTATGAAGAATTAAATGGAACTAGTTTATTTAATACAAATAAACATTAGTACAAGATAAAATGGTGCGCAAGCGGCGGCAGACATTTTTCTTGTGACGTCAATAATGTCATAATCAATATGACGTGTGGACGTTAGTGTTGCCACACATTATCCCCCATATAATTTTTTTTATTACGTAATATTCAATTATATATCTAATATTTCTCAATAAAATATATTTGTTTGGCATCAGAATAATAGCTAAAGGTATTTTCAAGGGTACTTTACTTTAAAAATCAATTAATAAGCTCCTTATTATGAAATATACGAGATTGTATTTTTAGTGGCCACATTACATATTCATCTCTTTTACTCTGATGTCGTTGTCTCTCTCTTGTTTTCAAGCCCACCTACATACAGTTCGTAGAACAAAGTTGACAGACCCTGGTCTGGTGGGAGGATCCTCCCTTTTCTATAGCGTATGAGTGAACTTTACACCCTGTTCCTCATACCTCTTTAAACCTACTGTTGACATGACAATATACAACGTGTTTTTTTTTAAATCCCATAACTCTAGGGGGTCATTGTACTCATCATTGTGAACAACTTTTACTATGGGACCAAACCTGAAAGCGCGAAAAAAAAATCAGCTGTTCCCTACATTTATGTTCGTATAACTCGTGAAAATGTAGGGAACACCAGATTTTTGTTTCGCGATTAATAGATTTTCAATTTTATCGCTAAATCACTAAGGTTCAAGGTTGATTGGGGAAAATTTGTCAGTTTCGGGTACTTTGACCTGCTGGTGTCCTGCTACTTAAAATAATTTAGCAATGAAATTGTTCGCTTTCTTTTTTAATCACTTTGTTTTTCTGAAAAAACGCATTGTAAAATTGATATTTTTTAAAGGACCTGTACCATAACGTACATACTTAAGTCTCAATCTGAATCGTTTTCAAGGATATTGCTAATCCATTGCTTTATATATTCGAAAAAAATGTCTGCTCAACAACGTAATAATCGATGTTGTTGAACTCGACGTCAAATATTCAAAATGAAAGCCGTTGCTACTATTGCCGCTGTATTGTTATTGCAAAATCCTACTTCCTAATAATAAAAGTGAATGTTTGAATGGATGGATGTTTATTACTCTTTCACGCATTTCGTTGCAATTTGGCACACAGATGGTTTATAACCAGAATTAACATAAAGGATAATATTTATCCCGATATTCCTACGGGATCGAAACTTATGCGGGTGAAACCGCGGGGTGCAGGTAGTAAATAATATTTTTATCGTCGTAAAGATGATTTTTGTACTTATTTCATATTTCAGGTAAACGGACAGTCGGCACACTTTGGACAAATCAGCGAAGGCTCACCCATAACGCCTCGAAGATCACAGTATAGGTACGAACTACAAATTCATTCCTTCAAGTTAATCGTTATGAGGGTAAGCAGTCATCTAGGCTTAGACACAGAGAAAGACTGCCCACCCACGTCAGACTTAATTGGGCCGATTTTTCCTCCAATTCTTATGACCGATTTTGTGACCAACTCAACGTACACGTCCGTCACTTTGTCTGTGGCACAACGTCCTTCCCTAGCCAGCGCATGCGGTCGACTGTCGGTGAGTAGTGTGCGGTAACGCAAACATTTCCGAACGTTCCATTTTTCACCGATAATCGGATTGGTCGGGATGCACCGATTTTATTTCGGGCCGACTTTTTGTAAGACGTGTGCGTTGCATCAGTTGCTACTGCCATCAGTACGTTCTATTTTTCTCCCACAAAAATCGGCCACCGATTATCGGAGGTGGGCGGGCAGCTTTACTGATTATTGACATTATAATTTGGGTGCACGGTAGTGTACCGCTAAGTTCTCAATAAGATTTTTGTTTATGTTTCTTTGTATGCGAACAAGTCGGTATAAATTAAGGGGGATACGCTGGTTTTTTTTTTTTGTAATTTGCATGTCAGTATCAGCCGGTCGATTCTGTAAAAATCTCACCGTGAAAACTCAAGTGAAGTGAACTTGATGTGAGTTGTCAGTAGTGTCAATCCCTAGCATTATTTGGAATGACAGCTCACTCCACGCTCACTTCACCTAAGTTTTCACGGTGAGATGGTTACAGAATCGCACTGCAGGTTGTATTTCATGAAACACTCATTCAATAGGATTTTAGGAACTTGGGGGTTATATTGATGATTATAATTCTGTATAGTCATATTTGTTACGCCTGTGAATCATATTTCAATCAACATGACACTGACTGCAAATTGCAAAAAATGTTTGAAAAATTGAATTGTATCGTATCGTTTGAATTTCGCAGGCGACCTTGATGCTTTCCCCTTAATAGGTAACACTGTAATGTGTAAACTACTCTAGAAACTTGGTAAACACGATAAAAACCTTTCTTTGTCATGAATACACTTTATGACAAAGACATATTTTAGATCTGACAACAATAAATATGCGGAATGTGGAAATGAATCGAATGTAACGTGGTCGCCGATTCGATTCTCACTCCTAACTTTCATTAAACGCAGAAATTGGTAAGCAGAGCCAAAACAATAATAGGGAATATGCATGTGACACAAATAAAAAAAAAAAATCTTTATTTCGGATATAGGTAAGTAGCATCCATATGCGTTAGTGAACAAAAATATAACTTATACCTATGTTAGTAAACATAAATATTATCTATTTGGAGACAAGGCTGTTGTTCGAAATACATCTTCGAACAACATCGCTTAATAAAGGAGACTCGTACCTCTCTATGGTCTTCAGGATGGAGTTGGAGCTGTCTCTCACTCGCAAAGCAAAGAGACAGATTTCTGTCTGACGATGACGTGGAAGCCATCGACGTGTGCTTTTGCAAACATACCTGATGCACTGTAGAAACGGGGCAGCCCCATCAACATACTGAACCCGTTTTATCATAGCATAGATTGTATAGTTTTTTACATTTCTATGGTTATTATATTGGACCCGTAGGGAGCTGATAGCCCGCTGAGTATGTAATAACGGTCAATTTTTTTTATATACTTCAAAATTATGCCTCCTTCAATATTTCTGAAGAAATATTTTTTTTAAAGTGCAATGAAACTGAGGGAATTTCAAATATTTGAAAAGCGACGCCATTTCTCAGTGCGCATGTGACGTGAAAGTTCTTGGCAACAATGAAAATGTCAATGTGTTTTATAGGAATGGTTGCGATTTGGTTTGTTGTCAATGTCATATACTATGACGTCACTCCAAGCGTGCCAAAATGGAGGGCTCTTAAAGTGCTCGTGCCGGTTGGCTATTTTTAACATTTTTTTAAAAGTACTTTCAATTGCTTGTTTCGGTGTTGAATAGTAAAAAAAAACTGTATTATATGGCGATGTAAATAAACTATCGAATAAAAATATTTTAAAAATACATGCATATTCCCTACGCCAGCGTTGCATAGATGCAGCGATAAAGAAAATTGTCAATCGCCTGAATCCTTACCTCATCTCCAAGAACTACAGTCCTTTTACGGTCATTTAACCTTGATTTCGCACCACAGTGACCTTTATTTTCATTGTTATAAGGTTGCTGTCAGAGATAAAATAAAGGTGACGGGACTGTCCCATCCATACCGTATGGCAGGGATATCGAAGCGCAAACGGAAACCAACACATGATTCTAGATGCTTAGCGCAGAAAGTTTTCGTCGGTTATAAAAAAATATATTGACAGCTGTTTCACAGTGGAAAAGTTGTTTCGCGGTCAAAATGTACGGAACAGCTTTTTTTTTAATAATCGTCGAAAATTGTCAACGCTTGGGGCTTCAGAATCATGCATTGAATCCATGATAGCAGAAGGCCAATTCTCGTAATATAAAACGTGCAAAATCTAGTCGCAGTGTCATCTTGTCGACAAACAAATGTCAAAAACTTGTCAAAATGTAATGTTTTTAATATAGCTGTTTTGTTTTTTTAATATAGGTACATATGACACTCAGAGATAATGCAGCTTCTAGCTTCCTATTAGTGAATGAATTTTCGGAATCAGAGGGGCAATTCTCGTAATTTTAAGACCGTTCACAGTCTGATCTCAGTCTCAATCTGTCAAAAAATACTTCTAATTTCCCTACATTTTGACAAGTTTTTGACATTTGTTTGTAGCTGAGATGAGACTGCGAAATTACGAGAATTGGCCTTCAGACTGTGAACGTTCTTAAAATTACGAGAATTGCCCCTCTGGTTACGCGTCGATGTCCCTGCCACCATGTATACCTGCTCTTCTTCCGTTTCTGGCATTACCCTACTTTGCGTACAAGTGTTAGAGTAGAGTCACGAGCAAAAGTATGTATACCCTCGGCTTTATTCAAAAGCGATTTACTCCTTTATTTTTTAATAAAATTGTATGTTGTTACGCACATAGCATTTTCGAACCCATATAGGTTTATTTAATGTGTCGTATTTCAACGTTGCATTCGTTATTTCACGAAAAAATCGCAATCAAAAGTTGCCAAGTGTTGACATATTGGTGCTCGTGACTGTACACCATCAACGTATACCCTGTCCGTTCGGTAAACCGTTTTTTGACAGATGGAACTAGTGATTGCAGCAACACACAATACATTGATTAATACACGTACGGTATTATAATGTCTATAAGAAGCCATAAATAAGATAATTCAATAAGATAACGCAGTTTATATGTTTATTTTAAAGTTAAATTTTACGCAATCTGGAATATGTACGTTCTAAGACAGTTGTTAAAAAACGGTTAACCTTATGCACAGGGTATGGTAAAGATCATTTGGGTCCAGTTATGCCAAAGCGAGCCGCATCTGTGATCATTCGAATACCCTTGTCAATCTGAGTTTCTGTTTGCACCAACTTTAATGCTTTTTCTCACAGGCGCGTTATTATCGGTCGATAATATCGGATGCGTTATTGCGATATCTGTTTTCAGTACTTACATTTTGTAATAAGATGGCCACGAAGTTAAACACTGCTGCGATAATAGCGACGTGTAGCGGTATCTACAAACGGCCGTCATATTGACGTTACGCAATACCTGCATCATGCAAGCAGAGTTTACTGCGCAATAATGTATAGGTACACCGTTAAATTTTGATCGTTTTACCTAATCCTTAAAAGGGGCCATTGTGCTCATCATTATGAACAACTTTTACTACGGGACCAACCCTGAAATCGTGAAAAAAAAGTCAGTTGATCCATACATTATGTCGAGCTACGCGAACATAAATCTATGGATCAACAGATTTAAAAAAAAATTAACGGTGTATACAACAGCCTGACCATGATTCATTGGGCACTTGCCCGCCAGGCACAACACCCGTCTGTCTGGTCGGAGGATCCTCCCTTTTCTATGAAGGATGAGTGAACTTTACACCCTGTTCCTCATACCTGTATCTAGCAATGGAAGTAGGACGCTTGCGTTCCCCTGTCCCGCGATCTTGCGATAGGTGTTCTTAGAACATTTTGTGTTAGGACGCATAAGATCTTACACACACCTGCGTAGTAACATGTAGTGTGGGTGTGTAGTGTGTTGGTTACACGCACAAGGTAGAAATATCGGACGATAAAAACGCAGCTCTGTGGCAGGAATCGGGACACATTATCGCAATAACGCATCCGATATTATCGACCGATAAAACGCACCTATGGAGGGGAGCCTGTACTGTATCTGTACTACTGAATAAATAAATAGTTAGGGACTGTTCACTTAATACATAAAACAATTTTGATTACTGTTCGCCCCCCCCGCCCCATCCGCTGTTTACGTAATAAAAATAAGACTTGTTTATAACTCTTCCGCCCCCTTTCAATCTTACGCAAGTTCAGTATCTACCAAAATTGCAAAGAAAAAGTAGTAAAAAAATAAAAAACTTATAAATCATTATTGCTTACTTTTGTGATCTTACGTAAGAACAATCTAGGCCCTTCCCACCTCCACGTAAGAAATAATTAGACTTGTTTGGAACCCCTTCCCCCCCCCCCCAAATCGTCTTACGTAATAAATTAACAACGCCTTACTTCAGGAACGGGTTGGTTCGTTTTGTCGTAATTAAGGCCAGTATCATCATCATGCCAGTTGTTGGCATCTACAGTAGATGCTAGGTAGTGGTGTGTGTAATATCTGAGGTTTGAGCACAGGTTTGGTCGCAGCAGGTCTGCCTCGGGGCGTCGCGGTGAGGGCCGGAGCTCCCCGCAACTACCCGCCAGCCCTCCAAGTGAGTATTTTTTGTTTATAAGCCATTAAAGTCCCACTGCTGCGCAAAGGCCTCCATAGTCTCCTTCCACCTCCCTCTGTTCAGAGCCGCCAAGGACCAATCTTTATTAATTAGTCTAGCTCATCCCGCCATTATGCATTATACAGGGTGGCAGGGACATCGACGCGCAAACTGTAACCATGGATTCAGCACATGGGCTGTTTAGACCCCATAGCGTCGAAATTTTTCTTCGGTTATTTAAAAAAAAAATTGCTGTTCCATACATTTTGACCGCGTAGTAGGTATTGCACTTTTCTATGAAACAAGATTTGATTTTTTGTGATAAACCGACGAAAAATTTCGACGAAAAAAAACCATGTGTCCTAGTCCTAACAGGGTTCATAATTTGTACAGACGCCAGCAGGTAAAGCTACCTGTAACTGTAAAACTTTCCCAATCAGCCTTGAACCTTCATGCTTCAGGGATAAAGTTGAAAATCTATTAAAGAAATTTGACAGATTGTAGTAGCTTGATGTGCTGGCGTTTGTTTGTACCAAGTTATAAGTCCTTTTATCTTTTATAAATATAAAACGCAATTAATTAATATGGATAAACAATCTAAACTTTTTATCTTTTATTCAGCTGGTCACACTCCACATCGGGTGTCGTCTCTAGGAGGTACACCCGCAACTCCTGGATCACCGTTGGGTATTTATTTAATTTCTATTTATCCTAAATCAAAATCTAGTCGCAATCTCATCTCGGCGACAATCAATGTCAAAAACGTGTCGAAAATGTAGAGAAATTAGAGGAATTTTTGACAGACTGGCATTAGACTGTGCGTTCTTAAAATTATGAGAATTGCCCCTTATTTATTTCATATAAGTAAATGAGAATTATTCACACGTGGAAGCAATAAATATTTTGAGTATTATGCAAAAATAAGTCCTAACCAACAAAAACATATTGCATGCATGATATTTTCACGGAGCTTTGTAAAGCCGTACAAAGATCTTTTGGCGCGTGGCCAAAATCGGAACTAACATCACCGTCTTGTTTTTCAATATATTTCACTAAGCATTTCAAAAATGCTTACGAACAGCGCCCCCATCAGCGTCCTTCGAGCGCTAAAAATCCTTGTATTGCCGACCGCGCAATTTAGTTCTAAAGGAGATGTTTCAAAACGGGCCCAGTATATGTACAGTACCTCGAAAAATCGAGAAAAATCCCTGGAATTCGGGAAAAATACAGATAAATTGCATAAATGCATATTTTTCTTGTAATCATTTGATATTTATCAATTATTTTTATAGACTTTCAATATGGCGTCTCGCCAATTTAGGTACTCTGTGGTTAAAAAACATTGACAGTATACCATAGATCGTGAACCGTCTACTGTCACTTCAGTCGCTTTCGTTGTCGATCGTGTTTTGATGTTCGGTTTGTTTGAATTTCTCGAGTTATTATTAACAACTTCGCTTTCGTTTTTTGGATTTCGTACCGTTTCTTTCCCATCTGTTGACCTGGCTTTCGTTTTTGGACTGTTACTCTTCACATCTGTTGACCCGGCTTATCTTGTAAGGACTTCGACTTTCTCGTGTGGTTTAGACAGTGTTGTTACGATTCAACATCAACGTAATCATCGTCAGGTAAACAATTTACTTTTCAATTACTACCGTACCTAAAACATAATTTCCTAGTGCCAAGATCTATTTGCACTATAATTGCATTCCTACAATATGCAGTCCTAGTTCAAAGAAATAGTAAATAGCGAGCTCGGTTTCAGATTAGCGTATTTTTTCGGTAGGACTGCACTTATGGACGCGATCGTAGGTACATTGGTAACTGGCTAATATTATTATGCTCACAATAATTTATTATTTGTTTTAGATGAGTTACACTATGGTGCCCTGTACTATATGTTCTTCTTTAGTAGATGAAAATGACCAATATTATGTAATTAGTAATATGGGTCCTGATATTATTTCCATAATTGAAAACAACCTTGGCCATGAGGTGAGTTCTTCAACTGTTTAGAATTATGGTTTCATACATGGAGTCGAATATGAAATAATTACAGAATTATTATTCCTTTTTTAGGTGGATGAAAATGGTAATGTGTGTGGAAATTGTTTTGCAAACATTATGGAAACCATGTCTGCTCCTGCTCCGGATACTATGACTAATCGCATGGTGATGTCATCTCCTGTTACAGAAGAGCATGTGCTTCAGGATGCTAATAATATAATTTCTTGTGTATGGTGTCAAAGCTCTTTACATATGAGGCGTGCTCACGCCCTCCCAGAGGGCCCTGAGAGACATCTTATCTCTGAGAGAATTTCACCTCGAATTGTAAGTATTCGGTTATCTACATTGACTTGATGAGCATGACCCCGGGGTCCACAGCTCATTTACGGGTTCATTAATTCATTATTCTTTTTCATTTAATAATTATTGCAGTCATTAATTAATCCTGTAATGTTTATAGATACTAGATGGTAGCCTTGTATGCTATAGATGTTGGGTACGGGCCAGAAACATTCTGCAGCAACAAGAAGTTGAAGCACTTCCTGAAGAAAGTGCTTCCTCACCAATTATTTTGAATAGTTGTGTATGGTGCCTTTGCTCTCTTAACCAAAGACGAAGACACTCAATACCAGAAGGACCCGAGCGGAATGAAATTATCACAAGAATTTTTCCCAGAGAGGTAGCACTTCGTTTTTTTTAAACTATTTGTTATACATAGAATTAATGATTAATTGATTATGGATAATGGTAATGTAAAAATATTCTTTTTATTTTGTCAGATTCCATCAGGTGGACTTGTTTGTTATGCGTGTTGGGTCTCTGCACGTAGAAATGTGCAAAGAGCTGCAAACATTGTTGAGACACATCAAGACCCAGTTTCTGCCCACCATCATCGCAATGTTGTTTGTGCATCATGTGACATGTCATTGTTCCGAAGGCAAACACATTCTTTGCCCAGTGGGCCTGAAAGAGAGGAAGTGGCAGCGAGAATTTATCCCCGTGAAGTAATTATGTTTTTTTTTTACATTTATGTAGATACCTATTGCTGTCACTCCTTAGTGACAGATATTGTAGTGTAGTAGTAGTGTGGTTAAACAATTATAGATTTTTCCATCTTTATTTACATTACATAGTCTTATATATTGATAACCTTTGTTTTAGTTATCTGGAAATGCCCTTCTTTGCACAACCTGCTGGACACAAACATTAGAAAATGTGCAAATTCATCAGGAAAATGTGCAGGTTCAGCAGGAAAATGTGCAGGTTCAGCAAGGAAGTGTGCAGGTTCAGCAACCAGTAACAATGGAACTTGATCAGTTCACCCACACAACCAGCTCCAGCCGTCATTGTTTTGTGCCTCTCTGTACAAATTCTGAAAGGTTGTGTGTGCCAGATTACCTTCGTAAACGTATTCTGTCTTCTCAAAAAGTATTTGTCACAGAAAATGCAAGAATTTGTACAGAACATAAATCACTATATAATTGGGAGTTTCTAGATCAGCATGAGTTTTCCAATACTTTTACCAAAAACGAGATGGAGTCAATGCTGATTCTTAGTGTCCAGGAGATTAATCACTATTTTAATTTCGAAAATATTAATTCTATCGATGACAATATTTTTGTATTCTGGACTGGTTTAACAAAAGAAAAATATTTTAATATTTATAATATAATAAGTCCAGTATTGACATGCAAGACTCCACAAACTGCGTTGGGGGTTTATTTAATAAAAGCACGAACTGGAGACTCACATGAAAGAATCTCCTCTCTGTTATGTTTGAGTAAATCCTCAATCACACGCATGCTCAATGCAGCCAGAGAGGCACTGTTAAGTTTATTTGTGCCTCTACACTTGGGCATAAACCACATAACAAGAGAAGAATTAATTAATAGAAATCTTACAATACCAGAGGGTTTATTCGGGAACAGAGAGGAGAGAGTACCAATTGTTATTTGTGATGGTACATATATATATCTACAAAAATCTTCTAATTACTTATTTCAAAAAAAAACGTACAGTTTGCACAAATACCGCAATTTAGTAAAACCATTTTTGCTTGTGGCCACTGATGGACATATAATTGATACATTTGGGCCTTACCCAGCAACTGAGTCTGATTCAGACATCATGAAGGCCTTGTTTCAAAATGAAAATGGCGATTTAAGAAGATTTTTCAGGGAAAATGATGTTTTCATTTTGGACCGAGGCTTTCGTGATGCTGTTCCATTTTTAGAGTCCTTGGGATACAAAATCCACAAACCCGAGTCTTTAGAACAAGGAGAGACTCAGTTGCCAACTATCAAGGCCAACAAGTCAAGGTGCGTTACTTTGTGCAGATGGGTGGTAGAGGTAGTTAATGGCCGGTTCAAAAGGGATTTTAAATTATTCCGGCAAGATTATTTTAATCTGGCTGCCACCCATCTGATGGATGATATTCGGATTTGTGCAAGCATTATTAATGCCTTCCATCCAGACATTGTGAACAGGCCGGATGCTGAAATAATTTTAAATCGTGCAATACAAAAAAGAGACATGCCCAATACTTTGGCACCACTAATTATAAGCAATAGGATAAACCGATTCCGAGCCCAGTTTACCAGTATCAATGCTCAGCTTCCAGAGTTGGATAGTTTTCCTGAAATGACCATGGCAAATCTAATAATATTTGGATTAGGCATATATCAAATTAAACAAGCCAGAAGTTACTACGGCGAACATGTGAGGCAACGTGGGTCATTTCAGGTAGAAGTATCTGAACATTTGGAAGTAGTATCACAAGCAACCTCATCCCAACAGGACCCTGTATTAATTAGGGGTCGAATAAAGTCTCGCCATCATTCGGGAAGAACTTATTATACATACATACTGATGGCGAGACAAGGAATAAGTTGGGATGAAAAAATAATAAGTACTTATTGCAACTGTATCTGCGGACAGCGAACAGTAGGTTGCTGTGCGCATATAATGACCATTGTTTGGTTTTTGGGTTGGGCTCGGCATCAGGCCACTATTGCCGCACCGGCTTCATTTCTGGATGACATCTTGGTTAGAGAAGACATAGAAAATGAATAAATTGTAATCAATTAATTGTGCAAACAACTATATATTTAACATCACACATATAACATCACGACTGTAATGCCCGAAGGGTTGGGCAAACGTGTAGGTACCTAATAGTACTCCCACATTTCGCCAGTTATGTTTAATTAAGTCCCATCCTGACGGAAAACCAAATAACCTCATGAATAAATGAATTATAAAACATAAATTGCTGTTTTATTTGTATCTACATTTGTTTGTTTACTTATGTAAAAACATATCTGTGTATTTGATAGTTGAATCAAAAGATCGCTACATTGTTTTTGTCTGAGTTTAAATATTTTTTTTTATGGCGTCTCGCAGGTCAACCTATGAGGTTTTTGTCTGCTTAACTGGACTATACTTTATGTACAAACTACAACTAGATCTAAAATAATATTACAAAAGACTAAAAGTACGGTAACGTAGTGATTCTTTTTGACAATGTAATATGACAGAAATAAACATGTCAAACGTCAATAATCAATCAACATGACAGCTTACCGCCATGACGGGTTTTTGTTGTGTGTTGCAATTTCAAGTGTACATTCTTGTGCTTTACTACCAAACAAAGCTAATTAATAGTAATTGGATGATTGAAAACAGTTTTAATTGTGTTTCCCCATTTTTTAGTATGGTGTACAAAGACTGGGCCGGGGCTCCATACATTTTGAAACATCTCCTTTCAAATGAGATGGCGCTGTACATTTACGTCACGATTCTGAGTCGCGGTGTCAAGATTCTCCGCCGTTGAACGACCCTCGCGCGGTTTTGTAGCATCATCATACTTACCTGGCATAGGGGATACCGTGATCAAGAAGGCGGTTCCCCCAGGGCGAGGCCTTCCCATTGCACTGCGGTTGGGTTGACCCCTGCGATTATCCCTAATGCGGATAACTCGGATGCGTTATTTTTGATAGTGGGGACTGCGTACGCGCCGTCCCCTCAGAATTCCGTCTCAAAATTCCTTTACTGTTTTAAGAGCAGTGGTGATGAAATAAATTACACAAAGTAAAGCGTCTGCCTGGGTTCGAACCCACGACCTACAACTCGTAAGTCAACCAGTGGGTTCTTCAGGGTTCTTAGCTCTTACAGTGGGTTCGAACGCAGGCAGGCGCTTTGCTTCGTTATTGGCCCTGATTCCCTTGTTCACAAACTAAACAAAATTTAAGTTCTGTGCATCTTTTACTTTCTATTTCATTAAGAAAAGGACAGAAGATAAAATATTAGTTTACTCCTGTCAAATTAAGATACTCCATAGACAGATTAGACGTGATTAAAAACATGGCTGCTAAAAATACGTCAATTTACGTCAGGCGCTGACTAGTTTGACAGGACTAAACTAATATTTATCTTCTGTCCTTTTCTAAATTAAATAGAAAGAAAAAGATGCATTGAACTTAAATTTAGTTTAGTTTGTAAACAAGGGAATCAGCGTCACTGAGTATTATTTTATAAATAAATTTAATTACAGCGTCTCCATCAGTTCGGGAGCATCATCACCAGAGAGCCAACTCCACAGGACCTACAATAAGTCTAAATATAAGTAAGTTACTGTTAGAAAATAATCAAAATATATTTTTTATCTGGGTAAGTATTTATAAATCTTCTGTACATCTCTTTAACTACACTCTGTCCATTAGGTCCACCGTTTTTGACAGCTGTCTTAGAACGTAACTATTTCAGATTACGTAAAAGTTCGTTTTAAAATGCGTAATAAAATAAATATGTAAACTGCCATAACTTATTTAATTATCATATTGATGGCTTCTTACAGACATTATAATACCGTACGTGTATCAATCAATGTATTGTGTGTTGATGCAATCACTAGTTCCATCTGTCAAAAATCGGTTTACCTGTACAATGACCCCTTTTAAGGATTAAAACGATCAAAATTTAACGGTGTATAAATAAAATAAAACAAATAAATAAATAAAATTGAAGTGTAAGTAATATCAAAACAACAGTTTTTTATTAAATGCATAATATGAAAGTATAAACGGTACTTACAACAAAAAAATATTAAAAAAAAAAATTGTCTGTCTGTCTGTTTGTTATAAAGAGGAGGGTTGACAGGACTAAACTAATGTTTATCTTCTGTACTTTTCTTAATGAAATAGTAAAAAAAGATGCACTGAACAGTTTAGTTTGTGAACAAGCGAATCGGCGCCAGTATCTCGGAAACGTGACACTTTACGGGGTTTGGTATTATTATGTCTCAAAATGGCGCGATAGTAGGTATGCCACGGATTTTCAAAGCCCTTTTTGGATAGATATGTGTAATGTGCCCGATTGATGGAAATAGGCTCGCCTCATAATAGTCCCACAAATTAGGAGCGAGCCGTAACCGATGAATACTAAAACACATAGTAGACACAGACCAAAAAAAAATTTTTTTCGAGATTGTTTCTTAAGAAAAAAAGTGTGCGGTTGGGGGACCCCCGACCCCCTGTCAGAGCTCCTACTCTCTAAGTCCGTCAACGAAGATACAAGCTTTTTTTTTGGAATGCCATCTCGCAGTTCAACCTATGACTACGAGGTTTTGGTCTCCGTAACCGGGCTTGCCTGTGGATGCCTCAATAAATTAAGGCCTCCAGCCAGGGCATAAAAAACTTAAAAACTAAGCGACTACACGCTAAGGGCTAGTGGGGTACGGACTTTGGCGTAGGGCATCGCTGCTTTAATCTTTCACGCGAAGCGATAAGGCCGCCCATTGTAGGTATATTTTGTAGTGTTTGATGTATTTTTTTTGTTATGTATTTTTGTGGAATACAATAAAGTATACAGGGCTAAATTAAATTAGGTGTGCGTCTTAAAATATTTCTTGTACAAATAAATTCACCTTATATAATAATGCCTTTTCCTTACGTGGCGATTTCTACCCGCCAACTTTTACCGCGAGCCGAGCTAAGCAACTTCGTTCCAAACAACTACAGCCTGTTTGATGGTGATCCTTAATTAGTAATTATCACCACAGGTGGCGAGCCTGGTGAAGCGGTGATCATAATAAATGAGTCACCGATAATGGGCTCGTCCGTGGCCGTGCGACCGCACAGTCCTTCGCAATCACATCGAGGTATGTGCATGGTAGAGAGAGCGCCAAGTTCTACGGTCATCACTGCTTTTTTTTTATTTTCACTACTATAATCGCCTTTCAATTTTATCAACTAGTGACATTATGCGCTTATGTAGTATTTAAATGGTAGTGTGATTCTCTAAACGTCACTCCGGAATTCGAACGGTGTCCCGTTGTGAGTCCGCGATGATTTAAAAACAAATGAGTTCGCTTTCAAATTGTGTGCGCTCGCTTGCAGTGTGTGTGTGAATTGTGAGCAGTGAACTTTATAGATAGATTTTTAACCCCCGACGCAAAAACGACGGGGTGTTATAAGTTTGACGTGTCTGTGTGTGTGTGTGTGTGATGTGTGATGTTCTCCCGTCGGGGGACCGCTACTATTCAGAAAGTTAGGCTAATAATTAGAGCGGTCTCCCGACGGGACAACATTTAATCAAAAAATTTCATACGTACTTACGTAGGGTCATAATTTCAAGGTTATTTTTTTCTTTTTATAGGGTTTCACGTTTATACCTTTTCTGTTCTATTTGTAGCTATTTTTTCAATAGTTTTTTTTTAATTGTTTAATGTTTTTACATCCGTACTATTTTTATTATTATTTTGTGTCGGGGGTTTTTTAAATTTTTAATTTAATTTTTTACTGAATAGCTCCACATACTTATCCTTTTTTGACGAGATTTCTGAGGTCTGGGAAAAAGGTGTAAGTTTATGGTTATAAATTGGCTATAATAATTCAATTATTATTTCCACAGTGCGAGAAAGGTCATCTCTACCGGGTCCAACGAGTGCTAATCAGTCGCCTGCGCAGCCTTCACTGTTCCCCAACCTAGGTACTATTCAAAGTAAGTAAATCATATTTTAGCCTTTTACGTAAACAAAAGATATCATAAAAATAATTGTTTTAATACTTGTTGATGAATAATTGTTTGCTGCACCGGACGACGTCATTACGTCGGCGCCGGCAGTCGCTGAACACCAGCGCTGGGGCTCTGTCTTGCATAGGGTCGCAGCATAATGCTGAGCGATAGCCGTTTTGCGTGGATGTGACGCATGTCAACCATTTCTTATTGTTTTTTTTTTCTTTATTTTTTATGTTCTTTTTGGCGTCACGTTTATCGCAAATAAACGTATTTTCTTTCTTTCTTTCTTATATCAGCAGTGATATCTTTTAGACACGATAAAATAAAAAAGATTTGATGCGACCCCTGCTAGTGTTGTTACTTGAAGTATGAGTTTATAAAAATGTGTTTTATCGTTTTTAGATATCGATACCAATCACATCTGTGAAGTTTACACAACAAAAAACTGACACTGAAAACTGACTGACAGCGGTCGATGACCCCAAAAAAATCGACTGTTTTTTTGTTTTATTGCGTGTTTAGATCTATAACCATCATTTCTGCAGAGTTTCGCTAGGTAATTTAATTTGACCTTTGACCCTGTATATTATACACAAAAGCTACATCGGTCCGGTTTGGTGTCCCCAGGCGTGGCCCCCGGCGCCGTGTGCCCGGGCGGGCCGTGCGGCGGCGGCGCGGCGGCCCCGTGGCGCGTGCGCCTGGCGACCATCAAGAACTCCTTCCTCGGCTCACCGCGCTTCCACAGGAGGAAAATGCAGAGTATGTATTCCATTCATAAGCTTCATTGTTGATTATAGTTGGAGGGACAGCCGCACGGGTCGATCGATCATTCTAAGCTACGCTTGCCGCGGTTAGTCCGTGGATGGGTGACCAATCTTTAAGCCCCTACTTGCCTTGGGAAAAGGCAGGAATATTTATATTTATTTGCTTTTATAAAGTTATTTAAAAACCTTGATCTCTCTACAGCATCATCAGAAGAGGTCCATTTAACTCCCGAATCTTCTCCGGAGCTGACGAAGAGGTCGTGGTTCGGTTCGCTCCTCTTATCAGCTGACAAGGAGGAGACCTTCACCGCTTTGGTGAAGGGTAAACCCCTGGCTACCGTCAAGGCTGACTTAATACATGCTTTTTTGAGTGTAAGTACTTGTTACCTTGAGTGAAATTCTGAAACTCTGTTCTTGACTTTTAAGACGTGAACGCTCCCGTAGGAGACTGTGTACAGGGTACGAGTGGCACACATCCTTGGAACGTTTCATGCTTAGCATAAGGTTTATACACCTTATTCCAGACGATGTACATAAACTTCGACCAGATTTTCAGACCATGGAAATAAGCATTTTTCATTATGGACACATTAATTAATTCTTATTTTTTGTTAATTTCATACAAACTAAATACCTTGACGTAAATCACCCAATATGCATGCCTCTTTATCCGAATTGGCAACGTCGTATTTTCATTCATAAGATTTGGCGAGCTGAAACTGGCCAAAACTAAGTTAAAAAAGCCAAAAATAAAACTCTTTCTTACTGCATAGCTCAATTAAATTTTACTGAATGAAATTACAAATATCTTTGTAATGAAGCCTTTTTAAGTACTACTTTCCCTTGTTAGATTTGTTTTGTAAAAGCTATAGAAGCGTTTGCCAAAGTTTATGGATAACGTGAAAAACACGGTGTATAGAGCCAAATTAAATTAGCTAGCAAAACTCCGCAGACGTGTTGGGTATCGATATATAAACACGACATAATAAAATAAAAAAGATACTGCGGTCATCGACCGCAGTTCATGTAGTCACTTGAAATATCAGTTTAAAAATTAGGTTTTTATTGTGTAAACTTCACAGACGTAATAGGTATCGATATCTCAACACTATGAAACAAAAGAAAATTAATAAATTAAAAAAAAAACAAAACAAAATAAATAAAATTAAATAATAATTAAAATGCTTAATTATTTTCTTACTATACTACATACTCATTTTCTTATTGTACAGTGGAAGTGTGACTGTAATTTAGGTAGTTTTAATTCTTTTTGGGATAACAAACTCTATCAAAAATTACAGAACTCGATTCAGTGAACGATTCTGAACAAACTACTTTCATAATGTTCATTAATTCAGTTACACATTGCCTATGAAAGTGTTGATGGTTAACCCTGATTATCTGGGCGAATTCACCACTATAGTCTGTCCATTAGGTAAACCGTTTTTTGACAGATGGAACTAGTGATTGCAGCAACACCAATACATTAATTGATATACGAACGGTATTATAATAAGCCATAAATAAGATAATTCAATAAGATAAGGCAGTTTATATATTTATTTTATTAAGCATTTTAAAGTTAACTTTTACGTAATCTGGAATAAATAAGTTCAACGACAGCTGTCAAAAAACGGACAGGGTATAATTAAAGAAATTTTATGGCCAGAATCCATACACGTTAATTTTTATTTAATAACATTATCAACCTCCTAGCTAACTGAATACTGCCCGATTCAAACTTTATGGCGGCTCGGAACACGAGGCGAGTCGCTGCGCAGTAACAAATTAACGTGTCAGCGGGGGTGAGGGGTAAAGTACTGCGCAGCGAGTAGCGTACTTCAGAGCCGTCATAAAGTTTGAATCAGGTTTTTTTTTAAATTTCAGATAGCAGAATTATCACACAGTGTGCTGAGTCCGATGTCCTTTCGCGTGGAATACAAAAGAGGGTCAAACGCACCCGCCATGTTCCAAAGACACGTGAGGTTTCAGGTAAGAACCTTTTCTGTCAAAAGAGCTAGGAGCTTGATTTATTTGGAAAACTATACAGATGTGCTGGGACACAGGTCTCCTCTCGACAGGGAGTCACCGAGAGGAGGCCTGTGTCCCAGCAGTAGGAACATTATAAGCTGATTATGTTTAGTTTATAAAATAAATAATGTTGTTTTAGGTCGACATTTCTACAATAACGAAAGCTCCAGGGGAGAATGGCAAGGAGTATTTGTATGCTATCACCTTTACGTTACTATCAGGTAAGTTCTAGTTAAAAGGGATGCCGTAAGGCAACATTTTAATTTCCATTATAATCTCCATTTTAATTTCCTTTTTAATTTTAATTTCCATTTTAATCTTCAATTTCATTTTAACCTCCATTTTGATTTCCATTTAACCTCCATTTTAATTTCCATTTTAATTTTCATTTTGATTTTCAGTTTGATTTTCATTTAAATTTCCATTTTGATCTCCATTTTTGTAATCTTGATATAATATAATTGTTTATTTATTGTACGAGTATGTATTTTTATTTTATTTATTTATTTTCACGTCCAAGTATTTACTCAGAATAGAAATCTCTGATTGCAACAGTATTTTTTTTCTGAGCCCAGGGTTAATTTCAAGGATATTATAAAAATTCCCTTCATTGGTTTACCTAAGGGTGAAAATGCGACAGTATTCGATTTTACAAGATCAAGTGATCTTATAAATGGGAATTAAACGCACGACCTCTTGCATTGTCGATTACGACCTTTCCGCATCACTATTTAATTGAAGCTGAACTCCAATGGGGTAATTGCGTAAGACACAAACAGTAGCAATGCCTTGCATTTTTACAGTTCAACAACATTCATTGCGTTATTTACAGCAATTGTTGAGCAGACAAATTTTTCGAACAAACAAAAATGTGTTACGTAATTAGTTTTGATTGACTAAAATTGCCTCGAGAAAAAGTCGCTTTACCCTCGTGGGCAAGAGCTTCACGCGTCTCGCGACAGGGAGCGCGGAACAAAATGAAGGTGATTATGTAGTTTTTAAAGAAGTTGTTTAGAGTATGCCACGAGTTACTCAAGTTAAGGAAACCAGTGAAGCGCGCGTGTCTCGCGTCACAAGTCGCGTCGCAAGCCGCGTCACAAGTCGCGTCGCAAGCCGCGTCGCAAGTCGCGTCACAAGTCGCGTCACAAGTCGCGTCACAAGTCGCGTCACAAGTCGCGTCACAAGTTGCGTCACAAGTAGCTTCGCAAGTCGCGTCGCAAGTAGCGTCGCAAGTCGCATCGCTCGAAGCCGTGAAAAGGGCCTTATACAGAAACATTTAAAATTTTAAATGTTAAGGTGGATGTTACCGGTTTTCAGCAAGGTGTTTGAAAAGGTTATGCTGAACCAAATGCTCAATCATTTTAACACCAATAAAATATTGCACGACCAACAGTATGGTTTCACCAAGGGACGTTGTATGACTGATGCCGGTGTCACTTTATTAAAACACATTTTTACGTGTACGTTGCGTGGGAAGAGTCCCAAGACGCCATAGGATTTTTTTGTGACCTCTCCAAGGCTTTTGATTGCGTCGACCACGAAACCTTACTTTTAAAACTTGATCATTACGGACTTGGAAAACTTGCGCTCAGTTTAGTAAAATCTTATTTACATGATAGACGACAGCAAGTTCAAATAAATGGTGTCAATTCACTCGGTTTAAAAGTAAAAATGGGTGTACCACAAGGCTCGATATTAGGTCCTTTCCTCTTTTTAGTATATGTTAATGATCTACCCCATTTGTTAAAAACCCAACCACAGATGGTGTTATTTGCTGACGATACTTCCTTGATTTTTAAAATTAATAGACGTGCATCAAATCTTGACGACGTAAATAACGCCCTACTGCAGATCCAAAATTAGTTCACTGCTAATAATTTAGTATTAAATGGGAAAAAAACGAAGTGCATAAGATTTTCTTTACCAAATGTCAAAAGTAGTCATTGTGAGATAGAATTGAATTATGAGAAACTAGAATTCGTCGATAAAACTGTTTTCCTGGGGGTCACGCTTGACTCAAGGCTTCAATGGGGTCCTCATTTAACATCCCTTGCAGGACGACTAAGTTCAGCAGCGTGTGCTGTGAGAACAATCCGTCAATTTACTGATCTTGATACCGCGAGACTAGTCTATTTTAGTTACTTTCATGGTATTATGTCGTACGGTATTTTGCTATGGGGACGGGCTGAAGACATCGAGTCTATTTTTATTCTGCAGAAAAGAGCCATCAGAGCCATATATAGCCTCCGCAGGCGTGACTCTCTAAGGGAATTGTTTAAAGATATTAACATCATGACGGTACCTTGTCAATATATCTATGAAAACATTATGTACGTAAGGAAAAATCTACATCTTTTTAGTAAAAGAGGTGAAAGACACAATTATATCACTAGAAATAGGGAGCAATTAGTTCAACCAGGTTTCAGGCTGGCTAAAGTAGATTCATCTTTCATGGGGTACTGTTTAAAATGTTACAATAAAATACCTCCCCACATAGTAGAACAGAATGAAACGAAATTTAAATCTTGTATAAAACGCACACTATGCAGCCAGGCATATTATAAATTGGGGGATTACATCGCTCATAAAAATGCTTGGCTAAACGCTGGTCCTGCTTCATAAGGACGCATAAATAAATTGATTAGCATTTGAAAATACTGTTGGAGCTGCTGAAGATTTTAAAATACTTTTTTTTTGCATTATATAAACTCAATCTCCTAGTATTGTATAATTGTATAGCACATGTGTGAGTACTATGTACATACTATAAAGCTACTATTTACTGGGTACGTCTTTCATTGACTTGAATGTGCCCTGGCAGCAGAGAGTATGTCATGCTCACTCAAATGTCTCGCTGATGGTGGCGCATGTGTTGGATCATTTGGCTCCCTTCAAAATGGTTAAGCTGAATGGTGCTAATCCATGCGTCATGTTCGTGAACGGGCGCCGTCAGTAGGGACTGGTCATCTCTTTGCTGCCATGGCTTATTTTAATTTAATGTAATATTTGAATTGTTCTTATTTTTATTTTTGAAACTTTTCATTACGGACGCTTTTAACGTTCTGCATCGTTCTCACATGCATAATTTCTAACATGAATGATGTAACCAATACTTTGTAACCATATGTTGATGATGTGACCGGTTTACTTCGTAACTTGGATCCAACTAAAGGTGCTGCAGTGCGATTCTGTAACCATCTCACCGTGAAAACTTAGGTGAAGTGAGCGTGGAGTGAGCTGTCATTCCAACTAATGCTAGGGATTGGCACTATTGAGAGCTCACTCTAAGCTCACTTCACCTAACTTTTCACGGTGAGATTTTTACAGAATCGATCGGCTGGTCCTGATAACATATCATCGAAATTTCTAATCAAGTGCGCGCCTTCCATTGCCCTGCCTATCTCGATTTTGTTTTCCAAGTCTTTGACCCAAGGTGTAGTCCCCAAAGTATGGAAATCTGCTTTTATTACACCCGTACATAAGAAGGGGCCTAAAACCGAGATCACTAATTATAGGCCTATATCCAAGCTGTGCATTGTAGCTAAAATATTTGAGAGGATTGTCTATAACCAGTTATATTCCGCCCTTGCTAACTCGTTCAGCTCCTTTCAGCACGGATTTTTGAAAGGACGGTCTACCACTTCTAATCTGATTTTATTCAATGATTTCATTACGGATGCCATGGATAATGGTAAGCAGGTCGATGTGGTTTACACAGATTATAGCAAGGCATTTGATCGGATCGACCACGATACCCTGATAACGAAGCTAAATTACATGGGCATCCGTGGGGACCTCTTGAGGTGGTTCTCTTCTTACATTGATAACAGATCACAAGCAGTAGTACTCAATAGTTATATGTCTAGTTGGGTAAACGTGCCCAGCGGAGTGCCTCAGGGTTCATTGCTCGGTCCTTTTTTATTTGTAATCTATGTGAACGACATCGATCAGTGCCTCCGTTCATCCAAACTATTATGCTTTGCCGATGACATGAAAATTTTTGCTACTATTTCAACGCTCGAAGATAGAGTAGCACTACAGGCTGACTTGTATCGGCTTGAAGAGTATTGTCGGGCTAATAAACTTGATCTCAATCCATCCAAGTGTTCGGTGATTACTTACACTAGAAAACGTGCAGTCCTAGCCACTACTTATACTTTGGCGGGCCAGATTTTGCCAAGGTGCAATACTGTTCGTGATTTGGGCATCCATCATGACAGTAAGTTACTTTTTGACGCACACATTGACGCAATTGTTAAAAAAGCTTCTAAGCTGCTTGGGTTTATAATACGTCTTCTAAGTGTTTTACTGACGCTAAAACACTAAAAATATTATATTGCACTTTTGTAAGAAGTCAGCTTGAGTACGCGTCGCAGATTTGGAATCCACGTTATCATAAATACATTGACCGCATGGAAAACATTCAAAGACGGTTCATAAAATATCTCTGTTTTCATCAAAAGATACCATATCAGTCAACCGATTATCTTGGACTTTGTAAGAAGTATCATCTGCTACCACTGGTAGATCGACGTAAAATTGCAGACTGTTTATTCTTGTTGAAAATCCTCAAGAACCATATTGATAACCCTGAGTTATTGTCAAAATTTTATTTTAATGTGCCAAGTAAAGCACTGCGTTTTAATCCACCCATACGTGTACCTCGTACATCTTCGAATTATAGGCAGAACAGTTACATTGTGCGCGCAAGCAGTAGTTTCAATGACATATATGCAAGGAATATGATTTTGATCCATTCACAATCAGTGTGAATTCGGCCAGAAGGTGTTTAAGCCTCAAATTTTTCAAGTAGCGGTAGGTTATATTATTTATTTTTGTTATTTTATTATTTTCTGTTATTTTAGACATATAATTGCAAAATAAGTATTTATATTGCTTCTTACTTTAATTTAGACGATGTGTTTTTTGTTTTGTGCTCACACCATAAATTAGTATTATAATTCTATACGTGAGGATTTGTAATTGGCTTTCGGGTGACTATGATTTCCTTTTGTGTTTGTTTTTATTAGCTGTAAGTCCTCCATGTACTAAAATAAAAAATAAAAAATAAAAAAAAATATTATATTGATTTAAAAGAGTGTCCATGGAGTTTCTTGCCCGTTCTTCTCCATAGGTACCTACGCTTTGGAATGGGCAACTAGCTTCATTTTTCTGACTGACCGACCCCTTGACAATTCAAAAGTGCCTGTACCTAATGGTTTAATTGAAATAAATATTTTGAGTTTGAGTTCCGAGGTAGCCCGCGAAATTCAAATTTTCTTACGTTTTTTGCAATTTGCTGGTCAGTACTAAGTTGGACGTTGATTAAAATATGATTCGCGGCCGTAACAAATATGTATTTACAGAATTATAATCATTAGAATCAGTAATACAACTTGTTAAGTTTGCATAATCCTAAAATGTCAAGATTTCATGAAATAGTCATCCAGTAGGATTACTTGATCTTAGAGAGTTGTGTTGATAACTTTAATGATTATAATTCTGTAAATACATATTCGTTACGGCCGTGAATCATATTTTAATCAACGTCCAACTTAGTACTGACCAGCAAATTGCAAAAAACGTTAGAAAATTTGAATTTTGCGGGCTACCTTGGAGCATCCACCTTAATATTAAAACGTTATCTTTCAGGTAACATCCGGCGCTTCCGGCGCGTGTGCGAGGTGGTGCAGGCGGCCGTGTGCCGCGCGCCGGGCGCCGGCCGCGCGCCCGCGCTGCACCCGCCCTCGCCGCGCGCGCAGCGCAGGAACATACACCCGCACGGTAACACGCCCACACACTACTACATAGCTACCTATATAGCTACCTAAGTACCTATATTGAATAGACCGGCTGTAAGAAAGTGTAGCAGTATCTACAACGCCACATGCGAAGCACGCGTCATACTGACGTCACGCAAAATCCTGCATCTCGCAAGCAGAGTTTACCGCGCAATTAGCATATACAAAAGCCCGACATGGTTCATCGGGCAGTTGCCCGCTAGACACAATACGTGTCTGGTCGGAGGAGCCTCCCTTTTCTATGGGGGATGAGTGAACTTTACACCCTGTTCCTCATACCTCTATACTGGTGACCCCGACGTGATTAAGAAAGTGAACAAAAAGCCTTAACTCCTTCTGTTAATGTTTTTCAGCGGCTGGCGAGATCCCAGACAGTCCAGAAACTCCACATCAGCAGTCAGACCACGACAGTGACTCGTCAGTGTTCGACACCATCAAGAGTCCCACAAGCCATACGTCTATAGACCAACTTGACCAGGTGAACATTGATTTTATAATTAAATAGAAAGAAATAAAAATAGGTTTCATTTTGACAGTTCAACAACATTCATTGCGTTGTATACGTTATTGAGCAGACCAATTTTGCGAACGTATGTTGCAATGGATTAACAATATCCTTCGAAATTATTCAAAATTACATTGATGGTGTGTTACGCAATTACACCCTGTCCATTACGTAAACCGTTTTTTGACAGATGGAACTAGTGATTGCAGCAACACACAATACAATGATTGATACATGTACGGTATTATAATGTCTTGAAGAAGCCATAAATAAGATAATTCAATAAAATAAGGCAGTTTATTTAATTATTTTATTACGCATTTTAAAGTTAATTTTTACGTAATCTGGAGTACGTTCTAAGACAGCTGTCAAAAAACGGTTAGCCTAATGGACAGGGTATAGTAGCAATAGCTTCCATTTTGACAGTCCAGCAACATTCATTACGTTGTATACGTTGTTGAGCAGACAAATTAAGCGATTGACTACTGCGCTGCGTGTCGCGGGTTCCATTCCCGCACGGAACAAATATTTGTATGGCCTACAAGTAGTTGTTCCGGGTCTGGCTGTTTGTGTATGTGAGTTTAAATGTTTGTAAACGCACCCACGATACAGGAGAAATTCGTAGCGTGGGGCAACGTTTAAAAAATATATATTTTCGAAATGATTCAAAATGAGATTGATACTATTATTACGCAATTATTTATAGAATCGAAAGAAAATAAAGAAAGGAAAAACTCGCGACTCGTAAAGGAAGATTACAAACCAAATTAAACACAATAAAAAAAACAAATTATATAAAAAAAGTAGGTAACAAAAAGAAAAATGAAACAGAAAGTCCTATTCGAGGCCAAAAGGCTCCTATCTCAGCGTGATGCTTTTGAATTAGGGTCACAGGGATTTAATTTAATCTGTAATGTTTCAGAACGGTACACATCCACTCGGGTCGAGTTCGTCGGTCACAAGCGGGTCCAGTGGATACAAAGTAAATATATACACTTTTTCATATTTTAACTGCATTACCATTAACTATATTATTATAAATAATTATTATTAAACTTAATTATTAATAACGATAAAATATTAAATAGAGCACAACGAATGAATGGTAATTGCGTTCTGAATGATAAAGCGAATGAGTGAGTGAGTTAGTGAATTAAAGTATAGAAGAATGAACAAGTGAACGACCGTGTGGATGACGGAATTTCATTCTTAGGTCGTTAGATATTCAATTTTATAAAATATGCTTTAAGGTCTGATTTTTCAATCGACAGATCATTTTTATTTGTGGAATAAAATTAACGTCTGACAGATTTTTTATGTAACTGTACTGTAACTGTCAAAACTTCAAAATTATTCCTCCGATAAAGGGCGGATCTCCTCAAAACAATATTCTTGACAAAAATAATTAAGATTTTCTAAACCTCGCAGCAGAGCTTCTATTTAAGGCCAGATGTACAGATATATCAAATATATAGTATGTTGTAATGAAGGCACCCCAAGCAGTCCATTAATTTTGGATATTTTTCAAAATCATTAAAAAACGTTGTTGCTGATAATGTCACATTGTGAAAATAATGACGTTATTGTAAAAAATAATGACGCAATGTTGCCGACAATGAGTTGAATAAGTATTATAAATATGGAGATGAATTTACATGTGACTTAAATACTATTTTAGGTATTATTTTGTTATGATATTATGATATGGACAAGGAAAATAAAATGCAATATTATAAAATTAAAAATTTAATATAAAAATAAATTTAAATTCTCTTAACATATTGATTCTTTGGTCTCCAGATTGGATATTCTGACGTTATCAGAGTTTAATGAAATAAAAAACGCTTGATTACGCTAACATTAAAAAAAAAATAACAGACTTAATTATACTTAAATACGTTTATATGCCACTAAACTAAACCCTGATTGTATCTTAAAAATGCTATTTACTCTCCTAACAGTGATAAAAGACTTCAAAGGTCTCTAAACTAATCAGACTTTTATCCTCTGATAAACCGATAAACCCTTATTAGAATTTAACAATAATATTTTTTGACAAAACATTTAAATTAACATTTGGCAAAAACAGCTTCTAAAGCAAAAGGTAACTAAAATTATTTTATATAATAAGCTCCATAATTAACAACGATAACCACAAAACAATTGAATCTTAAAAACGATATTCTAATAACAGTTTTATAAGAAGACGATGATTAACAAAAGCCTTTAATTTAAACCAATTAGGCTCAGAAAATGTCCCTCCCCTACAATGCCCTGACAATTCAATCATCAAAACTTACACTATTATTGATTATGATAACAATTACAAGAATAGTTACTTTTTCTTCATTGTTATTTTAATTTTTTTTGGGTTATTTTCTGATTTTGTTATTTTATATATATTTTTTGTGGACGTCTTATCTTTCGGTGGAGATTTCTGCATGTTGGGCACATTCAGTGAAATATCTGACAATATTACCACGTTTTTGGTCATATCCCTTGAGGTCGAAGGTTCTGATTGAAATTTTAGAGTTTCAGCTTTTACTACATTTTTTAGTGCAGCATTGAAATTGGTAAGGTGCCCAAGATGATGTCCGTGAACGCAGATTTGTGAAGCGGAGCATTCAAAGCAACTCATTGTTCTCATGGTTAACTTTTTTGTTGATTTCTCCCACAACACCTGGTGCACGGAAAATGTGCCCTTGAAGGGTTTGATTATATTTATGACTGAGTAATTTCTATAGAGTCCGCGTGAAAGTCTGCGCGCAGTTAAAATCGGAAATAATCGTTTGCCGCCATCTCGACGTTTATATCAAGTGTCCAGAGAATGTGTTCCGTGTTCTCCGAAGTAAATATTCGCCATCTGATTTTTTTTTTTTTTAACGTTTCCCCACTCTAGGAATTTCTCCTGTGCCGTTGGTGCGTTTACAAACATTTAAACTCACATACACAAACAGCCAGACCCAGAACAACTACTTGTAGGCCATACAAATAAAATGAATAAGTGAATGTGATTCCAAGTACTGGCGGGTAATATAGTCTTGCAGTTTAAACACGCGCTCAGACTTAGCTTGCGCTCACTATACCTATTCGTCAAGTATCCTAGAATGCTACAAGGATATTTTGGTGCCTTGAATGACATTAACATGGCGACATTGTTATTAACAACAGCGCCCTATGCCGCCGCGTTTACACCTTTGTGAAATTGTCACAGAAATTGTATTGAAAAACGTAGAAGGCAGCGTTAGTCCCGATTTAAGCCACGTGTCAAGAGATCCTTGTCCAACTGTATGCTCCTCGAATAGAGTGACTGAATGAGTGAGCGATTGAATTATATTCCTGGTATGATTCATGAATGAGCTACGGAACTAGAGACCTATTAAACTATGGAATGACTGAGCGCGATTCACGAATGAACTTCTGAACTTGAGACCTACTGAACGATGTAATGACTGTGTGTGATTGAACGATGGATTACTGGGTTTAATTCACAAATGAACTTCTAAACCTGAGACCAATTAAACGATCAGCAGTTCATTTGTGAATCAAACCCAGTAATTCCGGGTTTGATTCACAAATTAACTGCTGACCTTATTTGACGATAGAATTACTGTGTGATTCGTGTTCATGAATAAACTACTTGATGATCGAATGACCGAGTAATTTGAGTGAAACGTCGAGTATCCCATGTCCCGTACTGTGCTCACGTACTGCAAGGCAAGTAACAAGGCTCCGCCCGGCAGCAGGGCGCGCGAGGGCGCCGCGCCGCCGACCCGGCCTCCGCCTCCCTCGACCACGAGATTATGAGCTGCGGCAGAGATCTGCCAGGTTTGTCACATTTCTATTGTCTTTTTTTACTTACTTCACTTTTATATGTAGAGTCAGGGAAATATAATAGTTTATCAAATTGACACACTACGTCAATTTGTTTGTCTGTAATTCTTTGAAAGTACAAATGCCTTCTTAATAAGGTTGGCTACTACTCACGCATGCAAATATCATAATTAAACAACAAAAGGACTTAACCAAATAATGCATCTGTAGTTATATTGGAACACATTTATTTGTCAATAGTATAGACCACGGATATCTATGGTATAGACGATTAAAAAAATTAATTTAACTTTCTCCTATAAACAATTCTTTCTGTTTCTATCTCCCTTTTTGTACCTATTAGTATTTGTTATTGTTACATTATAACGAGCTAACAGTTTGAGTATAACCTGATGAATAATTATTGGCATGATTTAAAATGAGTAGTTTTAATTGTTTAGGTTTAAAATTAAAGGTAACTACCTTTAATTTTAAACTAACTGAAGTTTTTTTATGAGAGCGTGAAAAAAATCCAATAAAATCAAATCACTCATCCCATAGAATCACCATTACATTCACACCCCGATCCACAGGCACCCACACAAAGCGTTCCTCATCAGAATGTCGCGAGGCAACATCCTCGCCTCGACGCGGACTCGACAGCCGCGACAACTCCATCAAGGACGAGCTGCGACGCAACAACTCTCTGCGCGACAATCGCCGCGACTTGTTGCAACGCGACCGCGATGTCGCACCGCCTACTACGTCGATTGCGTGAGACTAATCTTAGTAAGTTTTGGCGAATTGTGATGGGGAATACTGAGAAATGAAAAATTCCCCCTTTTTGGGTAATTGCTTGGCGACAGACAAACGCAGTGTAAACTGTATGAGGAGAATAGCTAAAAATATTAAGGAGTTAGCCATTTTGTTGGGGTAATTGGGCTTGACAGACAGCAAGAACTCATCACTATAGCTCGTGGCATGGTTAAACCATTAGCCGCAACAAGGTAGCAGGGCTGAGTGCCCAGGGTGTACCTCGCGTTCATATTTAAGTAGGTGTAAAAGATGATGGTGAATCATGTTTGGTGTTGTCACTCGTGGAGACTACATGCACCCTATATGACGGTTGAAATCCGTCATATTCGGGTCATTTTAAGCAGACGCTTAAAAATATTGAATTACTAAATTAATTAATCAAATTAGCGAATTGCTTGAGCAAAATGATATTTGCTTTTTTTTATAAATTTCAAATAGGCAAATCAATCCCATTGAATATTGTGATAAAATTTCGCTGGTACTGGTATATGTTGATTAGCATAAATAATGTTCCTACTACGGGACACAGTCCTCTCTTCGAGAGGAAGTGGGCTGTAATCCACTACGCGGGCCCAGTGCGGGTCGGTAGATACTCCATGTCTTCGAATTTCTGGTTCTAGGACATGCCGATCTCCTCACGATATTTTCCTTCACCGTTTTGAGAACAGTGGTGATGAGATTATTTTACACAAAGTAAAGCGCCGAATTGGGTTCGAACCCACGACTTATAACTCGTAATTCGGGGCTACTGGGCCGCCACTGCTCTCATTTATAATAATATGTTGATTAAGAAACGGAAAATACAACTGTCATGTAGCGGTTTACATAGCTTGCAACAAAACGCATAACGAACAATGAAATACACTAACGAATGGTTAGAAATATGATATCTTTATTCATTTTTTTTTTAATCCTCTGGAAAATTATTTGTCAATTTTACTGCAGAAACCTAATTTCAACCGCTGATTTCAACTTCAAAAAACTTAAACGGTCGTGATAATTTTTTAACCTTGCAAAATTTTGAAGCATACTTACATTTGGTAACATTTTTCCTATCACATATTCCCCATCACATATTTCAGCCTTAGCTAAGTTAAAACACGATGTATGTATTCTATACAGAATTTGTCGATTTTTCTCCAAATTGAGCTAGACAATAACTTATACGGACGCGAAATGTCAACTGATGCACGAATGAGTGAATGATTAAATCCTGGAGTGAATGATCAATCAATCAATCAATCGTCTTTATTTGTAAACATATTATAGTTTCTCCAAGTTTTACCATTTGGCGTACAAATATACATTTAAAGGAGGCTTTTGCCAATCAAGTAAATAAATTAGTTATATAGGTATAAAAAGGTAAAGTGGACGATCCTAGAGTGAATGATACAATCAATTTCACTTCTAGATACCTACTTTGAGATGCAAAACGCTCAGTTTAACAAAACTGATGAATGAATGAATAATTGAATCCTTTATGTTTCGTTCATTCATTTATTAAAAAAAACTATCTTATCTCACTTTGGCGTGTTTTTCGAAGTTGTGTTCTAGCTCAGTTTGAAGTTATATTATGTACAGTCAGCTAAGTAAACTAATGTCGCGAGATTCGGTTGTGTCGTAACGTTGAGAATGGTTCTGTCTTCCCCGATTGATGACTAGCATAAGTAGCATTGGCCAAGATGTATGCCTAAACTGTTGAGGTTTAAATAAAAAACTTGAAAAAGAAAACCGGAAATAAATTGTTTTTTATAGGAGGCCTATATTTTCGTCTGCCTTGTAGCTTTTTGATAATGATTTCTGAAAAAAAAGCAATTTATCAGGTGCCTAATTTAAAAGGTTATTATTTTAAGGCTATTTATTTATTTTATCTTTCCGTGAAGACAGAACATCTGGTAAAGTGCACAAAGTTTGGATAAGACTAGAAAAGTTTTTGTAAACGACCGTACTTCCAAATTATTAAAAAAAAAAAAATATAGATGACACAAAAGCTTCCTAATTGACACCATTTTTGCAAAAATCAATTGAAAAAAAAAACACATTTGGCATACTCCCAAACCAAGTTTTTGTCGTTTTCGTAATTAATAAAAAAAACAATAACATGGTGTTTTGAAAATGTATTTGGTTTCATGTAAATTATATAAATATTGAGATTTTTATTATAATTAAGTATTTCGGAGGAGTGATTGTAATTAACAATAAAAAAAACCTTTTTAATTTATTTGTAAAAAACATCAAACGAAAAATATTTTTAACTACACCATCTAAGCAGGTGAAAATAATAATATTTTAAGCAAAATAGTATTATTATTTTAACTGGCTAAGGTTACTAGGTATGAATGCTATACAGGCTGTAACAAAAAATCCAAATATTTAGTATAAAAAAAAACTGATAAAATAATATTTGTAATTGGATTTTCTTACAACTGTAAAAAATCGCCGATCGAGGAAAATATGTACCAAAATCTGTTTTTATAAGTATAAATATAGCTGTATTTAGTAAGCTTAAAGTATGTGTTAATTTTAATTAAAATAAATGAAAAAAAAACTTATATAAAAAATAATGAAACCGGCCATGTACTTTTTAAAATGTTAAAAAACGCTACCCCTGTGTACTGAAATTATGCTAAATTAGTTTAAGGCATGAGATGTATGCTGTATTTTTGCAAAAAAAAAGTATATTATGTATATGTTTATCCTTACCTACTGCCATAGACGACGCTTACACTATAGTTCTAGCCTCTATAGACTTGCACTTTATGTATATCGCCCACAAAGAAAGTTTTTTTTTTAAACGAATGAATGAATTAAATTAATTCGTAGGAAATGTATAGGTACTTTTATTATTCTTGAACATTATTTAGGTTTTCTGCTTAGAAATATAAGTAAAAAAGCGAGCAGAAAACAGATAAAAAACAGCTAATTTTTCGTATTTCTAGGTTAGCGAATTTAGTTTTCTACAAAGAATTTTTTTTTTCTTCATATAACTTTTATCAAAAATATTATTAAAATACTCGACGCAGATATTTTTTGACAAAGTTATTTTTCTAGCTGAACGTAAAAAATACTGGTTATTCTGGGCGATATAGTAGTTGTTTTAAATCTATAAAGTCATCTTACTATATAAAATATAACATGCTGTGTTCATTGTCAGTTAATATCCTGTATCGTGCAAAATATTGAAAATATTATCTGGGTGCACGACCGTGCACCGACAAGTTCTTCAAATAGTCTAGGAGCTAGGGTAACTAAAACACAATATGTATGGGTAACGGTTATTTTTTAAGTGTCCATAAATGCGTGTTCCTAATATCATGCATCGTAGTTTAGGAGTCTAAGCTGTTACTCCATCCAATTCTAGTAAAAAATAGACAGAGTGCTAGACTCTACTTGGGAAACTGTATATATTTTTTTGTTTATAAAATGATGGTATTCTAAAAAGTCAATCAAAACATCTTTATGAAATAGTATTAATGATGTCAATTTAAACAGTTTATTGTAGATGCGGAAACGAAACGATATTTTGCACGTCAACCCCCGTATACATGTTAAAAAATGAATATAAAAACGTACCTCTAAAAAATAAAAATGTAGTGAACAACTTTTTCGTTTTGTTTGTAAATTATTGTTAAAAAATTATGTTTTTTGTAAATATTACGCTGATGATGATCTTTGACGAGTGGCATGGAATAATATTTTCATGTTGGTTTTTTTTTTGACAATCTTCAATGATTTCAAATGATACTTTCAGTTACATAATTATGTTATTTACTAGTATAGTTGTGTGATTCTAAAAATACTTAATACGCACAGTAATTTGCCATAGCAATCAGGCTAAAAATGTTAGCCTGCATCTGAGTAAAAACAAAACGGAGATCATTTCTGACCTATCTAATAATGGGTCAGTGTTTCATTAAGCATGCGATTTAATCTGACAAGAGCCAGCACCCTAACTGCGTAACACACTATCAATTTGAATCATTTTGAAGGATATTGCTAATCCATTGCTTCATATGTTCGAAAAATGTGTCTGCTCCACAACGTAAATCACGTAATGAATGTTGTTGAACTGTCAAAATGAAACCCATTGCTAAGTACTGATCGTGTGTTAAGCAATTACCCCGCAGGATACGGTACTAATAAAAAATAACCGAAATGGTTAAAATTGCTCTTTATTCTATAAAAGGCTCTCAAATCATCTCCATCCCGCATTCCGTATATTTTGATTTAGGTACAGACGCCAGCACATCAGGCTACTACAATTTTTTAAATCACTTTAATAGATTTTCAACTGTAACGCTAAATCATTAGGCTAGCACTAGGTTCAATATTGATTGGGAAAATTTGACAGTTTCAGGTAGCTTGATGTGCTGGCGTCTGTACCGTTAAGTATTGGACCAGTTTTTTTTTTGTAACTTCCAAATTGTTTACCTTTTCTTAGTGGATTCGTATTTATGGTGGGTTTTTTTATATTTACTTATGATATTATGAACCTATATATTATTATTTAATGTAATTATTTTATTTGCTCTTTCTTGAAATGGTGATACCTAATGATATTGTTGATGAAACAACAGCTTTACTTACACATTCCCTGATATTGTATGTAGTTAGGTAATTTGTATAGTATATTATACGTCGAGCGCTTTTGTATAAAAACGTTTTAAACATGCCTTTGGTCGCGTTTTGCGAAGTAAAAAGTCTTGAAAGCATTTGCAATTTTAAGACGGCAAAAATTGGAAATTGTAGGTAATCTATTTATTTCCCAAAAAATGATTTTTTTGCAAGGCCAAAATTGTTACGTACCTTGGCCTTAAATTACTCTCAATTATTTGTGTTTTTTTTCTTATTAGGGCAGAAATAATGTCTTAAAATTGTGAGTGCTGTTTAATTTACATACCATGTTTGATATTATTGCTGCAATGATAGTAACATTTTCTAGTCATTATGTGACTTTCTAGTCCCAGTTAGTATAATTCCTATTATTTGTTAATTTTATCAACAACGATAACATCCATACAATGGACTGTTCAAAAAAAATTTTTTTTTTTTAGTTTTTCTTGAAATTCACAGACAGACAAATGATAAACATATACATACCTGAATTTAAAACTTTATTAAAAAAATATTATTTCCAAGGTTCTACTTTTATTTTTATATTTTCTTTTATCCTATTTAATATTTTTTTAAATTAATATATAAAAATATATTAATTTTATTAATAATAATTCAATTTATATTTTTTAATAATAATTCGACAGCACGGTTGGCGCAGTAGTTAAGCGATTGACTGCTACGCTGCATGTCGCGGGTTCGATCTCGCACGGAACAAATATTTGTATGACCTACAAGTAGTTGTTCCGGATCTGGCTGTTTCTGTATGTGAGTTTAAATGTTTGTAAACGCACCCACGATACAGGAAAAAACCTAGTGTGCGGCAACGTTTTTTTTAAAAAACAATATAAACAATTCTTATCATTTGTCTGTCTGTAAATTTCCTGTTTATAATTTTCCTTTGCATTCATTTTGCCGAGAGAGTGCTTGTATGAATATTATCGGTGTCTAAAATAACTTGTCCTAAGGTGCTTATTTTGTTGAAAAGCCACAAAAAATATGTTTTTGGTAAAAAAAAATGATTTTTATCCTTTTTCTATCAGTTGATAAAAATCAGAAATAAATTAAGTTTTTTTGTGGCTTTACGAGTTTTCATGTTTATCATTGATTTGTATTTGATTATTAGGTTTTATTGTGTTAATAATGAATAATAAATAGGTATGTTATAAAGTATATGAAATGAAAAGAACAATACAGTTCTTTGCTGACGAATCCAATATCCACAAGCCATAAATTTATGTAAAGAAATGGTGTTTGTACATTCCCCTTGACTGACCTGATTTTTACATATCACAGAGAAAAACCATGTCATCATCATACCTACTCATAAAATATTTATTGAAGCTATGTCTAGTAAATCTAAAAGAACAATAATATTTCACAAATGAAGGCTTTTTAAACCTGCTAAAAATGAACGAGTGAATGATAATTATTCATTCAATCAATTCGTATTAAGCGAATGAACGATTATTTTGCAAAAAAAGCGTTTTGTAAGAAAATATTTATTTACGAAAAATGCCTTCTGTAGGATGCATCCCTAACATAAGTACTGTATGCAAATGTAAAATGTCAATGTAATGCAGAATGTCAAATTAAACTTAAATGCATAAGATGTCAGTGAATGCTCAACGGGATGAATCTAAATAAAAATGCAAGTTGTCCGACTCAAACCACGTCTAATTGAACACTAAAAATAATATACATAAAATGCATAGAATAATGCACTGTGTCAGTGTCAATGCACTGCCAAATGTAGGTCGCGTTCAAAGTGCAAGTACGCGAGCCTACTGGCTAACTAATTGCAATCATATTTTAAAATCCATGTACGTGCACCGTACATATTGCCACAACAAAGAAAGAGAATAACTAAATAAAACAATTCCAACGTAAAAAATAATAAAATAAGAATGTAAAAAACAATGTAAAAATGCAGGACTCTAATGTAAATATACTTGACCTACGACTATTATGAAAAAAGTAACCTAAAGTCTATAAATAAAATGTCACCATAATAATAAATTAGCACATATCACTATGTTTTTCAGTGTCAAATTTCACTTCACTTGAGGTAGGGTTAACACACGACACTTTGTTCACTTTTGAGTCCCGTTTGTCGATCTTGATATTCCTGTCCTCGATGTCATGATCTTCTTCTCGTCTGCTTCTGCTTCTCGCGTCTTGCGGACCCTCCCCCTGTCTTTGGGTTGCCATTTTTCGCCAAAAGTATACCGATGTTACAAACAGTGTAATGCTAATCGCAACAACCACATAGATTGCAATGTAGTGATGAACGTCGTGAGAGGATAAGGTATCTAGGTTGGACTGTTCTTTTATAGAGCGTAGTTCTGTGTCAATCTTCTTGAACGTCTCTTCGTGTGTTTCAATATGCAAAGATGAGTTACGAATCGAGGTATTGATAATGTTATTGATTGGAGAGATCGTGGGCATGATCATCGCGTATGGTTCGGTGACTAAAATGTCACTTGTATGTTCCATATATGCGTGCAATGTGAATGAGTCGCCTTGTAAGTTGCATCCTTGTTTGAGCGTTATCAGACCCGAGTGACGTAACGTCTCCGATGTCATTTGAGTGCCGCACACTAGTTGTACTTCGCACGTGTCACAACAATAATAGAACCAGGTGTTTTGCTTATGTAATTTAACCCATTTGTCGGCGCATACTTTTATTTCCGTATGGCAATAAACGCTGTGTTCTTCGTTATCTCGAATCAGCTGTACATCGCAAATAGATTTGTGACGATCGCCGGTGTTGTATATAGGGTGATTTAGTTTGCACAGTAGAGTTTGTTCGTGTAATTTTTGGCATTCATGAATGTCATATAGTTCTAGGGGTATGAATGAGTACTGGTTGGCGTTAAATGCTATTAATGCAGAGTTGGGAATAACGTACATTACCCGATTAGTGTCAATACGTTGAGGAATGCTGATAAGTCTGTTAAGTTCATATAGGGCATCACTCAAGATCGGTACCTTTATTTCCATCAACAGGTAGTGCTGTGTTATGCGTGCATGTATTCTGAACAGCCTGTAAATGTCTCTTACGTCATTACGAACTTCAGGTAGTGTAGAATCGCGAGGTAGTAGTCGGGCTACTCTATCTAGTTCGCTTTGCATTTGGGTTGGTGATAATAGATGTACGTCCATATGTCCTTGGTACATATTTGTCAGTGTGTTGATGAGAGATTCTTGAACATCCTTTAAGTTTTGAACCATTCTTTCTGCAGCTATGGCCGATGTTATGATATAGAATGCATTTGAACTCTCAAGTTTATCTTTGAGCGTCCTGTTTTCTAGGGACATCAGGTGATCGTTGATTAAAGTGAACTGCTTCACCATTGTCGCTTCGTTACGCTGTACAATGTTGTTCTCGGTTTCCAGAATACTTGTCTGGTTTTTAAGCAGTTGGAACAGGTGGTTTTCATTATGTTGAATTGTGTCGATATCCTGTTCATATTGTTCTGCAAAGTGTTGATCTAACACTCCGAATAACGAGTTTGCAATATATCCTACTCCGTCGATCAATCCTCTTTTGAACCTGTGTTGAATTATCCGCTGCGACCTCAGTAATTCGTTGTAATAGTTTAGTTCGCTCGTGCTTTGTTCAAGTTGGTTAATTAGAACATGAAATTGCATCATCCACTCTTCGCAACGAGCTTGCTTTATATGAGATACGAATACTTGCAGTGTATCCACATTGCGCCAGTAATTTGTCATATTGTAATAAAATACCAGTTTCCAATCATCTCTAATTTCTTGTAAATCTGCAATCTTGTCAAAGTAAATCGTTTGATTTTTTGTCAGTTGAGTAAGTTTCATATCTTGCTGGACAGTAGGCGTTATCAATGTCATAACTAGCATCAGCATATAACATACCAAGCTGTTCCAGGTAATCTTTTTAGATCGGTTTCGCCTGTTTTTGGGTAGTTTGTCAGTGTCAGTGTTGTTTTGTTCCTCAGCCTCAACTAGTGGTACCAGTTTTGTAATAGGTCTTTTAGTTTCGCCTTTTGCAGTTTTTAATGTCACGACTCTAGTGTGGCCGTCGTTTCCGGGGTGTAACTCAGCTACACGACCCAGTGCCCATTTTCCTGCAGGTAACCTTTCATCTTTAATGCATACTATGTCATTTTCCTTTAAGTCAGTATTCTGTCGTTTCCACTTTAGTCTTGCTTGTAGTTGTTGGAGGTATTCTTGCGACCACTTGTTCCAGAAATCCTTGCTAAGTTTTTGTACGATTTGCCATCTCTTACTTAACCGGTGAATATTGTCAGTGTCGAGTTCTGGAATTGTCATGAGTGACGTGCCAGTTAAGAAATGTCCTGGAGTTAAACAGTTAATCTCTTCGGCGTTTTCTGTTATAGTGCATAGTGGTCGTGAGTTCAAGCAAGCTTCTATCTGACATAGCAGTGTGGTAAACTCTTCGTAAGTTAGACGTTGATCTCCAATTACTCGTTTGAGATGATATTTCATGCTCTTCACAGCGGCTTCCCACAGTCCGCCTGCGCTTGGCCAGACCGGGGCATTGAAGTGCCATTTAACTCCCATCTCTGATATTTTGCCCAAAAAGAAGTTGTCAATATTTTCTACAATGCATTTATATTGTTGCAATAGGATCCGATTTGCACCCACAAAATTCGTACCGTTGTCGCTGTACATGTCCCGTGGCGTACCTCGGCGTGCGCAGAAGCGCTTGAAAGCCGATAAAAATGCTGTACTGGATAGGTCTGATACCAGTTCTAGATGGATGGCTTTTGTTGCTAGACAAACAAATACTGCAACGTACGCCAGCAGTGTTCTGACGCCTCGGCCTTTACTTGCCTTGATCTCAACGTGTCCAGTAAAATCGACACCTGTATGTGTAAAAGGGCGAGATACTGTCACTCTCGGCTTTGGTAGATCAGCCATAATCTGGTTTGTTTGTTTCGCATTGAATCGGCGACATGTTACACATTTATGTAAGACCTTTTTGACGGCGCGATGTCCTCCTACGATCCAAACTCTTTGTCGTAGATGTGTCAGGGTTAACTTAGGACCTCCATGTAATGTTCTTCTGTGAGCTTGCCAAATTAATAGCTCTGTCAGTTTGTTGTCATGTGGTAGCAGAATTGGATGTTTAGTGTCTTCGTGCAAGTTTGAGTTACGTAACCTTCCACCGACTCGCAGGATGTCCTGTTTGTCAAGGAATGGATTTAAACTCAAAACGTTACTTTTCGTGCTCAACCCTTTATTTTCCTTAAGTCTCATAATCTCGTCATTGAAGGCGTGCAGCTGAATATGTTTCATTATTAGATGTTCAGCGCTTTGTAGTTCTGTAGATGTCAGATAAGTAGTAGTAGTACGATGAGTGTTGGAATTTGAACAGCTGTTTATGTAACGTTTTATCCAGGCAATGACCCTTGTAATACGAGTCAAATCGCTGTGTCTGTCTAATAACTCAATTACTATTGAAGACGGTACACATTTCACAACATACGTTTGCATTTGTTTTTGTTTTGATTCGCACGTTGTCGGTGTAATTGCAATTTTGTCAAGCGTATGTTCACTGTAATTTTTCATCCAGTAGGGACCTTGCCACCACAAAGGGTGTTGTAATAGTTGGGAACAATTGATTCCGCGTGATGCACAATCTGCAGCATTTTCCTCGGATTTGACATAACTCCAGTGCTGTTTTGGAATTACGTCATGCACTTGCTGTACTCTGTTGCTGACGAATGACTTCCATTTTGTGACGTCACCATGCAGCCAGCCTAATACAATCATAGAGTCCGTCCAGGCGTATGTATGTTTGTGTACATTGTCCCATTTAAAGGCTGTCAGGACCTTTTTCATGAGCCGTGAAAGTAGTAGCGCTCCACATAATTCGAGTCGCGGCAGTGTCAGTTTTTTGTTGATTGGCGATAACCTCGATTTTGCCGTGATGAGTCTAGTCACAGGCTCGTTTCTGTCATTTATTGTCAGCAGATATATAGCGCATGCGTAGGCTTTTTCGGACGCATCGCAAAATCCATGGACTTGGAATGGTTTCGTAATATCTCCCAGCCACCTGGGTATTTGATATTCGGTTATGTGGTGTAAGTCGCTAGTAAACTGCTTCCATTCTTCATGCACGCTGTCAGGTAAGGTTTCATCCCAATCGCATCCCGATAGCCAGACGCTTTGGAACAGCAGTTTTGCTTTTACTGTCAAAGGTGTCAGCCAACCCAATGGGTCAAAGATTTTCGAGATTTCCGATAACAGCTTCCTTTTTGTCAATTGGTTTTTATTGTCAAATTGTATTTTGTTTGTAAACGAAAATGTGTCAGTTGTAGGATTCCACTGGACTCCTAGGGCTTTTGTTATTCCATCGTTTGTAAAGTACCTTGTCGTCTGGTTACGATCTGAAGATGATAAACTTTCAATCAAGGTCTGGTCGTTGCTTGACCACTTCCGTAATGTGAGGCCAGCTCCACTCAGCATGTCGATGAGTTGCTTTTGAATTTCTTGTGCTCGTTCGATGGAGTTGCTGCCACTTAGGACGTCATCAACGTACATCTCGTTAGCGATGACATCCGCTGCTAACGGATATGTCGGTGCATCATCGCTTGCGAGCTGTTTCAGCGTTCGGAGAGCTAAAAATGGTGCTGCCTTGGTGCCATACGTCACTGTGCATAACCGGTACTCCTTTAAAGGATCTTGGTTGGATTCTCTCCATACGATCTTTTGCAGGTATTGATCTTCTTCATGTACAAGAATCATGCGATACATTTTTTCGCAATCTGCAGTAAAGACGTACTTGTATAGCCGCCATCCTAGTAGTAATGTCAATAGATCTTGATGAAGCTTAGGACCACACTCCATCAAGTCATTCAGACTGTAACCTGTGTCAGTTTTCTGGGAGGCGTTAAAAACCACCCTCAATTTGGATGTCAGTGAGTCCTGTTTTAGTACTCCATGATGAGGTAGGTAGCATGCCGTGTTGCAGTCAGGTTTGCTCTCCTTCATGTGTCCCATTTCCAGGTACTCTTGCATAAATTTGATGTAACTATCCGATAATTTTTCATCCCTGTCTAATTTCCTTTCTAATTGCATAAACTGTGCTACTGCTCGTGGCTTTGACTTGCCCAGCAGCTGATTAAAATTAGGTTTCATTGGCAAACGAACTGCATATCTGCCATCACCTAATCGCTTGGTTGTTGCAGTGTAGAACTCCTCGCAATATCGCTCCTCTGACGTCATAGAATTGCATGCATCTCCATTGACGTCTTCCACTTCCCAGTATTTTGCCATGTCGTTAACTTCATTTACTACGACGTTGCAGTTGAATGTTTTGGTGACATTGCCTGACAATATCCACCCCAACCGTGTTTGTTGAGCCATGGGTTCATTTACCTCCCCTTTGACTAAGCCATTCATGAGTATTTCGGAAAATACGTGTGCATCCAGAAGTATGTCAATGGGCCTAGATAAGTTGTAATCTGGGTCGGCTAGTGTGATGTCTGTCACATGAGCCCAAGGTTTCTTAGCAAATGTAACATTAGGCAGACTGTTTACTACCCGTGACATGACTAACGCTTCCGTTGTAAACCGGAAGTCGTTATGTAAGGACTTGCAGGATAGATGGACCTTTCCTTTACTCCTGTTGGATAAAGTACCGATCCCGCTTATGTTCGCACTCAGCTGTTGACGTTTTATGCCCAATCTTTGAGCTGCATTCTCCGTTATCAGCGTAATTTGTGAGCCTTGATCAACTAAAGCCCTTAGTGTAATGTAGTCGCCTCCAGCTGTTTCTACTTGCATTAATGCTGTTGGTAATAATATTTCATCATCATTATTTGATGCGAAGTTATTTTGCAGGTTTTTATTTGACCTAGTTGAAGTCGATGACGACGGTTTAGGTGCTGTTTGTGTTGCTGAGGGCGTTTGCGCTGACTGCACAATATCGTTGTGCAGAAGTGTGTTATGTTGCTCTTTGCAATCTCTGCATCTTTTCTCTGACGCACAGTAACCCTTAGTATGCACATACAAACAATTTTTGCATATTTTATTGTTTTCTATAAATGCCATTTTTTCCGGACTTGGCATGTCAGTGAATTTAGAGCATTGGAATAATGCATGATTGATATTGCACAATGGACAAATAATCTTGCTGACTTGTCCAGCGTTTGATGCATGGAACTTGCGAGAATAGTTTGATGAACTTTTATTGGGTTGTGAATTTGCTGACTTGTAATTTTTGTCGAACGGATGTGGCGTGTTAGATTGTGGTTTTGATGCAGGTTTGTTACCGTTTTCTGGCTTTTTCCTATGCAATGGTTCTAATGCCATAAATTTGTTTTCGACGAAATCCATAAAATTGTTGAACGTTGGTATCTCGCGCGGGTCCGACCTGGACTGCATGTATTCCGAATACGTTTCGGAGTCTAATTTTTCGCATAAAACGTAAACTAGAATCGGATCCCATGAGCTAGTATCTACGCCCAAGTTATGTATCGCGTTTATGGTTTCGTTGCTAGTGTCATATAACCGCTTTAGGTCGAATGCAGATTGTTTTTGCAAATTAGGTTGACGCATAAATACCTGGAAGTTTTTGGTGAATAAGAGAAACTTATTATTGTATCTATGGTTCAAAATTTCCCAACACGTGTCATAATTTTCGGGTGCAATGTGTAAATGCTGCACGAGCTTTTCCGCTTCACCGCGAAGTCTACCCTTTAGATGCTGCATTTTCTGAGTTTTTGCAATCGCTGAATTATTATGAATCGCTTCTACGTAGAGATCCATAAAAGTAGGCCATAACGTATAGTTGCCGTTAAAGCTCGGTATGTCAATTTTAGGCAATGTTTGCTGTTGATGTATAGAGGCGTTTAATTTCGTGTTCAACGCCCGTTTTATTTTTGTAAAGGCCTTTTCGTAACGACAGAACTCGTCATAATAGTCATGTGAATTCCCCTCTAATATGCCATCAATTTGTAAATGCAATTTGTCAATTGCAGTCCACCGAAACTCTACAGTCTTAAGCATATCCTCAATTTCCCATTTTTCCTTAACCTCGTCTAGGCTTCGATTTACTAACCTAGTGAATGCACGGAAGTTAGCTTGTTGCAACTGCTGTAACTCGAGTAGCTTGTCCTCTGCTCCTAAAGATGTCTCGAACAGGGTTTTATCAAACTCAACGTTTACCTTACTATGGCCGACGTTGCTGGGTCCAGCAAGAGTCTTCATCTCGAACGCTGCTATCTCCTGACGCGTTCCATGGTACCAACTCTTAATGACCTCATAAATGTTACCGGTGAAATATTGATGATCTTTCTCTTGTACTGCACTCAGCTCCCGGTTCTTCTCTTCACATTCCGCCCATAGCACATCTAATCGCTCAAGCCTATCACGAATATAATCGGTGGTCTTCCTGCTCGCTGAATCCTTCTTAAAATTAGAATGGATTCTCTTCACTTCCTCGAGGATCTCAGCTTGACGCACGATTAAACCCTCCATTGTGAAGCCGTAAGATAAATAATGAACGATCTTACTTGAAATTCAGGAACTCTCCCTGTATGCAAATGCAATGCAATGTGACGCTCTGGAACCTGGACCGCTGCTACCTCCCCGAATGGCACGGCAACACACGTGGCACAGTATGACACGACACGACACAGATCCCGCGCGACGACTTATCGACCGATGTAACGGACTGTATGGTACTTGCAATATTTACGAAGGACCAAAAAAACTATGTAGGATGCATCCCTAACATAAGTACTGTATGCAAATGTAAAATGTCAATGTAATGCAGAATGTCAAATTAAACTTAAATGCATAAGATGTCAGTGAATGCTCAACGGGATGAATCTAAATAAAAATGCAAGTTGTCCGACTCAAACCACGTCTAATTGAACACTAAAAATAATATACATAAAATGCATAGAATAATGCACTGTGTCAGTGTCAATGCACTGCCAAATGTAGGTCGCGTTCAAAGTGCAAGTACGCGAGCCTACTGGCTAACTAATTGCAATCATATTTTAAAATCCATGTACGTGCACCGTACACCTTCGTAAATCATAATAAATTTATCATCGTTGAAAATATTCGTATATTTTGACATTGAGAAGCGAACATAATTTTGTACTCAGTAATTTTTTAAGAGATACTAAAAAATGATATCCTCTGATATTTATATATTAAAAAATATATAAATACAACTCTGTTTAATTTCTGTGTGTTCGTATAACTCTGTAAAATACTTAATAATTAATATATTTATTAAAAAATATTCTCCTTTGGTCTTCGAGCAAAATATTTCAAACGAGTCAAGTTATGGTGGTTCTTAGTAATGTTTGTTCGTTAGACCAAACTTGATGGATCTGTACATTTTAGAGGGAGTATACTATGCTACGCTATATCCATACTGTAACTTGCTTAAGAAACTTATTGGTTAACATTGAACAAAATAATAAATTGAAAAATAAATGACGTTTTTTATTTACGACCCAAGAAATAACACGACATACCGTTCACCGTTTTTTGACAGCTGTCTTGGAACGTACATACATATTCCAGATTACGTAAAAGTTAACTTTAAAATTCGTAGGTAATCTCCGGAACTGTCAGTCGGATTTATTATTACATATTGAAGCAAAATTGTAACATCTATTGTACCATATTCTGAGAAATAAACATTTTTGATTTGATTTGATTTGATATCGCATTTATTCTTAAGAATATAAGTATGTATATAAGTACTTGGGGATTTATTAAAAAAAATCTTGATCCAATTATGATACAATATTTGATAATCATTCATTGATATCTTAGATTATTTTTATTTAAAAACTACCCACAATATTCACAACTGCGATGATAAATTGTTGTGTTCAATTTTATGTACAGACGCCAGCAGGTCAAGCTACCCGAAACTGTCAAATTTTCCCAATCAACCTTGAACCTTAATACATTAACAAAGTTGAAAATCTACTAAAGAAATTTGACAGATTGTAGTAGCTTGATGTGCTAGCGTCTGTGCTTTTGTGGTTTGTGACGTGCACACGTTAACAATTTCACCCCTATCTCTAGATACAGGATTAATCATCATTCTTCTACCCCTAGCCCAATTTTATTTGGTGTTGACGCAAATATCTTCCGTACTTCTCTATTAGTCGTCATCTCGGTAGTCACCCCCTTTCTAACCATATCATCATTCACACATTCCATGCATCGTTTCTTTTGTCTTCCTCTACTCTTAAAGCCATCGAAATTCATACTCAAAACTTTCCTCACGACATATTCCTTATATCTCCGTATCACATGCCCATACCATGACAACCGATTTAGGTTTGATTTTTCGAACGCCAGATAATTTTTTCGGAGGAATAATTTTTGAATTATTGACAGTTCTTCCATACAAATACCGTTAGACGTCAATTTTATTCCATGAATAAAAATTATCTGTCGATTGATACACTTTCAAAACACAAATAGCGGACGCTGGCTGCACAGCTGCTGTGCTAAAATGGAGCTGGGCTGGCCATATCTGTCGCATGTCGGAGCAACAATGTGCAAAAGCCACCACTCAGTGGATCCCAAATGGCAGAAAACGACCGCGCGGCAGGCCCAGCAAGAAATGGCGGGATGAGCTGGACTCCTTCTCAAAGGATCGGCCCACAATCGCAGTAGACCGGGAAAACTGGAAGGAGGGAAGGGAAGCCTTTTCCCGGCAGTGGGGCAACACAGGCTCATCCTACCAATAAATAATTATAAATAATAAAAAAATAATATAAATTATAAACGTAAAAGTTTGTATGGATGGATGGATGTTTGTTACTCTTTCACGCAAAAACTACTCAACGGATTTGGATGAAATTTGGCACACATTATAAGTAGTTTATAACCAGGATTAACACATAGGATACTTTTATCCCGATATTCCCACGGGATCCAAATTTATGCGGGTGAAACCGCGGGGCGCAGCTAGTAATAAATAATAATCATACACTTAAATAAAACCAAAGAATAACATGATTAAATTACATTTTATTACAATTAATTTAAATTATAATTCACTTTAATACTTATTCATGATCACAATTTATTTTTTGTACCCTTATTTTTATACTACCCCTAACACGGAGTAGTTTTATTTTAGAACATATCATTTAGGGAAAAATTTAAAAAAAAACATTAAATTTCGTGTTTTTACAAAACCATACAATTTGTTTTTATATTATTTTATACCTACTATCCCTAACACGGAGTAGTTTTATTTTAGAACATATCATTTAGGGAAAAATTAAAAAAAAAATCGTGTTTTTACAAAACTATAAGTACATTTTTTTCAAATATTATTTTTAATGTAAAACAGAAACTTAAGAAAAAAGCTAATAATACCCTGGACGTGATGTGATCTTACGTATTTTGGCACAAACTTATGACAATCAAAACTGACAAAATATTACACAAAAAAAAAAAGATCATTTACATAGATCTTGCACGTGTCATAACTACCGTTAAAGTAAATGAAATCGAAACTCACATTCAAGGATTTTTTTTTTGTCCACAATAAGAGCTATTTTTCCGTTGATTAAAATAACGCAAGCTATTTATTTTATTTCGCAACTATTTTTTTTTTGTGATATTTATTAGATTAACTGATCCTCTAAAAAACTTATTGCGCCTGTTATTGAGTCTCATTTTATCTGCATAGCTTTTATCACAGTTGGTCCCAGTAACTAAGCTAGGGTACCAAACAAACCGACCAAACGGGTACGGTTAGGTTAAAACCGAGATCAACCACGCGGTCGCAGTAATTAAGCCACCAAATGGATTAGGTTAAGTTAAGATTCATCTATATTTTGTAAATATGAGGACTTTGTAGGCCTTGTAGACTTTAGATCTGTAGATCATTTTTTATTTCATCAAGTACAGACGCCAGCAAGGCAAGCTACTCGAAACTGGCAAATTTTCCCAATCAACCTTGAACCTTAACACTTTAGCGATAAGGTTGAAACTCTATTAAAGAAATTTGACAGATTGTAGTAGCTTGATGTGCTGGCGTCTGTACCTGCTACTTGTTGACAGGCCTACGCTGTCCTCCCATACCTACTGTAATTTGAAAACATTTTAAAAGCCAATTATTTTTAAAAGAGTAACCGTGGAGTTTCTTGCCGGCTCTTCTCCATAGGAAACGACCAATTGGAACCGTGCACCTAGCTTCTGACGTTTCATAAGTGCCCATGTTGGTTTATTTGAAATAAAATATTTTGATTTTTAAGACTGTGATAACGGCCGGCGAGCGATACATCCGAGTTGCTCGCTGTTACTTGGATATTAAGTGTTTTTAAGAACCCAAAATAGGAATTATTTGAGGTTCACAAAAAGAGGCGCAATCATTATAATTGAGTGTTCAATCATATTTTTAGGAAAGCAAAATGAGTTATGTTTTTTATTTTTTTAAAAACGTTGCCCCACACTAGGAATTTCTCCTGTATCGTGGGTGAGTTTACAAACATTTAAACTCACATACACAAACAGCCAGACGCGGAACAACTATTTGTAGGTCATACAAATATTTGTTCCGTGCGGGAATCGAACCCGCGACACGCAGCGCAGCAGTCAATCGCTTAACCGCTGCGCCAACCGTGCCGTCAAATATTAGTATTTGAGGTCCGATTTAACAATTTTCTTGACATATTTTGTGTCTATTTAAGAAGTAGGTAAGTAATTTTTCCTTGACTGTCACATTTCTTATTTATCCATTACATATTAGAGGCAATATTACAGTTTTCTTTTATGCTTTTCAATTTGGATGAAGCCACAAAACTGAATCGTGTTAGCAGTTTTATATATAAGTACACCGTGTTCCGGACGATATACATAAACTTCGAGCCACCACACTAGCTAACTTCTGACCACAGAAATAAGTATTTTTCATTTTGGACACATTCATGAATTCTTATTGACATTAATTCTTCTGATGCCGCGATTGGCGTGCATTAAAAAATATTTTGACTTTTGCCATTGCCTCGAGAAAAAGATATTGGACATTTTCTAAAAATCCAGTATTTTACATGGAGCGACTGCTTATCTGACCTCCGCAAGATCTTATGAATGACCAGGACCGCTTTCCGAGGCACGGAGGGGTCTTGGTATGTAAAGATGATTATTTATCCACGGACCAAGCGCGGCAAGCATAGCTTAACCTGATCGTTAGAACTGTGCGGCTGTTATTTCTTAGTCACAAGCCCCTGTAAAATACTGGTGTTGAGCTGCATCCGGTTAGACTGGAAGCCGACCCCAACATAGGTAGTTGGGAAAAGGCTAGGTAGACGATATTTTCAAAAAATCAATGTAACTCAAGGAAACAGTGACAAAATAGTAAGTACAGCGATGCAACAATAAGGTTTCCTATCATGATGGGGAAGCCGATCTTCAAGAATTCTAGGAAGGTGAACCGGTAGCCATGTTGTTCTGCCACCCCTGCGCATACCACGTTTGCGCTTGCGCCGATTAGTGTCCCGTTACCTGGTGTTAGGAAAAGAAATATTTTACAGGGTGAAATTGATAAGGTGCGACAAATTAAAATATCTAATTCAACGTGTTATAAAAGAAAATTTAGAGTATGTCATTAAGGAAAGGGATGCACATACTTGTAGGCAAGCGATTTGGCAACGTCGTCGCGCGCCCTTTTATTCGTAAGTACGATCAGAAACTGTATATGTGCTTGTGCTTTATATTATTTTACTTTGCCATGTAATCTAGTGCTAGTTGAACAATAACTCTTTAAACACGAAAGTTTGTATGGATGGATGGATGTTTGTTACTCTTTCACGCAAAAACTACTACACGGATTTGGATAAAATTTGGCACACAGATAGTTTATAACCAGGATTAATACGCATGATACTTTTATCCCGATATTCCCACGAGATCGAAACTTATGCGGGTGAAACTGCGGGGCGCAGTTAGTAAATTATATTTTTAAATATTGGAATATAAAAACATTTAATTTTTTTTTAAATATCCGGCCACCAGTATCGGGAACAGGGTCCAAGCTACCGCGGTACAGGATTCCAGAGAGAGGAACCTCCTGACGATGCGAGCCGTGTCCAGAAGTACCGCTTTCTGAATCAAGCCCTTGATGCAGCTGCCCAAGGAGAGTCTCCTCAGGTGTTGCTCGAGGGTCTTGGCTACTAACTCATTGGCTGTCGACAACCTCGCAAGCTAAGTCAAAATACCTACTTTCCAAAATCCGAAAACCATGTAGCTAACATACCTACACATTTTTACGGAGCCCTCGGTGCCCGAGGTCGACTTGCACTTAACCAGTTTTTTTTTTTAATATTTGGTAAGGGGTTCTGAAATAGTGATGGCTACCTCCGAGGCAGGCCCCGAAGCTCAGCGCCCAGGCCAGCGGCGCCAGCGGCAGCGCCAGCCCGGCGGGCTGCGCCAGCGCGGCCGTCACGCGCACCATCATGGTGGACAGCGGGATGTTGTCCACGAAGGCCGACGCTATGCCAGACACCTGGCGACCATTTTATGATATTTTAAAGATAGCACAACACAATGACGGTTCGCTTACCAGTCAAATTCTTGCGGTCGGGTCGCTGTTATATACATATAATTATACAGGTTCAAATTAAATTAACTAGCGAAACCCCGCAGATGTGATTGGTATCGATACCTAAACACGATAAAAAACAATAAAGATTTGATATTTTTTTCTCTGGGGTCAACGACTGGCAGTATTTTTACTTGAAGGAATCGATGTTGAAGTATGAGTTGAGAAAATATGTTTTATCGTTTTTAGATATCGTTACCAATCATGTCTGTGAAGTTACCACAACAAAAAAAATGATTCTTTAAACTGATTTTTCAAGTAAATACATCATCATCATCGGTCATCGACCGCTGTTAGTACAGGGGTCGATGACCCCACAAAAAAAAAATCATTAAATTAATTTATTTTTAACCGACTTCTAAAAAAGGAGGAGGTTCTCAATTCGACGGCATGTTTTTTTTTTTTTTTTTGTGTGTTTGTTACGCGATTTCTCCGCCAATTGTGGACCGATTTTCAAAATTCTTTTTTGTTCGAAAGGAGATACTTTTGAAGTGGTCCCATAGAAATTTCATCAAAAACGGTTCAGTAGTTTGGTTTTTAAACCTAAATTACTGGTAAAAATTACAACTTAAAAGTGAAAAATAAAAACTTTTTTGCAAAAAAAAACAACCGACTTCCAAAAACGACACTACAAAGTGAAAAATAACTTTAATTTCGGAAGTCGGTGGCAAACAACGAAAATGCGAACCCGACGACACCGACTTCCGAACTTTTTTAAAATTAATTAATTAATTATAAAGTTTTTTTATTATATCATGTTAAGATATCGATACTCAACGTCTGCGGAGTTTCGCTAGCTAATTAAATTTGACCCTGTATAGTCTTATATTTTCCAGGAAATTCTACTTACGACGCCTCGCTTCATTGGTCTAGTGGTCGCAGCTCTACTGCTGAGTATGAGGTCCTGGGGTGTGACCACCACCTCTTCCAGCAGTATTATTGTGTGTGGTGGTAGTCACCCCCCTGTCGTGTGGGAAAAAGATGGAGCTGTACGCTCCGTACTGTAGAGGTTTGTCTGCCGAAGGCAACCTTATCTGGTGCAGGGCTGCAGGCCGGCTTAAATTTAGCGCGGGTGGCATTCGAACGTTCAAGCTAGTGTGCAAATATTTTAATTCCGATTTTTGTTTAGAACAGTCAGTTGTAATTTAGTCAGAAATATGTAAAGACGTTCTGCCAATATAATCTAAAAGGAGTCATGTAGTTGTTTGATTCGTCCCGTTACCTCAGAGACCTCTACAGTACACTGAAGTAAGAAAAATAATACTGCTGTTAGAGGTGGTGGTTTCGATTCCCGGGTCCGGCTAAGTGCTCATTTACGGAGACGCGGGGCGTCACGCGTCGTGTTGTGCGGCGCGGCCCGCACTGAATTCAAACATATGGTGTTGTATGAGTGCGTTTACGGAGAAGCGATTTTAGACGCGTTTGCTTGAAATGGAGCGTTTTTTGCGGCCGAGCCCGCGGCTCACGCGGCGTTTATCGCGGCGGCGCACGCAGCGGCAATTCTCGATGAAGCGATGCCCGCGGCGGAATCTTCTGCCACTCATATTTGGAAATTGCAGAACGCAATGAATTAATTTTTAGTAATTACTAATTAATTTAATTTGCGCTCCCATCTTCCGCTAACCTGAAACTGGTCGGTTTGATTGAGTATCCCGCGTGCGCCGCAGCGTTGCCCGCCGCGTGCTTTGCTACACGCTTGAGGATTCGCCGCGGGCGCAGCGGCGGGCACCGCCACGCTTCCCGCCCCGCGTCTCTATGAACAACGTCTTATATTGCCATACGTTTGTGTTTACGCGTGCGATGATAAGTGCCGCCCGCTCCGTAAACAGAAAATCGAACGACGCGCCGCGAGACGCCACGCCGCACGCGACGCGCGACGCCCCGCGTCTCCGTAAATGAGGCCTAACTTTTATAGGGTTTCTCCATCTGGAATTTCTCAATAACAGCCCAGGGTCTGGATTCATGTCCAGTTGATGGCAATAGGCTCGCCACTTATTACATACGACTTTAACATAACTGGAGAAATGTAACACAACAAAAATACAAGTATGTATTCATTATTTACCAGGGATCATATATATATTCAACACACATCCAACTATAATAAATTTCCAGTTTTAGCTAACCTCGAATTGTATAGATTTTTCGTACAATCAGATGTCAGCTTATACTGGTTCTTAATAGCTTGATAGGTGACAGGGCATGCGGTCTGTGGAGAGACCGCATAGACACCGGAGGTCAGAGCCTTCCATGAACCCCCACTTGTGGAGGTTCTCCTTGCTGCGGCCTACTGCATGCACACGTGAGGATCTAATGGCTGCGTCGGCTATCCGCGTTGCTGAATTTTGGGCCAAACAAATTTAAGAAAAAAAAAAAAAACTATACAGGGTGGCAGGGACATCGACGCGCAAACTGTAACCATGGATTCAGCACATGAGTTTAGACCCCATAGCGTCGAAATTTTTCGTCAGTTATCAAAAAAAAAAAATTCAATTTCATAGAAAAGTGCAATACCTACGCGGTCAAAATGTATGGAACACCAATATTTTTTTTAATAACCGACGAAAATTTCGACGTTGTGGGGTTTAAACTCATGTGCTGAATCCATGGTTACAGTTTGCGCGTCCATGTCCCTGCCACCCTGTATTTTTAGCATCGACACGCTAAATAGAAGAAGAGTGTGACAATAAATGTGTAGCCCTGCGTATTATTAGTCTAACTCTTCGGAGGATATTGGCGTGATGTTATGTTAGTTCAACTCTGCTTACCCACAAAACAAGCATGATGGCGACTGCTAACCGCGACTCTTGTCCAACTTGTAGTATCAGTGTCTCTGTCATATTGCCAATCCAGGATATTAATCCTAGTTTTGACAACGCCTGAAATGTAAGAACATACTTTGAATTTTTTTTTGCCGTTAATGTCCCACTGTTGGGCAAAAGCCTCCCAACTCTCTCTGTTCAGAGCTGCCAAGGACCAATCTTTACCAAAGGAGTCCAGCTCATCCCGTCATCTCCGTCTGGGTCTGCCGCGATGTCGTTTCCCACTGGGTCGTATGTTTGGCCCACTTATCGTCTGACATGCGACAGATGTGTCCAGCCCAATTCCATTTAAGAGTGGCAGCTCCGAGTGACATCAGTTATTTTAGTGATGGAAAGGATTGTTGTATTCTTAACCCGGTCCACAAGTTTAATTGAATCAAGATTTGATTTGATTTGATTTGAAGGGTTTACCTCCATAAGCACGAATAACGCTGCGAAGAACAGTAAGGTCGACCACTCGACCCTCGCGAGGATAGGTTCCAGGTCATCCCTCTCTGCCAGGAGTAGGAGCAGTAATGCGCCTAGCAGTGCCGTCCAGCCTAAGGATAGGCGTTCTGGAAATAACAGTTTTATTTTATAAAAAAAAAACATTTTGATAGAAATGGTGTGTTTAGTTTAGTTTGTGATCACCCGTACAAGTCGCAATAAATAGGTACTTTTTCTTTCTTTCTTTCTTTCATGAGGTACTTACGTAATTCAGGAATTGCATGCAGAAAGAAGACAATGATGACGAATGATACGCAGATTGTTGATTTCACCAACAACTGCTTGTCCCTGATACGATACTGAAAAAAAACCATACGGAAATATTTTATAAACAGCGTTAACTGCGTAGCACACTATCAGTAGCAATGGGGGTTCAGTTTGACAGTTCAAGTCGCCGGGACAGGGCAGCAAGCGACAGGCTGGATCGGAATTAATGTTTGCATTGATGTCAGCTATCGATTTATACAGGATAATTTTTTATTCAGTGCGGTAGAACACCCTGTGAAAATTTACGCACTGAATAAAAATTTATCCTGTATAGGTCTCCATGCGTGGCTGCCATTTTCAAAATGGCGTGGCAGTAGGTATGCCACGGATCTTCAAAAGGATCTTCAAAGCCATGAACGGGCTTTGAAGATCCTTTTGAAGATCCGTGTTAGTTAAAGTTACACAAGCAGGTATCTTCGGCAAGTAGCTTCGGATCATAATCAGCCTATAATGTACCCACTCCGACACAGACCCCCTCTCTGTGAGAGGAAGTGGACCGTAATCCACCACGCGGGCCCAGTGCGGGTTGGTGGATGTCACATGTCTTCGATTTTTATTGGTTCTATGACATGCCGGTTTTTTCACGATGTTGTCACTTATCAAAATATATCTTTGAACATATTTTACACAAGACATAAGCACATACCTTTTGCTTCATCTGCGCAAGAGTGGAACAGAACATAGGATCAGAGCGCGAGGTTCCGCCCCCCGCCTCTCTGCGAATCAGGGCCACGTTCAGCTTCTCAACCTGAAATCGCGGGAAAGAGTACTGATTGGTTCATTTAATATAAGTAGATGCTGTTATGGACTAGTTATGTTACCGTATGATTGCGAACACCGTTTTACCCTGTCTATTAGGTTAACCATTTTTTGACAGGCCTTACGCTACACAAGTTCCATCCTTATCCAATGAACACGGTATAATCACGACATCTACTAATAACGTATTCTCTATGACACAATGAACAAAACTGGGGCCCAGAAAGTACCAATGAAGTAGTAGAAATTAAACTATATAATATGATACTACTAATAAATAACTAATACTAATATTATACTATATATAACTACTATTGTCTTTTTTATATTTTTAAATGTTTTTATACTTTTTATATGTATTCTAATATTTAAAAATATAATTTATATGTTTACATTGTAATAAAGGAAATAAGTACTAATAAATATAATACTATAATACTAACTAATAAATAAATAATACCTTCTTTTCGAGAGCTTTCCTCACAATGTCCTCATCACGCGAATATGAGGACAGCGAGGCCGCTGCACGTCGCCACACTGCTATCTCCTGACGAAGCTCTGCAATCACAACAGATAACTTAAGTCATGTGGGCTTTGTTCAGGTGACTTTAGCCACACGACTATCTGAATGGCAATTCGGCTAGGCCGCAGGTTTTAGTCACCTGCGGCCTAGCCGAAATCGCAAATTCCAAAGTAGTAAAAATAAAAATTTGGTAAGAACAACTTTGAGAGGGAGGCTACCAGAAGAATTCAGCTGGGCTGGGTAGCGTTTGGGAAGCTCCGTCGAGTTTTCTCGTCACGGATTCCACATAGCCTAAAACCAAAGGTCTTCAACCATCCTGTCAGTTATGACGTTCGGAGCCAAAACGAAGACACTCACGGTACGGCTGGTCCATAAATTCAAGGTCGCTCAGAGAGCGATGGAACGGGCTATGCTTGGAGTCTCTCTGAGGGATCGAATTCGCAATGAGGTGATCCGGCAGAGAAACAAAGTTGTCGACATAGCTTACAGAATAAGCAAGCTGAAGTGGCAATGGGCCGGCCATATTAGCCGTAGAACCGATGACCGTTGGGGTAGACGTGTTCTTGAGTGGAGACCGCGAATCAGTAAACGTAAGGTGGGACGCCCTCAGGCTAGGTGGAGCGACGATCTTCGCAGGATGGTGGGTAGCAGCTGGATGAGAGTTGCCGAAAATCGAGTTGAATGGCGTGAGAGAGGAGAGGCGTATGTCCAGCAGTGATATAGGCTTATTATGATGATCATGAAAAATAAAAATGAATAATAAAAACTAAGATAAGATAAGATAAGATAGCATTTATTTAAGTAATACAACTTTGTCAGGCATTGCAGGTCAGAAGCCCGAAAGTCTGACAACCAGTCTTATCAAGACGTATCGGTAACCGGCCATCGGTCTTTCGACAAACATGACCAGCCCACTGCCATTTCAGCTTGCTTACTCTCCAAGCTATGTCGGTAACTCCGGTTCATTTCCGGATAATTTCATTCCTGATCTTATCCTTCAAAGAGACTTTGAGTCTCTCTTCATAGCGCGCTGAGCGACCTTGAATTTGTAGACCACCCCGAACAGCCAATAAATATATAAACCAAATGGATATTATTATCATACCTACATTTTTTACATTAATCGTCGCTGAAAGGAGATTGCAACTAATTTTGAACTTTTTTAACTACAGGTTTTGCTACCTTCAGATAGGCAGTAGCTCCATGAAAAGAATGCTGCTGTTCAGCTGCAACAGGTTAGACTGGAAACTGACCGTAACATAGTTGGGAAAAGGCTAGGCTAAATGATGATGAGGCAAAATTCTTACCTAAAATATCTCTGGGCACACTATGTCTTAGTTTATTGATGTCTCTGAACATATATCTCAGTTGGAAGTAAGTCTGCACGCTAACTATAAGTATGCCGACCCCCATATGCATGGTGAACGTCGTGAAGTTTATGTTCTGTAACAATGAAAGGAAACATAATTATTACAACAACAAAAAAAAAACGTTAGAAATAAATAATAATACTAATGTGATATACAATGATAGAATATAATGAATGAATTAGGTAGAGTTAATGTTTAGGATATTATAAAGGTATGAGGAACAGGGTGTAAAGTTCACTCATCCTCCATAGACAAAGGCAGGATCCTCTGACCAGACGGGAATTGTGCCTGGCGGGCAACTGCCCGACGATTGATGACGTTGTATATATTATGCTAGTTGCGCGGTAAACTCTGCTTGCGCGATGCAGGATTTTGCATGACGTCAGTATGATTCTGTTTTGGCGATGTAGATGCCGCCACATTGGCTTAAAGTGAACTTCGAATTTCGCTTACGAGTGTGAACATTGTTAAATTCGATGGAAATGCTTGTTCACATTCGCTTATATACGAATATGAAAAATAAATGCATCATTTACGGTTAATATTCGCATTGAAAACTTACTTTACTAATGAAAAAAAGTTACAAGTGCGATCTGCGAATCTTACTCTAACTGTGGACTTACTGTTGTATGGTTAAAAGTGGGTTTAGGTAGGTACAAACACAGACAAAGGTATTTTCCCACTTTTCACCCTTATACCCTTAGCAATAAGGTTGAAAATTGGTCCACTGCCAGTGTCTGCGATGGTACATGGCCAGCTGGTCAAGACTACGGTCTATTTAAAACGTCACACGCTACCGACAGCGTGCAGTGACGTCACGACGGATGACCGACACGCCACCGGTTGCCAAAACGTTTGTTGCCGCCTTCGATACGAAGGCGGCAACAAACGTTTTGGCAACCGGTCGCGGGCGGCGTGCGAGCGAGACATGACCGAGTATTTACGAACACAGCGTTCGGACATCGTCGGTGACGGACGGCTGCACGTCTTCGCTGCGACATTCATTTTTTAAAGCCAGGGATACAGTAGGGGACAAATGTCCTACGACATCTGTCGGCGACATGTCAAGCGAAGCCGGCGATATCGCTTTATATATCTGGCGACATCGCGCGACCTATGTCCGTAGCGACGACAGGCGAAGTCGTGCGACTTCGCGAAACTTCGCCTGACATATCTGGCGACATCGCGCCACACTCGACGTCGTTGGCGACACATATCGCGCCATATTGCCAGACATGTCGAGCGATGTCTGGCAACGCCGCGCCACTTCACTCGACGTCGTTGGCGACACATATCGCGCGGTGTTGCCAGACATGTCGAGCGAAGTCTGGCAACGTCGCGCCACTTCACTCGACGTCATCGGCGACACGTGTCGCAGGATATTTGTCCCCTAGTGTATCCCTGGCTTTAATGTCGCAGCATCAGGAGCCTTTAGGCCTCGTATAGGACTTTCTGTTTCTTTTTTCTTTGTTAATTTAAAAAATAAATATAATTTGGTTTTTTATTTTTGATTGTGTTTAGTTTAGTTTATGATCTTCCCGCATGAGTCGCAATAAATACTTTTTTTTTCTTTTCGTCTGTCGCGGTCGGCGTATGGTCAGATAGACCCCAGACTTAGTGAGTGTACATCTTACCGCTTTCACGATAGAAGGATGCGTGGCTATGATGACGTTGGGTGGGTCGCCCACGGGCGTGGCGGCGCCCCCCACGTTGCTGAAGATCACCATCGACATCAGTACTGGCACGGGGTTCAATTGGGTCACCTCGCATAATCTGGAGGAAAGAGTATGTTTAGCACATAAAACTCCCATTTCGCGGCAGGAAAAGATGGTGTGACGAATGATATTAAATGGAAGGGAGTGAATGATGCGTGAAGGGTCGGACAGGGGAGAATGGAGGAAGAGAAGTGTTCCACCGACCTCAAGTAACATAGGACAAGGGCAGGAAGATGATGAGGTACGTACAGACGCCAGCAGGCCTAAGCTACCCGAAACTGTCAAATTTTCACAATCAACCTTGAACTTTATTTTATTTATTTATTTGGGAAACAAACAAATTGTACATTAGGTAATACAAACTTAATATGATTACATCATGTGGTTAATGAACAATTAACGACGTTTCCACAGATTACTACTTATATATTACAGTGCGCAGTAAATACAAACAAGACCGAAGTACAATTCACATAAAAAAAAAAATAATAATAATACTACAAGTTAGATAATTAACATTAAAAATTTTGAGTATAAAGACAAAGGGAAAAGGATCGTAGACAAAGGGAAAAAGATTGTAGAACTTTAATGCTTTAGCGATAAAGTTGAAAATCTATCAAAGAAATTTGACAGTTTGTGGTAGCTTGATGTGTGGCGTCTGTACAGGAAAATGTGATTATTCTTTCATAAGAAACAGTAGAATTTTAAAGATCTTAAAATTCTAGCCCAGTACTTCGTTGGTTCTAGAGATACGAGTGATTCTGAGTTTGGTGTCCGCTGGGGTCGATTCCCAGGTTGAGTAGTGTTATAAAGGACATTAATTCTTATGAGCAACCCGTGGGGTAACTCCGTAACACACTATCAGTAGCAATGGCTTGCTCTTTGACAGTTCAACAACATTCATTGTTATTTACGATGTTGAGCAGACACATTTTTAGAACATAATTATGACGCAATGGACTACCTCTATGCTTCAAAATGATTTATGCCTAGTAAATGTCTCCATATTACTTGGAACACTAAGGGAGGACGCCCACAAGCAACTTTTGTCTCCGGAACTATGTAATTTGTCTCTCACATCAAGTCTACGAGTTTGTATGAAAGTGCGCGCATTTAGCGACGCGACAGCCGGCAGAAATTTTGTCCGCGGGTTTGGAAACAGGCTGGCGACGTAATGTCGCATGTCCATTGGTATTGTGACAAAATATGTGGATGATTTCAGCAAAGTTTTACGAAAAAGTAGCGTTGCTATCGCTCCCGTGTGTGCATTGTCCAAATCTCGGCGAGGAGACAGGCGACTGAGACCAAAAAGTTGCTGGGTAACTAAGTTGCTCGTGGGCCCTTCCCTTAAAGCTCTAGCAAAAAGTGAATTTACAAGTGAATGGAATGAATCCGTCGTCGTCCGAGTAAATCTTAGTTATTGTTTTCTTTCTAATTCTTCTTTTTTTTTATAGGTCTTCAGTCTTACCTGATGGTAACTGGAGTCATCAGCAGGACAGTGGTGACATTGTCCAAAAATGTGGAGAAGATCGCTGTGAAGAAACATAAGACGTTGATCAGAGGCCATGTCCTGCCGCCTGTCACCTGAAACATTCATTTTGTGTGTTTTATTTTACTTTAAACATAAAACGCCAACAATAAAATCAGACAAAATTCATACACTCATCCCAAAGAACTCCAGGCAAACATATCCGTTCGTCCGCGAACACGTCACACTTAGGTTTAGTGTCCATGGGAGCTTTGAATGCAGAGAGAGGTTGTGAGGGACAGGGGAATGGGGTCGCGCGACGCTGAGAGTCACAAGCGCGACGGTGAGAGTATCAGGCGCGACGGTGAGAGTCACAGGCGTGACAGTGAGAGTCACAAGCGCGACTGTGAGAGACAAAGACGCGACGGTGTGAGTCCCAGGTGTGACAGTGTGAGTCACCAGCGCGACGGTGAGAGTAGGGGTCTCGGTTATGCTTGCCACAAGGAGTTTTGCTCCTAGCGAAGTTCAAGTTTTATCACGGTTTTGCAATTCAGTACCAGCCGGTCGATTCTGTAAAAATCTCACCATGAAAACTCAAGTGAAGTGAGCTTGATGTGAGTTGTCAGTAGTGTCAATCCCTAGCATTATTTGGAATGACAGCTCACTCCACGCTCACTTCACCTAAGTTTTCACGGTGAGATGGTTACAGAATCGCACTGCAGGTTGTTTGTTGATATAAGCACGATTCGCGGCCGTAGCAAAATATTTATTTCTAGAATTATTATAATAAAAATAATTTTAGCAATATTATACAGTTCTCTAATTTCATAAACCTGTTTAATGACTATTTCATGAAATCATGGATTACCCTGACGCTTTCTCCTTAGATAGACCATTTTAGACTAGTGCAGCAGACTGTGTTCAACGAAACTCCAGTCAAATTCTCAGTCTAAAAATCAGCACTTTTCAAACTTCAAACAGAATAAAATCCAGCCTCTAGAAACACCAACTTTGACTGCCTTCTTCTCAGGGGTAGTAAGACAGGAAATGTCGGCACATCAAAGCTTTTTTTGAAGTGAAAACTTCTTTAGCGGCGTTGTGCACTTTTTTTGTGATGGGTAAAAAATGTTAAACTCGCGTCAGGACACGTGACCTGATCGAAAATTCGTAAGACGGAACTCGCGTCAGGACACGTGACCTGATTGAAAATTCGTAAGACGGAGGGAGTTTTTTGTGATGGTAAAAAAATATAAACTTGCGTCAGGACACGTGATCTGATCGAAAATTCGTAAGACGGAGGGAGAGTAGACCGCATACTAAAATATCAAAAATGCACAACGTTAATATTCAAGTTTTCACTTCTGCCGGCACTCCCGGGGTGCAACCCGTTTTTTTTTTTAAATATATTGTTGGATGCGAGAAGCACAGAAACGGTCGAAGTGGAGGTGCTTGGGGGTGGCCTGTGTCCAACAGAGGACGTCTTTCGGCTGAAATGATGATGATGATGTCCTGTGAAAGTGTTTCCGATATCACATTTGCAAAATTAACAATGTCATTTGATTTCGCCATACTTACTTCAAAAGCCAAGACAGCGAGGTAATCGAACAGCCCAGTCTCCGCCAAGATGGCGACGAGCAGCATCATGCTGAACAGCAGCAGCAGAGTCTCCACATCCAGCCAGGAGACCAGCTCCGGGAGTGAGGGCCTCTCGCCTGCCAGGGCCAGTACTGCTACTGCCAGGGATGAGGATAGCAGAGCTGCTATTGTACGGTTAACTATCTGGAAATAGGGACAACAGTAATTTAAGTAAAGCCGTTGGTTCCGGCTGCCAAACGTAGATATTCAACAGTCGTTACGGGTAGTCAAAATCCAGAAAGTCTGGCAAAAACCACCGTGGTGTTCCACCCCTGCCTATGGCTGGTGTTGCGGGAGTCGTATAAGCATTCACCGCTCCCCCGCCAGGCCTCGATCCGCTGTTCCTCAGCGGGTCCCACCTCCCCGTGCGATCATTCCCAAAATGGTCGAACTCTCGAGTGGCGCGCATGGAACACTGCTGTGCCATGGAAAATACTGGTATTCAGCTGCATCTCGTTAGATTGGAAACTCTCCAGCATATTGGGGTCAGCACCCCATCATCATAATAGTCTTCCAGAATGAATTTCGGTCATGGCGACCAATCTCAGCGGAGACCAGCATCCGGTGTGGGAGATATTATAGTGCACAAGTGTGTGCGCAAACACAGATGCACTCTCTCTTCCCTCACTCTCATAGTCTTATGGGACGGCAATTCAACATGACCGGAGAGAGACCAGGCGAGGCACGGGGGTATCACACCGCCAACTTAAAAACTTTGGGTTGTTAGTTGTTACTAAGAAATTCCTTATGGAAAAACCTAATAACACTTTGCCCACCGCAAGCGGTCCTGGGTGCGTTTCCCGGGATGGGCAGCCTGTACTGGCTGCCTTCCGGATTTGTGCCCGGTTGATGGCAATAGGCTCGCCCCCATTACATGGGACTTAGGTGTGTACAGGTACACCTCTGTCTAATTCGTCGGGAATACAGGTCCATTGAACCTAAGCAAAATTACTGAGTTTTCCACATTATCATATCAATATGATTAATCCAGGAACACCTCCCATCTAGAACTATCCCAAGAAAAGCATATATATCATACCATCTGATTGTTACATTTGTTTATACCTACTTAAGATTATTTAACAATCAATAAAAAATAAAATATGTAGGTAATTAATAGACTAACCGTTCGCTCACACTGCTGCATTTCAGTACGTATCTATTGCAAATCGTAAACAATTTGCTACCGAACTGTACAACATTTAGTGAATTGAGAATCTGGTGAGTAGAGAATCGGGTAAGTTGAGAAACAGGTTAATTGATAATCTGGTGAATTGAGGATTTGGTAAACTGCTCATGAGCCGTGTGATGTTATTATTCATGTTGACAGGCAGAAGAAGATCCAAACCTCAAAGATGATGAGGGTATACAACGCGATGAGCAGTATGGTGGCGTATATGATGCCGTCTTCTGGATCGATGGGGTTCAGCTGGTAGCTCACTGTCAGAGGCACAGTGCTGTTGCTCGATGTGCTCATGCGCAGTGTTATTCTTGTACCTGAAAATGAAGTGTAGTAATAGGTAGTACTACGATCGTTGTATGGCCGGCGTGGGTTCAGAGCACGGATATCAGTTTTCATCGAGCTCTTAAAACGGTGAAGGAACACGCCCTGAGGAAAACGTGGATGAGAACCACATCGCGTTACTCTAGACTGTGATTGTTCGATTGTTGAGTGAAAACATAACCTAATTTCTACTACTGGGTATCATAGCTTGTCTCCGCCTTAATAGAAGGCTCGCGCACATTTGGGCGAGCCGCATCGCATCACAACGTGTTACAAACATCGTCCTGCATCAGCACAACACAATGTGGATCGCTCGATAGGCTTATTTTTGCGGCTACAGTTTTGCGTTGTTTTGCGGCCTGCCCAAATGCCCAAATGTGCGGGAGCCTAATGAAGAGAGGAAAAAAAAATAGGAAGAAGACCTGGATGTTTTTTTTTAAATCATAAACGTGCAGAGCATACAACAAATGAATTATTTCATGAAAGATTAGAATTTCAATCAATCGTGAAAGTGTTTCAAGGTCCATTTTGACGTGCAGTCACCTTCCGAAACACGCTCTAAATGTCGAATCTGCTGTACAGCAAGTTTATACACGCACGACTCACGACCGCTCTGATGTACGTCCGCGCTATTCACTGTCTATCTGCATGACGATCGCAGTGGTGGGGGCGCTCGCTTGATGCAAAATTGGCCGTGCAAATCCAGTAAGCAATTAATTACAATTATCGCCCTTATCCGGAAGACAACCGGAGTTACCGACATAGCTTGCAGAGTGAGCAAGCTGAAGTGGCAATGGGCTGGCCATGTTTGTCGCAGGACCTATGGCCGTTGGAGCAGACGAGCTCTAGAGTGGAGACCGCGGATCGGCAAGCGTAGTGTGGGACGCCCCCCAGCTAGACGGACAGACTACCTCAAAAAGGTGACTGGGATAGACTGGATGCAGAAGGCGGAGGACAGGATGTTGTGGCGCATTTTGATTGATTGACCGACGTACGTCGAAACTATTCACTGCCATTTTTCGTCGTGCATCGTTCATTTCCTTAGCGGGACGTACAGTCACGAGCACCAATTTGTTAACACTTGGCAACTTTCAAATGCGATTTTTTCGTGAAATAACGAATGCAACGTTGAAATACGACACATTACACAAACCTATGGGTTCGAAAATGCTATGTTCGTAACAGCATAATATTTCATTCAAACAAAGGAGTAAATCGCTTTTGAATAAAGCCGAGTGTATACATACTATTTCTCGTGACTCTACAGCCAGATGGACCGTGAATAAGGGGCTTAATTCTCTCATGTGACGTGACTAAGATCCAAATGAACGTTACAGAATAGCACAGGATACAGCAGACGATCAAAATTCACTTTACCGTTAATTCCAATTTGGTTCCATCTAGTAATTTCCTCCTGTATGGGATCCAGGGCGTTAGTTACATTCCTCTTGTGTTTCCCGTTGCTGTATATAGGTGAGTTGTCCTGTAGTATCAGCATCTTACTCTCTGTGGAACTTGGCGAGAAGTCTAATAGGTCCTCCGGCTGCAGGTGGATCTTCCAGTTTGTTGAATTCTGAAATAACAGAATAAAATACACCTCTTAATCCCATATGTTATTATTCTATACAATTAATATCATAAAGTTTGTATGTAGTGCGTAATCTTCGGAAAGAGTGATCTGATTCCGAAAATTCATTCACTAATAGGAAGCTAGAAGCTGCATTATCTCTGTTTTGTTTTTTTTTAATATGTATATTAAAAAAAACAAAACAGCTATATAAAAAAAAAGAGATCCACTCGCACGAAGCCGTGGGCGAAGTGCTAGTGATAATTTAAGGCGGTAGGCGACATCGACAAGCAAACTGTAACATACAATTAATCAAATGATTCTAGAACCATAGCGTAGAAATTTATCGTGGGTTATAAAAAAAAAAAAAAAAATCGGCTGTTTCAAAATGTATGGAGCAGCAATTTTTTTTTTAAAAGCCGACGAAAAATTTCAACTGTCAGAATCGTGTAGTGAATCCATGGTAACATGTTGCACGTCGATGTCCCTGCCATCCTGTATTATTATGTCCTTAGTGCATTCAAGGCTGATCTGCTCTACACATAACACTGTCACAACACCAAATTATCTCGCCTGCTCAACGTCCGTGTGTCACTGCAGGGATCCAGCAGAATATCAGCGTCAGGTATATTTGCCTGACTCATGCTGAGCTGGACTCCCATTTGGTGCAACCTTGAGACGCACACCGCACTGTGTCACTTTTACTTCGATATGTACGTTTTTCTTTTTGTTTTTACCTTGTTTTTTTATAATTATGTTCTAATCATGTACTTTTGTGTATTGTGCTGTCTTTTGTGTGGGCCAAATAATATACAGGGTGGCAGGGACATGAACGCGCAAACTATAACCATGGATTCAGCACATGAGTTTAGACCCCAGAGCGTCGAAATTTTTCGTCAGTTATTAAAAAAAAATATTGCTGTTCCATACATTTTGACCGCGTAGGTATTGCACTTTTCTATGAAACAGAAGATTTCTTTTTTTTTGTTAACCGACGAAAAATTTCGACGCTATGGGGTCATCATGTGCTGAATCCATGGTTACCTTACAGTTTGCGCGTCGATGTCCTTGCCACCCTGTATATCTAATAAATAATTTGATTGTAGTCTTTATCTTATAAACATTTAGATAATGACACTGCAGTACATCTGGAATCAATAAGTGCCTACTTAGGACACAGAGAGTTCATTATATTAACGAGTTTACGGTCATTAATCATTGCATCGTAAATATTTATTATTGAACTGTGATTATTGCAGTTATTTATGATGTTTGTTTGATAAACTTCGACAATATGACCAGGATTAGAATAATTGTACTATTTGGGCTTCATCATCATCATCATCATCAGGCTATAACAGTCCACTGCTGGACATAGGCCTCTCCTATTGCACGCCATTCAACTCGATTTTAGACAACTCTCATCCAGCTGCTACCAGCCATCCTGCGAAGGTCATCGCTCCACCAAGCCATTTGCCGATTCGCGGTCTCCACTCAAGAAAATGTCTACCCCAACGGTCATCGGTTCTACGTTAATATGGCCGGCCCATTGCCTCTTCAGCTTGCTTATTCTGTGAGCTATGTCGACAACTTTGGTTAATTGCCAGATCTCCTCGTTGCGGATTCGATTCGTTTGAGGGGCTTGTGGCTAAGTAATAACAGCCGCACGGGTCGTTCAATCAGGTTAAGCTACGCTTGCCACGGTTGGTCCGTGAATGGGTGACCATCTTTACATATCAAGACGAGGGGTATTAACATGTCCCGGCGGTCATTCGTAGATCTTTGGCAGTCATTACGGGTTGTCAGAAGTCCGAAAGTCTGACAACCAGGATATCCCAGATCAGATAGGCAGTCGCTCCATGAAAATACTGGTATTCAACTGCATCCGGTTAGACTGGAACACGACCCCAACTTAGTTGGGAAAAGGCTAATATGACGATGAGAGATCAGTGGTAACCCAGTAGTAACGGTTCCGAATTACAAGTTGTAGGTCATGGGTTGAAAACCCCAGCTGGGTTACTTAGGGTAATTTATTTCATCACCGCTGCTCTCAAAACGGCGAAGGAAAACATCTTGAGAAAACTGGCATGTCCTACATTTGACATTTACCAACCCGCACTGGGGCCGCGTCGTGGATTACGGCCCACTCCGCTCAAAAGAAAGTAGGCCTATGTCCCAGCCTTGTCCTGGGAACATTATAGGCTAATTCTGTAGGACGATGGGTGGTTTACGTCTTTACGTGGTAGGTAGAAAACTGAAGACTACCTGTTGAAACTCTGCCAGTTGGTCATCAGCGACTTCTCGATGTAGCCACAGCTGCAGTATATTAATGCTGTCATTAGTTAGCGCCTGCGCAAACGGTCCTGTCAACGTGATGGACACTTTGACACGGTCCTCGCTGGCTGGCAGCTCGTATTCTGGAAAAGATAATAAGAAAGTATTTGTCTACTACATTGCCCGCTATGTGTAAAAGAGTATGACCTAAAGTTACGACTTTTGGTCATACTCTTTAAGCTCGAATATGACCAAAAGTCGTGCCAAAAAGTCTCATGCATCAAAATCAAAATGTTATAGTAATTATTTTCATATTTTTTTACGACATTACGCGTCGGGGATTTGATTTTTGAACAGGGAATTTAATTTAAAGTAAAAAGTGTTGAAATTGTTTTATTCCCTTTACATAACGTTCCGTTTCAAATGATATGATTAATCTATCCTTGAATTTTGTTTTTAGAGCAATAATGGGCGTTCGTGTATGACATGTCAAACAAAATAAAGTACCTAATTTTTAGGTTATTTCGATGTTTTTTTGCGATGGCGCGGGTAAAAGTACCTGAAAGGACTTGGATGGGTATTGACAGACTGACAGAGAGACGTACGGACGGACAGCGAATTTTCTTTCTTTCTTACGAAAAAGAAAAAAGAAAGAAAAAAGATACGTCTATTTGCGGTAAACATGACGCAAAAAAGATCACAAAAAAAATAAGAAAGGGTTGGATGTGACGCTTGTTTCCCACATGCGTCACATCCACGCAAAACGGCTATCGCTCAGCATTATGCTGCGACCCTATGCAAAACAGAGCCCCAGCGCTGGTTTTCAGCAACAGCCGAAGCCGACGTAATGACGTCGTCCGGTGCAGCAAACAAAAAGACTGTTTGATGATGAAGATGTTGGCGTACCTTTCACCTCTCCGCCCTGTATCGCAGTATGTAGCACTGTGTCTGACCGCTCCATGTTCAGCAGTAGGGAGACAGTCAGGAGTACCCAACTGGCGACAAGCACACATAGCTTCAGAGTACGCAGAGCTTGGTCTAACTGTGGACAAATTATTAGGTAAGTGATCATCGAGAGCAGTGGCGGTCCAGTGGCAGCGACCCCGACTTACGAGTTGTAAGTCGTGGGTTCGAACCCAGACAGGCATTTTTCTTTGTGTAAATTATTTCATCACCTCTGCTGTCAAAACGGTGAAGGAAAACATCGTGAGGAAACCGGCATGCACTGACGCCAGCACAGCAACCTACTACAATCTGTCAAATTTATTTAGTAGATTTTCAACTTTATCGCTGAAGCATTAAGGTTCAAGGTTGATTGGGAAAATTTTACAGTTTCGGTTAGCTTGACCTGCTGCCGTCTGTACTAGAACCAAAAGTTCGAAGACGTGTGATATCTACCAACCCGCACTGGGACCGTGTGGTAGATTATAACCCACTCCCTCTCGAAGAGAGGAGGCCTGTGTCCCAGCAGTGGGAACATTATAGGCTGATTATTATTATTTATTTAATTCAGACACAGTGATCCATATTCATTATTATGCTGATTATGCGTAGGTAGTTTATAATAATAATATCCCTGGACATTTCACACAGCGCCATCTAGTCCCAAGCTAAGCAACCTAATGCTTGTGTTATGGTAACAAGATGGCTGATAAACTACTTAAATACATTTTTTTTTTTTTGTAAATAGATACATATTATAGATAGAAAAACACCCAGACTCGGAACAAATACATGTAGGTCATACAAATATTTGTTCCGTGCGGGAATCGAACCCACGACACGCAGCGCAGCAGTCAATCGCTTAACCACTGCGCCAACCGTGCCGTCGTCGTTATGATTTTAATAAATTAGTTTAGTTTAAAGGGGATTACTGACCTTTTTCTTCTTCACAGATTTCAATTTAGTGTCATGATCACTGGCATGCATCGGTTCCATTAACCTGAAAACATAACAATTTTTTTTTTTTTTTTTAAGACAGCGTTCTTTCTGTTTTTTTTTTTTTTTCTTTTTACGGTAATTTACGATTTTCGGATTTTTTCCTGTAATTGTGCTACATGATATTGCTTCTTGCCAAATTTCGTGATTCTAGGTCAACGGGAAGTACCCTATAGGTGGTGATTCCCTTAAGAGTGTCAAACTATGCGGCATAAACGGAACATAATCGCCCGTATCTTTTGATTGCGTTGAAGTTTGTTTTTTTCATTGCTTCAAGGGATTGCAGCCCTTTTTTGGGAGGAAGGGAGTGTCAGACTTGTATTGACTAAAACCCACCCGTGTTCCTTCAGTTGCCTGTGCCAAGGGCCACTGTATCTCTTTCGAACAATCCGCAGCCCTGGCGCAGCCCTAAGTATTTCACATTAATTTCAACTTGATAACTCCATGCGTTCCTGTGAAAAAGTGTCTTGACAGACGGACAACGAAGAGATCTTATAAGGGGTTCCGTTTTTCCTGTTGAGCTACGGAACCCTAGAAATTTCACGCGGACGAAGTCGCAGGTTTAAAAGTTAGTATTAATATAAGTTGTTACCTGTTAGTGACATCCTTGAGAGGCTCAACGTCCTCTCTCTTCGCTTCCACGTCATGTTTCCTATCAAATATTGTCTTATCTCCTTCGTTTGGCTCGTCTATTGGCTCGATTTTACCTGTTGATTGAATATTGCATTTTGTTCGTGTTTTAGAGGTATGAGGAACAGGGTGTAAAGTTCACTCATCCTCCATAGAAAAAGGAGGATCCTCCGACCAGACGGGTGTTGTGTCTGGCGGGCAACTGCCCAACGATTGATGTTGGGAAGTTTGTATATATGCTAATTGCGCGGTGAACTCTGCTTGCGAGATGCAGGATTTGCGTGACGTCAGTATGACGCATTGTTCGCATGTGGCGTTGTAGATACCGCTACAGTATCTTCAATCGCCATAAAACGATCGCATAACATACCATCATCCCCATACTTTAGGTGCACCTCTGCTAACTCTTCGGGTAATAAAGGCGTGAAAATAAAATAAAGACACAATTCAAAATTTAAGATTAAAAATAAGCCTTTGCAGTTAAGAGATGACCAGTCTCAACTGACGGCGCCCGTTCACGAACATGTGACGCGTGTATCAGCACCATCCAGCTCAACCATTTTGTAGAGAGCCGAATGATCCGAATGAGTAATGATGAGATACCTTGTCCATTACGTTAACCGTTTTTTGACAGCTGTTTTAGAAAATTAAAATGCGTAATAAAATAAATATACAAACTGCCTTATCTTATTGAATTATCTTATCTATGGCTTCTTACAGACATTATAATACCGTACGTGTATCAATCAATGTATTGTGTGTTGCTGCAATCACTAGTTCCATCTGTCAAAAAACGGTTTGCATAATGGACAGGGTATAGTTTGATAGTAGATTATTATGATAGTGTGATTAGAGAGATAATTAAACTATTCTCACCATGCTGCTGCTCGTACCGCTGCTTGAACGGCGCCAGGAGAGGATCATGCTTGATCTCATCGGGCAGATCCAGCCAGATCTCGACACTGCCCGGCGTCAGGTCACTGCATGACACCACAGAGTATACACTTGTGTTCAGGTTTATATCCTTCTTTCTCCCTAGCCCGCGGATTCTGTGCAACAGTCCCGCCATCGTTCAATGTCAGGACATCTTTGAGTTCACTTTGTTTATTTCGAAAGTTCGGTTTGTTAGAATTTTCGATTTGTAACTGTTCACTATGCGGTGATTTTTAATTTTTTTTTTCACTGAATTATCTGTAGTTCTTTAGAAATCTCATTATGAAAACTTAGGTGAGTTTGAAGTGAGCTCAAATGCGTGAGTGGGTATGTGAGTGAGTACATCGTACTGAGTGTGTTTATCTCTAGATTCCCTAGCGTTAGGTAGGATGACAGTTTACTTCAAGCTAACTTCAGAAAAGAGCACAGAGTTTGGAAGTTGGCAGTGTGATACCCCCGTGGGTCGAAAAGCACGTTAAGCCGTTGGTCCTGCGCCTGATCTCTCTCCGGTTGTGTCCGATTGCCGTCCCATCGGACTATGAGAGTGAGGGGGTGGGGGGGTACACCGTGTCTGCGCACACACGCCTGCTCCATAATATCTTCCGCGCCGAAGGCTCGTCTCTGGTGAGATTGGCCGCCGTAGCCGAAACATTTTGGAGGACTTTATGTGGAGGTCAGATAGACAGTAGCTCCACATAAAATACTGGTATTCAGCAGCATCCGGTTAGACTGGATCCGACCCCAACATAGTTGGGAAAAGGCTAGGCAGATGATGATGAGGTAATCAATATTATAATCTATTGTGCGTTATCAGAACCCATTAAACGATAAACCTGTAAGTGTCACGTATCGATTTTGTGAATTATAATTCTAGAACGATGATATTATTTCTTAGTTTCCATGGTTTTGTTATTGTTAAGAAGGCTTAAAGTCACCCAATGGAGAGAATCTGCGGAAGAGATCCGCCGGAGAACCAAGGTCGGTTACCTTGGTTCTCCTGCGGATCTCTTCCTAGCTCGAAGAATTGCCGAATTTAAGTGGCAGTGGGCAGGGCACATTGCTCGCAGAACAGATGGCCGACGGGGCTGAAAGGTTCTGGAGTGGCGACCGCGTACTGGATCATCATTCAGTCGAAAGACGTCCACAGCTGGACATAGACCTCCCCCAAGCACCTCCACTTCGACCGCTTCTGTGCTTCTCGCATCCAACGGGTTCTTGCGGCCCTCACAAGGTTGTAGGTCGACTTTGTGGGAGGCCTTCCAACGCTACGTCTTCCGGTACGTGGTCGCCACTTCATGATAATCAGTCTATAAAGTTCCCACTGTTGGGACACAGGCCTCGTCTCTGTGAGAGTTTTAGGGATAATCCACCACGCGGGCCCAGTACGGGTTATTAATACCTCATGTCTTCGATTTTTTGGTTCTAGGACATGCCGGTTTCCTCACGATGTTTTCCTTGTTCGATGTCCTGAGAGCAGTGGTGATGAAAATAATTTACACAAAGCAAAGTCAGTCATGGACGGTCACCCATCCATGGACTGACCTCGGCAAGCGTAGCTTAACCTCCATCGATCGTCCATGTGGCTGTTACTTAGCCACGAGCCCCTTAAAATTCAATCATGCAAAATTAATTTGCTATAGCATGATAATTGACAAGCCATGAGGTATGAAAATAGATTTTCTGTAAAGTCATCAACGTATATAAAAATATTGTGATATAACACATTATATCTGTAGTTCGCGAAGGGTTAGGCAAAGGAGTACCTATTTGATCGTTTTAATCCTTAAAGGGGGTCATTGTACAGACGCCAGCAGGTCAAGCTACCCGAAACTGTCAAATTTTCCCAATCAACCTTGAACCTTAATGCTTTAGCGATAAAGTTGAATATCTATTAAAGAAAGTTGACAGATTGTAGTAGCTTGACGTGCTGGCGTCTGTACCTACTCATTATTATGAACAATTTTTACAACGGGACCAACCCTGAAATCGTGAAAAAAAAATCAGTTGATCCATACATTATTACGTCGAGTTAGGCCTAGCACATACATACAACTTCTACATCGACTAAACTGTTTAGTCGAGTTGTGTACTTCTCATGAATTCCACACAACTAAACTGTTTAGCCCCAGTCTAACCGGATTCAACTGAATATCAGTATTTTTACAGGAAGCGACTGCCTACCTGACCTCCACAACCCATTTACTGGATAATAGGGTAACCCTTGGTAAGACTGGTTGTCAGACTTTCGGGCTTCTGACCCGTAACGACTGTCAAAGATCAGCCGGGACCAACGGTTTAACGTGCTTTCCGAGGCATGGAGGGGTCTTGGTATGTAAAGACAGTCACCCATCCACGGTGTTAAAGTCAATAATCGCAAAGGTTTGATCCATAGCTCGATAGATGGCGTTGCGCTGTTTAAAAGCAGGCTATGGTTTCGTTACCAACGATTAGATATAAGGAACCGAATTTTGTTAATTAAATAACCCAAAAACAGCATCGTCTTGTTTTATTGCTAAAACACCTAGCAAAGTGAAGCATCTTGGTACGGCTTTGTACATGGTCCTTCGAAGTTGGATTTAGAGTCAGTGAAGCGAGGGTTCCCGAGAACCACCTTGTCGTCATCAGCGCACCTAGGGGCAGTGGATCGCTGCTCGGGGCGCAACCTGCCAGTATGAGCAGCAGACTGGTGACCAGAGGAGCGACCCAGCGGGAAGCGAATCTGCAGTAGCGCGGTGCCACCTAGCGGCGTGATTTGGCGGCAGGGAACGGTGACGTGACGTCGTACGTGAGTGAGTGACGTGTATCAGTGAACGGACATAAAACTGTAAGTACTTTCCGATTCGATTTTAAGCCTTATTCTCTTGAAGAAATTAACTTTGAGGTTTAGAAGCATTTCGCACGGACTTAGAAAATTTTGCGAAAAAGTGAAGTGACGGGGAATCCATGCCCAAAATACAAGTCAGTTTAAGTTTAAAGACTTAGAAAATTTCGAAGATGTGTTTCTACAGCGACTTAGAAAATATTTGAGGAACCTCTCTACAGTGACTTAGAAAATTTGCAATAATTTGGGTCTTTAAAGACAGCATTTCTTTTTAGAGTTTACGATTGGACTTAGTGTTTCCATCTATCAAAGGGTTATTGGTGGACATTTTATGTGTGTAAACTTTTTGTATTGATATCTACACAACATGGAAGCCTACAATAAAATTCAAATGGACACTAATAAGGCCATATCGCGAGCCAGGTCTAACTTCAAAAAGTCGCCCAAGGAGCGAATTACTAAGGCATATGTTGAAGTAAGACTGGAGAGTTTAGAGTCACAGTGGACATCATTTTACGACACACATCGTAACATATTAACTCAAATAAAGGAAGCTGATTATAATAAATCGCATTATTGTTCGTCAGAAGTGTATGAGGTTACGGAAGAATTGTATTTGGACTATAAAACGGAGTTAAAAGAAATACTTACTGACTTGTGTAAAAAAGAAGTTGCTCAAAATGTATCACAGTCTTGTACAGGAAAAAACTCAGAAGAATCTTGCAATATAAAACTACCTAAAATTAGTTTACCTATGTTTTCTGGACAATACTCGGAGTGGATCACCTTCCGTGATTTATTTTTATCCCTTATACACGGTAATAAGTCGTTAGATGATGTTCAGAGACTTCAGTATTTAAAAAGTCATTTATCTGGAGAAGCTGATCAACTTCTGAGAAATATACCTATTTGTAGCTCAAATTATCAAACTTCTTGGGAACAATTAAACAAGCGCTACAATAATAAAAAGTATATGGCAAGTTGTATTCTTAAACGGTTTCTTAGTCAGAAAAATATATCAAGCGAGTCAGCACAATCTCTTAAGGAATTATTGGATACAAGTAACGATTGTTTAAATGCACTTAAAAATTTGGGAATTAATGTCGACACCTGGGACTTCATTGTAATATACATTTTAAGCTTAAAATTAGATTCTGAGTCTCGTAAATTATGGGAAGCAAATATTTGTGAATATTCGGAAGATCTACCTACTCTAAAGCAGTTTAATAAGTTTTTAGAACAAAGGTTCCGTTCACTAGAATTTTTAGACAATAAGTCTTCTAAAAATACTGTCTCAAAAAATGTTCCTGCCAAGACACTACATGTAGCTACTCTGTCATGTGTATTTTGCAAATCTGATCATAAACTTGGTAGTTGTAAGAAATTTTGTAACGAAGATGTCACCTCACGGCGTAATTTCGTCCAATCCAATGGATTATGTTTTAATTGTCTCGGGGCAGGCCACGCGGTATATTCCTGTCGTTTGCCGACTAGATGTCGGTTATGTAAAAGAAAACATCATTCCTTACTCCATACTAAAGATGCGTCCGTATCAACTGACCCCAAAGTAGAACCTAAGCAATCAGTTGATGCTAAACAAACACAAGACGATGCAAGTAACATTGTAACAAACTGTGCTGCGACTTCCCGTAGCCATGATTTGTTGCCCACGGCCTTGGTGAAGGTTACCTCCGGTACAGGCACAGAGGCGACTCTGCGCTCTTTGCTGGATCAGTGTTCGCAGGCTTCGTATATTACGGAGTCTGCAGTTCAACTTTTAGGGCTGAAAAAATATATCAGTTATAAATCATCACTGAGGCTAGGCGAAGATGATAAAGGTTGTGCATTGACCTCAAAATATGTTGTTTACTTAAGATTACAATCAATGTACAATCCTAACCTTCGGTTGTCGGTTAAGGCTCACGTACAGAAAAAATTGACGTCAATTCTTCCTTCTAATAAAATAAAGTTCCCACTGTGGAAAGAACTGAAACAGTACAATTTGGCAGATCCTACTTGGGATACACCCGGAAAAATTGACATTCTTCTAAGTTCTTCGGTGTATAGCAAAGTCCTCAAACAAGGACTCAGTAAAGGTCCTCCGGGATCTTTAATAGCGCAGGATTCTGAATTAGGATGGATACTGTCGGGAGAGATTACGGGAAAGGAAGAAAACGCAGAGAGCTTTAACTATGTAACGTTGGATGGTGATCAAAATGCTCTTATAAGAAGATTTTGGGAATTAGAGGAAACCGTAGTGCCAAAAAAGCACTTCACGGAAGAAGAACAAAAATGTGAAGAATTTTATAAGCAATCAACACAACGAGATCCCCAAGGTCGTTATGTTGTTAGGTTGCCTTTTAAAACGGCTACACCACACTGCGCAAATGGTCAAACTAAAGATATTGCATTGCGCAGATTTTTTAATTTGGAGAAAAGGTTAGCCAGAGACTTCGAGTTAAAAAGGCGATATGTCGAGGTAATTAATGAATATCTCGACTTGGGTCATGCAGAAATTATTCCTTTGGAGCAAATTAACAAGCCTGATGTCGTATACCTTCCCCATCACGCGGTGATCAGAGAAGATAAATCAACTACTAAGGTTAGGGTTGTATTTGACGCCTCTAGCTTAGGCAAAAATGGTGTTTCGTTGAACGGCGAACTAATGGTCGGGCCAACCTTACAAGCTGATTTACGACACACTATAATGCGATGGAGAATGCATCCCATTTGTATAGTTGCGGACATTGTAAAAATGTACCGGCAGGTGATTGTCTCTACTGAAGATATTGACTACCAAAGATTATTGTGGAGACAAGATCCTAAGGACCAAATTCAACACCTGCGGCTTTTGAGAGTAACATTTGGCACAGCGTCAGCTCCATATTTGGCCGTCCGAACATTGCACCAAATTGCACTAGATGAGGGAGAACGCTTTCCTATTGCACGGGAAAAAACTCTGGCGGATTTTTATATGGATGACCTGATGACTGGCTGTCAAAATATAGCAGAAGGAAAAGATATATATGAGCAAATGACACAATTATTAGGAAAAGCAGGCTTTGAGCTGCAAAAATGGAACACCAATAATTCAGAATTAAGGAACCATATGAGAATAGATAAAGAAGAAGAAAACCTAGAATTAAAAACAGATATAATAATGAAAATATTGGGACTTACCTGGTCCAGAGAAACTGATGAATTTCAATACACGGTGACACTGCCTCCCTTGAAGATACCTGTAACTAAAAGAAGTGTTATTTCGCATATTTCGATGTTGTTCGATCCATTGGGTTGGCTAGCACCTGTAGTCATAAAAGCTAAGATATTCATTCAAAAGTTGTGGTTGTCTGGAATTCATTGGGATGATGAGGTACCATCGATATTGTTAAAGGAATGGTTTACTTACCGCAGCGAACTTGAACAGCTTGTACAGTATCGGATTCCTAGGTGGTTATCAATCTACCGCGGTGATTCAGTGGAGCTGCATGGATTTAGTGACGCCTCGAATCAAGCTTATGCAGCAGTAGTTTACATACGTGTGGTGGATCAGCAGGAGGTCATTTATTCTCGCCTGGTGACAGCCAAAACGAAGGTTGCACCAATTAAACAAGTTTCAATACCGCGACTTGAACTGTGTGGTGCAGTTTTATTGTCGAAATTGTTGAGTGAAGTAGCCGAGGTATTGAAAATTGACAAGCAGAAGATTCGTGGGTGGACAGATTCGACAGTAGTACTCGCTTGGTTGAGTAAACATCCATCAAATTGGCAAACATTTGTAGCCAACAGAGTGTCAGAGATTTTGACAGTAGTAGACAGAAGCCAGTGGGCTCATGTGAAATCAGCGGACAACCCGGCTGATTGCGCCTCACGGGGATTAAGATCAACTGAATTAATCTCTAATCAGTTATGGTTGGAAGGGCCAGCATGGCTGAAAAACAAAAACATAGATTACAACAAACAGACTGAATGCAAGACAGTGTTAGAAGAAAAGGCACAAAAGGTGAGCTACGTTACAACAGACGAATATTTAGCGTTATCAGTATGGACAAAATTCTCAACATTAAGGAAGTTGATCAGAGTAATCGCTTATTGCAGGCGCTTTATATATTGTAAGAGAAGAAGCGACAACTCTGAACGATTTCCTTCATGGTTAACTGCTAAAGAACTTAACGAAGCGTTAACGGTTTGTATTAAACAGTGTCAAATGCAATATTTTAGTAGAGAAATAGAAGACCTCGTTAAAACAGGAAAGGTTCAAAAGAAAAGTGTACTTACCTCGCTTAATCCATTCGTCGATCACGAAGGGGTGCTCAGAGTGGGGGGACGCTTAGAAAGAGCCACAATCGATGAAAATATTAAACATCCGATTATTATACCAGCCAAGTGTCATTTTACTGACTTGTTAATAGCAGATACTCACCAGAAGACGTTACACGGAGGACCCCAACTAATGCTCAATTATTTAAGGTCCAGATATTGGGTCCTTAATGCAAAAAATCGCACTAAATTTTATGTACGCAATTGCGTATCTTGTGTCCGTCATGCAGCTCGTATAAGAGAACAGCTCATGGGTCAGTTGCCCAAAGCAAGAGTCAATGCTAGCCGACCTTTCCACCAAAGCGGAGTGGACTATGCCGGTCCAATAAATATACGAACGTCCAAAGGGAGAGGTCATCATTCATACAAGGGGTATATTTGCCTCTTTGTGTGCATGGCGACAAGAGCCATACATCTCGAGGCGGTCAGCGATTTAACGTCCAAAGGATTCTTAGCAGCATTCAAACGATTTGTGGCCAGACGTGGACAGTGTGCTGATCTTTACAGTGACAACGGCACCAATTTCGTGGGTGCTGCGAAAGAGTTGAAGGCACTGCTGGCTGCTGAAAAATCAAGCGTGACAACAGAAATAGCAGATTGGTTATCGGATAATGGGACTAACTGGCACTTTATCCCACCCCACGCTCCAAATTTTGGTGGACTGTGGGAAGCGGGTATAAAGTCCACAAAAAACCATCTCAAGCGAGTTGTTGGAAACAACACTTTAACTTACGAGGAGATGGCTACCGTCTTGTCTCAAATAGAAGCATGTCTAAACTCTCGTCCCATTTCACAGCTAAGTGACAATATTCAAGACCAAACTCCTTTAACTCCTGGCCACTTTTTAGTCGGAGAGCCTCTTGTGCTCGTACCGGAATTTAACTATGAACAGTCGACCCTAACTAGTCTAAAGCGATGGCAATTGACCCAGCGAATGGTTCAAGATTTCTGGCGACGCTGGTCGAAAGAATATTTAACTCAGTTCATGAATCGCTATAAATGGGCATATCAGACTCCGGAACCAGCCATTGGTGATATTGTTCTAGTGAAAGAGGACGATTTACCGCCAGCTAGGTGGCTTTATGGTATCATCACTCAAAAACACCCGGGTTTGGACGGAATTACGCGCGTGGTTAGTTTAAGATGTAAGGGGTCGCAAATTAAAAGACCAGTGTCCAAGGTATGTGTACTTCCAGTTAGCAATTAAGGGAGAGTTTTTATGTATAAGTATTATTGGTATTTAAATAATAACGAACAATTTGTTATTATTGTGTTGTATGTTTTAACCATAGTTACAGGAAACTACTATTTTAGTTATACCTATTTGTTATTTTGCTAGCAACTATTATTTTTTGTTTTTATTGTAGCGGCTGCGACCGCGTCTTTAGTTGCTGCTTGATTTTTATTGTAATGTATTGAAAGTATTTCAATATTCTAGTGTTCTGTAAAGTGTGTAACTACTTTCATCCTTACTAATTAAACATTGTGTGAATTTAGTTGGTTATACTATCGTCTCAGTTAGTTTTGTATCGATCAGTATCATATTTCAGTGTACGATAAAGTTTATTATGGACAAGATATTAGGTCAAGGTGGGCGGTAATATCACATTTTGTCCATGGTGGGCGGAATGTTAAAGTCAATAATCGCAAAGGTTTGATCCATAGCTCGATAGATGGCGTTGCGCTGTTTAAAAGCAGGCTATGGTTTCGTTACCAACGATTAGATATAAGGAACCGAATTTTGTTAATTAAATAACCCAAAAACAGCATCGTCTTGTTTTATTGCTAAAACACCTAGCAAAGTGAAGCATCTTGGTACGGCTTTGTACACACGGATAGACCGCGGCAAGCGTAGCTTAACCTGTGCGGCTGTTATTATTTAGCCACGGGCCCCCTAGCGTTGAAATTTTTCGCCGTAATTATGTATGTTGTGGGTGTCAATTAATTATAGTGGAGTATTAAGTATCAAGTATTCGAAGACATGTATCACATCTACCAACTGGTGGATTACGGCCCACTCCCTCTCTCTGAGAGCAGGCCTGTGTCCCAGCAGTGGGAACATTGTAGGCTGATTATGATAACTTATAATAATTTAAAACAAAACAAACAAACATTTGCTGCAGCACTGCTCATACTTCTTGTGAAACAGAGCGTAAAGATAAGCTAGTTGGACTACATCGCCCAATCGGATATCGTTAACCTTAGATTTAACTGTTAAAAAAAACTATGTGGCTTGTTAATGCTAAGAAATTGAATTGAATGATTCATTTATACAAACAAGGATGTTAAGAGCTAAATAATAATAAATAATCCTCATTAAAAATAATGACTTTGCAGAATGTTTAAAAGAAATATCGAAACCCACGATACAGGAGAAATTCCTAGTGTGGGGGCAACGTTTTTAAAAAAATAATTAAATATTAAATAATATTGCGTTTTATGAAAAATTTTCATATAAACTTTTTTATAAAAAAGTAGTTCTAATTTTTTTAAATTGTTATTATGATAATAGCGAGGCTCGTTATTTTCATTGATAGATACCCAGTAAAAAGCACCAACCTTAAAAATTGCGTTTTTAAGTGAAAATAAATACAACCATGGCAACATATAATTATACCAAGAAATCTTTAGGCCCAACTCCTACCAGAGTGTAATAAGATAAATTTGCACTAGTATCACCACACTTTACTGGTATAAGAAATTATATCAAAAAAGCAAAATCTACCACTCTAAACGCGTAACCAACTTATCACTTTCCACGTTCACAAAACAAAATTAAAATAATATTTACAGAAAACAAAAAAAAAACGAAACAAATAAAACAAGCGGTCAGGTTCAACAACCGCGCGATACTGGTGCTAACTGGTACAAACCGCTTCGAACCGGTTCTATCGTTTACGTCATTTGTTATAGAGACGCCATTATACTTCTTGACTTTCGAATTTCGCGTGTTTTCTTTTGTAGAATGATACTAATGTTTATTTTATTCTTATAGGCTAGGCGTATCAGCAGTCGCAGTGTGGGACGCCCCCCAGTTAGATGAACGGACGACCTAAAGAAGGTCGCTGGGACGGACTGGATGCGGAAGGCGGAGGACAGGGTGTTGTGGCGCAGCCTGGGAGAGGCCTTTGTCCAGCTGGACTGCGAGAGGCTCAGTTGATTGTTGTTGAGATGTCAGCAGAAGTGACGGGGCCCCATAGGGCCGAAGCCTGCCAGGGTAGCGGGATTGTCCGAAAGGGTTACCGCTGCCCTGGAACATAAAGGGCTAAGGAAGGAACACGGGTGGGTTTTAGTCAGTAAGAGTCTGACACTCCCTCCTGCTCCACCCAGAGCGGGAGGAGTCATTTGATGATTTCCCATCCTCAAAAAAAAAAAAAGGCATATACAATATGTAGGTAACATAATTAACGCAAGACCTCTTACACCCCAATAAGAGTATTGAATTTAAAAGCATAGTACAGACGTCAGCAGGTTAAGCTACCCGAAACTGTCAAATTTTCCCAATCAACCTTGAACCTTAATGCTTTAGCGATAAAGTTGAAAATCTATTAAAGACATTTGACAGATTGTAGTAGCTTGATGTGCTGGTGAGGACAAAGGACCAAAACTATTATTTTTAACGCTAACATTTATTATTAAAAAAATCGTGTGTATCATTACTTTATACATTTAAAATTGTGTCTTATTGCCTTCAAATAAGATTTAATTTTCTTTGGCTCAATCGGCAATCAGTATGGCAAAATACTTCTTTTTTTTTAAGTTACTGAAATCGATTCAGTAGTCAATATGAACAAACTACATACTTTCAGGACTTGCGTTTATTCTGTTACACCTTGTATAATAAGTACCTAAGGTACACCTAGGTTCTAAGCACCATGACGTGGCAAGTCAGTTCCGTAATATTTTTATTACATTATTAGCAGCGCCCTGCGGTTTCACCCGCATAAGTTTCAATCGCGTAGGAATATCGGGATAAAAAGTATCCTATGTGTTAGTCCTTGTTATAAACTAGCTGTGTGCCAAATTTCATCCAAATCCGTCAAATAGTTTTTGCGTGAAAGAGTAACAAACATCCATCCATCCATCCTCACAAACTTTCGCGTTTATAATACATATTACTAGGATTAACAATTCTTGTAGTCTACACTACACATAAGGAAAACTTGTTCAACAATGGATATTTTTATGGGTTAAGTGGTAATGACGAATGAAGTTATAAATATAGGATGAATGAAACCAGGGCTATGTAGGAAAATAACCTTGATTTGAATAAAATTTTATTCGGAGGTAAGCAGACCTTACAACCTACCTACTAATATACTATGTACACCGTGTTCCGAACGATATACATAAACTTCTACTAGATGTTCAGACCATGGAAATAAACATTTTTCATTATGGACACAACAATGTATTCTTAATTTTTGATAATTTTCATACAAACTAAATATCGTGACGTAAATCACCCGATATGCATGCCTTTTTATCTGAGCATTTGATAGATTTATCATTTTAATTGCAGTAAGCGGCAACATAGGCCAAATTAAGACATTTTCGTACTGCATAGCTCAATTAAATTTCATTAAATGAAATTACAAATATCTTTGTAACGAAGCCTTTTTAAGTAGGTACTTTGTTAGTTTTGATTTGTAAAAGCTATACTAAGCGTTTGCCAAAGTTTATGGATAACGTGAAGAACACAGTGTATACTCGTAGTACAGGGTGCTTTTTTTAGTGACATATTTTTACCTCTGTAGCTAATTTATTGAATTCAAAATTAATGTCCGCAAAAAAGGCCTTCTCAATTAAATTAAAAGTAATATAGCTAATAAATAGAAACACAAAACAAGACCAAAATCAAAGACAAGACAAAACTTTAAAATAGGAGCTTCACACATTTATAGACTAATCTCTGCCTAGCCTTTTCCCAACTATGTTGGGGTTGGTTTCCAGTCTAACCGGATGCAGCTGAATACCAGTATTTTACATGGAGCGACTGCCTATCTGACCTCCACAACCCAGTTACTGGGTAATACGACACCCCTTGGTAAGACTGGTTGTCATACTTTCGGGCTTTTGACGACCCGTAACGACTATCAAAGGCAAATGACAGCCGGGATCAACGGCTTAACGTGCTTTCCGAGGCATGGAGGGGCCTTGGTATGTAAATATGGTCACCCATCCACGGACCAACCGCGGCAAGCGCTTGAGCGCGATAAAGTATTAAATAAATAATAGTCTTTTAAATAAAACGGCCGGACGAAGCAACCCTATTTGTAAATCAATAACTTATTATCTCAAGAGAATACAACAATAGGCTATCTAAACAGGGTCATATTAAATTAGCTAGCGAAACTCTGCATACAAAAAATATTTGTTTTTTTCGGGTTCAACAACCGCTGGATGTTTTGTTACTTGAAGTATGAGTTGATAAAATCTATTTTGATTTTTAATCAGATATTTTCTGGTGGCTAAACTAACTGTGGTCGGTGACCCCACAAAAAATCATGATCATAATCAGCCTATAATGTTCCCACTGTTAAGACACAGGCCTCCTCTCTGTAAGGGAATCGTAATCGTCAATCTAAATTTCTTTTTTGTTTATCGTATTTAGAAATTGATACCCATACGTCCGCGAAGTTTTGCTAGCTAATTTAATTTGACCCTGTAGTCCACTTTCATGAGATTGTTTTATTTGTAGAGTCTCCTTAATGATTATTTGCGGTTTCCTTTAAAGTTGACGGTCTCTACCGCACTTCAAACTAATCAATCACCAACCCTCATTGGGTCCGCGTGGTAGATTACGTCATAGGTACTCCCTCTTGAAGAGAGGAGGCTTAAGTCCCTGCAAAGCTAACATTATAGGCTGATTATTTAAGTTCGTGCTAGGGCTTCTGATGCTTACATTTGTGCCTGGTTATCCTATCCTAATCATATTTTAAACGTGAAAGTTTGTATGGATGGATGGATGGATGGATGGATGTTTGTTACTCTTTCACGCAAAAACTACCAAACGGATTTGGATGAAATTTGGCACACAGAAGGATACTTTTTATCCCGATATTCCCACGGGATCGAAACTTATGCGGGTGAAACCGCGGGGCGCAGCTAGTTGACAATAGTCCTATAAAAAAGGATCAGTTAAATATTTTCCTTCTTTAAATCTCTATTTTCAATTTAAATACAATGTTCCTTTGGAAGCAACAGTTTTTCTAAGCTATATTAATCGCTTCGCACGAATTTACTCGCCCAAAACGGGCGAATCGTCACTTTGTTTTTATTTAAAAGTGACCGGTGGAGCAGACGAGTCCTGGAGTGGAGACCGCGTATCGGCAAGCGTAGTGTGGGACGCCCCCTAGCTAGATGGACGGACGACCTAAAGAAGGTGGCTGGGATAGACTGGATGCGGAAGGTGGAGGACAGGGTGTTGTGGCGCAGTCTGGGAGAGGCCTATGTCCAACAGTGGACTGCGGTAGGCTGAGATGATTTATTGATTGATCTAAAAGTGACTTTTCGCCTAAACTTCGCTTCTAATAAGCCTTATCGAAACGGTCTCACAGAACGTGGCGCCAATTGAACATGTCAGAAAATTTTCCGCAATTGTATGTAAACGAGTCGTAATTATAATTATCATTCATTAACTTTGCCTACAGTGGCGTGGAGGTTAGAGGTCTCACTTTTAAGGCTGTTTCGGGTTCGAAACCTTGTTAACTAAATAAATTAACTATTTCGAATATAATAAATGGAAAGAAAAAGAAGGAAATAAGTTTATTTGGACACAGTTCGTGAAACAAAAAAACACAAAAATTATATGCCCATCCATAGATAATTATCACCCATCTCTCCACTAGTCCAATGCTTACTCTAGGATGCATATCCGGTACGTCTCTTAAATCCTTCCCTATCCTACGGGCACGTCTTCCCTACCATTACCGCGCCCCCCGGCCTATACCTTGATATGCAATGGTCGCTGTATCACCATGAACATGAGGCTCCAGGAGCTAGTGCGAATCTTGGAGTTCATTCGATTAATCGAATCTGGTCAAACCACGTTGGGATCGGTGCATTTCATTCATTCGAGTATTTCGAAAATAATAAAAGAAAATTAATCATTTTTTAACGGGATTTCACTAGTTTTGGATTCGATTCCCGTACAGAACAACGGGGTAATTGCGTAACACAGTAGCAATGACTTTCATTCTGACAGTTCAATAACATCCATTGCGTTGTTTACGTTGTTGAGCAGACGATTTTGTTGAACATATGAAGCAATGGATGAGCAATATCCTTCAAAATGATTCAGATTGAGATTGATCATTATAACAATCTTAAATTTAGTTTAACTAAACTAAATTTAAGTTCAGTGCATCATTTTCTTTCTATTTCAATAAGAAAAGGACAGAAGATAAATATTAGTTTAGTCCTGTGATCCTGTCAAATTAGTCAGCGCCTGACGTAAATTGACGTATTTTTAGTAGCCATGTTTTTAATCACGTCTAAACTGTCTATGGAGTTAGACAGGACTGAACTAATATTTATCTTCTGTTCTTTTCTTAATGAAATAGAAAGAAAAAGATGCACTGAACTTAAATTTAGTTAAGTTTGTGAACAAGGGAATCGCCGACAATACCTTTTTTTTTTTTTTTTTTTTTTTTTTTTTTTTTTGTCGCTGAGAAATGCTTTATGCATCCCCGCCTCCCGGGGGACGAGACGGGGTATGTGGGACTCCCTGTCGGAATGACAGTATACCCACTAAAACTCAGCGGTGTTCCCGCGTCGCCGTGATGGGAGGGCCATGGGAATCCGGCATAGCCTTTACATCCACAGCCCTCCCGGCGCACGCCCGCCGAGATGGTATGGCGGGCCCCACATGCCCCCCAGGTTGGGGGGCTACGGGAATGGCCGAGAACACCTGGCCATTCCCGTCCCACAAGGTGGAGGCCTGTGCAAAACAGGCAACGGTGCCGCGTAGTAATTTAGTCTTGCATGCAAAGCTAAATAAAAAAATAGCAGGTCGCTTTCAGTGGAAGATCAGCACAAAACAGCGCTGTACGCATCATTTAATTATGTGTAGTTCAGTTAACCTTGTAGCCTGTTTAACGTTTTAATTATAATCACGATAACAACAAACATAACTATGTATACTGTTATTGAGGAAATTAAAGTGAATGAGTTGTTATTAACCCCCGACGCAAAAACGACGGGGTGTTATAAGTTTGTTAATAACTAGCTTCGAGGGGCTTATGGCTAAGTAATAACAGCCGCACGGGTCGATCGATCAGGTTAAGCTACGCTCACCGCGGCTGTTCCGTGGATGGGTCACCATCTTCACCATCTGAGCCTCGGAAAGCACGTTAAGCCGTTGGTTCCGGCTGTCATTCGTGGATCTTTGACAGTCGTTATGAGTAGTCAGGAGCCCGAAAGTCTGACAATCAGCTTTACCAAGGGATATTATATTACCTAGTAGGTAACTGGGTTGTGAAGGTCAGATAGGCAGTCGCTCCATGTAAAATACTAGTATTTAGTTGCATCTGGTTAGACTGGAAGCCGACCCCAACATAGTTGGGAAAAGGCCAGGCAGATGATGAATAACTAGCTCATGTCCGTGACTTCGTCCGAGTCAAATTCCTTACTCCCCCTACCCACCCCGTTGCGTGATGCAACGGGGTGGGTATCGCATCGCATGCCCATGGTATTACTCCGGTTTCGCTAAACGATCTTTCGGACTTTTTTTCTTTCTGCTCGGCTCCGAAGAGTTATAGCGTGATGTTAAATAGCCTATAACCTTCCTCAAGAATTGGGCTATCAAATACAAAATGAATTTTTCAAATCCGACTAGTAGGTAGTTCCTGAGATTAGCGCGTTCAAACAAACAAACTCTTCAGCTTTATTTAGTAAAGATTAAATTCGACGACACGGTTGGCGCAGTGGCTGAGCGATCGACTGCTGCGCTGCGTGTCGCGGGTTCGATTCCCGCACGGTACAAATATTTGTATTGCCTACACATACTTGTTCCGGGTCTGGCTGTTTGTGAGTTTTAAAACAACTCCGTTATGTAAAACAACCGAACAACGTAAATCAACCAGCGGTTGTAACAACCAGCGGTTTTGTAAAACAGCAGATACTACAGTCCATCTGCGGCATGCACAATAAGTCCGTCAAGGAAAATGCGGGCCCAACCGAAAGTAATTGAGTCGACAGAACAAGTGTCACATAAAATTTTTCGGACGGGCACAAATATCGATGTATGTCTCTGGTGTACTGTGTGTCTTTTAGTCTGAGCTAAATGCATTTTTATTTCTTTCCTTCTATGTAGTTTGCATTGCAATATTAGTGCTGTGATATTGTGGGAACTCAATGGTGATTTGCGTTCGTAACGCGTAACTTTCGCGTAGCCTCGTGGACGATGGCCCTCGGAGACTAAGCATGTGATCGAATGCGATCAATGGGAGGATACGATCAATTACAGTGTTTACAAACAACGCGAACTATTTATGAACCATTGTTAATCTTCCACAGAAACACGAGGCGGATTAACTGTCACTTTTTAATCGACTTCAGAAACAGATGTTCTATGTTCGTCGTCCGTTTCTTTTTATTATTAGCCATTAATGCCCCACTGTTGGGCAAAGGCCCCCTACTTTCTTCTCTCTCTTCCACCACCTCTCTCTGTCCAGCGGGGTTATTGCGTAACACACTATCAGTCGCAATGGCTTTCATTTTGACAGTCCAACAACATTCATTACGTTATTTACGTTGTTGAGCAAACACATTTTTTTCAAACATAATATAAATAATAATAATAATATAATATCCCTGGACATTTCACACAGCGCCATCTAGTCCCAAGCTAAGCAACCTAATGCTTGTGTTATGGTAACAAGATGGCTGATAAACTACTTATATACATTTTTTTTTTGTAAATACATACATATTATGGATAGAAAAACACCCAGACTCGGAACAAATACATGTAGGTCATACAAATATTTGTTCCGTGCGGGAATCGAACCCGCGACACGCAGCGCAGCAGTCAATCGCTTAAACACTGCGCCAACCGTGCCGTCAATATGAAGCAATGGATTAGCAACATCATTCAAAATGATTCAGATTAAGATGATAGTGTGTTACTCAATTAAGGTGCAGAGCTGCCAAGGACCCATCTTTATCAAAGAAGTCCAGCTCATCCCGCCATCTTCGTCTGGGCCTGCCGCGATGTGACCCACTGAGTCGCAAGTTTGGGCCATTCATCGTCTGACTGTATCCAGTCGAATTCCATTCAGCGCCATTGCTCTCTGGTAAACTTCGAGCGTGGACTTCTGCTGAATTGTCAAAGACCATTGGGAACCTTACGTGAGGATGGGAAGAATACACATGTCGATGAGGCTTCTCTTGAGGGATAGAGGAAACCCTCATTGGACCTTTCATGACCCAATAGCTCTTCCAGGCATTTTCGGCATTCGGCAGGCCTGTTCGTCCTTTTCGATTTTTTTTTCATATTTAAAGTCATTTATTTGCCAGAATGTAGGTTTAATGTGCAAATCTTAACTGACTGCCCCATTGGTCTTGTCGTCGCACGCACGACTGCTGAGCGTGGAGTCCTAGGTTCGATTCCCGGGTCGGACAAGTGTTATTAGGTTTTCCATTGGGAATTTCTTAGCAACAGCCCGGAGTTTGGAAGTTGGCGGTGTGATACCCCTGTGCCCCAGAAGGCACGTTAAGTCGTTGGTCCTGTGCCTGATCTCTCTCCGGTCGTGTCGGAGTGCGTGCAGTCCCATCGGACTATGAGAGTGAGGGAAGAAAGTGCACCTGTGTCTCACACACTTGCGCACTAGCAACATCTTCCGCGCCGAAGGTCATTGAGGCCTGGAGCACTTTTAGTAGATTCGTGACACTTCACAATGACTGACACTTTTGAACTGACATTTGTTTGACATTTATTATTATTGCTATATGTAAAAATCTGTATAATCAAATAAATGGTATTGCTGTTAGTTAATCATTGTGGTTTATTTAGGCAGAAATAGCGCATTAATTTGCTCGCTAAGATTTAGTGATCATTTACTACATTTGGTGTTCGAATACAATTTGAAGTGCAAGAACTAAGGGTCTCAAAGCATTTTATGGTGGTCATTATATTTAACCCCTAATTTTAACCTGCTGACTACTCTTTCGTTTATTTATTTTTTGCATTTGATATTTTATTTATATTTTATTTCTGTGACCTTTATAATTTATACCTACTCATTCGTTAATTTAATTGCATTGACATTTTATTCTTTTCTGATTTATTCTGTTATGGTAGGTATTGTGTACACCTATTTTATTATTAGGTACGTGCTTAACATCATGTCCTCGACAAGGTTAAACGCGATTTAAATAATTATGACACATTGAGAAGTGCACGATATAAAAATGTATTAAGCGGAATTAAGTGTAGGACAGTTAAGTTTAGAACGAGTATACAGGATTATTTTTTATTCAGTGCGTAAATTTTTACAGGGTGTTCTACCCATGAATATGAACAACATTCACTATGGGACCATCTCTGAAATCACGAAAAAAAAATCAGCAGATTCATACATTTTGGTCGAATAGGTATTGAACTTTTATAAGAAACAGCTGATTTTTTTTTTGTGATTTCAGAGATGGTCCCATAGTGAAAGTTGTTCATATTCATGGGTAGAATACCCTGTGAAAATTTACGCACTGAATAAAAAATTATCCTGTATTTGTGATAGGAATAAAAATGTATAACAAACTTCCAAATTACGTAAAAACAGTGCAACCTGACATAGTTTAAAAAAAAAACTAAAGGAATTCTTGATAAGTAAGCCTACTATTCAATCAATGACTTTTTTAATGACAAAAATACTGGTGACTAAACCTTTATATAAAATGAGTAATTAATAACAACAGATTTTTGTATAGGTAAATAACTATCAGTGGCAATGAGCAATTTAATTTGTATGACATTAACGAGAAATTTATGAAATCAATGATTAATTTGATTTGTATGACATCAATGAGTCATTTATTTGAATAAAATCAATGAATATATTAATTAACGTGAAATCAGTGTACCTATTACTTAATTTTTTTACTCCGACTTTTGTTTTTTTATGATGGACGTTGACTTAGGACGAATAATGATTTTAATGTTGAATAAATATGGAACCTGCATTAAATATTGTACACCTTATAGGTATGTTACACTATCCTTTATAATAACCATATAAACTGATATTTCACCTGTGACAAACAATAAATGAATTTGAATTTGAATTTCAGTCAGCAACGAGCACAGATTACTAAATGACAGGGGGCCTAAAAAGGCCACTTTAAGCAATACCTCTAAAAGCTATTCATTTCCTGAATTCCCAGCAGATCATTGGCAATTCCTCTAATTTTCGTTAAATGGTTACACATAATAGTTTAATCACCTACAATTCATTTTATATCAGTCATATTTGGTGTAAACATTAGTGGACCATTTACGAATTTCCTTACAAAACTGTCAAACAGGTAGATTGCGTGATATGAATTGCACACAGATCATAAGTATTATGAATTGTCAGTTTGTGACCATTTTACGATTTTTAATATGATTCATATTGTTATCCTATTATGATTCTGCCAAAGTGGCCTTTTTAGGCCCCCTGTAGTTATTAAGGATTTGATGAAAACAATATTTTTTTAACGATGCCTACAGAAAACCTTTAAAATGAACTTAGGCAATTATTCCAAGAAATTCTTAACCTTTTCGCCGCCAACGTACACAAAACGCAATGCCTCACCGAGCGCCAAGCTATAAATGTATAACTAAATATACAGTAAACAGTAGTGATGGGAATATCGTCATATCGATGAATAAGATTTGTACGCGTAAAGTTAAGATTTAAAGTTGATTTTACGAATATAAATAAAAACTGATTAAATATTTCCAGATTTGTTTTATGTCACAGTATCCTTAATAAGAAAAAACAGTATAAATTAAGAAAGAACTATAAGGAATGGGGTACATCTCTATTTGTTTCATGATCTCATTCTTTAACTTCATATCAAGTTATTGGCACTGAGGGCACGTTGAATTCGATTCTGATCAGGGATGGGGTCTATGGTCTTTCTTTCTTCTATTTTTGTTTATTCCTGTGTTTTTTTAATAACTTCAGTCAACGTTTTTTACCGTAGGTATCTAACTGGCAGAATTTTGAATTGTTTTTAAAGTGTTTTTTGAAATGGAAAGTAAGTATATATTTAAATTCTATCACGCTTGTAGCCGTGTACTTATCAAAGCATTGTTTTTTAAGTGTTGTTTCTGTTCTTTTCTTAACTCATGTATCGGTACCGTTTACCCATCCGCGCGCGGGGGACCCCGCGCACAGATTGCGTTTCTCTATTTACCCACGACGGAACGGAGCAGGTATATGCGTTTAGGGTGAGAGATGTTTGTGTGTTTATGTGTGTGTGTTTGTGCAAAGTAATGTTCCCACCTATCTTCTAAACTAATGATCCGATTTTGATGCGGTTTTCAATAATAGGTTTGTGTTTGATGAGTTCATGTTCTTAGATAGGTAATTACAGTGCATCTGGAGATACTGGGCTCACCGAACATTTTACATACTTATTGAATTCCTACTCTTTGATGAATAAACATTATTATTATCATCCAGTTAGACATACCTCAGAATTATCTTCTGGTTCAATGTTCTCCACAAAATACTCCCGAGTCCGATTCCACACTTTGCAAAATTCTTAAAAGTTCGTCCGAATCAAGTTCTTCACTCATTTTTCTATTTGTTTCGTAGTGAAAGAAAGAAAGATGCGTGCGCGCGAATCCGATTTTGTGCTGCACTATGCCAAAGTGACCTTGACAGCCGCACGCCTATGACGTCACTGACCAACTTCTATAGTAGTTCGTGGCACTCGGTGGCGCACAGGGGCATAGACGACCAATTGTTTTGTAGAGATGGGAAAATAACTATCGACAAGAATTGGTAACAACTTTATAATTACGTATCGGCATCTACCTGAAGGTCGAAATTCATCTACTATCCTTTGTAATGAAGTAGATAACTAAGTTCATATTTTATTGACCTCAAATTGTTTTCGATATTCGTAACTTTCTGTATTTATAAATATTTCAATGGTGAAATCAACCTTTCACGGCACATCACTGGCCAACTTGATATGAAGTGATTGGCGTTCTGAGGAAAGTAACAAAATTCGGAGTTTCTGTTTTTGCCGATTTTAGGAGAAACTAGGGCTTATTTTGTGTAGAAAAATAAAAAACAGGGTAGTAGACAGTGCTATCTTAAATAATAAAATGAAACAAAGCTTTTAATCACAGTAAATTTATTTTAATAAGATAGTTAAAATGAACAACTTCTATAGAAGTTGTGGCGCTGGTGGCACGAAAATCCCGAACTTCTATAGAAGTGCTTGGCGGTGAAAAGGTTAAAGGCAGTGTATCGGATAGTTTTGACGTCACTATTATTACTTTGGTACTCGTACATCTACACAGACTTACCATTATTTGGACACAACTTGAGACTAGAACTGAGCTTTCTACCTACTGAACTAAAGTAAATGTAAACCAGCCATTACTCCAGTGATATTCAGTAAAGTTCACTGCTCACCTCACTCAAGTGAGCGCACACAATTCGAAAGCGAAATCATTTGTTTTTAAAGTAAATCATCGCGGATTTACAACGAGACACGATGTTTAAAGCTGTGTAAAGAAGTTTCGTTTTTATCAAAACAGTACTTTTGCCTTTAAATAAGCAAATACCAGTAGCCTATCCTATGATCATCTGCCTAAACTTTTCCCAACTATGTTGGGGTCGGCTTCCAGTCTAACCGGATGCAGCTGAATACCAGTATTTTACATTGAGCGACTGCCTATCTGACCTCCACAAGCCAGTTACTGGGTAATACGATCCTTGGTAAGACTTTCGAGCTTGTGGGTAGTCACAAGCTCGAAAGTCTTACCAAGGATCGTATTACCCAGTAACTCACAGCAACGCCTGTCAAAGATCCAAGCGGTCTTGGTATGTAAAGATGCTCCCCCATCCACAGACCAACCGTGGCAAGCGTAGCTTCCCCTCAAATACCTCACCTATAAAGCTTCATAATATACTGGTACACAGATTGATGCCGTTAATGTTACACCGTAGCTTAAAAGAAAAGTATTTATGCATTCTTCAAAGAGCTAGGTTATAAATCAAGCTCGATATTTATGACAACTCGTCATGCAACCCAACACCACTGCTCAACCCTTAGGCTCGGCGCAAACGGGCCACCAACCACAGCCACCGGTGGCTGTCGCGCGCTACCGCCACCTTTGTAAGTGTCAGAAGCGAGCAATAGCCACCGGTGTTCAGAAGCCGCCACATTTTATAACCCGCTCTCAGCTGCGCAGGCTTACGATGGACTCCGACGCGGAAAGTTTGCACGCGTTATTGTTAATACGCAGACGACGTAGACAACGCCGTCGCCGCCTATATTGGGTACATCCAATTTTAACGTCCTGTGTGGCCCGCAGCGACCACAAGTGGCGAGTCGCCGACACTGCTGTAGCGAGTGGCCACCACCGGCCACACGTGTGCGGCGAGTTTCAACAAAATGTATGAAAAAGCGCGTAAACTGCTTGTCGCTGGCTACCGGTGGCTGTGGCTGGTGGCCCGTTTGCGCCGAGCCTTAAAGGAATTAGCGTGACGGTTACGTATGAAATTTCAGTACTTGGTATCAGACTACCATAATATCATTGGCTACACTGACACTAGCATTTATATAACCCTCGATAAATTTAACCGAGTGAGACAGCATATATATTTGATGCAAACTTTTTTTAATACATGAGCCTCTTTTCAAACTTCTGGCCTTTTCTCAGATAGTCCCAGTATGTAAGCTAGGATACTCCAACTAGAGGAGTTTTAAAGGAGTGGGATGCGCTCCGTTGGATTCTCAATGCTCGGCTCTACACCGAGCGTTGAGAATCCTGTGCGCAATAAAATCCCGCCGTGATAATCTTACGTCCACGAACGTCGGTTTAGTAAGCCGTAACTACGGTGTTATCATCTTGAGAAAACATGGTTGTGAAACATTCAGTTTCACAACCATGTTTTCTCAAGATGAAAACATGGTTGTGAAACTGAATGTTTCCAGGCTGTACAAGGTAGATCAGGTTGTAGCGATAACTTCAACGACGTATGAAATAATTTATTATCAATAAATTGTCAAAATATTTACATTATATAAGCTAAGATTTAAAATAATAATCTATACATATAATAAAATCGTAGGAAAGTCAAAACTGTACATTGAATATTTTTTAAAAAGAATACTTGGGGCGTGATCTACAATCGATATCGAAGCCAAAAATATAGTTTTTAGAATTTTTGTCTGTTTGTCTGTTTATCTGTTTGTCTGTTTGTCTGTATGTATGTCCGGGATAAACTCAAAAAGTACTGCATGGATTTACTTCAAATTTTGCATGAATATTACTAAGAGGTCGGGGCAACATATAGGCTACATATTATCACGCTATCACCTACGGGGGAGGAGCTGTGAATCTTTATTTTTCTTGCGCATTCTGTGACAGCGTGTAATCTAACGACGCATATTTAAATGTTGTTTTTGAGTAAGCCATGCTATTATCTAGCTTTACACTATAAAAACTACGCCATTTAAGTAACTTGGGCAGAGAAACATATTTAAATGAATGTTAGTAGTATAAAGACAATTTGAAACAGCGCCATCTATGAGATTTCATAAAAATCAAATCAAGTTACATGTTAATACTTTTTGGAAATTAATAATTTAAATTTGATCATGTTGGCGAGGTTAGTAGTTAGTTATTCTTAAAATTCATAGATGGTAATGTGCATTTTTTTCATAAAAGTTGTATCGTATAGTTCGTTTTGACAAATTCAAATTCCAACAAAACCCTCAAAATCTTGAGCAGAGTTGATGAAGACAATTTAAAAAAGATACGGTGTTAAGTATTACAAAAAAGTTATGTTCATTGATGATGATCATCTCTTCATCAATTTCATGTTGTTAGTACAAAATAAACATTGACTTTTGTTCGCGTTGGGCAAAACCGGGGTAAGTAAAATATTTTTCTTGGATGCTTCTGGTGGAACAGGAAACACATTTGTTACCACTGGCATACTTGCAGAGGTCAGGAGGCAAGGCAAAATTGCTATTGCTGTAGCGTCGTCAGGAATCGCTGCCACACTGCTTCCGGGTGGCAAGACAGCACATGCCATGTTTAAAATTCCCATCGATTTAGAGAGCGCCGAAACGCCTGTTTGTGGTGTGTCACGTAACAGCGATAAGGGACACGTGCTCAAGGATTGCTCTCTTATCGTATAGGATGAGTGTACGATAGCCAATAGGAAGGCAGTTGAGGCCGTGAACAGAACCCTGCAGGACATCCGCAGGAACGAACATTTGATGGGTGGTGCCACAGTTCTGTTCAGTGGCGATTTCCGGAAAACGCTTCCCGTGGTGACGCGGGGATCGAGGGCTGACGAGGTGAATGCTTCGTTGAAATGATCTTCGTTGTGGTCACGAGTTCGTACGCTGCACTTGACCATTAATATGAGAGCTCGGCTCGGCGGCAATGCACGTGCTCAAGAATTCTCCGATGTACTTCTAAGTCTTGGCGAAGGCACTCTACCAGAAGAGAGAGGTGGACAGGTGGTGCTTCCAGAGTCTCTCGGTAGGGTGGTATCCAGCTTAGAAGAACTCATTCGCTGTGTATACGGGGACATCAGTCGTATACCGCACCAACAGAATTCTTGGATGTGTGAGCGGCATTTTGACGCCCAAAAATGATCAGGCTGCAGCAATTAACGAATGCATTCTCTCGGAAATTGAGGGGAATGAAGTGGTCTACACCTCGATAAACACTGTTGTCGAGCAAGATGACGCCACACATAATCCCGTGGAATTTCTGAACTCCCTGTCAGCAAGTGGACTTCCAGCGCATACCATCAAGCTGAAGGTCAGTGTCCCAATTATGCTTCTTCGGAACCTATCTCCTCCGAAGTTGTGTAACGGGACCCGCCGTAAAGTCGCTTCACAGACACACCATTGAGGCGGAAATTCTTACGGGTTGTGGCGTCGGCGAGGCAGTATTTATGCCACGCATTCCCCTTATACCTCATAACTTCCCGTTCCAGTTCAAGCGCGTACAGTTCCCCGTGAGTGTTTGCTTCGCGATGACCATCAATAAGTCGCAGGGGCAGACACTGAGGGCAGCGGGTGTCGAACTCAGGACGAGTTGCTTCTCACACGGGCAACTGTACGTCGCTTGCTCCCGCGTCACCAGTCCTGACTCTCTTTACATTTTGGCTCCTGGCAGCATAACCACCAACGTAGTTTATAGGGAAGTGTTGTAAGGTATAATACCTTTGTAAGTACGTATTTTTACTCTTTTGTGTCCTGGAATGTATTCCTGAATTACTTTCTCTATTTCCTTCAGTCACATCTTATGACTGAACTCAGCAGGATTCCCATATAACTCTCTTCACTTGCTTCGCTTGCAAAAAAAACTTAAATTTTAATGCTATTTTAAAAGTTGTTTACTTATAATGCTATAGCGACACTGGCATCTTACGAATTTTTGGTGCTGTAGAGCCTTCACGCAGACGACGTCGCGGGCAGCAGCTAGTACATAATAATAATATGTACAGACGCCAGCACATCAAGCTACCCGAAACTGTCAAATTTTCCCAATTAACCTTGAACCTAATGCTTTAGCGATAAATTTGAAAATCTATTAAAGAAATTTGACAGATTGTAGTAGCTTGATGTGCTGGCGTCTGTACATGTGAAAAAACAAGCAAAAGAATCATAGGGCATCAAAAAATTCGTCCGCATCGCTGTCAACAGGAACAGTGCCCAAAAGGCTGGCAGCATGAAATTGAAATGAGTCATCAAAAGGGTACTACATAACATAATCATCCTATAATGTTCCCACTGCTGGGACACAGGCCTCCTCTCTGTGAGAGGGAGTGGACCATAATCCTCCACCACGTGGGTCCAGTGCGGGTTGGTAGATGGCACATGTCTTCGAATTTTTTGGTTCTAAGACATCTCACGATGTATTCATTCACCGTTTTAAGTGCAGTGATTATGAAATTAAATACACCAAGTAAGGTACCTGCTTGGGTTCGAACTCACGATCAAAGGTTCGGTGAAAACAGTTGTGACACAGTGCTATCGGCCACGACGAGACAACTCATAAGTCGTGGCCGATAGCACTGTGTCACAGCTGTTCTCACCGAACCCTACATCCAAACTCACAAAGGAGAATGCCGTGGGACTGTACCAACTTGCGAGGGAGCGTGTCACAAATGTAGTTCATAAACTTACTTTTATTTTTTAAATTAGATTTACGTTTTTATTACGAGAAAGATTCGGATATTTAATAAAATAATCCCGAAAAACCATTAGAAATGCGAAGTTGCCAGCCCGCGGGATGAACGCTCTTAAAACACGTGGAAGTCGCAGGCAGAAGTTAGTCGATTATAAATCATCATGTTGTAACTGTGTAAATCACATTGTAATTGTTGCACTGTGTAGAGTTCAAACGCATGTTTTATTTTTGTTTGTAGATTAGGTTGAGCAATTGTTGGAAGGCCTAATAAATAAAATAAAATCATCTGCCTGCCATTTCCCAACTGTGTTGGGGTCGGCTTCCAGTCTAACCGGATCCAGCTTAATACCAGTATTTTACATGGAGCGACTGACTATCTGACCTCCACAACGACCACAACCCAGTGACTGGGTAATACGATACCTCTTAGTAAGACTGTGTTGTCACACTTTCGGGCTTCTGACTACCCGTGTCAAAGATCCACGAATGACAGCTGGACCAACAGCTTTGCTTCACCTACATGCATAAAATATTGCTGGTATGTTATGATGAATTATATAAGTGTATTGTGTAGAGTTGGTCAGGCGGGCGTCAAACGACTGATAAGAATGATAGTTTGCAAACACAGCTGTCCGAAATCAAACATGATTGATATTTAAAGTAATAACAGCCGCACGGGTCGATCGATCAGGTTAGGCTACGCTTGCCGCGGTTGGTCCGTGGATGGGTGACCATTTCATATACTCCGTGCCTCGGAAAGCACGTTAAGCCGCTGGTCGCGTCAGATAAGCGGGATTGTGCAGGCAGGCAGATGATGATCACCTATCTTCTTATGACCGTTTGTCAAAAAGATGCGAACACACCATTGAAATACAGTACAGCAGCGGTCGGCAACCATTTGGCAGGCAAGGGCCACGAGGTGGCAAAATAAACTAAAGGCGGGCCGCACTTGTGATATTAACCCTAGAAGCCTAATATACCTACGTATAATTGGTCATATCATCATCAACATCTGCCTAGCTTTTTCCCAACTATGTTGGGCTCGGCTTCCAGTCTAACCGGATGCAGCTGAATACCAGTATTTTACATGGAGCGACTGCCTATCTGACCTCCACAACCCAGTTACTGGGTAATACGATAGTCCTTGATGAGACTGGTTGTCAGACTTTCGGGCTTCAGACTATCCGTAACGACTGTCAAAGATCCACGAATGACAGCCGGGACCAACGTCTGAGTCATATCCCATAGAAAAAATAAAAATGCTATTTAAAATTGTTAAAACATACGGAATTCAATTCGTACACGTAATACTTACATTATGAAAATATTTTGGGCTTTATAACTAGGAAAATAGGCAACGTAAATCATTCAGAATTAATGAAAACTACAAAGTACCTAAATAGATTTTATACAAATTTCTGTGTGGTGTCTGAGGTTGCATTTGGTAGGCTATTTCTTTTATGTTAGCTGTCATATTAAATTTGTAGTTGCAATTCGTAGAATGGCTCTCAAATGCTCATCTGTCAATTGAAAAAGTTTGTTAGCATAAATAAGCGCTACCAAAAATTGTAATGAACTGCTGATTGCTCAGCAGTTCATTACAATTTTTCCTTTTTAACCTTTTCAATTCGTCAAAATCAGTTGGCAAGCTGCCATAACATTTAACAAGATCATTGATTTCATAGAAAGAGTTTAGAGAGCATCATTAGATTGGAGATCAATCACGTTCATTTGTAAATGACTCGGTACATCCTCAATACCTGAACCATCCACAATCACACGAAAAAGGGTTTGCAAAAATATAATTGAAACTTTCTCAAAATCACCAAATCTGTCGCTGAATTGAGTTTGCAGTTGTAATAATTCATTTTATCACTTTTCCAATTAAAATTAATTCCAGTTTCCTCAACAGCCTTTTACAATTCGGAAAATGGTCTAACTTTTTCTCATCAATATGTTTTATAAAGAGTTTGTTTTTCATTTGGACGTCTTTACGTCTGTGTGCATATCAGAGATTAGTTTAGTATTTACCTGCAATGCATTTATTTGGATATTTATAACTTAAAAAACATTCACGGGCCGCAAGTAAGACGTCCGTGTTGCCGACCGCTGCAGTACAAGGATCTTATTATGCACCTGCCACTCCTCCCAGTAAGGCTTAACTATGTCCTCTGCTTCACTGTTATTAGTAGGACACTCTTTCCAGTATTACGTAATCACGAACATCGACTAATATCTGAGAGGCTATTCCCGTTTGCGCGTTCAAATGGCAGTCTCAATCTGCCAAAAATACCTCAAATTTTCTTACAATTTTGACATTGATTGTCGCTGATATGAGATTGCGACTTGATTTGATCTTGACGGGAATTGTCCTTCTGAATATTAAAAAAACTTTTTTGCAAAAAAAAAACAACCGACTTCCAAAAACGACACTACAAAGTGAAAAATAACTTTAATTTCGGAAGTCGGTGTCGTTGGGTTCACAATTTTTGTTGTTTGCCACCGACTTCCGAAATTAAAGTTATTTTTCACTTTGTAGTGTCGTTTTTGGAAGTCGGTTGTTTTTTTTTTTGCAAAAAAGTTTTTATTTTTCACTTTTAAGTTGTAATTTTTAACAGTAATTTTGGTTTAAAAACCAAACTGCTGAACCGTTTTTGATGAAATTTCCATGGGACCATTTGGGAAGTATACCCTTTCCAACAAAAAAAGAATTTTTCAAATCGGTTGGCAAGCGACGGAGTTATGCGCGAACAAACATAAAAAAAAAAAAATACAAACACCCGAATTGAGAACCTCCTCCTTTTTTAGAAGTCGGTTAAAAACAAATAAACACAGAACTCCTTTATCACAAAATTCAATTACCGAATTTAACGATGTCCAATAAAAAACCATCGATAGCACACATACACGAAAAACAACAACCGAATTACAAATTCAAATGTGTAACAAAACCAAATTAATCTTTTGAACTTTCACTTTTCAAATATTAACGAACACATTGGGTTTGAAAATACAAGATGGCGGCGGTTTTGGCGCGAACGCGTGCGCTGGACGCGGCGATATGAAATGTACTGATAGATCGAATGTCTGGTACGTACGTACAAGGATTATAGTTTGTAAAAACCCTGTTTACTAATATTGATAGTCGTCGATGATAATCGTTAGTCGTCGCAATACGGTATAGCGTTTAACATACGTAAGTTCCTGCTGTCTTATATTTGAGTGGATTCATTTATAAACGTTGATTGCAGTCAAAATGTTAAGGGTTAAACAGTTACTACATGTGACATCTATCAACCCGCACTGGGCCCGCCCAGCAGTTGAAACATTGTGGCTGATTTTATGCTAAACAGTCGCTAATTGTTAGGTTAAAAGCGCCAGCGTAGCCAGCGAAAATCAAATTTTCCTTCGTTTTTTTTGCAATTTGCAGATCAGTGCCAGATCGTGTTGAACAAAATATGATTCGCGGCCGTAACAAGGTTGTGTAACAGAATTATTATCATTAAAATCATCAATACAGCTCTTTAAGTTCATATGATATAAACGTATTGCATGACTATTTTTCTTGAAATATCAATCAATAGGGTTATGTGAACTTAGACCTATGTCCCGCAGGAGCAGCCTGGGAGAGGTTTATGTCCAGCAGTGGACTACGATAGGCTGAGTTGATTGATATTATAAAATAAACATAGAAAAAAAATTAGGTATGTCTTAAATTCCAAGTTCACAATACCGCCCAGTGGTAACGAAACACAAACTATTAACGATAAACCGTTAACTGTTTCAAAGTAACTAATTAATAGTTTTTCCTTGAAAACAATACAAGATTTGTAATGTAGTAATATATACACAACTATGTTTAGAAATGTTTATGATGCCATTTTAATATGAAATGAAACATAATACCTACCTAGTTAAGGTTCCGTAGCCTTAAAATGTCGTCATGTCCATCTCACCGTCCGGATGTTTGAATGCATTATGTCGCAGCCAGCTGGTTTAATTAGCCGTTTATTTAACCGCCTAACGCTGACATGACGCTTAACGCCATCTATCGACATTTCTATGGAGTTGTTCGAAATTTTCGAGTCTAATACAATTTGTCGACTATTACTCGTAAACTTGTAAAGCCCACTTAAGTGTGATAGTTTTCCTTTAAACTTCGTTAATTATATAGGTACTACTGCCGTGACATTTAAATTTCTAACTATAACCGTTTAGTTGGTAGAGGGGGGGACACTTGACTCTAACGAAAATTGGTACTTTAAAGCTTGATAAGTCACGAACGGTTTACTTAATCAAAAAACGGTCTTCCCAAACCCCTAATATTTTTGAAAGACCTATCCAACGATATCCCACACTATGGGAAGGACGAAAAAAAAATTATCAACCCCACTTTAGATGTAGGGGAGGTACCCTAAATATTTTTTTTTTTAATTTTTATTTTACCACTTTTTCGACGTCAATTAACGTGTATACTCATGCCAAATTACAACTTTCTAGTACCAATAGTTTTTGAGCTAAACCGCGGACAGACAGACAGACAGACGACATGGCGAAACTATAAGGGTTCCTTGTTGACTACGGAACCCTAAAAAAATCATCAAACACTACAATATATACAATGGGTGGCCTCATCGCTTTCTATATTTATGCACCTTTGAATAAACACTTACAAAGCCAACTTTAACATCTCGATATCCCGTTCTCTCTACTCGTATAAATCGATAAAAATTGAAAAGAAGGTAAGTACAGACGCCAGCACATCAAGCTATCCGAAACTGTCAAATTTTCCCAATCAACCTTGAACCTTAATGCTTTAGCGATAAAGTTGTTTGACAGATTGTAGTAGCTTGATGTGCTGGCGTCTCTACCTACATATATCTCATCTACATAATATCATATATCTGTGCATCGTAAAATAATAGCGTAGTGAAACTACGACAAAAACGATTAGAACTGAAACATCCGTCTGAACCTTTTCCGTCCAGTCTAACCGCATGCTGCTGAATTCTAGTATTTCACATGGAGCGACTGCCTGTTTGGCTTCCACAATCCAAACTACGTCATATGACACACATACACAGTACACACACACACACAAATACACGCCTTCTCCCCATGGGGATAGACAGAAGCTACAGAACGCCATTTGCTACGATCCTTACATTTCTCACTTCCTTATGTGTTTGTTCTTCCAGCGTATGGCATTCGTGGGTTGCAGCTGAAAATCAGCGTCAGGTGGTACACCTTGTGTTGTCATCTGACATTATGCTGAGCTGAGGCCCTTTTGAGCTTTTTCTGTTTTTATAAGTAGGTTTAAGGTGCTTTCTTTTCTTTCTTAAATACTCATTTTGCTTCATTTACGTTCATATATCAGAAGGCCATTCTCGTAATTTAAAACGTACAAAATCTAGTCACAGTCTCATCTCGGCGACTAACAAATGTCAAAAACTTGTCAAAATGTAGGGAAATTAGAAGTATTTTTTGACAGATTGAGACTGAGATCAGACTGTGAACATTCTTAAAACTACGAGAATTGCCCCTGTGACCTTTCTGAAGAACATTACCAATAAAGTCCAATACCGGATGACTTTTTTACCAGCTGGACAAAAGCAGGGTATAAAAGGGCACAGAAATTTCTTTTTTTTTTTTTACAATAAATAAAATAAAATATCTCGGTGGCTAAGTAATAACAGCCGCACGGGACGATCGATCAGGCTAAGCTACGCTTGCCGCGTTTGGTCCGTGGATGGGTGACCATTTTCACATACCCCTCCGTGCCTAAGAAACGTTACGCCGTTGGTCCCGGCTGTCATTCGTGGATCTTTGAAAGTCGTTACGGGTCGTCAGTAGCCCGAAAGTCTGACAACCAGTCTTACCAAGGGTATCGTATTACCCGGTAACTGGGTGATGGAGGTCAGATAGGCAATCCATGTAAAATACTGGTATGGTCCATGTAAAATATTGGAGCTGCTGCTGAAGATTTTAAATACTATTATTATCGTAATATTTAAAATACTACGATAGGCATAACGGACAGCCCCCTATGCAGAGCTTGCATGGAGCTGATGAAACCGTTGCGCATGTGCTCTTTGAGTGCACAGGCGTCACCCAGATTAGATCAGAAACCCTCGGGACACCCAGATCCTACACAGATGTTCTCGACAGACCAGGAAACCTAATAAGCTTCTGGAGGGAGGTGGGCTGGTTGGAATAACCACCGACGGCCGCCATGGCCCACGCAAAATGGTCCCCCTGAAGGACTATGTGCGGAAACCAAACCCATAACATAGAACATAGCTACCATATATTGGGTACTTCTTTCATTGACTTGAATGTGTCTTGGCGGCTGAGAGTATGTCATGCTCACTCTAATGTCTCGCTGATGGTGGCGCATGTGTTGGATCATTTAGCTCCTTAAAAGAGTGTCGTTTGTCATGGAGTTTCTTGCCCGTTCTTCTTCATAGATACCTACTACGCTTTGGAATGGGCAACTAGCTTCATCTTTTTGACTGACTGACCCTTGACAATTCAAAAGTGCCTGTAATTGGTTTAGTTGAAATAAATAGTTTGAGTTTGATGTATTCAGCTGCATCCTGTTAGACTGGAGCCGACCCCAACATAGTTGGGAAAAGGCTAGGTATGATGATGATCTATGATCTTGTTTTTTCTTATACATTAATTGATAATTTTTATTTTAGTATGAAAAGTTTATTTCAAATAAGTAATAGTATTTATTGATAGGCTAATTTCATTTTAGGATTTTGAAAAAAAAAAAAAAAAGATTTCTGTGCCATAGGATTCTACTCCGTTCAGCTTTTATACCCTATTTTTGTTCAGACGGTAAAAAAAGTCAGCCGGTATATCCTCCTAGGGCCAATTTTACTACATTTAATTAAATCCTTAAAACATCGCGCAAGGCGTCGAGCCTTATTAATCAGATTAGCCAGTAGCCAATCGACCCTCACCTTCCAACCGTTGACCTTCACTTAGTTGTCTAACTTAGCGAAAATATCACAATATCGATACAGTCTACATATTTATGGCTAACTTCACAGTTCAGTGCACAGCGACTCGTGTAGCAACAAGCGATACTCCCGTGGCCACGTCACAGTTATTTCACTTCTGACTAGCAGTGCCCCGCGGTTTCACCCTCAGAACTCTCGATCCCGTGGAAATATCGGGATAAAAAGTATCCTATGTGTTAAACGGATCCTGGTTATAAACTGTATTGTATTGTAACTGTAGTGTATATGTGTGCCAAGTTTCATCCAAATCCGATCAGTAGTTTTTGCATTAAAGGGAGGATTTTTGCATCTCCCGACCCTTGCTGAGCCTGTTGCTTTAAATCCGCCACAAAATAATCCGATCCAGCCTGTCCCTTGCTGCCCTCTCCCAGCGACGCCCTAAACCGAGGTCCGTACCCCACAGGGGGTGCTCTTAGCGTGTAGTAGATTATTTTTAAGATTTTTAAGCCCAGGCTGGAGGCCTTAATTTATTGAGACATCCACAGGCAAATTCGATTAAGCAGACGTCAACCTCCTAGGTTGACCAGTTGAACTCCAAGATGTCATAAAAAAAAATGATTTTACATCACTGTCAACGTCACAGTGATCATTGTTCTCGTTTTAATAAGGTTGCTGTTGGATTGCTGCCACTGACAGGTCAAAATCACTGTGATCAGAGGTCAATAAGGTTGCTGTTGTCAGAGGTAAAATAACTGTGAACCGACTGTAGACGCTCAAGCGACACGCGTATTGCGACAGTGACCGTGGAGACAACAAATGAAATGCAGACTTTACACAAGTGAGAACAGCCGTACGATTTTCGCAGCGCGGCGTCCAGTACAAAAAAAATATATATATTTGTCGTCCTATGAGCGCAACCTGTACTGGCTGTAAATTATTCGGTCAGTCACAAGAATGCTGAATTGGGAGCTAATGATGATAATTTGATAATTCAGTTAATCACACAGCGGAATTATTATGATTGGTTGATAGTTATGTTGGTATGAGTATGTCATTGTATGCACTTTTGTATCAGCATTCAATATAGATTACATGTTGCATGGCAACCAATGAAAATTTGTGTAACGTAGAAAGATTACAAGGCAAAGATCTGCCGTACGTCATTCAGCTGTTTTACACAACGGAGCTGTTTTGTAAAACGGTTAGCGATTATGTAAAATAGCCGATTCGAATATCCGTCTGTGACATAATTATATAAGAAGAAGTTTGTGCCGATATAGAATCGACAGAAGAATTACGTATTCATAATAATGCGACAATGGTGTGTGTACTATGTTTACAAGCCTTTCCATAGAGACTGTTTGGAATACTAATATCAAAATTATGTTTTATATATCAGTTACAAAACCCTCTGTCAACAATGGGTAATATTTCGCAAGGACATAGGTAATATATTTTTCATACCACCTGCTCGCTAATATCAAATTATATGTCATGCACTCTCTAGCCGGGCATCAACATTGTACTGAATTTCATTATGACCCGCCGGTACATAATGTGATTTGGAATAATTGGAAACTCAAAAAAAAAAATAGTAAGCTCTTTTATCCTATTAAAGTACAGACGCCAGCACATCAAGCTACTATAATCTGTCAAATTTATTTAATAGGTTTTCAAGTTTATCGTTAAAGCATTAAGGTTCAAGGTTGATTGGGAAAATTTGACAGTTTCGGGTAGCTTGACCTGCTGGCGTCTGTATCTATCTATAGCTCTACGAAAGAGTTTACTTCATAGGTTTTAGTTGCCGTCAATTAACAAAATGATCGGTTCCTGTGGCGCGTAACTCTACTTGGAATTTGTATTTGAACTGACCCAATTGACGATATAATATCCTATTTATTGTGTATTTGATGAAATTGCATGAGCACTGCAGATTTCAAAATTAAAAAAAAAAAAACACCCGACAGGCACTCTCGGTCGGTTAATGTAGTTCAACCTCAGATTTGATGTCACCATAGATATAGGAAAGTGATGTCACCGACAGCATCGGACTGCTTGAAAAGTGAGCTTGCTTTGAATCTTAACTTGCAGTCGGATTTTTTTAATTATGTTTTTATTTTAAACCTTTTAGTGTGTTATATTTTTGGAATCGTCTTTACAAGCGTTTTATTTTGATACCCCACATAGTGGTTGGTACCAATTTTTTTTCTCAAGACCTTATTTATTGAAGTCCGCCATATTGATTTTATAATACAAAACCGATAACCTTCACGCCACCCAGACGAGTCGATAGACGCTTCATGACATGTATTAAAATCCATCCGGCCGTTAGGATGCTTTGAGGGTATAAATAATTCCATTACTCGTACAAAGATACACAGGTACACATGAAGAACATAACCCTGTCTCTCACGTAGTCGGGTAAATAGCATATGTAACTACACTTAACTAGACATTCTTCGGTTATTTAGCAGTTTCATAAAGTACCTAGTAATTCGATAATCGAATTGGTTTTTATTACATCGCAGTAGGTGCAAAAAGTAGAGTATTCTCCTCGGGGATAAAGGTGACTTCGTCTTGGGCGAGCTTGAATCCCTCGCTGCACTGAGGATTCTAGTAGTTTACTCAATCCACGTTTACGTATTACGTTACTTCCTCGTTGTCCTTCGTTTCGTTCAGAATTCATATTAGCGCCCGCAACATTAAGACACTGCTTTATACCCTTAGTGAATAATCTACTATTAAAAGGCAATTCATATAGTAAATCAATCGATTGACGGGACAAAATAAATAAATTAAGACAGGGGGCAGTAGTTTTTAAGATAATGTCAACATAAAATATACTTATGACATTAAATCACAACTTTTTTTAAGAGTTTTGCTTACTCTAAGTATTTTAGAAGCGAATAAGTCTGGAACAGTTGCAAAGATCCTTTTTCAAATATTGTGAATAAGATTTTTACGAATCGAATATTTAGGTACCTACCTACAGATTTCATTCAAAAACTTAATCATTAAATCACGGAGAGAATCACCGCCGTGGGTTATAGAATGCAGAAGACAGCCGTCGACGGGTGTCGACGGCTGTCTTCGACGCGTGTTAGCGGATACAGTTGCCTCTACCGTCAACGCGTCGCTTGCGTGTATGAACACTAAGGCGCTTTTTCGAAGCAACGTTTGTACGATCTTGAAATACATATTTCTAGCTATATATCGTGTTCTTGACGTTATCCATAAAAATTTGCAAACGCTTCTATAGCTTTTACAAATCAAATATAACACAGGATATAGTGCTTAAAAAGGCTTCGTTACAAAGATATTTGTACTTTCATTTAGTGAAATTTAATTGAGCTATGCAGTAAGAAAGGGTCTTAATTTGGCATATGTTGCCGCTTAGTGTAATTAAAATGATAAATCTATCAAATGCTTCGGATAAAGAGATGAAGAGGCATGCATATCGGATGATTTACGTCAAGGTATCGTATGAAAATTAACAAAATATCTATAAAAAATAAGAACTCATTAATGCCCATAATGAAAAATGCTTATTTCCATGGTTTGAATATCTGGTCGAAGTTTATGTATATCGTCCAGAACACGGTCTATATAGAAATAAATGGAAACAATGGAAATCTTACCGCTCATATGCAATAGTTGATATGTCAGCATCACTGGAACTATGGTTCACTTTAAGCAAACCATTTCTGCTGAAGAAGGATTTTCTTCTGCCCTTCCCTCGCTTCTCTTCTGTGCTAGATTCTACGAATGATATGGTGGAAGATGATGTAAATTCTTTATGGTTATCCATGGCTCTGGAAAAGAAGATGTTTTCCTTAGTGATTATAAATTCAGATCAGCCGATCGATTCTGTAAAAATCTCACCGTGAAAAGTTAGGTGAAGTGAGCTGAGTGAGCTGTCAATCCCTAGCATTAGTTGGAATGACAGCTCACTCCACGCTCACTTCACCTAAGTTTTCACGGTGAGATTTTTACAGAATCGCACTGCTGTAGTCATCTCACTCAAGTGAGCGCACACAATTCGTCAGTCGTCAGGTCTCTTAACCATTGGGCACTCTAAGCCTAGGGCCCAGCGATCGACGGGGCCCCGGCTTAGAAAAAATATTTCTTTGCAGCCGCCGCCGCCGCCGTTCCATTCTACGCATTCATTGACATAATAATCGATTTGCAGCGCGTTTTACAGTAAGTTTCTAGTCCCAAAAGTTTGAAATATTAGTTTATGTTTCGTTTATTGGTTTTGTAGCAGAAAATTTGAAAACTGTTCATAATAAAAATGAATTATTACTTATATACACAGGTGGCCCTGTGATCCTTTTGTGCCCTGCGTTTTGTTTGCGTAACACGCTCAATGGCTTTCATTTTGACAGTTCAACAACATTCATTGCGCTATTTACGTATTAAGCAGACAAATTTTTCAAACATATGAAGCAATGGATTAGCAATATCCTTCAAAATGATTCAGATTGTGGTTTATAGTGTGTTACGCAATTAGGGCACGGGGCCTACAGTGCCTCTCGGTTAAAGTCGACTCTGATAGTCGTAAAATAGGATATTCCTACGTGCTCTTCAAAATACATATCCAGAATTCCAGACACCCATCCATAGACTTAACGTCATTAAGATCTGCTTTAACTTTCAAAATCCATACTTTCAGCTGTTTTAACTATGTATGTGCCCTAAGCCTGATCAACATTTAGAACTGTCTATGCAAAGACGCTAAGCTGAAGTGGGACTGGGGTGGCCACGTCAGGCGTCGCGGCAGACCCCGTAGAAGACGGCGGGACTAGCTGGACAAAACAAACGACCAGTGGTCCACTTTAGCTCTGATCGAAAGAGCTGGAAGTTATGGGGGAGACCTTTGCCCAGCCGTGAGATGATGCAGGCTAACAGTAACAGTGTGCAATCACCATTTTATTTGACATGCGTGGCGGTTACGTACGGCTGTATTCGCTCACAACGACATCACCATTAATTCGATCTGCCTTCCCTTTTCCCAACTATGTTGGGGTCGGCTTCTAACCGGATGCAGCTGAATACCAATATTTTACATGGAGCGACTGCCTAACTGACTTTCACAACCCAGTTACTGGGTAACACGATACTCCTTGGTAAGACTGGTTGACAGACTTTCGGGCTTCTGAACGTAACGACTGCAGATCCACGATCGACTACCACGCTTTTCAGATGGATTGGTGGTCGAAGTTTGTTGTTATTAGCAAACAGGAGAACCTGTCATACCTCTTTACAATTTACCTAATCTAAAATACAGGGTGTAAAAATACCCATCACATAGCCGTTAACTACGCATTCGTCGTTAGACTAAGTAAAATTCCACAAAAATAATTGCTGGGAAACGACTTTTATATTTGGCGTGAAAATTTTCGGTAGTACCTACGCAATGTAACACACTCAAAACATTGTGCTTGGTATGCAACGGTAAAGGGGTCGTGAGGGTATTTAAAGTTGTGTTATAAGTACATTAAAACAAAAACCGGCCAAGTGCGAGTCGGCCTCGCGCACAAAGGGTTTTGTATCTATAAAAATCACGTCTGTTGTATGGGAGCCCCCCTTAAATATTTATTTTATTTTAATTTTATTATTAAAGTAAAAATACAACTGAGTATTTGGTGAATATTTCAAGTGCCTACCTGTTGCCATTATTGATATCGAGCAAAAAAGGGCAAAAAAATCGCGTTTGCTGTATGAGAGCCCCCCTTAAATATTGATTTTATTTTGTTTTTAGTATTTGTTGTTATAGCGGCAACAGAAATACATAATTTGTGAAAATTTCAACTGTCTAGCTATCGTGGTTCTTGAGATACAGACTGGTGACAGACAGACGGACGGACGGACGGACAGACAGCGAAGTCTTAGTAATAGGGTCCCGTTTTTACCCTTTGCGTACGGAACCCTAAAAAACACGTAAGTAAAAGTTGGAACTTTGATCTTCAATATCTCCGTAACCAGAAGGTTCCCAGTTATGGTTCAGTACAAAAAAAATATTACAATTACGGGGAGTACATACAAGTGGCTCTCAGCTTCGTTAAGTGTCTTTTTACACCCTATACCTCAATAGGTACCTAATTAATTCGTGGAAAAGGATCGTCAAATTATTGATCACTCTGAGAGCATTTTAGAAGATTCACCTTGACCCGGCAAAAGGGATTTTTAGGAGATGTATCTATAGATAAGTTTTATTCCAACCTATTCTTTAGTAGGTCATGGAATCAAACGAGGTTTACGTTACTTAAATGTAATCCTAAATCCTCTTCACACACTAGATTTCTTTTTGCAAAATACTTAAAAAAGCAGAAGTTGAGAATCAATTATATTTTTCGCAAATATAAAAGCTGAAAATACTTTCTTACCTGTATAAGCCACAATAAACAACAATTTCTATGCATTAACATCTGTATTTCGAAGTAAATTATTCTCAAAAATATATTTTACACTTTTTTTTTACTCACACGACGAGCAGTCACGACACTAAACATCCTAACTTTTGTAAATACCCCCATTTTAATCTACATCGCCTAAATGTGACACTTGTTTTAATTTGTGGTGCTGGTGTCGCGCGGCGGGATTCGGAATCATTTGATTGATTATTTATTAAATAGAAAAACCTCTTTATTTTATTACTGCGATACATTTAAACGTCTTAATAAATTAAAATATTAATTTTGGGTACATAATAAATGTTGTTTAAACGGAGTTTTAGATGAAAGTGGTTAAAACAATATATTTTTTTTAAGCAACAGCTGATGGCGTGGATGGGTGAGATCGTGAGACAGAAAGGTACCTAATAATACGTACTGTAATCAATACTATGATGTATATGTACCTGGAGTCTTTGAAGTCTTACAAGTAGAAAATGTTTTGCTAGCGAAGTATTTAATTACTGTATAAACCCTGTCCATTATGTAAACCATTTTTTGACAGATGGAATACGCATAAAAAAATTTTTTGTCAGACCTAATATATGTAGGTACTGTATTATAAAGTCTGTAAGAAGTCATAAATAAGATAATTCAATAAGATAAGGCAGTTTATTTATTTTATTACGCAATTTAATGTTAACTTTTACGTAATCTGGAATAGTTATGTTCTAAGGCAGCTGTCAAAAAACGGATAACCTACTGAACAGGGTTTATTATAGGTACTGGACCATAGATAAGGATAAGTACTGTACGGACTTGCAAAACAACACACAAAACTTTGTCGTAAGTCGTAAGTTTAATAAAGGTAGGTAGGTACTGAAACTATGAATGATTAGAGAAATATTAGAGGTTTTCATAGAATAATAAAAAATTATTTGTCATTCCTCCTTTTTTACTGTACTTACAGTTTTATAAATTAAAAAATCTGAACCTTTCGGGGTTTATTTATTAACAATGATTAAAGTTAAGTGACGTTCAAACGTCAAAACTGTGTGGTTAGACAGTCGCTAATCACTATTTAACTATAAGCAACGTTAATGAACAAAGGGGTTCATGTATACTTAGTCGACCTCTATAAGTATTTGCTTTACTACTTTTGACAACAACTCCCATTAAAGTGAAAATTCACTTTCAGGTTGACACTTTCTTTCACATACGTTAGCAAAAATCTACAATAAAAAAGTAGGTATTGACGGTTTCTGACTGTCAACCTGAGAGTTGGGAACTTGGGAAATTACAGAGTCAAATAAACCTCAAACAAAAAAGTAGCTCAATGCAATAAGGGCCATCTACTTACACAAAGCTGAACTATTATACCGCTTGCTCCTCTTAATAGTTCCACTATTTCAAAATAGATGGCGTTATTTACAACTTTTGATTATTTTGTGCAAACACGACAGAACTATTTAATTGTGCCAATAATAGCGCAACTTAGGGAAAAAGGAAATTAATGATACAATAACTAACTAATAATTATCCTCTACCGTGACTAATTTATATATTTTGGAACTTTACGTGTCAGTATTATTTTAACTCCAGCTTTTCTTTACGTTTGTGATGCTTGCTGTCTCTTAATTTATAAGTGGGAAGGAAAGAGAAAACAGACTTATAGGTTTTCTGTGGCAGGTGGCAGGCAAAGGTATTCGCTTTTCTTCATATTGTTTTTGTTTCCGTCTACTAGAATAATGTTCTCTGTGAAAAATTCGTGCGAAAATGTTTTTTTCCGATTATGACTTATTTTGTGCATTAGTATGTGGTAATGTTGTGTTAAAATAAGGATTTAATTGTGATCAGTGAGTTTCGTGAGGCCGAATCAGTGTTTGTTTGTGTGTATTATTGATTTTTTTGAAGTTGGCAGAACCAGTGATTCGTTTGTGTTTTGTTTGAAGATTTATTTCGTTTTGACACATAAAAATAACAGGTAGGTACCCAAAATATTCAACTTAGTTGTTTGTTTTATAATTAGGCCTTCTAATCAGTATAAAAAAATAATCATAAGGACCTAATCACGTATTTACATAATAGGTATGCAATGGATTTACGTTTGGTCCTATAAGTCCTATTTCATTATTTCCAGGACAATCGAATACAAATTTTAAAATCGACTTTATTTCATATTTACGTAGGTACATATAGCGGTGAATTTTTAGGTATATCAGCTCATGCAGGTCCCTTCTATAATTTTATTATAAATAAGTACATACCTGGGTAGTAGGTAAGCCTGCAAATAATTTCATTACTTATTACTAATACTTTAGTATTAGGTAATGGAATTATTTGCAGCCCTATGTATAAATTAATACTTACTGAAAATCAACCACCTGGACATGAGTTGCCTTCGATAACCTGGAAGTCTTTAGACTCAGGACCCAGGTGGCCAAGGCAAGGAAAACCTGTTCAGGTAGAGATTCATAGAAAACTCCGTCTTGGAGTGTAAATATGGTTCTGTTCCACAAACAATGGAACACGTATTATCATGTCCTGCGTGTCCTGCCAGCTGCACGTTACAGGAACTGTTAGGCGGTGGGCGCTAGTGATGGCGCCAAACACGTACTTAACAGAATCCTAGGAGTCCACTTAGATTGTCATCGACCCACTAAGAAGCAAAAGTATAAGAAATTACAATGTCTGGCAAAAAAAATGTAATTCCATACACACCATAGAACTACAATAAGTAGATACTTAACTACCCCAAACTGAGGTTCACATGAAGCAACTCATGAGTGACGAACTCACCATTGTATTTATAGAACGCGCGGAGGAAAACACGTCTTCACGTCATCACGTGTTGTCGTCAACCTAGGTAATTAGGTAGGTACCTACAGACTCCAGCGCATCAAGCTACCCGGAACTGTCAAATTTTCCCAATCAACCTTGAACCTAATGCTTTAGCGATAAAGATGAAAATCTATTAAAGAAATTTGACACATTGTTTATAGTTTTTTGTGCTGGCGTCTGTACATACATAAAATCACACCTCTATTCAGCGAATGGGAAGGCAGTATTGTTGAGCAGACAAATTATTTGAACATATATGAAGCAATAGATTATCAATATCCTTCAAAATGGTTCAGATTGCGATTGATATGTTACGTAATTATGTGGCTAGTGCTGGATACATACCAAGACCCCTCCGTGCCTCGGAAAGCATGTTAAGGTTAAGCACAGTTGTCATTTGTGAATCTTTGACAGTCGTTACGGGTAGTCAGAAGCCGGAAAGTCTTACAACCAGTCGTACCAAGGGGTATCGTATACCTAGTAACTGGGTTGTGGAGGTCAGATAGGCAGTCGCTCTATGTAAAATACTGGTATTCAGCTGCATCCGGTTAGACTGGAGCTGACCCCAACAAAGTTGGGAAAAAGCCAAGCAGATGTTGATGAAATGTGTTAGAGGTTACTTACGTAAACTGTAATAACAAAAACCACACATATGGTATAGTTATTTACATAAACAGAGTCGATTGTAATAACAAACACAATATGTGTAACAGCAGTTTTTGCTACGTACAGACGCCAGCACATCAAGCTAGTACAATCCATCTTTAATAGATTTTCAACTTTATCTCTAAGCACTAAGGTTCAAGGTTGATTGGGAAAATTTTACAGTTTCGGGTAGCTTGATGTGCTGGCGTCTGTACAATATAATTAGTGTATTCGTATAATAATATCCATAGCCGCGTTATGAACAGACTATAAGAAAACAACAAAGGCACACACACTTGGAGGGGCTCGTGGCTAAGTAATAACAGCCGCACAGGTCGATCGATCAGGTTAACTACGCTTGCCGTGGTTGATCCGTGGATGGGTGACCATCTTTACATACCAAGACCCCTCCGTGCCCCGGAAAGCACGTTAAGCCGTTGGTCCCGGCTGTTATTAGTGGAACTTTGACAGTCCTTACGGGTCGTTAGAAGCCCGAAAGTCTGAGAAGCAGTCTTACTAAGGGGTTTCGTATTAACCAGTAACTGGGTTGTGAAGGTCCGATTGGCAGTCGCTTCATATAAAATTCTGGCACTCAGCTGCATTCAGTTAGATTGGAAGCTAAGGTCAACTTAGTTGGATAAAGGATACGACACACACCCAATTTTTGAGAAAGGTTATAGCCTATTTGACATGACCGCCAAAAATTGGGCAAAAAGAAAAAGTCGAGGGCGGGCGATGCAATGCGACGCTGTGGAACGGGGGCCGAGGAAATTTTTTCTAAATGTGTATCTAACGACTTCTATGCGAACAGTCGCGGGCAGAAAATAGTAATTAGTATTAATTAAGTAATTTATTTTGTCAGCAGTTCAATTCAGCCAAGATGAAGACCAAGTTGACTTCGGTGACGTACCTGGGCTTCACAGCAATGGACCGGCGGTTCTCAAACGCCATGCTGCCGTGGTTGCTGCGGGAGATCAGGGCTACTGGCGTTAGTGATAAGGTATGTAATGGTGTGATGCAGTCAGTGGGACGGTACAAAGGGTGGTAATTTAAAATGGACCATGGAGGGCTGTTACTTTAAGCCTGATTTACTGTGGCATACCTAAGCATATAAGTAGAATCAGCCTATAATGTTCCCCGTGGACACAGGCCTCTTCGAGAGCGAGTGGGATGCTATCTACCACGCGGACCCAGCGTGGGTTGATAGATGTCACATGTCTTTGAATTTTGGTTCTAGGACATGCCGGTTTCCTTACGATTTTTTCCTTTTTGAGAGCAGTTTTGATGAAAATATCTACACAAAGTAAAGTGCCCGTCTGGGTTCGAACTCACAAGCTACAACTCGTGAGACCACGATTATCGTGTCCTGGATTTTCAACTCTTAAGTGTAAAGCTGAGCATAGAGAATCCAACAGAGCGTATCCCAGCGCGTCAAAAAAAAAAACACTGTCTGATTTTCCACTCTCGGCGTTAAGCAGTGTGTTGCAAATCCAGTGCGAACCTGAGCTAAGTCGGAGCCCACCTTTGAGCTACCACTGCTCTTCATTAATACCAGCTTCTTTTTTGGTGGGAAATCCTCAAATAATTTCTCCCGCTCTGGGCTGAGCGGAAGGGCGTGTCCGACTAATACTGACTAAAACCCACACTTATTCCTTCAGTTGCATGTGCCAGGGGCCACGGTAACTCTTTCGAACAACCCGCGACCTTGGCAGGCATTGGCCCTAGCGGACCCCCTGCTGACATCTCTTTGAGGCGCGCGTGCAATGCAACGCGCCGTCGACCCGGGCCTGGTCCTTACCGGATGACGAGCTGCCCATTGCTCGCCGCCCGCAAGTCCGCGCCAACGGTGGCCAGGAATCGGTTCTCCATTCTCGGCACCCAGAGCGTCTCCTGCGGCGACTAGAGGCGTGAGGGCGCAAAGATTGCCTCTCCCTTACGCGTTCCGCCTCCTCCTTCGCGAGCATTACTGCTTCGCAGGAGGAGTCATAAATACCGCCTTAGATAAATACTGTAATTTTGTTACAGCTCAGCATAGCAATCGAAGATGGGTGCTTGAAAGCTTACAACGGAAATTTTGAGCCAGTCATCGTCCATCGGCTGGTCGACATTTTACGGTAAGTCCCTACCAATATATGATCTGTTCCAAAAGTCCAAAAGTATATGATGAAAAAAAATCCTATCTTCCCAGCCTTTTCCCAGCTCGCCAATGTCGGGGTCGGCTTCCAGTCTAACCGGGTGCAGCTGAAGGTTGACTGGCAGAAACCGCCTATAGCCTAAAGTCCGTCTTTGTACATTTGTGTAAATAAATACCAGTATTTTACATGGAGCGACTGCCTATCTGACCTCCACAACCCAGCTAGGTACTGCTGATACCCCTTGTCAGACTTTCGAGCTGCTGATGACTCGTAACGACCGTCAAACATCCAAGAAAGATGAGGTCATTCTTGGATTTTTGACACCGAGACCCCTCCGTGACTCGGTATGTAAAGATGGTCACCCATCCACGGATCGACCGTGGCAAGCGTAGCTTAACCGGATCGATCGACCCGTATGGCTATTATTACTTAGCCACAAGCCCCTCTTCTAGGTAATAGGACACTTTTCTAGGTAATAAAGATAAATGATAAAAAGTTTTTGGAACCTTCTGTCTACCATCAGCGGTACCCAAGTAGGCTTTTAAAATTAAAATTTATTTTACATGTCAAATTTGTTTTACATGGCACTGGATTCGTAGAGCCTTTTTCGTTCATAACTTGTAATACGTAGGTTTTTAGGGTTCCGTACCCAAAGGGTAAAAACAGGACTCTATTACTAAGACTTCGCTGTCTGTCCATCCGTCTGTTCGTCCGTCTGTCTGTCACCAGGCTGTATCTCAAGAACCGCGACAGCTAGACAGTTCAAATTCAACAACAACAAGACAACAAGGTTCCAACAAGTTTTCTTAATTAATTATAGAAACCTGTTTTTCTTCACAACAACATCTCAACAAACCATTTCAACCAGTAAAGGTTAATCTGCACGATCTTGTATGACGTCATCATCGGAAAAACCGGCAATAAATTAATAAGGAGATAAGTACATCACTAGTATTACGTTCTAAAATAAACTAGACACAAACTTGTAGCCAGGATAATTCATCAGCAACTAGCTCTGAAATACAGCCTTGTGGAATCTGAGGTGTCGTACTACAGGTATGTGCCCGACCCAGTTTTCGAAAATGGAAATATCACATTGCACTGGGATCGATCCATCATCACTGACAGGACTATTGTTGCCAATAAGCCTGATATAGTGGTTGTGGATCGATCAGAGCGGCGCGCAATGATTGTTGACATAACCGTCCCGCATGATGAGAACCTCGTGAAAGCCGAGAAAGATAAACAAATCAAGTATCTTGACTTGGCTCGCGAGGTTGTCGGTATGTAGCATGTGGACTCAGCAATCATTGTGCCGATAGTCGTGACAGCCAAGAGCCTCGACCAACACCTGAGGAGGCTCTCGATGGGCAGCTTAATCAAGGGCTTGATTCAGAAAGCGGTACTTATGGACACGGCTCGTATTGTCAGGAGGTTCCTCTCTCTAGAGCCCTGACCGCCGGTAGCTTAGACCCTGTTCCCGATACCAGTGGGCTACTATTTTTAAATGTTTTTATATTTTCTATATTCTAATATTTAAAAATTCTATCCTACTAATATTATAAACGTGAAAGTTTGTATGGATGGATGGATGGATGGATGGATGTTTGTTACTCTTTCACGCAAAAACTACTGGACGGATTTGGATAAAATTTGGCACACAGATGGCTTATAACCAGGATTAACATAGAGGATACTTTTTATCCCAATATTCCCACGGGATCGAAACTTACGTGGGTGAAACCGCGGGGCGCAGCTAGTATAATTTATATGTTTTTAAGTACTTGAACAGTGTTGGTCCAGTGGTATCGACCCCAACTTACGAGTCCTAGGTCGTGAGTTCGAACCCAGGCAGGCACCTTACTTTGTGTATTTAATTTTCATCAGCACTGCTCTCAAAACGGTGAAGAAAAACATCGTGAGGAAACCGGCATGTCCTAGAATCAAAATTTCGAAGACATGTGTCATCTGCCAATCCGCACTGGGCCCGTGTGGTGGATTACTGCTCAGTCCCTCTCACAGAGAGGAGGCCTGTGTCCCAGCAGTGGGAACATTATAGGCTGATGATATTTTTGTTGTATATGTCAACTTGATTTAAAATACTGGTATTCAGCTGCATCCGGTTAGACTGGAAGCCGACCCCAACATAGTTGGGAAAAGGCTAGGTAGATGTAGATGATGATGTCAACTTTATTTCTGTGTGCTGCAAATTCGCAGACTTTTTATAGGTATTAGGGTCAGGGGTCATCCGCAGAAACCTAAGGCAGTCAAGTATCTTGTCATACCTATCACAAATAACACGCATACTTAATCAACCTTAAGATAACTGCGTAACACACATAAAATGGCAGTTGATCATTGTTCATTTTGACAGCTCTCCCACGTTCATTGCATTATTTACATTGCTGAGCAGACGAATTTTTCAAACCTATGAAGCAATGGATAAGCAATATCCTTCAAAACTCTCGGATTGTGATTAAAAAGGTGCTCAACTCTAAGATTAGAAAATTGAATGAATTGAATAGTTGAACATTGATCATTATTATTGAATGATGAACTAGAAATATGTTATTTAGTGGAATAGTAAATATTTATTTTAATTGTAAACTCTGTACTTTTGCATGCCTTGTAATTGGCAAAATATGGCTGTTTCTGTATTTATATTATGTAAACATACAACAAACATATTTGCAAAATAAAATATCTCTATATCTCAAAATCGTTATTTTGACTTTGGCATGTTCTCGTCTCTTTCTTGCACTTGTAGTTTGACAGTTGTGCGACAGTGACAAGAATAACATTTAGCCTTAGCACGTGCTCAACAACGTTTATAAATCTCGCCTTGAGACTGCTGGGATCCCGTGCCGGACGGCGCGTATGTGTTCCACGCGCGCCTCAAAGAGATTTCAGCACGATTGACGGGGCCCGATAGGGTCGAATCCTGCCAGGGTAGCGGGATCGTCCGAAAGGGTTACCGCTGCCCTGGAACATAAAGGGCTAAGGAAGGAACACGGGTGGGTTTTAGTCAGTAAGAGTCTGACACTCCCTTCCGCTCCACCCAGAGCGGGAGGAGTCATTTGATGATTTACCATCCTGAAAAAAAAAAAAGAAAAAAAAGAGTGCTGGGATATGTCCTCCTCTCTATAAGAGGGAGTGGGCTATAATCCACCACGCGTGCCCAGTGCGTGTTGGTAAATGACCGCCTTACCAATAACACACAACATCATGCTTGTATCCGAAGGGTTAGGCAGGGAGCAATGTACCCAATACACCCATATTTTGACTGTTACCTATCTTCATTTGAGTCCTATGTAATCGGGGGCGATCTATTGCCATATTAAACTTTTATATCTTGGCAGGGCTAGCCAAGTGCCAGGACGTCCTGAAGAGCTGTTCTACATATTCCTGAATGAGAAGGAGGGACTCCTCAACTGCTTTCTGTTCAAAGCTGCCACAGTACACGAGGTGAGTTTTATCTGATAAGTAACTACATAAACGAAGACATCAGAAGGCCAATTACCGTAATTGTTGAAAAAACTAACAAAAAATCCAAATCTAGTCGCAGTCTCATCTCAGCGACAATCAATGTCAAAAATGTAGGGAAATTAGAGATATTTTTGACAGGTTGAGATTGAGATCAGACTGTGAACGTTCTTAAAATTACGAGAATTGCCCCTCTGAAAGTGTGCTATTCTGTAAAGTTCACTCAAGTGTGCGCATACAATTCGAAAGCGAACTCATTTGTTTTTAAAGTAAATCATAGCGGATTCACAACGAGACACCGTTCGAATTTCGAAGTGATGTTTAGAGAGTGACACAATGTACGGTCCGGCCGGCCTTAGAATAATCGTCACTGATGGTTAGGGTTGGCAACCCTACTATTCAGGATCAAATTAAATTAGCTCGCGAAACTTTGCAGACGTGATGGGGATGGGTATCAATATCTAAACTACTCTATTTTCTAACTGAACAGACAGCTGTGCTGCTGGGGAGTTTGTTGCGCCACTTCTTCTTCCTAGCGAAAGCATTAGGAAGTGGTGAAGGGTGGGCGAGTGAGGGACTGTCTATTGTAATGTTGACAATCGAAAAGTGCTACTTCTCAGCGTAATTGAATAAATGACTTTTGATTTTGATTTTAAAACGACACTGGCGCCGATTCCCTTGTTCACAAACTAAACTAAATTTAAGTTCAGTGCATCTTTTTCTTTCTATTTCATTAAGAAAAGGATAGAAGATAAACTATTAGTTTAGTCCTGTCAAATTAGTCAGCGACAGACGTAAATTGACGTATTTTTAGTAGCCATGTTTTTAATCACGTCTAAACTGTCTATGGAGCGTCTTAATTGGACAGGACTAAACTAAGTTGCCGTTGGTCCCGGCTGTCATTCGTGGATCTTTGACAGTCTTTACGGGTCGTCAGAAGCCCGAAAGTCTGACAACCAGTCTTACCAAGGGGTATCGTATTACCCAGTAGCTGGGTTGTGGAGGTCAGATAGGCAGTCGCTCCATGTAAAATACTGGTATTCAGCTGCATCCGGTTAGAGTGGAAGCCGACCCCAATATAGTTGGGAAATGGCTAGGCAGATGATGATGACCTAGAAAAGTGTCCCTGAAGACAATATCAGGTAGCTGTTAGCTCTATTTTTAATTCGTTGACATTGTTGACTCTAGGCTGGCACCTAATACATCAGTGTCTAGATAATGTAAAAGCAAACAAACCTGGGAGGCCTGCGTTGTTGACTTTATATTTTACGAAAATTGACCGTCATTTGTTTTTGTAATTATGGAAGCATACACTGTGTTCTTCATGTTAACCATAAACTTTAGCAAACGCTTCTATAGCTTTTACAAATCAAATCTAACAAAGGAAGTAGTAGATAAAAAGGCTTCGTCACAAAGATATTTGTAATTTCATTTAATTGAGCTATGCAGTAAGAAAGGGTCTTAATTTGGCCTAGGTTGCCGCTTAGTGCAATCAAAATGAAATCTATCAAATGCTTCAGATAAAGAGGCATGCATATCGGGTGATTGTACGTCAAGGTATTTAGTTTGTATGAAAATTAACAAAAAATAATAATTCATGAATGTGTTCATAATGAAAAATGCTTATTTCCATGGTCTGAACATCTGGTCGAAGTTTATGTATTATCGTCCGGAACATGGTGTATATTTGAGGCTAAAAAATAAACTTTAGGTACATGTGTAAAAGATACACATGTACCTAAAGTTATGGAGCGAGCTATGCTCGGAGTCTCTTTGAAGGATAAAATCAGGAATGGAATTACCCGGAAAAGAAGCGGAGTTATCGACATACCTTGCAGAGTAAGCAAACTGAAGTGGCAGTGGGCTGGCCATGTCTGTCGAAGGACCGATGGCCGGTGGAGCAGATGAGTTCTGGAGTGGAGACCGGGTATTGCCAAGCGTAGTGTGGGACGCCCCCAAGCTAGATGGGCGGACGACCTAATGAAGGTGGCTGTGACAGACTGGATGCGGAAGGCGGAGGACAGGGTGTTGTGGCGCAGCCTGGGAGAGCCCTATGTCCAGCAGTGGACTGCAATAAGCCGAGTTGATTGATTGACATATAAAGTTCACTTGCAACCTTACTCAAGTGAGCGCACACAATTCGTAATCGAACTCATTTGTTTTCAAAGTAACAAAAAAACAATTTCTGAACATTGTGGTTCTTTACAATGGCCCTGATTCCCTTGTTCACAAACTAAACTAAATTTAAGTTCTGTGCATCTTTTTCTTTCTATTTCATTAAGAAAGGGACAGAAGATAAAATATTAGTTTAGTCCTGTCAAATTAAGATACTCCATAGACAGTTTAGACGTGATTAAAAACATGGCTACTAAAAATACGTCAATTTACGTCAGGCGCCGAGTAATTTGACAGGACTAAACTAATATTTATGTTCTGTCCTTTTCTTAATGAAATAGAAAGAAAAAGATGCACTGAACTTAAATATAGTTTAGTTTGTGAACAAGGTAATCGGCGCCATTGTCGAATAATTTAGTAATTAATTATTTACAAGGTATTAGACTATGTCTAATACTTACTAATCTTTGAACCCAAATTAACAACATTTATTATGTAGATACCATATGTTGCTCAAACGTGTTTTGATCAATACTTGCTCACCTTGCAACTAGGGATATGGTATCCAATCAAAAGTGTCGATACGACTAACCAGCATAAACATTACGCCTAAATGTTGCGCAGGGTATCGTAGGTAATATCGCCAAAATCTGTATTTGACCACCGTAAGGGCTATTCCTGCTTGCTGCGCATATTATTAGTCGACCTAAAAAGGATCCTCTTTTGTTTTACTTACGGACACAGCTGTGGTCATCATGTGCACGGGATTTTGTTTTCAAAATGGTCGGATATAGGTTTTGGCGATAGTACCTATCGTTGTTCGTCGAATCGTTGAGCTCTTTAAATTTTGAGTTGAGCTGCACGATTACTGACAAATGCGTGCACTGACTGCACAGGTTCACTCAATCTGTGTGGTTCTTTTCTCAAAATTCCATTTCAGACATTAATACATGGTCTGACCAAGATTTTGTTTAGACTTTAAAAGAGACTGTGACTTCGGAGTTTGTTTCGGCCTTTCTTCTCAGAGTAGTTAGATAGGAAACGTCGACCTCATCTAGTATTAAAATATGATTGACGTGTAAAAGTGTTTGTACAATCCTGTAAGTAGATTTGTACAGACGCCAGCAGGTCAAGCTACCCGAAACTGACAAATTTTACCAATCAACCTTGAACCTTAATTCTTTTCAGATAAAGTTGAAAATCTATTACAGAAATTTGACAGATTGTAGTAGCTTGATGTACTGGCGTCCGTACAAACACTTTAAATAAACTCATTTAACATTTATCTTCACCCATATTTCAACCAGAAGTTATGTCTCGATTAAAGCCATTAATGCCGATTAATCGGGCTCAAAGGCTCTTTTCGTGGATGGGTGACCTTCCATAACATATCGAGACCAATGCCTTAAAATGCACGTTAAGCCGTTGATCCCGGCTGTCATTATGAATGACAGCCGGTTCTTGGCCCTCCTGATGATGGAAAGAAGGTTCCAAAAACTTTTCATTATTTTTTTTATTACCTAGAAAACTGTCCTATTACCTTGAGGAGGGGCTTGTGGCTAAGTTATAACAGCCACACGGGTTGATCGATCAGGTTAAGCTACGCATGCTGAGTTTGGTCCGTGGATGTGTGACCATCTTCACATACCAAGACCCTTCCGTGGCTCGGAAAGCACGTTAAGCCGTTGGTTCCTGCTGTCATTCGTGAATCTTTGACAGTCGTTACTGGTAGTCAGAAGCCCAAAAGTCTGACAAGCAATCTGACCAAGTGACATCGTGTTACATAGTAACTGGGTTGTGGAGGTCAGATAGGCAGTCGTTCCATGTAAGATACTGGTATTTAGCTGCATCCGGTTGTACTGGAAGCCGCCCCAACATAGTTGGAAAAAGGCTGGGCAGATCGATGGAATCGGGCTCAAATCTGAAAATCCAAGAAAAACTTAGTATTTAGTTTGTAAAAAGTAATATTCACAATAAAGTATTTTTAACCCCCGACGCAAAAACGACGGGGTGTTATAAGTTTGACGTGTCTGTGTGTGTGTGTGTGTGTGTGTGGGTGTGTGTGTTTGTTTTAAGTACCATCCGAGGACGTGCGTATGAATACACAAGGCACGACCGAGGACCTTTTCAAAGCGAGGACCTTTTCGAGGGTCCTCGGTTTGACTTGACCAAAGATTCGTATTCTGCAAGCGATTTTGAGCCTTTCTATATACTTATTACGAAAAAGTTGTCTGAACCTCGGTTTGATCAAAAATATTCATAAGCATACACAAACATTGTGTATCCACCAGATGGTGCCACTCACGCCTCATACACAGGCTCTTTACACTCATTTCACGTTTGTTGTATTATCCGAGGACCTATGTGTTAACTTTAACACAAAAGACCTCGGTTAGGTAGCTTTTCCAGACAATGTGTATTTAAGACCTCGGTTTGCTAGATTTTCCGAACAGTGTGTATTCTAGTCCTCGTTTTGACAGTTTTCCTCGAGTGTAGAAGACAAGTTGTGTGCTATCATTTAAATAAAATTATGAAGGAGAAAAGCGAAGGTAGACTGAATCCTTAAACAAATCGTTAGTAGCTACTAGATGCACGAGGAATAATCAGGCTTCTTCTGCAGTATGTGCTAAGTACCTAGGTACTTAGCACATACTGCAGAAGAAGCCTAGGCCTGCTTAGATTATACAACATTATGATTTGCACCATAAAATATTATATTGGCAGGAGCTAAATACGTGTGCTATTCATAAAGAACCTAAAGTAAATGTCTTCCGAGGCGAAATGTCAGCAGCAAGATTTGAAGCAAACAAAAAGTACAAAGAAATAAAGAATATGAACGTACTAAAGAAAACAACATGAACTTTACTGAAAAAGAAGTAAGTTTATTTTAAAATTAATAGAATAGATGTTTATTTGCTCAGAAAGTAGGTACAAGTTACAGATATTAAGTTTAAAATGATCCTTATACTAACTACCTTAACTAAGGCACGCAAACAGTTTTAGCTAAAAATGATCGGACACACATTAAATACTTTTTTTTAATAGGGCGGTATCGGAACCACTAACAATTAGCAAATTTTTATATTGTCTCCTGATTGGCCGATTTCTATTTGCGGCCACCTCAATAGTATAAAGTGATGGGAATGTTAATAATTTTAGGGACTTAAATACGTACGCAGCTATCTGTTACTATTAAATTGCACACATACAGCGTTAGGTTTAAAAGTACATACGCATCTACACTAAGTTTTTTGCATACTTCTTCTGCTTGTGGTTTCTAAGTTAATTGGCTATCTATCATAATGCCAAGGAATTTGGCAACTAGTACTTGGTCAACTTTTTGTCTATTATAGTGTAAATGTAAGACTTCTGGTGGAATCCATTGATAAAAATGCATTACATTAGTCTTTGGTATATTAATCATTAAATTATTTTGGTCAAGCCAGCGTATAATGTTTATTAACGTTTCATTTATGTCATGTTCGTATGTTTTTTTTGTAAATACATTTAATTAATGCACTACTATCGTCAGCGAATAAGACCATAGTATGTTCAATGTGGCGAGGTAAATCATTAATATATAGCAAAAATAATAAAGGGCCCAGGACACTGCCCTGTAGTGCGCCATACCTAATAATAATTCTTGCCTTAGATAAATATTTTGCTTCGTGCTTACTTTTTAGACATATTCTAGATATTTCTGTGTGCTGCTTACGATTGTTAAGGTATGATTTTAAGAGATTAAGTACATTTCCTCTGATGCCTATGATGTCTAGCTTTTTTGTAATAATTTCATGATCAACACAATCAAATGCCCTCGTCATGACCGTGAAAATTGCGCAAACTGGTACTTTTTTATCCACATTTTGCAATATGACATTTATTAAATCGTAAACCGCTGTATTTATACCCTTATTTTTTCTGAAACCCTTTTGTTCCGCACTTAAAACATTATATTTGGATAGGAAATTATTAACAGAGCTATAAATTATTTTTTCTATAACCTTAGAAAAAATGGGTATTAAAGTAATTGGTCTATAATTTACTAGATCTTCTTTAAAAAAAATCTAAAGTGGCTTCATTATAATTGTTTTTAAATCACCCGGAAATACTCCAGTACTGATACATAATTTAAGACACAGATGCAAGGCGATGTCGCCTGGTACGAATTTTACAGCCTTTGTTGATATACCATCATATCCAGTGCTACTTTTATTTTTTAATGCATCCAGTAGTACCGCAAGATATTATGAGAGCGATACAATCATTAACATTGAGTTAGGGTTACTTGTCAAATTCGTAGTGTCCGATGGTTTCGTCATGTTATTTTGTGTCTGGTCAGTAAAATAGTTATTAAAAGCGTTTGCAACGTCTGTCGGATTAGTAATGGTACAATTTTGAACTTCACATGAAATAAATTATTTAACTAACTTCCACCAACGATCTACTTATAGAAATAATCATCAAGTTGCAACGATACCTCTCAGAAGTATGATTACAAAACTTACATAACAGTTATTAGAAAACGAGTCAAACAAAACGACTTATAGAAACCATAATTATAAGAGATCAACATAATTTGGGCTAAAAACTTAACATAACATTACTTAACACAATGCTTAGTTAGAAAACAACAAAGAAATATTATCAAGTGAGATCAAAATAATTTGGGAAGCATGAAAACTTAATAACTAGCTATAAAATGATTAAAGATAAATCATTCATGTCAACGGCCTGTGAAATTCAAAAGTTATTGCTTTTTTCGCTAAATAACACAATGCGGGATCATGGAAACTGATAATAAAAAGTATTAATTGTTGTATCATCAGGTTTGATCAACGTATTTATTAGTTGTAAGTAGCGAAAAACGCAAGAAAAGAAAAAAAGGCAGGTGAGCTGACATGTGACATGTACCTTAAAGAAATAATGATCTTTGGTATAATCAACACTATTAGTTACATCACGTTTAATAAAACAAAATAGCAAACATTCTTTGGAATAATCAATACCAGCATCTTTGAGATCTAGAATTTAGACTTCAGCAGTGCGATTCTGTAACGCATCTCACCGTGAAAACTCAGGTGAAGTGAGCGTGGAGTGAGCTGTCATTCCAACTAATATTAGGGATTGACATTATTGACAGCTCACTCTAAGCTCACTTCACCTAAGTTTTCACGGTGAGGTTTTTACAGGATCGATCGGCTGTTGTCTCTTCTTTAACCCGGCTTATCTGAAAGAAACGAAATACCTAATAACTTGATATTGTATTGAATACCCATCATGAAACTGAAGTTTCTGAATTCTGATTTATCTACTCATTTTAAACCTGAATTCTAGTTTTACTTTATTTTCGTAAGCTAAATTTGAAGACGATGCTACCAACTATTGAGGAGTTCCCCCATAAAGAAACGACCTTGGCTGCAGCATCAGCACAAACTGGTAATTATTTTAGTTTTACAACTTAAACCTAACGCGTATGCTAAATTTGAAGACGCCGTTATCAACTGTTGAGGAGTTCTCTCATGAAGAAATGACCGTGGCTGCAGCATCAGCACAAACTGGTGATTATTTTGGTGTTACTAGATAAACTTGAGGAGTTCCCTTATGAAGAAACAACCTTGGCTGCAGCATCAGCACAAACTGGTAATTATTTTAGTTTTACTACATAAACCTAACGCGTATTCTAGATTTGAATACAATGCTATTAACTGTTAAGGAGTTCCCTCATGAAGAAACGACCCTAGCTGCAGCATCAGCACAAACTGGTAATTATTTTAGTGTTACTAGATAATCCTAATGCGTATGCCAATTTTGAAGACGATGCAATCAAGTGCTGAGGAGTACCGTCATGTGGAGACGACACTGGCTGCAGCATCTGATACTGTAATAATATACTCATTTTAAAGATGTTTATATAAAATTAAAAACTTACCTTTCCTCCACAGTTATTATACCCATTTTATTCGCGGTCCCCATCAACGACAAACGTAAAGACATCGACTCGTCCTCGCTTGGTACTTCGTTTTAGAAAAAGTGTGTAAGAAATAATCGGAACATTCTACTAACATTGATATAATTATTATCTTACACGTAAAATTTTAGGTAGGTAGACTTTCCAGGTCCTCGGTTTGTACAAGTTCTACGCGAAAAACTGTCCTCGGTTTAGTAATATAAAGTCTAACACAACGTCCGCACTTTGTACAAGCTATAAGAAATACTGTGTGAAAATACGTCCTCGGAAGGACGTCGCAGGGCTTACGTAAGAGGTCCTCGGTTGGCTTACACAAAGTCCTCATATGTGCATCGCTGGTCACATTTTGCTGTGTATTTCAGGTCCTCAGTATGATAGCCGAAATTCATACAGAAAAATGTTGAGATAGCATTATCCCAATAAGCTCATCACTATAGATTTATTCACCTGTCTCTTTCTATCTTATTCTAAAAAGCCAACGAGGTGTTTAAACCAGTTTTTTGGAGGGTCCTCGGTACGTTCTAGGACTAACAAGGTCCTCGTAAGGGTGTCTGTACAAACAGGGGTGTGTGTGTGTGTGTGTGTGTGTGTGTATGTCTGTCTGTGGCATCGTAGCTCCCGAACGAATGAACCGATTTCAATTTTGTTTTTTTTGTGTGAAAGGTGAATTTGTCGGGAGTGTTCTTAGCTATGTTTGATGAAAATCGGTCCAAGATGGCCGCCGCTACAAAATGGCGGATGATATATTTTTTCACAACTCCCTCAATATGGGTATCAAATGAAAGGACTTGACTAGTAGAATACTATACACTATGATAAATTTCAAATCCAAGATGGCCGCCACCACAAAATGGCGAATTACATTTTTTTTTTCACAACTCCCTCAATATGGGTATCAAATGAAAGGGCTTGACTAGTAGAATACTATACACTATGACAAATTTCAAATCCAAGATGGCCGCCACCACAAAATGGCAAGTTACATTTTTTTTCACAACTCCCTCAATATGGGTATCAAACGAAAGGGCTTGACTAGTAGAATACTATACATTACGACAAATTTCAAATCCAAGGTGGCCACCACCACAAAATGGCGAAGTACAAAAAACCTGATTAAATACCAGATTACCTGAATCTTAAAACGCAAGAAAATAAAAGAAAAGAAATAATAAGGAGTCCCTACAAAAAGCATGAAATAAAAAATTAAATTAAAAATTTAAAAAACCCCCGACTACGAGAAACCCTATAAAAAGAAAAAAATAACCTTGAAATTATGACCCTACGTAAGTACGTATGAAATTTTTTGATTAAATATTGATCTGTCGGGGGACCGCTACTATTTTAAACTTTAACAGAACTTTAGGCTAATAATTAGAGCGGTCCCCCGACAGATCAATATTTAATCAAAAAATTTCATACGTACTTACGTAGGGTCATAATTTCAAGGTTATTTTTTTCTTTTTATAGGGTTTCTCGTAGTCGGGGGTTTTTTAAATTTTTAATTTAATTTTTTATTAGGATATTCCGAGAATTTAACCCAAGACCTCTCAGCTCAGCTGTCGCCTTTGAGATCAAATATTAATTAAATTTCTAGTATGAACTATGGTATTTAACAGAAGTTTCTATAATATCTATTTACACCCTCTGTCCATTAGGTAAACCGTTTTTTGACAGATGGAACTAGTGATTGTAGCAACACACAATACATTGATTGATACACGTACGGTATTATAATGTCTGTAAGAAGCCATAAATAAGATAATTCAATAAGTTAGAACAGTTTATATATTTATTTTATTACGCATTTTAAAGTTAACTTTTACGTAATCTGTAATATGTACAGACGCCAGCAGGTCAACCTACCCGAAACTGTCAGATTTTCCCAATCAACCTTGAACCTAATGCTTTAGCAATAGAGTCGAAAATCTATTAAAGAAATCTGACAGATTGTAGTAGCTTGATGTGCTGGCGTCTGTACATACGTTCTAAGACAGCTGTCAAAAAGGGATAACCTAATGGATAGGGTACCTATAGGTAGATTATCAAATCAACCCATAATTTTTCGACCTTAAAAAAAGTTTGACCAATTTCCTGATTATATCACTACGATTCAATTTTATTGAATCAATAAATGAATTATTCATTTAATTAAATATAAACAATAGTCCGAATCTAACGTAACGGGTTAGAACCTTGATCCACTATAAATTTAGATTCACGAACGAACTTTATAAGTCAGTTGTATATTAGTTTCGGCAATAAATACTAGTTGGCACATGTATTATTGGGCTAGTTCATCTTCTTCATTTGTGTATTGCAAAAATAAAAAATAAATTCTGTGTGATTTTAAATAAGATAATTTATTTGAGTGATAAATTATGTGGAAAAGTTTAAAACCATAAAGATTTTAAAATAAAGTAGTTAAGGAAGTGTTCACAATTTAAATTAAATTCTGTTATATAAATTTTATAAATGGACTTAAAATAAGAAAGAAATGCAAATCTAATTTTGAAATGTTCGATTACGAAATAGATGAAGAGATTTTTATGACGCTCGAGAACTGGATTTCAAATATAGAACGCTACGTGATTGATAACAGACTTTGTTCAATATTCAAATACTAAAGACTGAACTGGCTGTGCATTTGAAACTTCGATATTGATCGCCAAAAGTTGAATAAACTTGCTTCAAATGGTATAAATTAATATTTAAATAATAAGACCATCTTCCTACCCAAAAACTTGAAAAACAACAAACCCCAAAAATAATAAACTTAAGCAGGTATCAATAACGTCATAAGACCTTTTTGTTCAGCGAAATCAAAATCAAATTAAAACCTTTAATCAACACAAATAATACTTTAAAACTGTAGCAGAAAAACGTAAATAAGGACAACCTTTAACAAAATCCCATCGCCCATTGTATATTTTGTAGTGTTCGATCTATATTTTTGTGGTACAATAAAGTATACTATATAAACAAATAAACAAAATAAAAGAAGTCACTTTTAAATACGTACAAACAAGAACTAATACTTAAATTAAATATAGCACCCAGACTTTTGTTCAGCACAACAATTTCCACTGCTCTCAAACAAATGCAGTAGATTCTATACTTCAAACGACACTCCTTTTTCCTTATAAGTATCTAAATAAAAACAAAAGACATTCGGCCACAGAAAATAACAAAACACTACTCATTTATATAGCAAGGACTCGCCCTCATATCTAGTTATAATAATAAAAAAAATCATCTATAATCGAAAAGCAATATCCAATTGTTAGACTACATACAATTATAAGAAGTGCTACAAACACGCTGACGCTAAATACGTCAATTAATTACGATCTGACAGCTGTGCCAAGAAATAACGATGCCCAGCTCAGTATTCATCCCACTTGCTCGCCAAGCGGCTGTGTGCTACGCTAGCTATTCCGACGTACAATTTTGGCTTGGAGCCGTACTCGTACTCCTCGCGTGTGAGATGGACTTAATATGTTTCCATATCCTGAACGCTATGGATATGGAACTGAACTGAGTGTGAAAAAAATAGTCTACAAGTGATTTTGACAGCTTAAAAAAGGTGGTGGTGTGCTCCAAAATTTAAATAAAGAACAAGTGGTGGTTTTAAAACAAAACAAGACCTTGATTTCGTTTCGGGATTTCTCCATTCATTTGCTGGTATGTTTTGAAAATAGAACGTCAGTCGTGTGCCAACATTATAAGCGTGGCATCGTTTGTAGCAGTGTAAACAGAAAACATATGATTCGCGCGCATTTCAAATGTCCGTTGACAGATGTGCTTAGGAAAGTGATTTTGACGTTTACATTATTTGGAATTCGATGTTAAAAATGTAAAACCAGTTAAAAGAATTTAAAATTAGCCGAACTTGAGAACAATTGAAAATCAACTCTGGAAAAAGATGAAATAATTGGAAACCTCTGAAAACTAGTGTTTTCAGTTCAAAAGCTACTAAAATAATGTTTTTTAAATTGTAATGTGAAAAAGCCTGTGGTTGTGTTTATAAAATTCATAATCGTTTTTAAAATTAAGACTAATGAGTTTATGACGCCGTTAGAGAACACGATGGCATTGTGAAGGAACCTATTGGAATTAACAATAATTGACGAATAATAAATCGTGAGTACCTTGCCTAACTTACTTACTACCTAATTATTTTTAATCCCCGACGAAAACAGTCGTTGTTATAAGTTTGACGTGTATCTGTGTATTGGTGTATCTGTGTATTGATGTATCTGTCTGTGGCATCGTAACACCAAAACGGCTGAGCTGAATTTTTTTTTTACGAAGCTTTCTGCATAACAGCACGCTTGTATTCCTCGAAGGGTTAGCCAGAGGTGTACCCGCATACACACATTTTTTTTTTTTTTATTGACAATGGTCTGAGCCCAGAGGCAGGGATGAGACCTACGGTGGAACGAGCTTGCCCAGAAGAAGCCTATTCACTCTCGCCTTGAAGAGATTTCGACAGTTGTTGTTATGTTATTGTTAAGTATACGATTTATGGGTTTTACCATTCTGCAACTGCCTCGTTGGTGTGGTGGTCCCAATCGCTACTGCTGGGTATGAGGTCCTGCCCCAGCAGTCTCGACATTCATAGCGATCGCTTTGAATGTCGTTTGTGTGTAGCGATTGACAGGTGAAATGTATGGAGTGACAGGACTTTGCGATCGAATTCGGTCGTAAAGTGATCGCTATGAATGTCGAGACTGCTGGGACTGGGTTCAATTCTCGGGTCTTTTCCATATGGTATTTCTCAGTCTTGTTATTACATGTGGATGTACTATCGTCAAAATCTATATCTGACCACCGTAAGGACTATTCCTGCTTGCAGCGCATATTATTAGTCGACCTAAAAAGGATCCTCTTTTGTTTTACTTACGGACGCAGCTGTGGTCATCATGTGCACGGGATTTGAAAAGTGATGCTTTGTTATGGCTTGTTGTTATGGTTGTTACCATGTGACTTGAATCGAGTCTATGGTGTATTTAGGTATCTATTATTTTTGTATTTGTAGTTACGAGTTCCTTTCTTCCTTATTGTCGCGTATGAAGGTGTTGTTAAAACAACATTTCGGTGAGACAATAATTAATTTTAACCACACAGTAAAATTTAAGTGGGTACTATTTTGTATAGAAAGAAAAGACATAAATATTGATATTATATCCAGCCTTCTTGTTCACAATACTAACTCCTTTGAGACGTGTGGATGAGTGAAAAACGTGTATGTGACATTCTTTGTAAAATAATAATTGCATGAAAATAAAGCAAATATATTTACGTAACAAATATTATTCGATTTTAAACAGCCATTCAATTTGAAATATATAACTTAACAATGTTCAAATTAAATACAGTTTAATTGCCGTATGGCGTTCCAGTGTGAGAATAAATAAATAAATAAGGCACACATGAATCGCTCTTGAATGCGTTCAAAATCGCAAAACAGCACTCAGCGTCTTGAAGTTTCCAGTCATTTTAATTTGACCTATGATATTATTTTCAAACAAGATATATAACATAATATGTAACAGTCTTATAATAATAATATGTACATGTATATAATAAACAAAGTGGGAAGGAATCAAAGAGCATCTAAAAATATTCCGCGTCGCTGACAATAGGAGGAAAAGTTCCCAAAAGGCTGGCCCTAATATAACCTTGTATATCTTCATGGTCAAAGCTACCCGTGGATGGGTGACCATCCATTACATACTAAGACCCCTCCGTGGCTTGGAAAGCACGTTACGCCGTTGGTCCCGGCTGTCATTCGTTGATCTTTGATAGTCGTTACGGTTTCCGGCAGCGCGAAAGACTAACAACCAGTATTACCAAGGGACCAAGGGGTGTCATATTAACCAGTGACCAGGTGGTGTGGGACCACGGTGTGGGACAGATAGGCAGTCGCTTCATTTAAATACTGGTACTCAGCTGCATCCGGTTAGACTGGAAGCTGACCCCAACATAGTTGGAAAAGGCTAGGCAGATGATTTTATCCGTCATTTCCAAACCTTAGATACGATGCTAGTCGCAATCCCTAATTGCGTAGATAACCCACCTGCCATCTAATCTCTTCACCACCCTTGGTTGACTGGTAGAGAATGCCTAAGGCATTAAGTCCGCCTTTGTACCTTCTTGTGCGAAAAGTTTAAATAAATAAATAACCCAATTTAAATCAAAATCTAAATAATTTTGAAGGATATTGCTAATAGATTACTTCATATTTGCGTAAAATTTGTCTGCTCTGTAAATAACGCAATGAATGTTGTTGAACTGTCAAAATGATCGATGAATCGCGTTAATCGCGTATTTCTACGACTTTTGACAAGATTGACATAAGCTTTTCGGTAGCTTATGTTATCGCTGATAGTATGTCACTTTGTCTAGACCCTCAGGTGACATTTGTAATTTTTTCTCGCTTCTGCAGTGCGATTCTGTAACCATCTCACATTAAAAACTTAGGTGAAGTGAGCGTGGAGTGAGCTGTCATTCCAAATAATCTAAGGAATTGACACTATTGACAGCTCACTCTAAGCTCACTTCACCTAACTTTTCACGGTGAGATTTTTACAGAATCGATCGGCAGGTGACAGTTGTAATTTTTTCTCGCTTCTGCAGTGCGATTCTGTAACCATCTCACTGTGAAAACTTAGGTGAAGTGAGCGTGGAGTGAACTGTCATTCCAACTAATGCTAGAGATTGACACTATTGATAACTCACTCTAAGCTCACTTCACCTAAGTTTTCACGGTGAGATTTATACAGAATCGATCGGCAGAACATGGCATATTATAAGAATTACTACAGAAAAAGAAACCATAGTTCGCTCTCGAATGCGGTCAAAATCGCAAAACAGCGTGTTTAGTTTCGCTACTTAATTTTAGTTTCGTCAGTATATCTTCATGCTCAAAGCCTTAGGTATACCCACTACAACCTGTTCATAGGTATATCAAAAAGAGGTTATGTGTTAACTAACGGTTGTCAAAGGCCCGACCTGCATTTAGAATGCACTATGCAGCTCAATACGTGCTGTCAACGAAATTACCGTTTACAGCTAGTAAGCATACAAATTGACGGTTCGTAGGTCGTCACAAGGCGTGCTAATACTCCTCGCATATGAAATGGACTTAATATAGTTGAGCTCCTTAATTAAGGTGGATGCACCAAGGTAGCCCGCGAAATTTAAATTTTCTTACGTTTTTTGCAATTTGCTGGTCAGTACTAAATTGTACTTTGATTAAAATATGATTCGCGGCCGTAACAAATATGTTATATTTACAGAATTATAACCATTAGAATCAGTAATACAACTTGTTAAGTTAGCATAATCCTAAAATGTCAAAATTTCATGAAATAGTCATTCGTAGGATTACTTGATCTTAGAGAGTTGTGTTGATGACTTTAATGGTCATAATTCTGTAAATACATATTTGTTACGGCCGCGAATCATATTTTAATAAGAAAATTAAGAAGAAGAAAATTTGAATTTCGCGGGCTACATTGGAGCATCCACCTTAAGTTTTGAGTTGAGCTGCATGATTACTGACAAATGCGTGCACTGACTGGACACGTCCACTCAATCTGTGTGGTTCTCCTCAAAAGACCATTTCGGACACCAATATACATGGTCTTCACATGATCTGACCAAGATTATGTGAAGAGACTTTGTAAAGAGACTGTGAGAATAATCAGATAGGAAACGCCGACCTCATCTAGTTTAAAAAAATATGATTGATGTGTAAAAGTGTTTCTACAAACCTACTTACAAAAATAATATTATTTATCATAATCGTTTATAATATAATAGCTGCGCCCCGCGGTTTTACCCGCATAAGTTTCGATCCAGTGGGAATATCGGGATAAAAAGTATCATATATGCTAATCCTGGTTATAAACCATCATCATCATCTGCCTAGCCTTTTCCCAACTATGTTTGGGTCGGCTTCCAGTCTAACCTGGTTATAAATCATCTGTGTGCCAAATTGCATCCAAATCCGTTCAGTAGTTTTTGCGTGAAATAGTAAAAAACATCCATCCGGGGTCCAGGGTCGGGTGATAAGACTGGTAAGACTGGTTGTCAAACTTTCGGGCTTCTGACGACCCGTAACGACTGCCAAAAATCCACGAATGACAGCCGGCACCAACAGGCACGGTGGGGTCTTGGTATGTATAGATGGTCACCCGTCTACGGACCAACCGCGGCAAGCGTAACCTGATTGATCGACCCGTGCGGCTGTGGGTCTAAATCGTGTACTGAATTCATCGTAACAGTTTGCGAGTCGATGTCCCTTATACCCTGTATACATGGTCTGTTTACATTTGGTCGCACAGTTGTACTTAGAATGTTCAAAACATGCGCTCAGTCTGTGTTTGAATACTAAACATACATAATATATGCTGACTGCTAGACTGGAATAGATATAAGATATTTTAGATATAACTGTTGTTACATGTTTCTGAGAAATAATATTTTAGGTAGAACAAAATACCTAGGTGTTATAAGAATTATTAGATACCAGCTTTTACCCACGTTCTTTTCGTGGAATTGTAAATGCTTTTTAACCGACTTCTAAAAAAGGAGGAGGTTCTCAATTCGGATGTTTGTATTTTTTTTTTTTTTTTTTTATGTTTGTTCGCGCATAACTCCGTCGCTTGCCAACCGATTTGAAAAATTCTTTTTGTTGGAAAGAGTATACTTTCCAAATGGTCCCATAGAAATTTCATCAAAAACGGTTCAGTAGTTTGGTTTTTAAACCAAAATTACTGGTAAAAATTACAACTTAAAAGTGAAAAATAAAAACTTTTTTTGCAAAAAAATACAACCGACTTCCAAAACGAAAACTACAAAGTGAAAAATAACTTTAATTTCGGAAGTCGGTGGCAAACAACGAAAATGCGAACCCAACGACACCGAATTCCGAAATTAAAGTTATTTTTCACTTTGTAGTTTTCGTTTTTTATGAATAAGTGTTAAATTATTATAAACTGGCAGCGCTCCGCAGTTTCACCCGCATAAGTTTCGATCCTGTGAGAATATCGGGAAAAAAAGTCAATCCTGGTTATAAGCTATCTGTGTGCCAAATTTCATCCAAATCCGTTCAGTAGTTTTTGCGCAAACATCCATCCATCCTCACAAACTTTCGCGTTTATAATATTATCAGAACTAGTAAGTAGTATCTATTATTCCTAATTTCTATCTGAATTCCAATAAAAAATCTCATATCCGCCATCTATTATTATTATCGTTCGCGTTGGAGCGAATGATTATTATAAACAATGGTATTTATCTACTCCATCAGTAGTATCATTAGACGTACTTATTAATGGAATTAGGTAATTATTTTAGGTGCCTCGGAAAGCCAGGTAAACCGTTGGTCCCGGCCCCTGGGTGACATTCGTAGATCTTTGGCAGTCGTTACGGGTCGTCATAAGCCCGAAAGTCTGACAACCAGTCTTACCAAGGGGTATTAGCCAGTAACTGGGTTGTGGAGGTCAGATAGGTAGTCACTCCATGTAAAATACTGGTATTCAGCTGCATCCGGTTAGACTGGAAGCCGACCCCAACATAGTTGAGAAAAGGCTAGGCAGATATAGAGATCTTGTTTGAAAATTAAAATGTACGTATCTAATTTCGATACAATCACGAATTCACAATAATATACTCGTACACTAGTCGACATATTCATATGATATAAGTATGAATGGACAAAGCCAAAAATATTGGACATAAACATCAATGACGTAACAAGTAGGTATCCGTGACCCATCAGTGACCTCTCTCTAATTAGTACAACTCAAGGTCATTAATCAGGTTTTACGACCCCATGTTATGTCGCCATTAATCTGTGCAGTGTTAATTCAATTATTTTGTTGTACAAGCCCATTAAATTTTTATCGCTTGTCAAATCTCTTGTCATTTAGCTGTTTAATTAATCAGAACTGCTAACAGAGGGGCTCGTGGCTAAATGATAACAGCCACACGGGTCTATCAAAGGTTAAGCTACGTTTGCCGCGGTCGGTTCATGGATGGGTGACCATCCATTATATATCGAGACCCGTTCTCGTCCCGTCCCGGCTGTCATTACTAGATCTTTCATAGTCGTTACAAGTCAGGAGCCCAAAAGTCTGACAACCAGTCTTACCAAGGGATATCGTGTAACCCAGTAACTGGGTTATGGAGGTCAGATAGGCAGTCGCTCCTTGTAAAATAAAGGTATTCATCTGCATTCGGTTAGACTGGACTCGGGACCCCTAATATAGTTGAGAAAAGGCTATGCTGATGATGTTCACATTCATATTTAAACCCCGTAGTAGCATGAAGAGAATGTAGTAGACAGAACACGTCCTTGAATGCGTCTAGGTATATATAAACGAACCCGGAAAATGAAAATAAATAGAGTATGGCCGTAGACGATGTAGTAAATGCGAATTTATAAATAAACCGTCCACGCGACATAGCCGCATGCGCATCGTGGTGTTTATTCCGTCATAACATTCTTGATAGAGCTTGGAATAAATCCTCTCTTACACAAACCAGTGACGGCAGTGACTGACTGACTGACAGCGCACAGCCTAAACAACTGTAGCACTTAGATTGGTTTATAAACCACCTGGAAAAAGATGTTATGCTGTAATACACCGAAATTGTAACACACCAACTAAGTGTGTAACAATTCATTTAAAAAAAACATTACCACTCTCAAAACGGTGAAGGAAAACATCGTGAGGAAACCGGCGTGTCCTAGAACCAAAAATTCGAAGACATGTGACATCTACCAACACGCACTGGGCCCGCGTGGTAGATTATTAGCCCACTCCCTCTCAGAGAGGAGGCCTGTGCACCAGCAGTAGGATCAACATAGGCTAAATTAGCCGTTTAGTCAACCGCCTGGCCTTTGGAAGTAGTGCTCGCCTCGCTTCGCTCTCTCGGCTCGCACGCGGTTGATCACAGTTCTAACCTAACCCATTTGGTCGGGGTGCCCTGGTTTAGTTTCTGCAACCAATTCGGCTCGCACGTGATTGGTTACAGTTCCAACCTAAACTATAATTTATTGAATATCATTTAGACCGTTAGTTGAACGGCCGCCGTTTAGTTAAAAGGCTAGGCTGTTAACTAAACGGTTAATTAAACCAGTTGGCTGCGACATAATAATACAATGGACCCATGAGTAACATGCCATCATTTCCACGGTTGAAAATTAACTAACAAAATTTTTTGCTACCGCCAAAATCGTGGATCTTTGGTCATTGTTCACATGTCAGAAATAATAAGTAGGTAAAATAATTGACAAATGACAAAATTACTGACTGTTCAGAATGATTGATTGGGGTGAGATAATGGCAAAAAATGGGTTTTCGCTGTTGTCGTGCGTAATTGCAGTCTTGTTATTGTATTATGTAACATTAGATTTATTGATGTAGAATTGTAGATCCTGTTGTGCTCGGGTCCTATAAACAAAAACTTAAGAGCCCAAATTTATTTTATTTTAATAATTAATTTTATACTTTTTGCTGTACCCTACAGGGTCCATAATTGTACCTTAGCTTTAAGCCATTGTAACACCTCTACAACATTATGGAATGTAAATAAATATATGAATATGAATAGTCGGATTCACGCACCGAGGGTTCCGTACCATTCTGATGATTTCTCTATTTAGAGACATCGTTTTATTTTTCCTTTAATCTTTACATTAACTTCTATCACATAGAATAATTTCAGATTTTTCTCTGTGCAAACTTCGGAGATAAGGGGGACCGGTATTTTTTTGCGGCCTAGAAAAAAAAAATATTTGAGAATGTGCAAACAGCGCTCTTTTATATGATACCATAACCTAGTAGCTCCACTACGATTTTTTAAGACCCCCTTTCAGACCCTGTTGAAAAAAAAATCATTCTTATTTGCAAAATAGTTGGGCAAATATCATCTGAAACTATTCCAAATTTCAAGTTGATAGCATTAGTAGTTCTTGATATATCCAGCTGTGACAGACGGACAGACATACAGGCTGAGTCGCTGCGACTCATTCTGTCTGTCAGAAAATAAAAAATAAAAGAAACCCTTATGGTGCGGCACTATAAGGATTTCTTTTTACCATTTTGGTACGGAACCCTAAAAACGAATCGTGTTGCTTACCATTTTAATGCCAAACTACTCCTATACTCCTATAGATTCGCAAGCTAAGGTGATTGAAGATTTTTATATGGAGCCTAGTATACCTTCAGTCGCGCCATTTTGTTTTTTTAATCATAAAAAATAATCAAGTACTCCCTCAGGATAAACAGATTTTTTTTTATTATTCTAAATCATGAAATGGCATCACAGCTGAAGTGGGAACATGTCAACTAACTTTTGGAGGCCACTGTGCGTCACACAACCAGAACTGTCTACGTTATCTTTGACAACTCTAAAAATAAAACATGTCTTTTCTCCAAAATGTTATCGTAATTACTAACTGTTAACCAAGTCCTCTAGACGAGCCAAATTCTAACATAATGCGAATATGATTTTCCTAGAAACTCGTTGGAGAGTGTCCAATATTCTGTTCAATGTTCATATGTTAAGAAAACGCAGAAGGCTTACATCCGTATTCTAACTCGTTTGCTTGCTAATCCTCGAATTCACTCAAGGAGTAGATATGTCACCGTATGATTATGAACATCGTTAGTTTATAATCTATCCCGCGAGATTATAATCTATCGAACAATGATGTACGAAAAATTAATGTTGATAGAGGCTGTGTTACATAATTTACCAACAATGTGCCTAGCCTTTTCCAAACTATGTTGGAGTCGGCTAGTTGGGAAAAGGCTAGGCAGATGGTGATGTTGGCGTCAGCTTCCAGTCTAACCGGACGCAGCTGAATACCAGTATTTGACATGGAGCGACTGCCTATCTGACCTCCACAACCCATTTACTAGGTAACATAATACTTAATACCCCTTGGTAAAACTGGTTGTCAGACGTTTGGGCTTGGAGAGCCGGGATCAACGGTTAACGTGTTCTCCGAGGCACGTAGGGGTCTCGATATGTAATAGTTGGTCTCCCATCCATAGGTAGCTTAGAGGATGAAGATATACAAGGTTCAATGGGGTCAGCCTTTTATGCACTTTTCCTATTGACAGCACTGTGAAGAAAAATGTTTGATGCTCTTTGATTCCTTCTCCACCTTGTTAATAATATACGAGTACTTGCAGTGCCCCGCGGTTTCACCCGCATACGTTTCGATTCCGAGGGAATATCGGGATAAAAACTATCTGTGTGCCAAATCCGTTCAGAAGTTTTTGCATGAAAGAGTAACAAACATTCATCCATCCATATTCATATTCTTATCCTTCCTCACAAACTTTCGCGTTTATAATATTAATATGATAGTAAGACAAGTACATATTATTACTATGACTGTTATATAATTACGATGTTAATATCCTGTTTGAAAATAATATCATAGGTCAAATTAAATGGACTGGTGAAACTTCAAGACTATAGATGCTGGCGGGAAAAATTCCGAATCATTCCCGTCGAATAATTCGGAAGTATTCCGAAACTTTGGGAATATTTCAATAATCAAGACGCTGCAGCGCTGTTTTGCGATTTTGAACGTGGACCAACATTACGAGCAAATATTCATCGGGACTAGGAATGATCCTTCTCTCTTCACTCAACTGTAACATCTACCCACACAGTCTATAACAAAAGTTTTATCGAAAACGAATGAAAATAGGAAGGTCGTCTTTTGTTATTATAATTACAAAACTAGAAAGCTAACAAAAGCCGACCTAAATAGCGACCTAGACTAAGTCTAGAACGCTAGTTAGCTACATTCAAGGTCTGTATATTGAAAGGACTACCTGGGCCTGCGGTTTCACCGGCATAAGTTTCGATTCCGTGGGAATATTGGGATAAAAAGTATCATTTAAGTTAATCCTGGTTATAAACCATCTGTGTGCCAAATTTCATCCAAATCCGTTCAGTAGTTTTTGCGTGAAAGTGTAACAAACATCCACCCATCCATACAAACTTTCACTTTTATAAGGTGATTAGACTTAGTTTCAGAGTGATTCTTCTTGAATACTACTATTCCATTATTAATAAAACTATAATCAGCGAGGTAATTGCGTAACAAAGTAACAGTAGGAATGGCTTTCATTTTGACAGTTCGACAACATCCATTGCGTGTTTACGTTGTTGAGCAGACAAATTTTTCGATCATTTAAAGCAATGGATTAGAAATATCCTTCAAAACTCTCGGATTGTGATTGAAAATGTAGAAAACTGTGGCCAGTTTTCTACATTTTTATCAGTAGTTTACAAAGCAGTGTCAGTCAGTCAGTCAGTCACGAAACTGTTTGATACACAAATCTAGACTAATAAATAATGGAAAATATTAGTTTTTTTGTATATTTTTTTGTTACCCTTTCACGCTAAAACGGCTGAACGGATCTAGATAAAATTTGGCATATGGGTGGACCATGACCAGCATTAGGACATAGGATACTTTTTATCCCGATAGTCTCACGGGATCGAAATTTATGCGGGTGAAACATCGGGCGCAGCTAGTGTTATATAAACCCCAAGAACTGACCGCCATTGACCTTGCGATGTTAAACTTTCCATAACATTATCATTGAAACAGGTTTCCTAGCAATGCGAGGTTAATAGATTCGTTTTCCTTGTAAACAGTTGTTTTGTACAGCCATCAAACGAGATAAGTAACCAGGGTCGTCGGATATAGTTGAAGTTTAGTAAGAAACCGATGTATGTTTTCGAATAAAATTTAATTTAATTAATAGAAAACCAACAGTCCATTTCATCATCATCTGCCAAGCCTTTCCCAACTATGTTGGGGTCGGCTTCCAGTCTAACCGGATGCAGCTGAATACCAGTATTTTACATGAACCGACTGCCTATCTGACCTCCACAACCCAATTTCTGAATAATACGATACCCCTTTAGTACGACTGCTTGTCAGATTTTCGGACTTCTGACGACTCTAAAATCTGTTAAAGATTCACGTGCTTTCCGAGGCACGGAGGGGGTATTGATATGTAAAGATGGTCACCCATTCACGGACCAACCACGGCAAGTATAGTTTAACCTGATCGATCGACCCGTGCGGCTGTTATTTCTTAGCCACAAGCCCCTCTAACAATCAAACAGTCCATTTATCAAATTAAATTTCATTCGAAAACATCCATCGGTTTCTTACTAAACTTCAGCTATACCCGATGGCCCTGGTTACTTATCTCTTTTAGCGACTGTACGTCCGTTTTAGGTTTAAACTTGAACTTGTATAGGTAAAAATCTAATGACAGAATGTTGACATGCTAATAAATTCTTATATAATAATAATAATAATATGTTTTTATTTATTCTATACTAATCTATACTATAATATTATAAAGAGGAAAACTTTGTTTGTTTGTTTGTTTGTTTGTAATGAATAGGCTCAAAAACTACTAAACCGATTTAAAAAATTCTTTCACCAATCGAAAGCTACATTATCCACGAGTAACATAGGCTAAATTTTATTTTGGAAAAAAATAGGGTTCCGTAAGATATTTGGGTTTTTCGGACAGAAGGTGTAAAAAATCAACCAGAAACGTTACTTATTTTGCGTACGCTGCCTAAACTATAAAAGATAGAACCATAAAATGTTCAAATTAATTGTAGATCTTATAAATATCTACAAAAAAGTCCGCGATACACTATACCTATCTATGTCGAGTGAGGCACAACAACCATTTTTTAATTTAAAAACTCTTGATTTTTTTTGGGCTCTATTTAAACGCATTTATTTTACTCATGATATTAATCCTTATCAAAATAAATTATTTCATCAGTAAGTACTGTTTATGTAGATAATATTTGGTCTTTAAATGATTAAAATTGGACGTTTGGTTTTGAAGTTATGGCGAAATTAAAATATTACGATTTCTGCTGCACGGCCCGTTGCGAAGTGGGCGTCACCAAGGCCGTGCACGTGCAGGAATAAGTTTACAAAATCAAAAATCAAGTCATAATATAACTATTTACATCACATCCATGATCTGTATAGTGTTATAAAGTTTTCAGAATTTTCGCAAAGTTTAAAAAATTCATCTTCTTACTTCTATTTATTTAAAAAAAAAATATTATGTATCTTTATGGGTTATTTTCATTTCCTTTTTCGCAAAGTTTAAAAAAATCATCTTCTTACTTCAATTTTTTTTTTTAATATTTTGTATCTTTATGGGTTATTTTCACAAATCCGAAATCTACGCGGACGAAGTCGCGGGCAGAAGCTAGTATTATATAAATTACATCTGTATATTGAATTATTGACATCATTAGTATTGTATTTTTGACATCTGTATTGTATATTGACATAGTCTTATTATTAGTTTTCATTTTATTTTGTATTTTATTTTTTCTGTCTTTTGACATATATTGCTATTTATTATTAATTAATTTGTCAAAATGTGTCATTCTTTACAATTATTTTTTTATAGTTCAGGTTTACTTTTATTTTATTAATTTTCTTGTCGAGACCTGGCAGCTTGATTAATCACAAACATTTGTTCGCCCTCTGGCTTAACATAGCGCACTATTCTATCTCTATATAACATCATTATTGTACCTATGTTCAACAAATTAATAAATGACTTATGACTTAAACTATTTCTACTGCAGCATTCCCCATCGAAAAATGTCGGTCCGAACTGCGTTGTAGCCGTAGTACTTTTTGATTGACCCGTTGGTCTCGTGGCCGCAAGCGCGACTGCTGAGTGGGGTCCTGGATTTGATTCCCAGGTCGGGTGTTATTGAGTTTTTCCATTAGGAATTTCTTAGTAACAGCCCGGAGTTTGGAAGTTGGCGGTTTAAACCCCCGTGCCTCGGAAAGCACGTTAAGCCGTTGGTCTTGCGCCTGATCTCTCTCCGGTCGTGTCAGATTGCTGTCAAACTCAAACTCAAATTAAAATAATTTATTTCAATTAAACCATTTACAGGCACTTTTGAATTGTCAAAATTAAATAGTCAGTTAGTCAGAAAGTTGAAGCGAGTTGCCCATTCCAAAACGTAGATCTCTATGGAGAAGAATGGCCAAGAAAATCCACGAACACTCTTTTAAATCAAGATATTATTACAAAATCCTGGGTACACCCAGGTGGGTGCCCCACCGGACTATGAGAGTCAGGGAAGAGAGAGTGCCACTGTGTCTGCGCACACGCTTGTGCACTATAATATCTCCCGCGCCGAAGGCTAGTCTTCATTGAGATTAGCTGCCATGATCGCAATGCGGTCTGGAAGACTACATAGTACTTTTTGTATGTGGCTTGCTCCGTTTGTATGCGGAGGACTATGTCAGCAGTGGACGTCTTTCAGTTGAATGACGATGATGATGATCTAGTGGCATTCTGACTGCTCATTGGTAATTTGAGTTAGTAACTGATTACTTTTAAGTAGCGCCGTGGACGATGGTCTGTAGTTATATTCAGAGTAAACTCGTTACATCATAGATATTCACTATATTCGTTTCAAGTGCAGACGTCAATCCAATGGTTCCTGTACTATATGTAACGTTTGTATGTGTTTATATTATTTTTGTAGGTTTCCTTGTTGAAACCATGTTGATTTATATATTATACCTACTAACTGTAGTCGGAAAGCACGTTAAGTCGTTGGTCCCGGCTGTCATTCGTAGATCTTTGACAATCGTTACGGGTAGTCAGAAGCCCGAAAGTCAGACAACCAGTCTTACCAAGGGGTATCGTATTACCCAGTAACTGGGTTGTGGAGGTCAGATAGGTAGTCGGAAAAGGCTAGGCAGATGATGATGACCTACTAACTGTAGTACCACCTAAATTGCCTTTATCCCTTCGCTTATTTTAATCGCTGTGTCTTAGCCCATTTTTTTATTTACCTTCGAGTCACACGTGAAGATAATATACAGGTGGCCGGGACATCGACGCGCAAACTGTAACCATGAATTCAGCACATGATTCTAGACCACATTGAAATTTTTCGTCAGTCATGAAAAAAAAATCTGATGTTTCGTAAAAAGGTGAATTGACTACCTGGTCGAAATGATTAGCTGTCCCATACATTTGGCTAGAGTAGGTTACCTACTGAAGTTTTGTATGGGACAGTTGATATTGTTTTCGGAATTACGTTGTTGGTCCCATGGAGAAAGATGTTCAGTTTTATGGTCTGTACCCCACACCCCTAAATTTGACTACATCTTTCTGATACATCTAAACTTATTCTACTTTCTACTAATATTGTAAACGCAAAAGTTTGTGAAAATGGATGGATTGTTCGTCGAATCGTTGAGCTCCTTAAGTTTTGAGTTGAGCTGCACGATTTCTGACATATGCGTGCACTGACTGGACAGGTCCTCTCAATCTGTGTGGTTCTTTCCTTAAAAGACCATCTCAGACATCGACCTACATGGTTTTCATATGATCTGACCAAGATTATGTCTGGACTTTAAAAGAGACTGTGACGTCTGAGTTTGTTTCGGCCTTTCTTCTCAGACTAGTCAGATAGGAAACGCCGACCTCATCTAGTTTTAAAATATGATTGACGTGTAAAAGTGTTTGTACAAACCTACTTACAAAATAAAATCATTTATCATTTATCGATACTGATGAAACTTTATAGTAATATAGCTTATACATCAGAATAACATATAGGAAATTTTATTCCGATATTCCCACGGGATCGACACTTGTGCGAGTGAAAGCGTGGGGCACTGCTAGTCCTGCTAATATTATAAACGCAAAAGTTTGTGAGGATGGATGTTTGTTACTCTTTCACGCAAAAACTACACTAACCAGGATTAACACATCTATTACTTCTTACGAGATCGAGATTTATGCGAGTGAAACCGCGGGTCAGCTAATCATATATATACTTATTTGTAAGGAACGACCTAAGGTTCGGTTTCGGTTTCGGCTAGTTTCGGCCAAAAAATCTAGTTTCGGCCACAGTTTCGGTTTCGGCCAATAATTGGCCGAACCTTTGGCCCCGCCGAAACTAGGTGTTCGTGAACCGTCGCGCATCATTCGGCTAACTTCGAGTTGCCAGTTGAGTTCTTACTAGTCCGTCTGGCCAGTGATGACCTATATGGCACTGAAAAGTGGTCGCTCACAATAGGCCTTATTAGAAGGCTTAAAGTCACCCAAAGGGCAATGGAGAGGGCTATGCTTGGACTTTCCCTGCGTGATCGAATCAGAAATGATGAGATCCGCAGGAGAACTAAGGTAACTGGCATAGTCCAAAGAATTGCGAAACTTAAGTGCCTGCCCACTGCCAGGGCACATGCTCGCAGAACAGATGGCCGATGTTTATTACACGTAATAAATGCGTATTTTGATTACTTTAAAAAATGGCGCGGCGCTCTGCGCATTTTACTGAATCTTTACGACATATTTTTATTTATTCTTATAAATCAATATAAATATTCTACTTAATTAACACATAAAGCGACATTTGTATAGCCGCATTTTAAGTACAAAAACATGAGCAAAGGTCTTCATAACGAGACAGGAACCTCATTACAAAAAATTAGTTCACATTAAATCACTCTCCTGTAAATTTTGAAAAGTAGCAGTTACGTCGATGTTTCTCCAAATGAGCGACGTGTTAACTGTCTAATATATGCGAAAAAATACAATACAATAGATTTAACATGCTATAAGAATTCAAATAAGTTTCGGTTTCGGCCGAAACTGAGACCAAGACCGAAGGTTCGGTTTCGGCTGAAAATTCTGTTTCGGTCGGACACTACTTATTTGCGATCATAACCAGTCAAGCGTTTTATGCATGACATTATTATTAAATTAATTTGAGTATCTCACATGTGCTTTCAACTGTTTTACACACATTATTGACTTGACAACATGCTTTTCGATAGACGTCACTTTGCAACGAGTTTAATATTTATTAGAATACTAGCTGCGCCCCGCGGTTTCACCCGCATAAGTTTCGATCCCGTGGTAATATCGGGATAAAAAGTATCCTATATGTTAATCCTGGTAATAAACCATCTGTGTGCCAAATTTCATCCAAATCCGTTCAGTAGTTTTTGCGTGAAAGAGTAACAAACATTCATCCATCCATCCATCCATCCATACAAACTTTCACGCTTATAGTATTAGTAGGATTATATTATATTGGTGTTATTTTATGGCGAATACAAGAAAATTTGTTTATACAGTTGTAGCTTTTATTATTATTACAGGTTTATGATTGTTTTCTCTCTATTATAATTTACTAACTTTTGCTCGTGGCTTCGCTCTCGTGGAGGTCGGTAATTATGAACGGACTATCGAGATAAAAAGTGTTCTATATCCTTACCCAGGTCATGGTCTACCTGTGTGACAAATTTCAGGCTCGTAGCTGTCAGCTACTGAAATTGGTAATGAAATATAAGTCCCTCGTGTTATAGCTGTGAAGGATTTCTAATGAAAATTTGACAGAAAGAGAGAAAAAGTATCTATTGTGACTCGTACAGGAATATCACAAACTAAACTAAACAGGCAAAAATAAAAAAATAAAAATTATACAATATAATTTTAACTATAAATTTTGACATTACATTTTTATCAATACTTTGTGTGTATACCTATGTCTTTGTGTGTGTGTAGGTACCTATTGACTTATTTTGTTTTTTTTTATATATATCTTTTTCATTATTTTTTTTTTAATTTAAATTTTGACATTATTTCTTATCAATACTTGGCCACTTTGACATTGTAAGTTAATTTTAATATTTCTACACCGGCAACGGTAGTGTATGTGAAACTGTTTAATATTAAGACCTTAATGTAGGTACTATGTACATATACTCGGAAATAAATTTTTATTATTATTAATAATAAAAAAAAGGAACAAAAAGAAAAATGAAACAGAAAGTCCTACACGAGGCCGAAAGGCTCGCCGCCAGGGCTGCGGTGGCCGCCAGGGCTGCGGGTTGTTCGAAAGAGATACCGTGGCCCTTGGCACAGGCAACTGAAGGAACACGGGTGGGGTTTAGTCAGTAAAAGTCTGACACTCCCTTCCGCTCCGCCCAGAGCGGGAGGGATCATTTGATGATTTCCCACCCAAAAAAAAAAAAAAAATAAGGCCAAAAGGCTCCTATTTCAGCATGATGCTGCGACATTTAAAAAATAAATGTCGCAGCGCTGGTATTCTGGAATTTGGCATGTAGTTAGATTGAACTTGACTCTTAGTGGCAAATTAAAAGGCTAGGCAGATATTCTACTTCATATTTCCTCCTCTATAGGGATAATGATTGCTTACACACGTGACTTCACTCAGACGTACATCACACGCGTCCCTAACGACACATCTATCTACATATATACATACTAATAATAAAGCTGAAGAGTTTGTTTGTTTTTTGTAAGTTTGTTTGAACGCGCTAATCTCAGAAACTCGGATTTGAACAAAATATTTTTGCATATCTTGAGGAAGGCTAGACTTAACTATAGACTTTAAACATCACGCTAGTACCCATACGAGCTGAGCAAAACAAAAAGTCAGTAAGAACGCTGAGTGTAAACGAAATAAATGCGACGCGACGAATCAAGAAATTTCCCGCGGGCAGAACCTAGTTTTACAATATAACAACACGTGCTGTCGGCTCTTGGTACACACCTACATTTAACATGACACCTTCCGAACAACGTGACTTTGTAAAGGGGTAAACATATAATGAAGACTCACCTAAGTTAATGTGTTTTGAATAATCTCTGCGGGCAGGCGATGCGATGCGACAGAGCGGGAAATTTCACGCGGACGAAGTTGCAGGCAGAAGCTAATTGTACAATATAACAACACGTTCTGTCAGTTCTTGATACATACCTACATTTGACATGACACCTTCCGAACGACGCGCGACGTGACTTTGTAAAGGGGTAACATTTAATTAATACTTGAGGGGCCCGTGGCTAAATAATAACAGCCGCACAGGTCGATCGATCTGGTTAAGCTACACTTGCCACGGTTGGTCTGTGGATGGGCGACCATCTTTACATACCGAGACCCCTCCGTGGCTCGGAAAGCCGTATCAAGGGGTATCGTATTACCCAGTAACTGAGTTGTGGAGGTCAGATAGGCAGTCGCTCCATGTAAAATACTGGCATTCAGCTGAATCCGGTTAGACTGGAAGCCGACCCCAACATAGTTGGGAAAAAGCTACGCAGATGCTGACATGTTAACGTGTTTTGAATAATCTCCGCGTTGCCGTGTATGAATTTGAAATTATAATAAGGATATGTTTGTTTATGTTATGTTGAAGTTTATATGTTGTGAAATTCGGTGGAATTGTTTTTATGCGAAAATTTAATTCAACAGAGTTTGTTGAACAATAGCACTAAGTATGTGGTAACGTTGATTTTCTGTGTTGTGATTATTTTAAGCTTTCGTTGGTAACAAGAGTATTAAAATGTGTGATTGTATTCCTACTTCCTGGCCCTATAGACTTTAGATCTGTAGACCATTTTTTTATTTTATCAAGTACCTGATACTTGTTGACAGGCCTACGCTGTCCTCCCATACCTACTGTAATTTGAAAACATTGTAAAAGCCAATTATTTTTAAAAGAGTAACCGCGGAGTTTCTTTCCGGCTCTTCTCCATAGGAAACGACCAATTTTAACCGTGCACCTAGCTTCTGACGTTTCATAAGTGCCCATGTAGGTTTATGTGAAATAAAATATTTTGATTTTACATTTGTGGAGAAATATTTGGATATTTGTAACCACGTTTGTTACTCAAATGAAATGAAATGTTTATTTATAAGAATTGTATTACTCAAGTACACATAAATAGCAATTTTGATGAAATGGCACAGAGGTTACCGCGCGGTAAGCGGACGGTTGGACGGTTATCCAATTCGTATAGGGTTCCTTCGATGCCTCGGAAAACACGAGAAATCTTTGGTCCCTGCTGGCATTCATAGATCTTTGACAGTCGTTGTGGGTAATCAGAAGCCAAGTCTGACTACCAGTCTTAACAAGGGGTATCGTGTTATCTAGTAACTGGGTTGTGAAGTTCAGATAGGCAGTCGCTCAATGTAAAATGCTGTTATTCAGCTGTATCCGGTTAGACTGGAAGTTAATCATAAAATAGTTGGAAGAAGGCTAGGCAGGCGATGATACAATGAAGTACTCTGAATGAAGTCCCCATGATGATGGGAGTAAAGATACCTGCATCAGCTAGCAGACTGAAGGTGCAAGACCGTAACCGACTGCAGATGACAGCAGCTGGCGACATGTCGCCGCGACACTAATGGTTTCTATATATTTATATGAAATACGTGGCAGACGACGTGTCGCTAGCTACGGAAGGTATTTACTATTAACGGACATGCAGATTTATTATAGGAATAGACTAGTCCCTCGTATCTTAGTTATGAAGGGTTTCTGATGGATATTTAGCATCTAGTTACATTGAAGTTGACTCCGCTTAGTTGCGAAGTGTCGCAGCCACCCGTCATCTGCTGCTGCTGCCTGCAGTTGGCTATGGACTTGTACCTACCCTACATGTATGTATTTAGATCAGAGCGCATACTAGCATGCCGTAAACAACAAAATACTTAGGTCAATCCTCTTCGTCACTCAGGATAATTATATTATAACTCAAGGAAAAAAAAAAACTTTTCCTTGTATTTAGTGTGATTCATTACTTAGGTATATTTCCCTTTATGTTTAATTTGGTAATAACTGTTTTTATCTTTATTTTTAGACGAGCTGCGCCCCGCGGTTTCATCCGCATAAGTTTCGATCCTGTAGGAATGTCGGGATAAAAAATAGCCTATGTCCTAATCCTGGTTACAAACAATTTTTGTGCCAAATTTCATCCAAATCCGTTCAGTAGTTTTTGCGTGAAGAAGTAACAGACATACAAACACACACATACACGCACTCACTCAGAAACTTTTGCCTTTATATTATTAGTGTGATTGTGATAAATATTCCTTGGGTACCAACTGTGCAAACATTATTTATTGTCATACTGTTCAACCAAAAAGCATGCAAAAAAAAAAAAAAAAACCTACAAAAAAAAAAAAAACAATATAAAAGCTAATTCAGCATTTTGAAATCTTAATTCCAACTGACACAGGTTTTGAGGTTATATTGTTTTGTGAATAGTTGTCACTAATTTAATAATAATTTAATACGCAGGAGACAGCCTGTATTATATGTAAACAAATCTTTATGTGTAAGGTTTTTTTGTGTAATGTTTCCAAAAAACACACGCAGGAGACACGGCTTAATACGGACTTTTTTTTTATTAACTTCGAACAAATTTTACGGTCGAAAACCTTCCGGAAATCAAACATTATTTACTTTAATTCACACGTGATGGATTATTATCTAAAGTTCACAAAATACCTGTCTTCGTTTACACAAACACCAAAAAAATACTTAACACAGGTTTGAGGTCATTGAAGTTATGGTTTAAGTAATTTTTTAGGTAAACTTATGTGATAATAACATTTTCGCACGTTTTGTATAAGGCTTGGTTACACAAGAAATGTTGTCATAAATATTAGTAGTAAAACGTTTGTGTTCCGTCCGATAATTTTTACCTGACTGCGAAAAAGGCTTACTAGTCGATTCGCATGAATTTACTCGCCCGCAAAGGGGGAATCGTTTTATTAATAATATTTTTTTTTATCTAAGGCGACTCACACGAAGTTAATTTATTTGTGGGCGAGTCAAAAACTTCAGAAATATGTATTAGCCAATTGGCATATTTTGAATTAGATGCAATGAATTTAAGAAAAAAGTACACGTTTTATAATATTTAACTCATATCATTTCTTCGTGCTAGTGTCCTTTTTTCTATAATTTATTGCATAAAATTCAAAACATGCCGATTGCCTTCACTTAACTTCGTCTGAAACATCAAAGCAACAAGATGTAAGCAAGTTAAAAAAAAATGGATGTCACGTGGTCAACTTTGATAATATCTCGAAAACGTGACACTACGGGGTTTGGTTCTATTATGTTTTCTGTTTGCATTGATGTCAGCTATCGATTTAGGCTCCATGCGCAGCCATTTTGAAAAAAAAAAAACAAAATGGCGGGACAGTAGGTATACCAAGGATCTTCAAAGCGCTTTTTCCCCCCATCTTCTAAGGACCACAGCAACCGTATCTCCGGTGCCAGCCAAAAAAGCTCAGCTACAAACTATTACAACTTTTTTTTATTTTTAACAGATCGAAAATGCATTCGACCCGCCCATTTTTTGGTTCCCACTCGGATACTTCAGCTATCAATATAAAGAACATGGTAAGATGCACGCCCCTGACTGTTGTTCCTAAATGTGCATTATAACCCCGCTGTGACAAGGTTATGTCTTTCAGCTTCCTTCATGTTGCCTTCTACAGCCGATACTCATAGACGTCACTTAATAATTTTATCATTAACTTTAATTTGATAAGTATACAGGGTGGCAGAGACATCGACGCGTAAACTGTAACCATGAATACAGCACAGTTTCAAAAAAAATTCGTCGATTATAAATAAAAACTTCTTTAATGGAAAAGTGCAATACTTTCGCAGACAAAATGAATGAAGGAGCAAATTTTTTTTTTAAATAACAAACGACATAACAACGTGCAACGCAGGGTGTCCAGCGCCCTAATTGCGTAACACACTATCCACCTCAAACCGAATCATTTTGAAGGATATTGCTAATCCATTGCTTCATATGTTCGAAAAATGTGTCTACTCAACAACGTAAATAACGCAATGAATGTTGTTGAATTGTCAAAATGTAACCCATCACTACTGATATTGTGTTACTCAATTACCCCGCTAAATCGTGTACTGAAATCCATGGTAACCGGTTGGGCGTCGATGTCTTTGCCACCCCGTATACAACGCTAGAGTTATTTTGGCGTGCGGCCAAAATTGGTACTAATGTCGCCATCTTGTTTAAAACAATATGGCGACGTTAGTAGTACCGACTTCAAAAAAAGGAGGAAATTTCTGTGACACAATTTCACAAATGTTTAATAACAACGTCCCCCTGACATTTAGGCGTCAAAATATCCTTTCACTGTTATTTTACTTCTGACTTTGAATCACTGTCAAAACCACAGTAATCTTTATTGTTGTTTTAATAGGGTTGCTATTGGGTTGCTGCCATTAACAAATCTGTCAAATCACAATGATCTTTATTTTAGTTACAATAAGGTAGTTATTGGGTAGCTGCTGTCAGAGGTAAAATCACTTCGAATATGGAGTTTCTTGCCCGTTCTTCTCCATAGGAACCCACTATGTTTTGGAAAAGGCAACTAGCTTCATCGTTCTGAAGGACCGACTCTTTGACAATTCAGAAGTACCTATAACTGGTTTGATTTTAATAAATGCTTGAGTTTTTTTTTTTTTTGCTAAATTGGCTGTTGTCAAAAATATGTGACAGTTTTTTTTTTCATATCATAATTATCATATCAAAATCAATTCGTCTATACATTTATTTACTTATACATACATATTTACATAATTTAAAAGCAATCAGACCAAGGGCTGATTTTTCAATCATCTGATAACTTTACTATTCGAGGAATAACGTTAACAATTATTTCATACAAAAACTGCCAAACGTCAATTTTATTCTTCGAATTAAAGCTAGCTGGCTATGGAAAATCGGCCCTTAAAATAATAAAAATATATAAAAAGGATAAATAAATAATCAAATGGCATCAAAAAAATCGTCCGCATCGCTGTCAATAGGAATAGTGCCCAAAAGGCTGGCAGCATTACCACGGTGCAGTATGGCAATGCTGATTCTTTGGCCAAAAAAATAGACAGATTAAGAACCCGAATCAGAATCAGAAATCATTTATTTGCCAGTAATGTTTCAATGTGTGTGTCAATTAAAGTAAATGATTGATTCATGTTAAGTAACGACTCTGAGTGCGGCTGTTTATGTTTTCCCTACCAGTAAATAAACAAACACTCTCCTCCTTCTCTGTTAGTCGCTCGATTTAAAATCTAAACAGACTTAGCTTGTATTGCATTTACCTTCAATTGGCTACATTCATTGAAGTTTTTTTCAAATTCTAACACTGACTAATTGCTTCGAAATTATTACATCAAAAACTTGTCTTTCCGATGTGTAAAACTCATGCTTGCCTGACAACAACATTGAAAGCATTGCTGCCAATATTGATGTCAGACAGGACAATAACTGTTCAAGGTCCGTCAAAAAACTTCTAGTACTCTTCAGACTACCGACTCAATTTACAATTCATTGAGGACTATAGGAAATCAACGAACGATATGATTTAGGAACGTTTATGCCAGCGTGTCTTTACATCATTCCTGCTATACACTGTGTTCTTCACGTTATCCATAAACTTAGGCAAACGCTTCCATAGCTTTTACAAATCAAATCTAACAAAGGAAGTAGTACTTCATTACAAAGATATTTGTAATATCATTTAATGAAATTTAATTGAGCTATGCACTAAGAAAGCCGGTTAGTGCAATTAAAATGATAAATCTATCAAATGCTTCGGATAAAGAGATAAAGAGGCATGTATATCGGGTGCTTTTCCTACTATTATTTGCGTTTGTTTACTATTATACCTTAGCTAACTATTACTGTTGTAAAGCATAACTGTTTTTTGTCCCAAATAAATAAAATAAAATTTACGTCAAGGTATTTAGTTTGTATGAAAATTACCAAAAAATATAATAATGAAAAATGCTTATTTCCGTGGTCTGAACAATATTGGTCGAAGTTTATGTTCGTCCGGAATACTGTGTATAGTCACTGTTTTCTTCCAAACAAAAACCTTATTAAAAGTTTGACAGCTCATTCTAAACTCGCTTGACTGTTCGAAGAGTTATTTTATTGCCAGCCTGCACTACATAAAGTCGACTTTAGCAAACAATCTTTACAGTACACACGACCACACATCAAGCTATACATTTCCAGTTTTAGCCGACCTCGCATTGTATAGGCTTTTCGTACAATGAGAAGTCAGCTTATACTGGAAATGTATAGCTTGGCATGTCGCCGTGCGTACCTAATGCATCCTATTATCCCTATCCTAAAAGCTGTAAACTAAATATCATCTTTTTCAGTTTACTTGATTAACCCTTCGAGAATTGGTCTTCTGTTTCTTATGTTGAATGAGAATGAGTATTTAAATATTGCATGCATATTTATACAGGGTGACAGGAAACTTGGCGTATTCCTTGAAAGGGGTTATACTAGAGATCATTAGCAACAAATTAAGTCTTGTGAACTAGTGGTTAAAACTGGATGGTAAAATTTTTTTTTTGCTATTAAAGACCTTTTATTTCTGAGATTATGTAAGTTAAAAAAAATGCTTGCAACATTTTTTTTTTTAAATTATCACTCATTTTTCAACTTTCAGAAAAGTATCAATTAAATGTTTGGAGTGGAGAACTTAGTTTTTTCAAATAATAAATTGTTTTTGGTAACAAGTCAGAAAATTTTAAAAAAATCGAGGAACCGACACTGCTCGGTAACCATCCAGTTTTGAACCCTAGTTAACTGGACTAAAGTTGCTAATGACCTCTAGTATAACGTCTTTCAAGGAATACGTTGAGCTTCCCTGTCACCCTGCATACAGGAAAAAAAATAACCACATAAGTAATTCAGCATATGATTATAATTTTACGTCGGTTATAAAAATAAAATGTTTTTACCGCGTAGGTGCTGTACTGGCTATTTAGTCAACTGAGGCCGCTCGAACTTATCCCGCGGGATAAGTTCAAGCGGCTTCAGTTGACTAAAGACACGTTGTACTTTTCTATGAAACAGCTTTTTTTTTGTAACCGACCAAAATTTCTACTTTTCTATTTCGTAATTAATGGTTACACTAATCCTTTGACTTAGTAGAGAAAAATGTAAAGCGATCGTCGTGCAATTAAGTAATGTTATTTTTGGTGACCAAAAATAGGTTATTCTTTTGTTCTTTTAAAGTTAACTTTAATATGCGTAATAAAATAAATATATAAACTGCCTAATCTTATTGAATTATCTTATTTATGACTTCTTACAGACATTATAATACCGTACGTATATCAATCCATGTATTGTGTGTTGCTGCAATCACTAGTTCCATCTGTCAAAAAACGGTTTACCGAATGGACAGGGTATAGTCATTAATTTACAGCCGATAGATTCTGTAAAAATCTCACCGTGAAAAGTTACGTGAAGTGAGCTTAGAGTGAGCTGTCAATACTTAGTGTCAATCCCTAGCATTAGTTGCAATGACAGCTCACTCCACGCTCACTTCACCTAAGTTTTCACGGTGAGATGGTTCGCCCTGCTGTTCGTTTTGTTTGCCACAAAACAGCTGTTACAAAGTTGCGCCTTACTGCCTTGAACTTAGAAATTACACTTCAATTTTTCTTCTTCGTCTCGCTGGCACGACTGTATTTTATATCTTGTTGGCCCAGAACTTTTCCACTTCCACGTTGTTGTCACTTCCATGATTACATAGTATTCACCTATCAAAATGAGCACTTACATTTCCTAACGATCTATTAATAGCTTTTGTCGTCTACACTAAATACGAAAATAATCTAATATCAATCTAATTAAATGGTCGTTATTCGATATATATTTTTAGGGTTCCGTACCTCAAAAGGAAAAACGAAACCCTAAAAACTGATGACTTAATGTTCTTTAAGCACTTCGTTGTTCGTCTGTCAAGACCCTTTTTCTCAGGAACGCGTAAAGTTGAAATTAATACCACGTACTCAGGGTTGCAATCCCTTGAAGTAGTGAAAGAATCAGACTTCTAAGTCAACGCGATCAAAAGATACGGGCGTATATTTTTCGTTAATGCCGCATATTTTGACACTCGCAAGGGAATCTAAACCAGAGATGTCAGCATAAGCGACGGGGCCCCATAGGGCCGAAGCCTGCCAGGGTAGCGGGATCGTCCGAAAGGTTTACCGCTGCCCTGGAACATAAAGGGCTAAGGAAGGAACACGAGTGGGTTTTAGTCAGTAAGAGTCTGACACTCCCTCCTGCTGACCTTTTTTTTGTTTTCTTTGGGAAACCTTCAAAAGGCACCCGAACTCCGGGGAGGGAGGTCAGGGTATGTGCTGTCACTTGGTGGGCGGACAGAGACCCCAATCTATGCGCCCGCGACCCCAAAATTTCATGATTCTAGGACAACGTAAAGGTGGACTTCACGTTGTCCTAGAATCATGAAATTTGACAAGAAGCAATGTCATGCAGCACAAGTAAAGGAAAAAATCCGAAAACCGTAAATTTGTAGTTACATACATAAAAAGTACTTCTTCTTCTGCACGACTGTATTTTATAATCTTGTTGGCCCAGAACTTTTCCACCTCCAAGTCGTTGTCACTTCCATGATAAGTATTCACCTATCAAAATGAGCACTGACATTTCCTAACGATCTATTAATAGCTTTTTTCGTTTACAATAAATACGAAGATACCTAATATCAATCTAATTCAATGCCGTTATTCGATATGTTTTTTTTAATATTTTAACTGCACGGATACTTTTTTCAGATGTATATAATGTGCAAGTACCTGAGCACACGAAAACCTGCATCTCGCAAGCAGAGTTTACCGTATACAACGGCCCGACATGAATCATCGGGCAGTTGCCCGCCAGACACAACACCCGTCTGGTCGGAGGATCCTCTCCCTTTTCTATGGAGGATGATTTAACTTTACATCCCGTTCCTCATACCTCTATATACCTATGAACTCGGTTTCTGAATTGAGAATTTGTGGTTAAGAACTTCTTCTAAGGCTAAATCGCCAGAGTCGTACGCGAAATTAAAATTTTCTTACGTTTTTTGCGACTTGCAGGTCAGTATCAGGTTGTATGTTAATCAAAATATGATTCACGACCGTAGCATATATTTTTTTATAGAATTATCATTAAAATCAATACAACCCCCTAACTTCATATAACACTGTTGATTGATATTTCAAAAATATACATTAAATAAGTTGTATTGATGATTTTTGTTTCTTCTCTTTCGTATCCCACTGTAGAAAGTTCTCCGGATTGTTAAGGTGTAATACTGTTTAAAGATGGGTGACCAATACTGACCATCTTCACATACCGAGACGCCTCCGTGCCTCGGAAAGTACGCTAAGCCGTTAGTCCCGGCTGACATTCGTGGATCTTTGGCAGTCGTTACAGGTCGTCAGTAGCCCGAAAGTCTGACAACCGGTCTTACCAAGGAGTATCGTATTACCCAGTGACTGGGTTGTGGAGGTCAGATCGCTCCATGTAAAATATTGGTATTCAGCTGCATCCGGTTAGACTGGAAGCCGACCCCAACGTAGTTGAGAAAAGGCTAGGCAGATGATGACTTTATGTTCTTTAAGCACTTCTTAGGGGAACCTAGTTTTCCTGTTTCCCCTAACACTCATCGTGCACGGACGGCTGCACGTCACCAATACTAATTCTGTATCTACACATTATACAAAAATAGACACTGGCGCCGATTCCCTTATTCACAAACTAAACTAAATTTAAGTTCAGTGCATCATTTTCTTTCCATTTCATTAAGAAAAGGACAGAAGATAAATATTAGTTTAGCCCTGTCAAATTAAGATACTCCATAGACAAATTAGACGTAATTAAACATGGCAACTAAAACTACGTCAATTTACATCAAGCGCTGACTAATTTGACAGGACTAAACTAATATTTATCTTCTGTCCTTTTCTTCATGAAATAAAAAGATAGTTTAACTAAACTATCTCCCTTCTTCACAAACTTGTGAAGAAGGGAATCGGCGCCAGTAGGTATATGGGTAAATACCCATATACCTACTGGCGCCGATTCTCTGTAAGCTGTCAGAGAAAATACGATATTAGCCGCATGCGAGCAGTTTCCGGTTACGACAACACACAATCTGTACGTGTGTATTTAGATTATAAATTATATGCAACTGATACTTAATGGAGCTAAATTATGTGTTTGTTTACCATCATGAATGACATCTGTTGATTAGTAAGTACAGACGCCAGCATATCAAGCTACAACAATCTGTCAAATTTCTTTAATAGATTTTCAACTTTGTCGCTATAGTATTAGGTTCAAGGTTGATTGGGTAAATTTTACAGTTTCGGGTAGCTTGTTGTGTGTGTGGCTTGTGTCTGTACCTAAATGTTTTTGTTTTTAAATTACTTGACATTAATTTCAATGCCAATGTGCTGGACTCCATTCTTCCTTTCTTTTTTGACGGCACGGTGGGCGCAGTGGTTAAGCGATTGACTGCTGCGCTGCGTGTCGCGGGTTCGATTCCCGCACGGAACGAATATTTGTATGACCTACATGTATTTGTTCCGAGTCTGGGTGTTTTTCTATCTATAATACCTATGTATGTATTTACAAAAAAAAATGTATATAAGTAGTTTATCAGCCATCTTGTTACCATAACACAAGCATTAGGTTGCTTACCTTGGGACTAGATGGCGCTGTGTGAAATGTCCAGGGATATTATTATTACCTTTCCTTTCCCTTTCCCCCTTCCATAAAGATTGGTCCTTGGCAACTCTGGACAGAGATGGAGAGTAGGGAGGCCTTTGCCCAACTGTGGGACACTAACGGCTAATAAAAAAAAACGTCATTGCCCGATGGTCAGGCGCTTTTATTTTTGTAAATAATTTCATCACAGCTGCTCTCAAAACTGTGAAGGAAAACATCGTGAGGAAACCGGCATGTCCCAGAACCAAAAATTCGAAGACATGTGACATCTACCAACCCGCGCTGAGCCTGCGTGGTGGATTACGGTCTCCCTCTCACCGAGAGGAGACCATGTGTCCCAGCAGTGGGAACATTATAGGCTGCTTATGCAGAGGGTCAATTTCCGTACTCATCATCTGCCTGGCCTTTTCCCAACTATGTTGGGGTCGGCTTCCAGTCTAACCGGATGCAGCTGAATACAAGTATTTTACATGGAGCGACTGCCTATCTGACCTCCACAACCCAGTTACTGGGTAATACGATACCCCTTGGTAAGACAGGTTGTCAGACTTTCGGGCTTCTGACTACCCGTAACGACTGTCAAAGATCCACGAATGACAGCCGGGACCAACGGCTCAACGTGCTTTCCGAAGCACGGAGGGGTCTCGGTATGTAAAGATGGTCACCCATCCACAGACCAACCGCGGCAAGCGTAGCTTAACCTGACCGATCAACCTGTGCGGATGTTATTATTTAGCCACGGGCCTTCCGTACTCTTAAGAATTAAAGATCACTGTGAATTAGTCAGTGATGCAAACTAAGACGTAAAATAAAGGACTGCACTATACTTTAGTTCTGACAAGACAAATGACGAACAGAAAAGGTGCAAAGTCCGCGTTAAATTCAGCAGAATTCATACAAAGTGCGGGGATATGGCAAGCGAACGGTGTTGTCCTTTCCTCTCTGATTGGGACTGGCGAAATGCCAGAACAGCGGTTATTCTGATGCCAAATAAACTAGCAATAAACAGTGTTAGAACCATTATCTATCCTACAGTGATCGGTTATTGTGTATGGGAGGAATAGTAATCATAAACAGCTCATAATGTATCTTCCTCTATAAATCATCTTTACATACCAAGACCCCTCCTTGACTCATTAAGTTAAGCCATTTTTATTTTTTTTTGTGGATGGAAAATCGTCAAATGACCCCTCTCGCTCTGGGTGGAGCGGAAGGGAGTGTCAGACTCTTACTGACTAAAACCCACCCGTGTTCCTTCCTTAGCCCTTTATGTTCCAGGGCAGCGGTAACCCTTTCGGACGATCCCGCTACCCTGGCAGGAAGTTAAGCCATTGGTCCCGGCTGCGAATCCAGATTTTTGAAGGTCGTTACGGGTCGTCAGAAGCCCGAAAATCTGACAACCACTCTTACCAAGGGGTATCATATTACCCAATAAGTGGGTTGTGGCGGTCAGATAGGCAGTCGCCATGTAAAATACTGGTATTACTGCATCCGGTTAGACTGGAAGCCGACCCGAGTGTACAAAAGACCTAGGTATTATATATCTTTGTTGAAAACCAAAACACTGTTTAAGTTTTTATTAGCAATCCGATGTCCAAATGTTTCTAGTTTCTGAACAAAGTAAGAATTTAATTACGTAGACAAACAGGTTTATGGTCAAGTTATAAGGTTGGCGTAATATTTTTATAACATTATTGGCTTAATACGTAGTATATCCGTTATAGGATCACTACATAGCAGTTGTGTTAAGAAAACATTGACATGACAATAATGATCTTAAGTGTAAAAGCGAATCGTAGCATAATCATCCTATAACCACTGTTCCACTTTTCCGACTAGTGTGATACAGGCCTCCTCTCTTCAAGAAGGAGAGGGCTATCATCGACCACGCTGGCTCAGTGCGGGTTGGAAATTTTGGTTCTAGGACACAGGACCTCACGATGTTTTCCTTCACCGTTTTGAGAGCAGTGATGATAAAATTATTTACACTAAGTAAAACGCCTGTTTGGGTTCGATACCACGACCTCCAACTCATAAGTCGCGGTTACTTACTATGAAAATGTCTCTTTGTGTCTGAGTACATTTTGACGGTACAAATGACGCATCAATTTCGATAAAATTAGACAAAGCGGTAAGGCAAGTACGGTCACCAAAGAAGATAACTAACTAGGGTCGACGGATATAGTTGAAAGTTTAGTAAGAAACCGATGTATATTTTCTAATCAAATTTAATTTAATTAATAGAAAACCAACAGTTCATTTACCAAATTAAATTTCATTGGACAATATCCATTGTTTTCTTACTAAACTTCAACTATATCCGACGACCCTGGTTACTTATCTCATTTAGTGACTGTACATATGATTACCTATCTACTAAAGTTACACTGCGTTCGCGATTTAGTGTCTAAACATGTAAACAATTGTGTGGTTTTGGAAAAACAACTTTAATACACTAGAATAAAGTTTAGTTTGCGCTACAACTTCAAACATTTTTACAACTTTATCGATAGTACCTACTAGTTATTCTGAAATCAATTAAGGGCCTTACTCTCGTTTAGTACCGTAATACGGTCACTTTATGACGAATATTTCTCATTAACGGCTTGATTAAAAGATCTGAAAAAAATATATGTTTGCTATAGATTCATGAACAACATTTCTGACATAGGATTTTTTCGTATGGCTAATACTTTTGCCTTAAAAAAATATTTACCAACACGCTATTTTTTTCTGATTTTCGATATTACTTCTAAACGGCTTTGATGTTTGGAAAAATTTTTACACTGAAAAATCGATGGTTAAAGGTACTACAGATGTGACATAGCTTATTTAAATCAATCAACATTTGCATAGGAAATGTCCCCACTTTGAGATCGAGCTTCAGAGGTGCTCTGCGCGGGCGCGGGCGGCAGTCGTGCGTTAGCATTGAGACGGGATGGCTGTGTCGCTCGCTGCTACGCTCCGGCTATCGATCGACTACGCGCGTCTGTCTGTGTTAGTGCAAATATTTACGAACGAATTGTATCAGTGTGCGTTTATTGACTAGCTCGCTGCAGATGGCCCATTACTATTGTGCGCTGGGTGGACGCTTACGATAGTAATACAAGTAGTAGGCATATCTAAACTATTATTAAAATGAGAAAAGATTGGATTTGATCAAAATAAAAGTCCAAGATGGCGGCTGCAAAAATTTTCAAATATTTCATCATGGGTGTTGTTTTTACACTTTTCGAGGGTGATAAAGCCGATAATGAGGTCAAAATAAAAATCCAAAATGGCGGCTGCAAAAATTTTCAAATATTTCAACATGGGTATCGTTTTCATACTTTTCGAGGGTGATAAAGCCGATAGTGAGGTCAAAATAAAAATCCAAAATGGCGGCTGCAAAAATTTTCAAATATTTCATCATGGGTATCGTTTTCATACTTTTCGAGGGTGATAAAGCCGATAGTGTGGTCAAAATAAAAATCCAAAATGGCGGCTGCAAAAATTTTCAAATATTTCATCATGGGTGTCGTTTTCATACTTTTCGAGGGCGATAAGGCCGATAGTGAGGTCAAAATAAAAATCCAAAATGGTGGCTGCAAAAATTTTCAAATATTTCATCATGGGTATCGTTTTCACACTTTTCGAGGGTGATAAAGCCGATAGTGAGGTCAAAATAAAAATAAAAAATGGCGGCTGCAAAAATTTTCAAATATTTCATCATGGGTGTCGTTTTCATACTTCTCGAGGGCGATAAGGCCGATAGTGAGGTCAAAATAAAAATCCAAAACGGCGGCTGCAAAAATTTTCAAATATTTCGTCATGGGTATTGTTTTCATACTTTTCGAGGGTGATAAAGCCGATAGTGAGGTCAAAATAAAAATCCAAAATGGCAGCTGCAAAAATTTTCAAATATTTCATCATGGGTATCGTTTTCATACTTTTCGAGGGTGGTAAAGCCGATAGTGAGGTCAAAATAAAAATCCAAAATGGCGGCTGCATAAATCTTCAAATTTTTCGTCATGGGTGTCATTTTCATAGTTTTCAAGGGTGCTACAGACAGCCGATAGTGGGCTCACAATGTAAATCCAAGATGGCGGCTGCAAAAATTTGTTTTTGTTTTAAATCATACGTGATAAGGAACTTCGAATAACCTAAGTTATTCTGATCAAACTAAAATTATTAAGTAACTAATGATTTCTTGATTTTAGGTACAGACACCAGCACATCAAGCTACCCGAAACAGTCAAATTTTCCCAGTCAACCTTGAACCTAATGTTTTAGCGATAAAGTTAAAAATCTATTAAAGAAATTTGACAGATTGCAGTTAAGTAGCTTGATGTGCTGGCGTCTGTACACGATACTTATTTGACAATAATATAGTGTGATGAGTTTCCAAATAAACAGTGTTTTCTTATTACCAGACCGCATGAGTGAGTGTCTCTGTCTAAAACAAGTTCGGGGGTAAACACGCACATCCACGCAAAACGGCCATCGCTCAGCATTATGCTAAGACTCTACGAGATGGAGACACTCACTCATGCGGTCTGGTGATAAGAAAACATTGTTTATTTGGCAACTCATCACACTATATTATTGTCAAATAAGTATCGTGTACAGACGCCAGCACATCAAGCTACTTAACTGCAATCTGTCAAATTTCTTTAACAGATTTTCAACTTTATCGCTAAAGCATTAGGTTCAAGGTTGATTGGGAAAATTTTACTATTTCGGGTAGCTTGATGTGCTGGCGTCTGTACCTAAAATCAAGTAATCATTAGTTACTTAATAATTTTAGTTTGATCAGAATAACTTAGGTTATTCGAAGTTCCTTATCACGTATGATTTAAAACAAAAACAATTTTTTGCAGCCGCCATCTTGGATTTACATTGTGAGCTCACTATCGGCTGTCTGTAGCACCCTCGAAAACTATGAAAATGACACCCATAACGAAAAATTTGAAAATGTATGCAGCCGCCATTTTGAATTTTTATTTTGACCTCACTATCGGCTTTATCGCCCTAGAAAAGTATGAAAACGACACCCATGATTAAATATTTGAAAATTTTTGCAGCCGCCATTTTGGATTTTTATTTTGACCTCACTATCGGCTTTATCACCCTCAGAAAGTATGAAAACGATACCCATGATGAAATATTTGAAAATTTTTGCAGCCGCCATTTTGGATTTTTATTTTGACCTCACTATCGGCTTTATCACCCTCGGAAAGTATGAAAACGATACCCATGATGAAATATTTGAAAATTTTTGCAGCCGCCATTTTGGATTTTTATTTTGACCTCACTATCGGCCTTATCGCCCTCAAAAAGTATGAAAACGACACCCATGATTAAATATTTGAAAATTTATGCAGCCGCCATTTTGGATTTTTATTTTGACCTCACTATCGGCCTTATCGCCCTCGAAAAGTACGAAAACGACACCCATGATTAAATATATTTGAAAATTTTTGCAGCCGCCATTTTGGATTTTTATTTTGACCTCACTATCGGCCTTATTGCCCTCGAAAAGTATGAAAACGACACCCATGATAAAATATTATATAAAAATTTCAGCCGCCATTTTGGATTTTTATTTTGACCTCACTATCGGCTTTCATCACCCTCGAAAAGCATGAAAACGACACCCATAATAAAAGACTTGAAAATTTTCGCAGCCGCCATCTTGGACTTTTATTTTGATCAAATCCAATTATCCAATCTTTTCTCATTTTAATATTAGTTTAGATACCTACTACTTGTATTACTATCGTAAGCGTCCACGCGCACTATAGAAATGGGCCATCTGCAGCGAGCCAGTCAATAAACGCACACTGATACAATTCGTTCGTAAATATTTGCACTAACACAGACAGACGCGCATATTTATTACTGATTTATAATAATTCAAATTCATGAAACAGGATCACATTTTTATAAAATCTCATTTTTATGTAAGTCCTAAGAAGACCTACAGTATATGCAAATAAAATGTTATTCTATTCCTAAGAAAATACTCGATATCATTTTTAAAGTTTTACCCCCGTTAGGAACTAAGTCTCTTCTCACGTATGATTTTAAACAAAATTTCTAAATGAAAAATTACTAAAAAATAATGTCCAGTAAAAACTTAAAATATACGTAACATAAGTATCAATCTATACAAAATATATCAGCTTTGCATCCGCCATTCCCCTCTGGAATCGTAGGCAAAAATGACGACCTGCGTGCGGCATTCTGCGCCTCTGCATATTCTTTGATCGTCGTTTTAGTACAGCGCGCCACCGCGCGCGTTTTACGTATTCGGGGGTAGAGCGCTTAGCTCCGCCCACATACACAAGGTCAGCGAGCCTTCTATACACCTTAATTCGCACTAGCATAAAGTTGATATTCGTTAAACTGAAAACAATATCATTTGGAAACAAGAACTTAAATAGACTTCAAGTGATGATATTCTAGGGTTTAGAATTTCAAATGAACACATTGGTATTAAAATTACAGAGTATCGAACAGATGGACCCATTGATAATGTCCAATGTAGCCGATGTAGGGTATAAAGTTTGTTCTCCAGAGGAAGCTATACTTTATAGCTTACCTATCTTAAATCTCGTAATGTATTCACAACTTCTTTTGCATGAGTCAGCACCCTAATTGCGTAGCAGACGATCAATCGGAATCCGTTACATTTTGACAGTTTAACAACATTCATTGCGTAATTTACGTGTTGAGCAGACAAATTTTTCGAACTTATGAAGCAATGGATTAGCAATTTGCTTCAAAATGGTTCTAATTCCGATTGTTTGTGTGTTACGCAATTAGAGTGTAGATTTATTTTTCGGGGATTTAAATGAAAGTACAGACGCCAGCACATCAAGCTACTACAATCTGTCAAGTTTCTCTAATAGATTTTCAACTTTATCGCTAAAGCGTGAAGGTTCAAGATTGATTGGAAAAATTTGTCAGTTTCGGGTAGCTTGACCTGCTGGCGTCTGTACCTCCTAGCCTCCTCCTTCATTTCCCGGTTACCTCTGCCTTTTATTAAATAAAAAACGTTAAATAGATTAGTGAAGAAAAACTAATATCATAATTATTCTCCTGTCCTTATGTCAATTAAGTAGTTTATCAGCCATCTTGTTACCATAACACAAGCATTAGTTTGCTTAGCTTGGGACTAGATGGCGCTGTGTGAAATGTCCAGGGATATTATTATTAATTTATTTGGGGTCCGGGCAACATGACTTTCTCTCCATACTTCCCTATTAGGCTCGGCGCAAACGGGCCACCAACCACAGCCACCGGTAGCCAGCGACAAGCAGTTCACGTGCTTTTTCATACATTTTGTTGAAACCCGCCGCACACGTGTGGCCGGTGGTGGCCACTCGCTACAGCAGTGTCAGCGACTCGCCACTTGTGGCCGCTGCGGGCCACACCAGACGTTAAAATTGGATGTACCCAATATAGGCGGCGACGGCGTTGTCCACGTCGTCTGCGTATTAACAATAACGCGTGCAAACTTTCCGCGTCGGAGTCCATCGTAAGACTGCGCAGCTGAGAGCGGGTTATAAAATGTGGCGGCTTCTGAACACCGGTGGCTATCGCTCGCTTCTGACACTTACAAAAGCGGCGGTAGCGCGCGACAGCCACCGGTGGCTGTGGTTAGTGGCCCGTTTGCGCCGAGCCTTAGTCGTCGTCTCGGTAGTCATTCATCCACTGTCTAGCCATATCATCTTTCACACAGTCCATCCATCTCCATGTTTAAAACAGACAAACTGACTCTATTGTAATTATTATATTTATCGATATCCGTGGCGGGAGCTGTATTATAAACACTCCGTCTGAGAGCCTTCCGCCTGGGCACGCGTTATCGCGGCCATTTGGGAATCTCTAAACAGACTTCGAACCCATGTCGGCCGGAGGAAAGACCACCTCTACAGATGGGGGTTTACAGACGGCTCAGATCTCAAGTGCGTATGTCCTCACAGACACAGACAATGGCCCAACTTCCATCCTGCGCCGCATGCCCGTCACCAGTGCACATGCTGATCTTATGACTGCGTTAATGAACGGTGTTCGCGCAGTTAAATTTTGGGCCAAAGATATTTGAACTTTTTGCTCTCGATACGCTAAGAAGAAAAAAAAAATTATATTAAATCCATTACAATGTTTGTAAACAAATAAAATACAAAATATGTACATTAATATATTAATTATTATGGCATCGAATGCCCTTCAATAGTTACAAATGACGACCTTCCTTTTCTTTTCATATAAAATCATTAATAAAAACTGGTTGTTTAAACAAACATGACGTTATTAATTTTATTTGTTTTAAAGGGCAACTAAACTAAATATGTAAATACATAGTTACCTACTGAATACTTTAGAGATCAATTTGAAAAATTGCATTTTTTTTATAATAAAATAAAAATGTTTACATTGTTGGTCCAAGCACACTACCTTGGCCAACTCCGAACTGGAAGGTCTCTTTAGATATTGCCTATCTTAATCTTTTGTTTGCGTTCGCTTAGATAGTCTTTGAGTAAAGCGTGGGGAATACCTCTTACTCTAAATTGATTTCAGCCTATCCAGCACAGTGGAGACAGACTGTGTCGAAAGCCTTTTGAAGATCCAGGATGACAGCAAGGCACCTCCGCTGTCCACTTGACTGGTTGTAACCAGTCAAGCGGAGGAAATTAATGAAACCGCAATTTTTTTTTTAAGGAGCTTGCGTATGCAGGTGGCAGGGAGATCGACGCCCAACCTGTTACCTTAGATTCAGTGCATGATTCTGAACGCCCCTGTATTGACAGTTTACATCGGTGATTAAAAAAAAAAGCTGTTCCATACATTTTGACCGTGTAGGTTTCTATGAAACAGCAGATTTTTTTTTCATAACTTAGGAAAATTTTCTTCGTTAGAATCATGTACTTACTTACTAACACGGTAACAGGTTTCGCGTCGATGTCCCTGCCACCCTATAAGTATACACAAGCTCCTAAATCTCAAAATAAACTTGAAGCCGACCCCAACATAGTTAAAAAAGGCAGATAATGCTCTAATCTATCTTCGCCTAGCTTAGAGTACGACACCTCTCTGCTTATAGCCATATGGTAATAGATAACCGTTGCATATGATAGCCTCTGCAACGTCATAATTTTATGTACAGCCCGATTAAAATTTTATGGCGGCTCTGAAGAGCGCTATATGTATATACTCTTTTATCTGTTCTGTGTGTATACTCACTGCGCAGTACCTGACGCTTCACCCCCACTGACAGGTGAATTTATTACTGCGCAGCGACTCGCCTCATGCTCCGAGCCGACAGAAAGTTTGAATCGGGTTGTACATGAAATTATGACGTTCCAAGGGATAGGAAAACACTGCATTATACTAATATTGACCAAGAGGCCTGTGTCCCAGCAGTGGGAACATTATAGACAGATTATGCGAGTTAGGGGCTTGGCTCTACATTAGGTCTGATAACTTTTAACAGTGAAAGTGTTAGGGGGCGTCCATTAATTACGTGAGGTGTTCTAGGGGGGGGAGGGGGTCAAGACGAATCTCATCTAATCTCGTCTCGGCGAATATCACGTATTTTTTTTTTCCCTCAAGAAACAGTAAAACTGCGAGAAATTTGGGTTAAATGAAGTAAAACAAATGCCAATCTTACACAATGCTAATATAGATTATTGTTTTTTTTTTGTTCACAATAAATCCAACGCATAAATTCACATTTTGAAAATCTCACGTGTGATTATGGTCGAGCTAAATCTCACGACATCTCACCAAGGGGGGGGGGGGGGGGGGTGGCTTCGGAAAATCGCACAAAATACCTCACGTAATTAATGGACGCCCCCTTATTAAAGTCTTGGCAACCTGCTTTACGAGGCGTCATTTATGATCTCTCATTAAATGACTGTGGTTAATTCAGCTGGACCGCTGCCCCCAAGACATAATCCCTGGCTACACTAATGCCCTTCGGAGTATACAAGCATAATGTTATGTGCAAACCCTAGCCATACCTTCACAACGATTATCCGCGCAACAATCGTGTTGTACAAATCGTGACAGCCACTGTTTATAATTTTATTGTCTCCTATAAATTAATGGGTGGCATAACAGTCGTCGTTAATACAATGGCTGTGCCACTCGCCATTTTACCTACAGACAGTGATATTCTGAGTTGTTATATAACACCACGCTTGTGATTTTAAATGGGCAACCCCATTTAAAATCACAAGCGTGGTCACAGAGAGAGGTTATAACCTAATGTTTACGGCTTCATTCAATTTATTTATTTCTTTCATTCTTTAATTCAAACGCTTCAAAACCAATTACAGAAATTAAAGACACAGTTTGTATACGGGATGAAATTCAAAACTTGCGACCAATCGATAGAGGAGGTGCGGTAACTGTTACATAATCATAATAAATCAATGTCATTTCCCAATTCTAAATTCTTAAAAAAAAACGTGTAATTATCGTCTTCGATAGTGTAAACTAGTAGACACGAACTATAGTAGCTTTAGTTTTTTTTTTTTTAATTTTCTACTTATAAGAAAATTAAAGTATTAATTATACCGCGGGCCCGATAAGCAATCCATTCATTGCTGAGTTCCACCATGAAGCAAGCTGGCAACGTGTTGAACTAGTGGTATTTACCTAATTTTGACCAACCCTACAAAAAAAGGGCGCGCGATGACGTTGCAAATCGCTCGCCTACGCGCACGTATACGTGCATCCCTTTCCTTAATACTCGTAACATGCTCTAAATTTACTATAGAACGCTGAGTTAGATATTTTAATTGGTCGCACGTATTCAATTTCACCTGTATACACATAAAATATAAAATAATCAAGAAAAAAGTTGATAAGTCAATATTAATAAAAATAAAAAATATTTTAATGATTATAATTCTGTAAAGTCTATATTTGTTACTGGCTTCCAGTCTAACCGGATGCATCTGAATCTGAATACCAATATTTTACATGGAGCGACTGCCTCTCTGCCCACCCCAATGTAGTCTGGAAGTTATGGTGTACATACATAATCAGCCTATAATGTTCCCACTGTTGGGACACAGGCCTCCTCTCTGTGAGAGGGACTGGTCCGTAATCCACCACGCGGGCCCAGATGTCACATGTCTTCAAATTTTTGCTTCTGGAACATACCGGTTGCCTCATGATGGTTTACATAATAAAGAGTTGTTCTATTATACCTAGCCCATCCCCCTTAATCATAAGTAGTCGTTCACAAGTCGCAGATCAATTGTGTAGAAGGTTACAACTAAAGAACCATTGATTGATTGATGAAACCAGCTCGTGTTTGAATCAACATCTTCTATACATAGAAATATGTGTATTTGTGTAATGAACTTTGCACATACAAGTGTCTCTATTTATCTTTTACTCTCGTGCGAGTCCGCATGAGTGTACAAAAATAGATACGAGTACATAATCAGCCTATAATGTTCCCATAGAGGCCATCTCTCTGTGAGAGGGAGTGGGGAGTGGGCCGTAATACCACGCGGGCCCAGTGCGGGTTGGTAGATGACTAGATGTCATATGTCTTCGAATTTTTGGTTCTAGAACATGCCGGTTTCCTCCACCATTTTGAGAGCTGTGGTGTTGCAATCGTTTACACAAAGTTAAGAGCGCGCCTAAATCCAGTAAAATTTTTGAATAGAAAAAAAAAACAAACGTAGTATGCGCCAAAACTGTTATATCGTAATAAATCCAAAACTAAAAGGAATGAAATAAAATGCCTAAGCGCAGCATGCATTAATTATATTATATTTAGCACAGCCTTTACTCTTGTATAAATATAATTAATTATTAAATTTTTGTCGCAATAGGCATTACCGTATTGAGTACAAAACGGAAAAATATGAGAATTAGAGGTTACTTCGTGATTTTTTTCTATCTAGGAAATGTTATTATTTCATGTTTTTGATCAAAGTGAACCCTCGGATTCATACATTTTTATTTTAAGATTTTAAAATCAAATATAAGATTGGTAATGTTGCTTTATACGTCCTGTCTGGGTTCGAACTGGACCCGCGTGGGGGATAAGTGGATTACAGCCCACTCCCTCTCACCGAGAGGAGGCCTGTGTCCTAGCAGTGTGAACATTATTGGCTGATTATACAGATGCGATGACTATCTTACTAAACATCGCTTTGTTCAGTTCGACTACAAACGGAGGTAGGAACCGAGTGTCTATTTAATAATACTGGTATTCTGCCATCGCCACTAGAGATTATCTAGCGTATAGTGCAATTCACGACTGCAGCTGTTCCTGTACTATATCTTTTGTTGTATAGTAGATAATAGACACCATATTATTATGTGTTCAGAGGCTAGCATGAGCGAGCAAGTCGATAAATGTAACCGTAACGTAAATGTACACGATTTTTGAATCGAATGTACACACGGCTACACATCAAGCTATGCAAAACCAGTATTGGCTGACCGTTCATTGTGAGAAAATATAATACAAAGTGAGGCCAAGACAAACTGGTTTTGTATAGCTTGACGTGTAGCCGTGTGTACAACCATCCTATAGCATTTTTGTAAAAAAAATGTGACCAGCATAATTAGTAGGTTTTGGGTCCCGGGACGTCTCGTGTCTCGAAGTTCCGGGACTTTTCGTAATTTTAGTTGTCTCGAGTCCCGGGACTTTCGGGTCGAGACTCGAGACGAAACAAGATTGTCGAAATTGTTAGATTAGATACTATTACTAGATAATAGTAAAGTTAGTAAGAATGAGTATGATTTTTAACTAAGTTCGTTTTATAACTATAAGATTAATCTGTGTGTGATTAAAAGAAATAAACAAAGCAATTATTAAGACTGTTTAATTAATGTTGATTTTTCAAAAAAAATGCCTTTTTTAAATACGTTTCTCCAGAACTTAACTCAGTAAAAATTCTTCAAAAAAGGCTTACCCCTCTTAAAAAAAAAAATCTTAAATGTCTCGAAGTTCCGGGGATTCCCGGGACTTTGATTGTAGGCTGTCTCGTGTCCCGGGACTTTCAAATTGTCGGGAATTCCCACACCCTAATAATTAGTATCACTGATAGATATGAATAAAATCTGTAAACTAAGCAAATATTATGTGCTAAACGAGTATTTTAAATTTTAAAATCGTTAAATCAACAGATGTCCAACTCTTAACGAGGGTGGACGCTGATACCTATTATCTTAGGTCTAAGGTATTGACTGCAATTGTAACATACAACTCTACTACCTTATGCCTATTTTTATTGTATTTACTTGAAGGTGCAAATAAACTTTTTATTTTAATTTCAAAGACTACATAAAATGGAGCTGTTATAGAAATCCATAATTTATTCATTTTATTTTCGGAAGGTTTACAGACTAATAAAATTATAATAACAGTAATATTATAACTAAATTGCTAATTACAAGCCTCCATAGATAAATACAAAAAATATTACTCATTCATAGTCTAAGTGACCTTATAAAATATTCCCTCAATGTTGGTTTATTTCCTTTCTTCAAATTTTAAGCCAATCTGGACAAAAATCGGCTCAAGTGATGGCAGGTGCCTCCTGTACAAAAAATGGCTTTGCTAAATGCTTTCTTAGTGTATTTGCTTTGGTGCAAAAAAGGTGAACAAAGGCTTTGGTGCAACAAATCTCGTTAAAACTGCAACTGGCTCTCAGAAAGTATGCATTACGCCTATAATTAGTGTTTGCATAAGGAACATATAGAAGTGGTCGCTGCCGCAGCCCCATCTGATTAGTGCGTAACTTTAATTTTGAAACAAGTTCAGGACAGTCAATTGAACCATTTGCGATATTAAACAAGTAGCATATATAATTAATATGACGTCTACGGTCAAGCGGCAGAAAATGGTACCTTCTGCATCGGTGACAATCAGCCCACTGATGACCAATAATGTTCCCACTGCTGGGACACAGGCCTCCCCTTCCTTCCTGTCTGTGATAGGAAATGCTGTCCGCTTTTATGCGAGCTTGGATTAAATGAAGTTTATCTATTTTGAACTTTATTTGTGCAAGTGCAAGGTCGATATTCAGTAGTACAGAGCAGTGGTAACTGCAGTGGTTCTGCTCCGACATACGAGTTAGTGGTGGCCCGGTGGATTACAGCCCACTCCCTCTCGCAGTGATAAGGCCTGGGGGTCTACTCAGAAGTAGTATCAGCCGAATGTTCGGCCGTTTCCTGCTACGAAGTTACTATTTGGTTCGGTCGGTTCCGATCCTATACTCCTACACTCTTTCGAATATTGACTATGGCCCCGACCCAACTGAGCCGATCCGAACTTTTTTCGCATTTTTCAATAATATTCGGTTCGGCCATGTGTCGGTCCGATCCGAACATTCGCACTTTGCACTTCGGAGTAGGCCCCCAGGTCTATGATGAAACGAACAAGCCCTGAAGATGCCTATTCTCCCTTGCTTTGAAGGCTGTCGAGTTAAGGAAGGGACAAAGACAAACAGAATTAATACTTATTCCTTAAGGATAACAGCTCAATAACAAACAGCAGTATTGTATGCTAATATTAACAAAAATCAAAACAATACAATTCTGAGAATATATCAATAGAGCTTATTTAATATTTCTTGAACGAACTTCGACCGTTTTACTAAGAATAACACATGTTTAACGTTATATTAATGCGCCAAGTGGCTCCATTAATGAAGTGAAGTGGGATGTGTGCTCGTATGTACTCGTAATTCATGAATATACTAGTTCACAAGAAACACTTGGACACTTGAACTAAGAAGTGACATTTCTGCTGGCCCCGCTATAAAACATAACTGACATGTGATAGGCAGTCGCTCCATGTAAAATACTGGTACTCAGCTGCACCAAGTAAGCTGGTAAGTCTATTTAATTGAGCTGCATCTGGTTAGACTGGAAGCCGACCCCAACATAGTTGGGAAAAAGCTAGGCAGATGATGAGCCGTATCCCAATTCTGTGCCCTCAGTAGGTATCTGACACTATGTCTAATCACGATCTTATGTAGAGGATCAGATCTTTCACAACCCATATATATGTATGGAACAAATGTATATTTATGACCTGGGCGTTGATAGCTGCGCCACAGTTTTAACTTTTGCAGCTATCTTGGTTTTTTTTTGTGTCCTGAAACTTGTTCCAATAAACGCTCTGTTCCTCGTCATTGTTCACTCCAGCCGGCCAATAAAGGCAAGCCAGAGATGAGGAACAAGACTTCTCCCGGGAGATGTCGATGAGAGAGCTGTTGGGCAGTAGCGACCCCACGGACCCTCGTGGGGTCGTTACTGCCCAACAGCTCGAAACATGCTGCCCTGCGGGTTTCTGTATCTCTTTTGGTCTGACTCCTTACCAGATATGTTCCGGCAAAATAAACTCTCCCGGCACGGGCTTAGAGTTCGGAGCACGCAAGCCCCACCACGACGTCAACGTAGAGATATGGCGGTGGGGTTATTATCAGTGATAGGAATAGGTAGTGCCTATTTGCCTAAACTTCGAAGAACAGAGACAAGAAACGGAGACTTCCTTAGGACTATGTTTTTTCCGGGACGTCTGTCCCGAAATTCGGGACAACACTTTTAAATACATTAAAAAAATATGTTATTTGGAATAAGACATAACATTTATCTCGTTTCGTTCTCGTTTTATATAATAATAATAACCAGTGATAGGAATAGGTAGTGCCTATTTGCCTAAACTTCGAAGAACAGAGACAAGAAACGGAGACTTCCTTAGGACTACATTTTTTCCAAGACATCTGTCCAGAAATTCGGGACAACACTTTTAATAATATTAATTCATTTATTTTAGATAATAATAATCCATACAATACATTAAATTATATTAAAATCAATTGGTACGTAGACCACAGACACTGAAATATAATTAAAATCAATTTAAACTTACTAATACAACTTACAATACTAACTTTACATTAAATTAAATAATTTACAGTAAAATCAAAATCAAAAATTGTGTTAGCATATATACATATATGACGTACACAATGTGTTGTGAGTGAGTGAAAAATTTAGTCGTAAGGAAGTCTCCGTTTCTTGTCTCTGTTCTTCGAAGTTTAGGCAAATAAGCACTACCTATTCCTATCACTGGTGATTACGGAACCCTATTCTATGCGTGACCTGACACGCACTTGGCCGGTTTTTTTTTAAATATATAATTTGTTTTTTTTTTCTTTCTTTCCATCTTTTACAGAACAAAACCCAACACTATTATGTTATGACAAGCCCAACACATTGATATCTATAATCAGAAGCACGCGCGTCTGGCACAATGATTTATCATTGTCAGCGCCTCATCTTTCAATTCAAGCAGTGCCATGTATTTGTTGACCTGTTAACGTGGGTTATAAACAAACGGTTGGATTCAAGGCTGACCAATTAACATTGCTTTTCTAGGGTTGCCACAGATCATTCCGGCTTTTTTTGTATCGGCAGGAACGGAATGAGTAAGGTCGTGTCGTGGTCAAAACGCATCGACGCGCAATCTGTTACCATGGATTCAGTACATAGATCAGCACCCTAATTGCGTAACACACGATCAATCGGAATCTGAATCATTTTGAAGTAAATTGCTAATCCATTGCTTCATAAGTTCGAAAAATTTGTCTGCTCAACACGTAAATAACACAATGAATGTTGTTGAACTGTCAAAATGAAACCGAATCCGATTGATCGTGTGTTACGCAATTGGGGTGCTGAACTCACAACGTTGCAGTTTTTTGTCGGTTATTAAAAAAAAAATGCTTTTACATACATTTTGATCTCGTTGTGGGAAACAACATGTTTTTTTTTACTGACAACGGCCCTGATTCCCTTGTTCACAAACTAAACTAAATTTAAGTTCTGTGCATCTTTTTCTTTCTATTTCATTAAGAAAAGGACAGAAGATAAAATATTAGTTTAGTCCTGTCAAATTAAGATACTCCATAGACAGTTTAGACGTGATTAAAAACATGGCTACTAAAAATACGTCAATTTACGTCAGGCGCTGACTAATTTGACAGGACTAAACTAATATTTATCTTCTGTCCTTTTCTTAATGAAATAGAAAATCTGTCCAGCAATTTCGGAGATTATCCGGAACAAAGAGACGGATTTTTTTTTTTTTGTTATTAGTACCGTATATACTTTTTTAATTATGCATTCAGTAAACATTTGTTATTTTGAAGTCGCAAACAGACACTTCAATTTTACTTATTTGCATAGATTACGGGACTTTCGACTGTATTCCTATTGATACAGAGCTCTTATTCATGTGATGACAATGCAACTACGTACAAAATAAAATCATTTATCATTAACATGCTTCTCAAGTTCGTTGAAGTACTACTATATACTATATAACAAAAAAAACTTCTTGACGATATATAATTAAGCGATTACTGGTCCTAAATTAGGAGACAAACAACTTATTAACTAGTTTAAAGTATATCCCACGTAGTTCTCAGATATTAATTGACGGACATTAGTTAATTGCTAACAAGATCATGGGTCATTGCATTTATTTACAAAATTACTGAAGGACTACCGGGAGCTTAAAAACTAGGCACACTCATGTAGGTACTTACTAGCAGTGCCCTGCGGTTTCACCCGCATAAGTCTCGATCCCGTAGGAATATCGGGATAAAACGTATACTATGTGTTAATTCTGGTTATAAACTATTGGTATGCCAAATTTCATTCAAATCCGTTCAGTAGTTTTTGCGTGAAATAGTAACAAACATCCAAACATACGTATCCATCCATCCTCACAAATAAAAAAAAAAAAACGTTTTTTCACAATTTTTATCGACGTAATGAGTAAGTACAGTTTATTAAAGTTAATTTTCCCCCAATTGTTTCCATAGTAAACAATATTATTATTCTGTTTTTATGACAAACTACATAGTTCGCGTGTACTAATGCATGTTTGCCCATTTCCTTAAGTACTGTGTCAAGGTTGTTATTGGAACCCATTGAATGTTAGTGTAAACAACCAATTACTTCTTATACAAGCTGTTGGATACATTACATGAAGGACAGGGGTGTCGCCCAAGTGTTATTCGGAACAATATCAGCACCGGTTACCGCTGCCCTGGAACATAAAGGGCTAAGGAAGGAACACGGGTGGGTTTTAGTCAGTAAGAGTCTGACACTTCCTTCCGCTCCACCCAGAGCCGGAGGGGTCATTTGATGATCTCCCATCCTCAAAAAAAAAAGCACCCTAATTGCGTGACACATTTTTTGAAGGATATTGCTAATCCATTGCTTCAAATGTTCCGCAATGAATTTTTTTGAACTGTCAAAATTAAACCCATTAATACTTATAGTGTGTTACGTAATTACCCCGCTGGTAAGTTAACCATTTCCACCCGGCTGACTGGCTTATGCAGGATGACAGGGACATCGAAGTTCAACCACCTACCATAGATCGAGTACTTTCATGATGCTGAACTCCATGTATGGACAGTTATCGGCGCCGATTCCCTTGTTCAGAAACTAAGTTTTGTCGGGACTTTCACTGGCATATAGGTGATGTTATAAAGAATAACTTAAGCTACTCTTATTTTAGAAAAAGAATTAGGGTACCGCGCAAAAAAAGTTAAAACTTATAAAATCCATTATTTTTCCAACAGTTAGTATAAAAAAAAAATTTAAACGATTCACATGATGAAAAACTTTAAATATTTTTAAATCCGTATTTTAGTCTATTGTATTGTATCGTTCGAGCATTGATTGATAAATAATTTAACGAATGATTTTTGAACAATGAAGCATTGTTGTAACATCATTTTGCCAATTTGTTACCTTATCGGAGGGCGATCCTTCACATTACAATTCAAATGAGAATACTGATCTTCCGGGGTCTTTGTGAAATAGGAAGGGCAACAAAACATCCGCCATTGTTGGGGACAGCTTCTAACCCGACTAAAAGTGACGGAATATTCTTATTATGAGTGGAGCCGTCTGACTTTAACACTGGGCTAAGACCCTTTTTGGTTCGACCGCATTTTTTTTTTTTTTTTGTTTCCGGGGTGGAAAATCCTCATGGATGTCCGTCGCCCTGGGGCGGGCGACGGGGTCTATCAGACTCTTGCTGACTAAAAACCACCCCGGTGTTCCATATCACACCTACGCCGGGGGTCACGCGAACGTACGATCCTTCCGCGACGCCCGACTGTGGTTCGACCACAGAACAGATAAAACCTCTTTTATCTGTTCTGTGAGTTCGACCGCCTGCCTTAACAAAAAAAAAAAAAATCATCCAGACATAATTTCGGCCATGGCGACCAATCTCAGCGGAGACCAGCCTTCGGCACGGAAGTTTTATTATAGTGAACAAAATGTGTGCGCACACACAGGTGCACTCTCTCTTCCCTCAGTTTCATACTTCGATCAATAATAGTACTATATTCCCGATAAGCGCTTCAAAAACGGCCCGAAAAATAAGACCACAAATCCTTTTGTGGTCTTATTTCAAATTAGTATGTTTTTAACCTTATTACTTAGAATTTAAGTTTCATTTTAGAATAAATGACTGAAAATTGAAAAATAGCATGATTTTATTTTCAAGCGACATTTTAAATATATTTTTCGATGGTAATTAAACTTTATGTTAAGCATTAAGGTTTATAATAAACTGAAGTTGTTAATATTATTTTAAAAAAATTTAAGAAATGTAGATGTTTACGTGTGCAAACGTGGCCACTTGAGCGACTGATTTTTGTTCCTTATTATTGATCGAAGGTTTCATAGTAGTTGAGACGGTAATCCGAGACTACTGGTGAGAGATCGGGCGCAGGGAGGGCCAACTTCCTAGCCGCGGGGCTATCACACCGCCAACTTCCAAACTCCGGGTTATGACTGTGCTATGGCGCAGCATACCTTTTCGGCGCAGCCATGAGGCACACACTTTTGTTGTCTGAAACGTTATTTTTTATTTTATTCATTTTGTATTTTTGTTTGACGAACTGTGTCGAAACAAACATTTTTTTTCTTTTTTTTTCTATGACAAAGAAATTCCCAATGGAAAAACTCAATAACACTTAAACTAACTGAAGGATCGAACTCATGTCGATAGACGACGCAGCTTCCGTTTACAAAACCTGTATAATAACCTCTCAACCGCTCATTCCAGGTGACCGACCTCTTCACCCAGATGCGGGAGCCGTCACCTGGGGCCCCAAGCCCCCGAGGGTCCAACGCCTCGCTCACCAACGGCGCAGTCACTAAGAATATGGGCTTTCAGCAGCAGAACAGTTCTGAACACCTTCCTTGGAGCAGTCCTGCTATATCTCTGCCAGGAAACTGTAACTCAAACTTGTGAGTATCTACGTTAAAGTATGGCCATTTTAATAGGTAACATTTGACGTCTGTCAGTTTTATCTTTATAGTGAGGTGACCTGCTTAAAAACATCGATTAAAGTGAATGAATCGATACGGGCTTGAAACATATGTGAATTTTAAACAAAACGAAAAAATATATTATTTTATGCCCGCCGTTATAAGGTTACGTTGTTGAATTTTTATGAATTGTCAAATGTTACCTATTAAAATGGCCATACTTGTAGTAATATTTCACTTTAAATCAATTTGTACCTTATTGGTAATTATATTTTCGAGCCGCTTGGGGTTCAAACCCTCAGGCCGTGGGATCCGAGTGCTCATGGTATTTTTAAGGAAATTTCGAAACGGCTGGTTGGCACTTCCCATGGTGACCCAAGGGCTGGCTTTTTTTACCTTGGCCAGAGGCTAAGCATTGCCATACAACGAGGTAATGCCGCTAATCTCTTGGGTACATTACCAGTCGACAGCGATGTGGATAAACTTTTCGGCGCTATATTTTAGTTTGTGAATAGTTTTAGTTATGTTAGGATATAATTTTGTTATTTTAAGTAATTAATTAGGTTTTATATATAAAATAAAAATTGTATTTAAAAATTTTAGAAATGTGAAGTTTTCTGGCGAAAATTGCGTTTGAGGATAGAAGCGTATCCAAGTTTTGCACAGGACCTATCAAAGTAAAACCAAACGCTCACCAAGGTGATGGAATCATGGAACACAATATGAATCTTTTTAAAAATTATATGAAAATTCCACGATCCTCGTGAGTTTAACAAATATTTCAATTTCGTGATTGTCCAACTGAGTAAAGTATAATATACGCTAAAGCAGATTGTGCATTGCAAAAATCCTCCTTCATCATTATCTGAGATTTCATATGAACCAACGCACACTAAAAGCCGCAACGACTTTTTGACGTATAACAGACGCCAGCAGGTCAAGCTACCCGAAAATGTCAAATTTTCCCAATCAACTATGAACCTTAATGCTTTAGCGATAAAGTTTTAAATCTATTAGTTTGTAAACGCACCCACGATACAGGAGTAATTCCTAGTGTGGGGCAATATTTTATTCAAAAAAAAAAAAAAAAAACAATGACTAAACGTGTTTGCAGGACAAGTGAGAACCAGTCCCCGATGGCTCGTACAATCAGCAACGCCTCTGCACTCACCTCGCTATGTACCGATCTTTCCGCTTCTGACTCTCATTTCTTTGAGGTAAGTGATCACGATCAGTTTCTATAGTACTATTAAACATTTAAGCACTCGTGGTTCGCGCCTTTAGTTAGTATCCATATCATCTTTCACACAATTCGTCCATCGTAAAATTTGGTCTTCCCCATGCACGTATTGTCATTTGAAAATGTCTTTTACCTAACTCTTAGGGTTATTTGAATTGTCTTGGTCTCTCCAGGAAGAACAGGCTAAAATCAGTGACACGTAAGACGTCTTTGAAATCGGACAGACCCAGTCAAGCCGTATCGGCCACGACTTACGAGTTTGTAGGTCGTAGTTTCCAACCCAGACAGGCGCTTTACTTTGTGTAAATTATCTCATCACCACTACTCTCAAAACGGTGAAGGAAAACATCGTGAGGAAACCGGCATGTCCTAGAACCAAATATTCGAAGACATGTAACATTTACCAACCCGCGCTGGGCCCACGTGGTGGATTACGACCCACTCCCTCTCACAGAGAGGAGGCCTGTGTCCCAGCAGTGGGAACATCATAGGCAGATTATGCTATTAAACATTTTGACCTTTTCACCTTGGGTAGGGTCGTGTTTGACCACTATCTCCCCTGATGTTAAGTGGTGATGCGGACAAGGATGCAAGTTTGCCCAGAAATAATGTAATTGTTCATTTGTGGCGCTGTACTATAGAGACACACGGAATCTAACGTTATCCTAGCTAAGTTAAGATATGCACAGGATTGAATGGACAACAGACCCCAAGCAATACATAATATGGTGGCAAGGCACTGACCTATATTATACAAATATGCTGGACATCATACTACCGATGAAAAAACGAAGATTTCAGCGCCATTTTGGCGCTGATTTCAACGTCCGTGGAACAATTTTTTTTGATAGTTAGACCTAAATCATCGGACACTTATCAAAACAACACGACGACCATTTGCAACAGTGCGTCAATTTTAGATACTGAGATGTTCGAGCGGGGCGCTTTGAATCGGCACAAAAAACAACTGTCATTTCGTATAGTCTATTTAGTCCAGCGTACTTGTTTATTAGAGGTCACTGTGGCAAGGACATCGACGCAACCTGTTACCATGGATTCAGTACGTGATTCTGAAGCCCCTTTGAAATTTTTCGTCGATATTTTTTATATGAGCTTTTCCAAACACTGACCGCGTCGACATTGCACTTTTCCATGAAATAGCAGATATGTTTTTTGATAATCGAGGAATAATGTCTACGCTAAAGGGTGTGAATTCATGGTTACAGTTTGCGCGTCGAAGTCCCTGCCACCGTGCATACAGGAATGGCATAGTTAAAACGAATAAGAAACATTGTTGAATTGAATTGAAGAACGATCATAGTGTCGTCATCATAACGTTACAATAAACCCTTTTATAACGGGGTACCCTCTGTTTTTTGCTTCCCTCCCAGAGACTTTCAAAAACTTCAAGGTTTCATTTAAAATACTTAAAATTTTCCAGGTCTTATACATCGGCAAGGTCAGGATATCACAGCGCAAGGTTCCGGAGTCCTTGATCGACGATGCTCTCAACAAGTTCGCTCACCACGAGGCCGAGAAAGCGTCGAAAGAGCGAAGACATAGCTTGCTGTCTTCAACTGGGGTAAATAACAAATAAAATAATAATAATTCACAATTGTTGACATAACCGTCCCGCATAATGAGGACCTCGTGAAAGCCGAGAAAAATAAACAAATCAAGTATCTTGACTTGGCTCGCGAGGTTGTCGACGACGTGTGGCATGTGGACTCAGCAATCATTGTGCTACTCGAGCACAGCCAATGGGTTGTGACATGGACAGTGGACAGTGACAGCCAATGGGTTCATAGCCAAGGGTCTCGACCAATACCTGAGGAGGCTCTCGTTGGGCAGCTGCATCAAGGGCATGATTCAGAAAGCGGTACTTCTGGACACGGCTCGCATTGTCAAGAGGTTCCTCTCTCTGGAGCCCTGACCGCCGGTAGCTTGGACCCTGTTCCCGATATCGGTGGACTACTATTTTTTATATGTTTTTTTTTATGTTTTTGTTTATAAAAATATTTAAAAATGTAAATTATAAGTATTTAAATGAAATAAAGGATAACAAAATTATCAATCAACTTCATCATCTGCCTGGCCTTTTCCCAGCTATGTTGAGATTGGCTTCCAGTCTAACCGTATGCAGCTGAATACCAGTATTTTATATGGAGGGACTGCCTACCTGACCTCCACAACCCACCTACTGGGTGATACGATACTCCTTGGTAAGACTGGTTGTCAGATTTTCGGGCTTCTGACTACCCGACTTTCAAAGATCTTCGAATGACAGCCGGGTCCAACGGCTTAGTTATCAATCAACTTCTTTGCAGAAACTACAGGTGGTTACTATAATACTTCACTGTGTTATTTGCAAGAATGATAACTTCAATTAAATAGGGCAATATACTCGGAAAAGTTGAATTGGGCTGAACACATCTGCCGTATGTCAGACGATCAATGAGCCAAACTTACGACCCTGTGGGACCCGCTTAATGGCGAACAACATCGCGGCAGGCCCAGACGGAGACGGCGGGATGAACTGGACTCCTTTGATAAAAATTGGTAGTTGGCAGCTCTGGACAGAGAGAGGTGGAAAGGCCTCCGGCCTCCCTACTCTCTGTAGGGAGGCCGTTGCCCAGCAGTGTGACATTAATGGCAAATAAGAAAAAGGGAAACATACATTAGTAAATTATTAAACACTACTATTTACACTAGTTACTAAATTACCATCGATAATACCTATATTAGTGTTTGGTTTTTTTTAATACTTGTTTGGGCCGCCATTCACATGGAATTATAACGTCTCGATAGAAAAGTGATTGGGGTAAAATGTTGAAAGAAAGAAAGAAAAATATTTTATTCTGCACAAACAAAACGCACAGTTACAAATAAAAAATAATAATAATAATAATAAAACATAAGATACACATAGTTAAAAGACTCATAGTCAAGCATAAAAAAAAATGTTGACAAGTTGAAAAGATTTGCTTATATTCTATGGAACGTAACCTAGTTTTTGATCTCTGAATCGTTTAATTTAACTTGTAATAAACCTACCGACTACAGAAAACCTTTAGTATTCTCCTTCTCCGTTAATCCATCCAAAGGTTGTCTTTAAAAGATAATTCTTAGCGATAAGTCCGCCCATTGTGGTCACCCCTTGTAAAATTTCTACATTTATGTCTGTAAATCTGTGAAAATCAACTGTCTAGCTATTACGGTTCATGAGATACAGCCTGGTGACAGATAGACAGACAGATAGAGTCTTAGTAAGAGAGTTCTAGTTTTTTTTTAATGATATAAACTAGTGCTTGTCTGCGATCCCGCCTGATAGAAAGCCGGCTCTACCAGGTTTTACCCTTTGGGTACGGAACCCTAATAAAAAAGGCAAAACAAAGTCTTGGCTTTATTTATTTTGAGTGCTTGATTGTACTTCGGCTATTTTGATAATATAATATTATGCGTATAAAGGTGTAATTTTTATGATGTATACTCGTACATAATAAATTCTCTAATAATTCTCTCTATCTATCTATCTATCTACCTTATATCAATTAAAAACGTTCAAAATATAGTCGCAATCTCATTTCAGCGAAAATCAATGTCAAAAAATGTAGAGAAATTAGAGGTATTTTTGACAGATTGAGACTGAAATCAGAAGGCTAATTCTCGTAATTTAAAACGTTCAAAATCTAGTCGCAGTCTCATCTCGGCGACAAACAAATGTCAAAAACTTGTCAAAATATAGGAAAATTAGACGTATTTTTGACAGATTGAGACTGCGATCAGACTGTGAACGTTCTTAAAATTACGAGAATTGCCCGTCAGACTATGAACGTTCTTAAAATTAGGGTTGAGAGAAAAGCAGCAAACATCCCTGCTAAATTAAAAATGGTAAAATATAATTTAAAGTGACCCTCCATTCTTCCTTTCAGACCTCAATCTCCAGCGGAGACTCAAAAGAAAACCTCGACCGAGAACGCAACACTCCACCACCACACGAGCTTTTTAACAACAATAACAAAAAGATCCTGATACCCAGCACAACGCCCCTAGAACCAGACAAGGCAAAAACATGGGCAAGTGCAGAAACACTCAGTGTCAAACCAAAGCCAGACCCGAAGAAAATAGACGAAGAATTCGACATGTTCACTAAAGAAAGGGTCGAAACGTTTACTAAAGAAACACAAATCCTTAAGAGACCTACTCCAACGCCCTTGGAACCTAACGTTTTGATCTTAAACGTGCCTAAAAATAATCTAGACACTGTTAAAGAAGAGGACAAATCAGATATTTACTCATTCATATCAGAAACAACGTCGACTATTACTGAATTCTGTCAGAAAACTAAAATTGAGAACGCCAAAATTGATTCAAAGACCCAAGATCCGTTTTTAGATAACCAGAAATGTCGTAACGATAGTCCAGCCCCGATAAGTTTTCAAGAGATTACCAGGAAACCGGTGGTGGCTGAGAGGAAGACTTTGAATGAGAACAAGCCGTTTTTGAGGGATCGGTCGGCTTCTATTGGAACTATTAATCTGAAGACGCCTATCGCTCAGCTGATTGGGGAACAGAATAGGACTATGTTGTTTCAGGTAAGATTTTAAAGTTTTTGAAGCGAAAACTTCTTTAGCGGCGTTGAGCACTTTTTTTTGTGATCGGTAAAAAATGTTAAACTCGCGTCAGGACACGTGACCTGATCGAAAATTCGTAAGACGGAGCTCGCGTCAGGACACGTGGCCTGATCGAAAATTCGTAAGATGGAGGGAGAGTAGACCGCATTTCAAAATATCAAAAATGCACAACGTTATTATTCAAGTTTTCACTTCTGCCGGCACTCCCGGAGTGCAACCCGTTTTTAGAGTTCCGTAGCCAAATGGCAACGGAACCCTTATGGATTCGTCATGTCTGTCTGTCTGTCTGTCTGTCTGTCTGTCTGTCTGTCTGTCTGTCTGTCCGTCTGTCCGTCCGTATGTCACAGCCGCTTTTTTCCGAAACTATAAGAGCTATACTGTTGAAACTTGGTAAGTAGATGTATTCTGTGAACCGCATTAAGATTTTCACACAAAAATAGAAAAAAAAACAATAAATTTTGGGGGTCCCCATACTTAGAACTGAAACTCAAAATTTTTTTTTTCATCAAACCCATACGTGTGGGGTATCTATGGATAGGTCTTCAAAAATGATAATGAGGTCTCTAATATCATTTTTTTCTAAACTGAATAGTTTGCGCGAGAGACACTTCCAAAGTGGTAAAATGTGTGTCCCCCCCCCCCCCCTGTAACTTCTAAAATAAGAGAATGATAAAACTAAAAAAAATATATGATGTACATTACCATATAAACTTCCACCGAAAATTGGTTTGAACGAGATCTAGTGAGTAGTTTTTTTTTAATACGTCATAAATCGTAACGTAACGGAACCCTTCATGGGCGAGTCCGACTCGCACTTGGCCGGTTTTTTTTATACATCGCATTTGTTTAGTATGAAAAAGTTATCGTCGGTCTCTGAAATCAGGTCTGCCAAAGACACCCGTTTCGCCACGATTCTTACGATACTGATGTACTTATTTTCATTTAACGAGATTTGTCGATTGGTTGATAAAAAAATAATTAGTTCGTTTGAAACTAACAAAAAGAACTCAAACAATTATTAAACTATTTACAGGCACTTTTGTATTGTCAAAGAGTCGGTCAGTTAGTCAGGAAGTTAAAGCTAGTTGCCCATTCCAAAACTTAGATCTCTCTGGAGAAGAACGGGCACGACACTCCAAGGACACTCAATTAAATCAAGATATTACAAAATCCTAGGTACATTATTCTTGTTTCTTCTACACAGATCAACAGAATCAAGGGATATTTTATATTTCATCAAATATCTAAAACTCTATGAACAATTTTCTGATATAGTAAATGGAAGAATGATAGGTTATTTTAAGGACTTTAATAAAAAATAAATCGTGATTTTTTTGTTTTAAATATAATTTTTTTTAATCGCCGCCGCCGCCGTAGTAAATTAGTATGTTAAAAAAACTTCATTTCTTCTTATAAAACTATTAATTATTTTAATTAAAATTGTAAAAGCCTTATAAAGTCTAATGATGAATAATCACCTCTTACTTTAATTACAATTAATGTAAAAGGTGTTTAATTACACATCGACATTGATTGTTCATATTTAAAATTATATGGTCAGTCTTGCTGCGGTATGAAGTCCCATCTTTGCAAGTGTTCGTAAAGTTGTTGTTCCGTAGTCAAATTGGGCGGGAAATCTCTCAAAGCTTTTCGTTGTAACTTAAGTCGGGCGACTGTGCAGGCCAATCCAAAACTTGAATATCGTGGTCTCGGAGAGCGGCCGATACCAGCCGCGCCGTATGGGAAGGAGCATTATCATGCATGAGTAGAAATTCCTGGCCCAGTTGGATTCTGTGTCAGACTATAACAGGCTCTACTACCTCCTCGTGGTATTTTTGTGCAGCTATGCTGCCTTGGAATCAAACGAGCTGCGTTTGTCCGACAAGACGAATTTGTGCCCACACCATGATTGTCCTGCCTTGGTATGAGACCTGCCCCAGCAGTCTCGACATTCATAGCGATCGCTTTACGACCGAATTCGGTCGCAAAGTCCTGTCACTCCATACATTACACCTGTCAATCCGGGACTTTGCGACCCGTCGATATGATCTGACCAAGATTAAGTCTGGTCTTTAAAAGAGGCTGTGACCTCTGAGTTTGTTTCGGCCTTTCTGCTCAGACTAGTCAGATAGGAAACTTCGACATCATCTAGTTATTAAAATATGATTGACGTGTAAAAGTGTTTGTACAAACCTACTTACAAAACAAAATCATTTATCATTTATCCAGTTTTCAGAACTATGTATATTATGATTGATAACAGATATTTTTTCGTATGTAATGTATATGCTCACACCTTATGCCGCATTTAATTCAGCAAAACACTTTCCTGTGCTAAAAAGACAAAAAACAGAATATACATAACTTTCCTTTTTACCTTCGCAATTTTATATGAAGAACAATGCTCATGGATGTATGGAATCCCGTACCATTCTGCATCACAGTCAAACTTTATTTTTTATAGACTACATTTATCATATTAACTCCTACAAAAGTTCTTTTTGTAAACAAAACCCGGGTTTCGGAGATTTTCAAAAAAATCTAAATAACCTAAAAACTAGGTACTTTATTTTGTTTGACACGTCATACACGAACGGGCATTATTGCTGTAAAAAAATGATAATACCTAGTTTACATAAAAGAAATATTCTATTATATTTTAGTTATTTTTAATTAATCTAGAATCGTAAAGTATAATATGTTTTTTGTAAGACTTGATCACACATAATTCAAGGTTATATTAATCATATCATTTGAAACAGAACGTCATGTAAAGGGAATAAAACAATATCAACACTTTTTTACTTTAAATTAAATTTCCTGTTCAAAAATCAAATCCCCGACGCGTAATGTCGTAAAAAATTATGAAAATAATTACTATAATATTTTGATCTTGATGCATGACACTTTTTGGTACGACTTTTGGTCATTCTCTTTTCCTATATTTTATTTCTCAGGTCGGTCGCGCAGAACTCCGTCTAATAAGCCCAGACAGAAAGCAGATCCTGCTCCACCGCGGGTTCAAGGACGTGGCCTCGTGCGTGCTCGGGAGACTAAACAAGGAGCACTTCGGGTTCGTGTGCCGAGAGACGAACGACACGTATGCTTGTTACGTGTTCAAGTGTGAGAGTGACTCTGTGGCGCTGGAACTTATTAATGGTAAGGCATATCTACCATTTCCCGTTTTGGACTGAGTTCCTCGGATCGCCAAAGTTCCTCCCGTCTACTTAAGTTCTTCCGACCGCCAAAGTTGTCGACATAGCTCACAGAATAAGCAAGCTGAAGTTGCAATGGGCCGGCCATATTAGCCGTAGAACCGATGACCGTTGGAGTAGATGTTTCTTTAGTGGAGACCGCGAATCGGTAAACGTAAGGTGGCATGCCCTCAGGGTAGGTGGATCGACGATCTTCGCAGGATGGCTGGTAGCAGCTGGATGAGAGTTGCCGAAAATAGAATTGAATGGCGTGCAATAAGAGAGGCCTATGTCCAGCAGTGGACTGCTGTAGGCTGATGATGATGATGATAACCGCCAAAGTTGCTCCATGCCTTATAGTCTACATACCTGATCAAATTCCCCTAATTGCCAGTATTGTCAGATATACTCCAACTGACAACGTTCCTTGATTTAGTTTTTCTGTTTACCTTACTTCCTCTTTCTGCCAAAGTCAATTTGTGTGTCTTTTTACAACCAAAGGTCCTGTTGCTTTCAATGATTCCTTCAAATTTTTAAGTCGCAAGAAAGCTGCTTGAATATTTTCTAAATCAGATATTGTTACAGCCATCAAACAAGCATTTGTCGCTCATGCTGAGCTCCTGAAGAAGACTCGAGAGAAGTCACCGAACATGACGTGTGAACACTGTCCCATGCTGTGGTACCATCGGCTGTGCCATGATATTGAAGGTACGACCATTCATCATCTGCCTGGCCTGCCATTTTCCCAACTATATTAGGGTCTACTTCTAGACTAACTGGATGTAGCCGAATATCAGTATTTTTCATGGAACGACTGCCTATCCGACCTCCAGAACCCAGTTTTTTAATAAATAATAATAATAATTTATTTGCCTTAATAAAGAATACAGATGGAACCTATACTCCATTTATAATAGCATTAGAAAAAAGAGGCTCGTAGAAGCAGGAATGCAAAACATTTTATTTCAAAGTTATGATAAAACAATTTTAAGGGAGATGCTTAAATTCTAATTTTCTTGCGTTTTTTGCAATTTGCAGGTCAGTGTAAGGTTGTATCTTAATAAAAATAATATGATGTGCAACAATAAGAAATATGTAGGCAATAATACAATTTTAACCTTAAAAATCATCAATACATACATCCCTTTAAATTAGAATTGCTCCGAATTCGTCTGATTTCGCGGGCTACTGCAGCGCATCCACCTTAATTAAAATAAAATTCGGTAGAATTATAGTGAAACGAATAACGTTCCAAGTATTGTTCATCCCTGCTCCTTGCATCCTTTTAGGTTTTTAGCATTGACACTGTAATTTAAAATTGGAGTTATATAATATAAATAAATGAAAGCCACATAATTTCATAAGATAAATAGTTAAAATGGTTACAATTAAGTGTGACAGATGCTGTAAAAATAGATCATAATAAATTCGGCGTCTATCATAATGTAACAATGTTTAATGTATTTTTGTTACAAAGTGTGCATTAAAAATAACCTTTTTTAACTTCTTTCTAATGCTATTGTAAATGGACTTTAGGTGATTCGTTACAGAATAGGTACTGTACATTGTATACATCTGGTTCTATGTTAAAAACTGTATTCAAGTATTATTACCCTGCCTCTTAAACTAGGTAAACCTGTATCCTAAGAGACTCGACGATAAGTACCCCACGGGTTAATTGCGTAACACACTATCCGTAGGAATGGCTTTCATGGTGACAGCTCAACAACATTCATTGCGTTATTTACGTTGTTGAGCAGAGAAATTTTTCGAATATATGAATCAATGGATTAACAATATCCTTTAGAACTTTAAAGTTTTACGCAATTAGAGTTTAGATACCGCTGAATACCAGCGGGCCTACTCCGAAGTGCAAAGTGCGAATGTTCGGATCAGACCGACACATGGCCGAACCGAATATTCTTGAAAAAAAAAACCGGCCAAGTGCGAGTCGGACTCGCCCATGAAGGGTTCCGTTACGTTACGATTTATGACGTATTAAAAAAAAACTACTCACTAGATCTCGTTCAAACCAATTTTCGGTGGAAGTTTATATGGTAATGTACATCATATATTTTTTTTAGTTTTATCATTCTCTTATTTTAGAAGTTACAGGGGGGGGGGACACACATTTTACCACTTTGGAAGTGTCTCTCGCGCAAACTATTCAGTTTAGAAAAAAATGATATTAGAAACATCAATATCATTTTTGAAGACCTATCCATAGATACCCCACACGTATGGGTTTGATGAAAAAAAAAATTTTGAGTTTCAGTTCTAAGTATGGGGACCCCCAAAATTTATTGTTTTTTTTCTATTTTTGTGTGAAAATCTTAATGCGGTTCACAGAATACATCTACTTACCAAGTTTCAACAGTATAGCTCTTATAGTTTCGGAAAAAAGCGGCTGTGACATACGGACGGACAGACAGACAGACAGACAGACAGACAGACATGACGAATCCATAAGGGTTCCGTTGCCATTTGGCTACGGAACCCTAAAAAGCGAAAAAAGTTCGGATCGGCTCAGTTGGGTCGGGTCCATAGTCAATATTCGAAAGACTGTAGGAGTGTGTGAACCGACCGAACCAAATAGTAACTTCGTAGCAGGAAACGGCCGAACATTCGGCCGATACTACTTCGGAGTAGACCCCCAGAATTTTACATAGAGCAACAGACTATCTGACCTTCACAACCAAGAGTTTTACTATTAAATCATTTACATTTTCAGGTATGAACGACAAGAAGACACATGCATTCATCCTTCGTCGCATAGAACAGCTTCCTGATGATGAGCAGGATCTCATCATCACCAAATATCAGGGTGGCACCAACCATATGTATGAGGTGAGGTCTTTACCCCTATCATCATTGTATACCTAGCTACTGTCAGCTTCCAGTCTAACCAGATGCAGCTGAATACCAGTATTTTACACAGAGCCAGTGCCTATCTGACCTCCACAACCCAGTTAGTATATGATACCCCTTGGTAAGACTGGTTGTCACTTTCGGGCTACTGATCATCCGTAACGACTGTTGAAAATCCGCGAATGACAGCCGGGACCAATGGCTTAACCTGCTTTGCGAGGGATGGAGGGGTCTTGTTATGTGAAAATGGTCACCCATCCACAGACCAACCGCGGCAAGTGTAGCTTAACCTGATCGATGGACCCGTGCGGCTGTTATTACTTAGCCACAAGCCCCTTTACTGAATCATACCGTATATGATCGCTAATCTCGTGTATACCACATCTACAATAACACTTTCCCTTCTGTCACAGACAAGTGAGCACAACGCATTCCTGATGATGTTGCTGAGAGCGCACTGTGAAGCGAAGCAGACACGACATGTTCACGACACCGCTGAGAATAGGTAAGCAGTGTTATAAAAGTACATATAGCTTTTCTTTTGGGAATGGCGTCTCGTTGTTCAACCTAAGAGGTTGTCGTCTGCTTAACCGGGCTTACCTGCTCATTAAATTAAAGCCTCCAGCTTGGGCTTAAAAACTAAGCGACTACACGCTAAGGGCACCCCCTGTGGGGTACGGACCTCGGCTTAGGGCGTCGCTGGGAGAGGGCAGCAAGGAACAGGCTGGATCGGAATTATTTAGAGACGAATTTTTTTTTTTTTAAACGTTGCCCCACACTAGTAATTACTCCTGTATCGTGGGACGCACCCACAAACATTTAAACTCACATACACAAACAGCCAGACCTGGAACAACTACCTGAAGACAATACAAATATTTGTTCCGTGCGGGAATCGAACCCGCGACACGCAGCGCAGCAGTTGATCGCTCAGCCACTGCGCCAACCGTGTCGTCGGATGTCGTTGTTGTCGAAGTCGCTGTTGTTGACGTCGATGTTGTCGTCGGATTTAATACTACAGGCTCAGCGGCGCGGGCAGACTCGAGCAAGGGTCGGGCGGAATAAAAGTATAGATTCGCGTATAGTATTTTTATCTCACGAAGCGACGCGCGCTTTACTTGTGGTTACCAATCGTACAAACACGCTGTAAATGTGTGTGTAAGCACAGGAGCTTTCGGTACCGTCTGAGCCAATAGCGGAGTCGGAAGTATGTGTGTGTTACGTGTTGCCTTCACGCACACATTCACAGCGTGTTTCTACTTTTAGCTGCCACAAGCACAGCACGTGTCGCTTCGTGAAATAAAAATACTATACTTAGTAGATTCTTTATTATGTATAAAAGCTTCCAACGTACATATAATACGCGAAATTTCTTTAAAAAAAAAAATAACCATATCTTTATAGCCAGTTCATAAAAAGTTTATATTACCCTTCAGGTCCGAGTTCCTGAACCAATACCTAGGTGGCAGCACTATCTTTTCAAAAGCCAGGCGCTCAATATCTAGCAGTTTTGATCTACTCAAACGGAAGGCTAGCAGAGACGAGGGCATCGTATCTCCCATGATAAAGAAGGTGAGTTATTCTATCGTACTTCCTACTAATATTATAAACGCGAAAGTTTGTACGGATGGATGTATGGATGTTTGTTACTCTTTCACGCCAAAACTACTGAACGGATTTGGATGAAATTTGGCACACAGATAGTTTAATACCAGGATTAATACATACAACCCGTACGAATTAACTGTGCACCTCGCTGGAATGCGACCCGTCTCCCGCTTCCCCGCGCGGCGCCCCGCGTTCGCCTTGAGCTTCAATAGCGATAGCATCTTTGTTTGTGAGTTGCAGAGTGACGTCACAGCGCCAGGTGCACAGTTAATTCGGACGGGTTGTAAGATACTTTTTATCCCGATATTCCCACGGGATCTAAACTTATGCGGGTGAAACCGCGGGTTGCAGTTAAGAGTAACAAACATCCATCCATCCATCCATCCATACAAACTTCCGCATTCATAATATTAGTTGGATAATCAGCCTATATGTGTGAATCAATTTTGTATACCGCTTATACGATGAGACATGCTGAACTTCTACAATATATAATGTAACGTAAGTGTAACCATGTTTCTGGCAAAATAAATTATTCTTATTATTGGAACGAAGTTCCTTATGGCGCGTTGCGAAAGGGGGCTAGACGGAAAAAATTAAGACCAAAACTAGGTACGACACTTTTTTTTTTAAATACAATTTTATTACAATTCCTTCACTAATTAATCGAAAGGAACTTCGTTCCATCCGGGTGTCCCTTGACCCCTCAAGTTTTTATTCTATAATGTTCCCACTGCTGGGACACAGGCCTCCTCTCTTTGAGAGGGAGTGGGCTATAATCTACCACGCGGGCCTAGTGCGGATTGGTAGATGTCACATGTCATCTAACTTTTGGTTCTAGGAATGTCTTAGAACCAAATATTAGTTAACATATAACCACCAACCTGCTTTATGGCTCACTCCCTCCCGCAGAGAGAAGTCTTGTGTCCGACGGGGACATTATACAGGGTGGCAGGGACATCGACGCGCAAACTGTAACCATAAATTCAGCACATGAGTTAGACCCCATAGCGTAGAAATTTTTCGTCGGTTATCAAAAAAAATCTTCTGTTTCATAAAAAAGTGCAATACCTACGCGGTCAAAACGTATGGAATAGCAATATTTTTTTTTAATAACCGACGTCGACGCTATGGGGTCTAAACTCATGTGCTGAATCCATGGTTACAGTTTGCGCGTCAATGTCCCTGCCACCCTGTATAATGTGCTCACCCAAACCCGCTACACATGGAGCTCATAACTAGCAAAATGTGGGTAAAACTACACACCTCTCCCTTCGGGTAATATAGACGTGTCATGTGTATATTTGAAGTTTTCAAACAACCTTCTCTTTTGTCAGGAATCATCACCTCTGCCCGCCCCGTTACCGATAGTACTAGACACATCGTCAGAGACTTCAGGCCCGGATCTATTGACTCCTGAGCTCGTGAGAAGCAAGAGTCTGTCCCCAGCAGTGTTGGATGGTAAGAAATTGAGCCCAAATGGTTGCTTTTTAAGGTTCAAAATCTGAGAATATGTAGCTTTTACTCGGGGATGTACTTTCGGAGGTACAATGTGTGTGTTTTCCGATCCAATCCTTCCAAAATGAGCCCAAATGCAACGTAATTTCGGTAACGGCTGACATACAATAAAAGCGTATAGAGATATGACGAACAGGGTGTAAAGTTCACTCACCCTCCATAGAAAAGGGAACATTCTTCGACCAGACCGAGTGTTGTGTCTGGCTGGCTACTGCCCTACGATTGATGTCGCGACGTTATTATGCTAGTCGTGAAACCGCGCGAACTCTGCTTGCGCGATGTAGGATTTTGCGTGACGTCAGTATGATGCGTAGTTCGCATGTGGCGCAGTAGATGCCGCCACGAGCGTTTTGACGTCGCATTGCATAGTTCAGTGTTGTCACCCGAAGAGCTTTTAAAAATGGCTCGAATTTTTTAACCGACGAAAAAAAGGAGGAGGTTCTCAAGTCGTGTATGTTTTTTGCGTTGTGACTTTTATATCTTCTTCTAAACGTACCTTCCAATAAGGATAGAGATATTCCTAGTGCCTAGGCAATTAGCCTTACTAAAGCTTTAAGCCAATTTATACATAACGAGCTCCTGTCCGCGATTTCGTCTGCGTGAAATCCTGACCCACCGCGTCGCATCGCATCGTACGCCCGCGCTGCTCCTAAGGGTCGTATAAACTGAGAAGAAAGCCTTCCTTAAGAATTGATCTAGCAAATGCAAAAATATTTTTAGGTAGTTCCACAGATGTGAACAAACAAACTCTTCAGCTTTTTATTACTATTGATACTTATTATATGTCTTTAGGGTCTGAGGGGCCCGTGGCTAAAAAATAACAGCCGCACAGGTCGATCGATCAGGTTAAGCTACGCTTGCCGCGGTTGGTCTGTGGATGGGTCTTTACATACCGAGACCCCCCCGTGCCTCGGAAAGCACGTTAAGCCGTTGGTCCCGGCTATCATTCGTAGATCTTTGACAGTCGTTACGGGTAGTCAGAAGCCCGAAAGTCTGACAACCAGTCTTACCAAGGGGTATCGTATTACCCAGTAACTGGGTTGTGGAGGTCAGATAGGCAGTCGCTCCATGTAAAATACTGGTATTAAGCTGAATCCGGTTAGACTGGAAGCCGACCCCAACATAGCTGGGAAAAGGCTAGGCAGATGATGATGACTTATTATATGTTTTTAAAAGCGAATAATGTTTATTGTTATTTACAGAAGTAACACCGTCCCCCCGGTCGAACATGACCCCAACACCAGAAGAGAGTGAGGACACGCCGGGAGAGGGCACTCCCGTCAACTCGCCTATGATGGACATGTAAGTAGAAGGAATATGTGTTTTATTGTTTGCATTGCTGAATGGACCTGCCGATCGATTCTGTAAAAATCTCACCGTGAAAAGTTAAGTGAAGTGAGCTTAGAGTGAGCTGTCAATAGTGTCAATCCTTAGCATGACGGCACGGTTGGCGCAGCGGTTAAGCGATTGACTGCTGCGCTGCGTGTCGCGGGTTCGATTCCCGCACGGAACAAATATTTGTATGACCTACATGTATTTGTTCCGAGTCTGGGTGTTTTTCTATATATAATATGTATGTATTTACAAAAAAAAAAATGTATATAAGTAGTTTATCAGCCATCTTGTTACCATAACACAAGCATTAGGTTGCTTAGCTTGGGACTAGATGGCGCTGTGTGAAATGTCCAGGGATATTATTATATTAGTTGGAATGACAGCTCACTCCACGCTCGCTTCACCTAAGTTTTCACGGTGAGATGGTTATAGAATCGCACTGTGACCTCGGTCACACCTGATGGAAAGCGATAGATGAGGTCTATGATGGAACGAGCGTGCCCAGAAGATGCCTGTTCACTCTTGCTTTGAAGGCAGACGGGTTACGTGTGGGAACACAGACGTTGGCAGAGAGTTCCACACTTTGGCTGTGCGTATAATAAACGTGGAGGAGTACAATAGCGCTCGTCAAAAATGTAGAAAAGTTAAGAGGAATTTTTGACAGATTGAGACAGATCAAACTGTGAACGTTCTTAAAATTACGAGAATTACCCCTTTGAGTGAATTCTGTCAGTTATATTTAAACATTAATATTCTGTGTTAAGTCTGATTTTGTATTTTAGGTTAAGATTTTCAAACATTAAAAGAAAAATAGTATATTTGTTATACAGATTGTGTAGAAAATTGTGGTCACATTACAAATCTACGCACGAACACAGTCGCACATGTATAAGCGTCTAGCGTAGTGGGTACTTCGTGCATTTTGGTTTGATTTCACTGCACAGCTGAAGTGTGACTCTAATTTACACAGTCTTAATTATTTTTGGTAAAAATGTACAAATTACTTTCATATTATGAAAGTAATTTGTAAACTTTTACCAAAAATAATAATAACATTATTAATGTGCATTAATTCAAAATCCACTAAGCTTCTCACCTAGCAATGAGTGACAAGGTAGAAATCATTCTTAAATTCGATGTGCCAAATTCAATGATTCTTATAGAATCTTAACTAGTGTCATATAAATAAACCTTATTTCCAGTTTCCTAAAAGTAAGTGACAGCCGCCCCACGCATGTGGAAGCTGGCAGCGAGAACGAAGCCACTTGGAGACAAGCGATCTATGAGAAGATCGTACAGCCTGAGGTGCAGGTCGAAGGTAACGCGTTTATTTCAATTACTTAATCAATCTAGAAAATACAACCTTACATATACATAGAAGAAATGCTTTGGAAGAAAGTGACATGGATCTTTGACAGTAGTTACGGCTCGTCAGAAGCCCGAAAGTCTGACAACCAGTCTTATCAAGGGGTATAGTGTTACCCACTAAACTGGGTTGTGGAGGCCAGATAGGCAGTCGCTCTATGTAAAATCCTGGTATTCAGCTGCATCCGGTTAGACTGGAACCCAACCCCAACATAGTTGGGAAAAGGCTAGGCAGATGTGTTGAATGCTTTGTAAGAAAGTGAATGAGAGGGTCTTCTACGCCGCGAGCTGTATGGTTTTAGCGCAATGTTAAAAGCATATGGGGTATACGATACGCCAGGCTTAACTTCTGGACGACAAAAATAAATAAGGATTTTTGCTATAATAACACCATATTTTGGATATGTATATATTTGTGTATCTATTTTAGTTTATTGTATACATAATGTTTTCACCAACGACAGTCCCATTTTATGTCAAGGAAAATCACTGTCCATTCTAAGGTTGCCTGGAAGAGATCGCAGTAATGCGATAAGGCCGCCCATTGTATATTTTGTAGTGTTTCATGTATTTTTCATGGTATGTATTTTTGTGGTGTACAATAAAGTATATATAAATAAATAAATAAAAACACCAACCTGTGATTGTCCATCTCACAGCAAGACAATGGTCCCAAAGACGCAAAGCAAAGTTCGAAAGAATTTCCATCGTTGCCCAACTTAATTTTCTTACGCGTGGTGAACACAAGCCTGTTACAACCGGAGTTGAGCATGTATACAGTGTGTAACGGAAAGGGGGTATCAACCCTGAAGGAGGTGAATGTGCTCATGAAACTCAACAACTTTCCCCAAAGAACATAGGTCGAAATATGAAAAAAAAATTTGGCCCTCCCATAGTAAATCAATCAGCTGGTAGTCAGTTTTGTAAGGGAGGGCCTAATTTTTTTTTCATATTTCGACCTATGTTTTTTGGGGCAAAGTTGTTGAGTTTCATGAGCACATTCACCTCCTTCAGGGTTGATACCCCCCTTCCGTTACACGCTGTATAACGTGAATACTGTCATCAAAATGAGTAGAGGTGAGGTCAATTTGAAAAACAAAAACCGACCTAAATTAGCTTCTGACGTAGTAAAAAATTGCCAGCCAGCAAAATATTCTAGCATATAGCATTTCTATTTAATTTCAGGAGAACTAACATCGATGCGCAAGTCTTCAGGTCCTAAAGCCAAAAGAACAAGAGAAGAGCTACGTCAGCTGTGGAAGATGGCGATAGACCAGACCATTCTACTGGTCAGGATGGAGAAGGAAAATGCTAGACTTAAAGGTAAGCTTCTTGTCGAAGTAAAATTAGCCTGTCACCAAGATGGTAGCGTGGCTGACACCCAGGGTACTCTGGATGCACTTACGAGCATGGCATGCCACTGGTGGACATAAAGAAGACCGTAAGCACTGCTTCATCAGATCGCGCGATGCAGATAACATAGCATCACACATGTGTCCTAGAGCTGCACCCAAACATAAAGTCTAAGTACCCAAACATAAAGTTAACTGTAGTATTATGAACTATATTGATCTTTGCGGAGAACATAAGCAGGTCAATAAATTTTTAGAGGTTAAGTTAAATATTTCCTTACTTCCTCACATATCTTTTTTGTCCAAGTGAATTCAGACATGCTTTCTTAGGATTAATTAAACTACTCCCTGAGGGCATAAAAGATAGACATATTTCATAATGCTACAGTATTTTTTTTTTTTTTTTGGTACTGGCCTCTACTGAATTAGCCATTGTCCTTTAGCCAGTAATTCCTTTTAATATCCGTGAATCTATTACTATTAACTTCTTAAATCTGGATTCCGGGCTGCTAATAAGAATTCTCACCCAATACTGACCCAAACACTATTCACCACGAGAATCGAAAAACCAACCCCACATTCAGCAGTCGTCTTGGAGATTACTAGATCAACAATACAGTCCCTTTACTTTAATGTTTACTTTCAGAAAGCGAAGAATCTTCAGCAGTCCGCAGAATAAAGCTAGAATACAATGAACTGGGAGTTTGTGACGCTGGCGTGAGTCTGATGTGGGACTCCTTACTGTCTCGCGACTCCTCGCAACCCATGGCAAAGGTCGACAGGCATATGCTGACACAGGCTGTAATACAAGGTAACATTAGCAGCCCTAACCTTGAATAAACTTGGACCGAAGATAGAGCCTTGGGGAACCACCATTTGCGTTGTTAATATAATTATTATTTGAAAAAAAACTTTATGTTATAAAGATGATAGTTTTAATGGTAATTAGAAGGTTTAATAAGAAGATCATCACACTTATACATTTAGCATGAAATTGAAATATTTTTGTTCTATCGGTGTCAAAGGTTTTTGTTCTATCATGAATTAATAAATGTTAATTTGGTATTATTAGTTTATTTATATACACACACAAAACACTTAAAACGTTGACTGCCAGGCAACAGACAATAGAAAATCCATTGTTGGCGGTCAAAGGAAAAATACATAAAGACAGAAGAGAAATAAAAAAAAAATAGGCTTATTTGTCAGAAAAACACGTGCATACAAAAGATAATTACAACACAAAACAAAAAGTTGATGCTTATTTTATAAGAATTTCCAGTAGACCTGCGACAGGATTGAAGCAGACAGTATGTAAAACAGTGCACAAGAAAAGCTAACCAGTCCGTTGCCCGCAGGCGTGCCGCGCATGTCGCGCGGCGGCGTGTGGTACTTCCTGGCGGAGCAGGCGTGCCTGCACTCGGCGCCGCCCGACACGGCCGCGTGCCCGCTGTACCACACGCCCTACTCCGCGCTGCTGGGCGGCCTCACCAAGCACCAGCATGCTATACTTATTGACTTGGGTAAGTGGAACCAAATAAATAAGTGGTTTTCGATTTTTTGACGATACAAAACTGTGATATCGCTTTCGGACTACCAGCTGGCAGGGTACACACGGCTACATAACAAGCTATTATAGTAAAGTTCCAAGCCCCGTTCAAGATCTAAGCCTTAGTGAATTCAAATCATGTATTAAACGTAAGTTGTGCCAGAAAGCCTTTTATACCGTTAGGGTTATATCGAGGACAAAATTTTTCGTCTGTATTCAAAAAAAATCTTGTTTCATAGAAAAGTGCAATACCTACGCGGTCAAAATGTATGGAACAGCAATATATTTTTTTAATAACCGAGGAAAAATTTCGACACTATGGGGTCTAAACTCATGTGCTGAATCCATGGTTATAGTTTGCGCGTCGATGTCCCTACCACCCCGTATAACCCGTCAGCCTTCAAAGCAAAAGTGAACAGGCATCTTCTGGGCACGCTCGTTCCAACGCAGACCATGTCAGACCTCATCCATCGGTTTTTCATTTCACAGTAAAAAAGAAGAATTTTGAGACTGTTGACTGGTTTTGTATTCAAATCGAACAAAAGTCCCCATTTGTGTTCTAGCATGGATGAGACTCCAGATTCCTCTTATAATAACAGCTGCTGACAAAATCATGGAGAACAGTGATGGCCCAGTGGTAACAGTCAGCCGCTTTACTTTGTGTAAATTATTTCATCATCACTGCTCTCAAAACGGTGAAGGAAAACATCTTGAAGAAACCGGTATGTCCTAAAACCAAAAAATTCGAAGACATGTGCCATCTACCAACCCGCACTGGGCCCGCGTGGTGGATTATAGCCCACTTCCTCTTGAAGAACACAGGCCTCCTCGGCGTGTGTTCCAGCAGTGGGAACAATATTCGCTGACTATGATGATGATGACGACAAAACCATAAAAACCCAAATTATCTTTGAATAACTTTTTAATTTTAAACTTTTAATATCTTTTTCATCCAGGTCGCACATTCCCGAAACACTCCTACTTCGCATCTGCCCTGGGTCCCGGTCAGCTGGCTCTGTACAACCTACTGAAGGCTTATTCTCTGCTGGACCCTGATGTCGGGTACTGTCAGGGTCTGAGTTTTGTGGCTGGAGTGTTGTTACTGCATGTAAGTATATTGTATAGAAGCAAGTTTTTCTAACTGAACAGACAGCTGTGCTGCTGGGGAGTTTGTTGCGCCACTTCTTCTTCCCAGCGATAGCACTAGGAAGTGGTGAAGGGCGGGCGTTTTTGGGGGACTGTCTTATGTAATTTTGATGTTCGAAAAGTGCTGATTCTCAGCCTAATATGTTTTTTAGGGTTCCGTACCTCAGAAGGAAAAACGGAACCCTTATAAGATCACTTCGTTGTCCGTCTGTCTGTCCGTCGGTCTGTCAAGACCTTTTTCTCAGGAACGCGTAAAGTTATCAAGTTGAAATTAATATCAAATACTCAGGGCAGCAATCCCTTGAAGCAGTTAAAAAAATCAAAGTTCTAAGTGAACGTAATCAAAAGATATGGGCATTTATGTTCCGTTTATGCCGCATATTTTGACACTCGCAAGGGAATCAAAACTTATAGGGCAATTCCCGTTGACCTAGAATCATGAAATTTGCCAAGAAGCAATATCATGTAGCACAAGTAAAGGAAAAAATCCAACTAACCGTAAATTTGTAGTTAGTAATTTACATACCTACAAATTTTTACGGAACCCTCGGTGCGCGAGTCCGACTCGCACTTGACCGGTTTTTTTCTATTTATAACGGTAGGCAGAAGTGTATAGAACCAGACCAATGTATAAGACACACATTTCGCTAGTTAAATATTAAGGCAAAGTCCAATGGAATGGAAAGTGAGCTTATTGAAATTGCCACTTATCCGGACAATCTAGACGCGAGTCTGGATTGTCCGGATAAGTGGCGGATAAGAGGCTCCTATTGAGAAATTGCTAGTTAAAACAATCCAATAACACTGAACGATTCAGTGATGTGAATAAGGAACCTAAGCATGCAAGAAATCAATTCAACAATCTTCTCACAGATCCAGCTCCCGCGACACACGAATGCTGTCAGTCAGTAAAAGTTTTTCAAATCTCAATAGGGTTTAATAACATATAGCATTTGTCAACAGATGGAAGAGGCAGAAGCATTCATACTGCTCCGTCACCTTATGTTCAGAAGAGGTCTTCGGAAGCAGTACCTCCCAGACATGAGCGCTTTACAAGTTCAGGTAACTACCATACAAAATTGAAAAAAAAAAATGCAAATCTTTATGATACTTTTACAGTAAAGCATTTTATTTTAAACCAAAAAGCTGGTTTAGAACTGACAAGTACAGTCACCAAAGGAGATAAGTAACCATGGTCGTCGGATATAGTTGAAGTTTAGTTAGAAACCGATGGATGTTTTCGAATTAAATTTAGTTTGATAAATGAACTGTTTGTTTTTTATCCGAAAACATCAATCCGTTTCTTACTAAACTTCAACTTTATCCGACGAACCTGGTTACTTATCTCCTTTGGTGACTGTACATAATACCATTTTGTGAGCGTATTTTTAATTTCCATATCCTGTTTTCTTAATCCGAAGTTACGCAAAAGCCGCAAGGAATTAAAATCGCTAACATATAATGAACAAGCGTCGCGAATGTATTGATAACATATTTGTTTCTTTTCTGTATTAAAAGCGGTCTTTAACGTTGGTACTGATAATAGGTTATTTATTTATTAAAAATATTTACAGGTAATTGTAATGCGATAGCGGCGTGGTCTTAAAATAATAAAAATAAATAAATAAAAATAACTACTTTACTAATTTCCCTATATAAAAATAAAATAAAAACACAAAATATAGCCTACTCTAATCTACACTATAACATAAAACGAACATCAGTTTTTTACGAATTCACTCAAATGGCATGTTGTAACATAATGTACATACTCACAGTTATCTACATTCATTCCTCCAGGTCAGAACAAGCATTCTGTTACCATTAGGCGCTGTTCTGATTATTCCTCACGACACGTTTTATCCATAATCAGTACACAGACACAGCTCCAACTTTAACATGAGTCTACGACGATTTAGTGTCATCCGAGGGTTGGCAATTTCACCCACATTGATGGATATCATTTTTCCTATAAACACTATACTTCTAATACAAAATAACTATATATTTTATTGTATTTTAGTAATAATATATTTTATTATGACAGCTTTGACAACGACGTTTAATACGTCGCCATGGCAACGTACCTTTCTAATTCTTACCGGCCTGTATCTTTTTATATGCAAACTTATGTATGTACTATGTAAAGAAGCCACTGGCCGAATTCCTATCTCAAATTCATATTTTCTACAAGATTCTGTTCTACGAGGTTTCTTTAAAGATTCACGCAAAGCAAGGATGAGTTCGAGTTTCGCTTCTAAGGCGAACAGTATAAGGAGCCTGATACTCCAGGGCCACCTATCCTGATACTCCAGGGCCACTTATCCCGGAAATACCCAGCGTACCTCTCCGGTACGGTACCTGACGGACCCTGCCTCTGTCCTCCGCCCTCCGTGAAGGGCTACTACATCTATTGGGCCGCGCCTCACCCGAGGGCCGCCTCACCTGAAGGCCGCCTCACCTGAGGGCCGCCTCACCTGAGGGCCGCCTCATCTGAACGCCGCCTCACCTGGCGGGCTGACGAGCGACTCCGCCGTGCCTCTCTCTCCTGCTGCCGTGCTACGTCCTGGCCTGTTGCGTGGGCCCTCCTGTCCTCACCTGAAGGGCTGACAGCGTCTCCGCCGTGCCTCTCTCTCCTGCTGCTGTGCTGCGTCCTGGCCTGCTGCGTGGACCCTCCTACGGGTGTCCTCCGTGTCGCTACGCACCAGCATCTGTCCTCACCTGTTCCTGTTCCTCCTGTTTCTGCTCCTGTTCCTGGACCTCTAACTGTATCTTCACCTCAGCCTCTATCACGCATCGTCACTTATACACCCCACCTCCACATACTACACACCACTCTTCAGACCATCTTCATCTTTACTTGTAAATATATCTCTAATTGTTTTCAACCTCCCTTTCATTTTACCCCTAGCTTAGCTTTCCTTGTCGCTACACGACATTTTTGGCGCCCAACGTAAATTAGTTCTTTCCCTCTCACTCTCCCTCTCTTTAAAGTTTTGTCCTTCTCTGTCTTCTTACATAATTTTCATACATCCATTCCTTTCATACTTTTCTAAATTCTAAAACAACGCTTCATCTAGTGTCATTTGAAACTCTTTGGCTAATTTTATTTTTTCTTTTCATCCGAACATCACTTGAGCACACTGTACTAACTTGAATATTTTTTAAACATCTATACTCTTTACATATTATAACTTTATTTTTTCTCAACAGGAAAAGGAACTTTATTTAGTAACTTTTAAATATTTTTACGTAACTTTATTAACTTTTAACTTTATTTATTAACTTTAAAACTTATGAATATGTATATATTGTATATGAACATCACTCTCTACATTATCATCTTTATTCTATTATAAATACTTATTTAACTCGTGCTCTTAAGCACATCTTTAACTATTTGGTAAATCCAAACAGTTTTAAAAGATGATGGCCTACCCCATCCATCTTTTACTCTTCTATAACTACAGGCCCTACAGCCGTAGTTATAGTGATCATGATGCTCTACTGCATTGATCACTGGATATGCTTTATCAATCGGCTCTAAACCATTGGTAATCTAAGCTATCCAATCTAAACTTATCTAACTATTGTATATATGCATATATGTATATGTATTCTAAAGAGCGGTTGCAACTCTATAAATAAGCCCTTGCAGGAGCGGTTGGTTACTCACTAAATAAGCCTAAACTAAATGTACAAATGTATCTATTTACTACTACTTAACTTATTACTTAACTCTATCGCTCTTATACGAGCTTAATTTCCTGTACTTAATTTGTATAATACCTTTTCTTTTTTTTCCATGTCTGGAGCGGCCGACAACTCCTTAAATAAGCCTTAACGTCGTTTATAAAACACCCTTCTAGAGTGGCAGTCATTGAATGTGAACTCCACCCTTACCGGAATGCAGGAGATTGCTTAAAAGAGATAGTATGATTGGGTGAATGGAGAGGTATGAATCTGCGAAGTTGTGTTTTACAGTTCCTTCGGAAAGCTTCATTAAAATTTTCTCTGAGTCGAAAATTTTCTAGGGTCGGGGGGAAAATGTAACATAATGTACATACTCACAGTTATCTACATTCATTCCTCCAGGTCAGAACAAGCATTCTGTTACCATTAGGCGCTGTTCTGATTATTCCTCACGACACGTTTTATCCATAATCAGTACACAGACACAGCTCCAACTTTAACATGAGTCTACGACGATTTAGTGTCATCCGAGGGTTGGCAATTTCACCCACATTGATGGATATCATTTTTCCTATAAACACTATACTTCTAATACAAAATAACTATATATTTTATTGTATTTTAGTAATAATATATTTTATTATGACAGCTTTGACAACGACGTTTAATACGTCGCCATGGCAACGTACCTTTCTAATTCTTACCGGCCTGTATCTTTTTATATGCAAACTTATGTATGTACTATGTAAAGAAGCCACTGGCCGAATTCCTATCTCAAATTCATATTTTCTACAAGATTCTGTTCTACGAGGTTTCTTTAAAGATTCACGCAAAGCAAGGATGAGTTCGAGTTTCGCTTCTAAGGCGAACAGTATAAGGAGCCTGATACTCCAGGGCCACCTATCCTGATACTCCAGGGCCACTTATCCCGGAAATACCCAGCGTACCTCTCCGGTACGGTACCTGACGGACCCTGCCTCTGTCCTCCGCCCTCCGTGAAGGGCTACTACATCTATTGGGCCGCGCCTCACCCGAGGGCCGCCTCACCTGAAGGCCGCCTCACCTGAGGGCCGCCTCACCTGAGGGCCGCCTCATCTGAACGCCGCCTCACCTGGCGGGCTGACGAGCGACTCCGCCGTGCCTCTCTCTCCTGCTGCCGTGCTACGTCCTGGCCTGTTGCGTGGGCCCTCCTGTCCTCACCTGAAGGGCTGACAGCGTCTCCGCCGTGCCTCTCTCTCCTGCTGCTGTGCTGCGTCCTGGCCTGCTGCGTGGACCCTCCTACGGGTGTCCTCCGTGTCGCTACGCACCAGCATCTGTCCTCACCTGTTCCTGTTCCTCCTGTTTCTGCTCCTGTTCCTGGACCTCTAACTGTATCTTCACCTCAGCCTCTATCACGCATCGTCACTTATACACCCCACCTCCACATACTACACACCACTCTTCAGACCATCTTCATCTTTACTTGTAAATATATCTCTAATTGTTTTCAACCTCCCTTTCATTTTACCCCTAGCTTAGCTTTCCTTGTCGCTACACGACAATGTAAATACATCGATCTTCACGTGAAGATCGTTAATAACCCGAATCGCGCGGGTCAATGGTGTTTTGGCGAGAAGGTTGGTCCTGGCAACCGGCACGGATAGCAGTGGCGAGCAGCGCCGCCTCCACACATAGCGGTCTGGTACACATAGACTCATGCGCTTCAGTACTCCAGGGTTATGCTCAATGCCACGAAGTAACCTTACCAGATATGCGATAAGCGAGAATTCACAAAGCGACGCCCATTGTACTTGTGGTTACCAAGTGTACAAACACGCTGTGAATGTGTGTGTAAGTGCACCAGCGCTCGGTACAATGGCAAAATCGGAAGTATGTGTGTGTGCGTGTGTTACGTGCTGTCGATTCACTTCACGCACATATTCACAGCGTGTTTGTATACTTCGTTAACACAAGTAAAGTGCGCTTTGCTTTGTGAGATAAATACTATAAATAAATAAAATAATAATAATAAAAATTTTATTCAAGTATAAAGTAAAGTAAAAATATGATTTACAGCTTGGCAAAAAAGTCGTGAAAATAATGGTGGCGCCACTATCGTGCATGTTGTAACCCTATATAGCACGATTGATATTGATACTTAGTTTTTCTTTTGAAAATAAATGTGTATATTAGCGGGTTTTATGAAAACAAGAAAAGCTCTGGAACGTTTGTTCAGCCACTGCCTAGAACGATAACATTTTCAGTTATTTAATTTAATGAATTAAAAATAAAATTATCAGGTATTTGAAAATACTTTGATGTCAACTAATCCCACATTTTGTGAGACAATTTTATGTTTTACAAAACCTGGGATCTTGTAAAACACTTGGCACCTTGTCCTTCTATCGCAATTCGCCTTATAGTACTGATGGATTTACCTAAAAAATACTATAGTTATTTTTGTTCAGTGATTTATGCAGTATTAACAAAAAGTATCAAAATTATACGAACGCGCTGCATTCCGAATGTGTTTTGTAAACATAACCACAAATTCGTGAATGTACATTTCAATTATTGTATGAAAGGTTTATAATAGATATTGCACCTTGAAATACACACATTAGATCTAATTACACGTATAAAATATAATTCTACCTGTCATTTCAGCGGTTCTTTTAAACACATCGTTGAGTTATGATAAAATTTGTCCGGCATCGAGTTTCGCCAAACATCTCACGTATATTTTATAAATTATCGCTCTTGCGGAGCTGCGAATAACAGATCTGTTCATTATGAACACAGTGGGTCACCAGTATCACCACGATAAAGCAAATAAATAAATAATAAACACGAGAAACAGTCACCGATTACAAGAAATGACAGAATATGTAACTTACTCGACAAGGCAGAGCGAGTGTTGCCAATTAATAAATATTTTAGTTCCGTTTCAAGACTTTCTTGCCAAGCTGTATGTTAATTACAATCGAGGAAAGTTAAATTCTAACTAGTAGACCTGCCTGATCTACTATACAGGTCAACTCATGCCCGGCATGTCCTAGAGCCAAAAAATCGAAGACATGTGACATATACCAACCCGCACTGGGTCCGCTTGGTAGATTATAGCCACTCCCTCTTGAAGAGAAGAGGCCCGTGTCCCAGCAGTGGGAATATAGACTGATTATGATGATGATGATGAGATGAGATGAGATGATGATGAGAGAGAAGTATAGTTAATACCGTACCGACAAATTTATTTTATTTATTTATTCCCAAATTTCGTAAATAACAACCTAACAGCTATACGCCAATGCGATGTTAATACCCAAAAACTCAATTAATAAAAAAAAATCATTGTACCAATACCAATCTAATAAACCGTGACCTCCAAACTCAAACTCAAACTCAAATCATTTATTTCAATTAAACCATTTCAGGCACTTTTGAATTGTCAAAATTGTCGGTCAGTTAGTCAGAAAGTTGAAGCTAGTTGCCCATTCCAAAACGTAAATCTCTGTGGAGAAAAACGGGCAAGAAACTCCACGGATACTCTTTTAAATCAAGATGTCTCCCCTAGCTGTACCAGCTGTCCCGCCTGCTGCGCGACCACGAGCCCGAGCTGCACGCCAAGCTGGAGGCACTGGACATCTCGCCCGCGCTCTACGCCGCGCCCTGGATGCTCACGCTCTTCACCAGCCAGTTCCCGCTGGGCTTCGTCGTCAGGGTGTTCGGTGAGTCAATATAAACTCAACGATAAAGAAGACAGAGTTCCAATTCTATTGCAACTTCTAGGGTTTTATTATTAAGATGGTTACTCAAAAATCAACTTAGAATATATAACGCTAAAGTAGGTAAGAAATTAGCAAGGAATGTAAATGCAGCTGAATACCAGTATTTTACATGGAGCAACTGTCTATCTGAGCACTACAACTGTCTGTCAAAAATTTACAAAAGATGGGGACTGTCGGCTTTACAAAAACCGGCCAAGTGCGAGTCGGACTCGCCCATGAAGGGTTCCGTTACGTTACGATTTATGACGTATTAAAAAAAAACTACTCACTAGATCTCGTTCAAACCAATTTTCGGTGGAAGTTTATATGGTAATGTACATCATATATTTTTTTTAGTTTTATCATTCTCTTATTTTAGAAGTTACAGGGGGGGGGGACACACATTTTACCACTTTGGAAGTGTCTCTCGCGCAAACTATTCAGTTTAGAAAAAAATGATATTAGAAACCTCAATATCATTTTTGAAGACCTATCCATAGATACCCCACACGTATAGGTTTGATGAAAAAAAAAATTTTGAGTTTCAGTTCTAAGTATGGGGACCCCCAAAATTTATTGTTTTTTTTCTATTTTTGTGTGAAAATCTTAATGCGGTTCACCGAATACATCTACTTACCAAGTTTCAACAGTATAGCTCTTATAGTTTCGGAAAAAAGCGGCTGTGACATACGGACGGACAGACAGACAGACAGACAGACATGACGAATCCATAAGGGTTCCGTTGCCATTTGGCTACGGAACCCTAAAAAGTCTTTATCAAAACAGTATTTCGACCAGCCGTTGGTCCTGCGCCTGATCTCTCTCCGGTCGTGTCGGATTGCCGTCACATCGGACTATGAGAGTAAAGGAACAGAGAGTGCATCTGAGTTTGGGCACACACTTGTGCACTACAATATCTCCTGCGTACTCTCCGCCGTGACCGAAAATCGGTCGGGAAAAATGTAAATAAATATGAGTTTATGGAAAAATTACTTAATTCCGACACTAATAACTTTAGTTCAATCTACGCTATAACTTCAAACATTTTTATGACTTTTTCAATAGTGATGTACTCTGAAATCGACTTAATTACCATTAAAATAAATTTGATATTTGTTTAGCTTGAAATAACATTAATTTGAAACATTGAATAGAGACGTACATTTGCTTATTAATTGGCACTGATTTAAAGAGGCAGATGCAAATAGCGGTTTTGGTAAGTTAAAAATTATAAATGGCACGTTTAATAACTAGTTCAGCAGTAAAAACTAAGCAGTAAAGTAAACAAAAATGAGTAATAAAAAATAATGAAATGGATTAGTGAATATATAATTGAGCAGGAAAATAATTAAATGGGCGGTAAAAATTATTGAACGAGCAGTTACGTGTGGGCATATATTTAAAATGTTTGGTTTTGTATTCAAAAATATGTTTCTGGCACTCGCCGGCCGCTACCGCGGCACCGCTCGCTTCGCTCGCTCTGCTCGTGCGTTGTGGGGTTACAGTTCTAACCTAACCTAACCTAGCTGTTTCGATGTAAAAATTGACATTGTATGATAAAATAACCGACTAATTGATTTTTATTACTGTCCATGTTTTACTGTCGCAATAATTAATCAACCGCCATTAAATTAAATAACAGTTCAATATGTTTTTCAACTGATCATAATTACATCTCGAATATTTAAATAACAGCTCAAAAAATTTGTTCTCTTATTCATTCATTTTCTTCTCTTACCAGACCTAATCTTCCTCGAATCCCTGGATATCGTATTCTCCGTCTCTCTCGCCCTGCTGTCTGCACACAAGGATGGACTGATGCTGTGTGAGAGCTGTGAGGAGGCTGCTGAGTATCTTAAACATAAGCTGCCTGACATGAACCGCGGGTTCTATAAGAAGGTTATGAAGAAGGTGCGTTATACTTTATACTATTAGCCTTTTCCCAACAATGTTGGGGTCCGCTTCCAGACCGGATGCAGCATAATATTCTAATAAACACCATACTTTAATTCCCAGGTCTTATCACTAGACATAAGTCGTCAGCTCTGTGACTACGCGGTGGAGTACGCCGTACTACGCGAGGAGATGCCGCGCCTCGCTGCGCTCACTGAAGACAACAAGCAGCTGATCGAGGATAAGAACAGGATGGGAGAGGAGCTTGATGTAAGTTCATTCAAAGTTCTTCGTCTCTCGTCTAGCTGCCTCATCACCACCATCAGCCTACAGCAGTCCACTGCTGGACATAGGCCTCTCAAATTCTTCGGCATTCAGCTCGATTCTCTGCAACTCTCATCCAGCCTGCGAAGATCGTCGCTCCACTTAGCCTGAGGGGTACCTTACGTTTGCCGAAATTAAATTCATGTACTGAATCCATAGTATCCCGTTGCGCTTCGATGTCCCTGCCACTCTGTATACTAATTTCATTAAAGTGTTGGTGTTTGAGCCTTTTTACAGCTTATAAGCCAGGCTAATCAAATAATCTGCAATGTTAAATGCTAGTCGATACTATCATCATCATCTGCCTAGCCTATTCCCAATTATGTTGGGGTCAGCTTCCAGTCTAACCGGATGCAGCTGAATACCAGTATTTTACATGGAGCGACTGTCTATCTGACCTCCACAACCCTTTTACTGGGTAATACGATCCCCTTGGTAAGTAAGACTGGTTGTCACTTTCGGGCTTCTGACTACCCGTAGCGACTGTCAAAGATTTACGAATGACAACCGGGACCAACGACTTAACGTGCTTTCCGAGGCACGGCGGGGTCTCGGTATGTAAGGATGGTCACCCATCCACAGACCAACCGCGGTAAGCGTAGCTTAACCTGATCGATCGACCTGTGCGGCTGTTATTATTTAGCGAGCCCCTCAAGTAGTAGATACTAATACTTGTTAGTTAGTTAACATACAGAACCGTCGGTCTCGGTTACCATCTTTACTGTATAACGAGCTGGTGTCCGCAACTGCACGTCCAAGCACGATTTTGCAATTAACTTTTTCTTTTGTGAGCCTAAACCGTCCCACTGCTGGGCAAATACCTCCTCTAAATTCTTCCAGGAACTATTTTCCCGCGCCAAGTCGAACCAGCCCTCGCGGTACACGTCCAGGTCATCTGGCCACCTCTTCGTGGGCCGGCCTCAGCGGTTCCGTCCATCTTCAGGCACCATTGTGTGGAGACTTTTGTCTAGCGGTCATCATGCATACGGCTGATGTGACCCACCCAATCCCATTTTATTAACTTTATGCAACAATATTAACCAAACCATCTCCTATTACAGGAAGCAATGGATGCGATAACAAACTACCAGAAGAACCAAGCTAGACTAGAAGCTATGAGCAAATCCTTAGAACAACAGCTAACTCTACTCAGCCGATACATTTCTGCCCACCACAAGCAAGACATACCGGTAGAAATAAAGAAAATAGTGCAAAACCACTCCAAGAAACTGTCCTTCAAGATATTCTCCACGAAATTCTCCAACGAAGAACAACAAGATGATCCGAGGAAGAACTTCAAAACGGGCGTAAGTTCGCCGAATTTATTCGCAAAAATTCGGGAGGATTCGCCGAGAGACATCGAGCATGAACGGAAACAGTTTACGATGAAGAAATCTCAGTCTGTACATTCTGGATTAATAGCAAATATGAAGAATACACAACTAAAGGCTTTAGAAGAGAAAAATGAGAATCATAAAACAGAAAATATTACAGATACTTTGAAAGAACTAGGGAAAAAGAACTCAGGGTTTTTCGCGAGCACCCACGAGCAAATTCGTCAAGAAAGACTGTTCGAGCATCAGCTAAAGAACAATTTCGACGAAAATTTGCGCAGATTAGACGAAAAATTGAACGAGAAACTTAACCCGATGTCTTACATAGATGATCTAAGTATCTTTCAAAGTAGGAAAAGCATGTCTTTGAATTTACAGCCGTTAAAAGATGGTAAAGTTAATGACAGTGGATTCGTCACCCCGCTCAGCCCTGACGAGACGAAAAACGACTCGTGTTCGACTATTTCTCATCCGCTAAGTGACGTAGATGTCGATATTAAGTTCGATGGACAATCGACTAAATTAAAACAGATTCGACCTATTAAACACGTTAGTGATAAATCGTAATACTTGCCTTATGTTATATTTTGTTAGGTTTATAATGATTGGTCTGACACATGCTTATTTTAGAGCTGTAGACTGTTCAAAACTTGATACCAGCACTATCAGTCAATGATCTGAATAATTTGGAAGGATATTGCAAATCCATTGCTTCAAATGTTCGTTAAATTTGTCTGCTCAACAACGTAAATAATGCAATGAATGTTGTTGAACTGTTAAAATGAAAGCCATTGCTACTGTTAATTTATTACGCAGTTACCCCGCCGATTGTTGGCTCTTTTATAGCAGAATTTTCAAAAGGCAAATTATCTATTACAGAATTATATTAGCGTTGATTTTGAAAAATCAGTCGTAAAGCAACGAGGCTAAGGCTCGGTGTTGCTTGAACTTTGAAGGTAAGCTACGCAAAAAGTCGCTTTTGTAAGTGTCGTTCCAATCATTATAAAGTTAACACAAGTACCTATAGTTATTTTAAAAATATTGAATATCTGTAGAAGCAAAATTTTGTTCATAGTCTTTTCAGAGTAACATTTCAGTGGACATTATTCAAAACGGCGAAGGAAAACATCGTGAGAAAACCGGCATGTCCTAGAACCAAAGAGATTTAAGAGTAAATAATTTAATGTCCTTGCCTAGAACCAAAAATTCTAGAACATGTGACATCTACCAACCCGCACTGGGCGTACGTACTAGAGTCCAGTCGAACAGATAGATAAGTACAGGCTGACATATTTTGCTTCTACACGAATTTGGTATTCTTACAGTGTATGTTAAAATATGTATGTGTTTATGTAGATGCCTATTTGCCGATTAATATAGGAGTTTATTTATAAACGATGATTAAAGTAAAGTGACGTATAAACGTCATAAATGTATGGTTAAACAGTTGCTAACCACGACTTAAATTTAAGCAACTTTTATGAATAAATTGGTTAATGTTTCGCATTATCCTAATCATTGCTTATTTGATTTTTAAAGCCTGAATGTGTTGTCAAATCTTATATTTAACTAGAGGTCCCGACAGACGTTATCCTGCCCGACAGCATTACCTAGCGGAACCTAATGTAAATCTAAACCATCCAGAGAATTTTTACGTGTTTTAGACCACTCAAACACAAAAAAAAATTCACCGAAATCGGTCCAGCCGTTTAGGAGGAGTTCAGTGACATATACACATAATGATGAACAAAAAGATGGATGGTTGTTGTTATTTCGATTCGGTTATAGATTATTTGACAGCAGATTTACGCCCGGTTTCTGAGAACGAAAATTAAGACAACAAATTGTTAAGTTACCTAAAAAATTATTCAAGAACCCGTTAACTGTTGTGATTGGTTGAACGAATTATCAACAATCAATTGCTTCACACACACACTGGGAAAAGTGGAGGCGCAGTGGCGTCGGCCGTGACTTACGAGTTGTAGATCATAGGTTTGAACCCAGACAAGCACTTTATTATGTGTAAATTATCACATCACTACTGCTCTCAAAACGGTGAAGGAAAACATCGTGAGGAAACCGGCATGTCCTAGAACCAAAAATTCGAAGACGTGACATCCACCAACCCGCACTGGGCCCGCGTGGTGGATCACAGCCCACTCTCCCTGAGAGGGGGCGTGTGTCCCAGCAGTGGGACGCTGTAGGCTGATTATGCTGATTGCATCACTTGACATGCGTTTAATTTTGACGCGTCAATAATTTTCGTCCCAGAAACCAGATGTGACCGGAGATTTGGACTGGTTTCCAGAAACCGTGGCCTAGCGACAATGTAATATACATAAGTGACTACTAAATAAATGCATATATTATAATGAGGGTCTCGTGTTCATAGAATAGGGTATATTATACGTTATTTACTATATAGGATAGGTAAGAGTTGTTGTGAACTAAACAACGGTATATAGTAACAATTCCCTCAAGTCTCGAGTCTAATTTATCCCAAAAACTTCTAATGCAAGCCCTTTTTTCGGTCAAACATACCCGATGTATGGTTGACCGAAAAAAAGGCAAAACGTTTTTTCGACCAACACAGCTCATCGGTCAAACGGTATTTCGGACAAACATTTTTTCGACCAACAGCTCATCGGTCAAACGGTATTTCGGACAAACGTTTTTTCGACCAACAGCTCATCGGTCAAACGATCTTTCGACCACCAGCTCATTGGTCAAACGAACTTTCGAGCAATAGGGACGATAAACGAACTTTCGGGCAATCGGGACGATGAACAAATTAACTAGAAATAAATATTGACATCTCTCTCTTAACATCTAAACGAGTTAATGCTGGGTATAAAAATCGTTAGAAACTTAAACCTATACGTTTGTGGTTTGCGTTAGGTGGTAAGAGCATCTTTATTAGCTAATCTTATAAAGTAAAAAACGTTGAAAATAGTATAGATAAATAATAGTATTATAATATTAGACCCTGACAGCCTTGCTTATGTATCACGCTTCCATTTAAACACCGGTTAGTTAAGTAAGTATGTTATAAATAAATGTTAAATACATAGAAAATATATTTATTGCACAATATGCAGGGTCAAATTAAATTAGCTAGCGAAACTCCGCAGACGTAATGGGGTGGATATAAATGATTCGATGACCCCCATCGACCGCTGGCTGTTGGCTGGCTGGCTGGCTGTTGTTACTTGAAGTATGAGTAGAGAAAATCTGTTTTCTTTTGTATTATCGTGTTTAGGTATCGATACCAATCACGTCTGTGAAGTTTCAAGTGACTGCATCAAGTGCGGTCGATGACCCCACAAAAAAATCACCAAATTAATAATTTTTTGTTTTATCATGTTTAGATATGGATACCAGCCACATCTGCGGAGTTTCGCTAGCTAATTTAATTTGACCCTGAATAATAATTAATTTCACTGTTTGTGGACACTTTAAATGTATGGATGAATATAAATAGAAATTATATTTTACTTTTTAATCCGTATTGCTATTTTCTTGTAGATATTTGTATTATTAATTTTGTATCATTTTATTTTTAAAAATGTTATACAGTTTTGTTATACAGCAGTCCCTCCAAAAGTTAGTTAAAGTTTTTCTTAAAAATCTAGTTTAAAATGTTTCAATTACAATGTTAACGTATACACTATAACGCTTTTATTGGCAAATCAACTATTTCATCATCTGCCTAGCCTTTTCCCAACTATGTTGGGGTTGGCTTCCAGTCTAACCTAAGCAAATTCTCGTAATTAAAAACGTTCAAAATCTAGTCGCAGTCTCTTCTCGGCGACAATCAAATATCAAAACTTGTTAAAAATGTAGGGAAATTAGATGTATTTTGACAGATTGAGACTGAGATCAGACTGTGAACGTTCTACGAGAATTGCCTCTCAGGTCTTAAGTTAACTCTTACGAATTGTAGGTACAGACGCCAGCACATCAAGCTACTACAATCTGTCAAATTTCTTTAATAGATTTTCAACTTTATCGCTAAATCATTAAGGGCCAAGGTTGATTGGGAAAATTTGACAGTTTCGGGTAGCTTGACCTGCTGGCGTCTGTACTTCAGCTTATATCTTTGATTATTTTACTTATATATCTGCTTCTATAAAAGTTTACAACCAAAGAAATGTTGCAATCCATTTTATATTAATTTACTTCCCAAAATCAGTTGGAAGATTTTTTATAAAACAAATGAGTGAAAAAAAAAAAACAAAAATATGTATTACGAAATATAAATTGCTCAAAATTGTTTATTTTTTATTAATTATGATAAGTATTTTTTTACGTAAGAACATTGTGAAATTATCGTTTGGCTTAAATATAGTGAAATATTGTGATTTATTATAAAAATATTAAAGTATAAATAAATTAATAGTTGACTAAAGTGATTTGTTTCATTTCTCTTACAATTTGGCCATTATTATTTATTTATAGTTAATTAAAACGGCACAGGTCCAATTACATTAATTAACATAGAATTATAAAGATTAAAATAAAATAAGCATTCAAATAACATACAATACAAAAATTCAAATTAAAAGATATACAATTCGTGGATAAAATTATTAATAATTATTTGCGTAAATGGTTAAATAAATTAGAAACATCATAAACTAACAAACTATCATGTAACAGTGGACACCATCGCATATTGTCTCTCACAAAACACCAGACAGGCACGCATTATTTTCTTCAATTCATCAGCAAACACATCACATTCAGGGTCGGCAGTCAGGAGGGCGTTTAGCATCCTTAGGGATCGACATACCGGGGATTCAGCTCTAGCAACCGATCTAGATAGCGGTAGTGCGAACAGGTTATGACGGCGGCTTTGACGGTGCCCAACGTATTAATGTATTTGTCGGGCACAAATAGACAAATAAGCCATGAATGGTAGTGGCAGATGAGTCCTGGAGTGGAGACCGCGTATCGGCAAGCGTAGTGAAGGACTCCTCCGCTAAATGGATGGACGACCTTAAGAAGGTGGCTGGCACAGACTGGATGCGGATAGCGAAGGACAGGGTGTTATGGCACAGCCTGGGAGGCGATTATGTCCAGCTGTGGACTGCGGTAGCCTGAGTTGACTGAACTTTCATTCTAGTTGAATGGCTAAATGGCTATACTTAACTCAGCAAATTGATGTGGTCTGACAATTTGGTAAACTATCAATTTCTTTGACTGTATAAATATCATAAAACTTTATAAAATCACCCATGTTCAACGGAATAATAAAGAAATCGAAAACGTATAAATACTCAACCTATATCGGTTGAGTATTTATACGTTTTTGATTTATTTACTAATAAATCAAAATCAAAGATTCTAGCACTCATAAAGTCAAAATGACAATGCGAAAATGACATCAAAATTCCTGTGTATATACTAATTTATTTAAAGTAAATTGTAAATAAAATTTCAGTTTATAGTTAAAAACTAAATTCTTGTGTTTTAACGCTAAATCCGTAATGTGTTGCTAAATAAAATGTTTAAAATTTTATTGAGAAATACGTAAGTTATTTAAAATGTTAAAGAAGCTCTAGGCTCGATGTGGGAAATTAAAGGGCTAACAATATTATTTTATTATCCTACTAATATTATAAACGTGAAAGTTTGTATGGATGGATGGATGGATGTTTGTTACTCTGTTGCTGTCTCTGTCTGTTTTATAACCAGGATTAACATATATATATTTTTCATCCCGATAAAAACTGAAACTTATGCGGGTGAAACTGCGGGCTGCTGCTAGTACCATATAGTCAACCTAGTCTTTGACAGTTCAGCAGAGGTTCAAGCTTGAGGTTTGCCGGCGAGCAATGGAAAACACCATTCTTGGAGTCAGATTGACGGACCGAGTTATGAATACAGTGCTGCGCTCCAAAAAACAATTCCCCGACGTCACCCAAAAAGCAGCCAATCTTAAGTGGGACTAAAGAGTCATGGGCCAAAACTACCATCATGTGGATCCCAGAAAACGTCCGGCGACATCGAGGCAGACCCAGGAGAAGACGACGGGATGAGCTAGACGCCTACAGACAGGATTCGGCCACACCAGCTCAAGACAGAGAGGAGTGGAAAAAAAAGGAAAGCCTTTGCGGTACAGTGGACCAGCGTAGGCTAAAAATAAATAAAATATATACAGGGTTATTGGTACAACACTAACAACTTTGCAGGACTGGGTTACTAACGTCATAAACAGCAACTTTTGCTCTGTGACTTTTTACAAAACATAATACGTTTACCAAAAACAAACCTTTAAGATGTTGTTGTTCTATATAACCGGCTCCCCTTCGCTGCATTTTGTACTAGACACGGCAGTTTGTTTACCTAACAAGCGGAGTAACAGACAGTCCGCTGTGCAGGGCCTGCATGGAGGATGACGAGACAGCGGCGCATGTGCTGCTAAGCTGTCCGGTGGTCGCCACGTACAGGGCAAAGTACTTCGGTAACCCAGGCACCCTCCGTGAGACGGTCAGTAACATCAAGGCGTTGCTGGCCTTCCTTGAGGAGCTGGGGTGGATCGAATGATCGATTTTCCCACCCGTACGCAATATACGCGCATTGTCGTGGAGTTGCGGACATCAGCCCGCTGTACCTATTACCTAACAAGCGCTTTATTTTGCTTCGCGTAGAGTTCGTAACAGAACATCGAATATTTCAATTCGTTGAATTGATTTTTATTTTTTATTTTTGTATGAAAGTCTTATGAATTAAAATCGGATGAATGAATAAAAGTCATAGAACAAGAGTTGTTGTTTATGATGTTAGTAATAAACTCCTGAGAGGTTAGTAATGTTTTACCAATAACCATGTATAACCAGCCTGCACAACGGCAGAGCAAAGCTCCCTTACCATTTTCAACTCCACTCAATCCTAAGCCAATATGGACCAATACCTCATATTAAGCGTCAAGTTCGTCTCGCTATCTACGCCTGGGTCCAATCCCAATGCCATTCCCCCAGAAGTGTACGTCTTACGGTTAAAATCATAGTGATAAAGACTCACCTGTTTAAACTGTGTGTTATCTGCCAGCTTCATAGTCTTTATAGATTTTCTCAATCTTCCAACAGATAAAAAAAAAAAACAATAAACTAAATCAAAATGTCTTTGTTAAAAATACCAGTGAAATACGACACTACAATAGACGCACAAAAGAAATGGCTGAGCATACTGCAGAAGGCACAGGAGACGGTGGAAGAGGATGACTTGCAGCAAGTAAGTAGGTAGGTTAGAATAGAAGTTCCTGTGACCTATCCTACTGCTGGACAAGGTCTCTCCTCATATAAAGAAGAAACGGACATTGATGATCACGCTTGCTTACTGGTTGTTGATGATTTCAGACCAATAAGGTGGGTACTCCAAGGTAGCCCGCGAAATTCAAATTTTCTTAAGTTTATTGCAATTTGCTGGTCAGTACTAAGTTGTACGTTGATTAAAATATGATTCGCGGCCGTAACAAATATGTATTTACAGAATTATAATCATTAAAGTCATCAACTCAACTCTCTAAGATCAAGTACCTAATCCTACTGAATGACTATTTCATGAAATCTTGACATTTTACTAAAATGTCAAGAATTCACTAGCATAATCCTAAAATGATTTTAGGATTATGCTAACTTAACAAGTTGTATTACTGATTCTAATGATTATAATTCCGTAAATACATATTTGTTACGGCCGTGAATCATTTTTTAATCAACGTACAACTTAGTACTGACCAGCAAATTGCTAAAAATGTAAGAAAATTTGAATTTCGCGGGCTACCTTGGAGCATCCACCTTAAGTACAGATTTGAAGAGAGCAGTAGGGCAGTAATGGCCCTGACTTACGAGTTGTAGGACAGGCATTTTACTTTGCGTTAATAATTTCATTACCACTGCTCTCAAAACGGTGAAGGAAAACATCGTGAGGAAACCGGCATGTCCTAGAACCAAAAATTGGAAGACATGTGACATCTACCAACCCGCACTGGGCCCGCGTGGTGGATTAAGGCCCACTCCCTCTCAGAGAGGAGGCCTGTGTCCCAGCAGTGGGAACATTATAGGCTGATTATACTCTATCACGCACTAAAATTGGCCTTTACTACTAGCCACCGACAACTGTTGAGGGTCCTCGCATTTAAAATCAGTGTTTAGTAAATTTTTAATTTTTCACAAAGTCATCTTCCTAGCCTTTTTCCAACTATGTAGGGGACGGCTTCCAGTCTAACCAGATGCAGCTGAATACCAGTATTTTACATGAAGCGACTGCCTATCTGACCTCCACAACCCAGTTACTGGGTAATACGATACTCCTTGGTAAGACTGATTGTCAGACTTTCAGGCTTCTGACGACCCGTAACGACTATCAAAGATCCACGAATGACAGCCGGTATCAACCGCTTAACGTGCTTTTAGAGGCACGGAGGGGTCTCGGTTTGTAAAGTTGGTCACCCATCCGCAGACCAAGCGCGGCAAGCGTAGCTTTACCTGATCGATGAACCTGTGCGGCTGTCACTATTTAGTTTCCAAAATGATCAAGCTAATCCTTCTTTCAGAAAGAAGCCGCCAAAGGCATGCGTCTCCACGGTCGTTCTTTACCCCCGGAGGTGGTCGGCAGGAATTACGCTAGATACTGCGACCTGGTCAACAAGATGTATGACGCTTATCTGAACAATGTTCACCTGCAGAGAGCGCCGTATATACTGGCGATCATCACTGTTATTGTGAAAAGGTTTGTTTATAATCTTCTGTCTTAGGAGTATGTATTTTAAGGTAGTTGCCCAGCAACTTTTTTGTCTCTGGCGCTGTCTCCTCGTCGAGATTTGAACAATGCGCACACGGAAGCGAACAGCAACACTACTTTTTTGTAAAATTTTCATTTGCATCCAACAACATATTTTGTCGCTGTGCGCGTACTTGCATTGCAAGAAATAAGATAAGATTACTATATACAAGACTCACAATCTCATCACTAGAGTTTATAGACCAATAGGTGGTGGCCCAGTGAAAACGGCTGCGACTTACGAGTTGTAGGTCGTAGGTTCGAACCCAGACAGGCGCTTTACTTGGTGTAAATTATTTCATCACCACTGCTCTCAAAACGGTGAAGCAAAACATCGTGAGAAAACCGGCATGTCCTAGAACCAAGAATTCCAATACATGTTACATCTACCAACCCGTACCTACTGGGCCCGCGTGGTGGATTACGGCCCACTCCCTCTCACAGAGCGAAGGCCTGTGGGAACATTATAGGCTGACTATGTAACTATAGATCATCTTCTTCTTGTTCCCCAGGATGTACGAGCTCCGTAATGAGCTGGTCCATATGATAGTTAACGATTACATCTACGTCGATTCGGCGTTAAAACAACTTCATATGACTCCCTTGGACATAGAGGTAGGAAAGAAAAGAAAGAAAAAATATATTTTGACTCGTACAGGAAGATCAGAAACCTACCGCAAAGCCGCGTCAAGATCGCATCTTGTCTCGTGTCGGCATGAACCATACAGGGTGGCAGGGATATCGACGCGCAAACTGAAACCATGAATTCATCGCATGATTTTCGCACTCTCCCCCAGCGTAGAAATTTTTCGATGGTCCAAATGAAAGGAACAGATAATTTTTTTTTTTCAAATTAGCGACGACGTGCTGGTAATATTTACGAACTGAATAGTAAGGCCCAGCACACATGGTGAAACGCAACTGCAACAAACCCTTTTGAAATTATAGGTTTGAAACCAGTTTCAAACGTTTTCCACACACGCCGCAACCTAAATATGATGAAATTAGTCATTATTTTAGTACATGGAGGACTTACAGCTTATAAAAACAAACACAAAAGGAAATCATAGTCACCCGAAAGCCAATTACAAATCCTCACGTATAGACTTATAATACTAATTTATGGTGTGAGCACAAAACAAAAAACACATCGTCTAAATTAAAGTAAGAAGCAATATAAATACTTATTTTGCAATTATATGTCTAAAATAACAGAAAATAATAAAATAACAAAAATAAATAATATAACCTACCGCTACTTGAAAAATTTGAGGCTTAAACACCTTCTGGCCGAATTCACACTGATTGTGAATGGATCAAAATCATATTCCTTGCATATGTCATTGAAACTACTGCTTGCGCGCACAATGTAACTGTTCTGCCTATAATTCGAAGATGTACGAGGTACACGTATATACAGTATATAGTACAGAACAGAAAAGACGCCAAATCCGACACGAGTTTCCTGCACGCTGGTTTCAAAGCAACTGATCTGCAACGCGTTTCAAACCGGTTTCAAACTAGTTGCGACGTGTGTTGTCTCTCAAAGGTATCTATGGCATAAACTCAAATGAAACTCAAAAGTAACTAGTAGTTGCAGTTTCGTTGCAGTTGCGTTTCACCATGTGTGCTGGGCCTAACAGGTTGCGCACCATCGTGTTGCGCACAGTAGTGTGGGATGCCCCCCAGCTAGATGCACGGACGACCTTAAGAAGGTTGCTGGCACAGACTGGATGCGGAAAGCGGAGGATAGGGTATTGTGGCGCAGCCTGGGAGAGGCTTATGTCCAACAGTGGACTGTGATAGGCTGAGCTGATTGATTGATTGAGGTTGCGCATGAATGTCCCTGTCACAATAATACTGCCTATACAGGGCCAAATTAAGTTAGCTAGCGAAACTCCGCAGATAAAAAAAAATATTAATTTGATGATTTTTTTGTGGGGTCATCGACCGCTCTGGGTGACTTGAAATATCAGTTTGAAAACTCTTTTCTTTGGGTATATGTTACAGACGTCATCGAAATCTAAAATTGATGAAACACATTTTCTCAACTCATACTTCAAGTAACAATACAGCCAGCGGTCGTTGACCCCTAAGAAAAAAACATAAAATCATTTTTATTTTTATTTCATCGTGTTTAGGTATCAATACCAGCCACGTCTGCAAAGAGTTTCGCTAGCTAATTTAATTTGACTAAAAAATTAAAAATTCTATGCTCTTTCTATTTTTTTCTATCGCAAATGTTTATGGAAAAATAACTTTAATTTTTACACAATAAAGTTCAGTTTACGCTACAACTTGCAAACATTTTTATAACTTTTTCAATAATGCTAGTCACTCTAAAATCAACTTAGGCACCATTAAAATGAAGTTGATATTTGTTTAACTTGAAATAACGTCAATTTGAAACAAATAAAATTTGAATTTTACCTAATGTGTATGTAAGTTACTTTTTTCTTTTCCAGATAGTAGTTCCATACCATTTCCCTCTAGAGTCCAGGAGTGATAATGTAGAGAAAATCTTGCAGCAGATGTGGGTAGATGCTCTGAAGAGGAAGAAGAAAAGGGAAAGACCTAAAAAAGTAAGTATTATTTTTATAAAATAATCCTTCGGAAACTTAAAATAAAAAAAACATTTGACAAGACAGCATGAAGTTGTTGCCTTGGAAGGTGGGCAGGCCTCTGGCGTGGGATGCAACCAGCAGTGCGATTCTGTAACCATCTCACCGTGAAAACTCAGGTGAAGTGAGCGTGGAGTGAGCTGTCATTCCAACTAATGCTAGGGATTGACACTATTGACACTATCTCGCTGAGCTCACTTCACCTAACTTTTCACGGTGAAATGTTTACAGAATCGATCGGCTGTATCGATCCCCTTGCGCCATCTCATGTCTCTAGCACGGCGGGCTGTAGGTACTAGTGCCGCTGCTGCGGCTGCTGAGACCTTCAAGCGGCGCAATAAAAATAAAATAGCAATAAAAATAATGTACCCAGGATTTTGTAATAATATCTTGATTTAAAAGAGTGTCCGTGGAGTTTCGTGCCCGTTCTTCTCCACAGAGATCTACGTTTTGGAATGGGCAACTAGCTTCAACTTTCTGACTAACTGACGACAATTTAATTTTTACATTCAAAAGTGCCTGAAAGGGTTTAATTGAAATAAATGATTGGAGTTTGGAGTTTGGAGTTTGCAAATACCGTAACCTTATGGGTAACTACAGCTTTGAGTCGATTGGGGTCGAAGCACTGGGGCCGAAGTCAAAGGGCCTGAGAGCGCGTCTTTCTCGCCGGCTGGTCGACACTTCCCATGACCAAAGGGCTGGGTCGTTCTTTTGCCAAAGATTTAACATTGCCATTCAACGTGGCAATGCGGCACGTTGAACTTCTCTTCTGGGCACGTTTCCGGATGACAGCGATGCGGACGAGAACTTCGGCGCCTAAGTGTCCTTTTGTTGCGTGTATTTATTTGTATAGTTAGTCAGTTACTCATTTAGTACCTATTGTAAATAGTTTTTTATCGATACATCCAAGCAGTTGGTTGACTCTTCACGTGATTAGAAGGCTGGCCTATTTTTAGCCCAAAGAATCAGCATTGCCATCCAACGTGGTAATGCTGCCAGCCTTTTGGGCACTTATCCCATTGACAGTGACGCGGACGAATTTTTTGATGCCCAATGAGCTCCTGCCTTTTTCTATATTTTAGTGTCAGCTTGTAAAAATAGTAACTAATCAGTGTATGTTAAATAAAGAATATTTTTGTCTAAACATACAATAAAATTAAATAAAAAACACATCATTAGATAACTGTGAAGGTGAAGGGCGGGCGTTTTTGGGGGACTGTCTTTTGTAATTTTGACGTTCGAAAAGTGCTGATTCTCAGCCTAATTTGAATAAATGACTTTTGATTTTGACTGTCGCAGTCATACTATCAATTTGTATCCAAAAAAAATCTACAGCTGTAAGTTTATCAAAAAGGTTTTTTCTTTTATACAACAACAACAGTGGGTTTAACTTAATTTGATTACCAGTACTTCACACAGTTGGTAATATTATATCCTCTGGTAAATATTCAGTAATAAATACATATGACAAATATTATACTTGTTATGGACAGCCGAAACCACCGCCAACGCCCATGACAAGCAGTGACAAGGATCTTGAGGACGAAGCGATTGAAGCAGAGGAAGAAGATGGCGAATCTCCACGTAAGCCTTCTCCTTCTCTCGTATCCGGTCTCGTTTGCCGGTCCGTGGATGATACTTAAGCAGTCACACGTATATCTTCGCAATATCTTCTCGTCCCACATACCGCAGTGTCTCAAGACGAAAGACTTTGACCAGTGCGTGTTGCCAGTGATGACCTATGGCACTGAAACGTGGTGGCTCACAATGGGCCTTATTACAAAGGCTAAAAGCCACCCAAAGGGCAAAGGAGAGCTATGCTTGGAGTCTACCCTGCGTGATCGAATCAGAAATGAAGAGAACCGCAGAAGAACCAAGGTAACCGACATAGCCCAAAGAATTGCCAAACTTAAGTGGCAGTGGCCAGGGCACATTGCTCGCAGAACAGATAGCCGATGGGGCCGAAAGGTTCTGGAGTAGCGACCGTGTTCCGGAAGACGTAGCGTTAGAAGGCCTCCCACAAGGTGGACCGACGACCTTGTGAAGGCCGCAGCCCGCGGGAAACCGTTGGATGCGAGAAGCACAAAACCGGTTGAAGTGGAGGTGCTTGGGGGAGGCCTATGTCCAGCAGTGGACGTCTTTCAGCTGAAATGATTATGAGTCACACGTGTCGTATATTTTAAAGCACGTGTGACCTAAACGCGCACTTAAATCACGCTTTTCTGTGTAAAAATCGACTACTTAAGTCACAGAAAAACGTGATTTAAGTGCGGGTTTAGGTAACACAGTGCTTTATAGGCAATTTTAATAACATTGGTGTATCTGTATTTATTTTAGCCCCCAGTGTTCATACATTCATTCCTGAAGAGTATATACAGTCTGTAACTATCCAAAGGCATGAGAGATACAGGTAAGTAATCCGGTGTAAATGTCGATGGCTATAAGAGTAAGGAGGGACGTATGTCCAGCGATGGACTGCGATAAACTAGGGATAGGTTACTTGATTGCACATGAAAAAGCCATGTTTATGAAACATGTTTGTACATTTCTTTTTGAGGCTGACGGCACATCATTGGTGCTGCTTTTTGGCTTAATGAATGTTGAAGGGTTTTTCACAAATCTACAACAAGATAGTGTAGTCATTTCTTTGAGAATTATCACCACAACCAGACCCTACTGCCGTTCCGCCCCACTTTACCAGGTTAGATTTACATATTCCCCCTTGTGTCCAGAAACGGTTCAGGGACTTCCAAGTGAACCACGGAAGGTTACACTCAATACACTCTGCAGGGAGATGCTGCTTTTGTGGTAGATAGTAAGTAGGGTGTGATTGTGCAGCTATGTCGCAAACTATGCTTCACCTAGCTCCTAGCCTGCCCTCTGTGTCCCACATGCAGTCAAAGTGACCTCTGCAACCAACAACGCCGTGGAAGTGCCAATGTTTTGGGCGAACAAGATCTAAAATACAGTCGTGCCAGTAAAACAAAGAAGAAGAACTATCATTAAAGTTATTAATAAATTTTTAGACAGTGGAATATGCGCGATATTCGTGAGAAAGACGTGGTGCGCAGACGATATTTCTTACAATCAAACGAGCCAGCTCCAATAGAAATGAGGACTAAAGCCGCGCTCTTAATACAGAAGATGTGTAGGTAATCTTCCTTGCTTTTTAACCGACTTCTAAAAAAGGAGGAGGTTCTCAATTCGGATGTTTGTATTTTTTTTTTGTTTGTTCGCGCATAACTCCGTCGCTTGCCAACCGATTTGAAAAATTCTTTTTTTATTACAAAGGGTATACTTTCCAAATAGTCCCATAGAAATTTCATCAAAAACGGTTCAGTAGTTTGGTTTTTAAACTAAAATTACAACAACGAAAATGCGAACCCAACGACACCGACTTCCGAAATTAAAGTTATTTTTCACTTTGTAGTGTCGTTTTTGGAAGTCGGTTGTATTTTTTTTGCAAAAATGTTTTTTTTTATTTAGACAAATGATTAGGTTTAGCGCTAAACATATTTCAAATATCGTTCTGTCTCTGTCAACTTCAAACAATTGAATGAAATAGAACGATGGAAGAAAGAAAATACGTTTATTTGCGGTAAACATGACGCAGAGTACGAATACTTTTTTTTTGCCGTTTTTGTTAAAACGGCAAAGGCCTCCCTACTCTGTTTCCATCTCTCTCTGTCCAGAGCTGCCAAAGACCAATCTGACGCAGAGAACGAATACAAACGCGAAAAAAAAAGTTTGGGGTAAAATATGCGTCATATCCACGCAAAACGGACAACAGCGTAAAAGAACGATGTGAGCGATTATTAAATATTGAGTAATTTGCGGTGCAAGGGGGGCCTTACTATATGCGCATACGAGCCACCGGCCAAAATCACCGGTGGCTGTCGTCTCTTGTGGTGTTAAGTGCTACTGTAGCGGGTGAGCGCGCACCAGCCACCAGCCACAACTACAGAAGTATGGATGCACGGAAGTAGGGACAGCTGTCAAATTGTATAGTCATTCATTCTTAGTTCGGGCCCCGAAAAGGAGTAGATGTCCTCATATGGAACCCTATCTGCGTGACGTCAGACGCGAAATTTTTGTTATTTCAAAACTTTTGTTTGTTTTTGTGAAAGTTGTTCATGTGCATGAGTACTTCCACCCTCTGAAAGATGCCAATGATTTAAATTTCAGCCAGTATTAATATAACAAAGCTTTCAGGGAGTTCATGAAAATAAAGCGCAAAAGAGTTAGAGATCATGAGAGAGACATACTGCTAGGTCTCGTGGCAGATCCCTTTAGAAGGCGACCCAGCTTTCTAGAGGAAAACAATAAGGTAACCGTAACATCAAACCGCATTGTCATCATCACATCTCATCGTGGAGACCGCGTATCGGCGTAGTGTGGGATGCCCCCCAGTTAGATGAACAGCCGACGTAACGACAAATTGGATACGGAAGGCGGAGGACAGGGTGTTCTGGCGCAGCCTGTGAGAGGACTATGTCCAGCAGTGAACTGAGATAGGATGAGTTGATTAATTTGATTGTACATCACACCCGTAATCCTCGAAAGAGGTAGGCAGGAATATATATAGCAAAACTAGTTACCACACGATTATTCTGTGGTGCGGCTAGTGTGCTGTACCGTAAAGAAACCGTGCCGTATACAACAAGCCTTAGACTGGCCAGTTTTTTATCTACCACAATTGTTATCAGATGTACAAAAGACGTGAGAACACGAGATTGAAGATAAAAGAGTCTTATCTCGAAGAGCTGGCGACGCAGAAGACCAGACTGATTCTGCTCAGAAAGAACGAAATTATATCGGACATCACGGACGAGATCAGGGAATGGTTTTATGAATGGTGAGACTAATATGCTATCATATAATCATAATCTTTATTTATCTCAGCCTCATATGACTATTAGAGCAGGTGTGGCCCAGTGGTAACGTCCGCGACTTATGAGTCGTAGGTCATGAGTTCGAACTCAGCTCAGACTGGCGCTTCACTTTGTGTAAATATTTTCATCACCACTGCTCTCAAAACGGTGAACGGTGAAACCGGCATGTCCTAAAACCAAAAAATCGAAAACATGTGACATCTACCAACCCGCACTGGGCCCGCGTGGTGGATTACGGTCCACTCCCTCTCACCGAGAGGAGGCCTGTGTCCCAACAGTGGGAAGAATTATAGGCTGGTTATGGATGATTGTATTCCTAGCCCGGTCTTCAAATTTGATGCTTAGATGCTTATCAAAGATTTTGCAACGGTTGACGTCATCACGTCAACGCCGGCTGTCGCTGAAAGCCAGCGCTGGAGCTCTGCCTCGCATAGGGTCTTAGCATTTATGCTGAGAGATGGCCGTTTTGCGCGGATGTGACGCATATTTTCCCCCAACTTGTTTTTTTAATGTCTGTGTTCTTTCTCTGCGTCATGTTTACCGCAAATAAACGTATTTTCTTTCTTTCTTTCTTGTTTCCAGGTTCTACGGTTACAATTTTTTCCCCCAATTTCCTTATCAGCTGGAAGGTGGTACACTGGTAGTTGTGAGGGGAGACTATCCCACAATAGACGAGCAATTGGATGAAGATGAACGGATACTCAATGAAACCAAGGGAAAGACAAAGGAACAGGTAGTCTATACGTCGCAGATGGATTGTAGAATCGGCTGTTTTACAAAACCGCTAGTCAGTAATTATGGAAAACCGCTGAACGTTGTTCAGTTGTTTTACATAACGGAGCTGTTTTGTAAAACAGCGGATTCTACAATCCATCTACGACATATACATACATAGAAATTAATAAATGTAAAGTGACTGTTTTTAATGTCAAAATAACAACTTTATACTTCTGAATAAGAAATATAAACCAAAAAAACTATTTTGGTCTGTCTGTTTGTCCCGGCTGAAATGACTTTGATGAAATTTGGTATGGGGATACTTTGAAACCTAGCGAAGGACATAGGTTTTATTTTACATCGTGAGAAACACAGTTTTTTTTACATGGTGAGGAATCCGGCATGTCCTAGAACCAAAACTTCGAAGACATTTGACATTTACCAATCTGCACTGGGCCCGCGTGGTAGATTACAGCCCATTCTCTCTCCAAGACGGGAGGGCTGTGTCCAAGCAGTGGAAACATTTGATGTGACGCATGTTTACCCCCAACTTGTTATTTTTTTTGTGTGTTTATGTTATTTTTTATGCGTCATGTTTGCCGCAAATAAATGCATTTTCTTTCTTTCTTTCTTTGATTATGATGTTTACAGCTTAAAGAAGAGAGACAACGGGCAAAAGAAGAGGCTGCCGCGAAAGCAGAAGTGAAAAAACAAGCCCAAAGAAAAATCGATGAAGCTCTGTTGAAGAGCAGATGCGATCCCTTCTCTGATCCAGGGTACATGTTGCAAATATCTGAAGTTATGGAGAATTTGATCGAGGTATACCATTTTCTCTTCTCTTGCTTACCTAGTTTTTTTTTAATGTATGGTACGAGTATCTCGCAGTTCAACCTATGAGGTTGTCGTCTGGTTAACTGGACTTGCCTGTGGATGCCTCAATAAATTAAGGCCTCCAGCCAGGGCTTGAAAAACTTTAAAACTAAGCAACTACATGCTAAGGGCACCCCCTGTGGGGTACAGAGCTTAGCTTAGGGCGTCCCTGGTACGTCCGTCGCCCCACACACATCAGGACCTAAGGTGGCGGCGCGTATTTTGTCACACGCCCCTCTTAGACGTCGCGGGGGGATTCAAACACCTCACTCCCCCTCTGACCCGAGGAGGCCCGCGGTGGCGGGCCGGCACCAGTTGGGGTTTGCGGAAGGATCGTACATTCCCGCGACCCCCGGCGTAGGCGTGAGACGGAACACCGGGGTGGATTTTAGTCAGTTAGTCAGTAAGAGTCTGACAAACCCCGCCGCCCACCCCAGGGCGGCGGACATGCACGAGGATTTTCCCCCCCAGGGAAAAAAAAAGGGGCGTCTCTGGTAGAGGGCAGCAACGGACAGCCTGGTTCGGATAGAATTACCAAGTTGAGTGGCTCTTGGCTAAATAATAACAGCCTTACAGGTCGACCGAACATGTTTTGTAGGTATCAGGAACAAATTCACTCGTCCTCTATTGAAAAGGGAGGATCTTCCGACTAGACGTGTGTCGTATCTGGTGGACAACTGCCCAACGATTGATGTCGGGACGTTGTACATAATATGCTAGTTGCGCGGTAAACTCTTCTTGAGCGATGCAGGGTTTTGCGTGACGTTAGTGTGATTCGTAGTTCGCATGTGGCGATGTAGATGCCGTCACAAGGTTAAAAGCATAGATTTCTATGGTTAAAAATATATAATTATGCATTTGATAGCCTAATTGTCGAGAGAGACTATAGGCTACTTAACATCTCGCTAAGTCCCTTAAGAGCAAAAAGAAAAAAGTCAGAAATAACGCTTAGCGGAAACGAAGTAATAGCGCGGGCGGTTCGGGGGACCTAGTACAGACGCTAGCACATCAAGCTACTACAATCCGTCAAATTTCTTTAATAGATTTTGAACTTTATCTCTGAAGCATTAAGGTTCAAGGTTGATTGGGAAAACTTGTCAGTTTCGGGTAGCTTGACCTGCTGGCGTCTGTACCTAGTTATAAAAGGCCAGGCAGATAATGATGGTTTTGCTCCAGGTCATACGAAACTACCGTCTAACATGGTCACTTTACGACGCATTGCCGCCTGAAAAGTTTGGAGAAACAGTCTACGGCTACATGAAGCCACTCTTGGTTGAAGATGTGATGAAGGAGATCCACTTTGAATGCAGGAAGTATGTCGACGAATTAATGAGGTAAGGCCTTCATTTCATTTATTTATTCACAAAACTCAACTCAAACTCTAAAGCATTTATTTCAAGTAAACCAATTACAGGCACTTTTGAATTGTCAAAGGGTCGGTCAGTCAGAAAGATGGAGCTAGTTGCCCATTCTAAAGCGTAGTAGGTACCTTTAGAGAAGAACGGGCAAGAAACACCACGGACACTCTTTTAAATCATAAAATTGTTACAACAGATTAGTTACCTACATCATTCATGTTGAAATTATACATGTATGTGATACCGACGTAGGTATAAAGATTAGAGAAAAGCGTCCGTTATAAAAACCATTCAAAATTAAAATAAGCCGTGACCAGATGACCAATTCCTGCATCGTCCGTCCATCGTCCTCCGTCCATCTTCATCAATCACAACAAAGCGTGCCTCTACCTGATGAAGATGGACGGCGTCGCCCAGGCCAGCCCAGGAAGAGGTGACGAGATGATCAACTGGATAATTGTATAACACACTGAATGGCTTTCATTTTGACAGTTCAACAACATTCATTGCGTTATTTACGTTGTTGATCAGACAAAATTTTTCGAACATATGAAGCAATGGATTAATGGATTATATCCATCAAAATTGTTCAGATTGTGGTTGATAGTTTGTTACGCAATTAGGGGGCAGTGCTGGACCTTAATTGAGTAACACAACATCAATAACTAATTTACTTTTTTTTAATATGTCTATTATTGTTTATGCGTGCTGTGACTATCCCTAACATTGTGCACTTGACTTGTATGTTTGTTTGTGTTATTCGGTTGAACAGTGCAACGATTGTAGAAAGACCAATAAATAAACAAAAAAATAACGATTGAATTTGTTCCCTTGTTCTCGAGAACTCGCGGTAATTTGCGTTCACGATTTCGCTACCGAACATGTAAACAAAATAGGTATTTTTGGAAAAACTACTTCATATACACAGTTCAGTTTGTACTAGAAATTCAAACACTATTATGACTTTTTTTATTGTTGCTTAAATTTTTTCTAAGTATCGAGAAATCTAATAAAAAAAGTTCACTCAAATTCCTCAATTTTTCAGTATTATTTTTCCTTTTAATATTAAAACCTCTCACAGGATAGATCTTAAAATGCTGATTGAAAAGCATCAGTTTGAATACAAGCAACTTGGATGGACGTACCCGAAACCGAAACCCAGGAAGAAGCCGAAAATCACTCCAAGGCCAAAGATACTGGTTTTGGATGAAAAGCTATTACAAAGTTCAGAGGTACCAATTTCTGCTGTTTATCACGTACAGTATCTACCCGGCCGAATGTCTCAGGCGCCTCGAGTTTGAAGTAGGAATAACACTTGGTCGTTTGACCGCATTCGGGTGCACGAAACACTTTACTGGAATTCAGGCACCCGATGCACAATTACACTGATCATCGCACTGGAATACGGGTGAACGACTAACGCCCACGTTCGCGTCATAGTATAAAGAGGGGAAGTAGGCTATCTTCGGCCCAATCCGCGATATAACTACGTCTACTGTCACAGGGTTGTCACTTTTAGCTAAATTTTAATTCAGTGCCTATGAATTGGCAAGGGTCGGGAAGTTGTATTTTTTACTTGTATTGTCTGGGTACAGGGTTTGTGAGGTCGGTTTTACCAACACGATGATGAAACCTTTCACGATGAAAGAAAGAGCGACGGGCTAGCAGACGGGCGGCGCGGGGCGGTGATGAGCACGAGTAAACGGTAGGTTACTGATAGTACTGTCACCAATTCATTAGTTTAAATCACGGCCCTTGCCAAAGATAACACATATCTGTATAACTAATTCAGTGATCATTAGTCAATAAAGTTTAACAATAGTTTTCCTAACAAATACAGAAATGTATTCAAGATTCAGAGCAGTATTATTTTAAAAAAAATGGATAAAATAAACCGGCGGGGCGGTGTGGGCGCGACTGTCTATATACAATGTATATGTATATAATAGGTAATCTGAACAGTGGAATCGATGAATTATTAAGACCCAAACACACAGCAATACGTTCTCCTGCGATTATCACACATTTTTTATTCATTTAGCGGTGCCGAAAAGCCGTGACGAGCGAACCTCGTGCGGTGTTAGCCCCGACTGGCGCTCTGTCGAAACGGGTCGAGATTTGTTTAAGTGTGCGTGCGGCGACACATAGATACTTTGGCGCACACATACAAGCCGCGCGCGGTGCGTTTGTATGAAGATAACGTACTTCCCCTCTTTATACTATGTTCGCGTAAGTACGTACGGAGGCCATGTCATCTGCCGCAAAGAATACTAGCGTATCCGAATTCGGGTAGCCGAAACTATGAAGCTGGACGTGCATAGAGCTCAGATTTTTCTTCACTTTCAGAACATCTTTGACCTAGGAATAGTGACGAAGCCAAAAACAAAGTTCAGTGATGTCTTCGGAGATTCAAACTATGCCGCCTATGACTATAACATCAGGGATCCAGATGCTTCGTAAATATTACTATTTTCATCATCATCATAATCATAATCACTGAATTTCAATAGTTTTTTTTATCATTGTTCGGTTCAACCAAAGCACCTGCCATCTAATCTCTTCAGCACCCTTGGTTGATTGGTAGAGAATGCCAAAGGCATTAAGTCCTTTGTACTTTTTTATGTGCGAAAAGATTAAATAAATAAATAAATCATCATCATCAACATCACCATCATTGGTAGCCTGCTGAGTACAGGCCTCCTCGCTTTTGTGCCATGCTTCCCTGGTCCGTGCGAGTCTCATCCACGTCTTCCCCGTGATCTTCTGTAGGTTGCTCACCCATTACTAATTAGTTATCTTTCGTTGAATAGCAGTGGTGAGCCAGTAAAAACGGCCCCAAAGTTGTAAGTCGTGGGTTGCATTCTTCCAAAGTGTTGTTAGAACTATCATGGTGTGAAATCAAATCAAAAGTCATTTATTCAAATTAGGCTGAGAATCAGCACTTTTCGAACGTCAAAATTACAAAAGATAATCCCCCAAAACGCCCGCCCTTCACCACTTCCTAGTGCTTTCGCTGGGAAGAAGAAGTGTGTTATTCTCAAAACTATACTAATATTTCTGCTCAGGTCATGTCAGTTCTATTATAAAAGTTGCAATCGTTCGTCATTTCACGAGAAAATCGCTTTTGAATGTTTCATTGGCTGTACCTAACACATTTTTCAGGTTCCCCCTGCCAGGCTACGGTGACATCAAGGGTCGGTTGATGCTGTCATGTGTTCTCGGCTGTGGCATACAACCTGGAGCTCCCAGGAGGAAGGGGGTTTTGCTACTCGGTCCTGACAGGAACGGGAAGTCGTTCCTGGCTGACGCTGTTGCTGGGGAGTTAAGTATGTCATCATCACCATAATCATTGGCAGACTTGTTCCAACAACTGCGGAGTAGCCTCCTCCTTTTTCTGCCAAGTTTCCCTGGTCTGTGCGAGTCTCATCCAGGTCTTCCCTGCGATCTTCTTTAAGTCGTCCACTACCTGGCCATTGGTCTGCCAACGGAACTAACCACCGCATCCCCACGTATAGCCAAGTGTCCTGCCCACCTCCGTTTCAGAGCTGCTACCCGTAGTCCTGTCTGTCCTAAGTGTGCAGTTAAGTACGTTACTGTAAATTATTTAAGACACTATAATTAGGTAGGCCTTGAAGGAGATGGAGTAACGAGTTAAACTGCTACTGAAAGGATTGGCACAGCACCCAGCTAGATGAACTGACGACCTTAAGAAAGTGGCTGGGACAGACTGGATGCGGAAGGCGGAGGACTGGGTGCTGTGGCGCAGCCTGGGAGAGGCATATATATCCAGCAGTGGATTGCAATAGGCTGAATTTATTGATCCTCACTCATGGAAGCTCTTTTAAAGCAAAGATATTCCTTGCAGATGCTGTCAAAATTGACATAACTCCTGAGGTATTCACTGCCGTAACTGAATTTCCAGAAAAAGTTCTGACTCAAGTGTTTGTCACTGCCAGGGCTTTCCAACCGGCTGTGGTCTTCATGAAGAACGTAGAAAGGGTTTTTATTAAAAAGGTGTGAGTTGTTAAACTTTTACTTCGGACTAACACCCAACATCTCGCCTTGTTACCCCTAAAGGTTAGACAATGGGATACCTATGCGATATACGAGGAGGACACTCCCATTTCGCCAGTTATATGTAATTCCCATGTAATAGGCGAGCCTATTGCCACAACCAGGCACAGGCCCAGACTATGAGCTGTTCCTGAGAAATGATAGATATGTAAAACCCAATAACACGTTCCCCGACACGTAAAACACGAAGTGAAGTAAGCCTGAATTGAGCTCATTCTACCTGATGCTAGGAATTGACACTATTGACAGGTCACTTCAAGCTCACTTTGCCGAAGTTTTCACGGTGAGATTTTAACAGAATAGATCGCAGGTCCTTATATGCTCATATGTGCTATTTTCCCGTAAAGGTACCGGCAGACCAGAAGTATTTAAATGCGACCAGTCTGAAAGGTATCTTAGGGAAACTAGTGCAATCGATACAAAATGAGGATAAAGTTATTTTTATTGGTAAGTGTGTTTTTCATGAACATAATAAAACATTACACCTGTTTACCCCGCGGGGATAGGCAGAGGTGGACCAATCAACCAGAATTCGAAGACATGTTACATCCACCAACCCGTACTGGGCTCGCGTGGTGGATACGGCCCACTCCCTTTCACAGAGAGGAGGCCTGTGTCCCAGCAGTGGGAAAATTAAGGGTTATGATACTACAGCTATTTCTCTATTTAAACGTCGCAACTTTTTCTCAACTATTTCTCTATTTAAACGTCGATTAAAAGAGCATTACCTTTCCTCTATACCGTGAGTATTTGTAAATATATATATATATTTTTGTATTATGTATTTATTTAATATACTTAAGTATTTATTATTTTTTGCGTTATATGTGTAGGTATATTTAATATTTTTGTTTTAGACTTCACACATTCATATTTTTCTCTTCTTGTTCTCACACACTATTGTCTACGTTTCTTTTTTACTTCTCCTTTCGCAGGTCTGCTGGAAGAAATTTCTTAAAAAATAAGCAGTACCTTTGTATTCATATTATGTTTATGTCATATCAATATGTATTGTTCTGTGTATACATAAAATAAATAAATACAGTTTTTTTGTACTGTTGCACTGGTTTGTTGCAGCAACATGTTGTGACCCGTGGGTTGCCCAAGCTAAACCAATGTTGAGTGTGTTTGATGAAATCCTTCTCGTCCCACGAACTGATTATGCAACTCTACAGCAATTCTTCTATCAAAAATTTCAAAGGTACGTACCAAATATTTTATTGAGAAGATAGTCAACGTTGTCCGACGTGACTAGTAAAGTTAAGCAGAGCTTGCTGTGGTCGGCTCTTGGATGGGTGACGTTCGTTAAGTTTTACAAGTAAGTGACAACCTTCGCTTTCTCAGGAACAAAACGGAATACACTTTTATTGTATTTATATTTTGCAGAATGTGTTGGGTGCCTTTTAGTCTATGCTAAATATTTTCGTTCTTTCGAAACACTTTTTTTTATAATGACTTTCCCGTGAATGCCTTAATAAATAAAATCCATCCAACCAGGGCATAAAACTTATAAACTGTGCGACTGCCTACACTAAGGGCACCCCCAGTGTCGCGGGTTGTTCGAAAGAGATATCGTGGCCCCTGGCACTGGTTTTTACTCAGGTTAAGTCAGTGAGGGTTTTTAGTCAGTAAAAGTCTGACAGGTCTGACCTGCTCCACCCAGAGCGGGAGAAGTTATTTAATGATACCCACCCAAACAAAAAAGGGCTCCCCCCGTGGTGTACAGACAGGCTGGACTGGATCAATTTCAAAACTCAAATGTCTTATATGCTTATATTTACACTGGCAACCTTATTAGGTACTCTTTATTACCCTTCAAATTGTAACAACCAACACTTCTTGGCGGCAGAAATAGGGTACTTACGTGGACTACCCCGGACGAGCGTTGGTCCGCGCTGTCATTTGTAGATCTTTGACAGTCATTATGGGTTGTTAGAAACACGAAAGTCTGACAACGAGTGCAACCAAGGAGTATCGTATTACCCAGTAACTGGGTTGTGGAGAACAGATAAGCAGCCGCTCAATGTAAAAAACTGGTATTCAGCTGTATCCGGTTAGACTAGAAGCTGACCCCAACCTATTTGGGAAAAGGCATGGCAGATGATGACTTTCCCGGACAAGCTACTTCATAAAGAGTTCTACTGCTACATCTCCGATATCTTTAATTTGCTGTTCACGACCGATTCTTTCACCAATCCACGCTGGGCCCGCGTAGTGGATTACGGCCCACTCCATCTCACAGAGATGAGGCCTGTGTCCCAGCAGTGGGGACATTATATGGAGGACGACGTGGCACATGTTCTTCTCAACTTCCCGGTAGTCGCTACATACAGGGCAAACTCAAACTCAAACTCAAATCATTTAATTCAACTAAACCAATTACAGGTACTTTTGAATTGTCAAAGGGTCGGTCAGTCAGAAAGATGAAGCTAGTTGCCCATTCCAAAGCGTAGGTACCTATGGAGAAGAACGGGCAAGAAACTCCATGGACACTCTTTTAAATCATAAAATTGTTACAAAATATTTTATTACATCATTCGTGTTGAAATTAACCATGTGAGAACGATGTAGAAATACGTGCAAGTTAAAAGCGTCCGTTATAAAAAAACAAAAACAATTCAGAAATTAAAAATTAAAATAAGCCGAGGCAGCTAAGAGATGACCAGTCCCTACTGGCGGCGCCCGTTCACGAACATGACGTATGGATCAGCACCATTCAGCTCAACCATTTTGGAGGGAACTTAATGATCCAACACACACGCCACCACCAGCGAGACATTTGAGTGAGCATGACATACTCACAGCTGCCAGGGCACATTCAAGTCAATGAAAGTCGTACCCAGTAAATGGTAGCTTTATAGAAAGTACATAGTGCTCACACGTGTGCTATGCAATTATACAATTCTAAGCAATTGAGTTTATACAATGCAAAGATAGTTTTTCTTTTCCAATGTTCAGCAGCTCCAACATTGTTTCCGAATGCTAATTAGTTTATGCGCCTCTGTGGAGCAGGACCAGCATTGAGCCAAGCATTTTTGTCAACGATGTAATCTCCTAACTTATAGTATGCTTGGCTACATAGTGTGCGTTTAATACAAGATTTAAATTTCGTTTCATTCAGTTGGAGTATGTGGGGAGGAATTTTATTGTAACATTTTAAACAGTACCCCATGAAGGATGAGTCTACTTTAGCCAGTCTGAAACCTGTTTGAACTAATTGGTCCCTATTTCTAGTCCTATAGTTGTGTCTTTCACCTCTTTTATTGAAAAGATTTAAATTTTTTCTTACGTACATGATGTTTTCATAGATGTATTGACAAGGTACCGTCATGATGTTAATATCTTTAAACAGTTCCCTTAAAGAATCGCGCCTGCGGAGGCCATATATTGCTCTGATGGCTCTTTTCTGCAGAATAAAAATGGACTCGATATCTGCAGCCCGTCCCCATAGTAAAATACCGTAAGACATGATACTATGAAAGTAACTGAAATAGACTAGCCTCGCGGTATCTACATTAGTAAATTGACGGATTTTTCTTACAGCATAAGCTGCTGAACTTAGCCGTCCTGCAAGAGATGTTAAATGAGGACCCCATTGCAGCTTTGAGTCGAGCGTGATCCCCAAGAAAACAGTTTTATCGACGAATTCTAGTTTCTCTTTGTTCAATACTATGTCACAATCACTACTTTTAACATTTGGTAAAGCAAATCTTATGCATTTAGTTTTTTTCCCATTTAATACCAAATTATTAGCAGTGAACCAATTTTGTACCTGCAGTAGGGCGTTATTTACGTCGTCAAGATTTGATGCACGCCTATTTATCTTAAAAATTAAGGAAGTATCGTCAGCAAATAACACCATTTGTGGTTGGTTCTTTAATAAATGGGGTAGATCATTAATATATACTAAAAAGAGGAAAGGACCTAAAATCGAGCCTTGTGGAACACCCATTTTTACTTTTAAAGCAAGAGAATTGACACCATTTATTTGAACTTTTTGTTGTCTATCATATAAATAAGATTTTACTAATCTGAGCGCAAGTTGACCTAGTCCGTAATGCTCGAGTTTAAAAAGTAAGGTTTCGTGATTGACGCAATCAAATGCCTTGGAGAGGTCACAAAAGATTCCTATGGCATCTTGGGCCTCCTCCCACGCTGTAAAGATGTGCTTTAATAAGGTTACACCGGCGTCAGTCGTACAACGTCCTTTGGTGAAACCATATTGCTGATCATGTAAGATTTTGTTGGTGTTAAAATGATTAAGCATTTGATTGAGCATTACCTTTTCGTACACCTTGCTGAATACGGGCAACACGGATACTGGTCTATAATTGTTGGTGTCTTTGCTGTCCCCGGATTTAAAAAGCGGTATAACCTTACTGTATTTCATTAAATCCGGGAAGACTCCTTGATCTACACACAAATTAAATATCAAAGCTAAGTATGGCGCTATAGTTTCGATTATGGATGTACAAACTTTGATAGACATTCCCCATAAGTCTTCGGTCAATTTGATTTTGATTTGCCGAAAAGCTTTTATAACAATCATAGGGTTTATATGTTTAAATTGAAATTCAACCGAGCAGCCTGGAACGTTAGCTCTTAATAGATCAATTGAGACAACGGGTGAGGAATTTAAAACTTCCGTCGTTTTACATGGTATATTAGTAAAGAAATTCACAAATTCCTGAGCTACTTCTAAGTAAAGTATTTCGGGCAAAGTATTTCGGTTACCCAGTTACCCTCCGTGAGACGGTCAGTAATATCACGGCGTTGCTGCCCTTCCTTGAGGAGTTGGATTGGATCGAATAATCGATCGTGGAATTACGGACACCAGCCCGTATTACCTATTACCTACATTATAGGTTGATTGTGCTGACAGATTCTTTCATGGATATCCTTTGCAGTATACGAAGTATGCCACGCGACTACCCTGTCCAGCCAATCGCCCAAATGACTCAAGGATTTGGTTTCGCAGACATCATAGAAGTTTACAATGAGGTGATGACCCCTGAGAGGATAGTCAGGTACTTATTACTGCAGTTTGCAATTATTTCTAGCACTTATTCTTTCTCCTTGTTTCTTTTTAGGGTTCCGTACCCAAAGGGTAAAAACGGGACCCTATTACTAAGACTCCACTGTCCGTCTGTCTGTTTGTCTGTCTGTCTGTCTGTCACCAGGCTGTGCCTCATGAACAGTGATAGCTAGACAGTTGAAATTTTCACAGATGATGTACTTCTGTTGCCGCTATAACAACAAATAGTACTAAAAACAGAATAAAATAAATATTTAAGCTCCCATACAACAAACGTGATTTTTTTTTGCCGTTTTTTTTCTCGATCTTAATAACGACACCAGGTAGAAACTTGAAATATTTGCAAAATATTTAGATTTATATTCACTTTAAAAATGGTACGGAACCCTTTGTGCGCGAGTCCGACTCGCACTTGGCCGGTTTTTTTTGTCTTATACTGAGCTTATTGATGATGTTCTTCTGGAAGCTCAGTTGCGTAGTACTCGCAAACAGCGCTGCGTGTACGACCAACACCGTAATTGCGTTACAAACTAAACTAAGTTAAAGTTCAATTCATCTTTTTCTTTCTATTTCATTAAGAAAAGGATTGAAGATAAATATTAGTTTAGTCCTTAATCGTTCCGTGGATTAACCATCCGTTTCATGCTGAGATCCCACCCCGCGGCCCGCCTCTGAAAGTAGCGTTAAGCCGTCAGTCCTGGCTATCAGTTGACTCTTCTAGTCAGAAGCCTGAAGACTGACAACTAGTCTTTATTCGCGCAATGGATTTTCATCTCACTGCTTAGCGCCGAGAGTTGAAATTCCAACAGTGTTGTTTTTTTGACGAGCTGGGATGCGCTCTGTTGGATTATTAACGCTCGGCTCAACACAAAGAGTTGAAAATCCAGTGCGTAGTAAAATCTTACCGCGATATTTTTTATTTATGTTTATAGAGGTATGAGGAACAGGTAAAGCTCACTCGTCCTCCATAGAAAAGGGAGGATCCTCCGACCAGACGGTGTTTTCCTGGCTGGCAACTGCCCGTTTATTAATGTCGGGCCGTTGTATATATGCTAGTTGCGCGGTAAACTCTGCTTGCGAGATGCAGGCTTTTTGTGACGTCAGTATGAAGCGTAGTTCGCATGTGGCGTTTGTAGATACTGCTACGCGTTCGTGCCAATAGTGGAAGTAATGTTTGTTGGTTTTGTTTCAGATTAAATATTCAAGAACTGTCACCCGGAGAGTTCATACAAGTGCTTGTAGAGAAAGGACTAGAACCTCTCACTATAGGAGTAAGCATTATTTTCCAAATTAGCACCTGTCCCACCATAAGTAGCCTATAATGTTCCCACTGCTGGGACATAGGCCACCTCTGTGAGAGCGAGTGGGTTGTAATCCTCCACGCGGCCCAGTGCGGGTTGATGGATGTCACATGTCTTTGAAATGTTAGTTCTAGGACATGCCGGTTTCCTCACGATGTTTTCCTTCACCGTTTTGAGTGATGATGAAATGATTTACCCAAAGTAAAGCGCCACACACAGCGTGTTTGTTTATGGTAACCACAAGTAAAACGCGTGTCGCTTCGTGAGATAAAAATACCGAAGACGAAATTTTCAGACATATAAAGCAATGGATTAGCAATTTCATTCAAAATCTTTCGGATTGATTGAAGTGTGCAATTAAAGTTGTCAAAAACTAAAAGTGCCCGTTTTGACATTGACAGTTCTAGTAGTTAATAAAGATCAAATCGGCAAAACACGTATTCGTTTGTATGAAACAGCAGTGCGATTCTGTAACCATCTCACCGTGAAAACTTGGGTGAAGTGAGCTGTCATTCCAAATAATGCTAGGGATTGACACTACTGGCAACTCACATCAAGCTCAGTTCACTTAAGTTTTCACGGTGAGGTTTTTACAGAATCGACCGGCTGACAGGAGTCAAGAACGCATACTCAAATGTCAAAACGGACCTGTATTTTTTGACAACTTTAGGATGCTGGGTAACGGGCTAAAAAATCGTTATTATTTACAGGACTACCAAAACTACGTAGACTTCTTCATAGCGAACTCTGAGCTGAAGAAAGAGAGAGAAGATTACGTTAGAATCAACTTTGTGAGAGCAAATGTTTACCTGAAATCGAAGAAAAAGAGAAAACCAGGGAACGACTGACCAAAAGTTTCAACAAAAACAGCCCAGCAGGTCAAGCTACCCGAAACTGTCAAAATTTCCCAATCAATCTTGAACCTTAATGCTTTAGTGATAAAGTTGAAAATCTATTAAAGAAATTTGACAGATTGTAGTAGCTTGATGTGCTGGCGCCTAGTTGTAGCGACCTTAGCGACGCGATTGCTGAATCGCATTTTTGATATAGTAAAGGAACTCGAGCGCTGTGCTCGCGCCAGTCGCTTACATTACTGATTACCAGTGATAGGAATAGGTAGTGCCTATTTGCCTAAACTTCGAAGAACAGAGACAAGAAACGGAGATTTCCTTAGGATTAAATTTTTCTGGGACATCTGTCCCGGAATTGGGGACAACACTTGAATACATTAAAAAAATATGTTATTTGGAATAAGTAATTCGTCTATATTTACCTAAAGTTTGCGACTAGACATAACATTTATAGTTTATAACTCCATAATAATAACTTATCCTCTATGGGCTCTAAAGGAAAAATAAAACACATAGAATATTGTTGTAAGTTACAACAATATTCTATGTGTTTTATTCGGGACAAGTGTCCCGGAAAAAATTTAGTCCTAAGGAAGTCTCCGTTTCTTGTCTCTGTTCTTCGAAGTTTAGGCAAATAGGCACTACCTATTCCTATCACTGGTGATTACATACCATCGCCCTGCCACGTCCACATATACTATAATAAGTAATCAGAGTTATGTTTAACCTTATTTAAATATATTAACAATTTCAGTATAAAACCGTTTCGCGTATCATTTATCTGGACGTTACTCATAAAACCACCCAACGTTTACAGACAATAGTTTCGAGTTTTTATTTTTTTATTTTGCGCCGTAAGCGACTCAGTGGCGACGTGGCAAGGCGCGTTTGAATACTGCGTGGGTCCAAGTACAGTGAATAGTCTCAAAACCAGTGAAGCTGCTGTGATGACTACCCCAACGACAGCCGGAAAGGTCGCGGCTGCCCAGGCAGCTGCCACCAGAGTAGCAGCGGTATCGGTGCACACAAAGATACCAGACATGCCTAAATCATGGTTCAGTCAGTTCGAGGCTATTATGGCACCACAGAAGCACGGTGACGCGGAGTTATTCAACATAGCAATCGTCAGGCTGACCCAGGATACAGTGCGGCAAGTTACCGATATAATCGAAGCCCCACCGGAGTCAAGCAAGTACGCAGCGCTTAAGAAACGTTTAGTGGCGATTTATGAGGAAAGCGTGGACAAGCAATTCCAGAGGCTGATGGGAGAGATGGACCTAGGGACACAGAAACCATCGCAGCTGTATAGGGCGATGGCGGCCCTATCCAAGAATTGCAGCGTGACGGACGAGCCACTAAAAAGGTTGTAGTTGAATTGTTTACCGCGTGCGGGCGTGCGGGCGGTCCTAACAGTGACCGGAGACACGAAATTGGAGGACCTCGCTGCAACGGCAGACAAAGTCATGGAGAACATAGGCACCCATGGTGTTATTGACGCAACCTCACCGGTTGCGTCAATAGCACCGAGCACATCGGAATTGACTTGCGACACGAAGACGGATTTGGTCAAGCATCTCAGCGCACTATCCATGGAAATGAAGGAGTTGCGCGGAGAAATAAGCGAAATCAGGAAGCGTGACGGGAACCCGGGACAAGACCGGAGAGGGCGGCGAAGGCAGCTGGGACGCTACAGGACCAGGAGCCAGTCAAGGCGGCGCCGCACACCGAGTTCCCCGGACTGGCTATGCAGACACCATTTCCATTACCAGGAAAGCGCGCGGGCGTGCGAGTCGCCGTGCAATTGGTCCAAAAAGCAGAAGGGTGCAGGAAACTAGACATCTGACGAATGTGGTGGTTATACTAGTTATGAATAATATGTAAATATCTTAGGCTAAGCACTACTTGTACAAAAGTGAATGTAAATATAAATAGGACAAGTTATCGAATAATCACAGATCATCCGAACACGTCTTTGAATCAAGATACCCGCTCATCCCTAAAAAGTGTTTGATAACTTCAGCACCATGTAGTAGAAGTTTCTGGACACTCGAAGACTTGTAATACCAGCAATAGAGTTCCACGTACATTTCTGAAGTAAGGCGTGCAGAGTCTACAAACGCGTCAATATTTTATAAGCTCCCCACTGGCTACAACACCCAAAAGTGTTGAAAATCTTTGGATCAAATGGGAATCCAATCCTGTGATAGCTGCAGTTTTTGCAGGCTCACTAACAAGTTTCCTAGCCGTATTCCCATCATTTGTAGTTGTCAAACTTGAAACAAAACAAAAATAGTTTTTGGCTTTGTGCAGAAAGGAAAATGAATAATTTTACTTGAAAAAAACGTAGATTTAAAAGTTATAACTGTTATTTTATCTCACCTTGTTTGACGATGTCTACTAGGTCATTTCATCACGGAACTTCTGCTGTATGATTTGTTTTCTACTCTTCAATGACTCTTTACTGTAATATTTCTCTATCATAAAAGTCATTAGTAGGCTATAAACTAACGATATTATAAGTAAATCGATCGGCAACTTCATTTAAACACGTCAAATATTTTTGAAAAATAACATGTCGGTCGAAAATTCAAAATTTCAAAACTTTACTACGCGCAAAGTAGCATCCAAAGGTGCATGAATTGGATGTCATCTAGATCATCGTGTATGGTATAATACGTCGTGTGAGCACCAGCCCTTCAGTTCTATTCAATTTCAAAAATATGTACTTTAAGTGTTTTCTCCCATACAAAAAAAAACACAAAACTTTTTTTTTCTCACGCGTGGAGCTGCTACTAACATCCATACGTTAATATCACATATAGGGAGGTATACCAGACAGATTACAATTTTTTTTTAAATTCCTGACTAAGTTTCTATGAGAATGGAGCTCAATTTTCAGACCACTGTGCGCCACCGCCGCGCCGAGCAGGAATACAAGTCAGAAGCGGCGGAGCGGGGCGTGGCGGGACGCGAGCGCGTTTTTGATTTATTTCATGCACCCATTTCCGTTTACGTTTTTTTTCTTAGCTAGCACAACTATGAGCAATAGCGTTTTCATGTCTGAATCGCAAAACATCTTTTTTGAAGAAACAAAGGCGCGACGGAACGCGACGGGACGTGATCACGCCCGCAGTGTGAACACTGCCGCCGCGCCCCCGCCGCGTCGCCGATTCAGATGTGGAAACGCTATTGCTATTATTTGCGCTAGCTATTTTTGTTTATTTTAGTTTGTTTTAAAGTAATCTAAGTTATCTTAAAAACAATATTTACTTTTCTTTTTCGTTACTATAATAAGTACCAAATTAAGATGTCCAACAGTTTTGTTTACCATGACATTATGATTACCTATCCAAATAAATACCTTATTCTACCTTATTATTAGTGGATTTCTTTCTTTCTTTCCTTATTCTTATTCTTCTTTCAGGTTATTTCGATTTGTTTTTTAATAACCGAAACCCCGGTTTGATTTTACAAAAAAACTTTTTTGCAAAAATAAACAACCGACTTCCAAAAACGACACTACAAAGTGAAAAATAACTTTAATTTCGAAAGTCGGTGTCGTAGGGTTCGCATTTTCGTTGTTTGCCACCGACTTCCAAAATTAAAGTTATTTTTCACTTTGTAGTGTCGTTTTTGGAAGTCGGTTGTTTTTTTTTTGCAAAACAGTTTTTATTTTCACTTTTAAGTTGTAATTTTCACCAGTAATTTTGGTTTAAAAACTAAACTACTGAACCGGTTTTGATGAAATTTCTATGGGACCATTTGGAAAGGATACCCTTTCCAACAAAAAAAGAATTTTTCAAATCGGTTGGCAAGCGACGGAGTTAAGCGCGAACAAACATAAAAAAAAAAAATACAGACATCCGAATTGAGAACTTCCTCCTTTTTTAGAAGTCGGTTAAAAAGAACTTTTGTAGTAGTTAATATGATAACAGCTGTAGTCTATAAAAAACAAAGTTTGACTTTGGTGCAGCATGGTAGGTACGAGATTCCATACATTCGTGAGCATTGCCCTTTTTCAATAGTCAGATAACTTCATGAAGTTTGTGAGTAATTACTCTAATAATTTTGGTGCAATATTTTTGATATTTGTGGAAAAAATATACACGTACTGCAGAAAAAAAATTGTGAAGTGAAATTATTTTTAGGTCATCGTGAAGAATAAATAAGACAGTTTGACATAATTTCTAAAAGCTGTCAAATTGCAATATTTATTCCTCAGATAAAAATTTATCTGACTATTGAAAAATCAGGCCTAAGGCAAAAGAGTCGGGTAGCGGGGTCGTCCGAAAGGGTTACCGCTGCCCTGGAACATAAAGGGCTAAGGAAGGAACACGGGTGGGTTTTAGTCAGTAAGAGTCTGACACTCCCTTCCGCTCCACCCAGAGCGGGAGGGGTAATTAGAAAAAAAAAAGGTAAAAGAGTCGGAGCAGCCCGCGAATAATAAGACCAAACCCCGTACCTTAAGTGTTTCGGTTCCGAGATATTTTGAAAAAAAAAAACTCAAAATGGCGGTCACGTAGGTATCCCATGCTTCATATAAAATCTAAATACGATTCATGGCTGTTGTATCAAATATTTATTTATATAATCGCAAAAATCATCAATTCTCCAAGTTCATATTGCCATTTTGATTGAATTTTCATGAAATCATGACATTTGAGGCCAATTCTAACTCAAGGAGTTTTATTGCTGATTCCAATCATTATAATTCTGTAAAGCCTTGTTACAGTCGCGAATCATATTTTAATCAACATAGGTACTCGTATAACCTGACACTAATTGCAAAAAATGTAAGTAAAGAATTTCGCGGGCTACCTTAACGCATTCCCCGTAACATTTCATTTAATACGTAAGACAAGTTTGACCACTTTCTGACACCCCTCCCCTACATAAGAGAAAAATAAGACCTGGATGAACCCACTCCCCTCCCCCTTTCAATCTTACGTAAGATCAGTATCTACCAAAATTGCAAAGAAAAATTTACAAAAAAAAAGTTACAATATTTGCTTACTTTTGTGATCTTACGTAAGAACAATCTAGACCCCTCCCACCCCCATGTAAGAACAAATAAGACTTGTTCGGGTCCCGTACCCCCTCAAATCGTCTTACGTAATAAATGGGCAGCCCCTAACTGACAAAACGTGGGTGTATAGAGGTACACCTCTGCTCAACCCTTCGGGAATACAAGCGTGATATTCGGTCATGTTCATTACTTTTTACTGAAACGATTCATGACGTCACTGAACGAAATACAATACACATTCATATTCGTTGAAATTTGTACGAGCGAGTAGATTTTGTGACACGCAAGTGTGGTATCGAGAGCCGACAGTCGCAGAGAAAAGTGTTTTGAGGAAAATAAAGAGGGAATATTATGATTAAATAATTATAATATTCTCTTTTATTTCAACAATAATACATATAAATTATATTTTTAAATATTAGAATATAAAAACATTTCAAAATATAAAAAATAGTAGCCGACCGGTATCGGGAACAGGGTCCAAGCTACCGGCGGTCAGGGCTCCAAAGAGAGGAACCTTCTGATAATTCGAGCCGTGTCCAGAAGTACCGCTTTCTGAATCAAGCCCTTGATCCAGCTGCCCAACGAGAGCCTCCTTAGGTGTTGGTCGAGGCTCTTGGCTATTTACCCATTGGCTGTCACGACTACCGGCACAATATGTTTTTACATATCTCGGGACCATGGGAACCCGGTCCTTTGGAAAGCGTACCAGGGGCCGAGACCAACTCGCAGAAGCCCCTTAGGGAATTTTAATGAAATGCGGCACCAACCGACGATTATCCTTGTATGCACCATGCAACGGCTGGTGTAGGACTATTGCATCGAATGGATATGGAAAAATAAAACGTTGGACTGTGGGTTTAATGGCTAAAGTGGATTGGTTACTAAGAACTATGGAAGAACAGGATAAAATGGCGGGGGGTGACTTGAACACTCGACAATGGGCCCCCGAAAACGGTCGCTAGCACATAGTGTCGCCGCGACAAGGGGGCAACATGTCCTGAGGTGCTTATGCGGAGTGGAGAGGTATTCCATGGCTATCAGGACAATCCTGGAAGTAGGGTCAAGTCCCCTACCAGCATATACTTAAAACAAAAAAAAAACGTTTTTATTTTTTTGTCTGTTTCTTTGTTCCGGTTAATCTCCGAAACGGCTGGACCTATTTTGGCGGTACTTTCAGTTTTTCGACTTACACGCGAACTTAGCGCCTAAAGGTCCTGGAAGCACTCTTATTACAACTACGCTTACCTGTACCCAAGTAAAATGTTTAAGTAGAATATTTAGCACATCCGATTGTGTTGATAATGCGTATGAAAACAATAGTATTGGATATGGATAGTCTTCATAATCAATCAATTGTCGCATAACAATATTGAAGCCGGTGTTTTTGTATTCGACTGAATGGAATATTTAGAGTTAAATATAATGAGTTTAGTTTTAAAACCAACGCGGAACCCAGCGATTCTCCCTAAGAGTTGTTGGGTAATTTGAAAGTAACGTTTTTTTTTTTAAATCTGTGTTCGTGTGGTTGAGGCCTTTTGCAACTTTTTTTTTGGTGTGGTTTCGTGAGGTACATTTGACTTTACTTGTGAAGATTTTAAAGTTTTCAGTAAGTATTTTATTTTTTTTCTGTTTTTTTTTTTGCTTTCATAATCTCTTAATTAACTACATATTTACACTAGGTACTAAATTAAAAGACAAACTAACTATATAAATAAATACAAATACAAAAGGATATTTAGGCGTTCAAGTACTAGTCCGCATCGCTGTCATCCGGAAACGTGCCCAAAAGACTGGCAGCATTGCCACGTTGAATGTCATTGCTAATTCTTTATTATTAGTATTTTAAAAGTTTTTTTTAATAACTGTGATGAGATGAGTGCAATTTCCGTATTTTTAAGAACGGTCGTATTTTAATCTACGAATCTGCGAATGGAGGCACTATCAACATTTTTGACAAGATTTTGACATTGATTGTCGCTGCAATAGGAGGGGCAATTCTGGTAAAAAGAACGCTCACAGTCAGTCTGATCTCAGTCTCAATCTGTCAAAAATACGTCAAATTTCCCATTATTTTGACTCCCATACATTTTGACAATTTTTTATATTTTTTTTGCCGCCGAGATGAGACTGCGACTAGATTTTGAACGTTTTAAATTACGAGAATTGGCCTTCAGATTGCGACTAGATTTTGAACGTTTTTCCTTTGTAACTAGCAATTTATGGTTGTACTAATAGGTACTAGTGTTGTAAGTTGTGTATGTAATTACTTATAAATTGGACTTTATGGTCTGGAAAATAAGTAAATGATAATGATGAAAAACGGTAATTGGTCTTCTGTTATAAAACCGAGGTATTTGAGGTTTTACTTCTCGCATTTTTTTAGAAAGAAAATACGTTTATTTGCGGCAAATATGACGCATAGAAGGAATACAAACACAAAAAAAATAACAAGTTGAGGGAAAACATGCGTCACATCAACTCAAAACGGCCATCACTCAGCACAATGCACGACGATTCTTGTACAATTGCATGTAAACAAAGTGCTATAGATTGTTAAAACCACGAAGTAAATACTCTGTGGTTAAGGCAATAATTTAAAACCAATAGATCAATAAATCATTGAAGGTACAATCATGGATAGCGTCGTTTTGTATTTATGTCTGCAGTGTTATTCTGTACAATACTTTTTTTTTTAAATATGCTGCAGTGCCCATGCAATGCCACGCCGAATAATTTGCTTATGGACTATGTTGCTCATTTTAAAGTAAAACAGTTCTGGCAGTCGCAGCTGATAATATTCATAAAATCATAATGTAATGTATTGTTAGTTTCCAATGATATTTTAGTAAACAGATATGTTATACCCTTACAAAACAACAGAAAAAAGTGTTCCGCGCCGAGAGGCAGCACACATACACACTTTTCATTCATTTTACATTTCACTACAAGTAAAAAGGATAGAAAAAGGATAGCTCGATAAAACCATTATGAAAAAAAGTGACAGCTAGATGTTGTCAATTGCGCGTGAATGTAAACAAACATTATTCGGGCCACCAATCACCGCACGTTGGCATCATAGACTAACAAATTAACTAGGCAGAAAGTACAAACCGCGTGTACAGAATTTGCAGCCGGGATTTGTGCCTATGCAACGAATAAACACTATTAAAAGGTAGGTAGGTGAAAAATAAAACACGTTTTAAGAAGAAAGAAATATATTTATATTGTAAAAATAATCATACACCTTCGAAAAGATTTAATTTATTTCTTTTCTGTCTCTTAGAGAGCTTTTTTATTTCGTGAGCGGAATGAAGGCGAACTGTTGTATACTTATCAATTATAGTTTTTTTGTTTAATTTATAATTAAATATATCAAACAAAATTATAAAGAAAAGTTATTAAAAGGGAAACTAGACCTCTGCTGTAAAGATGACTTTACTGCCTAATATTCGCATCTGTACTTTTATTCTATGTCCGGAGTGCACGCATCCTTGTCGTTCATACTACAAAAAATGTATTTTCCATCTCTTTCTTTTTTCTAACCTCCAAATATCAGAATATTAGGAAAATAATTGAAATATATTAATAAATCGAAGTATATTGTGTACTTCTGTGTGGTATGAGATCCCTTGTGTTTTATTAACTTTGGTATCATAATTGGTACACTTTCTAAATACACAAGATGGCATTTTGGATGGTAATTACGTAGCAGCGCGCACCGTGTCACTCGTAGACGTGCGTGACACAGACTAAAGGCAATACGTCCCAATTAGGACGTTTTCTAGTCTTCACGATTTGCGCGCTCATAACATATCTGTTTACTAAAATATCATTGTTAGTTTCCAAATGCTTTTTGAGCAGTTTATGGTTACAAAATGCTTGTTGCATCTATAGCGAAATATTCAGTACATATTATAATATTTTAGTAAGTACACTACCAGTACATATTCAATCATCCGATATTTCATAATTTCCTTTATACGCCGCCGCCGAACGCTTAACTGAGACGTTGCCTGAGGTAGCAGCGCGGTGCGGGAGGGGTGTGGTGACGTGATGTGAGAGCTCAGTGGACAGTGATTCGTCAACTTGTGACCCCTATCACCCCTCCCGCACTGCGCAGCTACCTCAGACAACGTCTCAGATAAGCGCTCGGCCTATAGTAATGTTGACAAATGAGTCGAAACAGCTATTTAACTGTTAAGTTAATGAGTAATTATATAAGTACTGACTCATAACCTGCATTGCCATTTTTTTACATGCATTGTTGTAAAAGAATGCTATGTTTACAAAAATTGCAAAGTGAGTTAGTGCTTAGTCAAACACTATTATGTTAGCTACCAGGAATGCATAACCTACCATAATATTTAATGTTAAAAATGTTTAGAAACTTGAGCTCCAGGGCTACTGAAAGAAAGAAAGAAAATACATTTATTTAGCATAGATTAAAAGATACACAGACGCCAGCACATCAAGCTACCAGAAACTGTCAAATTTTCCCAATCAATATTGAACCTAATGCTTTAGTGATAAAGTTGAAAATCTATGTATCTAAGAAATTAGACATATTGTAGTAGCTTGATGTGCTGGCGTCGTCTGTACTATCGTCAACATTTTTATCATGAGAATGATAAAAATGTTCTAAATATCTACATATATGTGGGATAAAAATATTGTATGAACGCAGCTTATAATAAATTGTTAAAACGGAACGCAACGAATGATGAAAGAAAGGTATGTGTGCGAGAGGGAAAGAAAAAATGGCGATTATTAGATTCACGACAGACGGTGTTAACGCTGATATTTTTTGTGTGTTTGCAATAAACAGTTTAAAGGCAATTTGACTCGTTTGAAGTTTCTTTTGCCATACAATCCCACATATTATGTAGATATATAGTAAACCCAAGATACATAAAAAAAGTTAGCTTAACTAATATGATGACTAATATGATGATATGGCAGTTTTACATAATTGATTGAAAATTATTAATGGTTATAAGTATGAAGGTTTTATGAGGTTTTTACATTTTGTGAAAGAATTAAAGGATGTAATAAAACAGCGAATAGATGATATTGTTTACTGTGAAACTCAGACGGAACTCAGTCGTCAGTAGCCCGAAAGTAAGACAATTAGTCTTACCAAGGGTTATCGTATTACCCAGTAACTAGGTTGTGGAGGTCAGATAGGCAGTAGCTCCATGTAAAATACTGGTATTCAGCTGCATCCGGTTGGACTGGAAGTCGACCCCAACATAGTTGAGAAATTGCTACGCAGATGTGTGTGCTTACCTTCGGTAAGACTTGATTAATTATTATAAAACATTGAATGGGAAAAACAATATACTACGTAGGTATCTACGTAAGTATCACATAATAATCTATTTTTACACTAAGGGCTAATTTGACAATCATCTGATAACTTTATTCGAGGAATAATTTTGACAGTTATTAAATACAAAAATTGTCAAACGTCAATTCTATTCCTCGAATAAAATTTATTAGAATCAATAATTGTTTGCTTCTCTAAACTAATGCCCATAATTTTGTTGGCAAAAATAAAAGTTTTGGTACCTACTTTAATCTCAAATAGCAGCCAGGGGGTTAATCGTAGATCTATTTTGTAATAGTTAGTAAAAACATGTTCGGGATGTTATATTAAATTAAAAGTTGGTATTTTTTTAAATGTTATGCTTAAAACACTTGTTATAAAAATATGATGTTTGGCATTTTCAATCTCAAATAATTAATTAATTTAATTGGAGGGTTAATTGTAGACTTTCGTGGTAATAGTAAACAATGCTCAAGATGTTATTTTTTATAAGAAGACAGTATTTTGTTTGTTATCAACAGCACCAGCAGCACCAGCAGTATTCACCCTTAACTCCAATAATTCACCATGTTACTCATAATCATCATTTCAGCCGAAAGACGTCCACTGCTGAATGTCCTCCCCACGCACCTCTACTTCGACCGGTTCCGTGGTTCTCGCATCCAACGGGTTCCAGGTCGTCGGTCCACCTTGTGGGAGGCCTTCCAACGCTGCGTCTTCCGGTACGCGGTCGCCACTCCAGAACCTTTCAGCCCCATCGGCCATCTGTTCTGCGAGCAATGTGCCCTGCCTACTGCCACTTAAGTTAGGCAATTTTTCTGGCTATGTCGGTTACCTTGGTTCTCCTGCGAATCTCTTCATTATTGATTCGATCACGCAGGGAAGCTCCAAGCATAGCTCTCTCAAAATCACCCAAAGGGCAATGCCTTTGGGTGATTTTTAGCCTAAGCTTATAATTAAAGCACCAGCAGTATTCACCCTTAACTCCAATAATTCACCATATCTTGATTAAAGCTCACAACAATCAGGATTTATTTATTAGATAACTTGTAAAATAACTTACGTAATATTAGTTTACAAGTCCGTTGTAATGGCCCATTCTCTGCGTTAAGGACGTGTGAATTATTGCCAAAGATAAATATGTGTTATTCATCACTTTACTAGACATTAAACTCTGTACCGTCATGTGAGGTCATTCTAAACGACTGACTGGCAGTCAGTTTAGAAGAAATTAATTCATTAAAAAAAGAAATATTGGGAGATATATGTTTGAGCCGTTTGGGATTGAAACTAGGGACTTGGGTTCTGAGTGCTCATTGAGTAAAGAAATAAAATAAATTAATAAAATCCTGCATCGCGCAAGCAGAGTTTACCGCGCAACTAGCAAATATACAACGTCCCGACATTGACCCACCAGATTTAATTCCGATCTAGTCTGTCCCTTACTGGCCGCTGTCATCTCCCAGTGATGCCCTAAGCCGAGGTACGTACCCCACAGGGGGTGCCCTTAGCGTGGAGTCGCTTAGTTTTTAAGTTTTTTAAGCCCTGTCTGGAGTCCTTAATTTATTGAGGCGTCCACAGACAAGTCCGATTAAGCAGACAGCAACCTCCCAGGTTAAAGGAGAGATGCCGTTCAAAAAAAAAGGTCCCAATAGACACAACACCTCGAGGATCCTCTCTCTTCTATAGAAGATGAGTGAACTTTACACCCTGTTCCTCATACCTCTATGAAACGATTAAAATAACAACTGATCGATTCTGTAAAAATCTCATCGTGAAAAGTTAGGTGAAGTGAGCTTAGAGTCAGCTGTCAGTAGTGTCGATCCCTAGCATTAGTTGGAATGACAGCTGACTCCACGCTCACTTCACCCAAGTTTTCACGGTGAGATGGTTACAAAATCGCACAGTAGGTCCATCTGTATATGCCTTCTCCATTCATATAAAAAGTTGTAAACATTGGGGAATGTTTGAATTGCATTGAATGTTATTGAATTTTGTTGCCGACTGTCTTTTATCAATGTGTGCAGGAGCACGTCTGTGTGTGACATTTATTAAATTTCGAATTTTTATTGTAATAAGAACGTGTTGAGCAATTGAAATCATTTTAGCTCATTCGTTCAACATAATAAGTGTTTCGTAATTAAAGTTGTAATAATTAATTTTAATCAATTTAGTTTTTTCATATTAGTTACGTTACACCATAGACATAAGAATTGTTTTTTTTTATATTTCTATGCGTTGCACAGAAAACGGTTTATTATTTTGTTTTTAATTTGTAAAATGGGAATTTACTGTTCATTGTTATTTTTTAAACAATTTAAATTGAATACTTAATTATTATTCTAACACATTTAATTACAATATAAATAATAGCAGATGTGTGTGTGCTGTTAATAAGTGAGAACTTTCTAAAGAAACTGAACTGACCTGGAATTACTCTAAACTGATCCTTTAAAGGTTTTTACGGGTTTATTACGCATCATTACTATTGAGAGGTAAATATCTAGGTGTTATTTTCCTATTTATACTAAACATAAACTCACAACCACGAAGGGGATCCCCTTCGAACCTAACCTGTCCGAGTAGGGGGGGCCCCAAGTCCCGAGCTCGCTTCGCTCGCTCATGCATCCTAAGTTCTTCTAGTAACAGTAGTAACATTGCCTTTTGTACACACACACGATCAATGGGAGTACACTAACTTTCTTCTGAGCAGAATTTCTAGGTTGTTATAAAAACAAATAAAACAACAAAACATTCATAATTTTTGTTAGGTTTCGTTTTATCGATTTTGCACGACATTTTACACCACGGACAATATACTAAGACAGATTTGGTTGTCTATCGTCCACTTTATAGTTTCTATACTACCCTGCTTGGAATGATTGGTACAGACGCCAGCAGGTCAAGCTACCCGAAACTGTCATATTTTCCCAATCAACCTTGAACCTAATACTTTAGGAATAAAGTTGAAAATCTATTAAAGAAATTTGACAGATTGTAGTAGCTTGATGTGCTGGCGTCTGTACTTACTAAGTTTGACAGAATATGTAGTACTGCAGTCTGCACTATACGTCAAATTAAATTAGCTAGCGAAACTTTGCAGACGAGATTGCTGGTGCGACGCGGTGCTAATTTGTATTGATATCTAAATACGATAAAAAATAATTCATTTGAAAAGTTTTTTTGTGGGGTCATCAATCGCCGTAGTCACTCGAAATATCAGTTTTTTTTTTGTAAACTGCACAGACGTGATTGGTATCGATATCAAAAGAAAACAGATGTTCGCAACTCAAACTTCAATAACAACACTACCAGCGGTCATTTACACCTTTTAGAGAAACACTGAATCTGTTTTATTTTATCACTAGCTTTTACCAGCGGTTTCGCCCGCGTGGAGGTCGGAAATTATCCCACGGGAACGTAATAACGGCATAAAAAGTATCCTTTGTGTTAATCCAGGTTATAAACTACACTCGAGAGCAATGAATCCGGGTCACTTAAAGAATGTTAAAAATCTCGGAAACTAAAAATGATAGGTTAATGCAATAAATTGTATTTAATAGACAATGTAATACTCCTTAAATGAAAGTAAAAAAAATATGAGTCACCATACATTTTATTAACACAAAATTACATAAAGAAAAAAACTGCTGATCTCTCCTTAAAACAAAAATAGGAAACATGAAATTTTTGAACTTTATTACGATTTTCTTGAATTTTAATACTTCGTATTGCCTCCTCGTGCTTCCATTACTGCGTTTACGCGGTTTGGCATGCTGTACACCAAGTTCCTTATACGATTTTGGGGAATATTCTCCCATTCCTCTATGAGAGCAATTTTGAGCTCACGAAGCGTGATTGGGGGAGGGTTTCGTTGTTTTACGCATCTGCCTAGCTCGTCCCAAGCATGCTCGATCGGGTTGATATCCGGGCTGCGCGCTGGCCACTCCATACGAGTAATGTTCATCTCTTGAAGGTAGTCATTCACAATCCTACCTGTATGAGGTCGGGCATTGTCATGCATAAATATAGCATCCTCACCTAAATTGACCATAAATGGACCAACGTGATCATTGAGTATTTTTTCCACATATCTTACGCTAGTTAAAGAGCCGTTTTCTATGATCACCAGCTCTGTGCGACTTTCAGAAGAAATTCCGGCCCACACAAGTACAGACCCACCACCGTAGGCTACTTAATCTTCGATGCATGCTTGCTTGAATCTTTCCCCTGGTCTTCGATACACTCTGTGTCTTCCATCGTGCTTGTAGAGCATAAATTTTGATTCGTCGGAGAACATAACTTTTGACCAATCTTCAATACTCCAATTTACGTGGCTCTGGGCATATCTTAGTCTTGAAATACGATGCCCACGCTCCAGTTTAGGGCCGTTTGCAGGTCTAAGGGGTTTTAAGTTAGATTCAGCAAGCCGACGTCTTACTGTCCATGCACTTGGGTTACTTCCTCCGAGGCGTCGAAACTGATTTGTGAGTTCAGTTCCTGTGAGAAAGCTATTTCGAAGCATGGTGTTCACCAAGTATCGGTCTTCTCGTGCTGTGGTACACCTGGTTCTGCCCGTTCCTGGTCTGCGTAGGTTAGAACCAGTTTCTTTGTAACGTCGGAGAACTCTTTGTACTGTTGACAGCGACACACCGACAGTCCTGGCTGTATCGCGCTGACTCCGGCCGGTTTCCAGCATTGTAAGTATTCTGGTGCATTCTTCAGGCGTAAGCGACATAATTTCAGCTTGAATAATGAATATAGAGCACTATCAACATGGTTTATGTACCCACATAAATGACAGATTACAAACAAAAGCAAAACCAAATGCTGTAATTTCGTAGTTCCATCTTCGAAAGTGGCCCTTTTTCAAATTTGATTTTTTTATGATATAACTTTACAATAACTAAGAAGTTTTAATACCTTCATTTAAGGAGTATTACATTGTCTATTAAATACAATTTATTGCATTAACCTAGCATTTTTAGTTTCCGAGATTTTTAGGATTCTTCAAGTGACCCGGATTCATTGCTCTCGAGTGTATCTGTTTGCCAAATTTCATCCAAATGCGTCCAAGAGTTTTTGTGTGAAAGAGTAACAAACATCCATCCATCCATCCATCTATCCTCACAAGCCTAGGATGTTTAGATCTCGATCCCATCACATCCGCAGAGTTTCGCTAGCTAATTTAATTTGACCCTGTATGGTATCTTTATAATAACTCGGAAATATCACGTATTTAAACCTATAAGAATTGATTGTAAAATTTATCTAATCGGCTATACATATATGTAGGTAGTCTCTTCAATCAACAGTAACTGATATAGCACATACCAAAATGGCCTGCCATATTGGATATGCCGTAGAACCGATGACCGTTGAGCTACCCCACTCAACAAACAACAAACAAACGTAAGGTGGGACGTCTTCAGGCTAGGAGAAGCGACGGTCTTCGCAGGATGGAAAGAAAGAAAAAGCAAAACGCATTAAAGCAAAGCAAAGCAAAGCAAGCAAGCAAAAAGCATTAAAGCAAAGCATTTATTTGTGGCAAACATGACGCATAAAAAAAAGGACATAAACACACAAAAAATAACAAATTGGGGGTAAACATGCGTCACATTCACGCAAAACGGCCATCGCTCAGCATAATGCTAAGACGATGACTGGACGACGAATGGATGATGGCTGGTAGCAGCTGGATGAGAGTTGCCAAAAATCGAGTTGAATGGCGTGCAATAGGAGAGGCCTATGTCCAGCAGTGGACTGCTATAGGCTGATGATGATGATACAAAAACATATCGACTTAGGCAACAGAATACGCTGAAGTGGCAGGGGCTGGCCATAATAGACGTAGAATCGGTGGGATCGACGTATTTTTGAGAGGCAACAGCGCTTCGGCAAACGTAAGGTAGGACGCTCTCAAGCTAGATGGAGCGACGATCTTAGCAGGGTAGGTGTTAGCACTTAGATGAAAGTAGCCAAGGGTCGAGGTAGACGGCGGGCGTGTGATTGGGGCATATGCTGGGACAAATAACACTGGCTGGTGAAACTAAACAGACTTCATGGGTATCGCTATGTAATCATCATCATAATCATCATTTCAGCCGAAAGACGTCCACTGCTGGACATAGGCTTCCCCAAGCACCTCCATTTCGACCGGTTCCGTGCTTCTCGCATCCAACGGGTTCCTGCGGCTTTAACAAGGTCGTCGGTCCACCTTGTGGGAGGCCTTCCAACGCTACGTCTTCCGGCACGCGGTCGCCACTCCACAACTTTTCGGCCCCATCGGCCATTTGTTCTGTGAGCAGTATAATGATGGCAGGCTATTTGTAGTTCACCCATGATTAACATGATTCTGAACCCCATGCGTTGAAGATTTTCGTCGATTATTAAAATTAATGGTTATAGTTTGGATGTCGATGTCATGCCACCCTGTTTACGTTAATAACTCATCATTTTAAGTAAATCCACTACCAGTGACTGCTGATAAATCCCATAATCAGCTATTGATATCGATCCCCATTACGTCTGTGAAGTATATAAGCATATACAGGGTTATTTGTAAAACACCAACAACCTCTTAAGAGGTCATTGTATTCATCATTATGAACAACTTTTACTACAGGACCAAACCTGAAATCGCGAAAAAAAAATCAGCTGCTCCCTATATTTTGACGAGTTATGCGAATACAAATGTAGGGAACAGCTGATTTTTTTTTGCGATTTCAGGTTTGGTCCTATAGTAAAAGTTTTTAGATGTCAGATGTCTTCAAATTTTTGTTCTAGGATATGTCGGTTTCCGACGATGTTGTTCTTCACCGTTTTGAGAGCAGTAGTGATGAAATATTTACACAAAGTAAAGCGCCTGTCTACAAGTTGTAGGTCATAGGCTCGAACCCGTTACCACTTGGCCACCACTGCTCGCTGCTAATGTTTCTGATGATACCACTAATATTATAATTTCTTCTTAAATTACAGCTCCAAACATGTCGGACACCAGTTTCGGGATAATCAACGAAGCATTCGACAGTACAGAAACTCAAAATATTGTTAAAAATACAGTTTTAGGAAATGATCTTTCCAAACATGAGAATTTTGATGACGAAGACAAAGATTCTGACTGTAATATGGAAAACAAGAATACAATAATAAAAGACGAAGAAATTATTGCAAATCAAACAAAAGAAAATGGAGTTCACGATAGAGAAAATATAGAAAATGATCATACAGTTAGGGAAAAACATGTAAACAAAGATGCTGTCTTAGATTTTATCTACAAATTAAGAGGACCGGCGTTTGCAAGCATGAGGGAGAAGAAACTGAAGGGAATTTGGAGAAGAGCCTCGCTTAAAGAAGAAGATAGTGAAGCTGCGATGTGAGTATTCTATTTCTATGATTTTTAAATGAATACAAACATAGAAAACTAAAATATTGCGTCGAAATATTCCTCCACATTGCTGTCGACTGGTAATGTACCCAAGAGACTCGCCAGTCTCTTGCCGCCGCATCGCCGCGTTGTATAGCAATGCTTAGCCTCTGGCCAGGGTAAAAGCCAACCCTTGGGTCACAGGAAGTGAAAACAACATGGAAAAAGATTCCGTATGTAAGTCGAAGAAGAATGAAAGAACTATTTCTATGATTTTAAAACAAATACTTACAGACATAGAAAAAGTTTATGTTTGTAACTTTAGGTAGGTACAGACGCCAGCACATCAAGCTACTACAATCTGTCTTTCTTTAATAGATTTTCAACTTTATCGCTAGCATTAGTTTCAAGGTTGATTGGGAAAATTTGACAGTTTTCGGTAGCTTGATGTGCTGGCGTTTGTACTGTAGAAATCATACAACGTTATATTTTCTGCTTTTATTCCAAGCGAACGTCTTTACGTAACCCCGAATATATTCTCACTATTTTCATCCAAAAAAAAACCTATTACTAAAATTTTAAAGCTCAGCGTATAGCTTGACTATTCGAACGCAACCAGAGCGCTGACCTATCATAAACAGTGATAGGAATAGGTAGTGCCTATTTGCCTAAACTTCGAAGAATAGAGACAAGAAACGGAGACTTCCTTAGGACTAAATTTTTTCCGGGACACTTGTCTCGAAAAAAACACATATAATATTGTTGTAACTTACAACAATATTCTATGTGTTTTATTTTTCCTTTAGAGCCCATAGAGGATAAGTTATTATTATGGAGTTATAAATTATAAATGTTATGTCTAGTCGCAAACTTTAGGTAAATATAGACGAATTACTTATTCCAAATAACATATTTTTTTGATGTATTCAAAAGTGTTGTCCCGAATTTCGGAACAGATGTCCCAGAAAAAATTTAGTCCTAAGGAAGTCTCCGTTTCTTGTCTCTGTTCTTCGAAGTTTAGGCAAATAGGCACTACCTATTCCTATCACTGATCATAAACAAGTACGCCGGGACTTCATATTATCGATGATAAAATGAAGACATTTGATTTTCGCTATTTTGGCGCTGACAGCAACGTGAGCGCATTTTGCATACTCTCATGATAAGAATGTTTTTAATATCTCGTAGTAAGCACAAAATACATAAAAAAAGTTTTATTCCACTATTTAGGCCTAAATCATCACAGACGCACCAAAACAAAAAGACGGACATTTGCGGCAATGTGTCAGTTCCTGAGAGGCTCGGGCTTTGAATTGGCACAAAAAAACAACTGTCATTAGTAATTTTATTGCTAGCTACAAAAAATCGACTTGAGCAGACAACCTTTACAGTGGGAATAAAGTTCAAAATAGTGATGGCTCGGATTTAAATAATCTCGCTTTTCAAGAAGGAGGCTGTGCGTTTGATACCTGACAAATGTGACTTATTCAATTCCATAATTATGTTGGTAAGCAAGACGTTCATTATTTCGGAATCTTTATTAAAACGGGTATAAAAATACACAACGAAACCGAGAGTCACTTGTACTCTTTATTATATTTTTTTTTTTTGTACTGGACTTACCTGGGAACCTTCTGGTTATATCCTCCCAACCTGTTTCGGTCACGGTGGCAATCTCAGATATTATAGTGCACAAGTGTGTGCGCAAACACAGGTGCACTATCTGTTCCTTTACTCTCATAGTCCGATGGGACGGCAATCCGACACGACCGGGGAGAGATCAGGCGCAGGACCAACGGCTTTCCAAGGCACGGGGGTATTACACAGCCAACTTCCAAACAGGCTGTTACTAATAGGAAACCCAATAACACTTTGCCCGACCTAGGAATCGAACCCAGGACCCCACGATCAGCAGTCGCGCTTGCAACCACGAGACCACCGGGGCAGTCATTTTTAGTCATTTATTCATAAACAAGTAACTTGTATCTGAATTTACACATAAATTTACACAATCACATTATGCACACTAAATTACATTTAAATTTCATAAATTATATAAACAATTTAAAAATAATAAATTTACATTTCCTCAATACTACTTCGACATGTAAACATTAAACCTAAGTAATCTAAGTAAATAGTAAACATTATGTAGGTAGTCATATAATGTCATGTCTGTTTATCGCATTAACGCCTGATGCAGTTGTTATAGCAATAAAACTTGACACGTTTGTTTATAGGTATAAAATTGTTAGTGACAACAATTAAAACATCTTGTTGATCTTGATCTTGTCTTCAACTTGCACTTTTTATAGTGATGCCGGTACCAATTTCAACTTCCGACGGGGTAATTACGTAGCACACTAACAGTAGGAATGAGTTTCATTCTGACAGTTCAACAACATTCATTGCGTTATTTACATTGTTGAGCAGACTTTTGCGAACGTATTTATCATAATAATTAACTCCTAAAATGTTAGACACTAAGGCTCAATTTACACTGCCGTGGAACGGAGTGGAAGCGCTTTTTTTTGTACAAAGCATAATAAACTTTATGTCAAAAAAGTAACGCACAAAATAGATACACACTTATGCGGTCGTGCATCTTCTGGAGAATTATCGCGCATTCTCGGGAATGCCGGCAGTAATAAGCTCGTATCTAGTTTGTACGTTAGGCAATTGACATAAAGTTCATTTTGTTATGTATAATATCGCTACCAAAACTCGCTTCCACTCCGTTCCACGGCAGTGTAAATGTTAGCCTAATACACATTATTACACATTTTTATACAATATTGCTCTAATGAAATTTGTAGGCACTTTACATTGCAGGTAGAACTTTAGTTTTTTAATTTTTTTATGTGAACGGTGGATGGTATCATAAAACTATTGTGTCACTAAGTATATTAATGCAGTTGTAATTTAATCCTTTAAATAAATTTAATTGTAGTTACAAATGGAAAATACAGTGCATACTTTTGTAACTAAAAGAGGAGGAAACAAATTAAATGGTTTCATATATGAGAAAAATCGAGAAAATGATAGTAAATATTATTGGGTGTGTGAATTGCAACGGTCGAATAACACATATAAATGTAACTCGACTTATTACCAAACTGAACAACATGAAATACTATCATAGCATATGCAAAATCACATTCATGAACCAAATGCACATAAGAGTACTTAAATATAAGTTCTGTAAATTTGTTATAATGTGTGTAAAACATGCTAGTTAGAGTAGATTACAATACATAGTCAGACATAATAACAGCCGCACAGGTCAATCGATCAAGTTAAGCTACGCTTGCCGCGGTTGGTCTATGGATGGGTAACCATCTTTATATACCGAGACCCCTCTGTGCCTCGGAAAGCACGTTAAGCCGTTGGTCCCGGCTGTGTGACAGTCGTTACGGGTAGTCAGAAGCCCGAAAGTCTGACAACCAGTCTTACCAAGGGGTATCGTATTGCACAGTTACTGGGTTGTGGAAGTCAAATAGGAAGTCGCTCCATGTAAAATACTGGTATTCATCTGCATCCGGTTAGACTGGAACCCGACCCCAACATGGTTGGGAAAAGGCTAGGCAGATGATGACATAGTCAGACATTTGAAGTGCAAAACATTACAATTACATCGCTATGTGAAAAGGGAGAGCCGATCTTAACTGTGATATTTCACATAATTAGGAAAAACGAAAAATTTTTCAGCCTAGGGTAATTTAGGGACATGTGGTAATTATCTATTAAAAAGACGAAAACTTTTCCACTGACGTCAGAGTTCGTAATTTTGTAAATGTTTACAATTACCGACTGTCTGTTTGGTGAGCTGTGCTGTTTCTATAAACGCTATTTTAATGCATCTGTTTTCTTTTTCAGGGTTCCGTACCCAAAGGATAAAAACGGGACCCTATTACTAAGACTTCGCTGGCTGTATTATACGTCCGTCTGTCTGTCACCAGGCTGTATCTCAAGAACCGCGATAACTAGACAGTTGAAATTTTCACAAATTATGTATTTCTGTTGCCGCTATAACAACAAGTACTAAAAATAAAATAAATATTTAAGGGGGGCTCCCATACAACAGACGTGATTTTTATAGATAATGGTACGGAGCCCTTCGTGCACGAGTCCGACTCGCACATGGGCGGTTTTATTGGTTTTTTATTGTCCTGAGTCAGTGAGATTTGCGCTGGTTAGCGAGCAGTTGCTTTGCACGTTTTTTACGACAAAAATCGAGATTTCTTTATCACATAGGTAGGTAGGTATACACCACACAGTTGATCCATACATAGGTAATCTATGGATCAACTGATTTTTTTTTTTTTCATGATTTCATGGTTGGTCTCGTAGTAAAAGTTGTTCATAATGATGAGTACAATGACCCTTTTTACCGATCAAATTTAACGGTGTGTTTCCTACCTAATCAACCTCCGCACAAAATGCCTATTATTTGGAGTATAGCTCTCTGCCACAGCTTTCAGGAATAGTTGCGACTACTCCGCACTTTGCACAGCAGCGAAGCAGTTTTTTTGCGTATAATGGTTTGAAAGACGTCTGTGTGGGCCTTGGCAAACATTTCTGAGGCGCTACAGAAACGGGGAACTGTCAACAACATCCTGAAAACATTATTATATTGTTACGAGCTTCGGGTTCGTGACAATTAAAAATGCCGATAAAAATTACCAAAAGTTACACTTTAATCAATCAACACTAGCAACAATTCAAAACACACTAATTATAAAACACAATCGCTATTTAGTCGCACTTGAAGATCGCTTTCGATGTATTCGCATTTATCGCTAATCCAAGTCTGATTGCTCGCGGCTATTCCCGGCCTTATATAGTGCCGCAGATAGTTCCAGAACCTTCTATTGTAGAACCGTCTAGAATGTTCGAGTACATACCGGCCCCGACTGACTACATGTCGATAGTTCTAGTAAGTTCTAGCTTCGTCATATCTACTCGTCAATAGATGGCGCTGACGGATGGCGTGACTATTAGTTCTACTATTCCATAATAGATGGCGCCAGTTAGTTCTGCCAATCCGCAATAGATGTCGCCAGTGGTAACTAATGTCACCGTGTATCAGGCATTAATTGTGGCGCGTAACAATATTGTACGCGTAGAACATCCAGCGATCTCATAATGTAGCTGACCCATAGATTGTTCGAGTAAAAACTTTGACAGTAGGCCTTAAAAAGATTAATATTTGCTATACCCTGTCCATTGGATTAACCGTTTTCTGACGTACTTACATATTCCAGATTACGTAAAAGTTAACTTTAAAATGTGTAATAAAATAAATATATAAACTGTCTCATCTTACTGAATTATCTTTTTTATGGCTTCTTGCATACATTATAATACCGTACGTATATCAATCAATGTATTGTGTGTTGCTGCAATCACTAGTTCCATCTGTCAAAAAACGGTTTACGGTTTGGTTTGAACGAGATCTAGTAAGTAGTTTTTTTTTAATACGTCATAAATCGTAAGCCGCAATTTACCTTTCATTCAATCAACTCAACGGAACCCTTCATGGGCGAGTCCGACTCGCACTGGGCCGCTTTTTTAAGTTTCCTGTAGCCCCGACACTACTGTGCTAAAGTAATTTAAGGTATTATTATTTCTCGCTTAAAAAACAAGACCAATCGACAGATATTTTTTTTTGTGGAATAAAATTGACGGGAAACATACTTTGCATGTCAAAAATTCAAAATTATTCCTCAGAAAAAATTATCTGGCGTTGGAAAATCAACCCTAAAATGAAACAGTGACCCAGACCCACGGATTGTGATAGAAGGTGTGTTTCGCAATTAGGGCGCGGGTCAGGCAAAACGTTAGTCGGGTTTTCATCTGCGGGAGCGTTTTTCCTACGCCCGTCCTTCAGATGCACCTTGCAGGTCGCATCTTAAAAACCTTCTCAAGTCCCCTCCCCACTCCACCGACTTCTACTCCTACTCCTTCACAGTGCACGCGGTGCGATTGTGGAATTCACTACCGCCTGACATTAGGGACTGCCAAACTATTGCAGTTTTCAAAAGAAGAGTGAAAGAACACTATCTGTCCACTTCATCATAGTTGTGTAAGTGTATGTATTTATTATTTTGAGTATGATATAATTATTATCATTCTAGTAATATTTATTTTAGAATTATTTATGTATGTTTATTTGTATGTATTCTCGTAATTTTTGTTTAGTTTTTAAGTGTCACCTTTGCTCTATCACACTGTATCTATTGTCCTGTCTCGGGTATGCTTTTTTTTTGAGGATGGGAAATCGTCAATCATCCGCTCTGGGTGGAGCGGAGGGGAGTGTCAGACTCTTACTGGCTAAAACCCACCCGTGTTCCTTCCTTAGCCCTTTATGTTCCAGGGCAGCGGTAACCCTTTCGGACGATCCCGCTACCCTGGCTGGCTTCGGCCCCATCGGGCCCCGTCACTCGTGCTGACATCTCTTTGCGGCGCGCGTGGAATACATACGCGCCGTCCGGCACGGGCCTGGTCCTGATCGGACGGTGAGTTACCTATTACTCTCCGCCCGCAGGCCCGCGCCTACGTTGGCCGGGAGTCGTCTCGCGGCTCCCGATGCCCGGAGCGTCTCCCGCGGCGGCTGAGGCGTGAGGATCTCTCCCTCATCCACCCCGCCACCTCCTCGCTAGCATGACTGCTTCGCAGAAGGAGGTGACTGCCTCCCACTCCCTCTCGCCCCGGACCATGGCTTGAACCAGGTCCGGACGCGAGAGGTTCTCGGGTAGGCTGGAAGTGATTTCTTATGAAATAAGCATCACCTCTGTACCTATTTTTTCTGTTCTGTTTTTCATTGTCTATCTATATATGTGTGTGCATAAATGGTAAATAAATAAGCCGTTCCTGGGACTACCTATGAATTTGCGCCCGGTTGTAGAAGTGGTGGCGTTGTGGTATCGACCCCGACTTTCGAGTCGTCGGTCGTGAGTTCGAACCCAGGTAGGCACTTTACTATATTGTTTAATTTTATCACCAATGGGGCCGTATTCTCTATGACACATGAACAAAACCGCGCGAAATGAACCCGAGGTTGGCGTGATTAGCTAAGGCTGTTATCACACTGGCGATTTGCGAGCGAGTTCAAAGCGAGGCGAGTGCGCAACGAGCTCGCAACGAGTTCGCAACGAACGCGCCGAACACGCCACGAAGACGCGGCGGGCGATTGATCCCTTAAAACGTGTCGATTCTGAGTTTCAGTTATAAATAACTCTATTACTCGTTTGAACCCATGTGTTTGAACCTCTCAACAATGCTACGTCCGCTCACACTCGTGTCTTTGACACAACTGAAGTGGGGTGGGGCAACATGAGTGTACAAAATGGCGTCGACGGCGCTATTCACGGCGAGTTCGTCGCGCGCTTGCGGTGAGCTCACTGTGCACTTACCTCGCTTGCAAATCGCCAGTGTGATAAGGCCCTAAGGAATTGACGTGGTTTCGAAGTACGGAATCATTGAGTGGTCATAGTGAATTAGGGCCCTGCTCGGTTAAGGAAAACATGCAACAAGCAACCTTGAAGTTATTTTTGTAATGCTATTATTTTAGCTATTATTTTTACTTACTATACCTGTGCTCTCATTCTAACTTACGTAAACATTAGTTTAGTACCGGGTCCTGTACCGATACTGATTAGAAATGCCAACAAATCAGGTACTATTTTACTTTTTTATTTGCTTTTTACTAAGTATTTGCTGTACCTACATACTCTCGACGCTTTTAACGTTTACGTCTTTGTTTTACATCGTTACATCATACGTCATCGTTACGTCATATATATACATTAACGACGATGTAAGAAATATTTTTGTAAAAATATAATTTAAAAGAGTGTCCGTGGAGTTTCTTGTCCGTTCTTCTCCATAGGTGCCTACTACGCTCTGAAATGGGCAACTAGCTTCATATTTCCTGACTGACCGACTTCTTGACCATTCAAAAGTACCTGCAAAGGGCTGTTCATTAATTAAGTACGATTGTACGATTTGAGGGGGGGGGGGGGTCCAAACAAGTCTTATTTTTTCTTACAGTCGGGTGGGAGGGTCTAGATTATTCTTATCACAAAAGTAAGCAAAAAATTATAAGTTTAAAAAAAATGCTATTTTTTCTTTGCAATTTTGGTAGATACTGATCTTACGTAAGATTCAAAGAGTTGGAGGGGGTTCATTCAAGTCTTATTTTTTCTTACGTAGGTGGGACGGGGGTCAGAAATTGCTTAAAATTGCCTTACGTAATAAATGAACAGCCCCTAAATTGTTTAATTTAAATAAAATGTTTTGAGATTGAGTTTGACTTCGTCTGGTACCGGTGTCACACCAAGACTAATGGTATCGGTTCCCAAAACTACCGGTATTTCAAGCCTTGCCGCCGAGGCGTCTATGTGCTCTGTGGTTTATCAATTCTGTCGTGCAATACTACTAATCCTACTTAATAAATTATATACGCGAAAGTTTGTATGTATGGATGGATGGATGTTTGTTACTCTTTCACGCCAAAACTACAGAACGGATTTGGATGAAATTTGGCACACAGATACTTTGTAACCAGGATTAACACATAGACTACTTTTTATCCCGATATACCCACGGGATCGAAACTTATGCGGGTGAAACCGCGGGGCGCAGCTAGTAATGAATAACTTCACAGATAGAGCATTACTCGTAAATCTATCATTTATGTCATTCATTGAAAGATATTTCCTTTTAGCGATAGTAACAAATCACCCGCCATTGCTGCAAGCGTGTCTTTGTGTCCTTGTTTTGACGCCATTCCAAATAGGAAAACAAGGTATATGTATACTCATAATCAGCCAATAATGTTCCCACTGCTGGGGCACAGGCCTCCTCTCAGAGAGAGGGAGTGGGCCGTAATCAACCACGCGGGTCCAGTGCGGGTTGGTAGATGTCACATGTCTTTGAATTTTTGGTTCTAGGAAAAAAATTACGGTTTCCTCACGATGTTTTCCTTCACCGTTTTGAGAGCAGTGGTGAAATAATTTACACAAAGTAAAGTGCCTGCTTGGGTTCGAACCCACACCTGCAACTCGTATGTCGCGGTCTATACTACTGGCTCATCACTGTATTTGAGCACTGTACTCAAATACATAAGCGACACGTTGTCAGCAACAGTCGCTGCCTCGTCGTCGTTTGTCGCCGACACGCGTCGACGCTTGTACCTGCCTCTGTAATCGACGCGTGTCGCGCGTCTGTATGTAAAGTCACCAAAATAGATAAGTAACCAAGGTCGTCGGATATAGTTGAAGTTTAATAAGAAACCAATGGGTGTTTTCGAATCAAATTTAATGTAATTAATAGAAAATAAACAGTTCATCTATCAAATTAAATTTCATTCGAAACTATCCATCGGTTTCTTACTAAACTTCAACTATATCCGACGACCCTGGTTACTTATTTTATCTCTTTTGGTGACTGTACACGCACATTTCAAAAGTTATATGAAGAGGTATTAATGGCAGATTATAATCATAAAAGTAAAATGAAACGAGTAAATCCGCTAACACACGTTACATCAAACAAGTACTTCTGATGTCCTTTCAAAGATAAGGACTACTTTGTGTAAACAATTGTTTGCTGGCACTTAAGGCGACAGCGTCCGCGAAATTCAAAGTTCCTTACGTTTTTTAGTTTATTAGTATGTAGGTTAGTATCAGGTTATATGTTGATCTAAATATGATTCGCGACCGTAACGAATATTTATACGTATATAGAATAGAATTATTCTATATATAAAAAACATCATTGAAGTGTCTGTTTGTAATGTCCAAATAACAGCATTTTACTACATGCATATGAAAGTTACAAATAACAAAAAAAAAAATGTTTTTCTTGTCTTTTTTCGCTTATAATCTATCACTATACATACTTATAAGTAATTTCTATAGCGTGTTAGATAGCGTTAGCGTTTTGTTTGTGCAGAATAAAATATTTTTCTTCTGCACAAACAAAACGCACAGTTACAAATAATAATAATTAAAAAAAAACATAAGATACACATAGTTAAAAGACTCGTAGTCAAGCATAAAAAAAATGTTGACACTTTTGTCTATTGCTTGATGTCAAGGCCAGGGACCAATGACAACTCACATTAATAGCTTGCCTGGTATGCGTCCTATGACACAACCTCTCACTTAAAAAGCATAATGCTAAGATTGTCCGATAAAATCTTGTGGAACTTGATGTGACTTTTCATTTCCTCTATGACTGGAAATATCTTCAGATCATGGTGTAGAGCTTCATTTGGAACAAACCATGGGGCGTTTGAGATTGTTCTCAGAAGCTTGTTCTGAAATCGCTGTATGATCTCTATGTTAGAGTGTGATACTGTTCCCCATAGCTGGATGCCATAAGTCCATATAGGCTTGATTATGGCTTTGTATTAAAGGATTTTATTTTCCAGGTGTAGTTTGAATTTCGTACAATTAACCAGTAGAACTTTTTTAGTGTCAGTGGGCTGCTTCCGTTTGGTGAAGATGTGTTTTTTCCAAGTAAGGCGTCTGTCAAGGTATAAACCTAGGTATTTAACATATTCAGCTTGAGGCACTTGTATTATATTTAATTGTACTGGTGGGCATGTATCCTTTCTCCTAGAAAATGTGACATTTACCGACTCGGTCTCGTTTGCTTTTATCCTCCACTTTTTGAGCCAGAGGGCTATGTCGTCCAATCAGGTCTGCAGCATAGCTGATGCTACTCTATGGTAAGAATGAGATGCCAACACAGCTTTGTCATCCGCGAAGGCTCCTGTAGTCGCTAAATTTGTTATTAGGAGGTCCGCTGTATGAATCAAGTACAAAATCGGTCCAAGCACACTGCCCTGAGGTACCCCAGCAGCGATTGGGTATAGCTTTGATAATGCGTCTCCACTCTGCACGAAGAAGTATCTATCTCTCAAGTACGACACACAAAAATATTTATCTGTCTGTTTGTTCCGGCTAATCTCCGAAATGGCTAGACCGATTTTGATGAAATTTGGTATGAGGATACTTTTGAACCCCTTTTTATCGACATACCATGCGGGCAAAACCGCGGGCGCAAGCTAGACATCATCATCAATGTCACAAAAATAAAATGAAACAATCAAACCCTGTCCTCTCAAAGATAAGGACTACTATGTATAAACAATTGTCTGCTGGCACTTATGGGGTAATTAACAACAAAACTAATTAGTTTCATACACGTGCTGCTTAGCAAAACGGTAGATTCAAAGATTTAAATCACTTTTGAGTAAGCATTGTTTTAAATAAGTGTCTAAATGGTTGCTTAAGTTGCTGAGCAATTAGAAGAATTAGTAAAATGAGTGAACTTTAACTGTCTCAAAATGTAGGTATCCGTAATTCGTTGCCTTTTCCATAGGACATGATTAATTTATTTAGCACTAGCTGCTTCCCGCCAGTTCTCCTGCGATCCAGGATGAAATGTATGTCCTAGGTCCACCCATGTGCCAAATTTCATCCACATCCGTTAAGCCGTTTTAGCGTGAAATCGTAACAAACAAACAATCTCACTTTTGCATTTATAATATTAATATTATTATACTAGCTAGCAGCGGCTCGCGGTTTCATCCGCATAAGTGTCGATCCCGAGAGAATATCGGGATAAAAAGTATCCTATGTGTTATTCTGATGCTACATTACCGTAAATTTTCATAAAAATCTGTTCAGTAGTTTTTGCGTGAAAGAGTAACAAACATCCATCCATCCATCCATACAAACTTTTACGTTTATAATATTAGCAGGAAGTTATTCAGTCTATAATGTTCCCACTACTGGAACACAGGCCTCCTCTCTTCGAGAGGTGAGTGGAGTTTTAACCACATCGCTTGTAGAGATAGTGTAGCAACATTTTTTAGGAAGTGTCATTTAACAAAAAAAAAAAAAATACAAAAATGTTTATTTCAACGTAAACATTGTGTCATACAACTCATACATAAATTGAGGCAGCCCCAGTATTTTACTGCAGCAAGTTAAAAGTCTGAAGTCTGTCATTCCAAAATGAAGTCTACAACGTATTGCTCAACTATTTCTTAATTTACGTGGGGCTAATTTTTCCATCACCAGATAACTTTTAGTCGAGGAATAAAATTTTTGTATGAAATAACTGCCAAAATTATTCCTCGAATAAAGTTATCATCATCTGCCTAGCCTTTTCCCAACTATGTTGGGGTCGGCTTCCAGTCTAACCGGATGCAGCTGAACAAAGCTAAAAAAAAAAAAATGCTAATAATGCTCGAATAAAGTTATCAGATGATTGAAAAACCAGCTCTTTGGGCGCATCCCACCAAACTTTTATACTAAGAATAAATCTTATCCTGAGAATAAATTTTAAATTTTTGACAGAGTTTCCATACTAGAACTGTCAGGTGTCAATTTTATTCCGCGGATAAAAGATTTCTGACTTTGGTAAAATCAGCCCTAAAGATAATAGTTAAATAATATCATTACAGCCATTTCCGAGTTACAAGCAAACAAATACACTGCCGCATTGTTCCTATTAACAGTTAGAATCAATGTTTAATTACAAAGATAAGATAATGAAGTCCTTGGTACTGAGGGCTTGTGCATAAAAACCATAGAAAATATTTACTATTAATCATATAACATAATATCACGCCTTGTTACCCCGAAGGGTTAGGCAGGGGTGCACTCTTAGCCGGGCTTAGATTAGGTATTACTTTAGTGTCCTGAAAAAGTAGCTTGACCGTTTTTTTTTTTGGGCTATAGCTAACTAACAGCAGCACCCTCATTGCGTAACACACTATCAATTTTAATCTGAATCATTTTGAAGGATATTGCTAATCCATTGCATTGGATATTGCTAATACACACACACATACAAACACACCCCCACTCAGACAAACACACACACACACCATAGTACAAGCCTTAGGATAAACCAATAATAATTTATTTTGTGATCAGAATCGCACGAATGTTTTATTTAATTTAACACATCTTTTTTTGTAACTATCTAACATCCTCAAACTGTAATGTAATCTTTAATATTGTAAAATTGCACTCCAGAGGCACGAGATACAAGCGACGCTTAGTTTGTGGCTCACCGAATCCGTCGCATTGTATTTTACTTTTTTGAAGAATAAACTTTATTATTATTATTACTTATTATTATTAAGACTTTATTATTATTATTACTTTATTATTATTATTGCTTCATATTTTCGAAAAATGTGTCTGCTCAACAACGTAAATAACGCAATGAATGTTGTTGAACTGTCAAAATTAAACCCATTCCTACTGATACGCAACTACCCCGCCGGTTTTTGTAAAAGCTGATAAATTCAACTTCGCTGACTGCGGTGACGAGTCATCATCACCATCTGCTTAGCCTTTGTCCGACTATGTTGGGGTCGGTTTCCTTTCCAGTGTAACCGGATGCAGCTGAATACCAGTATTTTAAATGGAGCGACTGCCTATCTGTCTGACCTCCACAACCCAGTTACTGGGTAATATGATACCCCTTGGTAAGACTGGTTGTCAGACTTTCGGGCTACTGACGACCCGTACGACTATCAAAGATCCACGAATGACAGCCGGGAACAACGGCTTAACGTGCTTCCCGAGGTACGAAGATGGTCACCCAACCACGGACCAACCGCGGCAAGCGTAGCTTAACCTGTTCTTACTCAGCCACAAGCCCTTCCTGACTGACGTGACGAGTTTCGGTTGCCAATTATAAGCAACTATTTTCTAAAATCATAATTTGGCCTTATATATATTTTTCGTAGGGATCGTAAAACAATAAGTTTTAGATAGGATATTTTAATTAACAAAACAATCTACAGTAAAAAAAAACATTGTTTTTTTTTGGAGATTAGTGTATGATGATAAACGATAAATGACTTATTTTCTGTTTTGTACAAACACTTTTACACGTCAATCATATTTTTTAAACTAGATGAGGTCACCGTTTCCTATCTGACTAGTCTGAAAAGAAAGGCCGAAACAAACTCAGAGGTCACAGTCTCTTTTAAAGTCCAGACATAATCTTGGTCAGATCATGTAAAGACCATGTAAATTGGTGTCTGAAATGGTCTGTTGAGGAAAGAACCACACAGATTGGGTGGACCTGTCCAGTCAGTGCACCCATTTGTCAAATATCGTGCAGCTCAACTCAGAACTTGAGGAGCTCAATGATTCGACGAACAATAGGTACCAAAGAAAGGACATTTGGGTGGGCCGCATAAACTATTCAAAATGCCAGGACATGATTAAAACGGAAATAATGACCCACATAGTCCTCACATTCACTATAACTAAAATGATATAATACTTTATACAGTAAATGTTCATGTTATTGTATATGTAAATAGATATTTAGAAAAAAAGTGTAAATTAATAATTTTAATAATAATCATTTATTTATCCAGGACCCCAAGTCTGCTATTTTTATAAATTCGTCATTCCAACACGATCCCATTCCCATCCCATTGTCATTTTGCTTAAAGTTCGTAATCTGCTAAATTCTTAATGGCGATCATTGGTCGGTCAATGGTCTTGTAATAGAATTGTGTCATAATGACATTGTCGTATTGTCATTATTATAAAACCCGTTAGTAGAAATGATTTTCGAAAAACTACCACTACTTTATTTATGCCAGATTTCATTTATATATATTTTTACATATTATTTATTAGTGTTTTATACAAGTCAAGTGTTTTATGTAAGTCAGTCATTCCTTTATCATTATGTACGAGATTACCATTCTATGCCATTTCTTTCAATGGAGTGTCAGTGGTTGACCACTGGAAAGTCATAATGACGCCATTATGTTAGTAGATTACCAAACTTGTCAAAATCAACAATTATGAAATCAATGATAGACCATTCTGACACTATTGTAATAGCAGACTTGGGGCCCTGATCATACAATCCAATTTGTGCTATATGCTCATGATGATGATGATTGGAATCTAGTTTTAATTTTTTGGGCAAAAAAAATTGTTCAAGAAATAAAACACCAAACTAGGTATTAAAATAGAAAAACTATACACACACACATATGTCGGAACATCACCAATGTGCAATACCAACAAAAAAGATAAGATACACGGACAAACATAATCGGCTATGCGGAACATGTTGCAGAGCTAGTAACATATATACGGATGAAACTAGAGAGATGGCTAATGGCTAGGTATCTACGCAGCTGTAGTATAGGGTAGTTGTCTGAGTAAAAAAATAATTATTATATTTAGCCCGTCAGTTAGATTATCGAAAAATAATATGGACACGTATTTTTTCTTTTGTCAATCAAACAAAAAATGACAAAGATAAAGCGCGACAAAATTTGGGACGTCATGTGACGTCACTTGCTTGCAAAAGTGTCGCAAGCAAGTGACGTCACGCGGAACTTTAACGGGCGATATCTTCATCATTTTTCACAAAAGAAAAAATCCGGGTTCAATATTTTTTGATAATCTAACTGACGGACTAATTAGATTTTTTTAGGAAAATAGCCTATTAACACTTTGTAGCACAAAGAAATTCTGATAACTGTAATTATTATACCAACATGAAACAATGTAAGTATGTCTAATATAAAAGTGAAATATCATTGAGTCACTCAAAGTCACTCATTACGATATCTGCAAAGTTATCTAATCATAACACCACGCCTGTGACATAGAGGGGCTTCCTCTTGCCGCGGTTGGTCCATGGATGGGTGACCAAGAACCCTCCACGCCCGGGAAAGTACGTTTAGCCGTTGGTCCCGGCTGCCATTCGTGGATCTTTGACAGTTGTTACGGGTCGTCAGAAGGCCGAGAGTCGGATAACCAGTCTTACCAAGGGGTAACGTATTACGCAGTAACTGAGTCGTGGGTCGCTCCATATAAAATACATCTCAGCTGCATACGGTTAGACTGCTTGTACAGACGCCAGCACATCAAGCTACTACAATCTGTCAAATTTCTTTAATAGATTTTCAACTTTTTTGTTAAAGCATTAAGGTTCAAGATTGATTGGGAAAATTTGACAGTTTCGGGTAGCTTGACCTGCTGGCGTCTGTACCTTGGCAGATGATGATTCCACAGGTTGATATGCAGAGGTTTATCAATCAACTCAGCCTAATGCAGTCCACTACTGGACATCAGGCCCTGTCCTCCGCCTTCCGCATACATTCTGTCTCAGCCACCTTTTTTTAAGGTCGTCTATTTTTCTGGGGAGCGTCCCACACTACGCTTGCCAATACGCGGTCTCCACTCCAGGACTCATCTGCTCCACCAGCCATCGGCTATGAGAGGGCGTGGTCCATAATCCACCACGCGTGCCCTGCGCACATGTCTTCCAGTTTTTTGGTTCTAAGACATGCCGGTTTCCTCACGTTTTCCTACACCGTTTTTGGAGCGGTGGTGATGAAATTAAATACACAAAGTAAAGTGCCTGTCTGGGTTTGAACTCACGACCTTCAACTCGTAAGTCGGGGCCGATAACATTGGGCTCTCACTTTAGGTACTGTCGCCACCGTAAAGACTATTCCTGCTTGCAACGCAAATTATTAGTCGATCTAAAACGGATTCTCTTTTGTTTTACTTACGGACGCAGCTGTGGTCATCATGTGCACGGGATTTTGTTTTCATAATGGTCAGATGTTTTAGCGATAGTACAGCTCTACCTTAACCTTCAAGGATTACAGCCATGATGTTATGTAATTTTATTATTGCATTGTATGTTGTAACCGCTGTAGACCGCGAGTAAGCTTATCAGATAATCACCATGGAAACCGATATAATGAACGTAATATCAAAGGCAAGCTGATAAGAAAAACAACGCAAAACCTTGTTTTCTTTGGATTAATATTATGACGATTGATTTATTTTAATTACTAGCTGTTTCACACGGCTTCACCCGCGATTGTTACTGGTAGTAATAGTGTGTTACGTAATTACCCTGCTGGATACTTTTACACCGCGTATTACAAACCCCAGCAGGTCAAGCTACCCGAAACTGTCAAATTTTCCCAATCCACCTTGAACCTTAATACCGTAGCGATAAAGTTGAAAATCTATTAAAGAAATTTGACAGATTGTAGTAATAATAATAATAATAATATCCCTGGACATTTCACACAGCGCCATCTAGTCCCAAGCTAAGCAACCTAATGCTTGTGTTATGGTAACAAGATGGCTGATAAACTACTTATATACATTTTTTTTTTTGTAAATACATACATATTATAGATAGAAAAACACCCAGACTCGGAACAAATACATGTAGGTCATACAAATATTTGTTCCGTGCGGGAATCGAACCCGCGACACGCAGCGCAGCAGTCAATCGCTTAACCACTGCGCCAACCGTGCCGTCAAAAGCTTGATGTGCTGGCGTCTGTACTATAAAAGTACACATTCACATTTTTTTTTTACATTTTTAATGAAAAGAGGTTTTGAAAAATTAAAAAATTATGTCGGGAACTGGGTCTCAGCTACCTACTGGTGTTCAGGAGTTTCAGATTGAGGAAATTGCCTAGTGTTTGAAACCCATTTTTTTTTTTTTCTAACAAGTCTTTTTAACAAGTTATTATTAGAAACTATTTCCTAAAGTTCTTCATACTTTAATCATATTAATTTAATTAAACACTGTCCATTAGGTTAACCGTTTTTAACTAACTTTAAAATGCGTAGGTAATAAAATAAATACTAATATAAAAACTGCCTAATCTTATTGAATTATCTTATTTTATATGACTTCTTACAAATATTCTAATACCGTACGGTTATCAGTTGTGACAAAATTAATGTAATTGCTCACTAGTTCGATCTGTTAAAAAACGGTTACTTATATAATCAATTGTTAATCATACTTTAGTCATATTTTGTTCATAAATCAAATCTTATCTCATGAAAATATAGATGTTAAAATAAGCATGGCATTGTATTTGTAATTCACGCATTAGTTATAAGAATAATATGTAAACTACCCAGTCAAAACGAAATACACAAAAAAAATCGGCTCAATAAACGACCTCGACTCAACAACATGGGCAGCAACATACATAATACGTACGAAAAAAATATTTGGGAAACATAATTGTCTTAATCCGTACAAATAAATAATCAAGCAACAAAAATATAAATACCGCACTGATAATGTTTACAAAGCCAGTCGAGAGACGCGCGTGGCTGAATAAGCATGTTCCTTTGCGCGCGAAACAAAAACACCGTAGTGTATTCGCGCCATTTTTACAAGTGACCTGTCAAAAATATGTCAAAGTTTTTCATAGTGAAAATTCGCTCCAATTCTCGTAATTTTGTTAAAAAGTGACAGTGAGTTTTATCGATTTGTTGTGTTGTGTTGTTCAACAAGTTGGGTCGCCGCCAAATTCGTTTGACATTTCAATGTTTGTATACAGACTATTTTGGTGCTTGTATTTAAGTTTTTTGTGAAGATTATTTGCATGTATGTTTTCGATTGCGTACTTTTCCTACCGAGTTTAGGCGTAATGCTAATAAGCCAATAGATTACAGATATAAGTATAAATAGGTCAACAGATAAATTATATTATGATAGGATCAGCTGCTGGCGCGTCATTGAAATAATTTTGTTACTTATTCATGCATCTAAAACATAGAATAGCGATTTGTCCTTGATTTTTGTTTACACTTATTTTTCCTCTTACTTTTTTTTCAAAACGATTTTAGTCTTTATTGATAGTGACAAATGTGATAAAGTAGTAACCGCACTGTTTACTTAAATTTAAGAATAAAAAAACCGGCCAAGTGCGAGTCGGACTCGCCCATGAAGGGTTCCGTTACGTTACGATTAATGACGTATTAAAAAAAAACTACTCACTAGATCTCGTTCAAACCAATTTTCGGTGGAAGTTTATATGGTAATGTACATCATATATTTTTTTTAGTTTTATCATTTTCTTATTTTAGAAGTTACAGGGGGGGGGGACACACATTTTACCACTTTGGAAGTGTCTCTCGCGCAAACTATTCAGTTTAGAAAAAAATGATATTAGAAACCTCAATATCATTTTTGAAGACCTATCCATAGATACCCCACACGTAAGGGTTTGATGAAAAAAAAAATTTTGAGTTTCAGTTCTAAGTATGGGGACCCCCAAAATTTATTGTTTTTTTTCTATTTTTGTGTGAAAATCTTAATGCGGTTCACAGAATACATCTACTTACCAAGTTTCAACAGTATAGCTCTTATAGTTTCGGAAAAAAGCGGCTGTGACATACGGACGGACAGACAGACAGACAGACAGACAGACAGACAGACATGGCGAATCCATAAGGGTTCCGTTGCCATTTGGCTACGGAACCCTAAAAACGAGTTTAGTGTGCACACTAGTGGCACGCGTCATCGGCAGACGCAACTGCAGCCGTCGACGCATCGGTGGCTGCCGTCGACAATGTGTTGCTCGTGTATTTGAAGTGTGAATAACGAGTTTAGTGTGTACACGAGCGGCACGCTTCATCGACAGAGGCAACAGCCGTCGACACTCGTCGGCGGCGGCCATCGACAAGTGTCGACGGCTGCAATTGCCTCTGTCGTTGCCGCGTGCCGTTCATGTGTATGAGCACTTAGATAGTAAGGAGAGCTAAATTAGATTACATACACGAAAAGCGTAGGAATAAAGGAAAATAAATGAAATAATTTAAGGTACTTACCTAAATACAGCTCATATGAATGCTCTACATTACGATAATGATTTAAATAAAATGAGTATTTTACATAACATTAAGTATATGAATGCGTACTTTTAATACTTAGTCATTGTTATGCAAATTAGTACCTAGTTCCACAGACAACAGTTTATCTAAATACTATAAACGTTAGTATGTATTTTTTTAATAAGTATATGGAGCGTGAATAATCTTTTCGTAGTTAAGTGTCAATAAATTGATAGGGGCTTTAGAAGATTAGGATTTAGAGGGGCTTATGGCTAAGTAATAACAGCCGCACGGGTCGATCGATCAGGTTAAGCTACGCTTGCCGCGGTTGGTCCGTGGATGGGCAACCATTTTCACAAACCAAGACCCTTCCGTGCCTCGGAAAGCACGTTAAGCCGTTGGTCCCGCCTGTCGTTCGTGGATCTTTGACAGTCCTTACGGGTCGTCAGTAGCCCGAAAGTCTGACAACCAGTCTTACCAAGGGGTATCGTATTACCCAGCAGTAACTGGGTTGTGGAGGTCAGATAAGCAGTCGCTCCATGTAAAATACTGGTATTCAGCTACATCCGGTTAGACTGGAAGCCGACCCACGCCATTCAACTCGATTTTCGGCAACTCTCATCCAGCTACTACCAGCCTTCTTGCGAAGATGGTCGCTCCACCTAGTCTGAGGATGTCCCACCTTACGTTTATCGATTTGCGGGCTCCACTCAAGAACACGTCTACCCCAACGGTCGGTTCTACGGCTAATATGGTCAGCCATTACCACTTCACCTTCTTGAAAACAAGCTGGATAGGATCTATTATTTTTGTCTCGTATCAACATGAATTATATGGGACTACCTCATCATCTGCCTAGCCTTTTCCAAACTATGTTGATGATGTTGGGTGGGGGGTTCGGCCCCTTGTAGGCCTTCCAAAAGTCTGGGACCCCAGAGTCCCAAGAAATATCAAAAGACATAAATATCAAAGACAAGACAAGAAAAATAATTATAAAACAGGAGCAAAGAAAATATAATGCATTGCCACATTGCCTTAAAACGACATAATTATCTATAAATAATTCCATTGACAGTATTTAACAGCTTCGAGTTTGGTTAATTTTTATGAATAATGATAGGTACGAAAGTTTTTCTTAATTGAGATTATTTATTGAGGTTGGCAACGAAAAATGAACTCACAAAATGGTTTTCTAGACCGTTATTGAGCCCACTTCTGGGACACAGGCCTCCTCTCTTCGGGTGGGACCGGGCTATATAATCTACCACGCGGGCCCAGGGCAGGTTGGTAGATATCACATATCTTCGAATTTTCGGTTCTAGGACATACCAGTTTCCTTACGATCTTTTTCTTCACCGTTTTGGGAACTTTCAAACCATAATACTGACTATCAATGTCTAGGTATATAACCAGACGGTTTTAAGGAATAATCTTGTAAAAACTGCAATGACGGGAAGAAAACTATGGAGGCAATATTTCACAAAAAATAATACTTACTAACGCTGAATACATTGCGAAACATTAATTTTAAATCTTAGCGATTTTGTAGTAAAAGTTACAGTAAAAAAAAAACAAAAGATATTTGATATTTATTTCTGTAAATTACTGTTAACAAAAATATTACCAATTTATGAGAGTCAATGCGCCTGAGCGAGGTCTACGCGGCTACTACGCGGAGCCTACGCAGGGCCTACGCGGGGTCTACGTAACGTGAACGCAACGTTTAGCTAATGCTTATACTACACATACTCTTTGTAATTAATACAGTGGATGAAACACGATATCTTAAAGATAATACTGTATCATATCGCAGTCGTTTGTACTTCTAGGTAGCATTATATCTGCAGTGTAGTAAACAAGGTTGCCAGTTAGGAATTCGTTCCTAGTACAACTGCGACGTAAGAGTTAGGACTCATTGCGTAACAGTACCACTCTGAATTCTGAATAAGTTCTGAGTTGAGCTACACGATGCACAAATGTCAAAAAAAAAATGTCGAATGTCAATGTGCAAATGTCCTGTAGGTACAGCTAGTTAATAATAAAAAACAAAAAATAAGACAAAAATATTTTGTCTTATTTTTTGTTTTTTATTATTAACTAGCTGACCGCGAACGTCGTAACGCCATATTTTTATTTTTTCTTTTAATTATCTTTACAAACCTTGCCCTGACAAACACAATATGTTGTCTTTGACATATGTCGGGACCCTGGGGTCCGGGACTTTTGAAAGGCGTACTAGGGGCCGCCAACTCGCAGAGGCCCTTTACACAATTTTAAATGATGAGGAGGCACCAACCGACGATTATCCCTGTATGCACCATGCAAGTGCACCCAAGGACAACCCCCGGTTGGTGCAGGACTATTGCAGAACATGGAAACAAAATATACTGGGCTATGGGTTTGGGTGACTACGTGTGTGGATCAGTTACCTTGTACTATGGAAGGTCTATGTCCCCTGCCTGACCAATGATAATATAATAGTATTAATGTAGTCAGATAGAAAACGCCGACATTATCTAGCAATTGTTTTTTATTATTTTTTATAAAATGACGTGTAAATGTGATTCCGATATCCTATTTTTACAGAATAAACAATTTCATTTCATTTCACTATCAGTATCTAGCAATGGCTTTCATTTTGACAGTTCAACAACATTCATTGCGTTGTTTACGTTGTTGAGCAGACACATTTTGCGAACATATAAAGCAATGGACTAGCAATATCCTTCAAAATAAATCGGATTGTGATTGATAGTGACTTACGCGAATAACATTTATTTAGTTTAAGACTTTATTCATATCTATGTGTGATATTAATGGTGCTTGCTGCAAAAAATTTGACTAAAATGTTTAAGTAGGATAGTAGTACACACAGTGGTATCGCCCCTGACTAAAGCAGTGATGGCTCCGTGGTATCGCCCCTGACTCATGAGTTGTAGGTCGTAGGTTCGAACCCAGACAGGCGCTTTACTTTGTGTAAATTATTTCAACACCAACTGCTCTCAAAACGGTGAAGGAAAACATCGTGAGGAAACCGGCATGTCCTAGAACCAAAAGTTTGAAGACATGTTACATCTACCAACCCGCACTGGGCCCGCGTGGTGGATTATGGCCCACTCACTTACAGTGAGCAGGCCTGTGTCCCAACTGTGGGAACATTATATGCTGATTATGTAAGATAGTAGTATTTTCGATTGAAAAATCGTCCGAATTAACGTTGCGTTTACATCGTTTACATACTTCAATGTATCCATTGGTAATATATCATTATGTGTAAAGATGTGATAAAAAGTCCGTGCGAACCGGATTTAAACGATAAAGAGATTAAATTATAAGCGGCTTAGATTATTATCATCGAGATCTTTCGAAGCATACATTAAAAACATCTATATTGGTTTTTGAATGGAAAGTTTTACATAATTATGACTGTTTTTTTTTTATTTCTTTTTTTTATACGGTATTACGTTGCCCCACACTAGGACTGCCACTTCTCCTGTATCGTGGGTGCGTTTACAAACATTTAAACTCACATTACACAAACAGCCAGACGCGGAACAACTACTTGTAGGCCATACAAATATTTGTTCCGTGCGGGAATCGAACCTGCGACACGCAACGCAGCAGTCAATCGCTTAACCACTGCGCCAGCCGTGCCGTCAAGCTAGGTACACACCGCTTCGTTGCCTCGAAAGCCTCTGTAGTCTAGTCGTCGCAAACGCTAATGCTGAACTTGAGGTCCTGGGTTCGACGCCCAGGTCGGTCAAAGTGTTATTGGCTTTTTCCGTCAGGAATTTCTTAGTAGAGTAGCGGTATCGACTCATCGCGAACTATGCGCCACCCCGACTCACTGGGGCATCTCTGCAGACAGTTCCGAATCACCGTGAACTATGTGGCGACCGGTTCCGACTCACTGGAACCTCAGCTGGCCTGGCAAGCATCGAAAGATACAAGACTCAGCCCACTATCGACCTCCGGTCTCCGGAGGGGAGTGATGTAGCGGTATCTACAACGCCACATGCTAACAACGCGTCATACTGACGTCACGCAAATCCTGCATCTCGCAAGCAGAGTTTACCGCGCAATTAGCATACACACAAACTTCCCGACATCAGTCGTGGGGCAGTTGCCCGCCATACACAACACCCGTCTGGCCGGAGGAATCCTCCCTTTTCTATGGAGGCTGAGTGAACTTTACACCCTGTTCCTCATACCTCTAAAGTAGCAACCCGGAGTTTGGGTTTTGCCCGGTTGGTGGCGATAGGCTCGCCCCCTGTTTCATGGGACTTAATTATAACTGGCGAAATGTGGGTGTACTTCAGGTACACCTCCGTCTAACCTTTCGGTTATGACAGGCGTGATGGTATGTTATAAAAAAAATTAAATGTTTATTACAATTACATACGGCTCTGTCGCAAAATGACCACTTCTCAAAATGACTACTGGTACAGTTTGACCGAAACTGCTGTACCGCGCCTTAGGAATGCGCGGTGAGGCGGGAGGAGAATGAGCGGCCTGCAGTGCCCCCCCGCCTCGCCGCGCACATAACGAAGGCGCGGTATAGCGGTTTTGGTCAAACTATAGCAAAAAGTCCCTTGCAAAAGCAAGAAGATGCTTGTGTATAGGTAAACTCCGCTCTTCCACTTATCATGATAATAAGTATGCAATTGTTATATCTAAAAAACTAAGTTCTGCCAGCGACTTCATCCGCGTGAGATTCCCACCCCGTTGCATCACACCGCCTGGCCGCGCGCGCTATTGCGTTTTCGCTTAGCGTTCTTTCAGACTCTTTCGTTTTGCTCCTCGGCACCTAAGGGTCCTTGCGTGATGTTAAATAGCTTATAGCCTTCCACAAGAATTGGACTACCAAATGCCATGGTCAGATAGGCAGTCGCTCCATGTATTCAGCTGTATCTGGTTATACTGGAAGCCGACCCCAACATAGTTGCGAAAACCGGCCATCGGCATCGCTCAGCATAATACTAAGACCCTATGCGAGACAGAGCCCCATCGCTGATTTTCAGCGGCGTTGACATGATGACGTCAACTGGTGCAGGAACATATTTGGGAAAAACCTAGCCAGATGATTATCAAAATGGAATAGAGTCTGCCTAGCCTTTGTCAGGGTCATCTTCCAGTCTAACCAGATGGACTAATAAGCCAAAACAAATCTCAGTATGTTGTAATGCCTGAAGCAGCGCTACATTTTTTGCACATAAATCAGAATGTTTATTTTTTTTAAATTACTTAATTAAATAACTTATGACAATTATGGTGTAAAGGCGTGTTCAGAGATAATTATGTCAGGGTCAAAAAGTCACGGAATCACAGGGCTTATTATCATAATAACGATTCTAGTGTCCGCTGAAAATACCATAAGGATTGTAAAACTATTCTTCCGTTATTACGATATTTATTTTGTACAGAGCCATACCTAGAACTCGGAGGGGCTCGTGGCTAAATATATAAAAAGATAGCAGCTTGCTTGCCGCGGGCGATTCGTGCATAGGTAACCTATTACATATCGAGACCCCTTCGTGCCTCGGAAAGCACATTAAGCCGTTGGTCCTGGTTTTTTACAACAAAAATAAAAGTCGTTTCCCAGCAATTATTTATGTTATATATGTAGGATGAGTATTTTAATGTAGGTCTATGATGAATGGAACGTAACGCATGAGAGAGAGAAGGAACGACAGTGAGAGGGAGAGAGTTGCAGATGGCGGATCAGCACTTGAAGGGAACGTTTTTGTCATTTTTGTATGGAGAGTAAAGATGAAGATTTAATAAATATAATTAAGAAGATATATATATAAACTGTTTTCTATCATTTTACTTGCCCCACAATCCCCATTCTACATATATGTGTCACTTATTTTGATGTACAGAATGTGTATACGACGTCGTTATGACGGGTTTTTTTAAACCCTGTAAGGCGATTCACATATTACCACAACGCTCCACGCGCGACTTAGTAGGTGAGCGTAGTGGCGCAGTGGCAACTGTCCCAACTTACGAGTTAGTTGCGGGTTCTAATCTAGACAGGCGCTTTACTTTGTGTAATTTATTTCATCACCACTGCTCTCAAAATGGTGAAGGAACACATCGTGAGGAAACCGGCATGTCCTAGAACCAAAACATTGAAGACATGTGACATCTACCAACCCGCACTGGGCCCGCGTGGTGGTTTGCGGCCCACTCCCTCTCACCGAGAGGAGGCCTGTGTCCCAGCAGTGGGAACATTATAGGCAGTTTATACTATGTATGTAGTGTTGTTATCAGTCATTGAACTATAATTGTTTTCATTCACAACAGCAGCTGACAGTTGACTGATTATGATTAGAAATAATGATGCTCTTTTGGTTCAGTCGTAACAAACACAACTCTTGAGCATGCGGGTCTTGATTTCGATCCCCGAGTAGCTCAGTGCTTTAGGGTAGGTATCGATACAAATAAATAAAATTAAAGTGTCTGTTTGTAATGTCAAAATGACAGCTTTTTACTAAGTGCTGAAAGTATTGTAAACGGAACTTACAAAAAAAAACTTTACCGTACGTTTATAAAAAAAAAACATTTTTTTGTGTCTGTTTCTTCCGGCTTATCTCCGAAACGGCTGAACCGATTTTGATGAAACTTGGTACTGCTGGAACGTAAGTAGTACTAGTTTTTATCGACATGCCACGCGGGCGAAACCGCGTACGGAAACTAGTAATTTTCCGTGTTATATTCATTTCATAAAACTGTCAAAGATTGACAGTTGTGATACTAGAATTCTACGTCTGCTATTCTAGTATCACAACTGTCAACTGTCAAGTATGGACTGTGTGTCGTGTATTCACACGGACAATTTAAATTGGTACCTAGTCAATTTGATACACTGAACAGGTCCACTCAATCTGTGTTGTTCTTTCATTAAAAGACCATTTCAGATACCAATCTACATGTTCTTCACATGATCAGCACCCTAATTGCGTAACACATGATCAATCGGAATCTGAATCATTTTGAAGCAAATCGCTAATCCATTGCTTCATAAGTTCGATTTTTTTTCTGCTCAACACGTAAATAACGTAATGAATGTTGTTGAACTGTCAAAATGAAACCGATTCCGATTGATCGTGTGTTACGCAATTAGGGTGCTGACCAACATTATGAAAAACAAAACACCCGCTGAAACAAACTCAGAGGACACAGTCTCTTTTAAAGTCCAGTTTTATAAAAGACTTCACAGTCTTTTATAAAACTGAGAAAAGAGATCACTCTCTTGAGTTTATTTCGGCCGCTCATCTCAGAGTAGTCAGATAACAAACGCCGACCTAGTTTTGAAAATTACGATTGTCATGCAAAAGTGTTTATACAAGATAAGACAAGGAAGAAGAATATTTCACTTTGGACACGCACAGGAAATAGAAATGTAAAATCTAACTACCTAGCCCGTATTGTTCCACTTCAGAGCAAAAGCCACCCTCTCCCTCTCCCACACAATTCTGTCTTTTGCGAGTGCCGGCCAGTCCCTACGGTAGGAGTCAAGCTCGTCCCGTCATCTTCGTCTCGACCTGCCGCGATGGCGTCGTGCGTTTAATGGGACCCAATCGGTGGTTCTCGTAGCATAGAAAAAAAAACAAACAAAAAAATTTCCTCGGCTGTACTTTACACCACTCTAGGAAGTACAGTGATATAATGAAGTCGGCTAAATGAATACAAAAGTTGATTCAATTATGTATATCATTTATCTGAGTGCAGTACCATTTAATGCTGGTATTGAAGTTAAATCTTGTTATCTCTATATCTGAGATAACTATATTTAAGCAAATATACAATTAATTTGCAGCAAGTAACGTTACCGAATGTTCCCACTGCTGGGATACTGGGCTCCTCTGTGACTGTGCCGTAGGAATGGGCCGTAATCCACCACGCGGACTCGATGCGGCACCCTAACACACGATCAATCGGAATCGGTTTCATTTTGACAGTTCAACAACATTCATTGCGTTATTTACGTGTTGAGCAGACAAATTTTTCGAACTTATGAAGCAATCGATTAGCAATTTGCTTCAAAATGATTCAGATTCAGATTGATTGTGTCTTACGCAATTAGGATGCAGGTTAGTGAATGTTACATTCTTAGGACTTCCTTTACCGTTTTAAAGGCAGTGTTGATTTAAATTAATCGGGATACGGGCAGGAGAGAGGAGATGATGATGAGACATCAGAGAAACAAAGTAATGTGACGGTTTTTAATTACAAAGCTGTTATTTGGCTGTACATTGTTGCACTTCATAATTAGTATTGTTTGTGACATTCTCTTAAGGCAGGAACATTATTTATTAATAAACACGTGCGAATCATATGCAACGCAATAGGTATTGGCATAATGTATGGTAAAGAATTTATGAACTGCTCAAGTATGACATCTACGCACAGCCAAGGACTAAAAGAAAATTCAAAAGAGACTTTGAAGGTGAGCCTGAATTGCTGGGTTCGATTTCCATGTCTGTCTATCTGTTATTGGATTTTTCTATGAGGACATTCTCAGTAGCAAGGCCAGTGTAGGCGGCAGGCTCACCCCCTATTAGGTACCTAATGTACAGACGCCAGCAGGTCAAGCTACCCGAAACTGTCAAATTTTTCCAATCAACCTTGAACCTTAATGCTATAGCGATAAAGTTGAAAATCTATTGAAGAAATTTGACAGATTGTAGTAGCTTGATGTGCTGCCGTCTGTACCTACATGATTGTAGACCTCTGAAAAAAAATATGGAAAAACTTTTTCCAAAAAAACAACCGACTTCCGAATAAAAACACTACAAAGTGGAAAATAACTTTAATTTCGGAAGTCGGTGTTAAAAACGAAAATGCGGAACCAAGGACACCGATTTCCGAAATTAAAGTTATTTTTCACTTTGCACTGATTTTTTTTTTGGTAGGTGGTTTGTTTTTTTTTTTTGGAAAAAAGTTTTTATCACTTTTTAATTGTACCTACCCCACATAAATTCATATTGCTATTAAATACTACTTTCTATGTAAATATCAGTGACAGGAAGTTACTAATAACATCATCAATATAAACCAAGTGGAAAAAATTGTATTATTGAAGTTAACTCAAAAACTATCCAAGCAAAGTTAATAAAATTGATATGGGGCCACCCATGACGCATACCTTATCCAATAAAAAAAGAATTTTGCAAATCCGTCTATACACCGTTAAATTTTTATCGTTTTAATCCTTAAAAGGGGTCATTGTACTCGTCATTATGAACAACTTTTACTACGGGACCAACCCTGAAATCGTGAAAAAAAGTCAGTTGATCCATTCATTATGTCGAGTTATGCGAACATAAATCTATGGATGAACTGATTTTTTTTTCATATGGCGGAGTTATGCCCGAACATAAATAATAAAAAACATCGAATTGAGAACCTCCTCCTTTTTTGAAATCGATTAAAAGAAGCGCAATGTTACCGTCCTGGGTTAATTATTAAAAACACGTAGCCAATATTTATGTACAGACGCCAGCACATCAAGCTACTACAATCTGTCAAATTTCTTTAATAGATTTTGAACTTTATCGCTAAAGCATTAAGGTTCATGGTTGATTGGGAAAATTTGACAGTTTCGGGTAGCTTGACCTGCTGGCGTCTGTACATTTTCCAGACTTACCCTAATTCTGTACCGTGTTGTATACAAAATCTACGTCATTTTACAAACCACAGATAATGTTAATATGGCGTAAATAAACGCATGCTGTAGGTACTTGTATATTTAGTAACGTTTAGTGATAAGGATGATAAGAGTGACGGGAAACGTGCGCAACGGGGTATATACGTATTATTTATTTTACCATTTATGTACACACACATATATATAAACAGACAAGAAAACAGAACAGGTAAATAGGTACAAAGGTGATGCCCATTTTATAAGAAATCTCTTCCAGCACACCTGCGATCCACCATTGCTCTTCATTCGTGGTGGCCCAGTGGTAACGGCCCCGGCTTACGAATTGTAGCTCGTAGGTTCGAACCCAGGCAGGCGCTTTGCTTTGTGTAAAATTTCATCACCACTGCTCTCAAAACGGTGAAGGAAAACATCGTGAGGAAACCGGCATGTCCTAGAACCGAAATTTTTTTTTTTCTAACAACCCGCACTGGGCCCGCGTGGTGGATGTTAGCCCACTCCCTCTCACCGAGAGGAGGCCTGTTTCCCAGCAGTGGGAACATTAAAGGCCGATTCTGTTATGTATACCTGCGATGGGACAGTAGATGTAGACAGCGTGTGTAAGAGTAAAGGAGACAAAAAAAATACATAAAATCATAAACAATTCACTTAATAAAATTAAACAAAAATATTACAACTTATTTAGCAAAGCTAACTTTTTCTTGAGGGGCTCGTGGCTAAGTAATAACAGCCGCACGGATCGCTCTGAGATATTGATAATTACACTTAATTACTACCTACAAGTATTTTCTACATCAGTGAGATCAGCAAGACCATGTGACAGATATTTGCATTACTATATTCAACCTAGTTCAGTCTATGAACTGCATATTAAACGCTCTTTTTATGACTCACACGAGAATGTTAAGATCATACACGTCATACAATTTATGCACAGGGTCAAATTAAATTAGCTAGCGAAACTCAGCAGATGTCATGGGAATCGATATTATTCTATCTTGATAAAACAAAAAAAAAAAACATGATTTAGTGGTACTTTATTTTGGGGTCAACTTATAGTTTTCATGGTAGTTATTGGTCTAATGGCATGGCTAGCTGACATATGGCAAACAATTAAATTTAATGTTCTGTGGCTCTCTGTAATGTTAATTACTTTGCTAATCTGCTATTGTATAAAATCAAGTATATTGACATTGTAATATTGACTAATTATTAACTTATTATTGACATTGTTTACCACTCAATGAACTTACAAATTGAATGATTTATATTTAATTGACTATTTTAATAATTTGATACTCGTTAAATATTTGTTTTTTTTTTAATTATTTCATAATTAATTCTACTATAAAAAAAATTTGCATGCCTCACGGTAGAATGTACTCGATCCTTCTCTTACTTAACACCATACATTTTACCTACATTCATAGCATATAAATTATGTATTTCATTTCATTTCAAGTTCTTCTAACTGAACAGACAGCTGTGCTGCCGGGAAGTTTGTTCACTTCTTCTTCCCAGCGAAAGAAGTGGTGAAGGGCGGGCGTTTTGGGGGACTGTCTTTTGTCATTTTGACGTTCTAATTTGAATGACTTTTGATTTTGATGATATTATATTTAAAGCAAGTTCATATAACTGTAAACCTCTTAAGGCTTATTTAGGGCTGATTTTTCCAACGCCAGATAATTTTTATTCGAGGAATAAAACTGACGTTTGACAGATTTCCAATGGAAGAACTGTCACAATTACAAAATTATTCCTCGAATAAAGTTATCAGATGATTGAAAAATCAGCCCCTTTTTTTTTGAGGATGGGAAATCATCAAATGACCCCTCCCGCTCTGGGTGGAGCGGAAGGGAGTGTCAGACTCTTACTGACTAAAACCCACCCGTGTTCCTTCCTTAGCCCGTTATGTTCCAGGGCAGCGGTAACGCTTTCGGACGGTCCCGCTACCCTGGCAGGCAATAATCAGCCCTTTTTTTTTTTTTTTTTGAGGATGGCCCTCAATCAGCCCTTAGGGCGCATTCCACCAAACTTTTACACCTAGAATATATCCTGGAAATAAATTTTGAATTGTTGACAGTGTTCCCAAACTAGAACTGTCGGATGACAATTTTATTCCACGAATAAAAGATATCTGACTTTGATAAAATCAGTCCTTAGTAAAGGAGCTCGTCTGGAGAAGTACTTTTCACGCCTTTAAAACAACGGATTTGGATGAAATTTGGCACAAAGAAAGACCACGACCTGGCTTAAGTTATAGGATAGTTTTTATCCTAGTAGTACCTTCCTGTGAGATGATTTCCAACATTTACGCTGGCAAAGCTAAGGACAAAAGCTAGTACAGACGCCAGCAGGTCAAGCTACCCGAAACTGTCAAAATTTCCCAATCAATCTTGAACCTTAATGCTTTAAAGATAAAGTTGAAAATCTATTAAAGAAATTTGACAGATTGTAGTAGCTTGATGTGCTGGCGTCTGTACATACATAATATGCCATTTTTTTTTTAAATACCTCATAATATTTATCCTACTCACGGAAACATGCGATTAAGGAAAAATAGGTATCAAACAAAATTATTCTGGCACAACATTTTTAAATGGTATTAAAATTATTTGTTCAAACAAGGTCACAGGAAAAGTTTTGTCTCTCCGGTTTACCTCTTGAATAACTTGATGAGTGTCATTGACAAACACACGAGCATGAGCATTGATCGCCATGCACGTTTGCTCACTGTGTGTAGGCGGCTTCAGATAATAAAATCCATTGTTTTTACATAAATCTATAACAAACAGACAGACAGACAAAATTGTTTTTTTTTTTGTTATAAATACCGTATATACTATCATACGCATTTAGTTAAAAGCTGTTATTTTTGACAATACAAGCAGATACTTCAATTTTACTTCCGTGTTTCAGACAGCAAGTTAAGCCTCTGGTCCCAGCTGTCATTTGTGGATCTTTGACAGTCGTTACGGGTCATCAGAAATCTGAAAGTCTGACAATCAGTATTATTAAGGAGTATAGTTTTACCCAGTAACTTGGTTGTGGAGGTCAGATAGGCAGACGCTCCGTGTAAAATACTGGTATTCAGCTGCATCCGGTTAGACTGGAAGCTGACCCCAAAATAGTTGGGAAAAGGCTGGGCAGATGAGGAGGCGTCCTACTCAAACAACGAAATACGAGTATTCTAGACCATTCTGCCTACCTCTTAGGGGAATACCGGCGTGATGTGTTGTATGTCATGTGCTCAAATGTAACATGTTGTATATAAATGAGTACACGATAACTTATGTTAAATGCATGACGCTACTCTGCGGTTATAACAATAGGTTTATTGAAGATCTATATGTAGAACTATACCCAGAAATTATGAGTTAACACGTTATGTCGCTAATTTAAAAGAATAAAGAAACTGTATTGATTTCTGTACTTGTTTTTAACAATAACTTTGTTGTTATTGTTACCTACGTATTTCAAAATAACTGCACTGTTGGTCTCGTGGTCGCAGACGCGGCTTATTAGTCGATTCGCAGGAATATAATTATGTAGTAAAGTAAGGGTAGATGTTGTGAAGGGCGCGCGTTTTGCGGGACTGTTTTATGTAATTTTAACAATCAAATTTTAATAAATGACTTTTGATTTGGACATCCTACTAATATTATAAACGTGTAAGTTTGTATGGATGGATGAATGGATGATTGTTACTCTTTCACGCAAAAACTACTGAACAGATTTGGATGAAATTAGGCACACAGACGGTTTATAACCAGGATTAACATATAGGATACTTTTTATCCCGATATTCCCACGGGATCGAAACCGCGGGGCGCAGCTAGTGTACAATACAAGAGACTACGCCTGTACGTTGCCAACTCAGAGACAAAGATGAAATGAATGTCTTAGATGTGTCTCTAATTAAGCAGTATGTAAGAATCGTAGCAAATTATAAATGATTTTATTTCTGTAAGTAGGATTCAAGTCAATCATATTTTTAAAAAAACTAGATGAGGTCGGCGTTTCCCATCTGACTAATCTGAGAAGAAAGGCCGAAACAAACTCAGAGGTCACAGTCTCTTTTAAAGTCCAGACATAATCTTGCTCAGATCATGTGAAGAACATGTAGATTAGTGTCTCGGATGGTCTTTTAAGGAAAGAGCCACACAGATTGAGTGGACCTGTCCAGTCAGTGGACGCATTTGCCAGTAATCATGCAACTCAACTCAAGAAGATCAACGATTCGACGAATAATACCAAAGAAAGAAGCAGGCGGCGTCCTGAATTGTGTCTGCCTACCCACCCCCATGGGAAGAAGGCATGACTACATAAAGTACTTATTTGCCTCCACGCATACCACTCAAACCGGTACACAGCAGCGCTACTTGGAGGCAAAAATAATCTGTAACCATGAATTCAGCACATGATTTTAGACCCCCCAGTGTAGAAATTCTTTGTCGGTTATCAAAAAAAATATCTGCTGTTTCATAGGAAAACGTAATACCTACGCGGTCAATATGTATGGAACAGCTAACTTTTTTTTTAATAACCGGTGAAATCTATCGATGTGAGGGTGTTTAGAATCATGTGCTGAATCCATGGTAACAGGTTGCACATCGATGTCCCTGTAGTGGAACCAACAACGCCACATGCGAACAACGCGTCATACTAACGTCACGCAAATCCTGCATCTCGCAAGCAGAGTTTACCGCGCAATTAGCATATTTACAAACTTGCCAACATCAATCGTTGGGCAATTGCCCGCCAGACACAACACCCGTCTGGTCGGAGGATCCTCCCTTTTCTATAGAGTATGAGTGAACTTTACACCCTGTTCCTCATACCTCTGTATCCCTGCCACCCTGTATTTAGTGGCAGTACTTCCCCTTTCAGAAATAGGAATCGAACCTAGAACCTAAATATCCTGCTACCTACTGGGCAGGTAAAACTTGTACCCAACAATATAATTAAAATCATATTTTTATGCCGTTAGGGTGTAGTTCGACCTGCGATTAAGCGAGTCGTGATATGTGTAATCAGCCTTATCTGATCATGTATAACATGGTTTAAGGAGAACATTAAGTACAGTCAGGCGAAGAAATATAAAAATAAAATAAATAATATCCCTGGACATTTCACACAGCGCCATCTAGTCCCAAGCTAAGCAACCTAATGCTTGTGTTATGGTAACAAGATGGCTGATAAACTACTTATATAAATGAAAACCTATTGCCTTTTTTACTAGACTGCGCGACGCAAAGGAGCCTATAGGTATGACTATATGAACTATATATTTACATAGTTCCTTTACGGCGCTCCAGAGACCCAACGCGTGGGCCAATTTTGATGATTTTTACAACAATCGATTAGACTTAATCTTGTGAGTGTCACCAAAAACATAAAAGTAGGTAATCAAAATTCAATATGGCGACAAGCAGACAATTGTGAAAAAGATAAAATGAAAGTCGACGAACTCTTTATCGAAGTATCATTGAATACTTAGGTCTTTGAAAATGATCTAATGAATAATAGATTTTTATTGTTAAATAGAAGATGCGTTCGACCGAGATTGCACGGCTAGTGTACAAGTAGGGATTGTGGAATTGGAGACAGAAATAAGGCATCTTGTTTCCATCAGGGTTTTTTTTATTGATAAAATTTACTTTTTTTATCACCTTTTGTGATAGACGATGGTGCACACTTCTCTATAAGGAACCTTTTCACTCAATACTTGAATACTCGGGAGAGCCGATCTTAACTGTAATATTCCATATAATTAGGAAAAACGAAAATTTTATCAGCCTAGGGTAATTTAGGAACAGTCACATGGGCCTGCACCGCGTCACACTAGAAATCTCAATCTGAATGATTTTGAAGGACACAGCCAATCCTTTGCTTCATATGTTCTAAAAACCGGCCAAGTGCGAGTCGGACTCGCCCATGAAGGGTTCCGTTACGTTACGATTTATGACGTATTAAAAAAAAACTACTCACTAGATCTCGTTCAAACCAATTTTCGGTGGAAGTTTATATGGTAATGTACATCATATATTTTTTTAGTTTTATCATTCTCTTATTTTAGAAGTTACAGGGGGGGGACACACATTTTACCATTTTGGAAGTGTCTCTCGCGCAAACTATTCAGTTTAGAAAAAAATTATATTAGAAACCTCAATATCATTTTTGAAGACCTATCCATAGATACCCCACACGTATGGGTTTGATGAAAAAAAAAATTTTGAGTTTCAGTTCTAAGTATGGGGACCCCCAAAAATTATTGTTTTTTTTCTATTTTTGTGTGAAAATCTTAATGCGGTTCACAGAATACATCTACTTACCAAGTTTCAACAGTATAGCTCTTATAGTTTCGGAAAAAAGCGGCTGTGACATACGGACGGACAGACAGACAGACAGACAGACAGACATGACGAATCCATAAGGGTTCCGTTGCCATTTGGCTACGGAACCCTAAAAATGTGTCTGCTCAACAACGTAAATAACGCAATGAATGTTGTTGAACTGTCAAAATGAAAGCCATTACTACTGATACGCACTACCCCGCTTTACCTATCGGGAAAAGAAGACTCAACTTATTGTTGCTTTCACATTAATTACCATCTGACAGACGAGAGAAACACGAATTTAGGATTCTTAGAGGGTCTCAAGGTGAACTAAGAAAGAAACGTAACTCGTGAGGTTTCGGGTTTTAGGTACAGGGGGATTGAAGTTTGTAAATGAACGAAGTCGTCGTGGGCATTATCAGTCAGTCTATAATGTTCCCACTGCTGGGACACAGGCCTCCACTCAGTGAGAGGAAGCGGGCCGTAATCCACCACGCGGGCCCAGTGCGAGTTCGTAATAACATAAGTGGTAGGTATTTATTAAGTTTTCCTTGCCGACTGTACATTTTCTCTCCCCACTTTCCACCTCATCGCAGTCACCTTCAAGCTCGACTGCTTTCTCCATGTTAACAGTGGTATATCGTTTCTGTATTCCATTTCAATGCATAATTAATTGTGTAAGTGGTTTCCGATGTGGCGATTTTTCTGTAAGCAGATTTTAAATAGAACCAACAGCGCCCGCGGTTTCACCCGCATATGTTTCGATCCCGTGGGAATATCGGGATAAAAAGTATTCTATATGTTAATCCTGGTTATAAACCATCTGTGTGCCAAATTTCATCCAAATCCGTTCAGTAGTTTTTACGTGACAGAGTAGGTAACAAACATCCATCCATCCATCCTCACAAACTTTCGCGTTTATAATGTATCAAGCTAATCATGTTTATTATGCATAAAATATGGTTCATGAAAGGTTTTAAATACAAATGGTTTCACTTATTTTACTTTTTTCATGCATAAAATACGTTGGTATTGTGATATATTGCACAGGGCCCGCGTGGTGGCTTACAGCCTGCTCCCTTTCACAGAGAGGAGGCCTGTGTCCCAACAGTGGGAACAATAGAGGCTTTTTACTTGAAGATTAAAATTTCGATTTTATTTGTGAATCTTTTGTAAACCAGCGGGTAATTGCGTAACACACTAACAGTAGGCATGGCTATGATTTTGACAGTTCAACGAAATTCATTACGTTATTTACGTTGTTGAGCAGACAAATTTTTCGAACATATGAAGCAATGGATTAGCAATATCCTTCAAAATGATTCAGATTGTGTTTAAGTGGCAACAATTACAGTTCTGCTGCCTTTTTTAGTTTGTTGTATTTTAATTAATTTATTATGCAGTACAAGTTATGAATCAACACAAGTTTACGATCCCCTCCTAAGTATTGTTTTCTTTTTCTTGCATATTCAAGCCAAGGGAAGCATAGATAAGTACCTTTTTTAACCAACTTCTAAAAGAGTTCTCAATTTGGTTGAATATTATTTTTTTATGTTTGTTACCTCAGAACTCCGTTATTTATAAGCCGATTTGGAAATTTTTCTTTTTTTTTGTTTAAAAGAATATACTTTCAGATTGATCCCATAGAAATTTCATCAAAATCGGTTCAGTAGTTTGGTTTTTACCAGTAATTTTGGTTTTTTTTTTTGTCCTTTTTGAGTCAGGGGTTCACCCAAAACATTATTCGAAAAATTCCCCGCATTTTAAAGGTAGCACCTCAAAACTTTTATTGTGTATTGGTTTATATCGCGACCGAAATTGGAACCTCGTGTTGGGAAAAACCCGAATGGATATCCTGATGGGGTAGGAAGACGACCACCAACTGTGTCCCGCGATGTTTTTTTCGGGAATCGAACCCGCGACACGCAGCGCAGCAGTCGATCGCTCAGCCACTGCGCCAACCGTGTGTCGATGTAGATTACTCTTAGGCGGCTAAAACTATTTGGAATTCTTTTTTTGTTTGATAGTGTATGCTTCCCAGGTGGTGCCATTGTCATCAGGTCAGGGGGCTTACCACCAGCTCCTACAGCAGGGCAGAAGTTGAACTGCACTGCTTTTTTGTCCTATGACTAAGTAAGAAAATGCAGTGCAGTTCAACTTCTGCTCTGCTATAAGAGCAGAGCTGGTGGTAAGCCCCCAGGATCTGATGATGGAATCCTTGAGAAATTGTGAAACTCTTCAAGTATTATAGGCAAACTTATAGCGATTTGTTTATTTTTATTTTTTTTGTGATGGTGACAACTAAAAAGTTTTAATTTAAAAACCGATTCACAAAAATATACAAACGTTTCCGAAGGAGTGAAATATAAACCTTAATTTCGGAAGTCGGTGTCTTTAATGATAAATGATTTTATTTTGTAAGTAGGTTTGTACAAACAATTTTACACGTCAGTCATATTTTTAAAACTAGATGAGGTCAGCGTTTCCTATCTGACTAGTCTGACAAGAAAGGCCGAAACAAACTCAGACGTCACAGTCTCTTTTAAAGTCCAGACATAATCTTGGTCAGATCATATGAAGACCATGTAGAGTTTTTGTCAGTTCATCAGTGTCATCAGTTTGGTTTTGTATTTTTGGTCTTTGCCACTGACTTTCCAATTAAAGTTATTTTTATGTTTAGACCGCTGAAAACCAGCTCATAGTTGCTCTGTATCGTATAGAGTCGTAGCGATGGCCGTTTTGAGTGGATGTGACGTATATTTTCCCCCAAAATTTTATTTTTTGTATTCTTTCTCTGCGTCATGTTTACAATACGGTAAACATAACGCAGATTCTTTCTTTCTAAAAACAAGAAAAATCGCCACGTGGATTCGACACTTTTGTAGGTGCTTTAATTCACAAGTTTTATACGTCTTTCGTAGAAAATAAAGGTAAAATGTTCGAGCTGATAGACTTTGATACAATCAGCATCATTTCAGCGTAAGTTGTAGACTTGTGAAATTTTAAGAAACTAGGTTTTTGAAAGCCTGATCAAGATCACAATCGTACAACAATCAGTAAATCTCATGATGTTAAGGGGGATGCGCCCGAGGGAAGGTAGCCCGCGTAATTTAAATTTAAATACTCTTTTTGCAATTTGCAGGGCAGCATCAGGTTGTATGTTGATTAAAATATGATTCGCGGCCATAACAAATATGACTTTACAGAATAATAACTATTAGAATCAGCAATACAACTCCTTGAGTTAGAGTTGCCCTAAAATTGCATGAAAAAGTCTTTCAATAGGGTAATATGTAGGTACATAGAGGGATATATTGATGATTTTTGTGATTATAATTCTATAATTTAAATAAATATTTGTTACGGCTGCGAATCATATTAAAATCAACATACAACTTCACACTGACCTGCAAATAGTAAAAAACATACGACAATTTTAATTCGTGGGCTACCCTGACGCTGATTAGTGGAACTAATTAACAGCTGCTAATCAAATCATAAACGCTTTCAGAAACCGGTCGCTTATAGTATTTTATTTAAGAGACGTTACACAAATTATTGGAGCAGTGGTAACGGCCGCTTACAAGTTGTAAGGTCGTAGGTTCGAACCCAGACAGGCGCTTTACTTTGTGTAAATTATTTCATCACCACTGCTGTCAAAATGGTGAAGGAAAACATCGTGAGGAAACATGTCTTAGAACCGAAAATTCGAAGACATGTGACATACGCCAAACCGCAGTGGGCCCGCGTGGTGGATGACGGCCCACTCCCTCTCACAGAGAGAAGGCTTGTGTCCCAGCAGTGGGAACATTATCGGCTGATTATACTTATGCTACTCAAATATTATTATTGTGTAATGAAACCATATTGTATAGCAATGGCCTCAAGAACAGAGAGACTGACCCCAGCTTACTGAGTGTTGCTGATTTTAGACCTTAAGTCCAGGTTTTCTTACAACTAAAGTCCTAGCTATAAAACTACGTTATGGAATTGGAAAAGTCACATTTCACGTGTTTATAATCGTTGAAGGGAATCTTCACCCTAGTGCAAAAAAGCTTTTCTATAAACTTTCGAGCCAACACGAAACTCATTTATATTATTACTACGATTCAAAAAGTTTCCATACCAGGCTGTCAAATAACACCTTTGCCAAAAAGTCGCCCTACTAAAAAACCCAACCTGTCAAACACAACACAACAAATTCTAAAGATTATAACCTCAACATTACAGTGTTATTATTAATAATAATTAAGTAATATTGAGTAGACATGTTAAAATAACTCAAGATGGATACGCTATTGAAGAGTGTAAAGTCGTGGCGTGCCCCCAGGCCTGTGGAGGAACTAACTCGGAGTCAGTACTCACTGGTGTCAACTGATCTGACTGATGGAGCTCTTCAGCTGTGGATGGGTCTACCTGATGAAGTGAAGTATGACCCAGCCTTGGAGCAGTTCCGACAACACTACGAGAAGGAGCATGGTGAGTTTTATTTTTTTTTGTTTTTGTGATTTTTAATAGTTCTTCTGTTATCCGTCTGTATGTTCTTCTCCTAACACAAGCAATTGCTTGCTTAGAAGATGGTCTCCAATAACATGTATCGAAATGCCCTTTGTAATTGAAATAAACATTTTTTTTTTTCTCGTAGACGCAAGACTGGCTGGTTCTGGGTTCGATGCCCAGGTCTGGAAAAGTGTTACTAAGGTTTTTTTTAATAAGGAAACTCTCAACTCTCGTTTTTTCATAAGTCTGAAATTTAGTCCAGTTTGGTAATAGACTCGCGGAAAGATAACTGACGAAATATTGGTGTACTAGAATATTCTACAAGGGTGTACTATAGGTTCAGCTCTGCCTAACCCTTCAGGGATACGGGCGTGATGTTATATTTATGTGAAACTCTCAGTATAAGTCTGGAATTGTGCCTATCGGATCACCCCATGGAATAAATGGGATTTATATTATGTAGTATCTCTACATACCTTCAGGGTGTACAGTCACGAACAAAAGTATGTACACTCGACTTTATTCAAAAGCGATTTACTCCTTTATTTTTTAAAGGAAAATGTTGTTACAAAGATAGCATTTTCGAACCCATAGGTAATAATAATAATAATAAAAAAATTATTTGTCATCATAGTGGTACAATGTAGACACAGACATGGTGCTTAAAATAAAAACACGAGGTCAAACAGATATATTAATGTCCCCCATGCTAGGAAAATCCTGTGTTATGGAGGGGCAAGGTTTATGTAATGTGTCGTATTTCAGCGTTGCATTCGTTATTTCACGAAAAAATCGCATTTAAAAGTTGCCAAGTGTTGACATATTGGTGCTCGTGACTGTCATGATGTTTGATATCTGAGACTGAGTGTTCATTTCTACATTAGAAATTCTTCAGGCAGCGTCAACTTATAGAACAGCTTTCATTAACATGTCCAGCAACCTAATTGCGTGACACGCTATCAACCACAGTCTAAATCATTTTGAAGGATATTGCTAATCCATTGCTTCATATGTTCGAAAAATTTGTCTGCTCAACAACGTAAATAACGCAATGAATGTTGTTGTACTGTCAAAATTAAAGCCATTGCTACTGTTAGTGTGTTACGCAGTTTCTCTTTCTTTTTTTAAAAAAAACGTTGCTCCACACTAGGAATTTCTCCTGTATCGTGGGTGCGTTTACAAACATTTAAACTCACATACACAAACAGCCAGACCCGGAATAACTATTTGTAGGTCATACCAATATTTGTTCCGTGCGGGAATCGAACCCGCGACACGCAGCGCAGCACTCAATCGCTTAACCACTGCGCCAACCGTGTCGTCGAAAAATGTACCCCGCTGGGGTGTTGTACTATCGCCAAACTCTATATCTGACCACCGTAAGGACTATTCCTGCTTGCAGCGCATATTATTAGTCTACCTAAAAAGGATCCCCTTTTGTTTTACTTACGGACGCAGCTGTGGTCATCATGTGCACGGGATTTTGGTTTCAAAATGGTCAAATATAGGTTTTGGCGATAGTACATTACAGGTTATATACGGGCTACTTTTCAAATAAATAAGTATCTGAAGATGCTTCAATCTAGGTAGACGCAATTCTTGCCTAGATTCTTCTATGCATTTGTCACAGTTCCAATTCGTAGTTATTTTTAGAACATTAAATATTCGCGCACTGCAAAAGTTCAACCGCATTCAAATTCTTTTCTATATTTGGATAGGATTGAGCTCCAAAACGAAGAAGTAGGTACAGGTAGACATCCAGGGTCGTATCCAGGGTGACAGGAAAACTCGACGTATTTCTTGAAAGGCTTTGTATGTACTAGAAGTGATTGTACTGTAGATGTGTAGTACTTCCCCAGGGGGTAATTGAATAATACACTCACAATACCAATACCTTTTACGAATATCAATGGCGTTATTTATTCACGTTGGTTTTTTTTGACGATTTATTCAAAAATATACAGGGTCAAATTAAATTACTTAGCGAAACTCCGCAGACGTGCTGGGTATCGATATCTAAACACGATAAAACAAAGAAAACAGATTTTCTTAAAATAATAAAAATATCATCGGTCACCCCAAAAAAAAAACAAAAATCGCAATTACTAGGTAGAGTCTGATGTCGAAAATATAATTTTGAGAATTTTTGTCAGTTTGTCTATTTGTCTAAATGTAGCTCTACTAACAAACCAGCCGTTGGTCCCGGCTGTCATTCGTCATCTTTGACAATTTATCGTTAAAGATCGTTAGAAGCCTGAAAGTCTGACAACCAGTCTTATCAAGGTGTATTATCCAGTAACTGGGTTGTGGAGGTCAGACAGGCAGTCGTTTCATGTAAAATACTGGTATTCAGCTGAATCCGGTTAGACTGGAAGCCGACCCCAACATAGTTGGGAAAAGGCTAGGCAGATGATGCAGATGATGGAAGTAATATTTATTTTAATCCTACTAATATTATAAACGCGAAAGTTTGAGAGGATGGATGGAAGTTTGTTACTCTTTTACGCAAAAACACCTGAATGGATTTGAATGAAATTTGGCACACAGATAGTTTATAACCAGGATTAACACATAGGATAGTTTTTATCCCGATTATCCAAGGGTATCGAAAGATATGCGGATGAAACCGCGCGTCCTGCTAGTATAAAATAAAATAATTCATAGATCTTTCCCTGCACGTCTCTCACTGTCGGTGTCATACAATAAAATAAAGCTATTATTATGACCTTTAAACTGACGTATATCACAAGTTGATACACTACTCGGGACAAACATCCCATCCTCCTTTATGAGTTTCCCGTCTAGTATTGGAGTTCGTGTCCCAGATATACCACGTCGAAGTAAGATATCGTCGAAATACAGCATGCCGGAGTAGAGAACGTCGAAATTGACTGATGTCGGACAACCATTGTTGCCGAAGAAGCATGTCGTCGAATCACATCGTTTCCTAGTTAAGTCATGTCGAAGAAACGCTTTGTCGGAGTACAGTAGTGTCGGACTTATGGTATTTCAAACTAAAGTAACGTCGAAATGAAGACGTGTGGGAGTTCCATAATATTGTCGAAATAAAATCTTGATATATTACGGTTTGTCGAAATTCAGTTGGTAAGTCGTATTGGACGTGTACGTCCCATAGATGGCAGTGACTACTTACTATCGGTGGCCGGCCATCTTGTTTGCCATCCAATAACGTTACAAAACACTTCCATAAGTGACCATGAAGTTTTCCATAACAATAAATAATAACACCAAAGAAATATCCCTAAGGGCTTACGCTAAGGTTCTATGATAATAACCATGTTCACGGACACCAAAAAAAGATATTTGTGTTGAGTAACGCGCGCCATATTTGAAAATTACATTTTGACGAGTAAATAATAAACTTCGGAAACTTGGAATATTGAGGTAAACGGCTTGTTTAAGCACCATTGGACAGTGATTAGTGACAAAAAGAAGTAGATAAGTATCTACTTACACAAAATGCACAAAATTTACGTTAAATTACTTTATGCATTTTAAATTGAGTCAGTGTATACAGGGTGACTTGTAGTTAACGTATTCTGTCTAGGACACGATAGTCTGGCCCATTTCAACAAAAAGTACCCCATAAAGCCTAGGCGAAAATTCATGAAATTCGAGAAAACCCAATTTTTATGTTCGTTTGAAAATTTCTCAGAATTCGTAACTATGGGCCGTAGACTAGTTTCAACCAATAAAATGACCTTAAACAAGTTTTAAGGACCTAGTGCTTGAGTTTTGAGTGAGGCACTTTTCTCTAAACTCTCATATTGAATGGCCATCATTGCTGTTCTATTTGGTACCCAATACCGTAACAAACCTTTCGATGTATCCAAATATTCTAAAACATCAAACAGTTAAAATCGGAAGAAGTTTATTAACTAGTATCCTCTCTTTATACTATGGTATAATTTTATGTCCAGGCAAATCACTGTCCATTCCAAGGTTGCCTAGAAGAGATCGCAGAAAGCGATAAAGCCGCCCATTGTATGTTTTTAGTATTCGATATTTTTTTTGTTTAGATACATTTTTCGAACATATTCAGCAATGAATTAGCAATATCCTACAAAATTATTAAGATTGGCATTGATAGTTTCGCAATTGGGATGTAGTTTGTCGCTAATGTCCATAGAATGTGATGTGCTCAAAGACTTTGAACAACTAAAGCCTCGGATACTCTAGGGGACATTTTGTCCCGCAACATGAGGCGCAACACTCAATCTACGTGTCGCTGTAACGTTGCAAAGTGTCCCGCAACATTTTACGTGACGCGGGACAAGTTGCTTGCTCCCGCCCTGAGAGCGAGCGCAAGCGTCTCGCGTCAGTGTCGCGCCATTAGTAGGCCTGGGGGCTTACCACCAGCTCTTATAGCAGGGCAGAAGTTGAACTGCACTACTTTTTTGTACTAAGTCATAGAACAAAAAAGCAGTGCAGTTCAACTTCTCCTCTGTTAAAAGAGCTGGTGGTAAGCCCCCTGCAAAATGTTCCGCGACATTCTCTTGGGACATTCACGTAGTTGTCGAGCGTCTTGTTCCGCAACATGTCGCTCCATTTGTCCCCTAGTGTATTCGAGGCTTGTGATTGACGACTTTTTTGATCTGAAAACTAGAAGGGTACGAATTTTAAACACTAACGTTTGAATGCTAAGAGTTACTTTTCCAAATCATATTACAATAAATTTATCTATTAATTTATTGTGATTGTAAGGAAATAAAAATTGTTGAATAATTTTAGAATTTTGCTTATTTGAAGGAGGAGGAGGGAAGGAGGGCAAATCGGTAAAGTCGGCTCTGAATGAAAGCGTGCTATTGAATTTTCAACGCTCAGCTCGTCACCGAAAGTTGAAAATTCATCAGCGCGCGTGGTTTTATTTAGGCATTCATTTAAGTGTCGCCTAAAGTAAAAACGGGCACGAGGTTCTCATTTTCAAATAAATGTTCAATATCTATCAAGCGCACTCTATTTACCAAAGATTTTTTTGTCAGCGTTCCAAGCAGGCTATATTTAAACCGGTCCAATCCAGTTCGCGCCGGTATCTAGCTATATGTTGTTCTGCCGTCTCGCTCTGTCTGTGAATGTTTGGTCCTCTCTAAACGCAATTATACACTTTATTACGAGAACTGTGTATCCATACAGGTACAGGATGTTTTAATGAAACATATTTTTTTGTGCAAAAATAACTAGGTCTATGTTTTGCAGAAAAAAAAAACTAAATCAGTAGGTAGGTGCAAAAGGCTGACTCTAATTTACCGTATTAAAATAATCTTACTGTTTCTGTAAGCCTGTATCATCCCACAAGTGAGCAAAGGCATCTGGCGTGTATTCCCTTTCGTCCCACTGATGGGACGAACGACTAGACTAAAAATTAAGCAACCAGACTCAAATTATTTAGTGGGATGAATGGGAATTAAACTATATACTAAAGGCTGATTTTACCAAAGTCAGATATCTTTTATCCGTGGAATAATATTGACTTCTGACAGTTCTATTAGGGAAATACTGTCATAAATTATATATTTGTCGGAGACGGTATGTCTGTCTCTCGTTAGCATCAGGCATATTTTAATTACTGTGGGCGTACCATGGGTAGTGTTGGTTAACACAACAGAAGAACGGTTTGCACTTCAAATCTGATTATAATTTACGAACAAGTTAGTCACACTAGCTAATCACGCACTATAGGTACACATTCAACGATACGGAACGCTGACAGTTTCTGAGCACATGTTGTTCGTACGATGTCCAATGATTCGATCATCCCGAGAGCTCTGCTTACACCCTTCTTGTAGCTGTCGCTGTCGTCCCACCACGAACTCAGGCTAGACTCTGTCCAGTGCCACGAGATGGCGCTGGCGTTCCGAATAGTCAAACGAATGACTCCAACATATTTATTATCAGGATAAGACTTATTCCAAGTAGCGTTGCCAGGCATCCGGATAAAGCCGGACATAGGTAGGCTTTTTGATTGCGTGTCCGGCCAAAATAAACGGTGTCTGGCTTGTCCGGCTTTTGTTAGGTTTTTACATTTCGCAAACGAGCGAGCGCCGATGACTGATTATGACAATAATCAAAAAAGCTTGATTTTACATACAATTTTTTGTCGTACCTATTAATACTGAGACACAAAATCCTCAATAATGTAGGGTGCCCGGCCTTTCTACCCAAATGTCCGGCCAAACTGGCTGGTCTGTCCGGCTATTAGGTTTGGCGACCTGGCAACCCTAATTCCAAGTATAAGAGTTTGGTGAAATTCGCTCTAAATGTAATATTATTTATTAAATTCCCGTTCGTCCCACCAGTGGGCAGATGGCAGTGGGACGAACGGGAATACACGTGCCATGTCTTCCGGTGCTAATGTGGATCACTGGTCGTTTGTTTTGTCCAGCTCGTCACGCCATCCTCTACGGGTTCTGCCGCAATCATTATATGGAGCCCTGAGAGCGCTAGAATTACTTGCACAGCCTGTATATCCAGTTCAAACCAGTTAGCACCGTTTTCTTCCGTCAAGCCTTCAATTCATCTTTAGGTTTCTGTACGGTACTAGCTTTAGCTCGCAGCTTCCGTTCGCTTCAAGGTCGAAAACTATCCGAGAGGAACGATCTACCGTTTTAAAAAGTATCCTATATGTTTACAGGTTATAAACTATCTGTGTGCCAAATTTCATCCTAATCCGTTTAGCCGTTCTTGCGTGATGAGCAGTGATAGGAATAGGTAGTGCCTATTTGCCTAAACTTCGAAGAACAGAGACAAGAAACGGAGACTTCCTTAGGACTAAATTTTTTCTAGGACATCTGTCCAGAAATTCGGGACAACACTTTTAATAATAATAATAGTGCCGATAGTCGTGACAGCCAATGGCTTAATAGCCAAGAGCCTCGACCAACACCTGAAGAGGCTCTCGTTGGGCAGCTGGATCAAGGGCTTGATTCAGAAAGCAGTACTTCTTGACACGGCTCGCATTGTCAGGAGGTTCCTCTCTCTAGAGCCCTGACCACCGGTAGCTTGGACCCTGTTCCCGATACCGGTGGGCTACTATTTTTTATATTTTTAAATGTTTTTATATTTTTTATATTCTAATATTTAAAAATATAATTTATATGATTACATTGAAATAAAGGAGATAATAATAATTCATTTATTTTAGATAATAATAATCCATACAATACATTAAATTATATTAAAATCAATTGGTACGTAGACCACAGACACTGAAATAGAATTAAAATCAATTTAAACAATACTAACTTTACATTAAATTAAATAATTTACAGTAAAATCAAAAATTGTGTTAGCATATATATATGACGTACACAATGTGTTAGTGAGTGAGTGAAAAATTTTGTCGTAAGGAAGTCTCCGTTTCTTGTCTCTGTTCTTCGAAGTTTAGGCAAATAGGCACTACCTATTCCTATCACTGGTGATGAGTAACAAACATCTAAAAACACAAATTTTCCTATTTGTAATATTAGGATAGGATAACAATTAATAAGGAAGAGCAGTGGCTCAATGGTAACGGCCCCGGCTTACGAATCGTAGGTCGTAGGTTCGAACCCAATCAGGCGCTTTACTTTGTGTAAAATTTCATCACCACTGCTTTCAAAACGGCGAAGGAAAACATCGTGAGGAAACCGGTATGTCCTAGAACCGAAAAATTTGAAGACATGTGACACCTACCAACCCGCACTGGGCCCGCGTGGTTACGGCCCAATCCCTCTCACAGAGAGGAGGCCTGTGTCCCAGCAGTGGGAACGTTATATACTGATTATGCTGGAGGATTTGAGGATTTGGATTGGTTTTTGGGATAAGTAGCCTATAGCTGTGTCAATTTGAACGTACAGACGCCAGCACATCAAGCTTCCCGAAACTGCCAAATTTTCCAAATAAACCTTGAACCTTAATGCTTTTGCGATAAAGTTGGAAATCTATTAAAGTTTGACAGAGTGTAGTAGTTTGATGTGCTGGCGTCTGAACAAAAAGTTTGTTCTTTCACCTTCATTAATGCTATTTCAAATCTGTCTGGGATTAAGACTAGCTAGTATTTATAAACAAAACTCTAGGCACGTCTAGGCCATAATTAACCGGTCTGATACAGTTTGTTCCGCTTCTAATGTTAGGTAAACGACCTTTTAGAAACTAGAAAGGTTTTCAATGGATTTTTTATAATTATAGTACTAGCTTTTCCCCGCGGCTTCACCTGCTTGGATGTTGGTAGGAAAATATATTTGTTTGCGGCAAACATGACGCAGAGAAAGAACACAAACACAAAGAAGTTGGGGGAAAATATGCGTCACATCCACGCAAAACGGCCATCGCTCAGCATAATGCTAAGACCCTATACGAGACAGAGCCCCAGCGCTAGTTTTTTAAAAATATTAGTATGGATGCTATACGTTCAAGTTCAAAAATAGGTTTTTTGGGTCTTGTTAATTAGTTAGGTACACCGTGTCGTCCAAAATTTGGTGGTTATAAGAGTTGGGGAAGACCAAAGAATCCATTTATGTACTGTGTGAATCATGATTGTCATAGTATGGGCATGTGATACGGAGGAATGAGGAAACTGCCGTGAAGAAAGTTTTGAGTATGAATGTCGAGAGCTATAATAGTAAAAAATAGGCTTTTTGGGTTTTGTTAATTAATTAATCTGTGTCGTCCAAAATTTGGTGGTTATAAGAGAAGGGGAACACCAAAGAATCGATGGATGGACTTTGTGAATGATGATATGGTAAAAAGTGCGAGTCGGAGTCGCGCACCGAGGGTTCCGTACAAATTTGTAGGTATGTAACTAAAAATTTACGGTTTTCGCAATGTTTCCTTTATCTGTGCTATAAGACGTTGCTTCGTACCAAATTTCAAGATTCTGAGTTCAAGGGAAGTACCCTGTAGGTTTTGATTCCCTTGCGAGTGTCGAAAATTTGCGGAAATTTGCGGCATAAACGGCTGTATCTTTTGATTGCGTTGACTTAGAAGTTTGATTTTTTGACCTGACCTGACTATTTGATATAAATTACAGCTTGATACCTTCATGCGTTCCTGAGAAAAAGGGTCAAGACAGACAGACGGTCAGATGGACAACAAAGTGATCCTATAAGGGTAGCGGGATCGTCGGAAAGGGTTACCGCTGCCCTGGAACATAAAGGGCTAAGGAAGGAGCACGGGTGGGTTTTAGTCAGTAAGAGTCTGACACTCCCTTCTGCTCCACCCAGAGCGGGAGGAGTCATTTGATGATTTCCCAACCTGAAAAAAAAAAAAAAAAAATTGATCCTATAAGGGTTCCGTTTTTTCTTTTCGAGGTACGGAACCCTAAAAAGGGGTGACTACCGAGATGACGATTAATAGAGAAGTATGGGAGAAAAATAAATGTTGCACCGACCTCAAATAAATTGAGATAAGAGCAGGTGAATAATGATGATGGCGCCATCTAGACTGTTTGACTTTTTTCTTTCGTAGGTATGTAGCTCAGTTAAAGTCACATTGTAACCGTAAATATTGATAATGAGCCACATCTGGATAGTCTGGGATCCGTCCCTGACATGCATGAATGGCAATAACTTTATAAATATGTGTATTTAGTCTGCCTGCACGTGTCTATGGTTTAGAACTACTACAAACTGGATATAACCAGTTTAGAAGATGGTTTAGCTTTATGCGAAAGTTTGAAGAAAGGCATTAATTGAACAAGTCTTATTGCGTAAGCCCACTTGCGCTCGGTTATGTAAAAATATCGCGCACTGAATTTTTGACTCTTGAAAATCCAGTGCTCGAAAAGAAATCGCTGCGGGAAAAACACGCCCGTACGAACTTGGGCTTCAAGTCACATTGTAACCGTAAATATTGATAATGAGCCACATCTGGTTGTAACCGTAAATATTGATAATGAGCCACATCTGGATAGTCTGGGTTCCATCCCTGACATGCATGAATAGCAATAACTTTAAAGTATGTATATTTATTCTGCCTGCATCTGTAGTTCACACAGGTGGCGAGCGAGGTCGCTGTATCGTGTGTATAGTTACTGGTACGAACTGGATATAACCAGTTGAGACGATGCTTTAGCTTTATGAGAAAGTTTGAAGAAAGAATCACCAATTGAGCAACAGTCTTATTGCATAACATGAAAGTGTGTTATGCATCACAATCCGAAGGGTTTTGTAGGGAATTGCTAAACCGTTGCGTCGTACCTATGTTTGAAAAATCCGTCTACTCGACATCGTAAATGACACAATGAAAGTTGTTAGATTGTAACTGTGTTACGTAGAAGTGAAATCGCGTTACACTAATAATAAAGTTCTAATAATAATAATAAAGTTTTATTGACATAAATAAAGGTTACATTTTAATTTGAAGCCCTGACTCCTGTGCTAGGTGGTACCTACCTGTGTTACAGGAGTCAGTGTCTTCACCCGTTTATGGAAATTAACAATTTATGCTATAATATTAAAATAACGTAAAAATTAAATGAGTTTAGTGCAAGCATGCTCTTGAGTAATTTGTGTTCATGTATGTGTGTGTTTGCTGTGTTTTGTGTGTGTGTGTGAAAGAGTGCTTGGTGGCTGGACTTTGGGTAATACACACACACACACTCTCACTATCACAGGCCCTTTTTATTTTGACAATGACCCCTGGTCGTTGGCTGTCAGACAGTCGGTCCCAGAACTACGGCCTAGCTAGAAGGGTTCCAGAGAAAAACTATTAACAAAACACACAAATATATATACAAAATTATAATCATTGAAGTCATCAACACAACTCTCTAAGATCATGTAATCCTACTGAATGACTATTTCATGAAATCTTAACATTTTAGGATTATGTTAACTTAACAAGTTGTATTACTGATTCTAATGATTATAATTCTGTAAATACATATTTGTTACGGCCGCGAATCATATTTTAATCAACGTACAACTTAGTACTGACCAGCAAATTGCAAAAAACGTAAGAAAATTTGAATTTCGCGGGCTACCTTGGAGCATCCACCTTAACAAATAACATTATTTTATCGCAACACTCGTATTTGTAGGATTCGATTCGCACGTAGCCCACCTGAGCGAAGTCAAACCGGTTCTATCCAGTACAAACTGGTATGCTATGTGCCGTATTATAGTTGTGTACTAGTGAGCTGTCTTTAACCTTGTTTAAGACTGCATTTTGATGAGCTTTCGCCATTTATGGAGGATTAGCTGCGCCCCGCGGTTTCACCCGTATAAGTTTTGATCCCGTAGGAATATCGGGATGAAAATTATCCTATATGTTATTCCTGCTTATAAACTATCGGTGTGCCAAATTTCATCCAAATCCATTCAGTACTTTTTGCGTGAAAGAGTAACAAACATCCATCCATCCATAATATTATACGTGAAAGTTTGTATGGATGGATGGATGAATAGATGGATGAATGGATGGATATTTGTTACTTTTTCACGCAGAAACTACTGAACGGATTTGGATGAAAATTAGCACACAGGTGGTATAACCAGGATTAACAAATAGGATACTTTTTATCCCGATATTCCTACGTGATCGAAACTTATGCGGGTGAAACCGCGGGGCGCAGCTAACATATAATACATAATAATAATAAATACATAATATAATATAGTAGGAGAAGGAAAGGATCTATACAACTGCCTCGTTGGTCTAGTGGTGGCAAGCGCTACTGCTGAACATGAGGTCTTGGGTTCGATTCCCAGGTCGGGCAAAGTGTTATTGGGTTTTCTATCTAGGATTTCTCAGGAGTCTGGATGTATGCCCGCTTGATGGCAATAGGCTCGCCTATTATTATATGAGACAAAACATATCTGCCGAAATGTGGGTGTACTAAGGAAGGCTCTGCCCAACTCTTCAGAGAGACAAGGAGTGATGGTGAAGGTGAAGGTGTTGTGGCGCAGCCTGGAAGAGGCCTATGTCCAGCAGTGGACTTCAATAGGCTCAGGTGATTGACTAAGCCGACCAAAAATGTCTACTCTAGACGGTCTAGAATCATGTGCTGAATTCATGGTTACAGTTCCGTTTCGAAGTCCCTGCCACCCTGTATACAGGGTTATTTGTAAAACACCAACAACCCCTTAAGAGGTCATTGTACTCATCATTATGAACAACTTTTACTATAGGACCAAACCTGAAATCGCGAAAAAAAAATCAGCTGCTCCCTACATTTTGATGAGTTATGCGAACATAAATGTAATTGAAATTTTAAATGAACATTAATGGAACAGCTGATTTTTTTTTTCGCAATTTCAGTTTTGGTCCCATAGTAAAAGTTGTTCATAATGATGAGTACAAAGACCTCTTAAGAGGTTTCTGGTGTTTTACAAATAACCCTGTATAGGTACTACATTTTTTTTTTAAATGTAGCAGTAGTTTTAAAAACATATTACTTTAATTTCGACGTTAGATACGCACGAAATTGGTCTATTTTGTCAATGACACCGGGTCGAAATTATACATAATTTTCTTTTGAAAAATTCTAATTATGTAAGTAGGTATCTAAATGATCATCAATAAGGAATTTCGAGAAGTAAAAACTAATGATTTCAGATCAAATGACTGTTAACGTGACTGTCAGTGTCAGTAATGATGAACTTACAATTATTATAATGATATTTTGTCATAGTTGAGCATCCAATAACTTCTCCCGCTCTGGTCGGAGCAGGAGGGCGTGTCAGACTTTTACTCGCTAAAACCCACCCGTGTTCCTTCAGTTGCCTGTGCCTACGAATCGAAAATGACACATTTTAAGTACTCTTATTTGCCTAACCCAGACAGCAAATAGCTGCCTGAAGAACAGCGGTTTCGGGTTTCTTAATTGTTAACAGTGAACAGCGTTAAAAGACTCCTTCGATAACATTGATTGACGTCCGTTCCGACACGGAAGCGTATCTAATGTTTGTGCATAGCTATGCTGGTCCAATTCAAATCTAAATACCTACGGGGTTCTCAAAGTCTCTTAAAATCCAGACATAATCTTGGTCAGATCATGTAGGTAATGACCATGCAGATTAGTGTCTTAAATCAAAATCAAAAGTCATTTATTCAAATTAGGCTGAGAACGAATCAGCGCTTTTCGAACGTCAAAATTACATAAGACAGTCCTCCAAAGAGCCCGCCCTTCAGAAGTGCTCTTCAGAAATGGTCTTTTGAGGAAAGAAACATACATATTTGAGTCTACACCTGTCCAGTCAGTATGATGAATTCTTTTTTTGCTCGACTACATATAGTTTTTATTGTATTTGTTGGTATATTGGCGTGGCTAGCTGACATATGGCAAATAATTTAATTTAATGTTCTCTGTCTTGTAATGTCTGTTTTTTTTTCTTTACATACCTAGTATTTTATACAAACAAGTATTTTCTAAATGAACAGACAGCTGTGCTGCTGGGGAGTTTGTTGCGCCACTTCTTTTTCCCAGCGAAAGCACTAGGAAGTGGTGAAGGGCGGGCGTTTTAGGGGACTGTCTTTTGTAATTTTGACTTTCGAAAAGTGCTGATTCTCAGCCTAATTTGAATAAATGACTTGATTTGATTTTAATTTTGCCATGTCTATTAGCGCTTTGTTCCATAGAAACTGCGCATTCGGAAGCGCAAGACTATAAATTAGTTCATGCATGATTCATTACGTAAACATCACTGTGTTTGAAAACATTTTGCTGTGCAATGTTGCATCGGTAACTAGAGGTCGTCGGCCTTTCGTTCAAGGACTAGAGACTAGAGTTTATGTAATACTAGTTGGAAATAAGGATTGTAACATAGAGAGGAGCGACAAGCGGGTAGTGGAGTGTGGAGTTGTTAAACATTTTATTATTTATCTACTGTGTTCGATGCCATGTGTTCATCACATGGCATGATGACAATATCATCATCTGCCTGGACTTTTCCCAACTATGTTGGGGTCGGCTTTCAGTCTAACCGGATGCAGCTGAATACCAGTATTTTACATGGAGCGACTGCCTATCTGACCTCCACAACCCAGTTACTGGGTAATACGATACCCCTTGGTAAGACTGGTGCTTAGACTTTCGGTTTTCTGACTACCCGTAATGACTGTCAAAGATCCACTAATGACAGCCGGGACCAACGCGCCCTTCCACACGGCATGATGACATATGGTTAGAGAATTTAATGTTTTGTGTTTCGTAATGTTAATTACTTACTAATTTTAGATTGTACTCGTTTAGAATCAAGTTCTTCTAACTGAATAGACAGCTGTGCTGCTGGGGAGTTTAATGCGCCACTTCTTCCCAGCTAAAGCACTATGAAGTGGTGAAGTGCGGGCGTTTTGGGGGACTTTCTTATGTAGTTTTTGACGTTTAGAAAGTGCTGATTCTCAGCCTAATTTGAAAAAATTACTTTTCATTTTGATGAATCTGATAGAAATGTTCTGATTGAGGTCTTAAAGCTGAACCAACTTGATTTATGTACTATCGCCAAAATCTATATCTGACCACCGTAAGGACTATTCCTGCTTGCAGCGCATGTTATTAGTCGACCTAAAAAGGATCCTCTTTTGTTTTACTTACGGACGCAGCTGTGGTCATCATGTTCACGGGATTTTGTTTTCAAAATGGTCAGATATAAGTTTTGGCGCTATGTACATAGATTTCTGTCTCAACCAAATGGCGATGATGCGAAGAGTCTATTCAGGTTCATAGCAGGGTGTGATTAGGGTGTGATGGCACCACAGAACAGATAAAACTGTCATGCGGGTTGCGGTTATAAAAGTCCTTAATTAAATAAAGACAGTTAATCATTAATTAAATATTTGTATGGCCTACAAGTAGTTGTTCCGGGTCTGGCTGTTTGTGTATGTGAGTTTAAATGTTTGTAAACGCACCCACGATACAGGAGTAATTCCTAGTGTGGGGCAACGTTTAAAAAAAAAATAATAATAATTCCGTCCACTGCTGGACAAATCACTGTCCAACAGTGGACGTCTTTCGGCTCAAATGATGATGACGATGATGAGTAATTAATTATAATAAAGTTATCACATTGAGATCCATGTTGGCAACAAACTACCAATATTATTTCAATATTCACCCAGTTTTACGGTACTGTTATTACAGAAATATTATTTCATTACTCAAATATTCTGTCTTTTTTTTCGCAGGTGGTCTGGGCTTACCTATGAAGAACAAGTCGAGGTCCCCAACTAAACGGCTGCCCAGCGTCAATTCGGCGCCACACCTCAACAACAACCTTCAGATCCCGAAGGATGACATCTCCGTCGCATTCCTCAACGGCTGTAAGCAAATACCTTCTCATGATGAGAAGAAGGAGAAAATGTAAGTTATTACAGTACTGTATGACTTATACTCATCATTATTCACCTGTTCATATCCCAATTTGTATCCTAACCTATGGCTCTCAGACTTGGTCTTTGACAGAAGCTCAGGAGTCCAAACTCAAGGTTGACCAAAGAGCGATGGAACGTAGCATCTTGAAAATTAAACTCCCTGATCACATTCGCAACAACACAATAAGCTCCAAGACAGGTAGCGCTGATGCTGGTGATCAGTCTGCGAGGCTGAAGTGGGACTGGGCGGGTCACACCTATAGGATGCATCGTAAATCGTGTCCGGAAACCAGTTAGTCACACCAAGCGTGGACTTTGGATTGCCATCGTGGTGTCCTGCGTGTCCTGTCAGCTGCACGTTACAGGAACTGATGGACGCTGGTGATGGCGCCAAACAAGTAGCCGAATTCGTGGCCGAGTCCATTTAGATTGTTATCGGCACGCTAAGAAGACACCAAGCGTTAAATTGTTAACTAAATAATATATTTTAAGTAGCTTTTTATTTTTTCCAGGCTTGAAGACAGACCTGCACCCAAAAAGTCAACAAAGGTAAGATTAAAGGAGATATCGTTTAGAAAATAAAACTTAGTACAGATCTCTCAGCAAAAGTTTGCGTTTTAAAACCGGTTTATGTTGTTCAGAGTCGTTTCAAAGAATTTATTTATTGACATACTAACGAAGGTCTATCACACGGCCGTCTCATTATATTTGTCAGTGTTTTTTTAGTTTATTTTTGCAATATTACTCAAATCACACTATTTATGTACGGACGCCAGCAGGTCAAGCTACCCGAAACTGTCAAATTTTCCCAATCAAACCTGAACCTTAATGCTTTAGCGATAAAGTTGAAAACCTATCAAAGAAATCTGACAGATTGTAGTAGCTTGATGTGCTGGCGTTTGTACATATTCGATACTATTTTTTATCTGTCACATATTTATCTTATTTAAGTATGCATACACACGTCACGTTGCAGTGTAAAACTGATTTACATCCGTCACTTCACACATCAAGTTCAGTTGAAAACCGGCGTCAGGCACTATTGTCTGGCATTTTGCTGAACTGGGCCTTTTTGGTGCAGCCGTGAGGCACACTTACCTGCTAATATCTTACATCGGTCTTTATACTTTCTATTTGTTTTTTTTTTTTGTTTGTTGTTGTTATCTGATGTATGTATCTGGTGTATTGTGTGTCTTTTAGTCTGTGCTGAGTAAATGTTTTTTCTTTCTTTGACAATGATCGTTTATCTTCGAAAGTACGAACGCACGACGATGAAATCTAATTTAGAGCTGTTACAGCCATGACTGTACTTACCTATTTTATATTACAATGTTTACATTATTAGAGATTAACTAGTCCAAATCAACTTTTCAAATCTTTTGAGTTACTTATGACAAGGGCCGCGTGCGACTAGTGTGGGTATCCTAATAGACAGAAAGCTTCATATACTTACCTAAATGCGCAAGGTGACAAGCGCAGCATTACAAAAAAAAAAATAGTTAAGAATGTTGAGTGCAGTGGTGACCCAGTAGGAAAGGCCCCAATTTACGAGTTGTGAGTCATGGGTTCGAACCCAGGCTTTACTTTGTGTAAATTATTTCATCGCCACTGCTCTCAAAGCGGTGTAGGAAAACATCGTGAGGAAACCGGGATGTCCTAAAACCAAACATTCGAAGACATGTGACATATATCAATCCGCACTAGGTCCGCGTGGTGGATTATGGCCTACTTCCTCTCGAAAAGAGAAGGTTTGTCAGTGTCCCATCCCAGCAGTGGAAACATTATAGGCTGATTGAGTATATCGCAGATGGATTGTCGAATCAATGTTCACTGGAGTTGGAGTCATTTTCACTCATATTACTCGTTTTATTTACTGAAGAACTTTAGAACTAGAACCTACAATCTGACGTTTCATTTCACGCTGTTTTACAAAACCTCTAATCGTTGACCCGCTGCATTGATAAACGCAAAACGAGTATTCAATTCTGCGTGTTAAAGTTCAGTATTTATGGAAAATCGGTAAACGTCATTCAGCTGTTTTACATAACGGAGCTGTTTTGTTAAACAGCTAGCGGTTATGTAAAACAGCGGATTCGACAATCCGTCTGAGATTAAAACATAATGCATTTTTTGTTTGTCCGTAGATGGCCCAAGCTAGACACTGGGTGAAGATAACCCTGCTAGTCGCAATGTGGATGTTCTTCACCACAGTATTCCTCATGTTTAATGAAAAGGAACAGGTCAGCAGACACTCGTCGGTAGCTCCCGGAGAAATCAAAAGTACGTACTACTTTCATTAAATAATCCTGAGAGAATTCTTCTGTCTTGCTTTAACACTAGGAAGAGGTTTAAACTAGCTGTGCCCGCGACTTTGTTCGCGTGAATGTCAGAAAAGAAATTGGATTTCATGGGTTTTAATTTGTTTGCGCGGATTCCTAATTCTTTTTTGTCAAAGGCCCGAAAGTTCCCATTGGGCGTTCCGCGGTATGTTTTTTTCGGTGACTTTCGGGTTTTCAGCCCGCTGACCGGAGACGTATTTGCAAAATTATTATTTTAATGGATAAGGTATGCCTCAGGCGTATATAAAGATTAACTTTACTTGCACAGTTTTTGAGTTAGCTTCAATAATACGTATTTTTTCCACATAATTAATATTGATGATGTTATAATACTTTCCTTACAACAAAAAAAAACCACCGTCTTCCAAAAGAACACTACACAATGAAAACTAACTTGAATTTCGGAAGTCGGTGGCAAAAAACGGAAATGCGGAACCAACGCCACCGATTTTCGACATTAAAGTTATTTTTCACTTTGTAGTGTTGTTTTTTTTGAGTCGGTTGTTTTTTTTTCTATATTTCCACCTTCGTTGTTAACTGGACTTTTCTTAAAGACTCTTCTTTTTCAGGTTACCCTCTACGATCAGACAAAGAACAAGTTTCAGTGCTCCTAGAGATCACAGGACCATTTGTATCAGAACAAAATGAAAAGAAACTAAATTCTAGTGATAAGTCAACGATGGCCAGAATGGAGGTGTGGCTCGAGGGAGATGGATTTGAAACTGTGACAAATAAAACTAATCAGGTAAATTAATTTAACACCTTCAATATTTTTTTCAAGGTTATCTTTATACCTTGTGGGCCTTCCAACGCTACGTCTTACGGTACGCGGTCACCACTCCAGAACTACTGTATCTGTGATATGATCTGAGATGCCCGAAGACCTTGCTAAGGCTGCAGGAATCTGCTGGATGCGGGAAGCACAGAACCGGTCGAAGTGGCGGAGCTTGGGGGAGGCCTATGTCCAGCAGTGTACGTCTTTCGGCTGAAATGCTAATGATGAATATTTTTTTAAAGTACTCGTAAATCACTTTCATAAGAGTCTTGCATCTCCGATCAGCTATATTAAAAGTAGGGGAAGGCCAAAGAACTGGTGGATGGATTGTGTGATGGATGATTTGGCTACAGTAGAAATGATGAGATGCCCGGACTTCTGAGGGACCGGGTGATCTGAATAAATTGGGATACGTGCAGCAAGATGATGATGATGATGATGATATTGTTAATAAATACTTTCATGTCTTGCATGAAAGTAGTGGTGGCCCATGCAGTGATGTCGGCCCCGACTTACGAGTTGTAAGGTCGTGAGTTCGAACCCAGACAAGCAGTTTGTGTATTTAATTTTATTACCACTGCTCTCAAAACGGTGAAGGAAAACATCGTGAGGAAACCGACATGCACTTGAACCTTTCGCAGACATATATGTGACATTCACCAACCCACACTGGGCCGGTGTATTATGGCCCACTCCCTCTCGATTCTCGAAGAGAGGAGGCCTGCATCCCAACAGTGGGAACATTATAAGCTGATTATGCTATGTCTTGCATTCTTGTTGTAATTTCGATAAACCTATCATAATTGGCTTTGGTCTCGGCGCTTTTGGTTGGTCGCTTATATGAGCTTACAGGAGCTGCATTGCTCCCGATAAAACTATCGGGAGAAAACAAGTTCTATATTATCAGGTAATATACGATTTGACTTTAACTACGCTTGCCGCTGTTAGTCCGTGGATGGGTGACCATCTTTACATATCAAGACCCCTCCGTGTCTCGGAAAGCACGCTAAGCCGTTTGTCCCAGCTGTCATTCGTGGATCTTTGACAATCGTTACAGGTTGTCAGAAGCCCGAAAGTCAGACAACCAGTTTTACCAAGGGGTATATTATCCAGCAACTGAGTTGTGGAGGTCAGGTAGGCAGCCGCTCCATGTAAAGCTGAATCCGGTTAAACTGGAAGCCTACTCCAAAATAGTGGCAGATGATAAGATCTGGCTTTGAAAACCTAAGGTAGTTCTGGCTAGTATTATTTTTTTTTTTATCCCCCAGATGTCACGCTGGTTCCTTTACCTCAATCCGGACGACGAGATAGACTTCACAGAAGGCGAAACCAGGTCCAGAGTCCTGAAAGTGCCCCCTACCAGACAGAACTCCCTGAGTCTGAGGTCCAACCACACGGGTTTTGCTGTCAAGATGTCCACGACTTCCACTGTAACGACTCCGTTTGCGTTGAGCTACACGATGGACCCTTTGGATCTGTCGACGGGAGTAATCTACGCCTGTCTCCTCCTGTGTGCGCTTTATATACTTATCATATTTGAGGTAAGTCTTTCTTCCACTTTGGTTCTAATATTTGATTTCTCGTGTGATATGGCTAATATTTCATTTTTTTTTTTACCACAATTAATACGATTTCTATGCACAACGAAATAAAATAAAACGAATTTTTTTAACCGACGGACGTTCTCAAGTCGACGCGTATATTTTTTTTATGTGTGACCACGCTTAACTTTTTACAGAGTAGTCCGATTATGATAATTGTTTTTTTATTGGAAAGGGTATACCCAAAGTAACCATATAAATTTGGAAAAAAAAGTTTCAACCCTAAGGGTGGGAAAATAGGGGTGATTTATTGTTCACTCACAGATTTGAATGCTGAGTTGTGTATTATTACTCTACTCAGTGCTACATATGCCTGCCCTTTGGCAAACAATTAGTAGATTATAGCCACAAAAAATTATAAAATAAAAACTTTTTAACAAAAAAATTAATCCGCCGAAAAAACTGAAAAGCTAAAAATAATAAACTTTTTTTTATTTAACCTTAATAACTAAGTTCTTAAACTAATGTAAGTATACCTAAATAATTTTGAGTTGGCGCCGTTTAAAGTTAAGGCAATTTAGTGATCTTTGTTTATTGATTGTTTGGCGCCAACTCAAAATTACTTATAGTCCATTTACAATAGCATTAGAAAGAAGTTAAAAAAGGTTATTTTTAATGCACACTTTGTAACAAAAATACAATAAACATTGTTACATTATGATAGACGCAGAATTTATTATGATCTATTTTTACAGCAGCTGTCACACTTAATTGTAACCATTTTAACTATTTATCTTATGAAATTATGTGGCTTTAATTTATTTATATTATATAACTCCAATTTAAAATTACAGTGTCAATGCTAAAAACCTAAAAGAAGCAGGGATGAACAATACTTGGAACGTTATTCGTTTCACTATAATTCTACCGAATTTTATTTTAATTAAGGTCGGAATTCGGAGCAATTCTAATTTAAAGGGATGTATTGATGATTTTTAAGGTTAAAATTGTATTATTGCCTACATATTTCTTATTGTTGCGCATCATATTATTTTTATTAAGATACAACCTTACACTGACCTGCAAATTGCAAAAAACGCAAGAAAATTAGAATTTAAGCATCTCCCTTAAAATTGTTTTATCATAACTTTGAAATAAAATGTTTTGCATTCCTGCTTCTACGAGCCTCTTTTTACTAATGCTATTATAAATGGAGTATAGGTATACTTACATTAGTTTATTATTTTTTGACTTTCAGTTTTTTTAGCGGTTTAATTTTTTTGTTAATAAGGTTTTATTGTTTAGACAAAAACATCTTTTAACTCACTTAAGTATATGGTTTGCTTAGTATAAATGAGAAGAAATCAGAAGGCCAGCTAGACTGGCAGTTGACCTTATCAGGTAAACATAGACAAGTCACATGAGAACCACGTGACATAATTCAGTCAACAGACTATAGACTGACCGTTTAGCCACGCGACTACCTACCCTTATCAACTATAGGCTAGAGATTGTAGACACTCCTATAATCCAATGGTTTAGATAATTAACTAAAGGTAAACAAATCGTAAACAGTGTTTTTTATAAGCAGATGACACTTTCTTGTTTAAAAACTTTTTTGAAAAAAAAAACAACCCAATTCCAAAAACGAACTACAAAGTATAAAATAACTTTAATTTCGGAAGTCGGTGTCGTTGGGTTCGCATTTTCGTTGTTTGCCACTGACTTCCGAAATTAAAGTTATTTTTCACTTTGTAGTGTCGTTTTTGGAAGCCGGTTGTTTTTTTTTTTCAAAAAAGTTTTTATTTTTCACTTTTAAGTTGTAATTTTACCAGTAATTATGGTTTAAAAACCAAACTACTGAACCGTTTTTGATGAAATTTTTATGGGACTATTTGGGAAGCAGAAGTTTACCCTTTCCAACAAAAAAAGATTTTTTTTTTGTTGGAAAGGGTATACTTCCCAAATCGGTTGGCAAGTGACGGAGTTATGCGCGAACAAACATAAAAAAAACAAACATCCGAATTGAGAACCTCCTCCTTTTTTAGAAGTCGGTTAAAAATACCCACAAATTAAATTTATTTTAGATTTTTACGATAGTTTCCTCTTCTATTAGTGTGGTAAACTTTATCATTTATTCTTATATTATTCTTCGTAGATGTTACTGCTTGAGCAACATTTTTTATTTAGATTTATAATAATAATGTACTTAATATTTTGTAATTTGGCTATTGTAAAGAGCCCAAAAAGACAGGTTCTTTATACCTTTTACAAAATGCAACGTGGCATGACAACTGAAGTGACAAGTATTTTTGTTTAGTCGGTTTCTTTTATTTAGTATAAATTCATTCAAAAAATTGCCGGTTATCATGTCAAACTTTTGACGTTTTTATTTAAAATGCCTAATTATATTATAAAATCATCATCATCACTGCTGGACATAGGCATGTCCTGTTGCACGCCATTCAACTCGATTTTCGGCAACTCTCATCCAGCTGCTACCAGCCATCCTGCGAAGATCGTCGCTCCACCCAGCCTGAGGGCGTCCCACCTTACGTTTACCGATTCGCGGTCTCCACTCAAGAACACGTCTACCCCAACGGCCATCGGTTCTGCGGCTAATATGGCCGGCCCATTGCCACTTCAGCTGGCTTATTCTGTGAGCTATGTCGACAACTTTGTTTCTCTGCCGGATCACCTCGTTGCGGATTCGATCCCGCGAGATCAGAGGGACTCCAAGCATAGCAGATTATAAAATAACTTTGTTAACAGTGCGTGTGAATAGACTTTGGTAAAATTTCGGTATTTATGCTTGTAGCCCTGTTCAATAAATAAACTGATTTTAACATATTTTGTAACAAAAGGTTCAGCACCCATGAATCACATGGTTTTTTGTTTACCTTTAGTTAACTACCTAAACCAACGGAGTGTAGACATAGCTATATTCATGATAACATAGTTATGAATAAACATAGCTCCACTATCCAAAGGTTTGTGTGATGTTGACACTAGTTTTGAGCCTGACTTTGTTCTCTCAGCCGACAGACGCGTGAAAATATCGCGGCCAGATTTTACCGCGCAATGGATTTTCAACTGTCGGTGTTGAGTCGAGCATTGAGAATCCAACAGAGCGCGTCCCAACGCGTAAAAAACACACTGTTTGATTTTCAACTCTCGGCGCTAAGGATTGCGTTGAAAATCCAATGCGCGAAATAAAACGCGCCAGTGTTTTTTCTAAGCCATAGAAGGAAAATGACCCAATTCTGTTGTTCATTTAATTTTATTCTCTGTATGATGACCGTTAAGATACACAAGTATGAAGATTACTTTAGTGAAAATCCTACTAATATTATAAACGCGAAAGTTTGTGAGGATGGATGGATGGATAAATGGATGGATGGATGTTTCTGACTCTTTCACGCAAAAACTACAGAACGGATTTTGATGAAACTTTACAGTAATATAGCTTATACATCGGATATCACATAGGATACTTTTTATCCCGATATCCCCACGGGATCGACACTTATGAGGGTGAAACCGCGGGGCGCTGCTAGTAATGTGTAAATTGGTTCAGTACTTTTTGAGGAAATCCGGGACTTACAGTGGCCTCCAAACGTTAGTAGACATTTTTCCACTTCAGCTGTGACACACCACATTGTGATTTAAAATTCTAGTAATCCAAATGTTTGAATTACTAAAACGTTTTATTGATTAAATCAACTACATTTGACTTATCATAAAACATCAAGTTATCTCTTAGTAACACCAGATTTTTTTTTTATTGCTTAATGGGTTTGCTCTTGATCTCGATCACGCCTGATGGAAAGCGATGGATGAGGTATATGATGGAACGAGCGTGCCCAGAAGAGGCCTGTTCACTCTTGCTTTGAAGGCTGGCGGGTTATATGTAGCAACACAGACGCTGGCAGTGAGTTCCACACTTTAGCTGTGCGCATAATAAACGTCGAGTAGAAGCGCTGAGTAGGACTGGTCGAGTTATCAACCAAGTGTGGATACGCTACAGTACCTCTGGTAGTCCAGTAGTAAAAGGGCGATGGTGGGATCAGGTCGCAGAGCTCCTGCGCTCACCCTCCGCATCATAATGTGGCATCACAGCAGCAGGAAAAATGTCAACTTATTTTTGGAGGGCACTGTACTGTACTACATGCATCCGTAATTAAGAATGAGTTAAATACAAAATGGTAGGTACGCTTTTACATACCATGACACTCACGTATAATGTTGATGTGAGATCGAAATGAATAAGTTTTAACGACCCAAAAAATCAACTTACGATTGGATAGTTTCTGAGGCGTTTGGCAAGTTTTATAAATATACATAAACGAAACAAAACCCAACAAAAATTTTTTTACTAATTTTCCAATATTTCCTAATGGTTAGCGAGACATATTTGATTACTTATACAAGCTGCTGTTTTGCATCCTCGTCAAATTTCAGGAGGCTGTTATGAAAGACTTAATAATCAAATAAAATTACGATCCCTGGTAAATAATGAATACATATGTACTTGTTTTTTTTAGTTATTTAAGTTTGACAGTATTTCAGAATACACCACTTTCAAAGAACAGAATCGCGTTATGGTATCGTATAAGCGGCCGCGTTTTAAAATGCGTGTCCCACATATGCCGATTTCAGAAAATAAGAAAAAAAAATACCTACTTATTTTATTATTGATTCGTGTCGAGAATCAGTAGCATAGTTACCTCCATAGGATGCAAAACGACACCTTGTATTGTATGTATGTAATTGTACACATACCTACCTATAACCGCTTTTAAAATAATTTCATTCACCACACCTTTCCCTCCAGGTAATAAACCGCACAATGGCAGCAGTCCTGATATCCACCGCATCTCTAGCAGTCCTGGCCCTGGCCGGCCAGAGGCCCTCACTCCCGGAGCTGATCTCCTGGCTGGATGTGGAGACTCTGCTGCTGCTGTTCAGCATGATGCTGCTCGTCGCCATCATGGCGGAGACTGGGCTGTTCGACTTCCTTGCTGTCTTTACATTCGAGGTATGTGCTCTAGTTTAAGATAGTAGTTTTTGCCTGTTCGTAGGGGGTAAAGGTCATCTGCCTAGCCTTTTATCGACTATGTTGGGGTCAGCTTCCAATCTAGCCGGATGCAGCTGAATACCAGTATTTTACATGGAGTAACTGCCTATCTGACCTCCACAACCCAGTTATTTGGTAATACGATCAAATATAAAGATCCACAAATGACAGCCAGGGTCAACAGCTTAACGTGCTTTTCGAAGCACGGGGGTGTCTTGGTGTGTAAAGATGGGCACCCAACTATGGACCAACCGCGGCAAGCGTAGCTTAACCTGATCGATCGACCCTTGCGGCTGTTATGGGGAAAAGGTGAGTTTGAAATACTGGGGCGTTAATATCGCACGATGGTCAAAGAGTTGTGTGCATAGTCACGTGAGACACTTTTGAGGATGGTGCTCAAATACAAGAGCGGAGGCATGATTGACGCGTTGACGGCTGCCGCCGACACGCGTCGACGGTTGAAGTGGTGGACGCTTGTGTGCACACTTATAGAAAGAGACCGTCAGACAGATACTTATGTGTCAGAGTGCAGAGCCGACACCCAACAGCCGGTCGATTCTGTAAAAATCTCACCGTGAAAACTCAAGTGAAGTGAGCTTGATGTGAGTTGTCAGTAGTGTCAATCCCTAGCATTAATTGAAATGACAGCTCACTCCACGCTCACTTCACCTAAGTTTTCACGGTGAGATGGTTACAGAATTGCACTGCAGGTCCGAAATTTTTCTGAAATTCGATGTTGTTTTAAGGCAGCGTACTGTTTAACGTGTGCATGTTTCTAACTGATTTTTCCGTTCCTCAAAAGGAAAAAAACGGAACCCTTATAGGTTCACTTCGTTGTCCGTTCATCTGTCTGTCTGTCATGACCCTTTTTCTTAGGAAAGCGGCTCGTTGACCCCAAAAAAATGTTATATGAAATCTTCTTGTGTTTGTTTTATCATGTTTAGCTATCCGTCCCCATCGTGTCTGTGGAGTTTCGCTAACTAATTTAATTTGACCTTGTACTTTGGGTGACACTAGACGTATTAGGAGTTATTGTCATTTCTATTTACGGGCGTATCGGAACTTACAAAAAACCGATCTTAATTAATCAAAACTAAACCAGAATTTTTAATTAGGTGTGAATGACGTTGACCTATTAAACGACATCGTATTACTCGGAGATATAGTCCAGTTATACCTGTCCATTAGGTAAACAGTTTTTTGACAGATGGTACTAGTGATTGCAGCAACACACAATACATTGATTGATACACGTACGGTATTATAATGTCTTGAAGAAGCCATAAATGAGATAATTTAATAAGATAAGGCAGTTTATATATTTATTTTATTACGCATTTTACGTAATCTAAAACTAGAACGTACATATTCCATATGTACACACGGCTACACATCAAGTTATGCAAATCCAGTATTGGCTGACCGTTCATTGTGAGAAAATATCATACAAAGTGAGGCCAAGACAAACTGGTTTTGTATAACTTGACGTGTAGCCGTGTGTACGTTCTAAGACAGCTGTCAAAAAACGGTTTACCTAATGGACTAGTGAATATGTATTTTGTAAATCATGATGATTTAATAGCTCATCTTTGACTAATGGGACACAAATACTGTTTTGCTATTGTTACCGAATTTAATAAGGTTGCCTAACAGACGAGGGATTAAGTGGGGAAGGGGATTAGAGAGGCTTGTGAATAAGTAATAACAGCCGCATGGGTCAATCGATCAGGTTAAGCTACGCTTGCCGCGGTTGGTCCGTGGATGGGTGACCATCTTCACATACGAAGAACCCTCCATGCCTCGGAAAGTACGTTAAACCGTTGGTCCAGGCTGTCATTCGTGCTGGGTCTTTGACAGTCATTATGGATCGTCAGAAGCCCAAAAGTCTGATAACCAGTCTTACCAAGGGGTATCGTATTACCCAGTAACAGGGTTGTGGAGGTCAGATACTTAGGTAGTCGCTCCATGTAAAATACTGGTATTCAGCTGCATCCGGTTAGACTGGAAGCCGACCCCATCATAGTTGGGAAAAGGCTAGGCAGATTGATATGGAAGTTAGTAGTGCAGTTTTTGCGAATTTTTCTAGAGAGTTCCTCCTTTGTCTAGTGGGTATGAGTGCAACTTGAGCTTAAAGGTTTGATCCCCGAGTCATGCAAAGTATTTTTAAATTGAATTCAGTTGCATCCGGTTCACTGGAAGCCGATCCCAACATAATTGGGAAAACACTAGGCAAAATAAACCTACGTATGCTGTGGATCGAACCGAACGTGGATCCACGCTAGACACAATGGCTTTTTAATTGTTTCTGTAATTACGGCATACAACCGTTTAATAGACACATAAGATACTTTAAAAAAACAAAATTGTATTTTCTATTTTTCCTATTATGTATTTTCTGGTAAAAAAAAAAAGAAAAAAAAGAAAACAAAAAGAGAAAAGAAAAAAAAATAAAAAAAAAAAAAGAACAAAAAAAAATAAAAAAAAAGAGTATAAAAAGAGTAAAGAGTATTCTATTCTATTCTATTTTATTCTATTCTGGTTTACAATAAAGTATATACAGGATGACAGGAAATCTCGACGTATGTATTAATAACTGATGAAAAATTTCGACGCTATGGGGTCTAAACTCATGTGCTGAATCCATGGTTACAGTTTGCGCGTCGATGTCCCTGCTACCCTGTATATGATGTTGATACTTATAAGACTGCAATAAAACTTGAATGAATGTCACTTTTATCTAATGTCGTTTGCAGTCACGTGCTGCGGCGGCGGTAATAGAGATGTGTCTGATAATATACAATGATGTCATTGAGAGAGGATTCATCTGTCGCCATGGTTTCACGTTTGTTTGAGTCGTCTAAAGTATATATTTATTTTATTTATACAGGTTGACAGGGAATCTCGACGCGCAAACTGTAACCATGGATTCAGCACATGAATTTAGACCCCATGAAATTTATGGTGCCCTTTTTGATGCTGTGCAAAAAGAGTACCAATCTACTTTTAAGACCAAAACTATTAACATTAATGGATCCTCTGTTGGCTTTAATCAATGGGCTACTCCAGGTATTTATAAAAGTAGAGCGAGACTATACGAGTTATATGGTTTGAAAAAATACAGGTTTGATACTCCTTTCCTAAAGTATGTCAAAAATTATTCAAAATTATTCAAAAAGATTAGTGCTTTTGCTAAATCAAAATTTTTATTCGATAAAATTAAAAATTCTAATAATAAAGTAAAAGCCACTTGGAAAATTATTAACAATGAAACTGGTATCTGTTAAACAAGAAAAACAACTTGAGATTATGGTCGACAACAAATTAGTTAATAATGCAGCTGACGTAGCTGAGGCATTTAATGAGTTTTTTGCCAACATACCGATAACTACGACTCGCTCCTTAAATTCGTCCCCGTCTAAAGCTGAAAACCTTTTGCATAGTAGTGTACCTAAATGTAGTCCTTTATTTAGTTTCGAACATGTAACCCCACGTGATGTAGTTAATATTTTTAATACACTTAAGTCTAAAAACACCGGTGATTATTGGGGCATCTCCATTAAACTTTTAAGTAATATAATAGCCATCGTAGCCCCCTATCTAGCTGTTACTTTTAATAAATGTGTTGATTTAAGAACTTTTCCTGACCTCATGAAGAGTAGTAAAGTCATACCATTATTTAAATCAGGTAATAAGAATGACGTTGGCAATTTCAGGCCTATTTCTATTTTACCTGCATTTAGCAAAATATTTGAAAAGTTAATACTCAAGCAGTTGCTAAGACATTTTAATTTAAACATCCTCCTCCATAATGATCAATATGGCTTTACAAAGGGTCGTTCAACTACAGACGCGGGTGTTGCTCTGCTGAGACACATATTTGACGCATGGGAGAAATCGCAAAATGCTATTGGAGTTTTCTGTGATCTCTCTAAAGCCTTTGATTGCGTGCACCATGACACGCTTTTGCGTAAGTTACATCATTACGGTGTCAGAAACGAGGCTCTCAACATAATAATTTCATATTTACATAATAGGGTCCAATGTGTAGATGTTAATGGCGCGAAATCTTCCGGGCTACCAGTTCAGTTAGGTGTTCCGCAAGGCTCAATATTGGGTCCATTCTTGTTCCTAGTATATATCAATGATTTACCATTCCATTTGAAGGGCATCTGTGACGTTGTACTGTTTGCAGATGATACCTCTCTTATATTTAAAGTAGACAGGAATAGACAAGATTTTGACGACGTAAACAGTGCACTCACAATAGTTACAGATTGGTTTACGTCAAATAACCTAGTTCTCAATGCCAAGAAAACGAAATGTGTAAAGTTCGCCTTACCGAATGTCAGAAATCTAGGACCCAACATCGTCTTAAATAAAGAGGTGCTTGAAACAGTAGGCTCGGCAATTTTTCTAGGACTAACAGTAGATGCCAAACTTCAGTGGGGACCTCATATATCAAGTCTAGCAGGAAGGCTCAGTTCGGCTGCCTACGCCGTCAGGAAAGTATGACAATACACTGACGTTGATACAGCTCGTTTAGTCTATTTCAGTTATTTTCACAGTGCAGTGTTATGTCCTACGGTATTCTGCTGTGGGGCAAAGCCGCTGATATACAAAATATATTTGTCCTTTAAAAACGAGCTGTTCGAGCAATTTACCAGCTAGGTGCCAGAGTTTCTCTAAGAGATTTTTTTAAAGATATTGGTATTCTCACGGTTGCATCACAATTCATCTTCGCCAACATCCTATATATTAGGCAAAATTTGCACTTGTACACTAAAAACAGTGATATTCACAGTGTTAACACTAGAAATAAGGACAAACTACGTGCCCCCTTTCACCGGCTTCATAAGGTTCATAACTCATTTGTTGGGCTTGGTATAACCTTTTATAACAAGATACCCTCTTCTTTGCTAGACTTGCCTTTTAATGCGTTTAAAGCTCAAGTAAAATCCAACCTTTGTTCAAAGGCTTACTATTCCATCAACGACTACTTACACGATAAGAATAGTTGATCGCCCTAATTAACTCAAGACAATGTTCATGTTCTTTCTCCAGAATTAGCTTAGGTACTGACAGGTTACTGTTATTAGTATTAACTCATTTATTTCACATCGATGGTCCTAGTTCATCATCTGTGACTGCAAGTGACAGCTATGTGACGAACCCAGCAATGCATAAATATGTAAGCTGTCACGCCCTTTATGCCTGGAGGCTTTTATTTAGGTAGTGAGTTTTTATTTTTATTTTAATTAATTATTTTTTAGCTTGAGTACGTATAGTTTTTATTATATTTGTGGGTATATTGACGTGGCTAGCTGACATAATATGGCAAATAATTTAAGCTTCTTGTAATGTTCATTACTGAACATAGGTTCCTAGTATTGTATACATGCAATTATATTCTAACTAAACAGACAGCTGTGCTGCTGGGGAATTTGTTCCGCCACTTCTTCTTCCCAGCGATAGCACTAGGAAGTGGCGAAGGGCGGGCGTTTTTGGGGGACTGTCTTTTGTAATTTTGACGTTCGAAAAGTGCTGATTCTCAGCCTAATTTGAATAAATGACTTTTGATTTTGATAGCGTCGAAATTTTTCGTCGGTTATTAAAAAACAACATTGCTGCTCCATACGTGTTGACCGCGTAGGTATTACACTTTTCTATGAAACAGAAGATTTTTTTTTTGATAACTGACGATAAATTTCTACGCTATGGGGTCTAAACTCATGTGCTGAATCCATGGTTACAGTTCACGCGTCGATGTCCCTGCCACCCTGTATAATATAAGTAAATAATAAAGCTGAACAGTTTGTATGTTTGAACGCGCTAATCTCTAGAACTATCAGTCGGATTTGAAACATTATATTTGCATTTGATAGCCCAATTCTTCATGAAGGCTATAGGCTACTTAACGTCACGCTGGGAAGACTAGGAGCCGAACAAAAAAAAAGTCAAAAATAATGCTGAGCAAAAACAAAGTAACAGCGCGGACAGGCGTTACGATGCAACTGGGTGGGTCGGGAGAGCAAGAAATTTTACCCGAACGAAGTCGCAGGCAAAAGTTAGTAGCTACAAAATACGGCCTAAGCGCGGAGGTGTAACTGGCTTCCGAGCAGACCGGTGAAATCACGCGGGAAAGAGATAGATAATTTTATTGTATTCGAAAACATCCATCGGTTTCTTATTAAACTTCAACTATATTAGACGACCCTGGTTACTTATCTCCTTTAGTGACTGTACATAGAGTAAAATGGATTCAGATACGATATATTAGTATTGAGTACAAATGTACCGCTTATTTCTTAAGAAATTTCAAGGAGAAATGAAAGAGAAATGTAGACAATATGGTATGCCACAAATAATTAAATTGCACAATGTAAATCAGACTGTAAGAGCCTCAACTTATGTCCTTCTTTCCTTTATCCCTACTAATTTGCGGCATGTGTTATTTTTCCATCATGCATCTCTGTCTGCCATTCTTCTGACCACAATAATATTGCTCAATCCACTACTTGACATAGTCCTCTCACAGGCTGCGCCATAACACCATGTTCTCCACCTTCCGCATCCAGTCTGTCCCAGCCACCGTCTTAAAGTCGTCCGTCCGTCTAGCTGGAGGGCGTCCCACACTAAGCTTGCTGATATGCGGTCTCCACTCCAGGACTCGTCTGCTCCACTGGCCATCGGTCCTTCGACAAACATGGCCAGCCCACTGCCACTTCAGTTTGCTTACTCTGCAATCTATATCGGTAACTCCGGTTCTCTTCCAGATAACATGACTTGCAGAACAAAATGCTATCTTCACACACCCCCGTGCCTCGGAAAGCACGTTAAGCCGTTGGTCTCGGCTGTCATTCCTGGACCTTTGACAGTCGTTACGGGTCGTCAGAAGCCCGAAAGTCTGACAACTAGTCTTACCAAGGGGTAAGGGAAGTCAGATAGGCAGTCGCTCCATGTAAAATACTGGTATTCAGCTGCATCCAGTTAGACTGGAAGCCGACCCCAACATAGTTTGGAAAAGGCTGGGCAGATGATGACCAAATGCTAAAATACGTAACACAAAGTTAACTTAACTAAGTATTAGATAAACACAGGATTTTATATGTCACGTCAAAGAACACAAAGTAAATATTTTATCTGCAACATCTATCTCGCGTCTCCCGCATCATGCAATTATGCAACACCTGGTACACGTGCTCCTGTCTTAACTGTTAAAGTAATGATCATTAGCACGGAGATAAGATAATACTTAGTACGGTGACGCCACGGTAACATTATCTATTACCGTGGTGACGCAGACCATACAATGTTGCAGAAATGTACCTAAGTATGGTTTGTTCTAAAAGTATCAGAATAGATAGTATCATAAGAAATTAAAAAATCATAAAAATTGGGTTTTCTCGAATTTTTGCCTAGGCATTATGGAGTGCTTAACGGTTGAAAATAGGTCACACCGTCACTTCCTGGAAGGAATACGTGAAATTACAAGTCACCCTGCACAGCCTACAGCAGGCTACTGCTGGACTCGGGCCTCCCCATTCTGCACCAATTAACTCAATCACTTTCTGTCCATTTCTGCCAAATGACATATACATGAAAATCTTATCTACATTCCAGGTGACAAAAGGCAAGATCTGGCCACTGATAACACTCCTGAGCGCTATCACAGCTATCATATCGACGTTCTTGGACAATGTGACAACAGTGCTGCTCATGACTCCGGTTACAATCAGGTAAACATTTACTATAATGCTCTCAAAACAGTGAAGGAAATCATCGTGAGGAAATCGGCATGTCTTAGCACCATAAAATTGAGGGCATGTGCGTAATGTTTCTTGACCGTTCTTCTCCATAGAGATCTACGTTTTGGAATTGGAATGGGCAACTAGCTTCAACATTGTGACTAACTGACCGACTATTTAATTTTGACAATTCAAAAGTGCCCATAAATGGTTTAATTGGTATAAATGATTTGAGTTTGAGTTTGAATGGGACCGTGTGGTGGATATTGGTCTACTCCCTCTCACAGAAAGAGGAGGCCTGTGTCCCAGCAATGAGAACATTTTAGGCTGATTATGAAACATTTCTGTCCTGGAGTGGAGACCACGTATCGGCAAGCGTAGTGTGGGACGCCCCCAGCTAGATGGACGGACGAACTAAACAAGGTGACTGGGGTAGACTAGACTGGATGCGGAAGGCGGAAGACAGGGTGTTGTGTCGCAGTCTGGAAGAGGGCTATGTCCAGCAGTGGATCGCGATAGGCTGAGTTGATTGATGAAACATTTGCTAGCCCTAGATTGCATGAAAGAAAGAAAGAAAACACGTTCATGTACGTAAAGGGCGGGCGTTTTTGGGGACTGTCTTTTGTAATTTTGATGTCGAAAAGTGCTGATTCTCAGTCTAATTTGAGTAAATGACTTTTGTTTTTGATTTACGTCAAGGGGACGCACAAAAAATTATAAACAAAAGAAAACGGTTTCTGTTTAAGAATACCGTGAAGACCATCTTCACTTGGACTTGCTCATGTCATGTTATAAATTACTAGCGACCCGCCACTGCCTCGCACGGTTTTTAAAACTTGATAAAACATCGAGATATCTTTAAATTATATAAAACGTAACATCATTATCGGCTTTAGCACCCTCGAAAACCATAAAAACTACACCCTTAACGAAAAATTTGAAAATAATCGCAGCCGCCATCTTGGATTTTTACTTTGACCTCACAATTGGCTTCAGCACCCTCAAAAGCCTGGAAACCTTGGTTGCCTGAAAGAGATCACAGAAAGCGATATGGCCGCCCATCGTATATTTTGTAGTGCTTGATGTATTTTTTATGTTATGTATTTTTGTGGTTTACAATAAAGTACCTATATAATTATAAATAAATAAAACCATGAAAACTATAACATAGCGACAGAGAGAGAAAGTCGCATGTAGGGGGGCATAACGCGTTTTCGTTACGTGATGATTTCTACCAGTTTACTCCTACCGTAAGCTGTTAAGAACTCGGTTCTAAAAATAATTATTTCGAGTCACGAGTAGGTTTAGTCACAGCTGTAACTAAACCTAACTTAGCGAGCGGAGTTCCGTAAAACTAACTTAGCAGCTAGCCCTTTGTCAGCCACTATCACGCGGCAAGCTTGCTCCATCCCATCCCAACCCAACCCAGCTCTCGCGATGTAACGCCATGGAAAAATAAAACCCTGCCTCCAAATTGGTACAAATATGGCCTATTTTTAGCATGCTCAATTACTCTAGCACCAAGAGTTTTAAAGTTATTAGCGATTGAAATCATACATTTTTTTGAACTCGCCACCAGGGGGCCTCAAAAGGCCACTTTAAGCAATACCTCTAAAAGCTATTCATTTCCTGAATCCCCAGCAGATCATTAGCAATTCCTCTAATTTTCGTAAAATTTTATTTCATATTTGGTGTAAACATTGCCGCATGAAAAAAATAAAAACCGTAATTTTATCAGTAATTTTTTCATAACAATTTTTATTAATCAAATTGTTTTTTTTTATTTTTTATTTCTACAGTTTAAATGTTATTTCATTGTGATATGAACTGCACACAGATCATATTATGAATTGTCAGTTTGTGACCATTTTACGATTTTTAATATGATTCATATTGTTATCTTATTATGATTCTGCCAAAGTGGCCTTTTTAGGTCCCCAGCACACCGAGCGGAATGACATTTTCACGTCAAAAAGAATTTTTACCTTGAGCAGATCAACGAGGTTAAAGTTTGGTTGAATAAATGAGATTTTGGGTTCCATACTGATTACCTAACGTTGTTTCTAATCCAGATTATGTGAGGTGATGGATCTGGACCCCATACCAGTGCTGATGTCCATGGTACTGTTCAGCAACATAGGAGGCACTGTTACCCCGGTGGGTGACCCCCCCAACGTCATCATAGCCTCAAACAAGGCTGTCGTCCAATCTGTAAGTATAAATATTTATGTTTTTAAGTACCAAGCAAGCCTATAGATATCTTCAAGACCAGGGGCATCGCTGGTACGTTACCAATCTCCTCTGGGTTGTCAAAATGGAACACACCAAACGGCAGAAGAAACAATGGTAAGGTTTACGTGCTGTATGTTCTACTCTTTACCACTAACCCCCGGTCGATGAAAGAATGCGTTCCTGACACCTCAGTTATATATAGTTCAGTTATATATGTGACAACAACCTTATAGCAACGACAATAAAGCTTACTGTGGTGCAAAAAATAACAGTGAAACTGCAAACGCTGAGTAGGTACATAATGATAAATGATTTTATTTCTGTAAGTAGGATTGTACAAACACTTTTACACGTCAATCATATTTTTAAAACTAGATGAGGTCGGCGTTTCCTATCTGACTAGTCTGAGAAGAAAAGCCAAAACAAACTCAGAGGTCACAGTCTAGTGCAGTCCTGACATGATCTTGTTCAGATCATGTGAAGACTCTGTAGATTGGTGTCTGAAATGTTTTTTTCAGGAAAGAACCACACAGAGTAAGTGGACGTGTCCAATCAGTGCACGCATTTATCAGTAATCATGCAGCTCAGCTCAAAACTTAAAGAGCTCAACGATTCGACAAACAATATACCAAAGAAAGGACACAAACTGCCAGATCATGATTAAAATGAATACATGTTTTACCAATTCAAAGTTTATTTGTTTCTGATCATATTCAACTGACAGGGTGGAGAAACGTATTGTCCGACCGGAATATAATAAATGTTGTGTTACTGTAGGAGTATTTCTATGTTTTGAGATTATCCCATGGTGCATAAAAATATAATATACCTATTCTTGAAATGACGAGCGTGATAAGTTTCGTAATAAAAGGCAGCCATTCCAAAAAAAAATACATAACGGTAAATACTTCTTTGTCCTATTCATCACTCAATATCTTTTCTGCTTCCTCTCCTTACCAGGGCATTAACTTCACCAACTTCACACTACATATGACGTTCGGCATCCTACTGGTGTGTGTCCAGACATACTTCCAGTTCAGGTACATCTACAGGGATACCAACAAACTGAGGCTCAACGTACCCAGGGAAATACAAGGTAAATAATTATTAATATAGAAAGAAAGAAAGAAAAAACGTTTATTTCGACGGCACGGTTGGCGCAGTGGTTAAGCGATTGACTGCTGCGCTGCGTGTCGCGGGTTCGATTCCCGCACGGAACAAATATTTGTATGACCTACATGTATTTGTTCCGAGTCTGGGTGTTTTTCTATCTATAATATGTATGTATTTACAAAAAAAAAAAAAAATGTATATAAGTAGTTTATCAGCCATCTTGTTACCATAACACAAGCATTAGGTTGCTTAGCTTGGGACTAGATGGCGCTGTGTGAAATGTCCAGGGATATTATTATTATTATTTGCGGTAAACATGGCGCAAAAAAGAACATAAAAACAAAATAAAGAAAAAAAACAATAAGAAATGGTTGACATGCGTCACATCCACGCAAAACGGCTATCGCTCAGCATCATGCTGCGACCCTATGCAAGACAGAGCCCCAGCGCTGGTGTTCAGCGACAGCCGGCGCCGACGTAATGACGTCATCCGGTGCATAATCAGCCTATAATGTTCCCACTGCTGGGACAGTATAATCAGGCCTCCTCTCTGACCTCTGTACAGGGAATAGGCCATAATCCACTACGTGGGCACACTGTGGATGACAATGTTGAAGTCTTCGAATTTTGGTTCTGGGCCAGTTGTTTATTTATATTATATTTGCTGGGATACAGGCCTCCTTTCGAAGAGTTGGCTGGAATCAACGACGCAGGCCCAGTGTAGGTTGAAAGATGTCACATGTCTTCGAATTTTTTGGTTCTTGGTTTGCTCACGATGTTTTCCTACTGTATTTAAAATAATAATATGAATATATCCAAATATCCCGTTCTCGTACAGTCACGAGCAAAAGTATGTGTACACTCGGCTTTATTCAAAAGCGATTTACTCCTTTATTTTTTAATGAAATTTTATGTTGTTACGAACATAGCATTTTCGAACCCATAGGTTTATGTAATGTGTCGTATTTCAACGTTGCATTCGTTACTTCACGAAAAAATCGAAATTGAAAGTTGCCAAGTGTTGACATATTCGTGCTCGTGGCTGTACAGTCACGAGCAAAAGTATGTATACACTCGGCTTTATTCAAAAGCGATTTACTCCTTTATTTTTTAATGAAATTTTATGTTGTTACGAACATAGCATTTTCGAACCCATAGGTTTATGTAATGTGTCGTATTTCAACGTTGCATTCGTTATTTCTCGCAAAAACCGCAATTAAAAGTTGCCAAGTGTTGACATATTGGTGCTCGTGACTGTACACCCAAAGAACGAGCAGTGCTGACTTCATGTTAAAAACCGCATCTGCATCTATTCTTTATTTCGCAATACTAAATAATATTTAATAGCTCTACCTACCCCTTGGACAAACACAGGCGTGATCTTATGTTATGTTTTTATTTTCGCAATTCTTAATTTCTTTCATAAATCGAAGGGCAAATTGCCATACCCACGCTTGACTGACGAATTGGTTTAGTAATTTTAGCATAGGATATTTAAATTCAAACATTAATTTTAAATAAAGCAATTACAGGCACTTTTGAATAGTCAAGGGGTCGGTCAGTCAGAAAGATGAAGCTAGTTGCCCATTCCAAAGCGTAGTAGGTGCCCGTTCACGAACATGACGTATGGATCAACACCATTCAGCTCAACCATTTTGAAGGAAACTTAATGATCCAACACACACGCCACCACCAGCGAGACAATAGTGTGAGCATGACATACTCTCAGGGCACATTCAAGTCAATGAAAGACGTACCCAGTAAATAGCTATATAAGTAAATAGATAAGCTTTATAGTTTAGGTACATAGTGCTCACACGTGTGCTATGCAATTATACAATACAAAATTCATCTCAAATCCTTTGATAACCCTCACTCTTCTTTTCTGTCCTTCAGATCTCCGTCATCAGATGTCAATATGGCGTCGAGCAGCTGACTCTATCCCATACTTGAGTAGAGATGAGCAGGTGGTCAGAGACCGACTAGAGAAGAAGGCCAAAAAGCTGTCGGTCAAGCTCGAAGCGTTGGTTGAGGAGACGAAGATCAGAGCCTGCCCCAAGGATTGCTTCGAGACTATGTTGGCTGATATGAAGGATAAGGTGATGAACATACTGAGACTTGTGTTACAGAGGTTTCACTTCACGAACGCGCGTCTGTAATTCCAATTGATACCTTATTGCAATGACATCGAGTCACATGACACGCGCTCGTGAATTGTGTTATCTGTCCTAAGTACAAAAATACCTTGGGGTAATGGGCAACTAGCTTCAACTTTCTGACTAACTGACCGACAATTTAATTTTAACAATTCAAAAGTGCCTTAAATGGTTTAATTGAAATAAATGATTTGAGTTTGAGTTTGAGACCAACACCACACCTATATTTCCCAAACGGGATGTATACTGTATAGTGAGAAGTATTTAGAAAATTCACATTTCGCTAAGTTTTATGTCCATGATCCCAAAGGGGCGAATCGAATTAAGTTTTTTTTTCTACTGTTAGTATAATCAGCCTGTGATGTTCCCACTGCTGGGACTCAGGCCTCATCTCTTCGAGAGGGAGTGGGCTGTAATCTACCACGCGGGCCCAGTGCGGTTTGGTAGATGTCACATGACTTTGATTTTTTTTATTCTAGGACATGCCGGTTTCCTCACGATATTTTCCTGTAACGTTTTGAGAACAGTGGTGTTGAAATAATTTACAACAAAGTAAAGCGCCTGCCGGGGTTTGAACCCACGACATACGACTCGTAAGGCGGGGCCGTTGTTACCACTGGGCGACCACTGCTCTCGGACACTTTGTGCTGTTAATGTTGCTCTCATTAACCTATATTTTTTTACAGTACAAGATTCGAGACAAGGTTTTGTTGATCAAGTGCACAGTAGCCATCACTTTCGTGGTCATCGTGTTCTTCCTACACTCGATACCGGAGTTCAGTAAGTGATTTTTTTAAAGGCATTAAATAGGCCCCAGTAACGGCTTCGTGATTTGCCATTTCGTATTTCTTGAAATTATTTACTGTATGTTTACTTCTCCGAATATTACTGTTACTGTTAGCCTGCATCATCCCACAGCTGGGCAAATGCCTCTCCCATGACTTCAAGCTCTTTCGATCCAGGGCTAAAGTTAACAATGGGTCGTTAGTTATGTCCAGCTCGTCCCGCCATCTTCAACAGGATCTGCCGCGAAGCCTTCTAGCTGTGTCAGGGCTCCAGGTGGTGGTTATTTTGGCCCACAGCTTATACGGCAGACGTGACTAGCCCAGTCCCACTTCAGCTTAAAGGCTTTTTGAGCAACGTCAATAATCTGTGTTTTGGGGCGCAGTGTGGCGTTGCGAATATGGTCTGTCAATTTGACGCCTAGAATACTGCGCTCCATTGCACGTTGGCAAACCTTGAGTTTGGATTTTTGGAGTTTGTCAAAAACCAAGTCTGGGATCCATAGGTCAGAATGGGAAGGATGCACATGTTCATGATTTTAACAAAATACAAAAGTGGATTACCGCAGCGCAGAACACGATAATTGGGTCTTAGAGAATTTGTTGCATATTGTTACTTATCATACACTTTATCAATTGATACGGATTCCCGCCACTCTATATACAGGTACAACCCACTTAGCGGTCCATTTGTATGTCTGGACAGACACAATGAAGACCAGCTAGAAATCCACAACGCAATTACGACAAGCGACTGCGTTCTTTACGAGTACACCTATCAGTTATATACAAACGAATACGTGCTTTGCGAATTCGATCTTTATTAGCTACTAGAATTGTCAGCAAAGCATTCCATCGACGACGGCCGGACTGTAGTTAGAAGTGAGTCCACGAATAGACGGTTTTCAGCTGTTTCATATTGATGATGACCATCTAGTTATTTAGTTACTGTATTTTTTTATATCTGCTACATAATTCTTTTCGATCTCGACTCTCAATGCATACTAACGTACCCGTCCTTCCCACAGACCGCGTGTCTCTGGGCTGGACGGCTCTGCTGGGCGCTCTGCTGCTGCTGACGCTGGCAGACCGCGAGGACCTGGAGCCGGTGCTGCACAGGATCGAGTGGTCCACGCTGCTCTTCTTCGCGGCGCTCTTTGTTCTTATGGAGGTAAATATGCAATCAGAGATGAAAATCTTTGTTTTTCTTTAGAATGTATGTAATGTGTAGAGGTTATTTCACCACTACTCCGTCAAGAAAGGGTTAATAGCTTTGGCGATGTAGTTACCAATTTGATGGTCTGTTGTGCTTATAACAATTTTGTTAGCCAGTTATTTTTGGTGGATATTTCACTCCTAAAACGTTTGAAAACAGTTCTGTTGTGCTTGTAATTGGAACTCTTTTCGGAGTCTGCCAAAACCACTCATTTGCTTTCAAGTTTGCTGAATAAATGGCCGATGGGGCCGAAAGGTTCTGGAGTGGCGACCGCGTACCGGAAGACGTAGCGTTGGAAGACCTCCCACAAGGTGGACCGACGACCTTGCGAAGGCCGCAGGAACCCGCTGGATGCGAGAAGCACAGAACCGGTCGAAGTGGGGGTGCTTGGGGGAGCCTATGTCCAGCAGTGGACGTCTTTCGGTTGAAATGATGATGATGCTGTCTCATTACGAAACCTTCTAATATAAGTCCAAGTTTCGAGTAAATTTTTGCATTTTGAACTATATTCCGAGTACTTAAGTACTAATTTTTAACACAAGATGTCAGTTTTGTATGAATTTTCGTCTATGTTTCAATAAACTAAGACCCGGCCCTTAAGTCAATCTTGGTAATTAGAACTTTAATTCAGTAAGAATAATGTTCAAAATATAACAACAGCAATAAGACAGATAAATTTTGTTCTTCTCATTTCAGGCTCTATCCAAACTGGGCCTGATCGAATTCATCGGAGGACTCACGGAAGGCGTCATTTTGAAGGTGGATGAGAGTGCGCGATTGGCTGTATCTATTCTACTCATGCTGTGGGTATGTATCGTTAGTAGATGTGTTTTTATTATTATGTGGAATCCAATAAATTTACTCTCTATTACACAATGTGGGGCTCCTCAAATACCAAGACCCCTCCGTGCCTCGGAAAGCACGTTAAGCGGTTGGTCTCGGCTGTCATTCGTGGATCTTTAACAGTCGTTACGGGTCGTTAGAATCCCGAAAGTCTGACAACCAGTCGTACCAAGGCGGTATCGTATTACCCAGTAACTGGGTTGTGGAGGTTGGATAGGCAGTCGCTCCATGTAGAATTGTTACCGTCACGCGTCAGGTTGGCTGGACCAAACGAGATATACACATGGGACCACATGCACTATTTACTACCTATAATGAAATATTTGCTACCTTTGCATTAAGAAATATATCAAAGAAATACAAGTGGCCAGCCATTCTGACGTCAGGTTGGCTGACCACTTCCAAGTTCTCATAGTTATAACGTTGTATTAACCGCATTGTTTATGTAAATATTTACTATGTATTTGCTACCATATCATATATTTTTTACACAACTTTAAGAAGCTCCTCTAAAAAGTTATTAATAAAAGCCATTAAAGCGCCTGTACATCAATTATTTACGTCTTTTCTCCTCAGAATAATTGCTAACAATATTTTTGCAGGCGCTTAGTGCCTTATGAGCAACTTGTTTCTCTCTTGTTTGTTATAGGTAGTAAATAGTAGCAAATAGGTAGTAAATAGTGCACATGGTCCCATTATACATATATCTCATTTGGTCCAGCCAACCTGACGGTGACAAAATACTGATATTTAGCTGCATCCAGTTAGACTGAAAGTGGACCCCAACATAGTTTGGAAAAGGCTCGGCAGGTGGTGACAGAATGTGGGGACGACAATACGACGAATAATTTAAACTTTGTACCGCCTCATGTCATCAAAAACATCGTTCCATACAAAATGTATGAGAAAAGAATTAGCTTCATTATTATTGTTTTCATGATTTTTTTTCTCGTGTTTTATTAGTTATTTTGCTATTTCTTTCATGATATAAACGAACACGGAAATTCTCGAAATCCTCAGGTATCGGGAGTGACATCGGCGTTCGTGGACAACATCCCGCTGACGACGATGATGGTGCGCGTGGTGACGTCACTGGGCAACAACCCCACGCTGGGCCTGCCCATGGCGCCGCTCATCTGGGCGCTGTCCTTCGGAGCTTGTTTGGGAGGTCAGTCAACCAATCAGCTCAGCCTATCGCAGTCCACTGCTGGACATAGGCCTCCCCTAAGCTACGCTTTAGAATAGGCAATTAGCTTCATCTTTCTAACTAACCGGCTCTTTGACAATTCAAAGGTGCCTGTAATTGGTTTAATTGAAATAACGCTTTGAGTTTGAGTTGGTTTATCCTTTCACTCAGCAACGGAGTAACGTGCTGGCGTGATGTTTTGCACAGAGATAGTTCATACTTAGGTCATAGGATACAATGTTTAATAATAATAATAATTTATTTTCAGAAAACACATTTTTTATTTTTTAAGTTGTCGACCTACAAGGTAACAACGAGATGAAGGTCAATATTACTTTCATCCATTATTTCTAATCGAACCCCTAATAATTCCCATAATGATTTCCAAAAACTTTTAATGGACGCTAAGCTGTACATAATGGAAAAAATATTGCTTACGCTGCCGATTTGGGGCAACCTGTAATGATAGTTGTGTTGGAAATAGTAAATAAATAAATAATATAATAAAGGTGTTTTTTTATGACCCTCAAACGATTCCTCTTTTGGTGTCCTAAAAGTACTAAACATGCCAGAAACTGCGACCATCTTGGGTGTAGCGCTCGCTCGGCTCGCGCGTCACAGTTGTCACAGATCAGGGTAGCCATGCTTAGTTACTGCGACCAACTTTAAGAAAATGTCATAAACTAAAAAAGAGGCCAATTTGTTTTAATAAAAGCGTACAGTTTTAAGAGGATCGATTAAATATCTCACTTTCTAACTAGCTTCCTTGTTTCAGGTAACGGCACACTAATCGGCGCAAGCGCAAATGTCGTGTGCGCAGGAGTGGCAGAACAACATGGCTACAAGTTCACCTTCGTACAATTTTTCAAAATTGGCTTTCCCATCATGATAGGACATCTTATAGTAGCCTCGGGTTATCTCATGATGTGCCATTGTGTGTTTGAATGGCATTAGAAGGAGACAGTATTCCTAGACAGATATGCGAATACTATTAGTATTTTTAGATTTATACAAAAAAAAAAGATTGTTGCAAAAAAAGCGATCATTGTTGGTGGGTTTTGCTTTCGAAGTGAAGCGTAGAAGTGTTCCACCATCGTGATGAAGTTATTACTGCCCATTTGCCTTGGTTATTCATGCCAAGTTCCATATGCTTACAAAATGTTTGTAAAGGTATAGTTTTTGCCGACAAAATTACTTGAACTGTTTGTCTATGAACGCAAAAGAAAACAAATTGTACACCATGTTCTGGACAATATAAATAAACTTCGACCAGGTGTTCAGACCATGGAAATAAGCAATTTTCATTATAGACACATTCTTGAATTCTTATTTTTTGTTAATTTTCATACAAACTAAATAGCTTGACGTAAATCACCCGATATGCATGCCTCTTTATCTCTTTATCCGAAGCAATTGATATATTTATCATTTTAATTGCACTAAGCGGCAACATTGGCCAAATTTAGACCCTTTCTTACTGCATAGCTCAATTAAATTTCATTAAATGAAATTACAAATATCTTTGTAATGAAGCCTTTAAAGTACTACTACCTTTGTTAGATTTGATTTGTAAAAGCTATAAAAGCGTTTGCTAAAGTTTATGGATAACGTGAAGAACACGGTATGTGATGGGAAAACATGGAAGATGAGTTGAGGATGAAATTGAAATCCAAACTAGAATTTAAATGATGAAGACTTGGACTGTCCGTTCAGCAAAGTTGTATGTTGGCTTTTTAGAACATCCGATCTACTGCTACTACCCTTTACAGAGACATTTACTGAGTTTTCTTTAGAATTGCCAATAATTGAGTTAGTTTTAAATGTGATCCGTCCATCTGATCACACGTTTCAAGATGTCACACGTTTTTATAAGGTGCCTTCTGTAATTAAAAGACATAGGGAAATTAACCCATCTCTTAAATGGTGAAGCTGCTGTATTCACCAGAAGGTTTGAAAACAAAATACAGTGCTATGAGGATCTCTTGGCGCTTGGATGACATTGACAGAGGTTGTTGGAACCTAAATGGTTCAGATTTTTTTTTTTTTTGTGAAATTGTATTGATTAGCGTTATTGGCGTTACTTTCGTTTCACGACACCTGCCTAAACGTCCTAAATCAGTGACGATAAACAAGTACGCTGGCCTAAATATAGAAAGAAAGAAAAAGCATTTATTTGCGGCAAACATGACGCATAAAAAAAAAGGACATAAACACACAAAAAATAACAGGTTGGGGGTAAACATGCGTCACATTCACGCAAAACGGCCATCGCTCAGCATAATGCTAAGACCCTATACTATATATACTATACGAAATGTCTTTTTTTTGTGCTGATTCAAACAAATCAAAATCAAAGCGCTCGAGCGTCTCAGGAACTAAAACTAATACACTATTGCAAATGGCCGTCGTGTTGTTTTGGTACATCTCTGATGATTTAGGTCTATATCGTGGAATAAGACTTTTTTTTTTTTGAGTTTGTGTATTTTGTGTTTACTACGACTTTTTAGAACATTTTTATCATGAGAGTATGCTCATTTTGTAAAACTTGCTTTCAGAAACATTAGTTCCACGGACGCTCACGTTGCTATCAGCGCCAAAATGGCGAAAATCAAATGTTTTCGTTTTGTCATCGATAATATGAAGTCCAGCGTACTTGTATAATATAGCTCAGTGTCCTAAATACATAGTAATTTATTTATTTATCTTTACACTGGAACGCCATACGGCAATAATAATGTGTTACTGTCAAAATGGCTTTGAATAATTTATTTTTCAGTCAATACGTTAATGTTTCTGGCCTACGAACCAGTTTTTGGCCACTCTGCCTTTTTTTATGGCAAATACGGCCTGAATTAGCCTCTGTACAAATAAGTAGTGTGATATAATATTACAGTATTTTTTTAGAACAAATTTTAGCGTAAGTCTATTTTATAGGTAGTCTTAGTTATTGCTTATATTTCTGCTGGAGATTTTTTTGTTTGTTTCATTTTCACAAGTATCGGAATGACGTCGATAAATTAAAGTTTTTTTTTTGTGTTCTAGCTTTTTATGTAATTTTTATGCATAGATATTGTTAGTACAAAAATTATTTTTATAGAATGATTTTTACTAAAATAACATGGTTAAATTTTATTTATAAACCATTTTTAGTAATTTATATAGATAAAGTTCTGCTTTTATTACTAAAAATCGTGTCAACTTTTATGTAAAACGTTTGTTTCGTGTTTCGTTCGTGAATAAAGACAGAAATGAGAGATTTTCGAGACATTTTACAATAAAATCATAAGTATTGTTTTTTTTTTTTCAAATGAAATAATTTTCCTAACTGAACAAAACATATTATAATTCTAAGTTGTGCCCATCAGGTTTAGGTATCTACAGGGGCAAGCAGAAATGTAATGTCTGTTCCAAAACCATGAAATGAAAGTGTAAGCAAACTCCGTTCAGTTTAAAATTAAAAAATAAATACACGGCTCAGTGGAATATTTTTAGGTATTTCTTTAGTTGATTGAATTCCTTTATCACTTCATACAATTTTAATGATAATAAAGGAATATGGTAGTTTACGCTCAAAATTTTGAGAATTTTGCAACGAAAAAAGTTTTTTGTGCTCTGTTTTACGATTGTTTTATATACTTTATTATTATGAAATATATTTGAAGTCTTTTCTTTGAACATTTGACAATACACTCATTTTTTCTGGCTTGAAATATGTACCAATAGACCTAACGGTGACAAAAACTGAGCGTTTTACGGTGTCCAACGTTTGGGCAGCGCCTTAAACTATTTCAATGTGTTTAACGCACAAGTTGAACGTTAGAAGTGTAAAGGCTCATTTTCATTACTCGGTAACTCGGTCGACATACAGCATGCGGGGAATCCCCGCAGACGGGGTAATGACTATGAAAGTCATAAGTTGATAACGCGATCGGTAAACTGTCTGCGGGGAATCCCCGTAGCGGGCGCAGCGACTAATGAAATTTATCGGTCGGTAAAAAGTGTGTGGAGTCAGTCCCAAAGAAAATCGAAATCATTCCCTATCGACTAATCAAAACTGTTTCCCGAATACGGGCACTCCCTATAGGATGCTTTACAGAAATCTCCAGCACCCCACATGCAGGCCTTATCGGCTGATGAAAATGAGTCTTACGCTTACGAGCTTATCTCTTCTTGCATATTAGGTAGAAACCTCTTTATAATAAAAAATAAAAAAACTAGTATTATATTTGTAAAGCAACATTCCAGTTGCTGTTAATTTCTTAAATTATTATAATTTTGATATAATTAATCGCCTAATTTAAAATCAAGCGCATCACTGCTTGTTTAAAAGTGGAGATGCACAACTCTAAATTGGACGAAGTTTAATTGAATTTGTAATCTTTCAAGCTCAATTTATATTGCTGTGGAACGGAATGAAAGCCATGTTTTTTCGTACAAAGCATAATGAACTTTATGTCAATAGTGTAACGCACAAATTAGATACACACATACGCACAGGTCGCGCATCTTCTGGAGAATTATTGCACGTTCTCGGGAATTCCCGCAGTAAAGAGCTCGTATCTAGTTTGTACGTTAGACAATTCACATAAAGTTCATTTTGCTATGTACAATATCTTTACAAAAACTCGCTGCAACTCCGTTCCTCGGCAAAGTAAATGGAGCCTTATCCTGTTCTCATATTATTTACTGTAATAAAGTTCTACAATAAAAAATGGTCTGGGAGTGAAGAAAAAATGGTCTAAGATTAATAATTTATTATGGGAAGAATGATATTGATGATGCTTAATTATCTTAGATTAAACCGATCATCAGATCGTCGATCGTCTGATTGTCCCACAGAGCATGGAATCGCGCACGTCTAGACAGAATCATCGTCATCGTCTAGAGATCGTCACAGTCTAGAGACAGAAGCAAGGAACTAATAAAATTCGTGAGCGCACAACTACTGTCATGGACCTTCTAAGCAGTCAGTTTCTGTGTCATTCGTGTCGTGCGAGTAAACGGTAATACGCTTGGTTTGTATGAAAGGTGTTGACAACGCCCGCCTCTACCAATCCCGCGCCGCTGAGCCTGTAGTATTAAATTCGTCCCTAAATAATTCCGATCCAGCCTGTCCCTTGCTGCCCTCTCCCAGCGACGCCCTAAGCCGAGGTCCGTACCCCATAGGGGGTGCCCTTAGCGTGTAGTCGCTTAGTTTTCTAAGTTTTTTTAAGCCCTGGCTGGAGGCCTTAATTTATTGAGGCATCCACAAGCAAGCCCGGTTAAGCAGACGACAACCTCATAGGATGAACTGCGAAATGCGTCTACGTGTGGCCGTTTAGGCGCCTCCGTACTCTATGGACAGTCGTATACATTCTGTAGACAGTTTATATATTTGAGACCTCTATACGTAAATGATTTTTGTGATATTCAGTAAAATATAATAATTTTTAAAAAAAAGTTAAGTACGTTTGAGATGAAAATAATAGAAAAAAGGACGTAATAATTATAAGTTCAAATAAAAGTGATGAGTTCTATATGTTTGTTTTATTTGAGGGTTGAAAAACTTTTTCGAGGTTCAGCATATCATAATCAGCCTATAATGTTCCCACTGCTGGGACACAGGCCTCCTCTCTGTGAGAGGGAGTGGGCTGTAAATTTGTAATCCAAAACGCGGGCCCAGTGCGGGTTGGTAGATGTCTTGTCTTTGAATTTTTGGTTCTAGGACATGCCGATTTCCTCACGATGTTTTCCTTCACCGCTTTGAGAGCAGTGATTTGAGGTTATTGATTGGCAAACACAGGCTGGTGTACGAGATAAAATGTGTTTGTAGCCACCCATCCACAAAATAATGAATACATACATAATCAGCCTATAATGTTCCCACTACTGGGACACAGACCTCCTCTCTATGGGAGGGATTGCGCTGAGTCCACCACGCGTGCGGATTGGTGTAATAATTAATATTTAATATGAAATGTTATGTTCCTGTTTAATGTTGTTCAATGATATGTAGATCTTGTTAGCATGTCAGGAATGAATGTCTGTCCCTATGTTTAATCCGATTGAAAGCTTAACTTTAACCTGCGCAATATTTAGTACCTTCTGAATAGTTTATTGAAAAAATTAGGACCTACCTTAGGTAATTGTTACAGCGAAATCTTAAATTATTTTCCAACAGGACCCTCCGCTGTTTGAAGGTCTTCAGACCAATCTTATATGGTCCCGTTTAGCGGTGTATTAGCACCTTAAACCAGACATCAGGAATGACAACAATGCCATATTGTAGTCATAATCAAATCAAATCAAATCATTTATTTTTGCAAACATGGGTAATTGGTAGATACATAGATGTTTTCTTAAAATATAGTCCATATTCTACCGTCTCATGGGCATGCAAATAATATTGAATTCCAAAATAAAACAGATTCTATTGACACCGAATAAATATAAATGTCAAATTATTAGAATTACAACAAAAAATAAAATAAACAAACAGACTATTATCAGTAGTAACATTTTTCCAGTAATGTCAAAAAATTATTAAGTATGTCAAAGTGTCTATCAGAATAAAAAGTGTCAGAATAGGAACATGTATGTCAATCTTAATAATAGTTTTTCTCAATTAATATGTGGTTTAGTGCCCGTTTAAATTTTATTACAGTCATATTTTTTATCATTCCATGCTAACAAGATCTGCGTCCGTTCAAGTGTCGAAACCAGGGTTTTGCAAAAGTCAAAAAATGTTTTATACTTACTTATTAATTATTTATTTCTCATAAATACATATACGAATAAAAATTCTACATATTTACAAATATAAAATTTTCCTATACTTACCTAAATTAAAATTAAAGGTAGTTTTTTTTATATTAAGTACCTACTACTTAGTTTTTAAATAATTATGAACGATACTTGTATACTGATTACCTTACCTTTCACTATATCTCGGCGGGGTCATTTTGACATCCATTACTTTATACACTTGAAAAATGTGTCTGCTCAACAACGTAAATAACGCAATGAACGTAGCTGAACTGTCAACATGAAAGGCATTGATTGATGCCATGTTATTTATTTAATTCGGGAAAATAAACAGTTACACAAACATCGTAATAAACAGGTAATGAGAAAAAATAAGACATTGTGTAGCTCACGAGGTTATCCACATCAATACTACTAAATTATCATGAAACTATTTGCACACGAGTGAAACTTAAAAGGAAAAGATATGATAAGCACTATTTCTTTAATAGAGAATGAACAAATAAAAACAACTAAAAGTCCAAGTCACTAATTAATTTTATCAATGAGCTTCTAAACTTCTTAGCAGACAATGTACACAGCACGAGAAAATTGCGTAACCGCAATTTGCTTCACAATTAAGTTCTCTGACTACCCACTTACCAATACCTAAGACTAAGATTTGTAAATTAGGTACTTTTTTTTTGTGGATGGGAAATCATCAAATCACCCCTCCCGCTCTGGGTGGAGCGGAAGGGAGTGTCAGACTCTTACTGACTAAAAACCCCCCTTAGCCCTTTATGTTCCAGGACAGCGGTAACCCTAATTACTAACATTAATTTAACTTCATAATGTTTATGATAGTTTAACCACTTATTTATTTTTCTAAAATAAATTATTATTAAAGACAGTCGAGTGATTACAAGCTGGACTTGCAAGTAATAAAGTTATGTTAATTCCAATTGCTAATTTAAAAATGTCTGTATACGCAGCAGGACCCTACGTATAAGTCGATTGAAAGCTAAAGTTTAACATGCGTGGTATTTAGTTCCTTCCGAATCGTTTATGTAAAAAATAATTTTGTTAAATTAAACAAATAATTTTGTTCTAATACTGCAAAAATACTGTGTCATTGCGTTTTTGGACTTGACAAAGCAACACTAGTTGCGATTGCAGCGCGTTTTTGTTGCGTTACACGGCGCGTGGACGCATACGCTTTTACAGTGCTATATAGCTATACAGAAGGCTTTTCTACAGAAACTCACTACGGAATGCACCGTGAGTGGTTGACACAAGGATGAATCTACCTTAACTCAGCTTATCGCAGTCCACTGCTGCACCCTGATTATGTAACACACGATTCAATCGGAATCGGTTTCATTTTGACAGTTCAACAACATTCATTGTGTTATTTACGTGTTGGGCAGACAAATTTTTCGAACTTATGAAGCAATGGATTAGCAATTTGCTTCAAAATGATTCTGATTCCGATTGATTGTGTGTTACGCAATTAGGGTGCTGGACATAGGCCTCTCCCATGCTGCGTCACAAAACGCTGTCCTCCGCCTTCCGCAACCAGACCGTCCCAGCCACCTTCTTAAAGTCATCCGTCCGTGTGGAGGGCGTCCCACACTACGCTTGCCGATCCGCCGTGTCCACTCTAAGACTCGTCTGCTCCACCGGCCATCGCTCCTTCGACACACGTCAGCTTGCTTACTCTGCAAGCTATGTCGGTAACTCTGGTTCATTTTCGAACAACTTCGTTTCTGATTTATCCTTCAAAGAAACTTCGAGCAGAGTTCACTCCATAGCGCGCTGAGCGACCTTAAACTTGTGGACTAGCCCGACTGTCAGGACCTTGTAGCGCGTGGCCAGAATCGAAACTGATGAAGCCATCTTGTTTTTTTTTTTTTTTAATCTTAATTTCTCAAATATTATTTTACTAACAACGCCCCCCTGTCAGTGTCATTCAGGAGCCAAAAGATCCTTGTAACACTCGGTCAATTTTTTCTCTTTCACACTTCCCGAAGTCAACACTTTCCAAGTCTAAAACAAATGCTGACGTGGTGATATTACAATTACTTATAGTCCATTTATAAAATAGCATTAGAAAAAAGAGGCTCGTAGAAGCAGGAATGCAAAACATTTTATTTCAAAGTTATGATAAAACAATTTTAAGGGAGATGCTTAAATTCTAATTTTCTTGCGTTTTTTGCAATTTGCAGGTCAGTGTAAGGTTGTATCTTAATAAAAATAATATGATGCGCAACAATAAGAAATATGTAGGCAATAATACAATTTTAACCTTAAAAATCATCAATACATCCCTTTAAATTAGAATTGCTCCGAATTCGTCTGATTTCGCGGGCTACTGCAACGCATCCACCTTAATTAAAATAAAATTCGGTAGAATTATAGTGAAACGAATAACGTTCCAAGTATTGTTCATCCCTGCTTCTTTTAGGTTTTTAGCATTGACACTGTAATTTTAAATTGGAGTTATATAATATAAATAAATTAAAGCCACATAATTTCATAAGATAAATAGTTAAAATAGTTACAATTAAGTGTGACAGCTGCTGTAAAAAAACCCCCGACTACGTGAATCCCTATAAAAAGAAAAAAATAACCTTGAAATTATGACCCTACGTAAGTACGTATGAAATTTTTTGATTAAATGTTGTCCCGTCGGGGGACCGCTCTAATTATTAGCCTAACGTTCTGTTAAAGTTTAAAATAGTAGCGGTCCCCCGACAGGACAATATTTGAGAACACTCCCGACAAATTCACCTTTCAAACAAAAAAAACAAAATTAAAATCGGTTCATCCGTTCGGGAGCTATGATGCCACAGACAGACATACACACACACACACACACACACACACACACACACACACAGACACGTCAAACTTATAACACCCCGTCGTTTTTGCGTCGGGGGTTAAAAATAGATCATAATAAATTCGGCGTCTATCATAATGTAACAATGTTTATTGTATTTTTGTTACAAAGTGTGCATTAAAAATAACCTTTTTTAACTTCTTTCTAATGCTATTGTAAATGGACTATAGTTAAGTTATAAGTCGATGGGGACACAATAACGAAGATTTTGCTAGAAGTTCGTGCTCGTCGGTGGAGATAGCATCGCATGTAATTATGTACATTTTGATGCTGAAGCATATTGAACTACTTCTTCCGCGTCTGAGGCTCACAATAAGTGGGCTCCACGTATGAATAATCTTGCGCCTGACTGTTCGCATAGTGAGAATTATTTAGATTAGCATACGTTCCACCCTGAGCTTTGGCAGGTTCGCAGTACATCGGCTCAGGCTCAGCAGTGTTGACATACGCCGGTTCGTTACTCACATACGCATAAGGATGTTCGTCCTTTGACATATTTTTCCTCTCACTCCTTGGCATTACTTTGGCATAGCATTCTTCTTGTCTGTTAGCGTAGACCTCCGAATAGTTAGGATCGTCTGTTTCTCTGAAGGTATTCTTCCGACCCCCTGCGGTTGCTACATCTAAGACCGCGTATGTTGGATCGACTGGTTTCTGCTGGTTGTTCCTCAGGTTTTTGGGTATCGGCGTGGAGTAGAGCACCGGTTCCTGGCACGGCACGCTGTACGTCGTGTCCTCGGTTCTGCGGTCCACTGGCACAGCATAGTTAGATTCCCATTGAGGTGGGTAGGCGGGGATCGAGGCCTCACTCGGGCTCTGTAGATACTCGTAGTTGGGATCGTGGGGTCCTCCCTAAAACGGTAAACAGATCAAATTAACTCCATAATCTCCAATGTGAGAGTCTAACGCCAGTCGTCAGATGTAAACGAGTCAGCGTTTCTAGGGAGTATAGTGATAACGAATTCAACGAGGTATTTTTTTTTTAATATTACGTGTAAAAGTGATCCGGATATTCTATTTACAGAATAAGCAATAACATTTAATTTCAATAATTATGTTTCATTGACACGATAAGAACTTAAAGTTCTAAAAGATTCAGAAATTACAAGGTCCATAACTGTATCTTAGCTCCTATTTTAACAACTTAATTCACATTATGGTATGCAAATAAATTAAATGAAATGAAATGAAACGAAACAGCAGTGCAACTCTGTAACCATCTCACCGTGAAAAGTTAGGTGAAGTGAGCGTGGAGTGAGCTGTCATTCTAACTAATGCTAGGGATTGACACTATTCACTCCAAGCTCACTTCACCTAACTTTTCACGGTGAGATTTTTACTTAATTTTTTTTTTTTTTAATCGATCGGCTGGACGCTGTTATTGTTATACATACAAGTGGCGCGCAAACTGTAACCATGAGTTCAGCACATGATACCAGACTCGTAAGCGCAGAAATTCTTCGTTGGTTAGGTACAAAAAACAATCAGCTGTTTCATAGCAAAGTGCAATACCTACGCGGTCAAAATTTATAGAACACCAATATTGTTTTTTAATAACTGACGAAAAGGTTCAACGCAGGGGTTCAGAATCACGTTCTAAGTCCAGGGTAACAGGTGGCGCGTCGATGTCCCTGCCACCCTGTATAAATAGGAAAAGCGCATTCCGAGAGGTGGCTTGGGACATCCGGTTGGAACGAAGGTCCTTTTGCTTTTGCACACTTGGCGAATTTAAAAGTGGTCACGATACCTTTGTTACGTAACAAAGGTGTCCACTTGTTACTTGTCTTGTTGTATGTTACACTTTTTTCGATCTAGCTCTTATTCGCCAAGTGTCCAGAGTACGTGCTATTAAGAACGTTGTTTCAAAAATAGGCTGCTGCAAGGTGATAACGGGGCTGACTACAGAAGTTGCACAGCACAGCACAGCGCATCGCATTTCAATACAAAAAAAAACTTATTTGAAAAAAAAAACAACCGACTTCCAAAAACGACACTACAAAGTGAAAAATAACTTTAATTTCGGAAGTCAGTGTCGTTGGGTTCGCATTTTCGTTGTTTGCCACCGACTTCCGAAATTAAATTTATTTTTCACTTTATAGTGTCGTTCTTGGAAGTCGGTTGTATTTTCTTTTTTTTTTTCAAAAAGTTTTTATTTCCAAACCAAACTACTGAACCGTTTTTGATGAAATTTTTATGGGACCATTTGGGAAGTATCTCTTTCCAACAAAAAAAGAAGAAAAAAAGGAAGACGGAGTTATGCGCGACAAAACATAAAAAAACCCTCCTCCTCTTTTAGAAGTCGGTTAAAAAGAGCGGTGCGGCGGAACTCGTAAACTATGATTCTAACAAAATGAACGAAAGCGAAGTAAGAGGATTTTTGATATGTGGTGTGGCCTGCCCAACTCTGTGTCAGTATCAAGCGACCATTAACGTAGCCTCCTGTACTAAGACTACATTAATGGCCTGTCAGCGATATGTAAAGCGTGAGTACCTGTGACTGGTTTCGCTTTCGCAGCTTGACGATGACAATAGATACGCAGATGATGATGATGCAAAGGACGACGATGGAAATCACTGCCGGCAACATGTTGCGATAAAGATATTCATCTGAAAATATAGGGCCCGCATCAATGAACCATCTCTATGAAGGCAAAATTCCGAAGGCAACGGCAAACAGCAGCGGCATTACCACCCAACCGCAATGACGACAGACCGCAGCGAAACGCTTTTGTAGATGGAGATGCCGCCTGCTACTGGGGTCGAGCGACGCCAGACGGCATATTAGTAGTAATAACTACTAATATGCTACTAGTATCTACTACTATCTGTCCACTTCATCATAGTTGTGTATGTATTTATTTTATTTTAGAAGTATTTAAGTATGTTTATTTGTATGTATATATTCTCGTAATATTTGTTTAGTTTTTAAGTGAATTGTTTGTTTTTGATTCTATGTATTATTGTTTGTCTCCTTTGCTCTATCACACGCTGTCTACATCTCTGTATTTATTGTCCTATCTCAGGTATGCTGGAAGAGATTTCTTATGAAATAAGCATCACCTCTGTACCTATTTTTTCTGTTCTGTCTTTCAATGTCTGTTTATATATGTGTGTACATAAATGGTTAAATAAATAAATAAAAATAAATAAATAGTATGCATAATATTACGTCTCGTCACTCTGTTAGCAAAGTGACAACACGTATATTTTTGTTTGACAAGTGAGTTTTGCGAAACTGCGGAAGAGAAGGTCTGCTGCCGTCATAAATGTGACGTTGAGTTCGGAAACACTGCGGTCTGCCGTGACCTAGGGGATGGTACCTTAAGTCTCTTTCATATCTAACGTAAGTTATTTTGGCATTAAATTTTGTAACAAATTTGGGAGTTCGTGACTAAATAACAGCTGCGTATATCGATTAGCCTGCGTGGTTAAGTAGCAGTTTTAGCGGTTAGTTAGAGGATGGGTGATCATTCGTATATATCGACAGCCCTCAGTCTTCGGTAAATCGGCCGCCCACGGACAGTTGCGAACAATCCACGGCTTGATAATATGTTGCACACATCACGAGTGACCCTTTAGTTTCTGAGAGATCTCGGTTGTCATTCGAATATCTACGACACTCGAAGCTCAAAAGTCTGATAAAAATTGGTCTGATCTTAGAATTTACCTTGTTTTCAGTGCGTACTTGATATGACAACAGATAAGACACGATATGACGGCAGTAAAGTATAGTTTTAGGTTCAAGCACTTTTACCTTTGTCTCCTGATTCCGACGGTGCACCAGAAAGAGTACTAGCGGTTGAGGTTTCTGCTACAACAATAAAGTTGAGTACTGTAATTTTACAATACGTAGTCTGATCAAAAAAGTATTACAAAAAAGTGTCTGAAATATAAGTTTTCTATTCTACTTGCTTGCTTTCACCCGCATAAGTTTCGATCCCGTGAGAATATCGAGATAAAAAGTATCCTATATGTTAATCCTGGTTATAAACCATCTGTGTGCAAAATTTCATCCCAATGAGTTCAGTAGTTTTTGCGTGAAAGAGTAACAAACATCCATCCATCTATCCATACAAACTTTCACGTTTTTAATAATAAGAGGATTACCTTACATCATTAGTTCATCACATTATATAACATCACGCTTGTTTTGCTCGAAGGATAAGGTTTTAGCCAGCTATGTAAAGTCCCATTTAATGATTACCTAGATGTTTCGTAAATAGGTTATTTATTAGGTCTTTGGTTAGGTTATTTTATTAATCAAAGTTTTATAAGTATTAATAAGCATCGACACAAAACAGGATTGACAGCTGTCCAGTCCAGCTACGCGTAGCAGTACCTATGTTCAAATTTTATTTATGTTTTAAATTGACGTTATTTCAAGTTAAACAAATATCTACTTTATTTTAATTGTGATTAAGTTGATTTCAGAGTGACTTGAGTTCGCGTGACGCGAACTAGACGCGAGCGTATGTCGAGTTCAGATTTTCGCATTCTCTATCGTCGATAGAGAATGCGAAAAACTGAACTGTAACTCAGTGGCGTGCATTGGTTTTCAGAATAGGTAGGCAGGAATTTAATTTCGTCGTATTAACTTGAACGAGTAAAGACCAATGACAATGTGCGAATAGTACGGGAGCCGAGTAGGCCGTCTGGCGACTGTCTACTGCCGCGCGAGTTTGTATGAAGATTTTATTTTTTGTTAGGTATGACAATTAAGTGAGTTTCTTAATTGTGAGGCACATACTACCCACCCCATCGCATCGCATCGCCTGCCCACGTTATTACTTCATTTTCACTTAGTATTCTTTCTTAGGTATTGGCCCTGATTCCCTTGTTCACAAACTAAACTAAATTTAAGTTATGTGCATCTTTTTCTTTCTATTTCATTAAGAAAAGGACAGAATATAAAATATTAGTTTACTCCTGTCAAATTAAGTTACTCCGTAGACAGATTAGACGTGATTAAAAACATGGCTGCTAAAAATACGTCAATTTACGTCAGGCGCTGACTAGTTTGACAGGACTAAACTAATATTTATCTTCTGTCCTTTTCTAAATTAAATAGAAAGAAAAAGATGCATTGAACGTAAATTTAGTTTAGTTTGTGAACAAGGGAATCGGCGCCACTGTTTTTCTTTATAGTTCGCTCACACCACTAACACTACACCACTAAGGCGGAGGACATCGTGGAGTACGTGCGCCAGAAGACGAGGTACACGCCGAGGGTGCAGTTACTGGAGTCGCACCGCAACATCAACTTCAAGGCGTTCGTGGTGCGCGTACCGAATTGTTATCTACTCGTCGTCATGGAAGAAAGTCTTCTTCCATGACGACGGGTACTTAGATAAAAATTCCAGAAGTCTCTGGCCGCAGGACGTGGTGTTCCGTCGCTTCCGCGGATAAGTACCACAGAACAGCTCAAGAACAAGCTAGTGAAGTACACACGGCTACACGTCAAGCTATACAAAACCAGTTTGTCTTGGCCTCACTTTGTATGATATTTTCTCACAATGAACGGTCAGCCAATACTGGTTTTGCATAGCTTGATGTGTAGCCGTGTTACTATTTTATAATAAAAAAATGTATGTTTAGGTTTAGGTCTATGGGCTTGCGTCGCTTGAAATAAATGAATAAATAAAATAAATTAATTAATTAAAGTTTGAATACTTACTTTCTATTGATCCCGTAGTAGTCGTGGTGGTGGTGGTGGTGGTGGTGGTGCTGGTAGTGGAGGTAGTAGTCAGAACTCTCTCGCGGAGGATCACCCTGATCTCTCTTCGCACTTCGTCGTCTTTGCCGGGAATTTGCACTTTTAAATAACATACTATTTCAGTATTTTCGTCTTTACGAGTTAGGTTTAATGTTTTGGAAAGAACGCAGTCATTTGTCTTGCATTTATCTGAAAGTGGAGGAAGAGTTATAGATATTAACAAACTGCTTCACATTTTGAGAGTATATTAGTTTGAGCGAAGCGAGGAAGTGGAGAAGGACAAGGCAGTACGATGCAGGAAATTATTCGGCTGAAACCCGAAAACGATAAAAATGTTGGTTTTTATTAAACAAATAATGTTTCCGTTTATGCGACTGGAAAACAAGCATGTCAAACTTTGCAGAGCAAAGTAAAGTCAAAGTGCGATCTGTGAATCTTGCCCTAAGTGTGGTACTATTTAATATCTTAGTGTTCTTTACTTTCCGGTTATCTGTGGCTGTGAGTACGCCCAAGTATTGTAATAACTTACCAGAATCATTCAATTGTAGATATTGAACTGGTCCTGGAGTGCGTAGAGAAAGCGGGCCACATTTTAACTGCACTGTCTCGCCATCTTCAAACTCATAGAAAAGAACCTTGAGTTTGTAATCGCTATAGAGTTCCATCACTGTACCGTTTGATGGTAACTCCATGCGTAATGTATATTGATCTGAAAAGACATGTGAGGTTATGTGAACAGTGCGCAACGGCAGACGTTGAATAGGCAGGAACATAATGAAGCCTTTGTAAAAAAAACTGATTGGACATGTGGACTGTACCTACAGCTTAAGATATTTTTATATCATTTAGTAAGATATTATTTGCAAACGGTGAATTCTTGAGATTCTTATTCGCTAAAACCCATAAACGTTACTTTAACATCGCTTTTACATACTTAAACATAAAAACATACTTATATGTATATTACTGTGTTCTGGGTGTTAATGGTATGTTGTGTGTGTTGTTGTTGTTGTGTGTTGTGTTGTTTACATAAATGTTTATTGGTTGATGAATAATTACGTTATTTGCAGTATTTGACCCTTATCATAAATCAGCAATAATATAACTTAATGGAAGACGACCTATAGAATGACATTAAAAAATAAGTAGGCTAGTAGGTAGGTACTGAGTAATGAAGAGATTTTGTCTTGGCCGCGAACTCAATACAATAATACCTGCTCACCCCACGTTTACATCAAGGTATAAAACATGTATTCAACATGAAGTTGTGTCTAGTAGTAGTTGCGTTCATCGTTTAAATCTACTTAAAACAAGTTGTAAAGACTAGTTGCTTTCAAAACTTGAAGAAAGCTGAACAAAATAGTTAACATTACATCTGAAACAAGATCAATACCACAACATCTATAGACATCTATACGAGTAATCTATCTACACAAATAAATACAATTGAAGTGTCTGTTTGTAATGTCAAAATAACAGCTTTTTACTAAATGCAATGATTATTATGAAAGTATGTACGTACGGAATTTATAAAAAAAAAACTTTTTTTTTTAATTTGTGTCTGTTTGTTTGTTTCGGTTAATCTCCGAAACGGCTGGACCGATTTTGAAGGGTATTTCACTGGCGGATAGCTGACGTCATAAGGAGTAACTTAGGCTACTAAGTACTTTTATTTTAGAAAAAAACGATATTAGGTTCCGCGTAAAAAAAATAAAAAGAGAAAAAACGATTCTTCATTTTCAATGAAGGAGTGGTACGCCCGGCTAAATATCAAGCTATACATAACCAGTATAAGCCGACTTCTGATTGTACGAAAAAGCTATAAAATGCGAGGTCCGCTAAAACTGGAAATATATAGCTTGATGTGTAGCCGTTGGTACCTACACCCACACACACCTATGCGACACATTATTGATACCCGACATGCACGCGAACCAAATCGCGGGCACAGCTAGTGTATAATATAGGTCATACAATGGGTGCGACCAAAGGCATATCTTGATGAACTGCACTTACAAGTGCAGGCAGAAGTTTAGTGATCGCTACAGCCCTTTCATAGTAATTTACCCCTGATTTCGCATCCCTGTCAAAATCATAGGGATCTATTATCCCTTGTTCTAAGGTTGTTATAAGGTCACTGTTGGGCTGCAGCTGTGGGAGGTGAAATAATTGTGAAAGGACTTTACATTATTATAAGATGGGTCAACTGTCAGCTGAGACTCGCACACTCTACTTACCAATGGGGAAATTGCCTGCAGTAAAATGAATACCAACTTGTTCAGCACTTGTACCACTTAGCGTATCAGCCGCACACTGTAATTTCTTGTGATCCGCAGGCTCGAGATGAAATGTCATTTCAGCCTTCTTGCTTGGTATTAGTTCTGTAATTTAAAAAAGTTATGTTGTTTCAACAGTTATTCTCTCACCCAGTTATTAATAAAGTAAACTTATACAGGGTGATTGGTAATGTGACGTATTCCTTCTAGGACGTGACAGTGGGACCCATTTGTAACAATTAAGCAAACCATAATGCCTAGGTGAAAATTCGTGGGATTCGATGAAACCCAATTTTTATGTATTTTTGAAAATACCCCAGAATTCGTCACTAAATATCAATTTTCTCTTAACTCTCAATTTGAATGGCCTTCATTGCTATTCTATTGGGTACCTAATACTTTAGCAAACCTTAAGATGTAACGAAATTCTCTAAAACATCAAACCGTTAATTTATTTACCAACCGTAAGTTTATTAACCATTTTCATAAATCATCTACATACATGAATTTTGACACGAGTTATCTCAAAATGTTGCTAAGACATTTAGCGTACAAATTACGGGGAAGACATCTTCATTCAACCAGCTATTTATTAATTTTGATAACAGGACCAGACCATGACCAAAAAAACTAAATGAGTAACACAATAATGTAGGTAGGTGTTGAGGGGCTTTAAAGTGGAAACTTGGTAAGTATGTCTGCTATACATACGCGTGTAAATAAGATTCTGAAACACGACTTCTACGACATTCGCGCCGACACAACGATGTAGACTTACTACTTCGAAATTTGAAAAGTCCTGAAGAGAGCCCGGACGTTTGCACAAAGTCCGGACATTTATTTTTACATTTTTCTTTTTACAGTATTAATTTAACATTTTTTTTCTTAAAGAATCCGAAGACTCCTTCGACTTATTTGGATACGCCGAAAGGCCCGGAAAAATTACAACCAAAAAGTGCTGGAAGGTGGATTACTTTCCGTTCACTTTTTGGCGCCCCGTCCTTACTTATGAGAGTTTGGTCAATTGAACATTTCAACGGCACAAGATTATTACCTGTCTTTCTGTAACTGCTTACTTTACCAGCGAAATCGATGCTGTCCGTCACCACCAACTTCAAGTCTGTTTGTACTTCACACACCACGGTTATGAGTTGGTTACTTTGATATTTGTATTCAATTTCATAATGATTGTTTAATTCATTCGTGAGTTTTGGTCGTAGAGTCATCCCATTAATTTTGATACTTATAAAATCTATAAACACAAAATTATTATTAAATACTTAGTAAGAAAGTTATTCATTTCATAAATCGCTTCGTTACTGAAGCTTTAGTGTTTAGCTATGGTATAGTTATTGATACTTGCAACATTCATCAGAAAGGTGTAAAGTCATATTTAAGGGAGTAGCTCCTTCAACCAATGATGCTATGAAACAATAATATTAGTTTTACCAATACAGCATAATATACAGTCACGAGCACCAATATGCCAACACTTGCCAACTTTTAGTTGCGATTTTTTCGTGAAATAACGAATGCAACGTTGAAATACGACACATTACATAAACCTATGGGTTCGAAAATGCTATGTTCGTAACAACATAAAAGTTCATTCAATAATAAAGGAGTAAATCACTTTTGAATAAACCTGAGTGTATACATTACTTTTGCTCGCGACTGTACATAAAACAAGAAGGGACAAGGAAGAGTCGCACGAGACGACACGCCCAAAAATTTTATTTTAATTTTAACTAATCGTACCCATGGCAGAACACCTACATTAGGTACCTACTCATAAATTCACTGAAAGACACCTAACTTAATTTAACATATATGTGTTTGTCGCTTTAAGGTGTACCTATGGTATCTATAGATACATAAATAAAATAAAAAGTCATTTATTATGTAGCTACATAACCGAGCCAGGCCAAGAAGCATCATATAAACATGTTTGCTTGTGACTGTCTAATAAAATGGAAAACAAAACAAACTTACTGAATTCTGTCCCCATTACGAATCTCACCATAACTTTGGTGTAGTCAGTTGCTTCTGTATTAGTACATATTATATAACTATTGCTGTGCCCAGAACCCAATTTTGCACGAAACCCGATTGCGTTCTGTGCTGATAGTTCTTTCATGGTAGAAATATCTGAAATAAAAGGAAATATTATATTACGTCTATTCCAGATATTTTAAAGGACGGAATGATAATCCAGCCTGCCACGGGTTTTCACAGTCCACAATGAAAAGTTCCACTTCTTCAATAATCTACCAAAGCTATGGCATTCGGAATTTTCAACTCAAACATGGTTAGTAGACGATAAGAACGAAAACTTGACTAGATAATAATATCTATTATAATTTAAAAAATATTAGTTTTTATTCGTGGAATTAATTCTCTATAATAAGTAATAACAAAATTATATACTAAGGGCTGATTTTTCCATCGGCAGATAACTTTTATTCGAGGAATAAAATTGACGTTTGACAGTTTTTGTATGAAATAACTGTCAACATTTCAAAATTGTTCCTGGAATAAAGTTATCAGATGATTGAAAAATCAGCCCTAAATTAACTAAAACTATTTACAAACTAAAATATAACGTCAAAAAATTCATCCGCATCGCTGTCGACTGGTAATGTACCCAAAGTCACTGGCGGCATTGCCACGTTGTATGGCAATGCTTAGCCTCTGGCCAAGGTAAAAGCCAGCCCTTGGGTCATGGGAAGTGTCAACCAGTGGTTTCGAAATTTCCTTAAAAAGACCATGTGCACTCGGAACCCTCGGCCCGAGGGTTTCACCCCCAAACGGCTCGAAAATATAATTATTAATATGGTTATTATATTTACGCCGGTTGACGTTTTCCGCAGCCGCAGCAGCAGCACCAGCGCAGCACGCCGACTCTGGAAGATGGGATGGCGCAAGAGTATCGACATAAGTTGCATCCCACACTAAAGGCCTAGCCACCTTCCATGGAAATAAAGACCTGCCGTCCGGTCTCTTGCCATCGTCGCGTTCCAAACCATTGGCTTCTAATTCTGATACAGCTGGAACGCCGACGGTGACAAGAGCTCGTCGAATGATGTCGTTAATGTTTGCGTGCCGTGCTAAGCGACCCGCACTTCGGCTGCGAGACAGGGCGTGGCGTCTGAGGCTGTTGACAACTTCACCACAGTGACAGCGATGAGGAGAACAACACGGTGTTCCATAAAAAAACAATTTGTTTGTGATTTTTGTAATAATGCCACCGGACAAGAAAAACACCCTCGTTTTCAACTGATGTCCAAGTAAATTACTTAGTTCCAAACTTTCAGTACGTTTTCCGGTTGCTTCAAACAACTAGAACTCCTTTTTAACCGACGACGTCAAAAAAGGAGGTTAACTCAGAACTCAGAGCTCCGTTATTTATAAGCCGATTTGCAAAATTCTTTTTTTTTTTTTTTAAGGGCAAATTCCTTCAGATTGGTCCCATAGAAATTTCATCAAAAACGGTTTGGTTTAACAACTAATAACTTTTAAAAAGTTTTTATTTTTCGCTTTCAAATTGTAATTTTGGTTTAAAAACCAAACTACTAAACCGTTTTTGATAAAATTTCCCATAGAAAGTTCCAACAAAAAAAATTTTTCAAATCGGTTGGCAAGCGACGGAGTTATGCCCGAACAAACATAAAAGAAATACAAACATCCGAATTCAGAACCTCCTCCTTTTTTAGAAGTCGGTTAATCCGTATTTTGGGACTGCTAGCTGGAGTGACCAGTGTCTCCGAGTCTTGACCCGAAATTCTGGGGCCCGAGACAACTATATTTATAAAAAGTCCCGGGACTTCGAGACACGAGACGTCCCGGGACCCAAACCCTAGTCCTAATCCCAGGATTAGGACTAGGGTTTAGGCCTTCCATTCCTTTCATCTTTCGCAAGCCCGCGCGTCCTACTTCCCGTTTTGGCGGAATCTGTCTAGTTCGTCCCGCCATCTCCTTCGTGGTCTGCCGCGATCCCGTCTTACTGTCTCAGGGCACACGCTCTGAACTTGGGCCCACAGTTTGTCCAGCCATGCGGCTGACATGTCCTGCCCAGTCCCATTTAAGTTTCGCAGCCTTTTGAGCCACATCAACTTTCTAAAATTTTGGAGCGCAGTAAAGTGTTTACCTAGTATACAGCACTCCACTACACGTTGATAAACCTTGACTTTGGGCTTCTGCACCCTAATTGCAAAACATACTATGAATCTAAATCTAAATAATTTTGAAGGATATTGCTAATCCATTGCTTCATATGTTCGAAAAATGTGTCTGCTCAACAACGTAAATAACGCAATGAATGTTGTTGAACTGTCAAAATGAAAGCCATTGCTGCTGATAGTGTGCTACGCAATTATCCCGCTGGATGTTAGTCAAATACCAAGTTTGTGCGCCGGTTAAGACACATTGTGATGGGAAGGGAATGATATGATAATACCGCTACTTGCCTTGTTCAATAAATATATAGCAAGAATTTTTCTGTGGTAAAACCAACATGACCGGCCAAGTGCGTGTCGGACCACGCACAATGAAGGGTTCCGTAGTTGGGCTGAATTTATCCCAAGAACAAACTTAACTTTGCAGTTGAAAGACGTTCTCCCATACATCCATATGCTTCACGGTCGATTCTTCAAGTGCAAATGTAAGTTTGTAATCACAAAAATAAAAAAAAATAAAATAAAAAAATAAAGTAGTAAGTTTTAAGTGATAAAACTACAAAGGAGAATAGATAAGACCGCACCAGACACGAAATTAATTGTAGCATTTTGAACTATGTTAATTTTTGTTGTCCTCGTGGAGTGGTTTAATTACCTAATCCTAAGACAGCATGTCTGAATTTACTTGGAGAAAAAAGATATGTGAGGAAATTAAATTGATTTAATAAAGGGAAATATTTAGGTAACTTATCTTCTCAAAACTTATTGACCTGCTAACGATGGACACTTTTTGAAATTAATGAACCTCTGAAAAACTTTCTGCGCTTCTAATGATGCACTTTTTTAATAATTGAGCCTCTTTTTTACTTTTTGATTTTTATGAAGTGCACAAAAGAAAGCATTGTAGTGGTACTACAGATACTATACAATAGATACACATAAGTACCTAGGCTTAGTAAAGTTAAGTTAATATTTAATATTCCCAACGCTTGAGTTTACTTCCTCACCTACCACTCACATCGCAGCATGTATTTAATCGAAACTTAAATAATTCTCATGCGCTGCTATCATTATGCGCTGCTAAAAATATTATTTAACATTCTAATATAATGTTTGCGCATATTTTGGGGTCCTAAAAGTACTAAATGGCCAGATAACTGCAACCAACTTGGTGCAGCGCTCGCCAGCCGCTGGCGTTGCACCGCTCGCTTCGATCGCTCGGCTTGCGCTTGCTTGAAACTGTGACCAACCGTCACAGTTTCAACCTAAGCTAACCCGTTTTGTCGGTGTACCCTAGCTTAGTTACCAACTGCGACAAAAGGCCAGAAAGTTAAAAATGGGCTTAATTTTTTTTTTTTAAGTGCATTTTTAGAAGCATAAAACGTTTTTGGAGGTTCATTAATTTCAAAAAGGATCCATCATCAGCAAGTCAATAAGTCTTTAGAAAATAAGTTAAATACTTTCTCACATATCTTTTTTCTCCAAGTGAATTCAGACATGCTTTCCTAGGATTAATAAATTAAACTACTCCCTGAGGGCATGAAATAGTTCATAATGCAGTCAAATTTTTTGTAAGGTACGGGGCCCACACAGGATTACCCATTGTCACGATTTTTGGACTTTTTCCTGTCTGTAGGTGGGAGTACAGTGCGAGTCCAGGAAAAAGTATGTGCTTCTTGCCAAATTACAAGATTGTAGGTCAACAAGAAGTGCCCTATAGGTTCTGATTTATTTCAAGTCACCAAGTACCTACGCCATTTTTATGGCCGTATTTTTTATTGCGTTGAGTTACGTGACGACATTTCAGCACATGGATACATCGCCTGTGGACTTGACATCGCTGCAGAGATTCCAGTGCCGGTCATGTCTCAGTAAACCAATCGACAGTTTGAAATTCCGACAGTAAAAAAATCTCGTTAAACTACTTATTCAAATTTGGAATTGAAAAATACGTAAAATCCATCCGAGAGTCCGATATTCATACCCAAGGTGATGCCGAACTGGTGCCGAGCTTAATGTATCGTGTGCGACGACATTTAGTGTGAGGTCCTATCATATATATCTTTTTAACCGACTTCTAAAAAAGGAGGAGGTTCTCAATTCGGATGTTTGTATTTTTTTATTTTTTTTTATTTATGTTTGTTCGCGCATAACTCCGTCGCTTGCGAACCGATTTGAAAAATTCTTTTTTTGTTGGAAAGGGTATACTTCCCAAATGGTCCCGTAGAAATTTCATCAAAAACAGTTCAGTAGTTTGGTTTTTAAACCAAAATTACTGGTAAAAATTACAACTTAAAAGTGAAAAATAAAAACTTTTTTTGCAAAAAAATACAACCGACTTCCAAAAACGACACTACAAAGTGAAAAATAACTTTAATTTCGGAAGTCGGTGGCAAACAACGAAAATGCGAACCCAACGACACCGACTTCCGAAATTAAAGTTATTTTTCACTTTGTAGTGTCGTTTTTGGAAGTCGGTTGTATTTTTTTGCAAAAAAAGTTTTTTTTACAAAAGGAAGCAACATAGATACAAAGGAATGTCAAAAACTTACCCCTCGTAGTTCCTGCTATGGTAAGCTGCGCTTGGTTTAAGTAGTTGGCGCAAGTGACGTCGACTACATCACCGTCTGCGTATTGGTACTCGGCTGTGAAGTCGACGTCCTTTTCCGACAGACCCGTGCGATTTGTTTCCAGCGCCATGTTGTTCACGAGGATCGTCTGAGGCGACTCTGTGGGGTTACTTGTTCTAATTAAGACCGGGAAACTAGGGTACCAAATTTATACTACTAGCTGTTGCGCGCGTTTTCGCTCGCATCCTAGGAAAACTACTTCATGTACCTACAAAAGTAAGTATTTTATTATGGTCTACTAACTATGTGCCAAACATTCAAATCCGTTCAGCTGTGACGTGAGTAACAAACATCAAAACTCACACACTGTCATACTTATAAAACATATTGGGGAGAAGTATATTTAGCTTACTTACTTGTTTGTCTCACGTGAATTTTCATAAAGCAAGAGGCCGCTGAATAGTTCACGTTTTTGTACTGGATCACGGGTTTCAGTGTTGGGTTATCTCGATGTGCCTGTATCGTACAGTTCCATAGATTACCCATTCCGTGTTCTAGCTTAAACTGTTAAAAGGCATAAAATTAATGTTAAAGACATTCATTTAGATATTATTAACCGGGACAATCTGATGAGACGGGTCAGTATGGAGTTGGACAAAATCTGAATCTGAGAAAATTTTAAGTAGATCCACGTAGTCGATGTTACAGATGAGAAAAACCGCATTCAAAGATTTCTAAAAACCAATATCTATCCACACGACTCTGGAATCGAACCTAGTTATTTTCCGCAAAAATACGAATGGAGTTTTATTTCTGATTGTAAATAATTGGTAGTATATGTATAGCATAGTAAGTATAGTAAGGATTCAATTTACCTACGTTAAGCCGTTAGTCCTGCGCCTGATCTCTCTCCGGTTGTATCGGATTGCCGTCCCATCGGACTATGACACTGAAGAAAGAGTGCTGAGTGCACCTGTGCCCGCGCGCACACTTGTGCACTATAGATGGCTAGTCTCCGTTGAGATTGACTATTTACTTTCATGTACTTAGGACGTACTAAGTTTTCACATTTGATTTTGCACGAGCTCTAACGATTTTCATATGAATTCAGCGATAACATGAATCATCAAATTGGCGGGACCAGTGTTTTAATCACATAACTTGAATTTGGCACTTATAATTGTATTGAAAATTGAGTATATACCTGTACATATGTAGTACTAAGCCTTCGGGTGTGAATAACCTACCTCTGAGTAGCGCTACCAGAAGGTCCGCCACTTTAACGTCAAAGTGGCGGGACCAGGGATGTCTTGACATACTTCCTTTACCTTTAGAGGTGTGAATGTCTTGTTTGTTTAGGGTACAATTAGTACATATGTAGTACAAACATTTTAATGTGATACATTTTAAATTGGAGACTTGATCCCGCCATTTTGACGCTCACTATTATTAGGTGACCTACTATCCATCCAGCCGATCGATTCTGTAAAAAACTCGCCCTGAAAAGTTAGGTGAAGTGAGCTTAGAGTGAGCTGTCAGTAGTGTCAATCCCTAGCATTAGTTGGAATGACTGCTCACTCCACGCTTACTTCACCTAAGTTTTCACGGTGATTTGGTTACAGAATCGCACTGCTGATGTTTTTTTTATAACCTCGTATGGGCCCACTGCTGGGCATTGACCTTATTACCTCTCCTTCTACTTCTCTGGCTAGAGCGGCTAATGACAACGTCAACGACATCCATGCATTTTATTTATTTTTCAACCGACGAAAAAAATCGGAGGAGGTTCTCAATTCGACACGTATATTTTTTTTTTATGTATGACCAAGCATAACTTTTTACAGAGTAGTCCGATTTTGATAATTCTTTTTTTATTGGAAAGGTTGATCCCATATAAATTTGAAAAAGAAAATCCAAACCTAAGGGTGGGAAAATAGGGGTGATTTATTGTTCACTCACAGATTTTAATGCTGAGTGATGTATTATTACTCTATTCAGTGCCACATATGCCTCCTGCCCTTTGGCAAACAATTAGTAGATTAGGTATAGCCACAAAAACTATAAAATAAAAACTTTTTAACAAAAAATTGAACCGCCGAAAAAACTGAAAAGCAAAAAATAATAAACCTTTTTTATTTAACCTTAATAAGGTAAGTTCTTAAACTAATGTAAGAATACCTAAGTAATCTTAAGTCGGCGCCGTTTAAATTTAAGGCAATTTAGTGATCTTTGTTTATTGATTGTTTGACGCCGACTCAAAATTACTTAGGTATACTTACATTAGTTTAAGAACTTACCTTATTAAGGTTAAATAAAAAAGGTTTATTATTTTTTGCTTTTCAGTTTTTTCGGCGGTTCAATTTTTTGTTAAAAAGTTTTTTTCCATCTCTTATAGATTTAACCCATCTCAAGGGAACACCTACACATCAAATCCGTATTCCCCGAAGGGATTGGCAGCGCATTGTGCAATGAATAAATTATTAAATTACTTACAGTGAAGTGTTTAATGAATCCGTTTGAATTACTGCTTTTTTTTGTATAGGTATACAAACTATTGTCATTGTATTTACTGCAGCTGTAAAATATTTATATCATTATAATATAAAATATCTTGTAAAAACTTAATGCTGACTTAATAAATATTTGTTACAATAAGTAATTACGTTGTGTTTTTAGTTAGGTAAGTACCTAAATATTAAAATTAAGTGTTCGTCATTTACTTACATCAAATCATTTATAAAGGATGTATATTTCGTAATTATTGTGAACCTTTCTCCTTCGCGAACCGTGTATGTGTGTTGTAGTATGTCATTAACATTGTGATCACAAACAAGATGATTATCTTTCGTCGCTCTGATTTGAAATGTTATTTCCGGTGGATCTGTAAAGAAACCAAAATTGTATTTATCTAAACGGTACAAAGATGTTTCGGCGCGTGGCTAACATTTGTAACTCTCGTCGCCATCTTGGTTTATCAATAAACAATATCTGTGACCATTTCACAAATAGTATACAACGCTACAAGATTATATTTTGACACTAGCTTCTGCCCGCGGCTTCGCCCGCGTGGATGTCGGAAATTATCCCACGGGAACGTGCTACCCTAATAAAAAGTATATCCTTCCCTAGGATGCCATCTATCTCTTTGCCAAATCAGAAGTTCAGTGGTTTACGTGTGAAAATGTAACATACAGTTTCAAGTTTAAATCCTCCCCTTAAAAACCGAATTACCCCTTTTTGCCCCGTCAGGGGTCAATTTTCGACTACTTTACACAATTATTATTAATTATTTTCTGTCAAAACTATTAATACTGAGTGTCGAGTTAATTGGACCGCGCATTCAATTACTTTCACACAAACTTCAAGACCCCTATATCCCCCTTTGAGGGGTAGTTTTGAAAAACTTATAATAATAAACTTTATTACTTACTTAGGCGAGTATTCTTGCCAAGTTTCAAGTTTATTAACCTAATAAAGACGATTTTTCATATAAACTGTATCCCTGCTTTTTAACCCCACAGGGATGGAATTAAAAATCGTTTGGGATGTATTTATAACTTGACTTAAAGATTATTTATACTAATTTTCGAGTTAATCAAGCCATACAGTAAAATCCTCCCCTGTAAAATTGACTACCCCTTTTCAGCCCGTCACTGGTAATTTTCGATAAACACTGATACACATTATTCTTTACTTTCGATCGTAGGTATAAATAGTGAGTTTCGAGATAATCGGACCGCGCGCTAAAATTCTTCCATACAAACTTTGAAACACCCCAATCCCTTTTAAGGGGGTAGTTTAGAAAAACATAAAATGGCAAACTTCATAATTTACTTAGATTAGTATTGGTGCCAAGTTTCAAGTTTATTAACTCAAGGAATAAGATTTTCCATGCAAACAAAATACCCATATTTCACCCTCTTATGGGTAGAATTTCGAAAAACCCTTTCTTAGTTTATACCTACTCTTCACTAAGAACACACCCTCCAAATTTCATGTCTCTAGGACCAGCGGTTTAGGCTGTGCGTTGATATATCAGTCAGTCAGTGAGTCAGGACTTTGAATTTCTGCCAGGGTAGCGGGATCGTCCGAAAGGGTTTCCGCTGCCCTGGAACATAAAGGGCTAAGGAAGGAACACTGGTGGGTTTTAGTCTGTAAGAGTCTGACACTCCCTTCCGCTCCACCCACCCAAACCCAGAGCGGGAGGGGGGGGTCATTTGATGATTTCCCATCCTCAAAAAAAAGGACTTTGAATTTAATATACATAGATTTTAAATCTAAAGTTACAGTCTTGAAACATATTCAAAAACCAATAAGGTAACATAGAACGTATTAATCAGTCAGTAATTAAGCTAGGTAGTAGCTAGCAAGTAGGTATTAGAATGAGCATGAAAACCGATTAGTCGGCTAGTCGGTTAGTCGGCAAATACCTACTATATGTAGTCGGCCCATCTCTAATCTTAAGATAAAATATTACAGTATCTTAGCCGTGTGCAGAACTCCACTGCGGGTGACATAACCTACGACAAACTTATTATTTGCGATTGGTACAGTAATCGGGTCTAGGGATCTAACCGCAACATTAAGTTTGTTTTTTATTGTGTATACTTTTCCGGGATAAAAGGTACCCAGTGTGGTGCCCAGGATATTAAAAAATAATTATACCAAGTTTCATCGTAATCGAACCGGTAGGCGTCGAGCGTGATTCAGTATTCACGCGCGATGGCTTATTATTAGCGTATTTCATGTATAACTTTGGTGTTTCTATACCGATTTCTATGATTCTTTTTTATAGAATAGTTAATAATGTTAATTTTTTATAATTAGGCGTGACTGAGAGTGTTATAAACGTAAGAGTAGACAAATATAATCAGAATGCTTCCAACTGCTAAGCTATCGAGAGTTACACGTGTTATTGTGAGTCAACCATAAACGGTAGACATATGCTGTCGTGGGATATTTTTTATATAATTTTAAGGAGAACATTTCCGTCATACATGATTTCTGTGTAGCTTTAACCATAAAGGTTGCACACGCGACGGAAGCTTAAAAAATGGAGTAACTTCTCCCGTTTTCCCAACATTTCCCTTCGCTGCTCTGCTCCTATTGATATTAGCGTGATGAAAAGTATACTATAACCAGCTCAGGAGTATGAAAAATAATTGTACCAAGTTTCGTTAAAATCCGTCGAGTAGTTTTTGTTTCTATAACGATTATACAGACAGACAGACAAAAATTTTACCGATTGCATTTTTGGCATCAGTATCGATCCCTAATCACCCCCTGATAGTTATTTTGGAAATATATTTCATGTACAGAATTGACCTCTCTACAGATTTATTATAAGTATAGAATAGATGAGACTAAAATCGGAACTAAGGCCGCATTGTTTTATCAATACAATTTCTGTGACAGTAAACACACAAACATAGGCTTATAAAAAGAGATGAACTCCGCGCCACGCATATCGAAAGTGAAGCACCATACCGATCTATGTTTGCGTGATTTTCAATTAGTACCTTCACAGATGCTGTCGTGTCACGTAATAGCGGCCGGTTGGCATACTATGATGTAAATGTGTGCGTGAAGCGTGTTTGTACAAACAGTCGGAGCATACTTAACTTACTGTGCTTCACTTTCGATGTACGTGGCGCGGAGTCCATCTTTTTTAGGGTTCCGTAGCCAAATGGCAACGGAACCCTTATGGATTCGTCATGTCTGTCTGTCTGTCTGTCTGTCTGTCTGTCTGTCTGTCTGTCTGTCCGTCCGTATGTCACAGCCGCTTTTTTCCGAAACTATAAGAGCTATACTGTTGAAACTTGGTAAGTAGATGTATTCTGTGAACCGCATTAAGATTTTCACACAAAAATAGAAAAAAAACAATAAATTTTGGGGTCCCCATACTTAGAACTGAAACTCAAAATTTTTTTTTCATCAAACCCATACGTGTGGGGTATCTATGGATAGGTCTTCAAAAATGATATTGTGAGGTTTCTAATATAATTTTTTTCTAAACTGAATAGTTTGCGCGAGAGACACATCCAAAGTGGTAAAATGTGTCCCCCCCCCCCCCCCCCCCCCTGTAACTTCTAAAATAAGAGAATGATAAAACTAAAAAAAATATATGATGTACATTACCATATAAACTTCCACCGAAAATTGGTTTGAACGAGATCTAGTGAGTAGTTTTTTTTTAATACGTCATAAATCGTAATGTAACGGAACCCTTCATGGGCGAGTCCGACTCGCACTTGGCCGGTTTTTTAGAAGTATATGTACACAAAGGAGATGTTTGATTTTGGGCTACCACCATGTACACTACATAGATAGTGTACGGGGGCCCGTGGCTAAATAATAACAGCTGCACAGGTTGATCAGTCAGGTTAAGCTACGCTTGCCGCGGTTGGTCTGTGGATGGGTGACCATCTGTACATACCGAGACCCCTCCGTGCCTCGGAAAGCACGTTAAGCCGTTGGTCCCGGCTGTCATTCGTGGATCTTTGACAGTCGTTACGGGTCGTCAGAAGCCCGAAAGTCTGACAACCAGTCCATTGGTGTAATTGCCGTATGGCGTTCCAGTGTGAGAATAAATAAATAAATAAATAAATAGATAAATAGGAAATAAATCGGGGATTTTCATAAAAATACAAATTAATTTGAAGAAAAGTACAGGCGTACGCAAATGAATATTAGGGAAGTTTTTTAATAGGATAACCCTATTATCGTAGCCATGACAGTTGTGTTTAACATGACGTTTGACAACTCTGACTGTTTGACTTTGCCAATGCCTGCCTTTGATTGAATCTTTGAATCGTTGTATTCGCGCGTAATGGATTGGGATGTGTTTCGGAGTTTTTAGTGTTTTTTTTTTTTGCGACATCAGTTTACTACTACGGACATTAATTGATTGCTTCACAGCTCACTACTCTCCTATGAATTTTTGAATTCCAGGGTATATTGATAGGCGGCTAATAGCGCCTAAATAATGAAACACCAGAAGGCCAATTCTCGTAATTTAAAACGTTCAAAGTCTAGTCGCAGTCTCATCTCGGCGACAAACAAATGCAAAAATTTGGCAAAATGTAGGGAAATTAGAAGTATTTTTTGACAGATTGAGACTGAGATCAGACTGTGAACATTCTTAAAATTACGAGAAGTGCCCCTCAGGACAGTTTGATAAACCAAATAACGTTCAAGCCTACGTTTCTTGGTCCTCTTGACACCGGTATAACCAATCGTTTAAACAGGTAATATAAGATGTATTGCCGCAATCGAGTAGAATATTCTGTAGTCCCATTTTATAATTATAACTAATAAAACCCAAGTATTTCCGGTATTCGTGTTTTGTTATTTTCGCAGCTATTACAGACATCAATTAAATGTCATTGTCATAGTGACATTTCGCATATTGCTGATCCACCTGTCCACTATATTTATTTTGTGTTGCTCTCTTTGGCCGAGTTAATTATAATGTACAGACGCCAGCACATCAAGCTACTACAATCTGTCAAATTTCTTTAATAGATTTTCACTTTTATCGCTAAAGCATTAAGGTTCAAGGTTGATTGGGAAATTTTGACAGTTTCGGGTAGCTTGACCTGCTGGCGTCTGTACATTAAAACGAAGTCAAATTATAGAAAATTAACATTAAAAAACGGTTACTTTAGTGTACATAGTGCTAGAGCCCAGGCTCCATACATTTTTGGAACATCTCCTTTGTTTTTTTTTTTGTGTTTGTGTTCTTTTTATGGGTCATTTTTGCCGCAAATAAATCTATTTTCTTTCTTTCTTGCAAATGTTTACCAACAACGCCCTCCGTCAATGTCATTCAGGCCCCAAAATGTCCTTGTAGCACTCTACCTATATATCTAGGGAATGCAATCTCGATCTCGCGAGATCTCGAGCCTTTTTTAGAGATTCAATCGCGTGGGAAGACTTTCTTGTTCTTGAAATCTCTATAATCTAAAGATTTTGAGATTGGTCACGTGCGACTTAGCGCACTATGCTTCTTGAGAACTCGTTTTCAATATAATAATTAATGGATTTATAATGTGCGTGATGTGTGAGCTGGTTTTTGGCATTTTGCACGTATGCAACTATGTATACGTGCAAAATGCCAAAAAGCAGCAAATAAACAAAAAATAATCATATATTTAAGTAATAATCGTCTACACTAGTTGATGAAAAAATAATCTTGTGTTTAAGTAATAATCATCTAGGTACTAGTAGATGATTGTTACTTAAATACATACATATGTTACATACACACAATACATACAATACTGATTTTTTTAATTACAAAATATAGGTCATCATAATCAGCCTATAATGTGACCACTGCTGGGACACACTTCTCTAAAGTCCTCCTGAATTGGCTTTAAGTCACTGCCACAAGTTCTCAAACGAACTTAACTTTAAGATTCTCGTAAAAGTCTTAATCGTATGACACAACAGGAATAACGAACTGAAATTGGTAAGTAAGTACCTAATATTGTAAAAATATATCAACGATCTCTTTTAGTAGCTTTGACAGCCGCACCCATCAAGGAAAATAAGAATATTATGTTAAATATGCACAAACTAAAAATAATTTATGTTTTTTTTTTTATTGACAATGGGCTCACTCTTGACCTCAATCCAGCCCAGAGAGAGGCAGGGATGAGATCTACGGTGGAACGAACTTGCCCAGAAGAAGCCTATTCACTCTCGCCTTGAAGAGATTCGGGTTGTTGTCGTTTCATCAAAGCTTTATGTATTGTATGTGAATTATTAAAGATTATAGGTACTTACCTCCTTCAGCAGATTTTGCTAAATCGAATCCAACTAAACACACGAAAATAGTCCTGTAAAACATTGTCACTTCACCAATAGTCAACTGGTATGGAAATTTATTAAAATATGATTGCACTATATTATACAATATCGTTGCGGTTAGAATGAATGTTAGTGATGCGCGTTTTAGAATTGTTTCATTCGAATTATATTCGATTATAATTATATTTTCGGATTCGATTGTTTTCCATCGCAACGTGAAAACGAATAGTGGACCAGTCTTCTCCTAGAATCCTGGAGCAAGACCAAGCTTAGTATCTACTAAGCTTGGTCTTGAAACCGGGTCCGGGACCCGGGTCAGAAGACCCGGTCTTAGCATATCGATGGCAAATATAGTTTGGAAATAAGTTAAATTTTTTCGTTGGCTCAGTACTCAGCCACGCAGCAGCATTCGCTGACGCAGACGTTATGACATGCGGCGAAAGATGAAAGGCCCACCTTTCATCATGGCAACCATCCGAGAAACCTCATCAGTCTCGGCTACGGCCGACCGAGTGAAATGGAATCCTTTTCGACTTTTAAGGTTTCTTTCTGTTTCTAGGTATTGATTGGTAGAGCCAACGTCAATATCTATTGACACTGTAGCGGTATCTACAACGCCACTTAAGACCAAAGCATACTCGGGGTGACCCCGAGTATGGAGTATGAGTGAACTTTACACCCTGTTCCTCATACCTCTACACTGTTGACCCCCAAGTATGTATGCAGCGTCCGCGAATACCTGGTCATCACCCTCAGCCTCATCAGCAAACTTGGCACAGCACACAGCACTTTCGGCCGGTCAACAAGAAGAGTAACCTCTCCTGGTCGACGCAGAAGCCAGCCTTAACCCGGCGCTGTACGACATCCGACGCACTGGAGTATAACGCAGTGCCACCCCGTCTCACTGAGGACATCTCCGCAGACAGTTCCGACTCACCGTGAACTATACGGCAACCGGTTCCGACTCACTAGAACCTCGGCTGGCCTGGCAAGCATCGCAAGATACAAGCTACTCAGCCCACTATCGACCTTCGGTCTCCGGAGGGGAGTGATGTAGCGGTATCTACAACGCCACATGCGAACAACGCGCCATACTGACGTCACGCAAATCTTGCATCTCGCAAGCAGAGTTTACCGCGCAATTAGCAACATCAATCGTTGGGCAATTGCCCGCCAGACACAACACCCGTCTGGTCGGAGGATCCTCCCTTTTCTATAGACTATGATTGGACTTTACACCCTGTTCCCCATACCTCTATAACACTATTCGGTTTTGACTCGGACTCGGCTCACTTAGGTACAGACGCTAGCACATCAAGCTACTACAATCTGTCAAACTTTAATAGATTTTTAAAATAGAATAGATTTTTTCAATTTTACCGCTAAAGCATTAAGGTTCAAGGTTAATTGGGAAAATTTGACAGTTTCGGGTAGCTTGACCTGCTGGCATCTGTACAATTAATCTATCAATCGATTTATTCGAATGGGACATTTCAAACAGTAAGTGTATTATTTATTATTTTGTTTCATTCGGTGTTGACTAATTGTTTTATCCTTCTTCCTTGTGTGTTTTCCTGTATTCACAGTATCACAAAAGCATAGAGAAATATATTTCAAACTACTTTTGATGATATCTATCTATATATATATAATTCATCTATATATATAATTCAAAGTCCTGGCTGACGATACATCAACGCACTCCCTAAAGCGCTGGTCCTAGAGGCATGAAATTTGGAGGGTGTGTTCTTCGTGAAGAGTAGGTATCCACTAAGAAAGGGTTTTTCGAAATTCCACCCCTAAGAGAGTGAAATGGGGGGATTTTGTTTGTATGGAAAATTATTACTTGAGTTTTTAGTATTACTCAAACTCAAACTCAAATCATTTATTTCAATTAAACCATTTCAGGCACTTTTGAATTGTCAAAATTAAATTGTCGGTCAGTTAGTCAGAAAGTTGAAGCTCACTACCCACTACCCACTACACTACTTTAAGTAAGTATTACTTATTCCTTGAGTTAATAAACTTGAAACTTTGCACCAATACTAATCTATGTAAATTATGAAGTTTGCCATTTTATGTCTTTCTAAACTACCCCCTAAAATGGGGTGGGGGGGTTCAAAGTTTGTATGGAAGAATTTTAGCGCGCGGTCCGATTAACTCGAAACTCAGTATTTATACCTAGGATCGAAAGTAAAGAATAATGTGTATCAGGGTTTTTCGAAAATTATCCCTGACGGGCTGAAAAGGGGTAGTCAATTTTACAGGGGAGGATTTTACTGCATGGCTTGATTAACTCGAAAATTAGTATAAATAACATTTGAGTCAAGTTATGAATACATCCCAAACAATTTTTTTAAATTCCACCTATGTAGTGGTGAAAAGGGGGATACAGTTTATATGAAAAATCTTCTTCATTAGGTTAATAAACATGAAACTTTCAAGAATACTCACCTAGGTAAGTAATAAAGTTTTTCACAACTACCCCTCAAAGGGGTGTTGAAGTTTATGTGGAAGAATTTGAATGCGCGGTCCGATTAACTCGGAACTCAGTGTTTATAATTAAGACCAAAAATAAAAAATAAAATGTTTCAGGGTTTTTCGAAAATCTACCCCTAACGGGTTGAAAAGGGGTAGTTTATTTTACAGGGGAGGATTATAATGCGTGGCTTGATTAACTCGAAAATTGGTATAAATAATCTTTGAATCAAGTTATGAATACCTACATCCCAAACGATTTTTCAAAATTCCACCGCTGTGGGGATGAAAAGCGGGGATACAGTTTATATGAAAAATCTTATTCATTCAATAAAGTTTATCATTATAAGTTTTTCAAAACTTACCCCTAGGGGTGTTAAAGTTTGTGTGGAAGAATTTTAATGTGCGATCCGATTAACTCGAAAGGCAGTATTAATACTTTTGACAGGAAAGAAACGATGATAAGTTTTTGGGTCTTTCGAAAATCGACCGCTGACGGGGAAAAAAGGGGTAATTCGATTTTTAACGATATGATTTGAACTTGAAACTGTATGTTACATTTTCACACCTAAACGACTGAACTTCTGATTTGGCAAAGAGATAGATGGCATCCTGAGGAAGGACATACTTTTTATCCTGGTAGCATGTTCCCGTGGGATAATTTCCGACATCCACGCGGGCGAAGCCGTGGGCGGAAGCTAGTTAAGAATAAATAGAATAAGTGCACCACACTGACATAAGGATTTTTCCAAATAAAACTCCGAATTTTAAAGTGTAATCAGTCTTGTTTATTTTAAACAGTTTGATACTTAATTGGTAATAAAAAGAAAGGATTAAATTCTTCAATAACAGCAACATCTTAGGAATAATCAATATTTTCTAAAAATAAGACATTTTTAGGAACTTACAAAAAGTGAACATATTATGGACCACATGATTTCAAATATGGACCACGTTTTATTTGGTTCCAAATAACAATTAAAAATAGAATAGTATTTAATACTTACCAAAAATTAAACCAGTCAATTAAATCAAAATTAAACTAATCATTGGTACAATATTCCCACACATGGAAGTCAGTCATATCTTCTATTCCATTCCTTCATGACCCCAGCGCCGGCAAGATACACATTGAATCCATATCTCTCCATGAACATCTTCAGACAAAAGCATTTAGCATTTTCATTTTGGGAACGATCAGGACTTTCATCTGTGCTATTTCATTGACGGAATAATCACTCTGATCAGAATTAACCAAGAGATGATTCTTCATTATGTGAGACGTTTCTTTTCTTTATTTATTTACTTAATCAAGATAATATTTACATAATATAAGCTAACATTTAAAATAATAATAAGTACATGTATATGGAAAAATAAGCAAAACAATCATAGGGCATCAAAAAATTCGCCCGCATCGCTGTCATCAGGAACAGTGCCCAAAAGGCTGGCAGCATTGCCACGTTGTACGACGATGCTTATTCTTTGGCCAGGAAATAGGCCAGCCCTCTGGTCACGTGAAATCTTTACTTTTTTTTCAGTTTCTACCTTTTTTAGGGTTCCGTAGCCAAATGGCAACGGAACCCTTATGGATTCGTCATGTCTGTCTGTCTGTCTGTCTGTCCGTCCGTATGTCACAGCCGCTTTTTTCCGAAACTATAAGAGCTATACTGTTGAAACTTGGTAAGTAGATGTATTCTGTAAACCGCATTAAGATTTTCACACAAAAATAGAAAAAAAACAATAAATTTTGGGGGTCCCCATACTTAGAACTGAAACTCAAAATTTTTTTTTTCATCAAATACCTCACACGTACGGGACGTGTGAGGTATCTATGGATAGGTCTTCAAAAATGATATTGAGGTTTCTAATATCATTTTTTTCTAAACTGAATAGTTTGCGCGAGAGACACTTCCAAAGTGGTAAAATGTGTGTCCCCCCCCCCCCTGTAACTTCTAAAATAAGAGAATGATAAAACTAAAAAAAATATATGATGTACATTACCATATAAACTTCCACCGAAAATTGGTTTGAACGAGATCTAGTGAGTAGTTTTTTTTTAATACGTCATAAATCGTAACGTAACGGAACCCTTCATGGGCGAGTCCGACTCGCACTTGGCCGGTTTTTTTTATTGATGTTTCTAAATGTTGTATACTTACATATAAGTTGAAGATGTTAAAACCATAGATTTGGTAGTCCTTCTTCCTCTGTTGCTGACAGGTTTCTTAAGGCGTGGTATGGGATGCAACACCTTTGGCGACAAATATGATTTAGATGATGTGGAAGGACCGGGGCCCCAAGTCTGCTATTACAATAGTGTCAGAATGGTCTATCATTGATTTCATAATTGTTGATTTTGACAAGTTTGGTAATGTACTGACATAATGGCGTCATTATGACTTTCCAGTGGGCAACCACTGACACTCCATTGAAAGAAATGGCATAGAATGGTAATCTCGTACATAATGATAAATGAATGACTGACTTACATAAAACACTTGACTTGTATAAAACACTAATAAATAATATGTAAAAATATATATAAATGAAATCTGGCATAAATAAAGTAGTGGTAGTTTTTCGAAAATCATTTCTACTAACGGGTTTTATAATAATGGCAATATGACAATGTCATTATGACAATGTCATTATGACACAATTCTATTACGAGACCATTGACCGACCAATGATCGTCATTAAGAATTTAGCAGATTACGAACTTTCAGCAAAATGACAATGGGGTGGGAATGGGATCGTGTTGGAATGACGAATTTATAAAAATAGCAGACTTGGGGCCCAGGCATTGAATCATCCATGGTGGCAGCAGGTTGGTCTTACCTTGTGTTGGAGATGGCAATAGGAAACAAAAAATAAACAAAAGTAGCTGTTTGTACTATGGACTTACTTGGTACAAATAATTTAAACATGCATTTTAACAATAATTACATAAACAAAAATCGTTGACATGTGTAATTACTAATATTGACTAATAACTTGTATGTGTAATAAATAAATAAAGATTTTGTAATAAATAAATCAATTTTACAGATTAAGAGCTGATTTTTCCAACAGCAGATAATTTCATCCGAGGAATAATTTTGAATTTTTGACAATTCTTCCATACAAAAACTGTCAGACGGCAATTTTATTCCACGAATAAAAATTATAAATAGATAGATAAAAAAAATAAATAAATAAGCACTATATGCTAATAAGCGTTCTAAGAAAAGAAGCTTACTTGGATACTAAATCTATGTAAGATTCTTTTCTTATTAATTATAGCATCATTTGAAATAGCAAGAGTTTAATAATTTTTGGTAGTCTTTTTCTTTTCGTGTCGATGGTGGTCTTCTTCGATATTTTATATTGTTTGAGCCCAGTAGGTGGACACGTTGATTGCGGCATCAGTGACATTCATTAAGATGACTTAATGACCTGCACCTTGGATGACCAAGGAGCAGGTGAACGGGCGCTTAGGGCACTATAGCAAGTGGTAGTAGACTGAACTCTGAAAACCTAGCCTTTTCCCAACTATGTTGGGGTCGGCTTCCAGTCTAACCGGATGCAGCTGAATACCAGAATTTTACATGAAGCGAGTGCCTACCTGACCTTCACAACCCAGTTATTGGGTAGTACGCTTCCTCGGAGACACTAACGTTCTATGTTTGTCCGGGACAGTTGTAACATTTTGAATTTAATCGGCGATACAGCAAAGCCTATATCTATACAGTCCACTTTTATTTATCCCAAACGAGCAAATCGAACAATACCCTTTGGTAAGACTGGTTGTCAGACTTTTAAGTATCTATTTCGCGATTCAACAATGACATCAGTGCATTATTTAATAATTATACTGTTCATTTTGGTTGGCCCTTGGTTAGCTATAAATCACAATTTTGTTGATGTTTTCCTCTAACTCATTGCGTTGATTTCGATGAGTACTATAATTAGGTACCTGCTGTGAATAAACACATACACAAATTTTAATAATGGTGCCATCTAGTTAAGCGTAGCGGTATTAACAGGGGCTGTAGTCTCGACACACGTAGCGATCACTTTACGACCGATTTAGGTCGCAAAGGCCTAACGATCCGGATGTAGCGATATTTGGTAGTCTCGACTCTTAAAGTCATCGAATGTCATCGGTATTTTATCAAACTTTGTCGCAAATTTTACGATTTTCTTAATGTTGACGAATATATTTTGCGAGCATTTTTGACAGCCCGCAAAGTGATTCGTTAGCATCGTAAACTATAATTTTGAGTATTTGCAAGTAATTATAAACAAAAATTATGCGAAATGGGCGTACTCCAAGGTGTGTCTGTGCCGATGAGGCTTTTAAGTCCACCTATCTAGAGATTCCGGATATACTACGTGCGAACGAGCGGCAATTGCCGCATTAGAGGGAGCCAAAGATATTTAAATCTTATTGAAGGAAGCGAATCGTCCCATGTATGTATAAATAAAAAACACAACCGCAAATCATGTTTTCAACTTTATTCAATCTCCAAGATAATACTAAAATAACAAAATAATATCCTAAATTAACTAAAACTATTTACAAACTAAAATATAGCGTCGAAAAATTCATCCACATCGCTGTTGACTGGTAATGTACCCGAGACACAGGCGGCATTGCCACATTGTATGGCAATGCTTAGCCTCTGGCCAAGGTAAAAGCCAGCCCTTGGGTCAAGGGAAGTGTCAACCAGTCTTTTCGAAATTACCTTAAAAAGACCATGCGCACTCGGACCCCACGGCCCGAGTATCGATCTCCATTCAGTATCACAATCATCTCGTAAGTACACACATTCTTATAATCTAGATTCTAGACAGTATTTATACGAAACTTGATACATGCTTGGTATTATTTTTTTGTAATTTGTTTAACTGTACAAAATTTGCATGCAAAATTAGGTAGAATGCACATGTATTCCTCACAACTGTAACAACTGTTTGCAGTATGTAGATTCTTTGCAATTTATATGTCGCAGTATTAAGTTAGTCACACTAGCGAATCACGCACTATAGGTACACATTCAACGCTACGGAACGCTGACAGTTTCTGAGCACATGTTGTTCGTACGATGTCCAATGTTTCAATGATCCCGCGAGCTCTGCTGACACCGTTCTTGTAGGTGTAGCTCTCCGTCCACCTCCACGAACACGAACTCAGGCTAGACTCTGTCTAGCGCCACGAGCTGGCGCTAGCGTTCCGAATAGTCAAACGAATGAATCCGACATATATATCTATTCTATTCTATTTAAACTTAAATTTATTTAATAAAATTTTAAACTTTCGCTATTCTCTTTGTTCACATTGTGAGGAAAAATAAATAATTAAAATTAACGTGTCAAAATTGAGCATTTATATTTACAATAATCGACTCCCTCGATTTCCGCGCCGAAGAGCTGGAGGTATAGGCAGTCTGCGAGCATGATGATTGTTAACTTCTCCTGGCGCATGGCGGTTTGGTCACTGATGGCCACTTGGTACTGAGACTGGAGTCTTCCTAGCAGCTTAGCAGCATTTTTCAGAAAGGCATCTTGTCTCTGAGTAATGATCATCTTCCTCGATGACGTTCAGCATCATCTCCTGTAGCCCTGTAACGCGCCCATAATCAGCAATTACGCTTGGCTGCGTGTGGACAGCGTCCGCAGTTTCACCATTAGTAATCTGTGGTTTCACGTTGACCGCGCTCTGCTTCCAGTATACCCACAGCCTTCGGTATCTCTTTCCGCATTAAATGACGACATGACATAGCGATCCAGAATCACAAAAGCAACAAGAAAGCAGCGGAAATGATTTTCACAAGAAAAAAAACGGGTATGGATAGTAAATCTCTTAAGTGTTACTAGGTTTCAAAACGCCGTACCCTGCGGCCAAATGACGTTTTCCCTCCTTATTCCAAAATGATTTTGTGTTAAAGATTTTTTTTAAATTTCGAACAATTAATGGAGGTTTAAACAAAATTTACATTTTTTTTTTGTGACCAGTACATTTTCTAACGAGTTTTCTAAAATAAATTGCTAAGTATAGTCAGCTTGTTCCGTTGACTTTGTTCAGTAGCGTATAATAACAATACCATTAAAATGATTGAATCGAGCGTTACCTACTACTAAGCATAAGTACTGTTACGAGCTTCGGGTTCGTGACAATTAAAAATGCCGATAAAAATTACCAAAACTTACACTTTAATCAATCAACACTAACAACAATTCAAAACACACTAATTATAAAACACAATCACTCTTAAGTCGCACTTGAAGATCGCTTTCGATGTATTCGCTTGTGTCGCAAAACCAAGTCTGATTGCTCGCGGCTATTCCCGGCCTTATATAGTGCCGCAGATAGTTCCAGAACCTTCTATTGTAGAACCGTCTAGAATGTTCGAGTACATACCGGCCCCGACTGACTACATGTCGATAGTTCTAGTAAGTTCTAGCTTCGTCATATCTACTCGTCAATAGATGGCGCTGACGGATGGCGTGACTATTAGTTCTACTATTCCATAATAGATGGCGCCAGTTAGTTCTGCCGATCCACAATAGATGTCGCCAGTGGTAACTAATGTCACCGTGTATCAGGCATTAATTGTGGCGCGTAACACTGCCCCCTCCTAAGACATGCTCGTCCCGAGCATTATCGGCTCCATAATAACGCGCCAATCGATCCACATGGACGATCTTAGGAGTACCTCTTGCACCTTTCCGTATCCGGTAGGTTACGTCATTGATCTTTGTCACAATCCGGTACGGTCCATCCCATTTAGCTTGAAGCTTAGGAGATTTCCCTTTGCTGCGCACTGGATTGTGCAACCACACTAGTGAACCTTCGTCAAACCCTTTACTGTTCATTTTGCGGTCATAACGGGTTTTCATCTTTTCAGACATTTGCTGACCCGATTGTCTGACGTGCTCACAAATGTCATTCATTTTATTCCGCAAGTTATTCGCATAATCCGTTATACTGCATGGGGCATCAGGTGGTATTCCGGTGATCAGGTCTGCAGGCAGCCGTAATTCTCTTCCAAAGTTTGCGAAGGCTGGTGTCACCGATGTACTTTCGTGAACAGCGCTTCGATATGACAACAAAAACGGTTGTATGTGCTTGTCCCAATCTCGTTGTCGATTTTCCACAACTTTTGCTAGGTACCTCTCCAGTGTCTGATTAAATCGTTCCACCATTCCATCCGATTGTGGGTGGTAAGAAGTTGTTCTTGTTTTATGAGTACCCATAACTCGACAAGTTTCCTGGAATATTTGGGACTCAAAATTCCTTCCTTGATCACTGTGAATCTCTAGTGGAACTCCAAAACGACAGAAGACTTCATAAACTAATTTATCTGCAACTGTCGAAGCTTCTTGGTTTGGAATGGCGAAGACTTCCGGCCACTTAGTGAAGTAATCCATCACAACCATGAAATACTTGTTGCCACTTTCACTTTCCGGAAACGGCCCCGCAACGTCGAGGGCTATCCTCTCCCATGGTGCGCCAACATTGTACAATTTCAATGCACCTCTACTACGAGTCTGAGGTCCCTTTACAGCTGCACAACTTGTACATTTGCGACACCAGTCCTCAACATCGTCCCGACAGTGGACCCAGTAAAACCGTTCTCGTATCTTCAGTAGAGTCCGTTTTACTCCCAGATGACCTCCTGAACATCCATTATGGTACAGCTGTAGAACATTCGGTACTTGAGCTTTAGGGACAACCATTTGCAAATGACAGCTATCTCCCCGAGCATTTTCCCATTTTCGGCACAGGACTCCATCCTGAATCACCAAGCTGTCCCATTGGGCCCAATAGCTTTTCGTGATCGAACTCAGCGCTGAGACGTCGCTCCACTTGGGCTTAGGAGCTCTGGCCTTCATCCACTCCAGAATCGGCTTGATGTCTGAATCTTCCTGCTGTGCACGTTGTAGGCTGTCCTTCCACTCGATGCTGAGGTCTGTCTTGAGCATCCTCACAGGTACGACTTCTTTACTCTCTTGCCTAGTACAATGCTTGCAGTCTTCAGGACAAGGTCTTCTTGACAATGCATCTGCGTTGCCATGAGATTTTCCGCTGCGATGTTCGACCACGAAGTCGTATTCCTGCAGAAGTTCAATCCATCTCGCAACTTGTCCTTCTGGATTTTTGAACTGCAATAGCCATTTCAGTGCAGCATGGTCGGTTCGTAACTGGAATTTCCGACCCAGAAGATATTTGCTAAAGTGCTGCAATGACTTTACCACAGCAAGCAGTTCTCGTCTCGTAACACAATAGTTCCTTTCAGGTTTCGACAATGACTTGCTGAAGTACGCTATCACAAATTCTTGATCGCCATTCCGCTGGGACAACACACCGCCAAGTCCTATGTCGCTTGCGTCTGTGTCAACTATAAATTCCTTGCCCGCATCAGGGTACCCCAAAATAGGTGTTTTGCACAGACGGTCCTTTAGCTCCTGGAATGCGATGTCGCAACTTCCATTCCAGCTGAAATGTCGCTTTTCCTCGGTTAGCTTATGCAGGGGTTTGGCTATATCTGCAAAGTTCTTGACAAATCGCCGATAGTAGGAGCACAAACCCAGAAATGCTCTGACCTGCGTCTTGTCTTTTGGAATTGGCCAATCCTTGACAGCGGCGATTTTCTCCGGATCCGTGCGGATACCTTCCTCAGACACTACATATCCCAAAAAGCTAACTTGTCGTTTGAATAGTGAACACTTCTTTGGACTTAACTTGAGGTTGGCACTCTGGATCTTCATGAGCACGCGTTCCAGGTTTTGAAGATGTTCTTCAAACGTACGGCCTACGATGATGATGTCATCCAAGTAGACCAGACAGGCATCGCCAATTAGCCCGGTAAGTACAAGTTCCATCAACCTTTCAAACGTTGCCGGAGCATTGCACAATCCAAACGGCATAACTTTAAATTGCCACAGACCCTTTCCTGTCGAGAATGCAGTTTTCTCCTTGTCCTTAGGATCAATTTCAACTTGCCAGTAGCCACTTTTCAGGTCCAGCGTGCTAAACCACTTTACGCCAGTAAGCATGTCCAGCGTGTCATCGATTCTTGGCAAAGGATAGCTGTCCTTCTTGGTGACGTCGTTCAAACGACGATAGTCAACACAAAACCTCATGCTGCCGTCCTTCTTTCTTACCAGCACTACAGGTGAACACCATGGGCTAGATGAAGGTTCAATAACACCATCCTTCACCATCCCCTCAATCATGGTTTCCACTTCCTTTTCACGTGCAACCGGCAATCTCCTTGGCCGCTGACGGATAGGCAATTCATCTCCTGTGTTTATTTTGTGTTGAACTAAGCCAGTCCTGCCGATGTCAGCATCGTTTGACGAGAAAACATCGGCATACTTGAGTAACATTTTCTTCGCCTTGACCATTTCATTTTGGGACAGAGCGCTGCGGCAGTCTTCTAAAAGTGTGGTCACTCTTGTTTGTGCATCCTTGCTGAGGGTCCCAGTCGATAGATGTTGGCATCGACGCAACCAATCCACTTCCTTGCAAGTACCAACTAGTGTGCCTTTTTCTATAATCTGTTCCTGATCACAAAGGTTCAGCACACGTACCCCTGCGATGTCGGTGGCTCTGACCAAAGTTCGTGCCACTTTCCATGGAAGGTCATCGTCTACCCTTTCCACGAGTACACAACGTTGAGTTTTCCCAGGATTCCGAGGAAGACTAACCGGCACAATCGTTTCCGATCTCGGCGGAAGAACAATCTTCTTAAGGCTGTACACGTTCCCTGGTAACGCCCCTTCCACGAAAAGTTCCTCTTGTCCACATTTCAAAACACCTTGCTTGACGTCAATTTCGCAACAATTCTTCCTCATAAAGTCAAGGCCCAGGATGCAATCGTCCATTATATCAGCCACGATGACATTATGCAGGTAGATTCTGTTGCCTAGCTTCAACCCTATCTTCTTCTCTCCATGGACGGGTATGCGCTGACCGGTGGCTGTTACCAAATTAATGTGTTCTCGGTTGTATGCGGAGTCCCCAAGGGACCGTCTTATCAGTTGGGAACTGACGACCGTGCGAGAGGCTCCAGTATCTATGGTCAGCTTACACGGCGTTCCGTTGACCTCGCCCTTGATGATTAGGCTGTTCCCGTCTTGGGTTTGTGTGATCGAAACCCTTGGGGCTCTTTGAACATCAGCCAGCACCCGCCCCGCAGTCCTGGCTATTACTCGTTTCCCTGCTGTTGGTTCTGGGCGGTGCTATTAGCTGCACTGCCCTCTGGAGATCGGCCGTCTTCTTTTTCTGCAGTTCGCTTGGGGCAACTGGATCGAAGGTGGCCCCTTTCCCCACAGCCGTAGCACCTAGGGCTGTACCCTTTACTGCGGTCGCGAACTGTAGCCGCTGCAACCTCCCTGACCCGATGGGAACGATGATCCTGTCGCACGGCTTCCACCTCCAGTGCATGGGCCAAGGCGTCCTTAAGCGTCCCGTGGTGCCCGAGCCTCACAGCAGCTCTAACTTCAAGGTCGCGGATGCCGTCGATGAATGCCTGCACCAGGTTCCCATCAATAAGCGCAGGTACGGACTGGTAAGCTTTACGCACCAGCTTCTCCACTTCAAGGGCCCACTGCTGCAGGTTCTCATTACTGCGTTGCACGCGATCCTTGAGCTGCGCACGAAACACGTGTTCCAGGTGAGCATCGCCATACCGAGCCTCCAATGCCTCAAGGAGCTGCTCGTAAGTCACTTCCTTACCGAGAGCTTCCAGAACAGTTAAGGCCTGGTCGCGCAGGCCTAGGGTGAGGGCAGTCATAGCCTGACTATTATTCCAACCATTCGCCTTTATGACAGCCTCAAACTGGATTTTGTAGGCCGACCAGGAAGAAGTTCCGTCGAACGGTGGCACTTTGAATCCACGTAGCGAAGGTGTTGTAGCTACGGGAGCTGCGATTCCATCCCCAAGTTTAAGGTAATCCAGCGTTTTCTTTACGTCAGCCATCACGGTTTTCTTCACGTCAGCCACCACGTTGTCAACCCGATCATTCACTTGGTCGATCCGGATTTCAGCTTCCGTCAGGCGGTTGTCACACTGAGCAACCTTATCCTTCATCTCCTTCATGTCTTTCCCGAAGGCAGCGTGAAGATCCTTCATAAGGAGCATCTGCTCTTCCTGGCGGCGCGCTTGCTCCTCCTGGCGGCGTGCTTGCTCCTCCTTATCGTGTTGGAGCTGTTCTTCCAACCGACGAGCCTGTTCCTCCTGTCGGCGAGCCTGTTCCTCCTTGTCCCGCTGGAGCTGTTCTTCCAACCGACGAGCCTGTTCCTCCTGTCGGCGAGCCTGTTCCTCCTGTCGGCGGGCCTGTTCCTCCTTGTCCCGCTGGAGCTGTTCTTCCAACCGACGAGCCTGTTCCTCCTGTCGGCGGGACTGCTCCTGCAGCATCATCATCAGAGCAGCAAAGTCTGGTGCTGATGATGCTGGACCTGCTGCGGACGGGTCGGCCTCCGTGGTTGGTAGCTGGCCCTCCGACCTCTGCGGCGCAGCTCCACCAAAACGCCTCTGGTCCGTCTCCTGTTGGCGTTGACTCCGGGTACGGATACCCTCCGTGTCGTCTTTAGGTAAAATCGGCATGATTTTAATCCTTGATTCTGACACCAATTGTTACGAGCTTCGGGTTCGTGACAATTAAAAATGCCGATAAAAATTACCAAAACTTACACTTTAATCAATCAACACTAACAACAATTCAAAACACACTAATTATAAAACACAATCACTCTTAAGTCGCACTTGAAGATCGCTTTCGATGTATTCGCTTGTGTCGCAAAACCAAGTCTGATTGCTCGCGGCTATTCCCGGCCTTATATAGTGCCGCAGATAGTTCCAGAACCTTCTATTGTAGAACCGTCTAGAATGTTCGAGTACATACCGGCCCCGACTGACTACATGTCGATAGTTCTAGTAAGTTCTAGCTTCGTCATATCTACTCGTCAATAGATGGCGCTGACGGATGGCGTGACTATTAGTTCTACTATTCCATAATAGATGGCGCCAGTTAGTTCTGCCGATCCACAATAGATGTCGCCAGTGGTAACTAATGTCACCGTGTATCAGGCATTAATTGTGGCGCGTAACAGTACCAACACTCAACTCAACAATATTACTCGTTTCGCTCCGGTCATAGTATAAAGAGAGGAAGTAGGCTATCTCCGGCACAATCCGCGACATAATTGCCTACTGTCTTAGGGTTGTCACTTTTTGTTAAATTTTAATTCAGTGCCAATAAATGGGCAAGGGTCGGGATGTTGTATTTTTTACTTGTATTGTCTGGGTACCTAAACGATGATGAAACCTTTCACGATGAAAGAAAGAGCGACGGGCCAGCAGACGGGCGGCGCGGGGCGGTGATGAGCACGAGTAAACGGTAGGTTACTGATAGTACTTTCACCAATTCATTAGTTTAAAGCCCGGCCCTTGCCAAAGATAACACATATCTCTGTATAACTAATTCAGTGATCATTAGTCAATAAAGTTCAACAATGGTTTTCCTAACAAACACAGAAATTTATTCAAGATTCATAGCAGTATTATTTATAAAAAAAAAAAACATCGTAAAACAACATAAAAAAACTAACGCCTGTCTCTTAGACTATAATCGAATTTTTATTCTGCTGTTATGATTCGAACTTTGCTCTATTTATCTGATTCACAATTAGTCAATTACTTATTTTTTAAGTACGATTTTATAACTGTAAGTAGGTACTTAGTTACTATACCTACAAAAGGTACTGAGAAATCGGCATGACTAAACATAAACAAAGCAATAGCGGCAAATCAATTGACAGATCAAAAGTACCTAGTACATTCTAGAATCTAGTGGGAAATTAGGCCTACCTACTTCCTCTGTCTGATAAAAAACTAATACAATAAAAAATAAGTAAGTAGGTAGGTATCTCATCATCAAGTAAAAATGATATGCTAGAAAAAGTGACTTTCTTACCTTTCCTGTTCAATAGGTAATTTGAACAGAGACAATTCTGGAATCGATAAATTATTAAGACACCCAAACACACAGCAATACGTTCTCCTGCGATTATCACACATTTTTCATTCATTTAGCGGTGCCGAAAAGCCGTGACGCGCGAACCTCGTGCGATGTTAGCCCCGTCTAGCGCGCTGCGAAACCCGCCGAGATTTGTGTAAGTGTGCGTGCGGCGACGCATAGATACTTTGGCGCACACATACAAGCCGCGCGCGGTGCGTTTGTATGAAGATAACGTACTTCCTCTCTTTATACTATGCTCCGGTCATCCAGTTACCATCAGCCGTACATGCATGTTTTACCGTGTCCGTAATCAATGTTTACACCAATTCATCCTTAATAAAGTTAATAAAAAAATGTTATTCAGACCAACTTGCGTGTGTTTCGTTATAGTGAAACCGACAAAAAATGGTAAGTTTTACTAGGTGTTAAAAATAATTATATATTGAAGATGCTGGGCCCGTGGGCCGTTGGCCTTGATTTCCGCAACCACTGCGGGATCATGCCACAATCCGAAACGGCTTGATTTATCAAAAGTTGAAATCAAGGATGTTGACGACTGTAGTTCTTGTTCTACGTAATCCTAATAATAGTCAGGCGCTTTACTTTGTGCAATTTTTTTCATCGCCACTGCTCTCTAAACGGTGAAGGAAAACATCGTGAGGAAACCGGCATGAAAAAACACATGTCATACTCGTAATGTGTGCCCTGTGTGCCACATTATGATTTAAAATTCTAGTTTCAAATGTTTGGACTTGTACACCGTAACGTGTTTAATGACTAATTTAACTACCTATGATAAGGTACCTAATATATATATTTTCTTTATATACTGACTTTTAGCTTTTGTTTTTTTTTTTTTATTTACTTGAATTATTTCAATATGATATGTAACGAACCAGATCGTCTCCAGTGCAACAAATATTGTAAAACTTTGATTAGGGCGCCTGGTGACCTGACATACAGGTTTTGTAAAAAACTTAGTTTAGGCACCAGTCTTCCACAAATTAATTATGAAATTGTGTCTGTTGACTATTAATTACTATCTGTGTAATTTGTGGTAAGAAATAAATAATTTCTATTATTATTATAGTCGCTAAAAGTTAGTTGACGTTAAGAATTTCTGTGATTTTACAATATTTACAGGGTTGTAATATTATTTGAATGAAAAACCAAATCTGCGCGTCTTACGGGCCGATGATTAGTATGATTACAAATGTTTTTCGGACGACGACGTGGCCTCGTAAATTAGTATCCAGATGAACATTCTAAAAACTATATTTTCAGCAGACTCTTTCCCACATCTCGTAGCAACTACTGTTTTTTTTTTTTTTCAAAAATATTCAATGTAAATTCAGTTTTGACTTCGTTACAATATTACTGTAGAGTATAGATATGCCCCTTTTTAGGGTTCCGTAGTTCACGTCTCGGAACATTATAGTTTCGACATGTCCATCAGTCCGTCCGTCCTCGGCTTACCTTCCAAACGGTTAGTGCTAGAAAGATGAATTTTGCATGAATACTTATGTGTATTTACCACGTCGACAAAGTGCTAAAATAAAATCACGAAAAATATTATTTTTGGGGAAATATTAATTTTACCTACACGTAAAGTGGGGATGATTTTTTTTCTCGCGTCTACCCCATGTGGGGTATCATTAGATAGGTCTTTCAAATACATTGAGAGTTTGCTAAGGCGATGTTTTGATTTAGGTAACCCTTTGCGAGATATTAAACATTAAACCGCATTTTTTTGTTAAAATGCCCTATTTTAACAAAAAAAAAATGCGCTTTATAGTCCCCACGCCCACTAAAAGCTGGTATGGTGGTATGGATGGATGATTCCATGTGATGAACCTTGAAGAGAAACTATAACGGCTTAGATAACTTTGTTATTTCAGGAGTTATAGAGGCCTAACTTGTAAAATGTGCTTACTTGGAAAAATTCGCACAAAAATAACGAAAATAAAGTAAACATGTAAAATATCCTTCTAAATCCACGTGCCATTATGAGTGACTACGGAACCCATAATGATGTGCGGATGCGTGGCCTTACACTAACTTGGCCGGTTTCTAAATAAACGATTATTATTTTGCCAAGTCGTATTTGCAGCGGCCTACCTGGGGTATGCAATTTATTGAGTGGTTTCTTGTAAAAATTATACATTCAATCAGTGTGGATAGAATATGTAGATCATCATTCATCATTCTCTTGCCTTGCCCAAATCAATTGGGATACTTAGGTATCCCAATTAATTTGGGGTCAGCGCAACATGTCTTTTCCTCCATACTTCTCTACCAGCCGTAATCGCACGGTAGTCACCCCCTTTCTAGCCACATCATCTGTCACACAGTCCATCCATCGTTTCGAATGTGTAGATAATCCCGTGATATGCTTTGCTTTTATTTTCAGATCTATCTGAACCTTCTGAAAATATACCAGACTCAGAATGAACGGGAATCTGCTGAATTGGATAATCACTATGAAGAAATTTTATGGTCAACATCACAAATGACTAACGCAGGGGTATATTGTAGCTTTAGGTTTATTTTTTAGTTTCATTAGTAGTTTAGTTTTAGTATGGGTCTTATCAACTCTTGTCATGTTTAATTTAGTACGTACCTATATGCCTTTGTTACCGGAAATAAAGAAATAATTGTTCTAACGTTTATTTTATTTAATGTAGATGTTATTTTATTTAATGTACAGACGCCAGCACATCAAGCTACTACAATCTGTCAAATTTCTTTAATAGATTTTCAACTTTATCGCTAAAGCATTAAGGTTCAACGTTGATTGGGACAATTTGACAGTTTCGGGTAGCTTGACCTGCTGGCGTCTGTACATAATATTTTTTTACATTCATGCACACGAGAGCGGATCCACATCCAGGGGACAAGGCCACGCCCCCCCCCCCCCCACGGTTTAATTATAATAAAATCAAATCGTGTGAGTGGTCGTTCAATGAGGAACGCTGAAGAAGCAGTGATAGTGAGGACATAATAATCCAGCGGCGTCTGCAAATATTTTCGAATGTGTCGACATGGGATCCGCACTTGCATACATACTGTACAGGTATAAAAACACACAAAAAATAATATTATGAAGATTTGATATCAATACCCTTCACACGTAACGTAATATTATATAATTAAAAACATGATCCGATTTAGGTTTTATTTATCGCCATGGTAACATCGTCGTACCTACATATCCATAAAATATTATTAGTATGCATGTAATACTGAAAACGGTGACAGATAAGTCTGAGGAAGGAAAATCGTAAAGTTAGTTATAGACCAGGGTATATAATTTTTGAAATCCAAAAAAATAAGAGTAGGATGAAACCCATTGGAAAAGGAGGGGAATATAATAAAAATGAAAATACTTTTATTTAATAAATATAAAAAAAATACATTACTATAGTAAATGTTCTTAGAAAATTAAAAAAATCGCAAAAACTCGAATTCGAGTATTTTTCGATTTTTAAATTAGGGTGCTTTTTCGATATTAAGTGGTACCCTGGTCTATAACGAATTATAACATCACGCTTGTAATCTCAGGAATGATAGACAGAGGAGTATTTAGAGTACAGACGCCAGCAGGTCAAGCTACCCGAAACTGTCAAAATTTCCCAATCAACCTTGAACCTTAATACTTTGGCGATAAAGTTGAAAATCTATTAAAGAAATCTGACAGATTGTAGGTAGTAGCTTGATGTGCTGGCGTCTGTACACCCACAGTTCGCCTGTTATGTTTAACTTAAGTCCCATGTATTAGGGGGAGAACCTGTTGCCACCAATCGGGCTCAATTCCAGACGATCCAATAGAAAATCCAATATGATTGACGTGTTAAAGTGTTTGTACAAACCTACTTACAAAATAAAATCATTTATCTTTAGAGGTATGAGGAACAGGGTGTAAAGTTCACTCATACTCTATAGAAAAGGGAGGATCCTCCGACCGGGCGATGTGTCTGGTGGGCAATTGCCCAACGACTGATGTCGGGAAGTTTGTATGTATGCTAATTGCGCGGTAAATTCTGCTTGCGAGATGCAGGATTCGCGTGATGTCAGTATGACGCGTTGTTCGCATGTGGCGTTGTAGATACCGCTACATATCAAAAACCCAGTAGCACTTTGCCCGAACTGGGAATCTAACCAAGGTCCTCATGCTCGGCAGTAAACCCCTAAACCGCTAAACCAATAAGGCAGTTGGTATTAAGTGTTATGATGAAAATCATTAACAGCCGGTAACAACTGCGTGCAATGTGCAAAAAATACGTTTAGTAAATTATTGTTTATATACTGCCTTATTGATTTAGCGGTCGCAAGGTCGTTAAATTATTGTTTATATACACTACACAAAATACTATTATATCATTTGTTAATTAATTCGAGCGTCGCGTAACCATAGCGTGCCTCGATGGCGCTAATCATTTTGAAGGATATTGCTAATCCATTGATTCATATGTTGGATAAAATTGGCTGCTCAACAACGCAAATAAGGAAATAAATGTTGCTGAACTGTCAAAATGAAAGCCATTGCTACTGTTGGTGTATTATGTTGGCATGGCATTATCCTGAGCAAAGGCCGTTTTGCGTGGATGTGATGCATGTTTTCCCCAAACTTGTTTTTTTTTGCGTGTTTATATTCTTTTTATGCGTCTTGTTTGAAGCAAATAAATGTATTTTAATGGTCATTAGGGCCGGTTTTTTGATCCTTAGTTAACTCAACCAGAGTTAACTACGGATCAAAAAACCGGGCTTTTAAGTTTATCTAATGGTTATTTTTTTAATTAATAGTTTAATTATTTGACCATTTGCAATGATATTATATCATTAGATAAACTAAAAATTGATCAAAAACACTTTTTGCAACTATGGAATTGACACCTGTTCCCGTTGGGGTCGGTTTCTTGTCTGGTTGTCAGACTTTCTGGCTTCTGCCTACCGTAGTTGGTTAGTTAGTACTAACTAACTAATGGGCTCAAACAATATAAAATATCGAAGAAGAGTACCATCGACACGAAAAGAAGAAGACAGTTAGTCACTTAATTAAGTATCTAGTGTAAATAGCTTGTTAAGTTATATCAATATCGACGACAGTGTTGCCGTCAAACCGTGCCCAGAAGTAGTGTGTTATTGTGTATCTGTGTTATTGTGAATGATGAATTATTATCTCCTTTATTTCTTTTCAATACTTACAAATTACATTTTTAAATACTTTTACAAAAAGATAAAAAAAAAACATTTAAAAATATAAAATATAGTAGCCCACCGGTATCGGGAACAGGGTCCAAGCTACCGGGTGGTCAGGAGAGAGAGGAACCTCCTGACAATGCGAGCCGTGTCCAGAAGTATCGCTTTCTGAATCAGGCCCTTGATCCAGCTGCCCAACGAGAGCCTCCTTAGGTGTTGGTCGAGGCTCTCGGCTATTAAGCCATTGGATTATTATTATTATCGTCTCCGACATGTTTTAGAATTTATTAATTAATTGACAGAGGCGTAATAATTATGTACTAACACTAGTTTGTATGTTGTTTATGTCATTACTAACATTAGCAAAGCCCCCCGCCGCGTGACTATCTGTCTGAACGCGATAAACTCAAAAACTACCGAACGGATTTTCATACGCTTTTCACCAATGCAGGAAGTGATAATTCATTAAGGTTTCTTTGTAAATTGGCTTAAATATGACGACGATTGTTGAAGATGTCGGAAAAAATCATGCCGACTGCTGGGAGCTTTCCAGGCGTGCGCCGCGTAAACCAATAACAGTTAAATGAATACAATGGTGGTTCGTTCCCGTAGTATATCTTCCGACATCCACGCGGGTGAAGCCGCGAGCAATAGCTAGTATTGTATATACTTAAGCATTTTAATGTACCTTTATGAAATAAATAAAGAAAGTATTGGGTGGTTACCGTTCTAACTTCATTGAAATACCTAGTGGTGTTCCACAAGGATCCCATTTGGGACCTCTTTTCTATAATGCATATTTATTCGATATTACTGACTCTTTTAAACACTCCGAACATTTAATGTACGCTGACGACAAAAAAATATTTTATAAAATAACTTCATTTGATGACTGTACAGCTCTCCAACAAGACCTTAACAACTTACATGATTACTACACAAGAAACAAGATTACTGTTAACGTCACTAAATGTCAATGCATCAGTTACACACGTAAGAGGAACCCTATAACGTACTCGTACCAATTTAATGGAATAACTATTGATAAAGTTGAGATAGTTCGAGACTTAGGAGTTATGTTCGATAGCAAATTGACATTTTCAAATCACATAGATCTTATTACTAGCAAAGCTTACAAAAATTTAGGATTCGTTCTAAGATCCTGCAAGGCATTTAAAAACATTGAAGCCCTTAAATCTGTGTATTTTGCTTATGTTCGCAGCGTTCTGGAATACGCATGCCCAATATGGTCCCCTCAATATATTATATATAAAAATCAAATAGAACGGGTTCAAAAAAGATTCATAAATCACCTTAACTACCGCCTCCGTAAACCTCCAATGTCCTACGAAAATAGCTGTCGGACATATGGATTGTTAACACTCGATGAACGACGTAAAGTGTTGGACATGTGTGTACTTTACGACATACCTACTGAATGGTAGGCTGGATTGTCCGGAATTGTTATCACAGATCAAATTTAATGTTCCTCTACGACGCACTCGCCATACGCCAATGTTGCATGTACCTAGGCATGCAACTAACTATGCTAGTAATTGTGTACTTACTCGTATTGCACAAGCCTACAACAAGGACTTCTCTCAGGTTGATGTATTTAACTGCACAAAACCTAGTTTTAAAGCCCTAGTTAAAAAGATTATACTTAATAAAAACAAATAGCAAGCAACTTCGTTCCATTCACCATAAAGCATTTAACTATGCTTAATTAATAATTTTAATTTAATTAATATTATAACATTTTCCCTTTTCATAACATGTGGTGTGATTAACTTTCACTTCTACATTAAAACCTTATTTTTAAATATTGTTTAAAGTCCGTTCGCATGGTAAATACAAATTAGGTTAAGCAGGGAAACCTATTATTAGCCTTACTAAACTGTGTTTCTTTATTTGTATTATATCATATGTATCGCTGTTGGTTTTCTAAATAAATAAAATAAAATAAAAATGATTAATTATGTGGTTTTCGTTTTGACAATTGACGGAACCCTAAACGTGCAGTGACATCTATCTGTCCTTACTTGAATCACGTACCAAAACTGATGCCGTTTGCAGCCCGTAAACTAGATGGACGATTAAATCTATCACCAATGATTATGATACACATCGTCCACTTAATTATTTCGATTGATTTCTTGTTATGTTGTTTTATATACAACATTTGCCTTTGTAGCTTTAGCATTATCTTGTACTATTATAAGTAATATTATTATTTTGTATCATATTAGAGCACGCTTAATACGGTACAGCGACATCGTACGGACAACCTTCGAAACTGTCTTTTAAACGACGTGTTTATTTATTGTGGATAGATGGCGCTACAAGATAAGGACAGGAGCATCGTGGATAGATGGCGCCAGTGGAGTTTTTAATTGGAAACTTTTGTTTATAATAGACATTAGGATGTACAACATACTTTATAAGCTTGTAACAAGTACTAAGTTACTATGATAGAACTTTGAAGTCATTTATACGGGCTCTTGATGGCAAAAGATCATACGAATAGTTTCGTCGAGTCGGGCTGGTCGGGCATAAGTCAAACTAGGTATTCATAATAAATTGTAAATATTATACAAATTTTTTTCAATCGACACCAAGGTGTAGGTTACTTACAATCATCTTTTTTCATTGTATTTTTTTTTTAACTTTTCCCCACACTAGGAATTTCTCCTGTGTCGTGGGTGCGTTTACAAACATTTAAACTCACATACACAAACAGCCTGACCCGGCACAACTACTTGTAGGCCATACAAATATTTGTTCCGTGCGGGAATCGAACCCGCGACACGCAGCGCAGCAGTCAATCGCTTAATCACTGCGCCAACCGTGCCGTCAATTTTACCTACTTGTTTAAAGGGAAACATTTAACTGATCCTCTAAAAACCTATTGACTTTCGAATGATGTAAGGTACGCTTTTTTAAATTTATATACTTACCTCTATAAACTTTTTGGGCTTCTAATGATGCCAGCTCTTTTGAGTTAATGAGCTTCTTTTTAACTTTCTGTCCCTTTGTCACAGGTGGTCGCAGTAATTATGCTAGGGTACCTACCCCGACCAATTGGGATCGGTTAGGTTAGAATTAGAACTGTGACCAACCGTAAGCCGAGCGAGCGAAAGTTCGCAGTTACTTGGCTGTTTAGTATTTTTACGACCCGAATGCGAACTCGGGGCCTCTAAAAGCTATTCATTTCCTGAATTCCCAGCAGATCATTAGCAATTTCTCTAATTATAGTAAAATTTCATTTCATATTTGGTGTAAATATTGCCGCATGAAAAAAATAAAAACCGTAATTTTATCGATAAACTTTTCATTACAGTTTTTATTAATCAAATTGTTTTTTTATTTTTTATTTCTACAGTTTAAACTTTAAATGTTATTTCATTTTGATATGAATTGCACACAGATCATATTATAATTTGTTAGTTTGTGACCATTTTACGATTATTTTTTATATGATTCATATTGTTATCCTATTAAGATTCTGCCAAAGTGGCCTTTTTAGGCTTTTGATTCTCGTTGCTGCTCAGCTGCTGACCGTACCTACCTACCTTACCTTTCAGACGTGCCTCTGAACGTAATCTGCCTTCTTTTTATTCAATAAAAGCTGATTTCAGAGATTTTTTAACTTGTGTGTTACTTTTTTATCTACCAAAATATAAATCATCAATTTTAATATATCAGTAAATAATGTATGGTACGGTGTGGTGTGATATCATTGTAACATAACAACACAATCAAGATACAATAACACTCGCGCAAGCGTACCCACATAAAAAACATATTTGTTCAAAATCGCATTGAAGTAAAAGAGAGACAAAAATATTATTTTTAATAATTCGAATAAACAAAAAGCACGCCGCGTCCTAAATAAGTTTTGACCACTTGAGACTTTCTGATTCAGTCGTCTTATACGATCGAATAGTGTTGAAATTATGAAAAATGTCAACCAATTATTTTACTTACTACACATAAAATAAAGTGTAGTTTAGTTTGCGGTCATTTGACGGCTGATGTCGGCCGCCATTTTCCACAATGGCCGTCAGAAACGCGACATCTATGCAGAGTTTAGTGTCATCGCGAGCGTGCGTAGCTTGGGTTGTGCGTGTTTTTATCAGCACTATATTGTTTGCATCCATTGTATAAAGAAATATGACACGAAAAATTGCTCGGCGTAGTCATAATTCATACCTATCTCTCGTGTTGTAACGTAAAAAAGTTTATTTATAATAAATCGTGCCGTGCTGTATTTTATTGGTCCGCTACATAGTAAAATAATGAATTTAACACGCCGCCGCAGTCTTCTGTTTGAATTGTCGTGAGCCTTGTTGTGGGATCGATTTTTAGGTGTTATTAATGAAATTACGGAGGTGCTCGCGAGTGATATTGTTACATAAAGAACCCGTTTTAAAACACTCCCGTTACGCTGGTGTTCCGTCTTGTTCGAGCTGTGGAGCGCTTATAATCGATATAAGTTAATAAAAAATGCATATTTTCCCCATGGTTTCATAAAGGATCGGGTCAATACAGTGCCGGCTTGAACGGCGTTACGAATGTTGTTGATTCGCGTTCAAAATGTGGTATTGTTGATGACTGCAGTGCGACCGATTTATTTTGTCCTAAAGTGATGGTGATTATGACAACATACTTACTGTTTTGTTGTGCCACGGAGTTTTCCACTTTGAGAGGTTAGTAAACAAATCAATTTAATTTTTGTAATTAATACTTTTATTTGAAAATAAAATAAATAATATCATTAATTTATGGTCAAAGTGATCATCGCGCCCGTGAAAAAACCGTGACCTAATGGCGGGAACGTATTTAATTTTTTGGGTCAAACCTCGGCCTTTCGGCCTCTTCTGCATGGCCAGTATTTTATGTAGTTATTAACTGCACTGCAATCATTACAAGAAAAAAGTTCGTGCCATGTCGCAGACTATTAATTATAAATAGGTACAATGGCTGCATTCAAAACACGATAAAAAAGATATTGTAACTGTCGATCGCGTGATTTATTCTATCAGCATTAAAAATCTAATGTTACGCGGCATTTGACATTAAAATCATGGGATTCACGAATTGTTAATAACTACTATGTTGGTGCTTCCAAAAATTATAACAATAGAATCTTTCAAACGATTTTAATAGGTAATAATAAATAATAAGTTAAGGATTGTAATAAATGTTTTAAATTGAACTTGCACCTGAATAGTGTACTTACATAATTATTTATTTACTTTTAGATTGCAATAAACCTAGGCTCACCTAGCGAATATTAATATGTAAAAATATGAAAGCCGTCTTTTTCAAGAAAGCCGAACACTTTCCTACTGATTAAAAGATGTAATGTCAAAATGAATGACCTTCACACTTGCACTAAGTTATCAATGATATTACTAATAAATACTCATTTATATACACAAATTTAATGCCATTTTAAATCCATTAAAAAATATAGCACCATTATTAAAACTTTAGCTGTTCAATAAAAAAAGAAATGACAAACAATTTTTATTGATTGTGTTCCATTTCTGTAAATATAAATAATTGTTCTTACCTGCCAGACATTGGATGTGGCTGTAGGCTGGATAAAACCTTGATATTTTTATCATGGAATCATTATTGTTTTGATTTAGAATTTTAGACCTTTCTAAGATGTGATGAACCTTTTTAAAACAGGTAATCATTCTAAAAATATGTACAGCTTTAATTTTTTGGAATAAATAATTTCAGTGGATGATTTATTTGTTTGTTTTGCTATGCAATCAAAATTAAGATGCTTACCTAACTACATCCGTATGTAGTTCGGTAAGCATCCTAATTTTAATTTTATGTATAAAAAATAATGTCAAAAGAGTAACCATTTACTCTTTTGACATTATTTTTTATACACTGAGGTTTTATCTGTCAGACTAGGTATCAGTTCAGTTGATTTGTAATTGTTTTGTGTTGTGAATTAGATAAGGCTGGTGCCATTCTTATTTTGATCACATAAGACGGTATTAAGTATACGTTCTGAACCACAGTTTCACAACAATACTGGAAAAACAACTTTATTGTACCCACATAAAAGTATCTTTTTGTACTCCTTTGGGTCCTATTTCAGCTCTGTGTCAAGTGTAATTTAATTAGTTATGTAGTTCAAGTATCACAAAGAAAGAAAATGACACACAGGAGGCATAATTCTGAATTTATAATGAAAAGAAGTAGCACCCGGACTTGTGTTGTGGGAAAATTTGATCACCACTGCTCACAAAACAGTGAAAGAAAACATTGTGAGGAAACCGGCATGTTCTAGAACCAAAAATTTTACGACATGTGACATCCACCAGCCCGCAGTGGGCCCGCGTAGTGGATTGTGGCCCACTGCCTCGCACTGGGAGGGGGCCTGTGTTCCAGCAGTGGGAACATTATAGTCTAATAATAATTATGCTGAAGAGGTTAATTTACTATAAAAATATGATACCTATGTAAGGCACAAGCCTATATTCAGTGGTAGATTTCTATATTCTTTAAATAATTATATTTATGATTAAATAACCTTTACTTGAAGCCAGAATCCTATATTATTATGTAGGTATTGTCCAACTATCTACTTTAGCATTATGAGCAATGTCTGAAAAATAACACCTGCTACGCTAAAGCCGTTACAGTCTAGATTTTTGCCCAATTAGTTAATGGCAATAGACTCATCTTGTATTCTACATTGGACGTAATTGTTTCTGGCAACATAAGGTAAAGAGCAGGCTTGATCAGCAATTAAAAAAAAAATGGGTGATCAAACTCTATGGGACCAAATTTGAAATATGAACATAGAACATTGTTCACTATATTTTGATTGCAGAGCTATTACGTTTTGTAGGATTTTATTTTTCCATATTACATTGTTGGTCTGCGAAATAGCCACCACAAAATGGGGACAGTCATATTCATTACCACCTTGCCATCTTGCTCATATTATTACCACTGCATTAGCTATTCTCATAAATATACGTATCTACTGAGTTTGTTCGTTCTTAATTAAAAAGAGTATGCTTAAATAGTTTGGTCATGTTGAGAAGATGTATGAAAGGCGACTAACAAAAAGTCACAAGGCAGATGTGAATGGAAATGCAGGGACAGTACGCCCTGTGAGGACATATAGTGACCTTATTGGTGATGATGATGATCATCAGAAAGGTCATGTACGTAGTACTCACAACCGGCGTGCGTGTATTTCCATATGTATGTAAACGAAGCAAAAGGAATCAAATTTAAGGATCGTAGCAGGTGGCGTTCTGTAGTTTCTGCCACCCCCATGGTAAGAAGGCGCTTATTTATGTCAAAAATGTCTATTCTACTGTATTTTTCTCTATGGCACTAGTGCCAATGTCGGCAATTCTGCCATTGTCAGGTGTGATAATTTATAAACGAGACGAAGAGATATGAAGAAACAAAACAAAATGTCAATCGCAGCTGTCATTTTAGTCTAGCAAAGGAGATCGGACATTTTTGTATGGGCTCTGGCCCAAGTGGCGTCAGAGCATGACGCTTATTTCATTTGAAAGTTCAGTAGCTAAGCTTACTTTTTTTGTATGGGTAAAAAAAAATCCATCCTGGGAGAAAAATGTTACTGCGTATAATTACATAAACTTAATATATCGACATATTTTGAACTATTTATCATTTCAATCTATTTATTTTAACCCGATATGGTATTTTTGATGTTGCCCAATACTTAAATGATGACTCAAATGCGTGGTATTTTTTGCGCCAACATGAGAAAGAGACAAAATATACACGTGGTATGTTTGCGTTACCTAACCTAACCTAACCTAAACCTAACCTAACCTAAACCTAACCTAACCGAAACCTAACCTAACCTAAACCTAACCTTTTTTTTTTCGGGGTGGAAAATCCTCATGGACGTCCGCCACCGCGGGCCTCCTCGGGTCAGGGGGGGAGTGAGGTATTAGACTCCCCCCGCGACGTCTAAGAGGGGCGCGCGTGGAACTACGCGCCGCCACCTCGGGGCCTGATGTGTGGGGGGCAACGGACGTCCCCGAGTCCGTCGCCCCTGAACCCATCAGGATGAGTGGACGAGATCTCCCTCTCCCTTTCCGCAGCCTCCTTTTGCGAGACGATCGTTTCGCAGAAGAAAACTACCGCGTCCCAAGATTCTTCGCTGCTGATCATCAACTCGAACACGGCCGGCAGCGACAGGTCACTGCCTACTTCTGAGATGAAGGCACGGCGCGGCTCCTCCCAGGCGGCACACTCTGCCAGCGTATGCCGCGCCGTGTCCTCCCGGTAGTTGACGCAGTGGTGACACCGGGCGTCCGGCTCCCTGTTTATGTGACACAGGTACTTCCCGAAGCAACCATGCCCCGAGAGCACCTGCGTCACCCGAAACGACAGGGAGCCGTGCTCCCTCCCGAGCCAGCGCTCGAGCACCGGCCAGACCGCCTCGATGGTGACGAAGTCGGGCGTGTAAGCCTGTCCCGTCATTCCGCCACCAGGACCTCGCGAAGCTGAGACCGACGCAGCTCCATGTGTCGCTGCATCGGTCGCGCACCCCGCGCCCTCGCTTCCTCGCGCCACCGATACAATGACGTGAGTACTCTCGCCTTGAGGTCCCAGGGCGGAGATTCAGCCAGTACGCTGGCCGCCTCGTAGGAGATCGTGCGATATCCCCTGATGACTCTGACGGCCATCGCTCTCTGCGGTTTCGCAATATTGCGATACTGTCGGCCGTCAGGTCAGAGGCCCACACCGGGGCCCCATACAGGGCCATCGATCGCACGATCTTCACATAGAGCCGCCTACAGGCGGCGCTCGGGCCCCCCAGATTGGGAAGCAGCGTTGATAGCGCCCCAGCCGCGCCCAACAACTTGGGCGCCAGCCGGAAGTGGGGGCTGATGTCGCACCGGCTGTCGAGCACCAATCCCAGGTACTTCATGGTAGACTCGACAGCGATCCGAGCCCCAAACCACGATGTGTGAGCCGGGCGGCGGCGCCCGGGGGCCATGAAATACCATGGCCTCCGACTTGCTGAGAACCACCTCCAGAAGCTAAACCTAACCTCATTAGAAAAGAGACAAAAATGTTATGGCATGAATGACAGTGACTGCCACTGTCGTTAGCAATCCTTGGCAGGAATGGCTGTCAATGACAGTGACAGTCACTGTCATTGGCAGGAATGACTGACAGTGACAATCACTGTCATTGGCAGTCATTCTCTTCGCTTGCTGCTGTTTGATGCGATACGTTTGTGTTTGAACTGCGTTACCTATTCTGTTATTCGTCCACTGTTTACCGGCTGTGTTTAATACTGATGTGTTTGATTGCTATTATACATATATAATGTATGAGGAGGAAGAAGGACTACAGGGCATTCGACATTATTACTGTAGTTGTATCATAGGGAAAAGGACAGTCGGATGTTGCACGCACATTATGAGCGTAGTGTGGTATCTCGGGTGGGCTCGTTACGAGAACATAGAGCATCCTGCAGCGTTTCTGGACAATATGTATATTGTTAGTTTAGTTCAGTTTTCAGTTAAAATACTTTTTTTTTGTTACCTTATATTGTCCCACTGCTGGGCAAAGGGCTCCCCAAATCCTTCCGAACTCAATAATTAAAGTACTTACGATGAAATATATTGTATAGTAGGTTATTTTATGTTTTCTTCTTCAATGATTGAATTTTTTAATCCTTTCTCAGAAACAGTTTTCTTCAAACACTTTTAAATACTATTTCAAAAACAGAGTATTACTCAAACAATTAAGTTAAAAGAAATAGATCCAATTGAATAAATAGTTTAAAATAGCTCGATATAACTATGAGTATTTTAATTTTAATACACCCTGTAACTTTTTCCTCCCAGGTTAAATTTTTTTGTACCCATACAAAAAAAGTTAGCTTAGTTAATGAACTTTCAAACAAACTAAGCGTCATGCTTAGACGCCACTTGGGCCACACCCGTCCGATCTCCTTTACCTAGTTCGTGCTAATACGAGAGCGAAATAAATAAGAACCGTTAATCAACAAAATAATACATTTTTAAGTCTTAGAACATCGGCGAGACTACTGCGAAAGCCGTAGAGGCATAGACCTGTTCTTCGAAACAGGTTTTTATAACAGTGTAGTATTACATTAGGCAGACGTAACCTGGCAGCACATCCTCTGTTTTATTTTACGCGGTTTGTGCAAAGGGAATGTAATATAATAGCCTGTAAAGTCTGTACTTGCACTGCAGTTTAACCGTGAAATCGACTCCTAAACTGCAGTGCAATTTGTGTGTTCAAATTCTATCAATAATTAATTAATAAAACTCATTAGGATATCCCAGTAGCAGCCAGCAGCAGTCTGGATGTTGGTATGGGCTCGTCCCCTATTTTGTGTAACTAAAATATGGGTGTAGCTTTAAACCTTGCCTACCCCTTTAGGGTATACAGGCGTAATGTTATGTTAATAACTAGTAAGTGCATACTGTACGACTTAAAAAACCTCTGACGGTGGGTTTCCATTAAGAACGGGTTGTGTTTCGTTCCGCCTAAATCCGTAGTACTCGGAAACTCTGAATGCATTAGCGTTAGTCTCTGGTTACCCTGATTTCCCCCTACTAGCTACATGCGTCCGAACGGGAAGTCGAAATTTGAATTTTTCAATGGAACAAGATTCGAAAACTCCGTGGAACACGAGCTTAAAAAAAAGTATGTTATTAAGTAGTAATTCCTTTTTGTTAATTAAGTCATCCGGCAGACGTTGTCCTATCCAAACAATTAATTGAGAAAAGTACTTTCAGTTTTTCTGAATTTTCCCGGAATCTGCTCCAATTTTATTTCGATTAAAACCTAACTCAGACAACTACGAAAATTAAAAAAGAAAATGCCCAATCGGTCCAACCGTTCTCAAGTCAAACTGAAACTAAAAGCATTTATTTGAATTAAACTATTTAGAGGCACTATTGAATGTCAAAGAGTCAGTCAGTAAGAAAAATATGAAATGATGCGCTTACCCACGAATAGCATTATTTAATTTGATTGAATTATACGCCTGTATGCCGAAAATATTAAACCTTGTACCCTGGATAGAGCATATTACTCTAGGCAGACGCGGTCGCAGCCCAAGATTTTTTTCACCTGACTAGGCTGCTACTGAGAAGTTCCTGATAGAAAATGACGATAACACATCTCGACCTAAGTGACAAATCATTAGCGCTGTTCTGTGTGAATGTCTGTCACCCTGAAAACTTAGATGATGTGAGCTGTCATTCCACCCGACCAGTGGATTCGCAGGTATGGAATGGTATCAATCTGTGTGGTTCATTCCTCAAAAGACCATCTCTGACATCGATATACATGGTCTTCATATGATCTGACCAAGATTATGTCTGGACTTTAAAAGAGACTGTGACCTCCGAGTTTGTTTCGGCCTTTCTTCTCAGACTATTCAGATAGGAAACGCCGACCTCATCTAGTTTTAAAATATGATTGATCTGTAAAAGTGTTTGTACAGGCGCCAGCACATCAAGCTACTACTATCTGTCAAATTTCTTTAATAGATTTTCAACTTTATTCCTAAAGTATTAGGTTCAAGGTTGATTGGGAAAATATGACAGTTTCGGGTAGGTTGACCTGCTGGCGTCTGTACAAACCTACAACTTACAAAATAAAATCATTTATGGTATAGTGGAAAAAAATAACCAAATAATGGAATATGTGGCTATCGGCTTCAGAAAGTGTCTTTTTAAACCCGATATGTAGTGACAGCTCACTTCAACCAAGTCTTCACGGTGAGACCTTTTCTGATACATCCTACTTGGTACTAATATTATAAACTCCAGAGTTTGTGAGGATCCGAAACCGCGGGGCGCTGCTAGTGCTGTATAAAACTGTGATAGCATTCTTTCTTGTAATGTCCATTGTGTACCGTTATCAAAAGACAAGCAGGCTTTATCTAATTAACCTGCTGACCTACTTAGTAATGTGATAATATGGGTTCCCACGATTTGAGTCAACAGTTACACATTGTGTAACAAAATGCAATAATATGACATTAAGGGACTAACATCTCCATAAAATCGTCTATATCGTTTTTTTTCTATGGACAAAAGCTAAATAAGTGTGATTAGTCCCTTATGCCCTGCCCAAACGCAGGACACCGTAAATCGCTGTTTTTTGTCGCACAATTAGGCGTATTGGCTTGGCACATATTATAAGCCAGAAAACATTAAGTGTCTCAAATGTTCAAAGAAAAGACTTATTCAAATATATACATATTTCATAAAAAATAAAATAGTATCATGATAAAACAATCGTAAAACTTAGCTCGAAAATATATTTTTCATTGCATAATATAAAATCTCACAAGTTTGAAAATTTTGAAGATGTGACACCACGAACCCGCACTGGGCCCGCGTGGTCGATTATGGCCCACTCCCTCTCACAGAGAGGAGGCTTGTGTCCCAGCAGTGGGAACATTAGGCTGATTATGATAGATATCAATGTAGGGAGAAAATATAATCACTGTACAGACGCCAGCAGGTCAAGCTACCCGAAACTGTCAAATTTTCCCAATCAACCGTGAACTTTAACACTTTAGCGATAAAGTTGAAAATCTATTAAAGAAATTTGACAGATTGTAGTAGCTTGACGTGCTGGCGTCTGTACATACAACTCTACCGACAAATCGGCCTGTCTATTCTGTCAAAATCTCACCGTGAAAAGTTAGATCAAGTAAGCTGTCAATCCCTAGCGTTAGTAGTTCTATTCTGTAAAAAGATCACCGTGATAACTTAGGTGAAGTGAGGTGAAACCACCTGATGCTAGGGATTGACAGGTCACTCTAAGGTCACCACCTAAGTTTTCACGGTGAGATTTTTACCGAATCCTTGGGCTGAACCATAATAAACTATGTACAGTCAACAGCAAAAGTAGATGATCAAAATCAGAAATTCAATACTAATGAACGGAATTCGCAGCTATATGGCAGCTGTACTAGTAGTAAATGTTTGGTATAATTTACAATCACATAATTTTGAATCACTTCGACGCCACACAGTTCTGACGCGAACTCCGTTCATTAGTATTGAATTTCTGATTTTGATCATCTACTTTTGCTGTTGACTGTACCATCTCCTATGTCTATGCATTTATATAAAGATACTTATTTCGATAATAAATGGGAATACGCTTGCGTGTATGAAACGGCTTATAAAATGTTTATGGCGCTTCTTTACTGTTCTATTTATGGTGCATTGTCTATGGCATAAAGTTGTGGTTCCAGCAGGGTAATTGTGTAACACACGACCAGTAAGTTTCTTTTGACAGTTGAACATCATTCATTGCGTTATTTACGTTGTTGAACAAACACATTTTTCGAACATATGGAGCAATATGCTTCAAAATTATTCAAATTGAGCGTAATAGTGTGTTACGGAATTAGGGTGCAGTTATTGTTACCTACTTTTGGAGACGGATTCGTGTAGTAAGATTACTGGGGTTATGATAAAAAATTAAGTTAACAGAAAATGAAAGATGAATTCAGTGTCATTAATTTCAAGCTCGTTAAAAATTAATAATCCTACTAACATTATAAACGTGAAAGTTTGTATGGATGGATGGATGTTTGTTACTCTTTCTCGCAAAAACTACTGAACGGATCTGTGTAAATTATTTCATTACCACTGCTCTCAAAACGGTGTAGAAAAAAAAAATTAAGGAAACCGGCATGTCCTAGCACTAAAAATTCGAAGACATGTGACATCTACCAACCCGCACTGGGCCCGAGTGGTGGATTACGGCCCACTATCTCTCACAGAGAGGAGGCCTGTGTCCCAGCAGTGGGAATACTATATATGCTAATTCTGGTGGAATGATGGGTAGTAACTCTACAACAACAGAAAAAAAGAAGCCTGCTCTTGGAGTCGCACCAAAATGATAAATATGACTATTTTTTATTTATTTACTAGCCACGAAAATACTTTCAGAAACCAATACGCGGTTTAATCATTTCGAACGCGCGTCAAAAACTGTCATCTGAACATTTTGAACGCAACCTTTCCAATGGGCGCGTTCTCAGCCGTGTACAGTCGAGCACATAATTGCAGCAATTTGCTCCAATCGGCCGCTAATTACCGGTGTACCATTGCCGCTCACTGTACTCGCTAACTACCAGCAATCGAGATTGTATTTAAGTGATCAACTATGCACTTACAATGTTTAACCGTACGTGGTTTCTTTGAAAACAATATCAGGCAATTATGTTCTTGTACTTATCGTAATTAATATCGTTTGCTTGTGTGGGCTGTTCAAAGAGCATACCTTATGAAGTGCTTCTGAACTATCTTTTAGTTATGCTTCGTTTTTATAAGCTGGGTATCCACTATCCACTTTGCTTGCGCAACTACTGCGTCCTAAGATATAGTAATTTTGTTCCATGTGCAATCTATATATAAAATTATAATTAACTAGCACCGCCCCGCGGTTTCGCACGCATAAGTGTCGATCAAGCTATATTATTGTAAATTTTCATTAGAAAGATAAAGTAAGAAAATACTTTTATTTGCGGCAAACATGACGTATAAAAGAGAACAAACACACACAAAAAAAATACAAGTTGGGGTAACAATGCGTCACATTCACGCAAAACGGCCATCGCTCAGCATTATGCTAAGACCCTAAACGAGACAGAGCCCCAGCGCTGGTTTTCAGCGGCAGCCGGCAGTGCAGCGTGCAATTATACATAATAAATAAAAAGATCAATCAAAACAAGAAATAAAATAAACCATTGCAACATATGATTCGACATAACCAAAAAAAAAAGAAACAACAATCAAAACATGAAATAAAATAAAATAAACATACATTAAAAAAAAAAGATCGTGAAACAATTAATTAATTATGATGTGGTAACATTCCGGGCAACGAATCTCGCGCCGCCGGGTATAAGTACCTCTGTCTCTCCGTTCTCTGTAATCCGTTCAGTAGTTTTTGCGTGAAAGAGTAACAAACATCCATCCAACCAACCTCACAAACTTTCGCGTTTATAATATTATTAGTAAAGATTGTAAAACATTTTTTAAAAGTAACTACGGAGTTTCTTGCCCATTCTTTTCCATACGAAACTGCCTATTGCAATGGGCGCCTCGGATCTAGTATACAATAATACAAGGTACTTTTGAACGTCAAAATTTACAACAGAACAGCATTGATTTAGGCGTCCCTTTTTGCGCGAAGAATGGGCAAGAAACTCCATAGTTACTCTTTTAAAATCATTCACAATATTTTGCATAAATTAATTATACTATGTGAAGACGATGTACGGTCACCAAAGGAGATAAGTAACCAAGGTCGTCGGATATAGTTGAAGTTTAGTGAGAAACCGATTGATGTTTTCGAATGAAATTTAATTTGATAAATGAACTGTTTGTTTGCTATTAACTAAATTAAATTTCATTTGAAAAAATCCATTGGTTTCTCTTACTAAACATCAACTATATCCGACGACCCTGGTTACTTATCTCTTTTGGTGACTGTACTGAACCAGAAAAAATTACTATAGCACAATAGAAAGAAAGAAAGAAAAATTGTTTTTTCTGCACAAACAAAACGCAAATTACAACAAAAAAAAAAAAAAACATAAAATATGCACATACAACGTAGTCAAAAGCCTCGTACTCAAGCATATAAAAAGGGAAAAATAATTTAAAAATAAAACCACCACCATATCACATAAATTAATTATGTGATATGGTGGTGGTGCTCACCTATAAACAAATACTGTAAAAGTAGACGATTTTCCAAAAAAATAGCTTTAAAAGTTTCTTAAGGGTGGTACCATGTCATGGATAGTACAGACGCTAGCACATCAAGCTACTACAATCTGTCAAATTTCTTTAATAGATCTTCAACTTTATCGCTAATAGCATTAAGGTTCAAAGTTGATTGGGAAAATTTGACAGTTTCGGGTAGCTTGGTGTGCTGGCGTCTGTACCAGAACCTGTTATACACACTCGAACATTATTGGTACGAATTTAACGAGAGTTTTATGATGTTAATACTCATTTATGACCCGATATCAAACTTGGAGAGGCTAATAAATACTTATGGGAGGCGCAGATTTTCCCCCTTCAGGTTTTATTTGGAACGGAGAACTTTTTGGCGACCTAAATTGCTTTTTGCCGCATATTTCTTTGTGGATTAGTTGCGTATGTGTATACGGAATACACTCTTAACCACAATCGCTTTTATTTAGAGCTAAAGATAGCGTTAAAATAGTCTGTATACCCTGGCCATTATGCTAACCGTTTTTTGACAGCTGCCTTAGAACGTTACTATTCCAGATTACGTAAAAGTTAAGTTTAAAAAGCGTAATAAAATAAATATATAAACTGCCTTATCTTATTGAATTATCTTATTTATGGCTTCTTAAATACATTTTAATACCGTACGTGTATCAATCAATGTATTTTGTGTTGCTGCAATCACTAGTTCCATCTGTCAAAAAAGGGTTTACCTAATGGACAGAGTTTACGGAGGAAGCACTAGGGTAGCCCGCGAAATTAATATAATCCTATTGCATGACTATTTCATGAGGTGCCCGTGGCTAAGTAATAACAGCCGCACAGGTCGTTCGATCAGGTTAAGCTACGCTTGCCGCGGTTGGTCTGTGGATGGGTGACCATCATTACATACCAAAACTCCTCCGTGCCTCGGAAAGCACGTTAAGCCGTTGGTCCCGGCTGTCATTCATAGATCTTTAACAGTCGTTACGGGTAGTCAGTAGCCCGAAAGTCTGACAACCAGTCTTACCATAGGGTATCGTATTACCCAGTAACTGGGTTGTGGAGGTCAGATAGACAGTCGCTCCATGTAAAATACTGGTATACAGTTGCATTGGGTTAGACTGGAAGCCGACCCCAACATAATTGGGAACAGGCTAGGCAGATGAAGATGATGCATAACTATTTCATGAGATATATGATAATATGAATCAATAGGATTATACAATGTGATAGGGGTGGGACTTCTAACCCGTTAAGGCTGAGTACTACATCTAATTTTATCGACAAAAAAAATAATATGGGGGGTTGAACCCCCTCCCCCTAAAAATTATGGCTATTTTTATTTTTTTTAATGTACTACGGCGCGCTTGATACTTTATGTGATATCAAAGGTTGTATGCGTCGTAGAAACAAAAAAAAAACGACAAACGGTAGCTAATAACCTTGGCTAACTAATTCATTACTTTTTTCATATGTTTGATAATGTTTTGGTGAGAAAAAAAAATCATTTCTGAATTTTTTTGGAGGGGGTTCAACCCCCCATATTATTTTTTTTGTCGATAAAAGTAGATGTAGTACTCAGCCTTAACGGGTTAGAAGTCCCACCCACAGACTTATATTGGCTAGACGACGGCGACGCAAGTGTATGTACTTCGCGTGTAAAAAGGGAGTAAAATTTACTTCCTTTATGGCCATATCCATTCAGTCCGCGCTCGAACGTTCTTGATGCCAGACGTCAAACAAAAACTGAAAAATGCCAAATTGTGCGGTATTGAGATGTAAAAACTACACAAAAAAAGTGGGACGAGATAATGGAAACATTTCCTTTCATCGGTAAGTCATTTTGTTATTAAATTATGTGTTATTTATTGCAAAATCAATTATTTTGTGTTCATCGTGGTCGTACAATGAACATTATGCAACTGAGTGTGTATCGAATAATTCATGATACATTGCCGTTTTTAGTTACAAGGTAGTATATAGGACTTGTCTGTTAAAACACGCAATGAAAATCAAAATGATCGATATTTTCACTTATCGCTCAGCTTCGTGGTACAGTAGCTATTCTCATTTTTCTGTCAAATAAAGCAAATAGTGTTGTACACACAGTTTGTTCTCGATTCTAATCGATTTTGGAAACAGAGGAATGATAATGTTTGCGTTGGGTATTTTGTGACATGTATTTTTTTTTACTGCAATGTTTCAATTTAGTGATTTGGTTTAGAATATTATTAATTATATTTACAGATTTCCAAGTGATCCCAAAGTTAAATTATCACTGTTATCTTGCAAAAATCGATTAGTAGGTACTCGTTTCATTCTAAATGTAACGGGTCAGAAAATGTGGACGACTTGACACTGATATTAGGATTATTTAATAGTTAATTTCGTGTTACAGGACATTCACCAGCCGTCTACGTCAAATGAGGATACATCGTGTAACTTGAAGAGCGGCGAACTTAAACAATAACATGCAAGCGGAGGGGTGCGCGCACGCGACCTCTCGATCCAAAGAGTACTGGCGGACGAGCGAGGCGAAAAGCGGATCGTTTTGAATCGTTTACTCGCGGGCAGGGAGTTCCCATCACTAAATCGCTCATGTGACGTCACAGTAGGTAGAAAAATAATGGCACGCTTGGTTTCTATACAGACGATGAGACTTGCGTTATCTAGTCAATATAAGTCTGTGGTCCCACCCCTATCACATTGTATATGGACTAGGGCGGCAGGTGTAGCTTAACCTGATCAATCGACCTGTGCGGCTGTTAGGTACTGTTTAGCCACGGGCCCCTCAAAATTTGGGTATTCGACCTTATACCATGCCAAAATGTTTCACGTCAAATGTCTTTCCGCGCCAGTCTCCAAGCGCCAGAGTAGCCTGCGAAATTCAAAATTTCTTACGTTTTTTGCAATTTTCAGGTCAGTGTCAGGTTTTGTGTTGAACAAAATATGATTCGCGACCGTAACAAGTATGTAACGGAATTATTATCATTAAAATCAACAACACAACCCATATCTAGTTCCAATAACCATATTGATGGATATTTCATGAAATAATCACTCATATGGCTGCGCTTCCTCCTTGAAATCAACTCCCTGATAACAGGTGGCAATTCCCCTAATTAAAAACGTTCAAAATATAGTCGCAATCTCATCTCAGCGACAATCAATGTTTGACATTGATTGTCAAATATGTAGGTGCTAGCAGCGCCCCGCGGTTTCACCCGCATAAATTTCGATCCCGATATAAACTATCTGTGTGCCAAAGGACATTGCTCTGCGCCCGTACATTGTTCGTCCTGGAACCAAGAGCATCGGAAAATTATGTGTTGAATTGTCGATCATTAGTAAACTCCTATAAGATCTTATTTGTATAACGGAATAGCTGCAGAATAGATATATTTTTAAAAAAAGTATCAGATTTTGAGGTTATAATCGAACCATAACAACGAATATTAGGTATAGTTTTCATAGCACCCAGAGATTTTTAAGAAACTAAAAAACAATAACATAATACATTTAGCTATTTTTTGTACCTACCTAGATAATTAGGAATCAATGCAGTTTTTTTCTAAAGCCTAAGTGTATACCATTGCAACGTTTAATCAACGTTTTTATCTAATTAACATAGGTACCTGTATTCTTAGCATTGGTTTTGGAATGAGATAAAATGTTTGTGTGTATTCATGTGAAAATAGAAACAGTGCCATGTTATCGTTTGAGCGGTACACAGTTCCGAAAAATCACAGCCAGCCCCAGCAGTCTCGACATTCATAGCGATCGCTTTGCGACCGAATTCGGTAGCAAAGTCCCGAATTGACAGGTGAAATGTATGAAGTGACAGGACTTTGCGACCGAATTCGGTCGTAAAGCGATCGCTATGAATGTCGAGACTGCTGGGGCTGGTAAGTCGTTTTTGAAAGCAATCAGAGTCCGTAAAAATAAGCCAAGACGTGTGTTGTCGTAAATAGTCGTTTACGTTTATACTTTAAAATGTTCATTTTGGCACGCGGCTAGTCCGTGTTACAAAAGTATTTACAACTAATATACAAAATAAAATAGACAATTAATTACCGTGTAAATCCGATATTTCTTGTGCACAGGGCGATTCCGGACAATGTCCTTTGATCCAGATCCGTGCAGTAGTTTTTGCATAAAGAGTAACAAACATCCATCGACGACACGGTTGTCGCAGTGGCTGAGCGATCGACTGCTGTGCTGTGTCGCGGATTCGATTCCCGCACGGACCAAATATTTATATTGCCTACAGGTAGTTGTTCCGAGTCTGGCTGTTTGTGTATGTGAGTTTAAATGTTTGTAAACGCACCCACGATACAGGAGTATTTCCAAGTGTGAGGCAACATTAAAAAAAAACTATCCATCCATACAAACTTTCGCGTTTGTAATATTAGTAGGATCTTAGAGGTATTTTTGACAGATTAAAATTAGAATGTGAACGATCCTAAAAACGCGGGAATTGCCTCTCTGTCCACAGTACCACCTGTAATTAAATACATTTTAAATTGAAGTGAACTTTAAGAATGATCGATCGTTCAAAGTAAACCAATTTCTTTTTATACCAGTGACATTTAAAAACTTGAAAGTTCCACTTTCGTGACATTAATGTCATTTTATAAAAAAAATCAATAAAGGTTAATCTTTTCACTTGGTATGATTTCTTTTTGTAATTGATGTAATGGCTGAAAAAACAACATTATGAAAGGAAATTATTGTCTGCTTCGTTGGTCCAGTGGTCGCAAGCTCGACAGCTGAGCATGAGGTCCTGGTTTCGATTCCCAGTCGGGCACATTCTTATTGTGTGTACGTTTGTGTTTTTACTGTCCATCATGTTTACTGCTACTTTAAACGTATTTTTTTTTCTTTCTAGTCTCTGAAATAATCTTTTAAGGAAAGAACCACACAGATTTGAGTGGACCTATCCAGTCAGTGCAAGTATTTGTCAGTAATCGTACAGCTCAACTCGGAACTTAAGGAGCTCAACGACTGTAACTTAACGAGTGTGCAGAAAAATGTAGACAACATAATCTTCACTCTACAAACTTAGCGTACCTACGTATACTATGTCATTTACTTCCATCCGTATCCGTGAACCAAAGGATAAAACGACAAAAACACGCAGAGTTAAGCCTTGTATGAAGTAAACGGCGTTTCACTAGAGGTGCGCAAAGAATGGAGAGGTGACACGATGTAAAGGGGTCGGCTCGAGAGCGCTGCACTCGAGGACCCTTCAAATTATACAGGTGAGCGTTTAGGGGTGGGATGGTGGCGGTGTCGATATCGATACTACTTTTTTAAAACTAATTTATTTACTGAAGAAAACGGACTAAGTTTATTAAAGGATCATCACATAGTTTTTATAATAATAATAATAAAGGAAGCGTTTGCTTTATTCTTTCTAAAATAAACTACAAATAAATTTAAAAGTACCATGCAACGCTCTTATGAACTAAATGAGATGCTTTGTTACGCACGATAATTACGGATCCAAACCGCAACCATCAATAGGAAATAAATCTCAGATGTCATATGTACCGATAGTAAAATAAAACATTTGCTAAAGACTTGAAGGGCAATTCTCGAAATTTTAAGAACGATCTGTCTCAATCTGTCAAAAATACCTCTAATTTCCCAATATTTATGACAAATTTTTGACATTGATTGTCGCTGAGATGAGATTGCGATTAGATTTTGAACGTTCCGAAGTTCCGTTTTGAAGTGCACGAATTGGCCTTCTGGAGTTATCATCATCTGTCTAATCTTTCCCTGAAGACCTGGACCCATAATGGGTTTAAAATCACCAAACCACTGTCTAACCACTTCTCTGCGTAAGAAGAGACCTGCATTGGTCTCATTTATATAATTACAGACCAGTGTAAACACAGATTCCACAGACACGTAAAACGGCAAAAATTAAATAATAATAATAATGGATGATAATCGACAGCTATAGCGATGAATTTTTTGACGCTATATTTTAGTTTGTAAATAGTTTTAATTAATTTAGGATATTATTTTGTTATTTTAGTGTTATCTTGTAAATAAAAATCAGCTAATAATAACCATCATCATCATCTGCCTAGCCTCTTCCCAATGATGTTGGGTTCGGACTTCGGCTTCCAGTCTAACTGGATGCAGCTGTCTACCAATATTTTACATGGAGCGACTAACACCACAGTTTTAGGGTATTACGAAAAAACAATAATCATACTACCACCACCACCACCACCACCACCTAAGCCACCCTACATGGGTAGCAGGATCGTTCGAAAGGGTTACCGCTGCCCTGGAACATAAAGGGCTAAGGAAGGAACACGGGTGGGTTTTAGTCAGTAAGAGTCTGACACTCCCTCCGCTCCACCTAGAGCGGGAGGGGTCATTTGATGATTTCCCATCCTCAAAAAAAAAAAAAGCCACCCTACATAGTGGAATGCAATAAAGAATTGAGTATTGAGTTTTATAAACGTGAAAATTTGGATGGATGGATGTTTGTTACTCTTTCACGCCAAAAATACTGAACAGATTTGGATGAACTTTGGCGCTCAGATAATTTATAACCAGGATTAACACATAGGATACTTTTTTATCCCGATTTTCTCACGGGATCGAAACTTTGCAGGTGAAACCGCGGGACGCAGCTAGTAATATCATAAATTTATATTATATGTTGTTAATATCTCTTGCAAGTTTTAATTCTGCGAATTCAATACATGTCGATAGCGACTCTTTCCCATTCCTACGCCTCTTGACTCTCGTTGAGCGGTAGCAAGATTTTTCTGCTTACATCGCTTAAAAAAAAGGAAAAGGTCACGGGGTCGCCATGTTTCGGGGTGGGAATTTATAATTTTTGCTTGCCACCCCCTGTCCCCTTTAAAACAATCAATTTGGCATCGCGGTCAGTCTCGTCATTAAAAGTGTTGTTATTAATGTTGCGAAGAACTGTTTGGTAATGGGGTGTTTTCAGGGAAGTCTGTTTATCGGTAGAAATGATTTAATGTGATGTTTATTATTTGAGCTATATTTTAGTTTATATATTTCAAATTTTATGGCACTCCAACGATTAATTCACATAAACATTAACAGAGAGCTTAGTCTTAAAGTACTACAGTGAACTTATCAGTTAAAGGTGTGCACAGCACTTACCTACATAGTTTGCCTAATTGATTTACTAGGATTACCTAGTAAATCAATTTTATTATTATTAACTTACTTGATCATATTGTTATCAATTTTATTATTATTAACTTACTTGATCATATTGTTATTTTTATCACTATAATTATATAGTGATAAAAATAACAATATGATCAAGTAAGTTAATAATAATAAAATCAAATAATTTATTAATTATAAAATCAAATAAGTTGCAATAATAAAATCAATTAAGTTACAATAATAAATCAATAATAATACAATAAAAAAATACAATCAAATGAATAACATAAAATAAATAATTACTTACATTGATTAAAAAAGTTGAAACGAAAAAAAAATACAGAACAAAACATGGGTGACGGAATTCTAATAAGAATCAGCAGTTGAGCTACATGATAAGTATTAATTACTGATTACTGACAAATAAACATTAAAATCAGGCATGCAATTAACCAGAAAAGAACCGGAGTTACCGATATAGCTTGCAGAGTAAGCAAACTGAAGTGGCAGTGGGCTGGCCATGTTTGTCGAAGGACCGATGGCCGGTGGAGCAGACGAGTCCTGGAGTGGAGACCGCGTATCGGCAAGCGTTGTGTGGGACGCCCCCCACTCGATGGACGGACGACCTAAAGAAGATGGCTGGAACCGACTGGATGCGGACAGGGTGTTGTGGCGTAGCCTGGGCCTGAGCCTATATCCAGCAGTGGGCTGCAATAGACTGAGTTGATTGAATGACTGACAAATGCTTGCACTGACCGGACAGGTCCACCTAAATCTGTCTGGTTCTTTCCCCAAAAGACCATTTCAGACATTAATCTACATGATCTAACCAAGATTATGTCTGGACTTTAAAAGAGACTGTGACCTCTGAGTTTGTTTCGGCCTTTCTGCTCAGACTAGGCAGATAGGAAGCACCGGACTCATTTAGTTTTAAAACGTAATTTATTTTTGGTGTGTTGAAAGTGTTTGTACAAACCTACTTCATCATCAGCCTATAGCAGTCCACTGCTGGACATAGGCCTCTCCTATTGCTCGCTATTCAACTCGAAACCTACTTAACGAATAAAATTATTTATCATTAACTATCATAATAATCATGCCAGTATTTTCATCACATCACATTATTTAACAAAAATTTCAATTCCAACTGACACATTTAACATTGGCTTACACAATAGTAGATATTTTTGTCAAGACAGGCATAAAATCCAAACTCCGAGCTGCTACTGAGAAATTCCAGATGGAAAAACCCATTAACAATGTGCCCAACTGGGAATCGAAGCCAGGACCTCATGCTCAGCAGTAGTGCTTGCCACCACTAGAACAACGATGCAGTTTTTGAGTCGTCGTGAGCGTTTTCTGTTTGTCTTCTTACAGATTCTCTTTGTAAATTAGTCTTCTTTATTTGTTTTTAACGGACTTCAAAACAGAAGGAGGTACTGAATTCGGATGTTTATATCTGTTAGGGTTAATGGAGGAACACCAAGAAAAGGCTTTTATAAGGATTTATATAATACGTTTATTATCCTTTTATATTTATATATTGGAAGGTGTGTTAACTAATATTGCGTTATATTTTTTTTCATGTATGTTCGGGCATAACCCCGTCAGATATAGACGGATTTGCAAAATTCTTTTTTATTTAAATCTAAATTCCTTTGCTATTTCGAAATAGTATTCATTCACATTCATTACACATTCTAAACTAGAAGCGATCATATCCCGGAAGGTCGTAACAAAGGTCAATGTCATACAAAGCCAAATGCTTCACATTTAGATCTAGTTCCCTAAACCGCCGTCGTCCAAAGCGGCGCTGCAATCGCCCCAAGGCCCCAATCATTTGATTGTTGTCCAATCAAGCCACTAGACATGATTGTGCACGCAATTGACATCAATGCGTTATTTTAATTCATCTGATTGATTGATGGTTGCCGAATAACTCGCCGTATGTTGCTTCAGGGGGAAGAATAGCTTTATATGGGCTTATTAAATAATATCACTTAGCTTTAATAAGTGTATTTAGTAGTTAACATGATATCGTCAGAGTAGCTGTTAGGTATACTCTGTTCGTTTTATGTTGAGTGATGTGACACATCAAAATAGGTACCTATGTATGTATTTGTTTTACGGATTGTTTTTGCCCTTGACTTTGTCCGCGTGAAAGTTCTTGTTCCCCCGCATCGCATCCGCGTTATTACTTTGTATTCGCTTAGCGTTCTTTCTCACTTTCGTTCGTTTAGCTCGGCTCCTAAGAGTTCTAGCGTGATGTTAAATAGCCTATAGCCTTCCTCAATAATTGGGCTATCATTGCAAAAAGATTTTTTCAAATCCGCCGGGGTAGTTCCAGAGATTAGCGTGTACAAACAAACTCTTCAGCTCTATTATTAGTATAGATAACATCGCTTACGCTTGTATTCCCTAGGGTTAGACATAGCACACCTACATTTAGCCTTGAGCATGGAGCAGTGGTGGCGACCGCGACTTGGAGATATAGGTCGTAGGTTCGAACCCTGACAGGCGCTTTACTTTGGTAAATTATTTCATCGCCACTGCTCTCAAAACGGTGAAGGAAAACATCGTGAGGAAACCGCCATGTCCTAGAACCAAACATTTTAAAACATGTGACATCAACCAACCCGCACTGGGCCGCGTGGTGGATTACGGCCCATGCCCTCTCATAGCGAGGCCTGTATCCAGCAGTGGGAACATTATAGGATGATTTAAGTCTAGCTTTGTTACAAAATTACTAGAATCACCGAAAAGGTCGGATAAGAGCGACACTGGCTTTTGACAGTGGCTCTAGCAGAGCGTCGCATCGATGGTTGCGTGGCGGCTGTTGTCTGATGACAAGCGAGCCGCAGTGGTACGTCCACGACGAACGCAAATACGCAAGAAACGCGATATTCGGGCACAATCGTGATAATATTGCAGCTGCTGAACCGTTAATACGATGACCACTTCTGGAAGCAGAAGCTATCCTTCACGGTTACCTAATTATGCTAATTACAACCCGTGGGCCAAAACCTTTTATCTCTTAACCTTTAAAACACCAAAGAGAAACGGAAAAACTCTAAAATCTTCATCCTTTAACCCACTGCTGAAAAAGGATCGCTTGCCACAACAATATTTGTACCGACAAGAGAAAAATCTAAACAGTTCTATTTCCGTCGCGTCAGCAGCTGCGCTCAGTAACTTTTTTGGTACCTACCGAAGTGTCAAAACATGGCACAAAAAAGTGTCAAAAGAAGCGTCTCGCTGTTTTTGTTGTAGTAATCCGTTTGTCTTAAATATTTATTTTAACGCCACTACGACCAGCATATACTTTTGGATATTACTTTTTAAATATTTTATTTTTAAGTGCTTGCTACATAATAATTGTTTAATAATTGTGTTGAATTGAATTAAAGTGTTGAATAATTGTTTTTTTTTTTAATCTCTCAATAGCAGCCTGTAGGCTGGATTTGTGCCCAGTTGATGGCGATAAGCCGCCTGCTATTACACGGGACTTAAACGGGACCATAGGTCTCTGGCTAACGATTCGGGAATAACAGGCGTGATGTGTAGGCGTGGGAAGTACTGCGGGGAAATGCTCGTAATTTTAAGAACGTTCACAGTCTGATCTCAATCTCAATCTATCAAAGAAAAACCTCTAATTTCCCTACATTTTGACAAGTTTTTGACATTTGTTTGTCTCTGAGATGAGACTGCCACTAGATTTTGAACGTTTTAAATTACAAGAATATTGGCCTTCTGATAACTTTCGAGAAATAATTTTGAAATTTTGACAGTTATTTCATACAAAAACTGTCAAACGTCAATTTTATTCCTCGAATAAAAGTTATCTAGCGATGGAAAACTCAGCCCTAAGTGCTCATTTACGGAGACGCGGGGCGTCGCGCGTCGCGTTGTGCGGCGCGGCCCGCACTAAATTCAAACATAATGGCGTTGTATGAGTGCGTTAAGGACGCTTTTACATTTTTCTACAAATAATAGTGCTTTTCAGGTACCATTTTAACGTATAAGCAATCACAAATGTTAACATATCATGGTCTTAATTTAAAGGTAATATATTCATCTCCACATTGGCATCACAAAAATTGTATGACGTCGTACAAAATTTTCGCACAAATACGTTTTTCCCTACTCAATAATCGCAGAAATTTAAAAAATAGGTGTCCGAATAGGTACCAGTTTAGGTAAATTTACAGCATATTTTATCCTCAAAATTATAATAAATTGCGGTATATATAGTCCTTTATAGATTTAGCTAATTGTTTTGTATATAAATCAATATATTTTACAATTATTAGCTAAAATAAAAACACTTGCAGACTTTTTCATACATTTTGCACTCACGGTCGGTTCATCATTCCGCGCTCAGAAGCGCTCGTGGAAGGACGGGTATATCGCTCTCTCGCAAAAAATAAATACGATAAAAGTAATAGAAAAAGATTGTTGTGTGAGTACCGTCGTTGGTTATCGTGATCGGAAGGAGTTGATACTTTTGGACTGAAATAAAAGTAACGAGTTTCATACTTAAATTATTTTTATTTTGTAGTATAAAAAAATATTATTATGTTGTGTAAGATCGGGATTTGGATGGGTGGGGTTAAGCAGCTGTGGACAAGGTTGAGAAATGGATGGGTTTAAGGAGCTCTTAGTAAGGTTAGGATTTGGATGGCTAAGGTCAACCTGTCGGCGGTGAGGTCTGGAAGTGGATGGGCGGGAGGAGAGTTATGATTTTAACCGGTTTGTATGTAGGTATGTATGTATGACCAATGTGCGGCCAAAACCAAGACTATGACATAAAGTGGTCTTTTTCATGGTTTTTGGGGTTGCTAATATCGAAAATGGGGCAAAACCAAAATCCACGATGGTGCCGATAAAGATTTTACAACTTTTCGTCATGGGTCTCATTTTTATGGTTTTTGGGGTCGCTAATAACGGATATAGGATCAAAACCAAAATCCAAAATGGCGCCGACGAAAATTTGACATCTTTTCGTCATGCGTGTCATTTTCACGGTTTTTTGGTTAGCTAATAACGAATATGGGGTCAAAACCAAAATCCAAGATGGCGCCTACGAAAATTAGACATCTTTTCGTCATAGGAGTCATTTTCATGGTTTTTGGGGTAGCTAATAACGAATATGGGGTCAAAACCAAAATCCAACATGGCGCCGACAAAAACTTGGCCACTTTTCGTCATGGGTGTCAATTTCATAAATATGGCATGGTAGATGTCACAAATAGCGTTTGACAAATAAGACAGGCCTTGGCAGCGGAACTTTGTAATTTGTACTTTGTGAGCTCTGCCACCAAGTGTAGCATTTAGTTTTTATGTAGGTTATTTTGTTAATATGTTTATCTTTATTTCTTAGATGCCCCGTATTCGGAAATTTCGATATAGACCAAAAAAATCTACAAACGTAGCAATAAGTTGGTGTACTTTTGTAACATGCTTTTATTAAATATATTATAGTTTTTTACTACTTCCGTGTGTTTTAATTTTCATCAAAAATGCTGAGTCTACACCACAGTCACAAAGAAGATCATTCGGGAGTGGAGATTAATTTTACCAATAATTTTAACTAAATGCCCAGGCTAGTATGTCATTACTCATTAGCACACTATTTAATACTCGTAAAATTTTAGCTAATAATATTTTATATATTATGTTCCATGTAATAGCAATATCGATGGTCGTTTTTAATCCTTATGAACGGAAATTGTTTTATTTTAAGTACCTACTTATTTCACATAACGTGCTTTACAAAATGAAAATTAATTTTCTTTTCGGAAGTCGGTGTCGGTATCTATTGTTTTTTGTTTTTCGACACAGGACAGTTTTTTTTTTCTTTTAATTTTGGTTGGTGCCCCATATTGGGTGTTGACATCTGTTTCCCCCCTAAAACCGAAACAGTGATAAAAACTTTCTCACAAAAAATAAAACCGACATCCAAAAAAAGAAAAAAACACCACAAAGTGAAAAATAACTTTGATTTCGGAAGTCGGTGTCTTTGGTTTTGTATTTTCGTTTTCTTGATGACGATACTAATAGTAACAGTTACCAAATGCATTTTCAAAGATCCAAGTAATCTTCCGGAATCAATTTCAATAGAATAAAATAAAAAAATAATATCAAGGACCAAGATTATATGTGATGTATAAAATCGAGGACTCAATGTGTGCGTACGTGTGATGTTGCTGTGTGCGACTTTAGATACCTAAATTTCAGTTCGTCGAAAATGTAACAGCGTCCTTAACAGAAAATCGAACGACGCGCCGCGAGACGCCACGCCGCACGCGACGCGCGAAGCCCCGCGTCTCCGTAAATGAGGCCTAAGAAACATCACAATACAACATCAACAAGGTTACCTCAAATAGGTTCAAATGAAAGTTTCAAATCCAAACATTATCTTTCTATTGTTTATTTGTTGGCAGTTAGTCCCAGTCCGGCGCGGCGGCGTTAGAAAAACGCGCACTCGATTTTCAACTCTCGGCCTTGCGTCGAACCTTGAGAATCCAACAGAGCGCATCTCTAGTGCGTTAAAAAGCGCACGATTGGGTTTTCAACTCTCGGCGCTAAGGCGAGCATTGAGAATCCAATGCTTGGTATAAAAAGCGCCAGTGCGTACAAGAGCTTGGTCTGCGTTTGAAGTTTGTGAAGCAATATGAATTAATGTCGCCTCTTCCTGGAACACCATCGGCTGCTGTCATGGCCTCAGAAATGGTTTATTTTCTTTATTACCGACTTCTAAAGAACTACCTGAGGTTTATTTTATTTGTGTGCTCACTGCATTTTTCGTAATACATATTTGGATAAGTAATTTTATTAAGTAATTTTTCGTTTTCTTTAATCGTTACATAGTTTGCTAAGTAATAATAGCCGCACGAGTCGATCGATCAGGTTAAGCTATACTTGTCATGGTTGGTCCGTGGATGGGTGCCCGTCTTCACATACTAAGACCCCTTCGTGCCTCGAAAAGCACGTTAAGCTGTTGGTCTCGATTGTTATTCGTGGATCTTTGACAATCGTTACGGGTCGTCAGTAGCCCAAATGCCTGACAACCAGTCTTACCAAGGGGTATCGTTTTACCCAGTAACTGGGTTGTGGAGGTCAAATAGGCAATCGCTCCATGTAAAATACTGGTATCTAGCTGCATCCGATTAGACTGGAAGCCAACCCCAACATAGTTGGGAAAAGGTTTAGCAGATGATGATGGTTTTGAAACATATCGTCTGTCTGTTTATCCTTTACTGCTTTTCTATCTCGTGGACCTTTTTTATTTACATCTTACAGTTAGTATACGCGAGTGAAGGGCTCGTGGCTACATAATAACAGCGGCACACTTGCCGCAGTCGGTTCGTATAATATAGAAGGTGGCCATCCATTACATATCGAGCCCCTCCGTCCGATTGGCAGTCGCTCCATGTAAAATACAGCGAGGTAATTGCGTAAGACACTAACAATAGGAATGGCTTTCATTTTGACAGTTCAACAACATTCATTGCGTTATTTACGTTGTAGAGCAGATTTTTTAGGGTTCCGTACTTAAAAGGAAAAAACGGAACCCTTATAGGATCACTTTGTTGTCCGTCCGTCCGTCTGTCTGTCAAGACCCTTTTTCTCAGGAACGCGTGGAGGTATCAAGCTGGAATTTATATCAAATACTCAAGTCTACTAACCCTTGGAGCTGTGAAAAAATCAAACTTCTAAGCCAACTCAATCAAAAGATACAGCCGTTTATGCCGCAACATTTCCGCAAATTTTCGACACTCGCAATGGAATCAAAACCTACAGGGTAGTTCCCGTGATCTCAGAATCATAGCACAAATAAATTGCGAAAACCGTAAATTTCTAGTTACATACCTACAAATTCGTACGGAACCCTCACTGCGCGAGTCCGACTTGCACTTGACCGGTTTTTTTTTGAACATATGAAGTAATGGATTAGCAATATCCTTCAAAATGATTCAGATTCTGATTGATAGTGTGGCACGCAATTAGGCTGCTCGTATTCACCTGCACCATCCAGTTAGAGTGCAAGCCGACTCCAACATATTGAGAGAAAAGCTAGGCAGATCATGAGTTAGTATACGCGAGTGAAGTCGTAGACACATAAAGTTTATGATAATTATGACAAAAATAAGTACCTAGCATTTAATATAATTTTAATTTACCTAAAAGCAACACCACCATTGTGTGCGATAAGTTCTACCTTCCAAGAATCGCTAATCTAATTTACTTGGGAGCAAAAACCGAAGTTTATTCTGCTAAATAAGCCTAACTGTCAATTACCTACTGACTACTGGCTTGGTAACGCTTTTTATACGTCTAAACTGTTCCCATGAAGAATTGAAGAGGTAAAAAGCGTAGCGTCGCGAATGCGTTTCATACCGCACAAGTCGAAAAGTGTACTGTGATGAATTGGTTATCTTATTTACGAAACATCTATATCTATCCTACTTCGTACTAATATAATAAACGCGAACGTTTGTATGGATGGATGGATCGATGTTTGTTACTCTTTTACGCAAAAACTACTGAACGGATTTGGATGAAACTTGGCACACAGATTGTTTATAACCAGGATTAAAACATAGGATAATTTTTATCCCGATTTTCCCACGGAATCGAATCTTATGCGGGTGAAACCGCGGGGCGCAGCTAGTATCGAATAAAGCTGAAGAGCTTGATTGTTTGTTTGCATTTTTTTTTTATTTTTACTTTACTTTTACTTGAATAAAATTTATTTTATTTTATTATTTATTTTATTTGGTAGCCCAATTCTTGAGGAAGGTTATAGGTTTAATTTAACATCACGCTACTAGAGATTTTATATTAGGGTAATTTTTTGATAATCTTATTATTGAATATATTAGTTAACGCATATGATATCATACCTATTACTGGATATTCGTCAAATATTAGTGAATCGATTCATTTTAGCTACTCAATCTAATATGCATATTATCGGTAATAGTCTCCATAATAATAATATGAAATAGGAGATTCTGCGCGTTTATTATACACGTATGTCTATTATAAAAGTGAAACGTTGATTAAATTTTCCTTGGACCAAAACCTCCAATAAAAAAACTTTTTTGGAAAAAAAAACAAGCGACTTCCAAAAACGACACTACAAAGTGAAAAATAACTTTCATTTCGGAAGTCGTTGTCGTTGGGTTCGCATTTTCGTTGTTTGCCACCGACTTCCGAAATTCCTCCGGGTTTCCTTTCCTGGAAACCTATTATTCTATATTCGCATATCCTAATATGAATATACATGGCTTGCATTATGATACCTGTACCTATTACGAATATATTAGTCACACCTCTACACGCTACGATCCTTAGTAGCCGAGCAAAAAGAAAAAAAGTCAGTAAGAACGCTAACTGAGAACGAAGTATTAGCGCGGGCGGGGGATAATTTCACGCGGACGAAGTCGCGGGCAAAGCTGGTTAAGATGTATTTGTTGAATAGATATAGCAGGGGCCGTATTCTCTATGAAACAATGAACGAAATCACGCGAAAAGAACGCGAGTTTAGCGTGATTAACTAAGGAGTTGACATGCTTTCGAAGTAAGAAATCATTGTGTGGCCATAGTGAATTATGGCCCTGATTCAAGGTTGAGGGGTTCAGGATCGTTCAAAAACAAAGACAAGCAGAAAAGGAATCTTTTTAAATTGTTTAACCTTTTCGTTGCGCGAGTGTACACCGAGCTAATTCACACAATTAGACTTTAACATCTTGACGTGATGAAAGTCGCCGCCGACTGCAAAGGGCGGTAAAAAGAAACAAAATGGCTGAACGCATTAATCATTCGCTTGACAAACGCAGACGCGACGATGTCTCGTGTGTTTTGTTGGGTAAGCAGTGGTTTGGCTGTTACTTTACATCGTTAGATTTAAGAGTCGAGGCAGCTTTGCAGTTTACTATTGGATTCAAAATTCAAAGGAATCTACGTTCTTTTATTGGATAGACTGAAATCTGGGGCTCGTGGCTAAGTAATAGCAGCCACATGGGCGATCGATCAGGTTAAGCTAAGCTTGCCGCGGTTAGTCCGTGGAAGGATGACCATCTTTACATACCGAGACCGAGACCCTTCCGTGAATCGGATGTTGGTCCCGGCTGTCATTCGTGGATCTTTGACAGTCGTTACAGGTCGTCAGAAACCCGAAAGCCTGACAACCAGTCTTACCATAGGGTATCGTGTTACCCAGTAACTGGATTGTGGTCAGATAGGCAGTACGTAAAATTCAGCTTTTATCTGGTGCGACTGCAAGCCGACACCAACATTACAGGGCAGTTGGCAGGGCTAGGCAGTTTGATTGAAGTACTTAGTCTCAACGCATGGTTAGAACGGAATCAAGGCCTATAGGTCCTAGTCACGCCAAAACCCGCTTACCAATTAAGGCAGGTGGACTTCTGGGATCGCGGGCGCATAGAGTGGGGACTCTGTCCGCCTACCAAGTGACCCCAGGGAAGACGGTGGCACAGTGGTCACGTGCTGCCGTGCGAGGCGTTGCAAGGCTTAGGGGAGGCCCTTTTAAAGTCTCCCCAGGGATGTGCCTTACAGGCGTTGCGCAGGGGTGGTTCCGGAATTGGTCTTTTAAGAGGAACCGGGACCACCCCTATGTGCGGATGGTGATCACCGGGGTGGTTTTAGTGAGGTAAAAATCCCTCACTCCCCGGAGGTCGGGTGCCTTTTGAAGGTTTCCCCACGAAAACAAAAAAAAAAAACAAAGTCCTAGTCACGAACAGGTCTTAGCATTTCGCTGCATATAGCCGTAATATTGTATTCTTCTATTAAGGTTGTCTTTAAAAGATCGCTCTTAGCGATAAGACCGCCCATTGTGTCACTCTTTATAAAGGAGAATGGCGAGGTTGCATGTACAATGGGACCCACCGTTAGAAGTATCGTGCAGCATGGAAACTTATAACTAGTTGTAGAACTATATAAAACTAGCAAAAAAGCAAATGGGCAGTAAGTCGTAGAAGCTGGGAGAAAAAAGATATGCAATGTAAAAGATTATAACCTAAAACGAATCTAATAGTGCTTATTTAATAATACAATATCTTTTTTATGTATTATGTAGTTTCAAAAAGGTGATCAAACAGAATAGAAATATTTACCAACACAACCATCGTGTTTCTGCATCTCTCTTGCCAAACATAAGTTACCTACTTACCAAGGTACCTACTCAAAATAAAATATAGGTACGTCTGGGAGCTAGGAACTATAGTGACTTGGTAAAAACGAGATATGAAATGAATACTGTAAGCATAGACCAGACTGTTATTGGGATGAAACTATAATCATTAGTGGCAAAAAACTAAGCTGACAGAAGCGCAAATATCTAGCAGCTTATGGAGTTTTAAGGCTCCCGTTGGCGCGACGTGTCTAGTTGCGACTGAGATTCTTTCTAAAGTCGGGTCGCACATTTTGCCAGTTACATGATTGATTGATAAAAGTCAACTCTCACTAACCGAGCACATATTCAGACTTCGGGATGATTCTGAGAATTTCACCTTGCCTGTCTTGGGAATCGAACCTAGGACCCCACGTTCGGCAGTCGTGCTTACGATCACTAGACCAACGAAGCAGTCGAAAACGAAATGTAGGTACTAGGAATAAATATCTAGCAATCCTACCTATATCACAAACAGATCTCCTGGAACTCCCTTCATGAAAAGCAATTTAGCAAAGACGCGACAGACTATTAGGTATGAACTTGGATTTTTAAACAAGAGGTTTGTTGAATAAAACAATACATATTTAGAAAATCTTTTATGTCGTTTGTGATTATAAAATACAGGTTATGATAAAAAATAGGATAAGGGCAGGAGGATGATGAGTATAATAAAGACTGATACAGTAATTGTGTATCCGATCTATCTTGTTACTGTTACTTCCTAGACAACCTTTGCACCAAATGCATTTTATGTAATTAAAAGATTATCCAAGAACGAAGCTGGTGCAGCAACATAGCTTTGGTGTCTGGCATAACCCATGTACCACAATATTATGCTCATTATATGAGAGCAACAGCCTACTGTCCGTGTCCCTACGGGACAGTGGCAATAATATCCTAATATGGCACTTCGCCCCTCCAGCCTTCTATCAACTGCAATGTATGTAAAATAGGACTTACTTGCTATATGTCTAGATTTAATTCTGCCACGTATAATAAATGGATGGCTGTTATTAAATATCCCTTCTAGAGGTGTGTTGTCTCGGCAAACTTCTAACGCATACAATCCGTGGGCTCTAAGGTGCTCCCCGACATATGATTTTGCTTGCTTTATTTGGTATGTACCCAGACCGATTAGTTCTAGGTCATCTGTTGTCAATTCAGGGAATTCTATATTTGAATGTGTAACATTTTGGAACATAGTATGTCTCATATTTAAATTATTATGTTGAACAATTTGAGCGAGTTCATTATTCTCAAATATTTTTTCTTGTATCGTCTGAATGACCTCATGGACATTTGTCCGTTCCCTGAATTGAACAGCAAAATGGTTCAATAAGGCAGCAGCAATTGAAAAATCTTGCATAATATGAGGGCACCTTTTATTTAAATAATCTGCACGGAATATTTTAAAATCCCTACTGAACCTTCCATTGACAGCTTCAACCACCCATCTATTCATCGTCACACATCTCGAGATATTGGCTTGGAGAGTCGAAAGTTGCCTTTCCCCTGTCGAAATTGTTTCAGGCATATGTACCAAGAAACCTTTGGCTGCCATGTTGTCTGCACAGTCTCTAAACCCACGGTCTAAAATAAAAACATCATCTTCCCTAAACAAATCCGTAAAGGCACCTCGCTCTGACATAAGATCATTCATGATTGAAGCATCATTTTTGGTGGCTGGGTATGGCCCCACTGCCTCAATGATGTAACCATCACAGCAAACTATAAGAAATGGTTTAACCAAATTATAATATTTGTGAAGGGAATAAGTTTCTTTTTGAAATAAGTAGTTACTACTCTTTTGAGTGCTTAAATATGTGCCATCAGCAATGGCAATTAAACGTTTTTCTTCGGAGGGCGCTTCAGGATTGCCAAAAAGATGATCAGCAAGCAAAGAATTCCTGGCAACAAATTCTTCCCTGGGCTTGTGTGCCCATCCCAAATGTCTAGGAACATAGTCCTGGCAAAGAATATCTCGTGCCTGCTGCATATATTCTTCAAGAGTTCGTCTGGGTATTTGAAATAATGCTGAGATTCTTTCATCACTATCTCCAGTCCGCATTTTACACAGAAATGCACTAAAACCGCTTTTTATTTTATGGTTGTTTAACCGCGGTACTTCTATTAATAGTTCATTATATTCTTCTTTTGTCCGTCCAAACCAGTACTTAAAAAGATGGTCATCAATATTTTCAGGATTCAGAAAATCCAATTTTGAATCATCTGCTAGTAAATACACAATTTCTTCTATATGTGCAGCACTAAATGTTGACATAGCATTTTCACTAGCATACAATTCATGAAATAAGTTGGCACCTAAGTGAAAATTGCAAATTCTGGCATTTCTGGGTATATAGAAATTAATATCCTTAATGATCTGTTTTCTCAGTCCATCAGGCACATGTCGTTTTTCACTGTCATTACACTCCAAAAACAAGCAACGACGTGCTGTATCAGCTGCTCTTCTTAATGTAGGCAACACAATTTGTTCAGCAGATGTTACCTGCAATGGAGGTCTGGTGATTGAAGGACCAACCTCTTCGATTTCAGGTGTGTCAGCTGCTTGTGTTGTGGGCAATATTTGTTCAGCAGATGTTTCATCCAATGGATGTCCAGATGTCGACGGAATAACCTCTACAACTTGCTCCATCTGTTGCGAGGATATAGGCTGTACACTACCTCCTACACTAGACGTGGAAGGTGCAACAGGGGCAGAACTTCTGTGAGAGCTATCAAATACTCTCTGTGCACGTAAATAGCAAGGCACACATATTTCATCAGTGTTAGTTAACTGTAACAATAAAAGTGAAAAGTTTAAAAAAATAATCACAAAAATAATAAAAATTGAGTATGCACGTCATTATTACTTAGTCATTGTTTGTTTTTTTTTATTACGAACCTGGCGGGGTCTTATCCATTCAGACACAACATTTCCTATTTGGACTTCTCTTTCAGACATCTCTGGTCTGAGGACCAGTCTGCTCCTGATTCTCAAAATAGATCTTCCACACCCAGCACACACATTACGATGGCCAAGTTGCTGTCGGGTGTTATGTTCAGGATCTTCATTTGAGTTATGATTTATCAACTCCCAACAGGAATGACAAATAAAGTCATCTCCAGTCGTCTAAAAATAATTATGACCATGGTTTTAGAGTTATCAAATACACCAAGTTAATGTTATAAACATGTCAGTGGTTCAAAATCAAGAATATGACCACTTCTTATCATCCTGTGGGTGACGGTTATACTTTTAAGTTTCATGTAGGTAATGGAGTTCGAGTCTTGCAATCAAACGGAAACAAAACCACGCCACGGGATGCTACTGAAGTAAATGAGTATAAGTACCAATTTATTTATAGGTATTACAATACTTACATCACGCGGATAAACCCATCTCTGAACTCTCTCCACTACCTGGGCACTTTCGTCGGACAAACGATGTCTCCGTAATCGGGCAATGCGCAATTGACAATTCACACAACGCATTTTAACGGGTAAACTAAGTCCAAACCACTTGCAAATCGGAATCCAAAGGTAAAAGCTGTTGTCTAAGTCAGTATGTAGAATAGTCAGTCCAAAGATAAAGCCAAGTCGTCAAGAATCCACAAAATCGCATAGAAAATAATAGATATCCCACGTTAGCCGTTGAAAACAAACAATGGAATAACAATAACACTTGTTTTGACACTGACAGCCAACTGCAATTGCATAACGTTCCATTCTACGTTATCACAAATAAATCGTAATAATTATAATATTGTACATTTTTGCACCTATAAAAAATGTAAATGCATTTTAATATTAACTTTTGTATGTTTTTCTCATATTTTACAAGATTGATTTAAAAAAAAAATTGCCAAGCGTAAACAAGTGTAAGAACGTAAATCATGTGGTAATGAAATAGTAGATTGGAATGTAACATGAAACACGGTGCGTTTAATAACTGCATTAAGACTTATTTTTTTGTAAATAAAAATATTTTCTAACTTTTAATTCCCATCACCTAGTGACTCAATACTTTTTATATAATCCTCTTACAAACTCTTAATTATAGTAAATAGGAGCTTGCAAGTGAACGACACTTAGTTAATTTATAAATAATGTGGGTCCAAACTCGCCATTCTCCTTTTATATATTTATGTTCTGTAATTTGTATGGTGTACAATAAAGAGTATTCTATTCTATTCTACTTCGACTTAGAGCTTGGACTCACCATCTCCAAGTAAAGCGTTGATAAGTTACTTTATTACTGGTGTAACGGGAAGCTGACACCAGATATAATTGGGAAAAGGTTGGGCAGATGATGATAGAAATCTAAAATATTGACCTGCTCTTATTGTGTGCTCTGCCAAATATTGGTGCATAGCACCTGAACATTTAACCAGAAGGGCAATTCTCGTAATTTTAAGAACGTTCACAGTCTGATCTCAGTCTCAATCTGTCAAAAATACGTCTAATTTCCCTACATTTTGACATTTGTTTGTCGCCGAGATGAGACTGCGACTAGATTTTGAACGTTTTAAATTACGAGAATTGACCTTCTGATCTTGGGCCAAAAACTTGACAAAAATACCTAATATTATCTTTTTGTTCGCACGTGTTTCTGTGACAAATAAACCTATTTATCTTTCTTTTCGTCTATTGATAGTTGTACTAAGTTGGGCCCAATCACTGTTCATAATATTAAAGTAAACAACATTGAATTTTGATCCTTCCTTGAATACGAGGCTGAAGAATAAAAATCTTTATCCCCAGATTATTCATACGTCAGAGTCAGTTGTTCCCTACCCCTCCCTACCCCCCTGCCGTAGTTGAACATTAAAGGTACGTCCAGACTCGCCCGCGGCATAATCCGTGGTCATGTTCAAGTAACAAGGAGCCACTAACAGTATTGACATTTATTTTTCTTTATTAAAGTTAGATTTTGTCCTGAGGCCATTTTGTAACAAGGTTTTGTCTTAACTATTCTGGGTTTTTTTTTGTATTTTGTAGAGACGCCAAGCACGTCAAGCTACCCGAAACTGTCAAATTTTCCCAATCAACTTTGGACCTAATGCTTTAGCGATAAAGTTGATAGTCTATTAAAGAAATTTGACATATTGTATTGCATCTGTACTACCGAATGGCTGTTTGCTTGTTGAATGTTGATAGTGGGCCTTTTTTTAGGATTTTATAGAAAGTTTTTTTTTTACTTTCTTTTGAATTTTGGACCGTTATTTGCCGTGAGCTATAACAACATACAGGATTTTTTTATTAGTAAAAATAGGTATCATACCTTTTGAAGTTTCTTTTAGTTAGTAATAAATACTTCTTTGTCTTTATTTCAATAAATTAAACAACAGTTTGGCCCACAAATCTGAAATCCATGGCAAAATACAACTACAAGTTTACCTGCGTTTCTCTCTAAATCCTCCGCTAATATAAAAGCGAAAGTTTGTGAGGATGGATGGATGTTTGTTACTCTTTCACGCATAAACTATGCACGCGGATTTTGATGAAATTTGGCACACAGATAGTTTATAACCAGGATTAACGCATAGGATATTTTTATCCCGATTTACCGATGGGATCGAAACTTATGAGGGTGACACCGCGCTAGTGAAAATATAATTTAATTAAATAGTATTTGTGGAGGACGTTACTTTAACATAAAAGATCGCAAGTTCAAGCCAACTTTGATCATCTATTACGAACTCGTTTCTGGATAAACCACCCACTTTTAACTTGCGAAAAAAAGTAATTATTTCTTGTTTTTTACATCGAAATAAACGCTCGAATGATCACAGGGAAAGTTTATTTTAGTCGAATCCAGAAATTAATGAAGTTAGTTCAGCGTTAGTGAACCCAGTATAATTATCTAACTTTTTGTTTTATTTTTTAATTTTTCGGTTTGCGCATCGCACATCCACCTTCAGGGCATTTAATTTCTTCGCTAATTTGTTGAAGAAAATTTTGCTTTTATGTTTCCAATTTTTTTCCAACATCAAGCATTTTTTTTTTTGTTCTTTTGGGTAACTTGAGAACAGTAAACTATCTACTTGTTTGAATTTTGATACTCTTGAGGTAGACATACTTAGTTCTAGACTCTTTTACACAGGTTAGTTTTTGGCTGATTTAATAATGTCATCATTAGGGTAAACCCTGTAATGATGGTTTAAGCTGTTACAAAAAATAAATAAATAAATCATCATAATTATAATATGAAACCCGTTTTGTGAGGCATAGTTTTCAAGTACTGACATGAATACTGTAAACTACATGTTGATAAATCTATACTTATTAATAAAAAGGAAAAAAAATGTGAGCTTGAATATAGTCTTCGGAACTATGAATCCGATTCCGAAAATTCTTTCACTAATGGGACGAAACTGATAAGGTTTTCAGGACCAACATGGCCAGAGATTGCACAAGACAGGGAGGTTTGGAAGGAAAAAGGGGAGACCTCTCCTCCCTCCCTGGCCTCTCCTCCCTGGGACACAAAATAGGGTAACAAAAAAGAAAAATGGAATCAACTTATTACCGAGTGTCATAGGATATATTGTACGTTAAAACAAGAAGTTTCACGCGGACAAAGTCGCTGGCAGAAGCTAGTAAATAATAATATTGAGGTACATTGGTATCGGGGTAAGGACAGACCTACCCCATACTTGTAAGCCAAACCTTCCTGCGGGGTAACTGGGTAACACTAACAGTCGCAATGGCTTTCATTTTGACAGTTCAACAACATTCATTGCGTTATTTATGTACAGACGCCAGCACATCAAGCTACTACAATCTGTCAGATTTCTTTAATAGATTTTCAACTTTATCGCTAAAGTATTAAGGTTCAAGGTTGATTGGGAAAATTTGACAGTTTCGGGTAGCTTGACCTGCTGGCGTCTGTACGTTGTTGAGCAGACAAATATTTCGAATATATGATGCAATGGATTAGCCTTCAAAATGATTAATATTGTGATTGATAGTGTTACGTAATTAGGGTGTTATTCTCTGCCAATAGCATCTATGTTCTGTCCAAGACCACATATTTCTGGAGTAAAATTAATATTACTTTCTCGCATTAGATTAAATATCTGTAATGTCAAAGGAAACATGTGATAAATAAATAATGTATTTTTAAAAGTGTCGGTTCGCCCGTTTCGGGCTAATAAGCTCCAAGATCCTTTATTTCAAAAAGTTTTTAGTAGAAAAATAACTTAGATTCAACGTATTAATGTACAATTTCACTACTACATTACACACAACTATACCAATGAAAGAACAAATAAGAAAACTTTTCTAAAGCGGAGAAATATATTTAAAATAACAATTTGAAGCGTGCATTTTACATTATTCGCTTTGTTTAACATTTAATTTGTGAAGAGAGCAACAGAACGCTTCTTGGTTCTGTGTCGTCGCCTGCGGGCCACGCGCTGATGGTACAAAAATACAAAGTGCAATAATTACTGCATTATGGTCATCCTTGGGGCGTTGTTAGGGGCCAAGTCCGTAGGTATTATGGGAGGAAAAATTGCGCTTTTGATGTTATGTTTGTTTTGTAGACGAGGGTTTCTCTGACTGACTTGTTGATCTAGTAGTCGTTAGTGCCACTAGTGAGCATGATGTCCTGGACTCGATTCTCAGGTTTTTCTATCAGGAATTTCTTAGTAGCAGCCCGGAGTCTAGCTTTGCGCACGGTTGGTGGCAATAGTGTCGCCCCCTAAAACAAGGGACTTCAAGGTTTTTAACTATGAAACCCATTTTTTTTTTTTTTCAATTTATTTCTAATAGTATCCAGTAAAAGTTGTTGTTATTTTTTTTTTCTCGAATACTGGGGTGCTGATTCTGACTAGTGATAAATAACGACTTTATGTCCTTAGTAACTAAGCTGATTTTTCTATTGAATAAAACTCTATTCACTAGGCGCTACCTGAGAGTCGAAAAACCTTACAATAAAAAAAAAATGTACGGTCTTCGTCTAAGACAAGTTTAGCTAAATTTGTTGTAAATGACCTTAAATATCATCATTTTCAAGCTTTGCACCCATATCCCAAACACCCTGTATAAAATGGACATTGTACAGACGCCAGCACATCAAGCTACTACAATCTGTCAAATTTCTTTAATGGAGTTTCAACCTTATCGCTAAAGCATTAAGGTTCAAGGTTGATTGGGAAAATTTGACAGTTTCGGGTAGCTTGACCTGCTGGCGTCTGTACATTTGTTGCCTCATTGGTAATCTCTTCTAGATAATCTATGGTCTCATACCATAGATGGTTCCAAAAACACTTTTCATCTGGTAAGAATACGGTGGAAATTGATACATTTGACACTTCATAGTACGGACACTGATTTATCTGTAAACTTAAAGCTGATTTTTCAATCGACAGTTAATTATTAATCGAGGAATAAAATTGACGTCTGACAGATTTTGTATGGAAGAACTGTCTAAAATTCTAAATTATTCCTCGGATAAAATTATCTGGCGTAGGAAAAATCAGCCCTTAGAGGTAATACTACATCATAATTATATTGTGTGGGTATTACATGGTCTGAGAATTAATGAGGTACAAGTAAAAGTTACTCTTAAGGTTCTTAACATTTTCATTTCTTGACTGTATATATGATTAAGGCTTTTATCCTGTAGCGGTATCTACAGCGCCACATGCGAACAACGCGTCATACTGACGTCACGCAAATCCTGCATCTCGCAAGCAGAGTTTACCGCTCAATTAGCATATACAATTTCTCAACATCAATCGTTAGGCAATAGCCCGCCAGACACAACACCCGTCTGGTCGGAGGATCCTCCCTTTTCTATAGAGGATGAGTGGACTTTACACCCCGTTCCTCATACCTCTATAATCCAAACAAAAATACAGCTCAATGTCTTGCAGTAAAATCACTACATTAGCTAGCTCTCAGCGCGTTGTTCAGGAGACAGACAATGTTTTTCACATGTTATCAGCGTACTTAAATGTTTTACTAACTGTTGCTTGCGGTTTGTACTGCATTATTAGGGATATTATGTCATATTATAGTTACGGGAGAAAAAGTATTTGTTAATGCAGGACCTCGTCTATCTTTGTTCCAATTATTATAAAATTTCTATGAGAGGGTAGTTCCTACAGTTATCTTTAAGAACTTTTCCCTTGTATTCTACTATTCTATTCACAATTTTGAAGAAAAAAACTTGAGAGGTGTCAAGGGACACCCGGATGGCACGAAGTTCCTTTCGTAAGTAAGTGAGAGAGAGAGAGAGAGAGGGAGACAGACAGACAGAGAAACACGCGCACGCCGCACAGCTTACAACTATAGCAAAAAGTGTCGTTACAAATTTTGGTCTTAATTTTTTCCGTCTAGCCCCCTTTCGGAACGCGCGATAAGGAACTTCCAAAAATGACAGTGACAGTTCCGGAGAAGAGGTTGCGACTAGATTTTGAACGTTTTTAATTACGGGTATACCTTCAGCTGTTAATTTATAAATGTGTGGTTTGTATATTAACCCATTACACATTGCATACTGTTTATATATTTGGCTAATATAAGTAAACCCTCATAAGGACCCGCACCCTAATTGCGTAACACTATCAATCACAATCCGAATCATTTTGAAGGATATTGCTAATCCATTGCTTCGTATGTTCGAAAAATTTGTCTGCTCAACAACGTAAATAACGCAATGAATTTTGTTGAACTGTAAAAATAAAAGCCATTCCAACTGATAGTGTGTTACGGAATTACCCTTGACAGTTCAGCCACGTTCATTGAACAGACGATTTTTTCATACCTATGACATAATGGATTGGAAATTTCCCTCAAAATCCTCAAATAGTGATTGAAAGTATGTTACAAAATTGTGGAATAGAACTGAAGACCAATTCCCGTAATTAAAAACGTCCAAAATCTAATCACAATCTCATCTTAGTGAAAATCAATGTCAAAAATATAAGGAAATTACGATGTATTTTTGACAGATTGAGACTGAGATCCGACTGTGAATGTTATTAAAATAACGAGAATTGCCCTTCTGATTAATTCGATCACATTAAAAATGTTTGTTACTCCATCAACCCTCTGCTATCTCCTGGTCTACTAGTCATTAGCGTCACTGGGGGCGAGTAACCCGATACGGCTGCTAATGCACTGTCCACTGTTCGGGATAATAGGCGTAATACACCCCTCGGTGATAATGTTATAACTTTGATTATAATGACTGCCGGAAGTCAGGAGATGTACAGACGCCAGCAGGTCAACCTACCCGAAAATGTCAAATTTTCCCAATCAACCTTGAACCTTAATACTCTAGCGATAAAGTTGAAAATCTATTAAAGAAATTGGACAGATTGTAGTAGCTTGATGTGCTGGCGTCTGTACGGCTGGCACTCCATGGCGGCGGGTAGGAGCGGAGCTAAGAAAATATTAACCAATAAATAAAATAAAATAAAATAAAAATAAAAAATATTAACCAATAAATAAAATTAAAATAAAAAAAATATTAACCAATAAATAAAAAAAAAAATATTAACCAATAAATAAAAAATAAAAAAAATTATTAACCAATATAATGCCCAAAATACTTTCTCCTTTGCTTCAATAGCGTCGCTCTTCTTTTCCAATGGATACCAAAGATCAGCGAACTGAACTTTTTTTTTTAAATTATATTTCCCGCCTTATTAAAGATTGGGCCTTGCAGCTCTGGACAGAGAGTAGGAAGGCCTTTCTTTGCCCAGCAGTGGGACATTAACGGCTAAATATAAAAAATATCCCGCCTAATGGTTACCGAAGATGCGGCCGAAGATGGTGGTCGCTTGCATAACACCCGAGACGTATTCACCTGAGATTTGAAAACTCCAAGGGATGAGATATCTTAGCTCAACAGATTGTTCTGACAGGGAGTTCGCTGTAGGTAGTCGAAAGACGTTCACTGCTGGACATAGCTTTCCAAACACCGCCACTTCGACCGGTTCTGTGCACTGTCGCGCATCCAGCGGATTCCTGCTGCCTTCACCAGGTCATTGGTCCACCTCGTGGGAGGCTTCCCAATGCAACGTCTGCCGGAACGCGGTCGTCACTCGAGAACCTTTCGGCGCCGTCATTCGATTACGTGATTGTTTTTAATTCGTTTCTTGATATTTTTGTGACGTTAAAATAAGGAGAGAAATAATCACAAATCTTTATTTATCTTAGGGCTGATTTTTCCGTCGCCAGATAATTTCTGCTCGAGAAATAAAATTGACGTTTGACAGTTTTTGTATGAAATAATTGACAAAATTTCAAAATAATTCCTCAAATAAAGTTAAACATCATAATTATTATAGGCACTGATTAATAGAATGCAGCACCATCTTAAATGGAGAAAAATGTCTGAGATAGCCTCGTATCTCAGACACGTTTCTCTATCCTGAGTTACAGACCACCCGGCTCTCTTAGACAGGACATGTTAATTTACAAAACTGAAGAGTCAAGATATAATTTATAAAAAAAATTATATATGTATAAACATACGAATTGAGAACCTCCTTCTTTTAATTATAAGCAGAACCTACAAAATTAATAAGAAATGGAAGCAGGAAACAGATAAATTATGCCTTATTTTGAAACAGGCTCACGAAATTAATTTTGGCTTATCAAAGACCTTTTTAACATTTCGTTCTAAGGAATATGTTTTTAAATTCGCATTACTTTTTTTAATCAGTGTTTTTTAGACTTGACTTGCGTAAGCACTGTTTTAAACCCTGATATTACCAGCATACGAGGCAGATAAAAAATAACTAGTTTTGTAGCGTTGTTTGGAAGAGGACGTTCCGGTGAATCCTACTTTCCTGCGAAATACAGCCCGCTTCAAACTTTATGGCGGCTCGGAACATGAAGCGAGTCGCTGCGCAGTAACAAATTCATGTGTCAGCGGGGGTGAGATACTGCGCAGTGACTAGCGCACTTCAGAGTCGTAAGTCGCCGTAAAGTTGCAATTGGGCTGTACTTAGTACTTATAGCATCTCTGGATTTTCGGTGGAGAGTCGGGTTTTCAATGTTATCGACATAATAAATAATTATATTTAATTTACTAAATAGATCTTTTGAAAATCGGTAAAGACGCATAACTGTCATTTTATGACAGTCGAATAAATAGCTATAACACAAAGAAAATTGCCGTAGTGTGTTATTTGCTATATTACAGACCAGCCGGCCGAATGCGTTAGCGACAATTTTATTACCTAATAAAGATCAAATTCTCAAAACGCTTATTCGTTTAAGTATATGAAACTGACCGGGGTGTCAAGAACGCATTCTCTCGGCGGCCGCACTGTAAGTTCAAGTTCTCTGACTGTACAAAATGTTTATTTTATATCGGAACAACCGACGCTGTGTGTTTTTAACATTAGATCAGCCGATCGATTCTGTAAAATTCTCACCGTGAAAACTCAAGTGAAGTGAGCTTGATGTGAGTTGTCAGTAGTGTCAATCCCTAGCATTATTTGGAATGACAGCTCACTTCACCTAAGTTTTCACGGTGAGATGGTTACAGAATCGCACTGCTAAAGGCCCGTAATTTAAAACATTCAAAATCTAGTCGCAATCTCAGATCAGCGACAATCAATGACATAAAACTTCTCAAAAATGTCTGGACATTAGAGGTATTTTTGACATATTGAGACTGAGACCCAGACTGAACGTTCTTAAAATTACGAGAAATGCCCCTCTGTTTTGTTGTAATGCAAAACAGCTATAATTTCATCTTTTCTGTCAATCTGCTCAACAATCGAGATCCCTGACTGTAATTTTTTTGCTGTACAACTAATTGTTAAGGGGCGACATCTTCAAATTGAACAAGCCCCTTTAAATAAATAGAAAAAAAAAAACTAATTGTTACTTTTCTTTCTTTCCAGAAGCCGAATAGTCCCGCGAATGATTTCAAAAACATCAACGTTGAAATTCACATCAAGAACTCGACATACGAATAGAATAACAAAATTAATATCAGTATTATGTAATATCGAGTGTTTAGTTTAGCTAGTCGGCCATCTTGTGTTGCTATGGGCGCCATTTTGAATATGTTCCGCGTGAAAATGGGCGTGGTCATCGCCAGAGTCTGCCTCCTGCTGATGCTGGCTGTTTATTCTTCTTATGGTGAGTTTTTTTTTAATAATTTTAATTTACTTTCAATATTTAGCTCACACAACTAAGCAACACGTGACTAAGCAAGTCCTCAACATGAATTCAGAGGGGCAATTCTCGTAAAATTAAGAACGTTCACAGTCTGATCTCAGTCTCAATCTGTCAAAAAATACTTCTAATTTAAATACATTTTGACAATTTTTTGACATTTTTTTGCCGCCGAGATGAGACTGCAACTAGATTTTGAACGATTTAAATTACGAGAATTGGCCTTCAGTTCCAAAGAAGCGAGGTAGACCCCCTTCCACTTGAATTTCTATAGTCAGGAACAGCCGTGCGATTCTGTAACCATCTCTCCGTGAAAACTTAGGTAAAGTGAGCGTGGAGTGAGCTGTCATTCCAATTAATGCTAGGGATTGACACTATTGAAAGCTCACTGACCTAACTTATCACGGTGAGATTTTTACAAAATCGAGCGGCAGGTCTTACAATGTAGCCGCAATATTGTATACTTAGGCTTAGGGGCTTAGGTTCACCATCTCAAAGTAAAACGATCAGTTACTTTACTGTTATTACGTGATCGGTAAATTGTGACGTTTTGGGTCCCAATCTAACGCAAGTTAAGTTTTTTTTTAAGCTCATCTCGGCACCTATTGTGCGGTTTTAAAATAGAATTCCAATTGACATGACCGCAACGTAGTATTTAAATACTACTCATTTATAAACAATAGCTAAGAAAGTACCCACTTTCTAGGACTAACAACACAATACAAGCTCTTACAGCCTTACCTTTTTCTTCAAGTTTCCGTCCTATAAACCAATGCAACCTTTTAAAAACAAAAATAATACCCTAATACCCAATAAACACTTCTCATTACAATGCAGGCCAAAAAAACGGGCCACCCATCACATAATAAATTCTATGGGCGCTTGTAAGCGGTGTAGTGTAATAAAATAAATTGGACATCTCGACACGAAAGCCAGTTTGTGGACAATTACATATTATTTCATATCGTTTAAGTTGGGATTTGTTTCTTTTTGGAAAGTAAAATTGGTTGTAATATGACGGGTTTTTAGGTGGTTTGGTCGGGTTTCTGAGAAGTGTGCAGTAATTATACTCAGTTCAACTTGGGTTGTTGTAAGCATCCTTTTAATAGGACCCATAATAATATACCATAAACACCGCGTTTTGCAAAGAATACTATGGGAAACTGTTTAAAAACGAAGATTAAGAGGATGCATCGTAGCAGATGGCGTTGTGTAGTTTCTGCTACTCCCATGAGAAGAGGCGTAAGTTTATTTATTTAATCTTTTCGCACACAAAAAGGTACAAAAGCGGACTTAATGCTTTAGGCATTCTCTACCAGTCAACCAAGGGTGGTGAAGAGATTAGATGGCAGCCAGATAGTTTATGTATGTACATTATACACCGTGTTCCGGGAGATGTACATAAACTTCGGCCAGATGTTCAGACCATGGAAATAAGCATTTTTAACCGACTTCTAAAAAAGGAGGAGGTTCTCAATTCGGATGTTTGTATTTTTTTTTTTTTTTTTTTTTTATGTTTGTTCGCGCATAACTTCGTCGCTTGCCAACCGATTTGAAAAATTCTTTTTTTGTTGGAAAGGGCATACTTCCCAAATGGTCCCATAGAAATTTCATCAAAAACGGTTCTGTAGTTTGGTTTTTAAACCAAAATTACTAGTAAAAATTACAACTAAAAAGTGAAAAATAAAAACTTTTTTGCAAAAAAATACAACCGACTTCCAAAAACGACACTACAAAGTGAAAAATAACTTTAATTTCGGAAGTCGGTGGCAAACAACGAAAATGCGAACCCAACGACACCGACTTCCAAAATTAAAGTTATTTTTCACTTTGTAGTGTCGTTTTTGGAAGTCGGTTGTATTTTTTGCTGTATGGACACATTAATTAATTCTTATTTTTTGTTAATTTTAAACTAAATACCTTGACTTAAATCATCCGATATGCATGCCTCTTTATCGGAAGCATTTGATAGATTTATCATTTTAATTGCACTAAGCGGCAACATAGGCCAAATTAAGACCCTTTCTTACTGCATAGCTCAATTAAATTTTATTAAATGAAGTTACAAATGTCTTTGTAACGAAGAGCTTTTAGGGACTTCATTTGTTAGATTTGATTTGTAAAAACTATAGAAGCGTTTGCCAAAGTTTATGGATAACGTGAAGAACACGGTGTTTAAAGAGAATGCCAAAGAACAGTAGAGTAGTATCTTCCTTTGCGATGAAAACAGATTACAAATTTAAAGTGACGATAACAGTCAGTTTCTCTGAAAATCGATAACTAAACTTTCTGCAACTCATGTCGCCTCCGATATCGCGCGAAGTTGCAAGCGAAATATATGAACATATCTTACATAATCTCCCAACTCCTGGTACTCAACGCTTTGAAATGCTTGAATATTTTGTATCGTAATTTGAAACCTGTACCATTAAAGTATAGTTATCATAACAAAAGCTCCGTGTCTGCCTCCCCTCCATATAATGCGTTTTAAATGACCCTACGTGAAGTGCATAGTAAAAAAAAGAAATTCTAATTTATGTTTTTCTACACTTTTTAACTTGCGGCTTTATAAAATGTTGCCGTAATGTTGCACTGTAGTGGTTTTAGACAATTTGTTGTATGTCAGATGAGAGATGATATTTTTTGCGTTTCGGTATGATAGTCTGTTTGTTTGGCTTCATGTGTAACTTATCTAACTGAATTTTATTTTATTTTTTCTCATAGAAAATGCAGGTTATATAAATGAACGTTGAATTGAATCAGATCTCACGTTGGTATGTTTTAGATAGAATGCTATACTTTATCGATCATACGTTTTTTTTTATTATTATTTTCTCTGTTCAGAAGATATCATTGACGGACAAGTTTTATTTATATGCCCAAAAGAATGTATTCTTCTTAAATTTTCTGACTTCAAAAGTTTCATGGAATTTTTACAGTTTTTCTTTAATGAACGATTCCTATGATTTACGGACCATAACGGCGCAAGATAGTCTTTACCAGAAGTAGTCATCGTTAGTGGTTCAGCATTTCAGCGGCTTCGATATCATCAGGATTGTGCATCCGGAATATATTTATTTATTTATTTAAGTGTGTTTGAAATAAGTATAACAGCTCGTCGTTGACGTGGTACGACAGCGGCTCCCCTGACATCTTCTCCGTCATCAGCAGACAGCCGCAACGCAACCATCTGCTAGAGCGACTGTCACTCTTTTCCGATCTTTTTGGTGGTTCTAGTAACTTCGAAATCAAAGCAGACGGACCCACTGCTGGAACACAGGTCTCCTCTCTTCGAAACGGAGTGGGCTGATATCTACCACGTGGGCCCAGTGCGGGTTGGTAGATGTCACATGTCTTCAAATTCTTGGTTCTCAGACAGTTTCCTCACGATGTTTTCTCTCACCGTTTTGAGAGCAGTAGTGAGGAGATTATTTACTCAAAGTAAGACGCCAGTCTGGGTACGAACCCACGACCTACAAATCGTAAGTCTGGGCCCGTAGGAAAGTAACCTAATAACATTTTACTGCAGTGTTAACATTAGTGTTAATTATTACCCGCAAAATCAGCTCCGACCGCAAACACTCCCAAACGTACTCATACAAGCAGCAAGAATGCGCAGTGGGGCGTATGTTGACTATAATTAGAATATACTTACTGCTTTAACCCTTAAGCCACCACAATTATCTAGATAATTAACCCGCGCACAGCTGAATTCCGTCGAACGTCAAGGGATGTTTAGATCCACTAAATAGAATACTCGTAGATGTTTACTGCCTTCTTCGTAAGTATACCGTCTGGATAAAAACAGGGTATAAAAGGTAGAATCTTATGGCACAGAAAAATCTTCTTTTTTTTAAACTAGTATATAGACAAATAATATTAAAATTCTACTTAAATGTACCTTTTTCTGCGCGCGGAAATTATCAATATCAATTCTTAGCGACATACAATCCTTTGATTGGAGCCGGCCAATGACTTCAATCCATAGATATAGTATACATTTCTATGCTTCCATCATATTCTTCATAATTATTACAAAAATTACAATTTACAAGCTAACACTAAAATAACAAAATTATATCCGAACTTAACTAAAACTATTCAAAAACTAAAATATAGCGTTGACAAATTAATTCATCATACCTATTTAATGTAAAAAAAAAATAGATTTTTTATTTTATTTTTTGTGAAAAACAAATCCCATAGGCTTCTACTCCGTTCACCTTCTATACCCCGTTTTTGTCCAGACGGTAAAAAAGACAGCCGGTATAAAGTTCTTGTCCTTTTAACGGCAATCATGTGTACTATTAATAAGACTTAAGTAATATTAATTAAAAGCATCTACCGGGTGCGAGTTACCTTCGGCCCCTCGTACGCCTTCAAAGGTCCGGGGCCCCAGGGTCCCGAGATATATCAAAGACACCTTTATATAATAATAATAATAAGATTACAATGGATTGGGGCTATTCTTTTGATGACATGACATACCGAATCCGAGAGTAGGTACCGAGTTGAGAAAGTGTAATAGCACTAGGGTTGGGTACCCGCGATCTAGTGAATATGTAAAAATTTACATCACTATATTCGTATCTACAGTCAATTCTCTTTTTATTTTATCCGAAAACATCAATCCGTTTCTAGTAAACTTCAACTATATCCGACGACCCTGCATACTTATCTCTTTTGTTGACTGTACATGCAGTATGCAGTTAATAATGCTTTTCTTATACAGGAAAAAAATATTTTAACCAGTGCGCAACCTGTAAACAGCCTGTAACCCAGATACTAGATACTAGCATAGAAATTTTTCGTCGGTTATCAAAAAAAAAAAAACAGCTGTTTCATAGATAAGTGCAATACCTACGCGGCGCGCGGTCTAAATGTATGGAACAACAAATATTTTTTTAAAAAGAGTGGTTTTTTCTGGAATCATGGTTACAATATGCGGGCTGGTTATTTTTTGTCCTGTATACACAGAAGCAAAATTACCTTTACTTACTCAACTTATTATTATTTTTGACGACGTTCATAAGTGCCTTTTATGTGCCTATTTTAAAAAAATGCTTTGGCTTTGACTTTTGACTTATTGGTATGTCAGATTTGGCGACTGTTGATTTAAAAGACTTCTTGCGCTCCGTTGGCCCTTTATCATTCCATTAGTTCACTCCTCTGTGTTTAGACCGCAACATATTTATAAGAAACGATATGCGTTGTCAGAGATGCTCAAACTTCAAAGTTAACCCCTGGAGGCGTTCGTTTAGGGGCGTCAGTGATTAAGGTTAAATGCGCAGATTTAGGATAGTTGTGATGGCTGAATCTTTTGAAATGTGGTTTAGTAAGACCCCTGAGGATTAGTTTACGATGGGGGCTTTGAAGTTATACATTTTAGCGGTAGTCTTATGTTTCAGATATAATGGCCGATTCCTATAATTTGCGGACCGTTTGGGTTAAAATTAGGACTCTCGTATGTGTGAGTTAATAAGGTTTTTGAAGCTGCTTGTAAAGTAAACAACTTAATTACTCAACTCTACTACCCTTTGAGTCATCACCTAACCGCACTGACCAACCATGTGTCACTATAGTGTTGACGGCTCATACAAAGCGATTAGATATGTTGCCAGAAGGGATTCTAAATAATACACATAATCAACAAAAAGCTACAATTACGACTTATTCTCAGCACCCTAATTACGTAACACACTATACGATCAATCGGAATGAATCATTTTTAAGGATATTGCTAATCCATTGCTTCATGCTGCGGAAAAATTGTCTGCTCAACAACCTAAATAACGCAATGAATGTTATTGAACGGTCAAAATTAAAGCCATTGCTACTGTTAGGCGCCATCTCCACGCGCGAAAACATCACGGCGATAGTCATGCGGTGCCATCAAATTATGAGTTATTCCGGTCCGATCCCCTGATCTGATCCATTGCTGGTTATTATTATATTTTAATTTCTATCTGATCTACTATAAATTTGTCATTCCGGTCTGATTCCCGTTCCTCTTTTTGTTTTATTCCGGTCGGATCCCCTAGTTATCTATTAACAGATTTTTGGGACAGTCAGCAACAAAATATACTTACAAGGTTTATTGATATACGAGTACATATATCGTCGCGACGATATCGCCGTGTAGAGATTGATTCATAGAGTTTCTATTGAATTTGATGGTACGGCGAGACTATCGCTGCGATTCTCTCGCTTGTGGAGATGGCGCCTTAGTGTCCTACGCCATAACCCTGCAGGACCTCATACTTTGCCATAGCGCTTGCGACCACCAGACCAACGATGCCGAATCAAACGAGTTAAGGATCTAAGAATTATTCTCAATAATAAAAACAAATACGTACAGAATAATAGCTTAGGACAATAAATCCCAAAATCTATTTCAGAAAAGGGGTACAATTTTCGCCCCCCACAAAACACTTTGAGCAACACAGTCGGATTACATTCGCACTCCTGCATTACCATTACCAAGTCGGCCGCGATATGTTAGCACTGTTACGGTGCTTTGAACACATGCTTACACGGTCTCCGTGGTGAATCTGACTTATAACTTGAGGAATTGAGACTTGCGAGGTGTTTGTCACCATCTGAATCATTTTCAAGTTCAAACAAACAAACTCTTCAACTTTATTATTAGCATAGATAGAAAAAATAACAGAAATAATCTGCATTCGCGACATATTCACCAAAAATTATTCAATTATTTATTTATTCAAATCTTACCTACAACTACTACAAACCAGCGATCCAATGCGATACCGAGGCCTTACATGCTAAATCCTTAATCAACATCCTATAAAATTACATACCATATCCTAAATCTTAACCTACATGTAAATTATATTATATAATGTAACTTTTTCGAATTCACTCAAGTTGCACCACATCAACTCTCCTCTCTCATCTAAACTCGTAAACCTCGTTTAAATGTAAACAAATATGAGTGTATGGAAAAATAACTTTAATTCCTAAACAATAAAGTTCAGTTTACGCTACAACTACACACATTTTTATAACTTTTTCAGTAGTGCTAGTCACTCTGAAATCAACTTAATAATCATTAAAATAAAGTTGATATTTGTTTAACTTGAAACAAAAAAAAAATGGATATAGTTAGATTGGCTGACAAGCGTATGCCACAAGATGAAAAATACAAAATTATATTAAAACAGTTTTCTAGAAATAATTATCGAAGTTGACAAACCTTCGTTTAATTTACCCATCCCGCACCCTAATCGCGTTACTATCAACCACAATCTGAATCATTTTGAAGGATATTGCTAATCCATTGCTTCATATATTCGAAAAAATTACTGCTAACAACGTAAATAACGCAATGAATGTGGTTGAACTGTCGAAATGAAAGCCATTCCTGCTGTTAGTGTGTTACGCAATTACCACGCCGGAGAACCGAACCCAGGACTCCAAGCTTAGTTGTCGCGTTGATTAAGGCACGTTTATTGCACAAAAGCTAGCTAATACAGCGACAGGTTTAAACCCAATTCCAACCACTTTTATATTTGGAATATCCTTTCAAATGTAAAAGTGGTTGGAATTGGGTCGTATGTACAGACAGTTTTGCTCACCCCATAAACTTAAAAATACAACAGTAAAGTCCTCACTGCTTCGTATTTGGAGTTTTAAATATAAATCCGTGGTGTGACGGGCGGTCGTCGATAAATTAAGTCCTCAAACGTTTAGCGGGCTCGTGTCTACGTCAGGGGTAGGGTAACCACATGCTGGCGGATTTGGAAGGACATTTTAGTAGGATACAACCCTCTTGCCATTAGCTTGGAGTCTGGATTTGTGTCCGCTTCATAGTACCTATCTATACTTACTAATAATAAAGCTGAAGAGTTTGTGTGTTTGAATGCGCTAATCTCTGGAACTACCAGAAAAATATGTTTTCATTTGATAGCCCAATTCTTGAGAAAGGCTATTATATATTTACATGTGTCACATGTCTTCGAATTTTTGGTTCTTTCACATGCCGGACCAACCAACTTCTGATTGGTGAATACAATTGGCATACAAGATACTGCATACTTTTTTGCAAGTTGCAGGCAAGTGTTTTCCGGGCTTAAGCCTCTTTTTACATGCCACCGTGCTAGTTGTATCAAGTGCTATTGCGTATTTTTACGCCCCAAAAAATAACAAGAACTATCTTGTAACTATGTAGTGTTGTTGTTGCGTTTTATTTGAATCAATTGCCTAATAATTACTGCCGCTTTTAATCATAGCAGATAATTAGTGCAGTCGTCTGTAGAACCGCAATGAAGTTAAGAAAAAAGTACACGTTTTATAATATTTAACTCTTATCAATTCTGTGCGCTAGTCTTTTTTTCTATACTTTATTGCATAAAATTCAAAATGTACCAATTAGTGCGAAACACTTAAAGAAAAAAATAGTTAAAAGCTACAATTCGCCCGTTTCGGGTGAGTAAATTCGTACGAATTGACTAATACCCAAGCCGTAAATACAAGGAGTAGTTATCAACGCACATTGTTGCCTACTTTCAGCCTGACGCGAATCATTTTAATATACTGGTGTATTATGACGGTTTAATGCCATCTTGATTACAGTGTAAGAGAGAGACGGAGCTATACAATACTGATAGCACCATTCCTTTTTCGCACTGGAATCATGTTGGCATTAACACTTTGTAATACGGCTTCAGGTCTTTGGTGTACAATAAAAAGTATTTTCCAAGTATCTCTCAATCTTTTTTTTTGTCAAACAGTCTCATGCGTACGTCCCCCAACACGTGGCCACCCTACTCACAACCCGTTCCATTTCAAAATGTCCGTATATCTGTCGGCAGTGATGACACATGACGTCCGCGACCCTACCATTAATTAGAATGAAGATATCATTGACATTCGATACTAATCTGCGGGTATTGTCTTGGAACGTTAATTAACGAATCGTTATAAAGAATTTAAAGTTTGAAGTATTTGGAAAGTGTTGGAAAAGATCACGGTCAACTGAGTTATACAGGTTATCTATGTATACCACGTCTATACTCATATACTGATATTATAAGTACGTAATTTTTTTTAGTTTGTATGTAGGGAGTCTCTGGAACTACCAGTCGGATTTGAAAAAATCTTTTTGTATTTCATCATCATCAGCCTACAGCAGTCCACTGCTGGACATACGCCTCTTCTATTGCACGCCATTCAACTCGATTTTCAGCAACTCTCATCCAGCTGCTACCAGCCATCCTGCGAAGATCGTCGCTCCACCTAGCCTGAGAGCGTCCCACTTTACGTTTACAGATTCGCGGTCTCCACTCAAGAACACTTCTACCCCAACGGTCATCGGTTCTACGGCTAATAAGGCCGGCCCATTGGCACTTCAGCTTACTTGCTTGCTTTTTGCATTTGATAGCCCAATTCATGAGCTCTTGAGACCTTGACGTCAGTTTATTTTTGTATGTGTTCTCAAAAATCGTTAGGTTAGGTTAGAAAAATCTGAATCCATTCCACTTTAAAAATACTTTTTGAAATGTTGATCAAATCTCTGATGACCACTGATCAGTGACTTAATTCTGTCAAATGTGATGTTAGCGTTGTGGTTGATGAAAATATTAACAGTCAGTCAAATCAAATGATATGAGATTTAGCGTCAAATCTAACTGATACTCGTACAGCACTCTGAATCATTTTAAAGGATATTCCTAATGAGTTGCTTGCATATGTTCGAAAAATGTGTCTGCTCAGCAACGTAAATAACTCAATAAATGTTGTTGAACTGTCAAAATGAAACCTTTTGCTACCGATAGTGTGTCACGCAGTTACTCCGCAGGATGTTACTGAAGTAACTTCAACGCTAACTAAATACGTCCCGAATATTGATTATAGCAGTGTTCATAATCTCAGAGAATTTACATTCCATCGCCACTTAATCAGTTATGTACTTTAGTGAAATGTATTCTAAGTTGATTTTTGAGTGACCATTTGTACGAAAAAGGTCCTATGTACTAACTTTTTGATTGCAATGTAACTTGAATTTTGTTAAGTATGACATTCAGTGTGTTGTTCTATAACTTCAAAATTATCTCAAATTCAAAATTACGATCCCTGGTAAATAATGAATACATGATACTTGTTTTTTTAGTTATTTAAGTTTGACAGTATTTCAGAATCCACCACTTTCAAAGAACAGAATCACGTTATTGTATAAGCGGCCGCGTTTTTATGCGTGTGTAAAAGGGCAGTTACAGTGCCGTCTCACACAGGCCGCGTTTTAAAATGCGTGTCCTACACATGCCGATTTCAGAAAATTAGAAAAAAAATATACCTATTTATTTTATTATTGATTCGTGTCGAGAATCAGTAGAATAGTTACCTACTTGAATTTGACGAGGATGCAAAACGACACCTTGTATAGTCGAAGTCGGCCTGATCTGACGAGCCCAGTGTAGCAACTTTCATAAGCGCATAAGCTAAGCTAAAATTATAAGCATTTCATAATACTTCTACGGTTTCGACTTGTCATAATAAATTCCCATTAACCTTTAGCTAAAAATAAACTATCTACAGCAAAACGAAACCCCATTGCGTATAAATAAATAAAAAAACACGAAACGTCAAACTGTCGCCATCTTTAAAACGGTTACCGTTCGTAATAGGCAAAACGTGCCTGTTCGGTTAATCTCGTATATGTTCGGGCGGCATGGCGGCCGCAAATCCCTGGACTTAGATATATGTACTTATAGAAAACTGGCTTGCTCAGGGTCACGAGTGGTGACGACGCGACACGGCAAGTGACTTTCTGCGTTATTTTGCGACGCGTATGTTTCTCCGCAACATTTTTTGTTTTAGAAAACTCTCAGTTGCAGCTCGGAGTCAACAGTTGTGCCTTTTTAATTGCAATATGCTCACCCCCGAGGAGCAATTCTCGTAATTTTAAGAACGTTCCTCAATCTCAATCTGTCAAAAATACCTCTAATTTCCCTACATTTTTGCCATGTTTTTGTCATTGGTTGTCGCTGACATGAGGTTGCGACTAGATTTTGAACGTTTTTAATTGCGGTAATTGTCCACTTGATGACTTAGGACTTACATAATTGGCGTATACAGCCGTGGTGTTTCATAAATACCGGTTACATTGTATCGAAACCACAAGTAGGACTTTAAGGTGTTTCTCAATTGAACTAATTCCTTTCCAAGAATAAATTACCATCAGTAATGCCGGTTATGCATCGGTGTGAACACCCCCTTACTCCACTCGTGCCTAGCGCCATCTGTCATCAAGTTTGACAGTAGACAGTTAAACGATTTAAAAATAGAACGCTCATCCGAATGGAAGATTTGAATGAGATTTAAACTACTGCTTTTTGTCGGTGCTATTGAATTTTAATGATATTAATATTAGAAAGAACATGGTCGTTACGGGTCGTCAGTAGCCCGAAAGTCTGACATCCAGTCATACCAAGGGGTATCGTATTACCCAGTAACTGCGTTGTGGAGGTCAGATAGGCAGTCGCTCCATGTAAAATACTGGTATTCACCTGGATCCGGTTAGACTGGAAGCCGACCCCAACATAGTTGGGAAATGGCTAGGCAGATGATGAATATTAGAAAGAACATGGCTAAATAATGAATGAAAATTGAAAAGGTAGTTGGGTACTTTGTTATGTTTTCGCTATACAAATTCTATTACTAACTTTTGCCAGCGACTTTGTCCGCGTGAAATTTCTAGCTTCCCCGACCCACCGCGTAGCATCGCATCGCCTGCCCGCGCTATCGCTTCGTTTTCGCTTAGCAGTTTTTAATTATCTTACCATTTATGTGTACACACTACACATACACCGTTAAATTTTGATCGTTTTAATCCATAAAAGGGGTCATTGTACTCATAATTATGAACAACTTTTACTACGGGAACAACCCTGAAATCATGAAAAAAAAATCAGTTGATCCATAGATTAGATATGTTCGCATAACTCGACATAATGTATGGATCAACTGATTTTTTCATTCATTAATTCCCTTTATGTTCATATAATCCTATTAAATGACTATTTCACATGAAATATGAATCAATAGGATTATACTTTTCACCGAGAAGAGGCCTGTGTCCCATCAGTGGGAATATTAGCCGCTTGACATTACTAGAACTTTGTTTTTTTATAGGCTGATTATGTTATGACTATGCTAGGACTACCTGCGCTCCGCGGTGTCACCCGCATAAGTTTCGATCGGTGGGAATATCGGGATAAAAAGTATCCTATATTTTAATCCTGGTTAAAAACCATCTGTGTGCCAAATTTCATTCAAATCCGTTCAGTAGTTTTTGTGTGAAAGAGTAACAAACATCCATCCATCCAACCATACAAACTTTCACGTTTATAATATTAGTAGGATTATACTAGAGCGTTAATATCATATTTCGTCGAAAGTCAGTGTTGCCAGTAATCAGACATTGAACAGAAAACTCACACGTGCCTGAAAACGATACTTACTATTATTAGGAACGAGGAAATTCCTTTTGTGTAAGTTCGAAGAATTTCTCTCATAATAACGTCAAAAATGTACCTATATTTTTTTTGTGACAGAATTTAATCCGTATCAGCAATAATATCGCCTAATACAATAATACATTGAACATGGCATAACTACCTACATTATTACAAAAAAAAAAAAATGTTTTTAGTTACTCCTAAATTGACTTAAATTGAAAATTGATTACGATTTCGTCAAAAAAAAACCCTATAAAAAAAAGTGCAACGCGACAGCTTGCGATAATTTTTATTTTCAAATAAAAACAATTTAGGCATCGAAGTACTCGTCGGACTCGCTGTCATCCGGAAACGTATCCAGGGGGAGTTGAACTGCACCGCTTTTTTGTACTACGAGTAAGTCATAGAACAAAAAAGCAGTGCCGTTCAATTTCTGCCCTGCCATAAGAGCTGGTGGTAAGCTCCCAAGACTGGCAGCATTGCCACGTTGAATGTAGTAGAACAATTTCCATGAAGTTATCTTTGAAAAAATAGTTATACTTGAGCCGCGTCGCAGCTGTCTGCGGTAACCTTTATACGGGCGATTTTTTTTTTAATCCTCAGATTCCTGTAAAGTTCTCGCTCATCTTAAAAATAAGATATATTGTAGCTTCAGGTCTAATTCTAGGAAATTAACTAGCGATTACCCGTGACTATCGTTTTAGAATATGATTCACCTTCCTGTTAAGAGTTGCTTGTAAACCGCTCAGTCATTTGACTGATCAAAACTGAAACATGTAGGAAGGCAATTATGTTTTTTTAAACTTGACTCACACCATTTTTTGTTTATGAGATGGACTGTTATTTATTAGATACAAAAAGTAACATGTATTTGCTTTTAATTACAAGTTAAATACATAGGTACATAACTATGTACGGTCAACAAAGGAGATAAGTAACCAGGGTCGTCGGATATAGTTGAAGTTAAGTAAGAAACCAATTCAACCAAACAGTTAATTTATCGAATTAAATTTCTTACTTAAAAATAAGCAAAAGATTTCTCTGGAAATAATAAAAAAAATAAAATGTAGTGTATTCCCAGGTGAGAATAAAATAAATTTTGTAAGCAGTGTAATAATAGAACCTAATGACCCAAACCTCTCCGCTAACACGCGGTGTTGCTAACTTAAAAATGAAATACACACGTACACAGGAACTTTTAATATTAATGACACATGAAAATATAGTTTACGTACTTCGTGAATTTACACAAACTTATTTAATGTCACGAAAATATTATTTTTGGTCCTTATAACAAGGGATTAAGGTACAAAATTGAAGGTATTTGGGGCTAAATAGGGTTGTCGAGTGGAACGTTTATGGAAATAACTTTAAAATAAATCCGTAGAGTTTAAAATACAGTTTAAAAGGACACAAACGAATGGAGTGGAGTGTTGGATGTTTTTTGTTTGTTTCAGTTAAACTTGGGAAATAATCAATCAGTTTGGGGAAATATGCGATTGTAGTTTTGTTACGGTTTAACTGTCGGGGAATGCGACGATAGGTTTGTTTTGTAAGGATTTATAATATACTTACTTTTTAGTTTAATCTTAGTAAATAAGATTTTTAGCAAATCATCATCATCATCATCTGACATAGACCTCTCTTTTCATGTGCCAATCCTCCCGCCCCTGTGCGATCCTCTTCCAGGTTCTACCCGCAATGGTATCAATGTCGTCCGCCCGTCTTGCCGTTATATTTTAGCAAATAGTTACTCTAAAACAAAATAGTCGGTTAAACCGCACTCCTAACCCAGGTTTATATCTAGACAGCTAATAAATATTTTCAGCCAGTTCTTCTCGAAAAAACCCTTCCTCGAGACCCAACACAATAAATATCTACCCGAACCCTTTTCTGTAACATCTCTATCACAAATTGCCTATTACAAATTTTACTACTACTGAAGCCGCTCCACCTTCTTTGTTCAATTGATTCATTACCACTGCTGGGACCAGAATTTATTATCATCTTCGCCTTAAGACTTCCTAGGGACAGTTCAAGTTATTTACTTTAACTTAATAACCGGCTTACATGCCCTTATTTATGTCAAAACTGGCGAGGGGCTGTTTTTTCCGGTGCAAACTGGATCTATCCGGTTTAGGGATGTCAATGTGAATTTGAATTTATGAATGGTTCTGTATTTGGGTTTTAAGAGGTTCTTAAATTAGAAGTTTGTAAGTCGTTTGTAATTAGGAAGTGAAGTATGGTTTACTTGGTGCTCCGGTTTGCAGTTCTAGTGCCTACTGGGTAAACCTGTTAGTTATGGGGTTTCCGCATTACGGAGGAGAGAAGTGTTTGGACGTATTTTATCGTTTTACACATCTATGTAGTATACTGCCCCTTGCCTCGAAAAGCACGTTAAGCCGTTGGTCTTGGCTGGCATTCTTAGATCTTTGACAGTCGTTACGGATCATCAGGAGGCCGAAAGCGGAAAGTTTGAGAACCAGTCTTACCAAGGGGTATCGTATTACCCAGTAACTGGGTTGTGGAGGTTAGTTACTCTTTCACGCAAAAACTACTGAACGGATTTGGATGAAATTTGGCACACACATTGTTTATAACCAGGATTAACCTATAGGTTACTTTTTATCCCGATATTCCCACTGGATCATAACTTATGCGGGTGAAACCGCGAGGCGCTGCTAATAAATATATAAAAATTACTAGAGAAGTGACGTCGGCTTACGTAACAAAAAAGAAAGATATTTTGCGTTTTGATACAAACTATAAATAGTATTTAATTAAACCTAAAGATCCTTTCAGCCTTTAGGGAACATGATAGATCTTGAATTTTTGTCAGTTTTTTTTTTCACACGTTTCTCAAGAATTCAACTGAAATTTTCAGACACAATACACCCCAGGGGCGTTCCCTAAAATGGGTTTTATCTAATTTGTAAAACATAGCACGAGATTAATTTGAGAGTTGATATTTATTCCTAAGGGGTTATTGAGCTTCAGCTTACTCGAAGAACATATTTATTTATGAAGAATACAATGTAGCTGCTCTGTTGCTAAATCAATCAATCTAAGTTAATTATACACTACGTTAAAGTGAAGGAAATCTGTTTGAGCTATTCTGTACAGTTCACTGCTCACCTCACTCAAGTGAGCGCACACAATTCGAAAGCGAACTCATTTGTTTTTAAAGTAAATCATCGCGGGTTCACAACGAGACACCGTTCGAATTTTGAAGTGATGCTGGAGAACAACGCCAACCCGCACTGAGCCCACTCCCTCTCGAAGGGAGGAAGGAGGCCTGTGTCCCAGCAGTGGGAACATCATAGGCTGATTATTATCAAAAATCTAAATCAAAAGTCATTATTCAAATTAGGCTGAGAATCAGCACTTTTCGAACGGCAAAATTACAAAAGACAGTCACCCAAAAACGCCCGCCCTTCACCACTTCCTAGTGCTATCGTTGGGAAGAAGAATTGGCGCAACAAACTCCCCAGCAGCACAGCTGTCTGTTCCGTTAGAAAATACTTGATACTTGATTGTATACAATATTAGGCGTTAAGTAATTAACATTACAAGGCACAGAACATAAAATTAAATTAATAATAATAATAATATCCCTGGACATTTCACACAGCGCCATCTAGTCCCAAGCTAAGCAACCTAATGCTTGTGTTATGGTAACAAGATGGCTGATAAACTACTTATATACATTTTTTTTTTGTAAATACATACATATTATAGATAGAAAAACACCCAGACTCGAAACAAATTACTTGTAATATGTCAGCTAGCCACGCCAATATACCACCAACAAATATAATAAAAACTAAACGTACTCAAGCTGAAAAATAATTAATAATTATGTAAATATAAACTTACTACCTAAATAAAAGCCTCCAGGCATAAAGGGCGTGACAGTTTACATATTTATGCATTACTGGGTTCTGGTCACATAGCTGTCCCTTGAAGTCACAGATGAAGAACTATACTATTATTATTATATTATATTTTTAAATATTAGGATATAAAAAGTATAAAAACATTTAAAAATATAAAAAATAGTAGCCCACCGGTATCGGGAACAGGGTCCAAGCTACCGGCGGTCAGGGCTCCAGAGAGAGGAACCTCCTGACAATGCGAGCCGTATATTATTATTATATAAGTACTATGATACTTCTCCTTCTTCCATCCCTTAATTATTTTTTTTTAATTTTATCTGGGGTCAGGTCGTTTTGTACAGCGGCGCCAAGTCGATCTGTTCTGGGTTTTAATTTGAGTTAGGTTCTGTGCTTTCATCTCCCTCTCGATACTGGACTACCATGTAGCGGGGGGTTTTCGTGACCCGACTTCGTGTTACACCGCCCTAGGCGCCTAGGGCGAAGTCGCGTCAAGCGTCATTTCAGAATATTAGTAGTAAGTACAATCAAGCTACAGTGCGATTCTGTAATCATCTCACCGTGAAAACGTAGGTGAAGCCCAATTCATGAGCTCTTAAGACCTTGACGTCAGATTATTTTTGTATGTGTTCTCAAAAATCGTTAGGTTAGGTTAGAAAAATCTGAATCCATTCCACTTTAAAAATACTTTTTGAAATGTTGATCAAATCTCTGATGACCACTGATCAGTGACTTAATTCTGTCAAATGTGATATTAGCGTTGTGGTTGATGAAAATGTTAACAGCCAGTCAAATCAAATGATATGAGATTTAGCGTCAAATCTAACAGCAGTGCGATTCTGTAATCATCTCACCGTGAAAACGTAGGTGAAGTGAGCGTGGAGTGAGCTGTAACTAATGCTAGGGATTGACACTATTGACGGCTCACTCTAAGTTCACTTCACCTAACTTTTCACGGTGATATTTTTACAGAATCGATCGGCTGAAACTACGCAGTGATCAATGCTCGTACCTTCTCTGTGTGGCCCACTACCCATCTTAGACATTTTCATACCCACAACACAATTTTCCAGTATAATGGACACAGCTATTTAAATAATATAATGAATCTGTCCAATCAGACAACAAAGTCAAACAGAAAAGTCTGCAGAGTGGAAATGTCCAGTGGCGTGTGAATTCATCTTAGGACGTAAATGGATTTTTTTGATGGCGTATGTTGTTACTATTCTTGATCCGGTTGGATCAGAATAGGAATGTCCGTTCGTCATATTAGGACGTTCTAGAAAAATATTATTATACTAGCTTCTGCCCGCGGCTTCGCCCGCGTGGATGTCGGAAATTATCCCACGGGAACGTGCTAACAGGATAAAATGTATGTGCACCAGGATGCCATCTATCTCGCGGGCCCTTTGTGGCTAATAACAATAGAAAACCAATTGTGTCTCATTAATGGTGATTAAGAGGGTACCTATATGATATCTTTACCTAAGTACCTACCTAATTAAAAAAATAAATAAACTCAATAACAGAAAATAAAATACCTACCTACCTAAATAAACCTATTTATGACGATAACTAATCTAAACTCAATCATCATCTGCCTAGCCTTTTCCCAACTATGTTCAGGGCCGGCTTCCAGTGTAACCGGATGCAGCTGAATACCAGTATTTTACACGACTGCCTATCTGACCTCCACAACCCAGTTATTGGGTAATACGATACCCTTGGTACGACTGGTTGTCAGACTTTCGGGCTTCTGACTACCCGTAACGACTGTCAAAGATCCACGAATGACAGCCGGGACCAACGGCTTAACGTGCTTTCCGAGGCACGGAGGTGTCTCGGTATGTAAAGATGGTCACCCATCCACAGACCGACCGCGGCAAGCGTAGCTTAACCTGACCGATCGACCTGTGCGGCTGTTATTATTTAGCCACGGGCCCCTCAATCTAAACTCAATAAATAAGCAAAATCTCTAAAAACTAATATCTATACGAATGACTATCCTACCTAACAGTATTATAAAATAACCTACGGTCACTACGTACACTATAAAATATACTACCTATACTTTAAAATTAAAATCTATACCTACGACTTATATAAAAATAAACCTAAATAACTCTAAAAAGTAAAAGGAATAAAAATGAACTCCACTGCGTGTGACCTAACCTACGACAAACTTATTATTTGCGGTTGGTACAGTAATCGGATCTAGGGATCGAACCGCAAAATTAAGTTGGTTTTTTATTGTATATACTTTTCCGGGATAAAAAGTACCCAGTGTGGTGCCCAGGATATTAAAGAATAATTATACCAAGTTTCATCTTAATCGAACCGGTAGTTTTTGCGTGATGCCTGAACAAACAGACAGACAGACAGACCGACAGACAGACAGACGGACAAAAATTTTTTTAATCACATTTTTGGGTTCGGTGTCGGTCTAGTAACACCCCCTGCCATTTATTTTTTTGATATTTTCAATGTACAGAATTTTCACTTCTACAGATTTATTATAAGTATAGATCTTACTTAGAGGAGACCCGTTTCCCAGCAGTGGAAACATTATTGGCTGATTATGCTATGAAGTAACTAGCTGCGCCCCGCGATTTCACACACATAAGTTTCGATCCCGTGGGAATATCAGGATAAAAAGGTCATATGTGTTAATCCTGGTTATAAACTGTCTGTGTGCCAAATTTCATCCAAATCCGTTCAGTAGTTTTGGCGTGAAAGAGTAACAAACAAACATCCATCCATAAAAAAATTCGCGTTTATAATATTAGTAAGATTACTACTAGGAATATATTTTGTCATCTTGAATCTAGAGCAAGAAAAACAGCAATTTTATGTTCTTCATCGAGCTCTGCTCTCACAGTACGACACAACTTCTCGAATCCCTACTCCAGCCTCCAGCGTCCAGCCAACAAGACATAAACTCGAACAAGCGACCATAAATAAAATGCCCGCCATAATTACAATAGAACCAATTTAGAACGCGCCACTCGAATCATTACAGACGAAAAAAAAATAAGGCAAAGGCAAGCGCGCCGACAGCCAACATAGTTGACATGGCGCACTTATTTCAGTGTTGCCATCAATTTCCAACCCGCCCGTTCTGGGTAATTTGCCGAGACGTACTCCCGCTGATTATTTATGCCGCGCTCATTGGTGGAGACATTCTTAGCTGTGGGGACTTTTAATTTTTATTTCCTCGAACGACGGGCGTTTGTTTTGACGTCAATAAATGACGGGAAGGTTTGGCGCGAATTAGCGGTGGATAGGACGTGACGGCGCGAAACGATGACTGATTATCGGTTCGGGAAGATAATTTTTCAAAATGTTTTAGGTTAAGTGGCTTTGTCGTATGTTCGAAGTCTGGATTTTAAAAGGTTTTGACGGGACCGCTGGCACATTTCGTACCATAATATCTGCATCTTTAGTTTGTTGCCGCCATTATCTTAGCTAAGCAGTTTTTCTCCATGACTATCTCTCACTCTCTTCTCAAAATAATCAAGTTAATGCCAACTCCTGTTGTGATGTGCCAATTTTTTTTTTTTTTTTAACTTTGCACCGCACTAGGAGTTACTCCTGTATCGTGGGTGCGTTTACAAACATTTAAACTCACATACACAAACAGCCAGACCCGGAACAACCTGTAGGCAATACAAATATTTGTTCCGTACGGGAATCGAAACCCCGACACGCAGCGCAGCAGTCGATCGCTCAGCCACTGCGCCAACCGTGTCGTCAAGCTTGATATGTCGTCGTGTAATGTATACACATTACCTACATAATATACATAAATGCCATCTTTATAAAATATCTGAGACTCTACCTCATGATTCATTAAGCAGTAATAAATAAGTAATATAGGCAGTATTTAAAGTCCAAAATCCACAGACCTATCGAAAATTAAATACTCTTTCTGTATAGGTCACAAAGTGAAAATTATTAAAATGCCGCGTGACGCAACCACAGATTAATTATGACAGCTCCCATAAATTATGGAGGGCAGTGTTGCCAGGTATTAAAGTGACATTTCGTAAGTTTACGTAAATACTTTATTAATTAATGTTGTTCCGATTAAGATCGAAAACGAATGTAAATTTTTTTAATATTTTTTTTTTGTGAAGGAAATGTACAGTCGCCTGCACATCAAGCTAATACAATTGGTCATATTTCTTTAATAAATTTTCAACTTTATTGCTAAAGCATTAGGTTCAAGGTTGATTGGGAAAATTTGACAGTTTCGAGTAGCTTGATATGCTGGCGTCTGTACAAAGTATTAATTTTTGGCCATGTTCTATACTTATTTATTTCGGATGAGTATAACTCCAATCATGTAAACACAGATCGGTCTATTGTGTCACGTTGTGTAAAATTTCTATCTATACTAATAATAAAACTTAAGGGTTTGTTTATTTGAACGCGCTAATATCTGGAACTGCCTGTCGGATTTGAAAAAACCTTTTTTTCATTTGATAGCCCAATTCTTGAGCAAGGCTATAGAATTTTTAACATCACGCTAAGACGCTTAGGAACCGAGCAAAAAGAATAAAAGTAACAAAGAATGCTTAGCGAAAACAAAGTTATTGCGCGGGCCACGAGGTGGGACGAGGGAACGATAAATTTCACGCGAACTCGTGGGCAGAAGCTAGTGTATGTATATATTACGGTAAGTGTGATTAATTGAAAATTATTAATAACTAGTTGCGCCCAGCGTAAGTTTCGATCCCGTGGGAATATCGGGATAAAATGTATCATATATGTTAATCCTGGTTATGAACCACCTGTGTGCCAAATTTCATCCAAATTCGTTCAGTAGTTTTTGCGTGAAAGAGTAACACACATCCATCCATACAAACTTTCACGTTTATAATATTAGTAGGATTGCCGAGTGTCGTATGCGCGTACGAAGTCACGAGCAAAAGCTAGTGTAAAATAAACGCATTCGAATTCCCTAACCTAAGAGCAATGGTGGCCCAGTGGTTACTGCCGCGATTTACGAGTTGCAGGTCGTAGGTTCGAACCCAGACAGGCGCTTTACTTTGTGTTAATTATATCATCACCACTGCTCTCAAAACGGAGAAGGTAAACATCGTGAGAAGCTCGAAGGCATGTGACATCTACCAACCTGCACTAGGAGGGAGGGAGGGAGGCCGAATGGATTACGGCGTCCTTCTCACAGAGAGAAGGGCTGTGTCCTAACAGTGGGAACATTATATGCTAACTATGAATTCCCTAAAAAGTTATTATCACAAAAAAAAGTAACAAGAGATAACGTTTTTAATTAAATGGCCAGTGTTTTCTTAAGAGATATCCGGCGTTATCTTTATCTTAAGATAAGACGCACTTACGCGTACACGGGGCCGGCATTACCAGTGATAAGCAGATAGTATATTACTGATATATCGAGAAGTGTAGGCAGTTCACTGAATGCTGATTTTGTGGTGCATTCTGAAACCGAAGATGCTTGAAGCTAAGATTGATCATAGAGGAGCTTTGTGTAGATTGATCGATTTGATCGATTTTGCGTCTGAATTTCTGCCCGGTTTATGACCATTTAAATTTAAATTCATTTTGTAAACATAGGGTACAATTATGCAGATGTTATAAAAACCGGCCAAGTGCGAGTCGGACTCGCGCACGAAGGGTTCCAACCAATATTTGTTCCGTGCGTCAATCGCTTAACCACTGCGCCAACCGTGCCGTCTAAAGAAAATAAAGATCAAACGATAGAATGCTTATGTTTCTATTAGAAACAACGAAATAACAACTAACACCTCATTGTATTTCTTAAAAGGAAAACTATGAGAAAGAATTTCCCAGAATGATCCAATGAATCACGATGCGATTTAAAATTATAAAGCTAGTATTAAGTAGGAAACTATTAATGTTTCATTCATGTTTCCTGAAACGTAGCCCGCTTTTTGAAGACATGTGTTGGCCATGTGTCGACAGGGAGAAACTGTGGAGTCGTGTTAGGGATATAAAAATATTTTTTTTTTGTTAAATTGATGGTTTTTTATTTGGTTCTGCCGACGTGTACTATCTACTATAGTGAGTTGTTACTAAGCTTTATCTGACAGTATCGTTTTGCAGCAATATTTTTAAAATTAATTTGCTATGACACTTCTTAGTTGGAAAGTTTATCTTGTGATTATACTCAAGAAACAGTCTGGTGTTAAGTGGACCCTGTGCGTTCAGACCCACTACCAATTTTACTGACTTGATCTTGATAGTAAAACATCTTTATAGGCAGTTTTACTTACTGGTATTCAGCGGCATCTGTTAAGACTGGAAACTAAGCAGGTGATGATGATGAAGCAGTTTTGCTTAATAGGGTTTTAGAAAATCTCGATTTATTTCTAACAATACTAAGCTTACACATATGCATGTGGCGTAACAAAAAAAAACTTAACCTAATGTAATGATTAGGTTAAGTTTTCAGCCTTGATAGCCTAGCTTGCTAACTAGCCTTGGCTAGTTATTCAGCCTTAGTAATAATATACCAAGGCTGAATCACTAGCCCCTAAAATCAGACGTTAGCAACGCCGCAAAGTCAGTTTGGGCGTTGCTAAAGCCCAAACTAGCCCTAGGCCTGTATTTATATTATATTTCCCAGTTTTTGCAATACAATAAGAGGGGCTATAAATGTCCGCAACTCCACATCCAAACGCGTATTTTGCATACGGATATAAGTATACAATGTTGTATATGTAGGTATGTGTGTATTCTTCTATGTTATGTAGAATATGACTTTCGGATTAATTGTCTGTTACATGTATTCTTAGTGTCCAAAATTTATTTTTTATTTAATCCCAACCTTATTAGCATAGCCACCACGGTTAGGAAACTCGCCTTGCATACCTCCACCTTATCCTAAACTACAAAGCAGCCAGGCCACATAGGTTAGCTGTTATTAATTTCCCGAACTACCCACAAATGTAAGTACCCATTAGCTGGTAATTTTCTACCCGCAGACGCAAGTAGCAAGTGGAATTGCTCAGCTTGTGATCTTAGGCCGAAGACACACTAGTGGGAGCTTCGTTTGGTTCTTAGAGCTAGCTACGCTGCGTGCATTCTTATCGATAACTTGCCCTAGAGAACCAATGCACCACCCTAATTAGGTAACACACTATCAATCTTAATCTGAATCATTTCGAAGGATATTGCTCATCCATTGCTTCATATGTTGGAAAAATGTGTCTGCTCAACAACGTAAATAACGCAATGAATGCTGTTGAACTGTCAAAATCAAAACCCAGTGCTACTGACAGTGTGTTACGCAAATACCCCGCAGGGTTTTACTCTTGGAATGGCTACACTGACGGGTGCTGACTGACTATTTAGTATTTAGTCAAGTGAGAATTCTACACCAGAGAAATAGAGAATTTCTACATTGGTATTGTACTTAGAGTTAATATAGTGTAAATCATTAGTTCTCGACGTGGGCGATAACGCCCTCGTGGGTGTTTGAGACTTTCAGGGGGCAGTAAAAACCCAGACGTAATTATATTACCTGTCTTACGACAATATAATACTAGCCGTGCCTCGCGGTTTCACCCGCATAAATTTCGATCCCATGGGAATATCGGAATAAAAAGTATCTTATATGTTAATCCTGGTTATAAACCATCTGTGTGCCAAATTTCATCCAAATCCGTTCAGCAGTTTTTAAAAGAGTAACAAACATCCATCCATCAATCCATCCATCCATCCATCCATACAAACAAACTTTCACGTTTATAATATTAGTAGGATTATATTACACGTTAAATATTATAATGGTGGCAATAGCTGTTACAGATTCGCGACGAATGGTAAGTAAAAAAAATTAAGGGGTTCCCAAAAAAAACAATGGGCGGTGGTCAAAATAAAGTTGAGAAGTTGAAGTTGAGTTGAGAAGTTGAGCGTAAATAATAATGAGATCGTTACCATCGCGGGCAGACCCTAGATGAGGCTGGCACAGCATCGTGGAGATTGGCACAAGAAAAGAGGGGCCGATGCTTACTAGTGGGTGAAGTCGAGCTGTGGATGATGATGGCCAGATCACCTAGCACCTAATACGGCGTTCGCGGTTTAGTTGCCAAAAATTTAAACAAATATGTTTATGGAAAAATAACTTTAAATCCTACAGATTAAAGTTCAATTTACGCTACCACTTCAAACATTTTTATAACTTTTTCAATAGTGCTTAGTCACTCTGAAACCAACTTATTTGCCATTACAATAAAGTTGATATTTGTTTAATTTGTAATAACATCAATTCGAATAGACCTCAGTTCAGCAAGTCACGCTGCGCGGCGCGAGCTGCGCTTTTCAACAAGTGTAGCAGCACGCGATACTCCTGCCAGTGTGTCTTCGGCCTTACTGAGTACAGCAACTCGTTGCGTAGGATGTAGCGAAGATGATGCTAAAATTAGCTAGCAATGAGGTTCTGTGCTCAGAGAAATGCTTGTTTGGAGATAAGTTAATTATATCTTAAAGGTTATGTGAGGAACGTGGGATTGGTACTTAAACGTCTAAGTGTGCTTTTCGCGATGATTGGTTTGCAGCAAATGTTAAATATGTAGCAGCGTGCTTGTTTCACGTCCGTGCCGTAACAGAAGCACAGGGTGGCATCCGACATCGACGCGCATACTGTAACCATGAATTCAGCACACGATTCTAGATTCCCTAGTGTAGACATTCATCGAAGTGTAACAAAAATAAAAAAACTGCTGTTTTATAGAAAATGCAATACCTACGCGGTCAAAATGTAAGGAACAGCTATATCCAGGGTAGCGGGATCGTCCGAAAGGGTTACCGCTGCCCTGGAACATAAAGGGCTAAGGAAGGAACACGGGTGGGTTTTAGTCAGTAAGAGTCTGACACTCCCTTCTGCTCCACCCAGAGCGGGAGGAGTCATTAGATGATTTCCCATACTCAAAAAAAAAAAAAAAAAAAAGGAACAGCTATATATTTTTTTTTATAACTGACGAAAAGGTTCAACGCAGGGGGTTCAGAATGATATTCTATGTCCATGGTAACAGTTTGCGCGTCGATGTCCCTCATCCATCATCAGCCTACAGCAGTCCACTGCTGGACATAGGCCTATTGCACGCCATTCATATCGATTTTCGGCAACTCTCATCCAGCAACCCTGATGTGCCACCCTGTATTGGAAGTTGGCTATTCGATTATTTTAAAACTACATCTGAACTAAATGTTCATCCAAATCCGTTCAGCCGTTTTTGCGCCAATCCGAAGCATACGTCCAGAAAAACGAGCAATGTGCATAAGTGGAATACAATTCAGAAATAAAATACCCAATTTTTAATATTGAGGCGACTCCAATGATTTCTGTAACAAAATTCGATGACGTTTTTAAACAGTCGAATAACTTATGTGTTGAGGATATGTACTTGGAATATAGAAATGTGGATATGACTTTAATGAAAACCTATTAGTATTGGACTGAAAGATGTTCATTTGTAAACATTAATGACAGACTATTTTTAACTAATCTACGTTTGTCTTGTAATTTGTACTGGCATTTCCTATTTCATACATTAACGAGTAATTTTGAAAAGATGCTGACGACCTTTCCTTGTAATATTTCTACGCAATTACCTTATCAGACGAATACCAAGTATTCAATTGAATACAAAAATACTCAATCGAATTGTTTACAAACCAAAAGCTTGAACAAACGAAATAACTTCCACACTATTACTAGTTCCAAGAATTTCATGAAACTATAAAAGTTATTTGTAATACTATCTACTCTTATCCAAATTCAACAATCTTAGTTACGTTCATTTTATCAAAAGTCGTCGGCTTTCAAAGAAAAAGTGACAGATTTCTTTTTGTGAACTAAAATTAGCGTGTTCCTCTACGAATTTGGACTGTATTTTCAGGGAAGTAAGATTCAAAATTGTTTATTTCGTTATCAAAGGCGGACTTTTCCCATAGATATGGGTTTTTTCATGTCTCTTCAAAGGGACGGTCGTCCTTTTGGATTCCTTTCCGTTGTATTGGTGACAAATATAGTTATGAGAAGATTCCGGATATTATTCCCATTTGAGGTTTTATAACCTTGTTAGTTTTTAATTCTCTTACTAGTGATGTTTTAATTAAAATATGTGGTTCCTGTTAAAACTACTTAGGTTATTACATTTTGTTGCTGACGGTACTCAATTCCAGGTATCCTTATTCATTTTGCTTCCGGAGTTTGTCAGCATATTCTGAAGACAACCACGTCAGGGGTTTAAATCGCAAGGCTGTGTGTATAAAGCTGGGTTTACACTTTGTTCGCGAAACAACTGTCTCCGCGTATCTCTTTATGTTTTTTATGTTATCATGTAACGACACGACCATGACAAAGCAGATGTGAAACTCTGGAACTACCAGTTGGATTAAAAAACATGTTATTGGTTGAGGGTACATCTTCATCAGCCTATAATTATTAAATTTTTTTATATAAAAAACGTTGCCCCACACTAGGAATTTCTCCTGCATCGTGGGTGCGTTTACAAACATTTCAACTCACATGCACAAACAGCCACACCCGGAACAACTATTTGTAGGCCATAAAAATATTTGTTCCGTGCGGGAATCGAACCCCGCGACACGCAACGCAACAGTCAATCGCTTAACCACTGCGCCAACCGTGCCGTCCCCGCCGAATTAGTTAATTTTACCGGATATTTTACTTGAAAGCTTCTTACTTTATCATCTGTCATCTTTCTAATTGTATCCCAAATATGACATTTATTTTAAAGTCATCGGATATCTTTCTACATACCTGCAGTTACAGATTCAATGTGGTTGTTCAAAACTTTCCCTCTCATAACAGCTTTTTTTCTTTTGCAAAACCTATAAACAGTAGTGTACGTCTTTGTTAATATTTCTTAGACAAAGTTACTTTTCAGGGAATACGCACCCAGTCTAATCATGTGCAGGTGAAAGCTATCAATTTTATCTGTGAATACTTAAACCCGAAATTCTAATTTAAAATCACCTTAAACTTGTTTTTCATTTAACAATTCAGGATAATTTTGTCACGTCAATTATCGTCGACTATTTTTCCATTACAATTTAATTAAATCATTTCAAACAATACCCACATGACACAGTTGCTGGAAAAGTGATGAGATATAAAGTTAAAACCTACAAAATACAGATGATTTTGTTACTCAAACTAGTTCCCTTTAGTGAGTAAACAGTCTTTGTTTACATTTTCATCCGATAATTTTGAAACAGACATTAGTTCATTCATTGCGTTATTTACGTTGTGGAGCAGAAAAACTTTTCGAACATTGTATAGAGCAATGGTTGAGCGATATCCTTCAAAATGATTCTGATTGTGATTGATAGTGTGTTACACAATTAGAGATCGATTCTCTAAAAGTCCACCGTGAAAAGTTAGGTGAAGTGAGCCTAGAGTGAGCTGTCAATAGTGTCAATCCTAACATTAGTAGGAATGACAGCTCACTCCACGCTCACTTCACCTAAGTTTTCACGGTGAGATGGTTACAGAATTGCACTGCAGATCTTCCGAGAAATGATTTGTAATTTCCTACCAATCTTGTAGCTGGTGTGCCATGCCAACGCAATTAGGATGCAGTTAAATCCAATCCTCCCAAGTCCCACCTTTTCCTCAAAAAGTAATTTAGCCTTTTTCATCGTGGAACTCCTTAACTAAATCGGTAACACTTGCGGCTGCATGTTGGCTTGTCGCCCAGCCGTGGGCGTGGCCCTGTGATCGAGTGGGGAACCGCCTCGGACGATAACTCAGCCGAAGGCGTGGACTATCTACAGTCTGAGCTGTAATTCAGGTGTCTATGCTTTCAAATTGTTGCGGATGCTTCGGCGGGGAATGTAGCAAGAATAGGTGTTCAGGATTGAATGCACGAAGAGATGGATGGACTGTCTGGGAGATAATATGGCTAATATAATATGTCTGGGAGTAAACACTGGGAACGGGAAATAGAGCTGTAAAGAAAAAAAATACGTTTACTAGCGGTAAACATGACGCAGAGAAGGAACACAACACAAAATGGCGTCAACAGAAAATTGGTCTAGCTATCGCGGTTCTTGAGATACAGCTTGGTGACAGACGGTCGGACAGGCAGCAAAGTCTTAGTAAAAGGGTCCCGTTTTTACCCTTTGGGTACGGATCCCTAAAAAATAAACAAGTTGGGGAAATTGGAGCAGTGGTGACCCAGTGGCATCGGCCGCGACTTACGAGTTTTAGGTCCTGGGTTCGAACCCAGGCAGGCGCTTTACTAATTATTTCCCGCACTGGGCCCGCGTGGTAGATTATAACCCACTCCCTCTCGAAGAGAGGAGGCCTGTATCCCAGCAGTGGGAACAATAGAGGCTGATTATGATGATGCGTCACATCCACACAAAACGGCCATCGCTAAGCATAATGCTAAGACCCTGCGAGACAGAGCCTCAGCGCTGGTTATAGTGTATGGAAGAAGCAGGCGTGCTGATGATGGTTTACTGTGTAATCTTTCTGTGAAAGAATTGTGGTTTTTCCTGCCCCACATCTGTCATGCAGGACGACACAATTTTTTTTCCGTTTTTTTTATTTTAATTATAAGGATGCATATCCGGTAGGCTCTTAAATCCTACCCTTTCCTACGGGCACGTCTTCCCTACACCTACCGCGCCCCCCGGTGTACTCCTGGATATGCAATGGTCGCTGTAGCACCATGAACATGAGGCTACAGGAGCTAGTGCGAATCTTGGGGTTCATTCGATTAATCGAGTCTGGTTTAACCACGCTGGGATCGGTGCATTTTATTCAGTCATTCATTCGTTTTTGACATTTTAACTATAAATTCATTGAATCTCAAAAAAATTGGAAAAGAATGTGCACGATATGGATGGAGTCGTGGAACTGTGGAGTTGATGCTGTGTGAGCGTGCGTGTTCCATCGCCGCCCGTTCGATATCCACCGCGCACTTGAAGTATTTTTTTGCTCCATTGTGCAATTGCTGTATGGCTTTCCAGTAAGAGAATAAACTAACATTTAAAATAACAATACATATGTAAATGTAAAAAAATAAGCAAAAGAATCATAGGGCATCAAAAAATTCGTCCGCATCGCTGTCAACAGGAACAGTGCCCAAAAGGCTGGCAGCATTGCCACGTTGTATGGCGATGCTAATTCTTTGGCCAAGAAAAAGGCCTGCCTCAGCAGTCTCGACATTCATAGCGATCGCTTTACGACCGAATTCGGTCGCAAAGTCCCGGATTGACAGGTGAAATGTATGGAGTGACCGGACTTTGCGATCGAATACGGTCGTAAAGTGATTGCTATGAATGGCAAGACTGCTGGGGCAGCCCTCTGGTCACGTTAAGAGTCGATTAACCGCTTAGCGATATCTTGAAAAACAAAAGAGGATAAATAAATAAATAAAAAAAAAAACACCATACACATGCTACATTGACTTGGCTTGGGCCCGTAAACTAGCTAAAGAGCTAAGAAACAAAAGTTTACCAAAAATAATAATAATATTAACCCATTCCGAAATACAAGATTGTCATATCAATGTTCCATGAGGCATTCTTTTAGTTATTTTTAAAGTTGTTATTGCCAGCGATTCCACTCGCATCCTGAGAGTACTAATTCATGCCCCAGATAAAAACTATCTTGTAATTCAAGGACTGTGAGTCTATCTGTGTGCCAAATGTCAACCAAATCTGTTAAGCCGTTTATGGGTGATTGCGTAACAAACATCCAAACGTCTTCATAAACTTTCAAATCCGTATTAGGCTCCCTGCAGACAGGCACGACGCGACTTTAGTAAAACTATTTGTATAACTTCATGGAAGTTCTACCAGAATCGAGTCGTACCGTCGCGTCGCGCCTGTATGGAGACCCTTTATGCATTTTGTAACAATAAACAAAACACAACATTTTCCTTTCATCCGTGCCTCGGAAAGCACGTTAAGCCGTTGGTCCAGCACCCTAATTGCGTAACACACAATTAATCGGAATCGGTTTCATTTTGACAGTTCAGCAACATTCATTGCGTTATTTACGTGTTGAGCAGACAAATTTTTCGAACTTATGAAGCAATGGATTAGCAATTTGCTTCAAAATGATTCAGATTACTATTGATTGTGTGTTACGCAATTAGGGTGCCGGCTGTCATTCGTGGATTTTTGACAGTCGTTACAGGTCCAACCAGTCTTACCAAGGGGTTTCGTATTACCCACTAACTGGGTTGTGGAGGTCAGATAGGCGGTCGCTCCATGTAAAATGCTAGCAATCAGCCGCAGTGAATGAAAGCCGACCCCAACAAAGTTGGGAAAAAGCTAGGCAGAGGCTGCAGTCTCGACATTCATAGCGGTCGCTTTACGACCGAATTCGGTCGCGAAGTCGTCAATCCGGGACATTGCGACCGAATTCGGTCGTAAAGCGATCGCTATGAATTTCGAGACTGCAGCCACAGATTATGATCAAACAAAACATTTCTCTGTGTGTCTGTCGCTATGTCGGTTAAATCGGTGCGTTTGTAACTCAAGAACCACTTATCCGATCTACGTGATTTTTGTTTTAATTCCTAACAAGTTCTGCCCGCGACTTCGTTCACACGGAAGTTACTAATAGTTAAGTGCATTGTCTGGGCAGTGCATAATCAGCCTATAATGTTCCCACTGCTGGGACACAGGCCTCATCTCTTCGAGAATGAGTGGTTGTAATCCACCACGCGGGAACAGTGATAGATATCGCATGTCTAATTATTTTTATTTTGTTAATTTTGTGTTTCACGATTTGTGTCCAACTAAACTTTATTCTTTCTTTTTTTCTTCGAATTTTTGGTTCTGGGATATGCCGTTGTGTCCCCACGATGTTTTCCTTCACTGTTTTGAGAGCAGTGTTGATGAAATTTTTAACACATAGTAAAGTGCCTATCTGGGTTCGAATCTGTGACCTATAAACTCGCAAGTAGTGGCCGTTACCACTGGGCTACCACAGGTCTTTGTCTGGTCAAGTTTCAGTACAATATAAGTCCATACAAGCGGAACCGAGAGCACAGCTAGTTCACAATATTAGCAAGAAGTAAGATACAGATTCCTGAAGGTTTATTTCTTCATTACTATGGAACCGTACGCTACTGTTGTTATTTTCTCAACCGGTCAACCCGAAATAAGTCTGAGTATGTCAACGCGAAGCAATCAATACACTAATAAGGACAAATCGAGCTGAAACACACTTACTTGCGCGGCCCACTTGTGTCCCGACTTTAATCACGTGCAGGGCTGCCAACTACGAGCAATAAAAAAAAAAACAAAAAATAAACTTATCTAATAGGTATATAGATCTACGCCCTTACATGTTGATCGTTTTAATCCTTAAAAGGGGTCATTGTACTCATCATTATGAACAACTTTTACTACGGGAACAACCCTGAAATCGTGAAAAAAAATCATTTGATCCATTCATTATGTCGAGTTATGCGAACATAAATCTATGGATCATGATCTGACTTTTTTTTCACGATTTCAGAGTTGGTCCCGTAGTAAAAGTTGTTCATAATGATGAGTACAATGACCCGTTTTAAGGATTAAAACGATCAAAATTTAACAGTGTAATAACCTATACTAATAAAAAAGCTGAAAAATTCGTTTGTTTGAACGTGCTAATCTAAGAAACGACCAGTCAGATTTGAAAAATTCTTTTTGCATTTGATAGCCCAATTTTTGAGGCAGGCTATAGGCTATTTAACATCACGCTAGGACTCTAAGGAGCCGCGCAAAAAGGAAAAAAGTAAGAAAGAACGCTAAGCAAGTAATTGCACGGGCAGGCGATGCTGATGCTGATGTTTTTTTTGATGAAGATGAAATGATGATAATGTTGTTGTTGTAGGTACAAACACATATTTTAAGGTCGGCGTTTCCTATCTGACTAACTACTGGTACTCTGAGAAGAAAGGCCAAAACAAACATAGAAGTCACAGTCTCTTTTAAAATCCATGTGGTCAGATCATGTGAAGACCATGTAGATTGGTGTCTGAAATGGTCTTTTGAGGAAAGAACCACAGTCCAGTCAGTGACATTTGGGTATGCCGCATAACTTACTCAACCTGTCAGAGCATGATGAAAAGTAAGTGAGAAAAACAAAATAAAAACTTTCCAACATAGTCTTCACATTTACAATAATTAAAATAATATAATACTTTACGAAGGAAATATTCACATCATTAGAAGACGGCTGCTACCTAACCTCTTGAACTGATCCCTTACCGAAACCAAATATTCGGTCACCATCTTAGTTCACTATAAGCTGCAGCCCTAACGACACGCACACACGCGACACTCCGTACACTTGGGGACAGGCTTTAATCGCGCACACATAAATCCCACCGAATCCAATTCCTAACGCTATCATTTACAGGGGAAAATGTTAGTTTGGGCGCGCACTTGCAATTTGTTTACTTATGCGACAGTTGTTTTTTTTTTTGCTTTTCTGTTGCGTGTTTGTGATCGTCAAGTAAAGGAACTTTGATTTAGTTTTGAGTTCTTAATAGTTGATGATTGCTGTTCAGTTACTGCTTGGCACTCTTGTGGAGAAGACAGGAGCAGACATGGCTTCTCTATTTTAGAAATAACTGTACTGAAAATGCTTGAAAATCTTTTTTCTGCCATAAAATCGCATCAGTATTCTACTAAGCCGCACGACACCCACGGCATGAAACACACGGCACGGCACTAAATATTACGTAATAAATAGTCAGTCATTTATAAGTAAGGGATTCTTAAAATTCATAACAATAAACATTCAAATTCAAATTTATTTATTTGTACACATAGGTGTAATGTAGTGGTACATGATAGTATAAATTTAAAATAAAAATAAACTAAAATAATGTTGTGTCACTATGTGTTGCCTTGCAACATCATTATTACATTCAGATAAGTACTTCAAAAAAAAAAAAAATTACATATATCGGAGTCATAATAAATTTAATTTAAACTATAGAATCTACCCGAAATCCCGGACAATGCGATTCTGCCAAAACTTATCTACTTACCTACCTTTTCACTTGTGTCGCAGTCTGTTGTAAGTCGTAACCGCGCACCCACCCTTAACCGTTTAATGTGAACATCCACCCTTGATTATGGAGGGGACAACACATTGTTTCATTAGTTCGTGTTTGGTCAGCAAACGCCGGTAATCCGGAATGGCGTGATTGCGAATTTATTTTAAGACCGACGGCGCCTGCTCGCTGCCGTCTCACAGAAACGATGTCATTTTGTAGAAATAATCGTTCTTGGAGTTTGTGACATTGTTTAAGAGTTCAAGTAGTTAACTTTTACCTAACTAATCTAGGTGGAATATTAAATAGATTTCAGGGTTACAACAGTAAAAATCCGTCTGTAAAATTCTTAATTTACGTCAGTGTATGTCTGAACTGGATTTGTCGTTCCTTGCCTTGTTTTTATGTTCTTCAACTCAGTCAACTCAGCTTATCGCAGTCCACTGCTGGACATAGGCCTTTCCCAGACTGCGCCACAACACCCTGTCCTCCGCCTTCCGCATCCAGTCTACCCCATCCACCTTCTTAAGGTCGTCGGTCCATCTAGCTGGGGGGCGTCCCACACTACGCTTGCCGATACGCAGTCTCCACTTTAAGACTCGTCTTCTCCACCGGCCATCAGTCCTTCGACAAACATGGCCAGCCCACTTCAGTCTTACTCTTCCAAACTATGTCGGTTACTCCGGTTCTTTTCCTGATAACTTCATTCCTGATTGTATCCATCAAAGAAACCAAACAAACTTATGTTGCCATAGCAAAAACAAAAAAGAAATAACATAAATCAAAGTTATATATGAAAATGAATCTTTAATCGCGAAATCTCACCACAAAACAACCCTTTGTTTTGTTGCTCATTACTAGTTTTCACAACTTTTCTTAAAAACTTACCCAAAACAAACTTCTCAGTCCCCTTCAGTTTTGTAATAGAAACCTGGATTAAACGACCTAACTCCCTGTCAACGCGTCGTCGGTGTGCGCCCCTATCTTATTTTGTAAATCTTTTGCTAATTGCGTCAGGAATTTGGTAGTGGTGTGTGATAGCGGGAAAGGGTTGGTTTAGCTTTAAACCGGCATACGGTAGTTAAGATTTCAACCTTTGGAAGGGTTAACCCTATGTATTTGTAGATTTAATGGGTCAACATACGTCCGAACTATTAAACTCATAGCCGTCAACTACGCATTCTGTGCGTCAAACTAAGTTCAGCTGGGAAACGACTTTAAATTTGGTTGTAAAAATTTGCTGTTTGCGGTGCATTGCGTTTATAGGTGCATGCAATGGCACAGGGGGTATTTAAAGCTGTGGACATTAAAAACTTGTTTTCATAAAAAAAAAACGTCAGTTTGGAATTTTGACGTTCAATATCTTCGTAGCTAGAAGGTTGCTATGTATGTTCCACTACAAAAACATTATTACAAAGACGAGGAGCAGGAACAAGTGTCTTTTTACACCCGTTACGATCGAAAATGTTTTCTATTGAGCGACGTAAATAACGCAATGAATGTTGTTGAACAGACTCCGGACACGGGTTGGTTGAAGCAAGGAATACATATTCAGGTCAATAATTTAATTATGAACTTAAATAAAACAAAAATAATGCACTTTCATCAAAAATGTGACATTCCTAAAGTTTGCTGTGCCTATAATAATATTGAAATAGAAGACGTAAAAATAACTAAATTCTTAGGAATAATGATAGACAATAAACTGACCTGGAAACCCCACATAGAAAAAATATGCAATCGACTTAGTAAAACTGCTTATGCGCTTTACCAACTCGCAAAAAAAGTAAATATTGGCACACTTCTAACGGCATACCACGGACTTGTGGTTTCGGTTTTGAGGTTTGGCATCATTTTCTGGGGCTATTCTACTGGTAGGGAACAAGCATTTAAAATACAAAAAAGATGCATAAGGTCAATGTGTGGTCTGAAAGCAACAGACAGCTGTGCACCAGTTTTCAAGGAGCATAAACTGTTAACATTGCCATCACTGTACATTTTGGAAGTGGCACTGTTTACAAAACAAAATGTAAAGTTATTTGACAAAGTCGCTACAGTACGAGATGTTCCCCTTCGTACCCAATATAAAAATAAATTAAGCACTGTGAAATGCAAAACAGCATTAATGAAAAAAAGTATTCTTGGTATGGCACCTCGTATCTTTAATAAGATTCCAGATAGTTTTAAGGAAATGACTTATGTAAAATTTAAAAAAAACCTGACTAATTTACTGATAGAAAAATGTTATTATACTGTTGACGAATTTCTAAATGACTTAACAATTTGATGTGACTTTTTTAAATTTATTGTGATTTTTTATGTACCCACTTATTTTACTTTTTATGACATTTCGTATTTTTTTATAATCTTTCAAACCTAATTTAATTTTATATTACTAATTGTGTTGTAATTAAATTGAGTATGATTGTTATTTTTAAACAATCGTTATGTTAAAATATTTGTATGCTGTAATAGCAAAACATGGCGACCTACTTATATAAATATGTAATGCAAGAACCCAATGTACCTATGTTTGACAAATAAAATTCTGATTCTGATTCAGGTGGAGATTCATAGACGACTCCGCCTTGGAGTGTAAATGTGGTGCTGTTCCAGAAAAGATAGGACACTTAATATCGTGTCCTGCGTGTCCTGCCAGCTGCACGTAACAGGAACTGATGGAAGCTGGTGATGGCGCCGAATTCTGAGCCGAGTCCATTTAGTTTGCTAGCGACACGCTAAGAAGAAGAATGTTGTTGCACTGTCAAAATGAAAGCCATTTCTAAGTACTGATAGTGTGTCTGTGTACGTACACAAACACCCTATCAGTACTTAGCAATGGCTTTCATTTTCAATTACCCCGCAGTATTCTCTCAAAAGACAACAGTTTATTAAAGTTAACCGCACATAAGTATGCTTACATTAAACACGAAGTTATAACTATAATAAGCAAACACATCCTAACGACCCCCCGAAATAGTTAGTCACTGACATAGGTTAGTTTTAACTAAATCATCCCGGTAACTGTGTCGGCGAGTTCAAAGTTATGACGCCGCGGTTTTGTTAGCATTTGTGTGATCTTACCAGGCGCGCAGTCAGAGGATAGAGGTATAATTGATTGTTTGCGGGGTTTGTTATTTTAACTCTCGTTCGGAAGATGTTGTGGAATAAAATGAGTAGGTACCTATTTTTTTTTTTGTTTTTGTTGTTGTAATACATACAGGGTTTTTTACCAGGCGCGCAGTCAGAGGTTCGAGGTATAATTGATCCTGCCAGGGTCGCGGGTTGTTCGAAAGAGTCACCGTGGCCCCCGGCAAGTCTGACTATCAGTCTTACCAAGAGGTATCGTATTATAACCCCAGGGTTGTAGAGGTCAGATAGGCAGCCGCTCCATGTAAAATACTGGTATTCAGCTGCTTCCGGTTAGACTGAAAGCCGACCCCAACATAGTTGGGAAAAGGCTAGGTAGATTTTTGATAGAGCACTTCAGATACGAGGAATCGAACCCCGACACGGATCCTCGACGGATTTTTCTCGAATTAATATTCCAGAGCCATCGCGACGTACAAGCTGAATTTAAAGTGATCGTTGTTCCTATAATGGAAGGGGATTACCGTGATGACGTCACACCACTCCTTGCGACTTATGAGATGGCTCTGGTAAGGTTTTAAGAAGAAGTGAGATGTACAGTCAGCCTTGTAGCGGTATCTAACAAGTGTATGAGGGGTCCGTGGCTAAATAATAACAGCCGCACAGGTCGATCGGTCAGGTTAAGCTACGCTTGCCGCTGTTGGTCTGTGGATGGGTGACCATCTTTACATATCGAGACCCCTCCGTGACTCGGAAAGCACGTTAAGCCTTTGGTCCCGGCTGTCATTCGTGGATCTTTGACCGTCGTTACGGGCAGTCAGAAGCCCGAAAGTTTGACAACCAGTCTTACTAAGGGGTGTTGAATTGCCAAGTAACTGGCTTGTGGAGGTCAGATAAGGCAGTCGCTCCATGTAAAATACTGGTATTCAGCTGGATCCGGTTAGACTGGAAGCCGACCCCAACATAGTTGGGCAAAAGGAAAAAAGGCTAGGCAGATGATGATGGTGATGACTTGTGTCCGGAGACGGTTCAGGGACGTCCAAGTGGACCACGAAAGGTCACCTTGCAGGGAGATTCTCCGTCGGTGGTAGATAGTAAATAGGAGGGGATAGAGTATCTTGCCACAGTTTGCGACGGGCTATATGGTACCAAAATTTCCCAATGAAAAGTAAGACTTAGGTCTGCATGCACCACAAATCACTAAATGCTTTTAGCGCTAAACGAATTTAAAACTTGTTTCTGTCAATCGTTGAAGATTACAGAGTAATAGTGATTTGTAGTGCAAACGGCCCTTAGTTCAGTCTCCAGATCGAACTCAGTGACCGTAGTCGTGCTTAGCAAAATCAGCCTAAAATGTTCCCACAGCTGGGACACAGACCTCCTCTCCTCAAGTGGGTACAGGCCGAAATGTACACACGGCTACATATCATGCTATGGAAAACCAGTATTGGCTGACCGTTCATTGTGAGAAAATTTCATACAAAGTAAGGCCAAGACAAACTGGTTTTGTATAGCTTAACGTGTAGCCGTGTGTACCACGCGGGCCCAGTGCGGGTTGGTAGTTTTTTTTTTTTTTAATAATAGAACCTTTATTGCTCAAAAATTACAGAGATTTTACATTGGCCCCAAACTAGGCAAGCCTGTATCTTGGGCACCAATATGAAGGGTACCATTTAAACATTTATTTAAAAACATGTTCGTTCGAATCAATAAAAGTATAATATGTTTGCTTTAAAAACTTCAAATTACAACAAAAAAACTAAATAAAATCTAAGAATCAAAATTAAAGGAAACATGATAATCAAATCGAGAATTTAAAAAAATAATAATAATAAAACTAGAAAGAAAACGCAATTTTTATGCGAATGAGTGTGAGTATAAGTGTGTGATCATGTGTGTTGTGAATGAGTGTGAGTGTTTGTGATCATGTGTTGTGAATGAGTGTGAGTGTGTGTGATCATGTGTTGTGAATGAGTGTGAGTGTGTGTGATCATGTGTTGTGAATGAGTGTGAGAGTGTGTGATCGTGTAATGGTGAGTTTTAGGGTGTTTAAGCGTGAGTAGTAGTAGAGTAGGTGTATGTTAGACAAACCAATGAATTGTATGTGTGCAAAAACTATTTAAACACTGTAATAATCTTTTCTGCTTCGTCGTATGACATATTTAGTAACCAGGATGTTAGTGTATTTTTTATTTGTTTGCGAGTGCAAACAAATAAAAAATTTGAGATGTCACATGTCTTCGATTTTTTTTTTGTTCTAGGACATGCCGGTATCCTCACGTTGGTTTCCTTTACCGTTTTGAGAGCAGTGGTGATGAGATTATTTTACACAAACTAAATCGTCTGCCTGGGTTCGAACCCACGACATACAACTCGTAAGTCGGGGCCATTACCACCAGGCCGCCACTGCTCTGAAGTAGTCCTGATTACTACCTACATACCTAATCCAAAATCACATAATCCTACTTACTATAATATTATGTAATATTATAAATGTGAAAGTTTGTATGGATGGATGGATGTTTGTTACTCTTTCACGCAAAAACTACTGAACGGATTTGGATGCAATTTGGCATTCAGATGGTTTATAACCAGGATTAACGTATAGGGTAGTTTTTATCCCGATATTTCCACGGGATCGAAACTTATGCGGGTGAAACCGCGGGGCGCAGCTAGTAAGTATAAATAGCGCTCCAAAAATCAACATTAAACTGACATAGCAACTGATACCGACTCAAGTTACCTTAAACATAGCCTCTTGTACATCTACTTAATAATTAAAAACATATCCACCTTTAAGCCGAAGCACACTCGAGGAGCTGTCATAAATATAAGGCCGAGTATACAAGGGAGCGCCCCGTCATACTAATATTATAAGGAGGAGAGTACAACGGTATTTGAACAACATTGAAAATTCACTAGGGTATTAGGTAGCGTACTAATAATGTATGAAATGTTAAATACTCTCTGATTATGTGTGTGGAGATTAATTTTATCATATATTCATGGGTTTAGTTGTAGTTTAGTTATTTATTTAAGGTGACGAATTTGTTCGACTAAAAATAAAACTATTTTACTCACTGCTACTACTAATTTTACAAATGAAAATGACCTAAAATAAAAATATTTTAGTAGCTACTATTTACAACATAAAATCTGGTCGATCACGTCTTGAACCTGTCGAAAATGATAAGGGTGTAATTCTGCTGCCAGCTTTTCAAAATTCTCCATACATGCCACTTAGACATTTGAAGTTGCACGCTGGTTACGCTACGCTATGTTCAAACAACAATAACTCTTAAAGTATTCGACATACAGTTGTGAATTTTATGTTTATTGTAGCTTAGCTCAAAATCTGTCGATCTAGTAAAAAAAAATAAAAAAGTTGTCGGGGGTGTTTTTGTAGTAATTAACAATTATTGGTTGAATTGCATAATTTTTCGTTTTTTTTTTCGTCTTTCACAGTTTTTTTCAAAAGTTATGGAATTGTGAACACATTGCTTTGTTATGCAGACGGTAGATAATATTATTGCCTTTCGAATAAGCCTATTTTATCTCAGTATGACTAAAACTTTACACACAGGCACAGACAGATATTTAGACATTTCGGGTCTTACTACAAAAACTTAAACACTTGTTGAACGAGTGTTCAAAATCCATATAATTATGTCGTGTTTAAAAGGTGTTTAGCCTAAACAACTGATAAACACTGTTTTGTGGTAGTCAGGTTCAAGTTTGGTCCCATAGTAAAAGTTGTTCATAACGAGGAGTACAATGACCTCTTAAGAGATTGTTAGTGTTTTTCCAATAACCCTGTATAGCATCAATCAGAGGGGCAATTCTCATAATTTTAAGAACGTTCACAGTCTGATCACAGTCTCAATCTGTCAAAAATACGTCTAATTTCCCTACATTTTGACAAGTTTTTGACATTTGTTTGTCGCCGAGATGAGACTGCGACTAGATTTTGAACGTTTTAAATTACGAGAATTGGCCTTCAGGATAAAGTGTACTATGATAAAATGTCTACGAATGTGCCAAATTTCATCCAAATCTGTTCAGTCGTTTTGGTGTGAAAGCGTAACAAGCAAACTCACTTTCGCATTCAAAATATATACAAATAAAGAACCTTGCTCATTTACAATAATCATCAAATCTGCGGGGTAAAGTTGTCAAAAAATTAAAGGCCCGTTTTGACATAGTCAGTTCTAGTAGTTAATAAAGATCAAATTGGCAAAACACGTATTCGTTTGTATGAAACTGACAGGTGTCAAAACGGGCCTTTTATTTTTTGACAACTTTACCCCGCCGCAGGTTTGATGATTATTGTAAATGAGCAAGGTTAATTATGCAATCAGAAAAAATGCAAATCCAATCCAATTTAAAAACAAAATAATATCCTACCTGACGACATTATTCAAAAATCCAAAATGAACGCTCGTCGTACTAAAATAATTTCGACGAAAACAGATGGAACTCATTTGAATTAACATTCCTTTTTGAAATTGGCGGGAATTATAAGTGAAAACAAAATGGCGGGACACCCACTTGACATTCAAATCGCATTTGCTTGATTGAAAATAAGAATTCCCAAGTCAAAAATTTTCGATGGCGAAAAATGTTTTTTGTATTAAATTATTGTGACAATGTTAGCAGGGTGGCTTTTCTTGATGTTAAATGTGTTAAATTTTATATTTTATGTTAATTGCACTCCTGGAGGGTAGTAGAAAATGGCTCTTTCAAGATTTAAATAAGATTTGTGACTCATACACTCACCCAAATGTCCTTTCTTTGGTATTGTTTGTTTAATCGTTGAGCTCCTTAAGTTTTGAGTTGAGCTGCACGATAATTGACAAATGTGTCCACTGACTGTGTGTGTGTGTGATTATTTCCTCATAAGACTATTTCAGACACCAATATACATGTCCTTCACATGACCTGACCAAGATTATGTCTGGACTTTTAAAGAGACTGTGACCTCTGAGTTCGTTTCGGCCTTTCTTCTCAGAGTAGACAGATAGGTAACGCCGACCTCAACTAGTTTTTAAAATATGATTGACGTGTAAAAGTGTTTGTATGTACAAACCAACATAAAGAAATAAAATAATTAATCATAAACCACTTATCTAAATAATAGTGACAGTTACATTTCCAAACAAATTAGAAACAGTTTTGAATAATGCAATATGTTTAGTAAGTTACAAATAGTTAGGTAGGAATGACTAAACAGTCGAGGTGTCACCCGTGTCACTAAAAACCGCATCTCAATCAGGTTAGAGGTTTTGGAGTCACAATAATTACATAATAAACAAACTTGTTTTCAATGTTTTGAGGAAAATTGTAACTATCATTACCTTAATTACTTTTGTAGGTATCATTAATTTTAATTGAATTAATTTCAATTCATTTTCCAAAGTTGCACTTACTTTGGAAATATAGGCACATTTTTCGAACATAATATGAAGCAATGGCTTAGCTAAAACCTTCAAAATGATTCAGGTTCTGTTTGGATAGTGTGTTGGTGCAGGAGGTCAGTCTCCCTGCTCAGTTAGCGGTTGCAAAACATAAATCATAATATTCATTATTTACCTTCCAACGTAACAAAGCAACGTCCAATTCCCGAGGTTTTCGCCTTACAAACAGACAAACACTCTTCCATAAATTGACAAAGACTGCACCGTCGTTATTCTAAATATTTAAACCAGAAGGTTCAATTCTAGAGAATTTAAGTTTGTTGCATCTACAGAAAAGAAAGAAAAATATTTTATTTGGGATTGGGACACACAGGAAATACAAATAGTATGAAAAAAGCATTCAAAACTAACAAAGTTACATTATAGATAACAAAAAAAAAAAAAAACCCGACTGCGTAAAAAGTGAACCAGACTTCGTACCTACATAATAAAAAAAACTGAAAAGAACAAAACAAGCACTTAGATGTCCGGTGGTCTAGAATTCTATAATAGATTATTGAATGAATACTATTAAAGAAAATAAAATATATTCTAATAATGGAACATAACAACTGAACAGTCGGGATCCATTGAAAAATTAGATTGGCTGTCGAATAATGGATCCCGACTTTGTTATTTTTATTTTATACTTTTTAGTTATGAGTACCTAGCTAGCTATTTACCAGAGTGGATTTCCTAGCAGCATCGTACTACATCACAATTGCACTGGAATTTAAGTTCTTGTAACGTAAGGCTTTTATTAAGTTACTTTATTTATTAATAAGTAGGTACCTGCCAATATAGGTATAGTTTTTCGACTGAAGTTGACTACTAAATCGTTTGAAGTTGGAGATGGGCGACCGTGTCAGACATTAGATACTTTAGGTAGTCCAATATACCTACTAGATACTTTAGTATAATATGTCCACCCACATTCACACGCACAGTCATACGAAGTTTTCGCCTTTTTCTACTGTCTAAAAACCTCTAAGTGAGAATGGTTGTTACGCAACTTTAAATCGATATAGATCCTAAACGGTGAGTCAAGTCGAAAAATGTTGAGAAAAAACTAAAAATAATTTTTAAATACCTATTCAACGATACCCCACTTGACATAGTTTGTTGACTTTCAGTTTTTTCATTTTCACAATATGGCGTCCAGTAGTCGCCATATTGAATTTTCACCAAATGTCATGTCTTTAGTGACATTTGCCGGTCTAAGAGGAATCGATTGACGTGTGAATCATAAAAATCGGCCCAGGCGTTTGGTCTGTATAGTGCTTCAAAGGAACATACAAACGTACATACATAGGCTGATAAACACATTACCACTCCTTTGCGTCGCGCAGTCGGGTAAAAAAAGATCTGTGCCAGGCCAAAAAGGCCCATCCTCAGCATAATGCTCCGATATTTAAAAAATTAAATGTCTGGGACAGGAATAGAGTTCCTTGTGGGGAACTTTTCCGGGGAAGTACTGGCTGGGATAGTAGTAGAGCTCTCCGGGAACTCGTCCAGGGAAGTACTACCTAATTCTGCCGTCAAGCAGCAATGCTGGGTTCTTCTGGTTTGATACAAAAAAAAAGTTATTTTAAATCCAAACTAAGCTGAGAATCAGTACTTTTCAAACGTCAAAATTTCATGGCAGGCAGACACCACTTGCGAGTGCTTTAGCTGGGAAGAATTAGCGCAACAAACTCCTTAAAAGAGTCCTCAAGAGTTTTGTTGAATTTTGTTAGTTATACTTAAATATTAATATTGTGTTGTCGGATTTTATATTTTAGGTTATGTTAGTTATTGTATTTTTAAAGTTTTGATTTTTTATGTATTGTATAAAGGGCTTGTAGTTTTAAAATTTAGATTTTTATGTATTAGGCGTAAGTTGATTTTTCATTTTTTTTTTTTTATTTGTTTTTGCAAACCACTATTGTATTGGGGTCATCCTGTAAAGACAGTGTGTGTAAGTTTAAATAAATAAAAACTATTCCTCCTAATAAACTATTCCTTAGGTTTGAAGGGTGGCAGTGTCATTACAGACACGAGATATTTTAGCGTTGTCTCTGGATGCCAAGACACCTGCAATGCCTTTTGCAGATGTTCACTATCATCGGTGGGTGACTACTTACCATCAGCCGATTTATTCTGTAAAACAAAAATCTCACCGTGAAAACTTAGGCGAAGCTGTCAATCCCTACGTAATTGTGTCAATCCCTAGCATCTGGTGGAATGACAGCTCACTTCAAGTTAATTTCACCTTTTCACTTTACAGAATAGATCGAATGGTGCCTGCATGATTACCTGCTACCCAATAACGTACCTTAACATATCGCACGAAAGTGCTATTTCCATTGGTTACTTCGCATTTCGCGAACCTTCTAAACATTTCTTCTCAATGACCAAAGGGCAGCCATTTTGAATTATTTTACTTTTTTTTTCGTTCTGAACCATCAGCCCTGTTGACACTGTACCTTTAATGAAATGTTAACTTTACGTTCAGAAATTGTAATTAGTTCACAAATATTTGGTTTTCCGTCCTTCCCGTCTTCGTTGGTGAGGCGTGATGTATTTTTTTTTATGTTGAATTTTCTTATTGTTTAACATTGGTTGGGAAAAAGAATTCATATTTTGTTTGAATTTGGTATTAGAAAAAAAATGGCTTTTCTGTGTTTTTCTTTTTTGCAAGCTGCCAGTAATATAATAAACTCATGAGAACATAACTCATTTAACTTATAACCTCATTATTTATTTTTGATAATTTTGACAGTTTGACAGTTCAGCTACGTTGCTTTATTTACGTTGTTGAGCAGACGAATTTTTCAGTCATATAAAGCAATTGTTGAAAAATAAGTCATCGCGATTGATTGCCATTTCATATGTGTTACGCGATTACACCGCTGATTGCAAAAAAAAAGACTGCCATAGACAATACTACAAGAGCCTTATAAAATCAATTCTATGTACCCAAATCGATTGTGTACACACAGCACGATGCCTTCCCCCAATAAAAGTGTAAACATTATTAAAAACCGTGGTCACTTGAGCATCAACAAGCAGTCCGTATAATATATAGATCGTGTGGACACCGCACTCCGTGTTTCCCAGGATTATTTGGCGAAACAGAGCGTTAACCGATTGTGGACAGTGCGGGGGCGAAGTCGATAGATTATGTATCGATATTACATGAGTGTTGGTTCGCCCCTATGATATCGAAAGCTAATATTGGCACTGTTTATACAGTGTGAAATATATTTGGTATATTAAACACTTCGGGTTTTACAGCAATCTAGTTTAACTATATGTTTACATCTGTTTGTAAACTTAGGTTATTAATGTTCTGGCTGTAAGAATAATGTTTTGCCTTGTACCCTTGGGCGTGTGGTGACTGGTGACTTAATCATTCATGATAGACTAGTAGGGATACAATTTTTACATATTATATGTATTTCTGCGGTCATGTCGTCGGCTTACTAACCTTGGTATGAACGGTTTGTTATCCGACAACGCGTAATAGTTTCATGTGAAGAAGTTTATATTCATATATGTTTGTTTTGATGTTATGACGTAACAGCCTCGCCATATGAATAGTGTATTACTTAATTTGGATTAGCACACATTACACTTTGCCTCGCAGTCTTTTTAGGTAACGAAAACATTGTATTGAGTTAAAAAAAAGTGAGTGAGTGTGAGTGTGTGTGTGTGTGTGTCATTGTGTTGAGTTATTAAATTTTTATAAGGTATTTTTTATTTAGTATGCTCTAGTCGGGCATAATGCTGAGCGATGGCCGGTTTGCGTGGATGTGACGCATATTTTCCCCCAATTTTTTTGTTTTTTTTTTGTTTGTGATCTTTTTTTCTGCGTCATGTTTACCGCAAATAAATGTATTTTCTTTATTTCTAGTATTGCATTTATCACTTAAATGTTTACGTCGCTTTAAGTTTCCATTTTTCCATCTAGATACATTTATGAGTAAAAGCTGACAACCAAACAACACCATCATCGATATATCGATGCCTTATTCCGTCTCTACCCTTAGCCCCAAGGCGGTATTACGTGGCGTTGTGCACGCCGCCTTACGCCCTTTGTTCTGAACACGCCCTAACGGCGCACTGATGGCGTACCATGGCAAATAAATGGGTATTGCCATGTTTAACCCCGAGCGACGGATTCAATCATACGTGAATACTATTTTAGTAGATATTCATTTAAAACCAAAAAACGATCGATATTAGTTTACGTACTCTCTCGGCCATGGTGCGTAGGACTCATCTGACGAACCTTTTCCCAACTATGTTAGGGTCGGATTCCAGCTAACTCAACTATTATTTTACTTGGAGCGACTGCCTACCAGCATAGTTCACAACCACTCGATCGAACATCAATCAGTGTCATCGTAGGCGTCCTCTAAACGCTGTTCACAAATACAAAACACGAAAATTTTGTCAGTTTAAACCAAATAGACAACCGTTATTCTTCTGACAGCTGTTTGTAGCTGGGGGAAAGGCAAATCAGGTTATCGAAATGTGTAATTTTCGATACGATAGCCTGTCGGGTAGTTGTGAATGCTGGTCAGATCATACGGATCTGAAGGTAGAAGTGACCAAAAGCACAATGTGGAGACGACGGTGGAACTGACCTAATCAAAGTTAAAAATCAAAGCGGTCTCCATACAAGAAACGAGTTCTTTTTCCGGGGCGTTTTTCGACTTGTGGTACGGAACCCTTCGTGTGCAAGTCCGACTCGCACTTGGTGAATTTTTTCGTTAATCTCTGTTGTAAAATGAAGCTTATTTAATAAGTCCTATTATTATCCTTATTGGTTGTACACGTGTAACTAATTGCTATTATTCTGTCTTTTCAGGTAAGTCCTTGACCACTCTAACGAAGGGATCAAACAAAATACAACTTTATAAGGTAATCTATTTAGAATATGAGTCAAATTTTTTTGTCGATGTTGATTTTTCACGTCAAAAACGAAGAGAAAATTCTGACAAAATAAATAAAAAAAGTCATTTAACATGTCATAAATCAATCAACCCTATAATAAAATAAATAATTTAGTTAGAATACTTTAAAAGGGAAAATAAATAAAGAAAATACATTTATTTAGCACAGACTAAGGCCTAGTCGGCCTTGGCCGGTTGTTTCAAACGGTTGGTTAACGTAACGTACGTACGTCAAATAATAACGACTACATACTCGTTGATATTTGACGTGCGACAAGGTCATAATATTGTAATTGTAATTTGAAACAATGCTTTTTTTTTGTTTGACGTGCGTCAAGTGTACGTGAAACAACCCGCCCTAAAAGGCATACCGTATCAAATAAAAACAAATAAGAGAGAAAATAAAAAGAGCGAAAAGTGCGATGTAAGATATTAGAAAAGTGTGCCTCACAAAATACTCAATAAATACTTTTTCTTTCTTTCTTTCTTTTCTTTAAAAATAGCAAAAATGCCAGACAACTAGTACCTGACGCTGCTTTTCAACTGGACCAGAAGGCCAATTCTCGTAATTTAAAACGTTCAAAATCTAGTCGCAGTCTCATCTCGGCGACAAACAAATGTCAAAATGTAGGGAAATTTGGGGATGTGCTGAATCCATGGTAACCGGTTGCGCATCGATGTCCCTGCCACCCTGTATAATATTACTATAGAAATATAGAAAATGCAAAGTAACAAAGTAAACTTAGTCCTATCAAACAAGTTGACATATGAAACCTCGTAATAACCATCTCTTGAGATACCCACCGTCTAAAGTTTTGTGGCAGTTTTAATTTGACAGCCCTAAAATATTCAAAATGTCTTCCAACGCATTGTTTTACTTACTGAACGAAGCTACTGAGGGATAAAAATACTTCTATTCTGTCTTTCAAATCTTTCTTGTATCTAAATTGTAATTTTGACGTTTAAAAGTGCGTTTTTATGTGCCATTTTTGTTTTTTGCTGGTAAACTATATTAACCTAACCATTGGACCAATGTTGTCAAATTAAATAAATAATAATAATTATTATTATATTGTCCCACTGCTGGGCAAAGCCCTCCCCCTTATTCTTCAACCTTTCCTTGTGCTGTGCCTTCTCCGCCCAATCGGTTAGGAACGAGTCTTGGTCTTTGACAGAAGCTCAGAAGTCCAAACTTAAGGTTTGCCAAAGAGCGATGGAGCGTAGTATCTTAAAAATTAAACTCACCGACCACATTCGCAACACCACAATACGCTCCAAGACAAGCAGCGCCGATGTTGGCGGCAAGTCTGCGAGGCTGAAGAGGACCGGCACCCTAATTGCGTAACACAATCAATCGTAATCTGAATCATTTTGAAGCAAATTTCTAATCCATTGCTTCATAAGTTCGAAAAATTTGTCTGCTCAACACGTAAATAACGCAATGAATGTTGTTGAACTGTCAAATTGAAACCGATTCCGATTGATTGTGTGTTGCGCAATTAGGGTGCGGGTGGGTCACACTTATAGGATGCATCTAGACTATAGATGGGCAATCCACCGGGTTTAAACCCGGTGCTTTGGTAAACACCCGATAAACACCCGTAAACACCCATAAAGACCCAGAAAATTGGGTGTTTACCAAAGCACGATGGATTGCCCATCTATAATCTAGACAGATGCGCCCAAGTCGTCACACAGTGGGTGCCTGAAGACGGACGTTGTCACCGAGGCAGGCCTAAGAAAAGCTGGCGGGCGTGACGATTTGGCCTATCTATCTACATTATATAAATAAAAATTAAATGCTGTGCGCTGGTTAGCGCATCACCTAAGAACAGCAGGGCCGATTTGCCAATGTTTTGTTTTAAAATGTTCGTAATAGTCCGAATTAGGTTTTTAAGGAAAGAAAAAATTAAAAACTCTCAAATTTGAAAAAAAAAAAACTGGTTGATCTTTTTCAACATGGGATTTTTATGTAAACGTTTGATAGGTCCACGTCCAGCAGGTCTACTCTCTTTCCACCTCTCGCAGGTCAGTAGTTAGTAGGTAGGTAGGTAGTTTGCTATTTCTCCTTAAAACTTCAGTTTGGCTCTCAAATCGTTTGCTTCTTCGAAATAGAAATAGAAAGAAATAGAAATCATTTATTTGCCAATAATGTAGGTAACAAATATAGTGTTAATTTATAGAGGGTCCCGATACATTTTGCCATACGACATGCAAAATTATTTAATTAATTTAATCATTGCTTAATTGCTACGTTAACATTTAAATAACATTTCTATACAATTGATACAACATAATGACTTAGAATTACATCTAACATTTTTCGCTTACTTATAGCATAAAATAATCATCATATAATGGTATTAAAAAAATATAAAAATAAAAAATTACACTATTATTGATAAAACTAATAATAAAAATAAAATAAAAATATTACCACACATATAATTCGGAATTAGGCACTTATCTACTATAGAAATGTCATAAAAATAAGTATAATTTTAATTTTACATCGAGAATCCGATTAGCAGAAACTTTATAACTTCCTTAATGAACAGAAAACTATATCCAAATATTTAAACCATCCAAAGGTTGTCTTTAAAAGATCGCTCTTAGCAATAAGACGACCCATCGTGTCACCGTTTGTAAAATTTCTATATTTTTGTCTGTAATATATAGGGTGTACATAATACTGAGTATTCTATTCTATTTTATAGACTGCCAAAGCTTTCATAGATAGTTTATTTAAAACTAAAAAAAACCCGACGTTAGACCTTGTAGGCTTTCATAGACATGACCTATTCTGTAACTAGATATTTCTGGAGCGTCGACTTGAAATATTATATCGAAGCCTATCAACCTGGTTTCGCCTCCTTTGGAATGGACTATCGATGGCTCCAACGTGGATAGAATAATAGCGAAACTATATTTTAGAATGTCACACAAATTATTCTTAATTCTAATATTTGATATTACGGATTGAATTTTGCAGTTTTAACATGAAAAACTTATTTATTCTAATTAGACAAAAAATCTGCTCATATAAAACGTAAGAAATTAACTATATTATCATCAATTCAAAGACGTCCACTGCTTCACATAGGCGTCCCCCAAGCATCTCCACTTCGACCGGTTCTGTGCTTCCCGCATCCAGCAGATTCCTGCGGCCTCCACAAGGTCATTAGTCCACATTGTGGGAGTCCTTTCAACGCTATTACGCTACGTCTTCCGGTACGCGGTCGCCACCCTAGAACCTGTCGGCTCCATCAGCCATCTGTTCTGCGAGCAATGTGCCCTGCCCAGTGCCACTTAATTAAAAACATACAACCCTCAAGATGTCATAAAGCGTCTTTCAAGGCTTATCCCAAATAGGCACACAAACTTACGCTATAATCCGCATACAATCCACATCTACAGAAAACCCCAGTCCCGCCAGTCGAAATGGCGTCATTAAGTAATAAACATCAATCCAAAACTAAAGATTCCTACGAATCCCACATCAGAATTCGAATAATTCACAGACCGCTAAACCGCTCATTAAAAGTTTTTAACATCAAACAACTAAACAATATAATCTTAAACAACTGCCGCCATCTTGTCTCGCCGCCATTACTAAAATAACGGCCATATCTCTCCAACTGTCAAATCAACTTCTTTTTACAAATCGCTCGGATACATTTCCACGGAATTAGACATTTTTCTTCACAAATCGCTCGAATAAGTAACAAATTAAAAAGATTAGTAAGAATTTTTATCGTTTCCGAAAGCAGTTAGCGCTTGTGTGGTATTTCCGGAGGGTGGCAGCACCAGCTATTCGTTGAGTAAATAAAATTGGACTTAAGTATCAATTGTTATTCGAGTAAAAAGATTTATCTTGACACCTTTTCCGCTTTTGAGTGAACGGCCGACCGGTGGTTGGTAGGAGTCCACCGATGCGTGAACTCCGGCTTTGTGCTTCGGAGCTTTTGGTCTAATAATAAACTGCGTTCGACTAAATAAGAATAATTGCTAATAACACCCTGATATTCAATACCTATATCTGTCAACAAGTCTAAAGTGTGTCTGAGCGTGGTAACGGCCGCGATTTACGAGTTGGAGTTCGTAGGTTGGAACCCAGACAGGCGCTTTACTTTGTGTTAATTATTTCATCACCACTGCTCTCAAAACGGTGAAGGAAAACATTGTGAGGAAACCGACATGTCTAAGAACCAAAAATTCGAAGACATGTGACATCTACCAACTCGCATTGGGCCCGCCCCTCTCACAGAGAGGAGGTCTGTGTCCCAGCAGTGGGAACATTATAGGCTGATTGTGGTACCCGTGGAGGCTTAGTACAGACGCCAGCACATCAAGCTACTACAATCTGTCAGATTTCCCTAATAGATTTTCAACTTTATCGCTAAAGCATTAAGGTTCAGGGTTGATTGGGAAAATTTGTCAGTTTCGGGTAGCTTGACCTGCTGGCGTCTGTACATGAGCACATCCCTATTAAGTCTAACACGTAACACCCATGAAGATATACAACACTATCGTATAACGCATCGGATGGTGGTTTTTATCACCGCCCATAAAAAATGTCTTAACTACTGATTTACTGGCCTGAGTTTATGCGACGAATAAAATGGAGTCGCGAAACGTGTAGTCAGAATCGATAATGGTGACTGATGGTAGATACCGGCATCACCATCATCGTATGCTTGCCTTTTCCCAACTATGTTGAGGTCGGCTTCCAGTCAAACCGGATGCAGCTGAATACGCATACTGCATGCTGAATAAAACATTTATTTCAACAGGCAATGGCAAATAAATGGTACTTTTGAACGTCAAAATCCTACTTCCTACTAATTGAATGTTTGTATGGATGGATGGGTGGATGGTTGGATGGATGGATGGATGTATGGATATATGGATGTTTGTTACTCTTTCACGAAAAAACTACTCAAAGGATTTGGATGAAATTTGGCACACATGTGTTTTATAACCAAGATTAACACATAAGATACTTTATATCCCGATATTCCCACGAGATCGGAACTTATGCGAGTGAAACCGCGGGGCGCAGTTAGTTTACAATAAAATAGAATTGATCCTAGCCACCTCTTCCAAGAGGTAGTTTTGTATGGAGAAGAATGTGGAAGACACTTCACCGTTACTCTTATTTATATCTTTACTAATAATGAAGCAAAGACCTCATGGTTTTGCATAGTAGACCATCCCATATGGAAATAGCTATCACAGGTAAAATTACCTTACGAATTTATATAAAAGCCAAGTTTGGCAATAAAACATGCTACCATTGGTAAGCAAAACGATTCGTTTTTGTTTATAGGAACCGAGCATTACTCGCGTCAAATGCTGCCGAGAGTTCATCTGAAGACCTCAGGAGAGCATTAGTGTATTAATTTCCATGATATTGGTAGGTAAACAAGCCGGTAAGCAGATTACCATTGTGTCTGTTGCTAACGCAGCTGTAATTACGTTACTGGTAACATTCACTATTAACATGTGCTGTGTTAAGCAGTAAACTTACAGCGTTTTAATTCCTCTTATTTATAATTATAATATCATTCTGATCGCATTTCTATCAATCCACTCAGCCTATCGAAGTCCACTGCTGGACATAGGCCTCTCCCAGGCCACAACACCCTGTCCTCCGCCTTCCGCATCCAGTCTGTCCCAGCCACCTTCTTTAGGTCGTCCGTCCATCTAACTGGGGCGCGTCCCACACTACGCTTGCCGATACGCGGTCTCCACTGGACTCGTCTGCTCCACCGGCCATCGGTCCTTCGATAAACATGGCCAGCCCACTGCCACTTTAGTTTGCTTACTCTGCGAGCTATGTCGATTACTCCGGTTCTTTTCCGGATAACTTCATTACTGATTAGTAATGAAGTTATTCGGAAAAGCTTACTCTGCAAGCTATGTCGATTACTCCGGTTCAAAGAAGGATTAAGGTCTCTGCATTCAATCTAAACGAAGTTAGATTTGCTGGAAATATTATTGTACTCAAGTGTGTGTGCGAATACAGGTGCAGTCGCTTCTCTTCAATTATGGGACGACAAAGTGACACAACTGGGGAGACGCAAGACCAATGCTTTACGTGCTATTTGAAGCTCGGAGCTGTCACACCGCGAACCGGGCTGCTCTGAGAAATTCCTAACGGAAAAATTAGTATCAGTCCGAACCACGATTTAACCGAATTCTCTGATCCTCTTCTAGTTTCGAAGATTCGGCCATTTTTATGTCGAAACCGAAACAGACTTGTTCAATGTCCAAAACCGAACATTCGGTCGGACACTAGGAAAAATCCAATACCATTTTGTCCGACCTGTAAATTTAACTCTGGACACACTCAGTAATCGCAGTGGTAACCACTTGACCAATTTCTTTCGATATACCCAATCAACAGAAAGAGTTCTCTTCATCATCAGCCTATTATTATAATATTCCCACTGCTGGGACATAGAATAGAATACTCTTTATTATGTACACCATATAAATTACAGACATTAATATAGAAATTTTACAAACGGTGACACAATGGGCGGTCTTATCGCTAAGAGCGATCTTTTAAAGACAGCCTTTGACAGACCTCTCTGTGAGAGGGAGTAGTGGCTAGTGGTGTGAAGTTCTCCTAATTAACCATTGAAACTCGTTAGTTTATGCCTTGGACCACAATCCAATCGTCCAGTATGTCATATTCATTGACGCGTCGTAAATTGGTTGTAGACCATTTAGAGCGAGTGCGCCGGTGAATAAATGCATTCAATTCATTCCTGATTACATCGGGAAATGGTGTTTACTGTATTTGTAATGGGTCATGACATCACGCCTTGGTTCCCCGAAGGGTTGGGCAGAGATGTGCTTATAGTACACCCACATTTCGCCAGTTCATACGTTTCGATCCCGTGGGAAAATCGGGATAAAAGTCTCCTATGTGTTAATCCTGGTTATAAACTATCTGTGTGCCAAATTACATCCAAATCCGTTCAGTAGTTTTTGCGTGAAGAAGTAAAAAACATACAAACACACACACTCACAAATTTTGGCCTTTATAATGTTAGTGTGATTGCACACTTGCTTTGCCAAATCACTTTGACATTGGCAGAACGGTCGACGTCTTTACTTGTCGTAGTAAAAATATCAATAGAATGCTAATTTCCCTGGCTGCACAACGAAGCTGCAAGCCGAAGCATTTTGATCAATACCGTCTCCGATACCGTAGCTCCGAAAGTCCGTGCCAAAACAGGGTACACTTGACTATTTCCAAGATCCTTGTGTATTTGCGAGCATCCCTTACTCCTGAGCCTTTAAGCCTGCAGGCGGTGCTGGAGTCACGAACCCTCCTTGTGCCTCCTGTTTACTATTTAAAATAGGTTTAACGCCTAACTATTATAAGTACAAGTATATAATTGTGTTTTCGTAGCGTTGTGACGGTGGGAATGCGCCTGCTAAAGGAGCATATTCACGATTATATCTATTATCCTACTTAAATTATAAACGCGAAAGTTTGTATGGATGGATGGATAGATGTATGTTTGTTATTTTGCACAAACATTACGCTGAATATTTTGCACATAAAGGCTTTGAAAGTCCGTGACATAGCTACCTAGATGTTTGATTATTTTAAACATTCAGAGTGATATTTCAAACATCTATGCAACAAGATATACGCAGGTACAAAAAAGCGTGGCAACCATTTTGAAAAAAATCAAAATGGCGGACAGGTAGGTATGTCAGGATCCATATAAAAATCCTCAATGCCCGTTTGAGCGACATTTTTGCCAGTGTGAGGGACGCTTTAGCGAAACCGGGCATAATTATCTAGCCTTGGATCAGTCTTACCCCGTGGGCAAAGCCTAATTCTCAGCTTACGCTTTAGCGAAACCGGGCATAATTATCTAGCCTTGGATCAGTCTTACCCCGTGGGCAAAGCCTAATTCTCAGCTTAGCCCTAATTTAATTTACAAATTGTACTTTAAGTCTCTTTTCGTGTTAAAGTATCTAATTCCCCGGGGTAAAAAGTACCTAGTATACTATTTCCTCAGTTTAGTCGCAAAATAGCCACAGAAATTATCCAGTGGTTATTTCTAAGTTACACATTGTGTGCAAGTAAGGCAAGACTATCTATTGATGAGAGTTTGTTTGTTTGAACGCGGTAATCTCTGGAGCTACTAGTTGCATCTGAAAAATTAATTTTGCATTTGAAGGCCTAATTCTTGAGGAACGCTGTAATATGTAGGTAATAGGTAATACAGGCTGGTGTCCGCAACTCCTCGACAATGCGCGTATTTTGCGTTCGGGTGGGAAAATCGATCATGCGATCCACCCCAGCTCCTCAAGGTAGGCCAGCAACGCCTTGATGTTACTGACCGTCTCACGTAGGGTACCTGGGTAACCCTCATGAGAAGAAGGCGTAAGGTTATGTATGTACAGACCTCTATAATCCTACTAATATTATAAATGTGAAAGTTTGGATGGATGGGAGTTTGTTACTCTTTCACGCAAAAACTATTGAACGGATGAAATTTTGGCACACAGATGGTGTATAACTAGGATTAACATATAGGATACTTTTTATCCCGATATTCCCACGGGATCGAAACTTATGCGGGTGAAACCGCGGGGCGCAGCTAGTCCTAGCATAGTCATAACATAATCAGCTTATAAAAAAAACAGACCTCTATAAAATCAGTCCTGACAGCTAAAATCTAATCAGTCCGATGGCACCATTTCCCTAACCAGCCGTTTGGTTCAGCATCGTTCAACTAACCCGTATTATATCCTAACCCTGCTATGTGCGAACACGCCAACAGTAAAGTTAACCAACAGATTATGTTGTTATTAATATCTTAACAACACGGATCTTAACAGATGGTACAACGGTACTACACGAGTTTGTCTGTTGATGTGCAAGTTTCCAGCTGTAGTAGGGTATATGAAGGTGTATTAACAGCTGAACTATTAGGAGGTAGTGTAGGTAGAAATATAGATATATAAATAGATGTTTCTGATTTGTGTAGGCTGTTCAGTCTAGTCAAGTAATTTTATTTTAGGTGCATCGTCTTCACATATAATTATAGTATGCAAAATATTTGAAAACATTTTAGAAGAGTAACGGCGGCGTTTCTTGCCCATTCTTCTCCATACGAAAACTACCTTCTGGAAGGGGCGACTAGAATCAATTCTATTTTAATGTAATTTTTGACGTTCAAAAGTGCCTTTTATGTGCCTATTTGAAATATATGATTTGACTTTGACTTTGAGTCAAGGAATAAATCTATACTAGTCTATTTTATTCGGGGAAAATCCAATTTGTTTTCCGACATCCGCGCGAACGAAGTCGCAGGCGAAGCTAGTCCCGAATATAATTACCGAAGTTCAAAGTCAAATCTCACATTCAACCGCTGTAACCTACCCCTTCAGGACCAATGAAATGTATTCTCCTGTCTTTTGAACAATTATCCCTAACTGACAGACGCGAAGGGAAAATTCCGTTTGTAGTTCAGCTTCAGCACCAAAAATCATAGTATTTATCATCCTTACGGTATTATTAACCCCTTCTGTCTCACTAGACAACCCCCCACGGAGAAGTTCAAAGCACAAAGGCCTGTCAGTTACCCGACTTACGCAGAAAAGTGGTGTGTGCCTTAGATGTGTGTGTACATCTTGTTGACGTTTTGATCTAATGACCTGACGGTTATGAGGATTAGTTATGAGTGAAATGGCTCATGAATATTTCCAGTTGTAAGTTTTGCCGAAGGCTTTGGAAATTACCTCTTCTAACAACTGAGGGCTAGATAAATGATTTTATTTCTGTAAGTAGGTGTGTACAAACACGTTTACACGTCAATCATTTATTTTCAGTGACATTACGCTTCTGTAATACTCAAATTATTATAATAATAAAATCAGATTATTATATTTAAAGATAATGTAGTCTAGATTTTCCTTTGTGGGATTAATTTAGTTATTATTGGTAATTTAGACTATATTCTTGTATAATAAACCTGTAACGTCCCCACACAGATCTCCTCTCGGAATGAGGGAGTGGGCCGCAATTCACCACATAAATATAATCCTACTAATATTAGAAACTTGAAAGTTTTTATGGATGGATGGATGTTTGTTACGCTGTCACGCAAAAACTACTAAACGGATTTGGATAAAATTTGGCACACAGATAGTTTATAGTATCCTATACCAGGATTAACATATAGGATACTTTTTGTCCAGATATTCCCACGGGATCGAAATTTATGCTGGTGAAACCGCGGGGCACAGCTAGTTTATAACAATACATATTTAAAACAGTTATGAAAGAAGGAGGTACGGATCGTGGCAGTGGCAGGTGGTGTTCCATAGTTTCTGCCCACCCCAATGGGAAGATGGCATGAATTTTTGACATGACATGTAGTTCTGAAGTAGTGCCTCGCGAAGCACGTGGTCCCGGCTGTCATTCGTGGATCTTTGACAGTCGTTACGGGTCGTCAGTAGCCTGGAAGTCTGACCACCAGTCTTAGCAAGAGGTATCGTATTACCCAGAAATTGGGTTTTGGAGGTCAGATAGGCAGTCACTTCATGTAAAATACTGGTATTCAGCTGCATCCGGTTAGACTGGAAGCCGACCCTACCATAGTTGGCATAAGGCTAGGCAGATGATGACCTTGTGGGTGAAGTGGCAGTGGGCTGGCCATGTTTGTCGAAGGACCGATGGCCGGTGGAGCAGACGAGTCCTGGAGTGAAGTACGCGTATCGGCAAGCGTAGGGTGGGACGTCCCCCAGCTAGATGGACGGACGTGCTAAAGAAGGTGGCTGGAACCAACTGGATGCGGAGGACAGGGTGTTGTGGCGCAGCCTGGCAGAGGCCCATGTCCAGCAGTGGACTGCAATAGGCTGAGTTGATTGATTGACCTTGTGTGTTGTGTTCATCGTCTTTGTTTATCGTCCCGTCCCTGAGAAATACTCGGAACTGCCTAAATTCTTTAATGGTGTACGTCATACATAATCATAAGCCTGAATTATTATCGTAATATAAATATGCGTCATGATTACTGAAGCAATCAATGTTTACCTTTATGACTTATGAGTGAAGCGAACTGTTACTGTAATCTTATCAGTTATTATTCATTCTTACTGTGTTTCTTTGAACAACCACCTGGCAACTAAGTTACTCACATCAATGTACTTTATACAGTCATTACGTAATCACATTTCCTTGAAACATAATATCACGCCTGTAATTCACGAAGGGTTAGGCAATGGCACAGGTGTACTTGTAGTAAACCCATATTTCGACACGACACGCGACACGGCTGACACGGCGACACGGTTGGCGCACTGGCTGAGCGATCGACTGCTGCGCTGCGTGTCGCGGGTTCGATTACCGCACGGAACAAATTTTTGTATTGCCTACAGGTAGTTGTTCCGAGTCTGGCTGTTTGTGTATGTGAGTTTAAATGTTTGTAAACGCAGCCACGATACAGGAGTAATTCCTAGTGTGGGGCAAAAGTATATATTTTGCCAAATACGTTTAAGTCTCATGTATAGGATACTGGATAGGGGTCAGCCTATTGCAATCCATCGGGCACAAATTCAGACTCCGGGCTGCTTTTGAGAAATTCCAGTAAGAAAAATCCAATATCACTTTGCCTGACCCGGGAATCGAATCCAGGACCTCATACTGAGCAGTAGCGATTGCGACTACTAGACCAACCAGGAAAATATAAAAAAATTAAAAGAAAAAAAAACTTTTTAAAAACAAGCTTTTTAGTAGTTTTGATGCCTTCCTTTTTTGTTCATGTTGTTCCCACGAGTATAGGATAAAAACGGTGCTTCCCTCAGAGGTCCATTGTAGGGGGATAAGGGTTTTAGTACAACAGGGTTCGCCCTGGTACTCTGAGACGCAACGTTAGCGATATGACATGTTAATACACCCTCATACCATTCAGCCCTCGGCACGTGCTCACCTTGGCATTGGGTCATCCATCTAATCAATACAGAATCCATATTCATAACAAACCGAACGAAGGAACGAACGAGCTTATTTTCCCAAAGATCGCATATTCACGTCCACCAAACCACCACCACTCACCACCCATCAAAAACGGTCCACCCATCAAGACGAATCAAACTCGACGCGGTTGTGTCGCTTAATTACGGAGTTCCTATGGCCATCTTCCAGCTCCATCTAGCACCAAAGTACTCGTCAAGACGAATCATACGAGCCAAAACTCGATGGGGTTGTGTCGTTTAATTACCGAGTTCCTATGGCCATCTTCCAGCTCCATCATCAAATCAGCTCCATGCCATAATAATTTTGCATTGTCGTCCGATTTACACATGCATGCAAAATTTCAGCTCAATCGGTAACTGGGAAGTGGATCAAATTTAACTTGCAAGATTTTATTATAGACAAACATCGCTTGCTTGTAATGATCAAGAATCTCATTCTGAAAATTTCGTGTGAGAATTCAAATTCGAACAATATCTCGTCATGAATCCGCGATGATTTACTTTAAAAACAAATGAGTTCGCTTTTGAATTGTGTGCGCTCAGAGAGAGTAAGGTAAGCAGTGAACTTTACAGAACCGCACCACAGTTTATTAATACGGGCCACGAGCTCACTGAGACCGATTGAGACTGACTACAAAGTTCAAAATAATATTGCTCCTAACTAAAGCTATCACTACCCGAGTTACCTCAGGTCGAGAAGGTCACGCTATCGATCTGCCGTCCCCCAAAGGATTATAAAGTGTAATGCTCATCTCCCCCTGAAGTTGAGCGCCGGTAGTAGAGTATAATTGATTTTAAACTTGCATGATGCCTGCGAAATGGTAATTTTTCGAATATGGCGCTCCTGAAACTAGTTTGAACCGGTTCGAGCTGGATGCTTTGCTGGTTCGAAGCGGATATTTTAATTTGGGTGGATGGGGAAGGGGTGAACTTTGTTTTTATCCGACTATGGGAGGCTAGCGGATTAATGCGATGAGAAATGTAAAAGCGCACTTACAGCCTAAACGGAACCAAGCCTTATGATAATATTATGGCCTATTTAAAAACCTGTTGAAATTATAGTTGTGAATTTATTTATTTATACCTGCATATATGGTACACCAACAGCAGTATACAGGGTGGCAGGGATATCGATGCGCAAACTGTAACCATGGATTCAGCACATGAGTTTAGACCCCATAGCGTCGAAATTTTTCTTCGGTTATCAAAAAAAAAATCTTCTGTTTCATAGAAAAGTGCAATACCTACGCGGTCAAAATGTATGGAACAGCAATATTTTTTTTTAATAACCGACGAAAAATTTCGACGCTATGGGGTCTAAACTCATGTGCTGAATCCATGGTTATAGTTTGCGCGTCGATGTCCTTGCCACCCTGTATAGAAATAATTAATAGAAAGCAGTCATAAAAGTGCTGGCGCCTGTTACGAGTGCCATTAATATAAAACTTTCTTCATTGCTTGTCTCTTTTATTGGCAATATTTATTTTCTCAGTTTATCCAAATACATATACCTAATACAAAAATAGAACCAAACCATCAAAACCATATGCTCTAAAATCGCCAATACGTTGCCAGAAAATGCCTAAATGGGAGTTCATTTAGGCATTTTCTGGCAACGTGTTGAATACTGTTTGATTTTGAACTCTCGGCGCTGAACCAAGCGTTAAAAACCAAACAGTGCGCTTTTATCTAGGTGTCATCTAGTGTTAGTGAAAACGGACAGTAGTGAAGCAAGCTCCTACGAGCTCTTTCAGAAAACCCTTCACCCTACAGCGACAGTTAAAAATAACATTCTAAAACTCTTTTTAAGAAAAGAAACGCTAATTAAACACTGAAACAAAATGGCGTGGGGAGAATAAATGTAAAATATGACAAGACAACGATGTTGATTCTAGTTAGTTTGGAGAGATGTCTCCGGGATGAATATGAAATGGAAAGCATACTTTATCAAGTAAGAACGCTCCGGAGGTAACGCAAATACACGGTGCGAGCGCTGAGGAGATGGCGGAATATCCCGGAGTGCTGAGCGAAAATAAGAAAACCCTGAAATAAAATGGTATAATTTTATATTGTAACTGGCTACGATGGGAAACACCTGGATGAGAGACTCCGGGAAGTATGGTAGAAGAAAGGGGAGGGATACCCAGCAGGGGGTGATTCCGGGCTGAAATGATGATGTTGATGAACTAGCTGCACCCCGCGGTTTCTCCCGCATAAGTCTCGATCCCGTGGGAATATCGGGATAAAAAGTATCCTATGTCCTAATCCAGGTCATGGTCTACTCATGTGCCAAATTTCATCCAAATTCGTTCTGTTGTTTCCGCGTGAAAGCATAACACACAAACATACGAAAAATCTAATCTTTTCTCTTTATACTGTTAGTTTACATAAACTAGCCGTACACCCAGCAGGGTAATTGGGTACTTAATGTACTATCAGTAGCAATGGCTTGCATTTTGACAGTTCAACAACATTTCATTGCGTTATTTATGTTGTTGAGCAGACAAATTTTTTCGAACATTTGAAGCAGTGGATTAGCAATATCCTTCAAAATGAAGGATATTGATTTATTTATTTATTTCAATGATTTAGATTGAAAGTGTGTAGACAACTACCTAATTCTTAGCAGCTCATTCGAAGACTTGGTTTCTCCGCTGGCACCTCTCAAGCACGCTACATCCCAACACAAGGAACAGTCGACCAAAACAAGAGTGGGAGAGGATTGTTTTTTTTTCATCAAATTTGCGCATAGAATACTAAATGAAGCCGTATGATGAGCTCCCGGACACGAAATGAATCAGTGCAGAAGGTTAGCTCCATTATCCATACAACGAACAAATACGCACACAGACACGTTTCACGTACAGCGAATAGAAGAGCCATAGGCCAAGAAAATATTTAATTGATCCTCTAAAAACTTATTGATCTATTAATGATGTAGGTAGGTACAGACGCCAGCACATCAAGCTACTACAATCTGTCAAATTTCTTTAATAGATTTTCAATTTTATAGCTAAAACATTAAGGTTCAAGGTTGATTGGGTAAATTTGACAGTTTCGGGTAGCTTGACCTGCTAGCGTCTGTACGTTTTTTTTTTTTTACTAAATTTGTCCGTTTTATCTTTTTGCTCTTTCCTCAAAGTTGGTCGCAGTAACTAAGCTAGGCTCAGGAGGCACACCGACCAAATTGAAAAAAAAAAAATTTGTTCACATTTAAAATTGGTAAAATATTAACAGGAGGTAATTAATGGGTTAGGTTAGGTTAGAATTGTGACCAAACGCGACCTTTATCCAAGCGCTACCTCCAAGTTGGTCGCAGTTACAAGGTTATTTAATATTCTTACAACAATACATTGGGAATTTTTGAGGATCACAAAAAGAGGGACGTGTATTATATTAGTGTCATTAATATTTTTTAGGAAATCAAAATGAGATGTTAATTAATTTGGAGTTCGATTTAAATGCCCATACCGCAAACGCACTCGCGACTGGCATATGTAAGATCGCCGTATGTGTTCGTCTAAAGTCCGGCCGTCGAGAGGATGCTTTCCTGACACCTATCAGTGCGACTAGGGTTGCCAGGTCGCCAAACCTAATAGCCGGACAGACCAGCCAGTTTGGCCGGACATTTGGGTAGAAAGACCGGACACCCTACATTATTGAGGATTTTGTGTCTCAGTATTAATAGGTACGACGAAAAAATTGTACCTATGTAAAATCAAGCTTTTTTGATTATTGTCATAATCAGTCATCAGCGCTCGCTCGTTTGCGAAATGTAAAAAGCCTAACAAAAGCCGGACAAGCTAGACACCGTTTATTTTGGCCGGACACGCAATCAATAAACCTACCTATGTCTGGCTTTATCCGGACGCCTGGCAACGCTAAATGCGACAATTCTAGTAGCTAATAAAGATCAAATTCGCCAAACACGTATTCATTTGTATGAAACTGACACTATGTCAAGAACGCATTCTCTCGTCGGCCGCACCGGATGGCATGCGCCTGTTTTCACTTGTTGTATGAAGCTGGCCTTCTGTACCTTTTTTTTTTGAGACCTCGGATTGTCTTGTGCCTCTTGAGGGGTGAGCAGTCACGGCGATTAAGTGATCAAATTCCCGGGTGTAAGATTAGTAATCTGTTAATTTTTAAGATGATCCAGTCAGTATAACATCACACACATACATATTAAAAAAATCACGCTTTAAATCCCGGAAGGGTAAGGCAGTGGTGTACAGTCACGAGCACCAATATGTCAACACTTGGCAACTTTCAATTTTTTGCGATTTTATCGTGAAATAATGAATGCAACGTTGAAATACGACAAATTACATAAACCTATGGGTTCGAAAATGCTATGTTCGTAACAACATAAAATTTCATTCACAAGTAAAAGAGTAAATCGTTTTCGAATAAAGCCCACTCGGCTTTATTCGAAAACGATTTACTCTTTTATTTTACGATATACATACTTTTGCTCATGACTGTACCTATAGTATTTACACCCACATTTCGATAGTCATATCTAATATCATGCTCGTTTTTCAGAAATTGGCAGACTGTGATAAAGTTCGATTTAAAGTTTTATGTAGGTAATAGCGTGCAAGCCTATTGCTATTAATAATTCTACCCTTTTAAGCTGTTTACATAAAGAATAATTTCACTATCTACGTCGACGACGTTGTCCTGTCGAAAATTTCACATAAAAATCCCATATAAAAAAGTTTTTCCCGAATTTAAATATGTTCCGGAAACTTTTAAAATTATTTTTGCCTTAACACCCTTATTCAGACTATTACGAACATTTTAAAACAGCGAAGACCGAACAGGATTTCATTTGGGACTCATTGTACAGGTTTCTCAGATGGTGTTTGTTACATTCGCATTTGCAACTGCTAGCTAAACCGATGCAAAGTCAATTGAACGATACTTTTTTTCTTCTTTTTAGGGTTCCGTACCTCGAAAGGTAAAAACGGAACCCTTATAGGATCACTTTGTTGTCTGTCCTTCTGTCAAGACCCTTTTTCTCAGGAACGCGTGGAGGTATCAAGCTGGAATTTATATCAAATACTCAGGTCTACGGACCCTTGAAGCTGTGAAAAAATCAAACTTCTAAGCCAACGCAATCAAAAGATAGAGCCGTTTATGCCGCAAATTTTCGACACTCGCAAGGGAATCAAAACCTACAGGGTACTTCCCGTGAACTCAGAATCTTGAAATTTGGTACGAAGCAACGTCTTATAGCATAGATAATGTAAAACTTGCGAAAACCGTAAATTTTTAGTTACATCATATAATAAAAATATTTTTAATCATTTTAAACTTACTAGGTACCTACAGGTTTGTACGGAACCCTCGTTGCGCGAGTCCGACTCGCACTTGGCCGGTTTTTTTCTCATATAGACAAGGCTCCTCAATATTCGCTAGAAAGGAAGTGACGTCATCGCGTATTACACTGTAGCGCATAATAATTAGTTCCATAGTCATAATAATATTAGTAATGCAATACGATACTCATTGATTATCTTGATACTATAGTAACGGTACATTATCGGTATCGTTTGTCAAACTTTGTTTAGTCTCGTTCGAAAAAGTACAATCAGCCCAATTGATCTGGTGACGGCGCTGACGGTATCCAAAAATGTCAGACCTTATCAAATTTTCTAGTGGTCTTTACTCCCATTTTTTGGCCTCCGAATCAAGAAGAAAAAAAGAAAATATATTTACTAATTATTGTACAGTCAACAGCAAAAGTAGATGATCAAAATCAGAAATTCAATGCTAATGAACGGAGTTCGCGTCAGAACTGTGTGCCGTCGAAGTGATTCCAAAGTATGTGATTGTAAATTACACCAAAAATTTACTACTAGTACAGCTGCCATATAGTTGCGAACTCCGTTCATTAGTATTGAATTTCTGATTTTGATCATCTACTTTTGCTGTTGACTGTACCCTGAAAGCGCACTGTGCACGGCGTGTCGCGGGTTCGATTCCCGCATGGAACAAATATTTGTATGACCTACAAGTAGTTGTTCCGGGTCTGGCTGTTTGTGTATGTGAGTTTAAATGTTTGTAAACGCACCCACAACACAGGAGAAATTCTTAGTGTGCGGCAACGTTTTTTTTTTAAACGAAATGAAATGATAGGACGAACAACAGGCAACAATATTTACTGGAAAGGTGCACACAACGACACATCAAGCTATATAGCTTGAAAACCTAAGTATACAATGCGAGGTCAGCTAAAACTGGATATAAATATGGTATGGTGCCGCCCCAACTGAGCCGATCCGAACTTTTTTTCGCATTTTTCAATAATATTCGGTTCGGTCATGTGTCGGTCCGATCCAAACATTCGGCCGATACGATACATTTACTACTTCGGAGTAGACCCCCTGGGTTCGACTCTCGGATCGGGCAAAGTGTTATTGGGTTTATCTCAGTAGCAGCCTGTTTGTTGGCAATAGGCTCGCCCACTATTACATAGAACTTCAACATAACTGGCGAAATGTTAGTGTACACTGTACAGCTATACCTCTGCCTTACCCTTAGAGGGTTACAAGCGTGATATTATGTTACGTGTTGCATGGAAAGAATCATAAGCAGCATTGCTCTTACCCAGTTTCATTGGTTCTAGTGAAATGAAAGGGACGTCAAACCGCGTCTCTGGTGAGCAGCGGTGGCCCAGTCGTCTCGTCCGCGACTTACGAGTTGTAGGTCGTAGGTTTGAACCCAGCCACGTGGTGATGATATAATTTATACAAAGTAAAGACTGTGTAAATTATTTCATCACCACTGCTCTCAAAACGGTGTGTAGCGGTATCTACAACGCCACATGCGAACAACGCGTCATACTGACGTCACGCAAATCCTGCATCTCGCAAGCAGAGTTTACCGCGCAATTAGCATACATACAAACTTCCTGACATCAGTCGTTGGGCAGTTGCCCGCCAGACGCAACACCCGTCTGGTCAGCGGACCCTCCCTTTTCTATGGAGGATGAGTGAACTTTACACCCTGTTTCTACCTCTATACTGGTGACCCCGAATATGAACGTTAGCGCAGCATTCCTGCAAATACTTCAGCGTGACGTCAGCATCATCACTCCCGCAAGAAAGACATCGTGAGGAAACTGGCATGTCATAGAACCAAAATTTCGAAAACATGTGACATCTACCAACCCGCACTGGGCCCGCGTGGTGGATTACGGTCCACTCCCTCTCACCGAGAGGAGGCCTGTGTCCCAACAGGGGGAACATTATAGGCTGATGTTGTATGTTGCGTTTCTGGTTAGCAACCCAAGGCAGGCGTCCATGACCACTTACCCTCAGGTGTGCCGCCACCTTATCTACCTCTATAAAATTTCTTTGAACCAATTCTCACTCGAACCATCTACAAACAGTGTAAACAGGATGTGTTTAAATAAAACTATTTATAATAACGGAAAGTAAACGGTCAGTGTTTACATAACTTAAGTGCTTGTGCCGGGAATCGAACCCTGTACTCGACTAGTTTAGACGATTACTTCGTGGTAAACATTGTTTCTCAGGAGAGTGGTTCAAACATTGTGTGGTGTTTTTCTCCGTAGAGTTTAGTGCTAAATATAGACTTCTTATTGACCTTTCGAGTTCCGTGGCTATGTATAAAAACCTGCGGAAATATTGATCTGAGGGGCAATTCTCGTGATTTGAAGAACGTGCACATTCTGATCTCTGTCTCAATCTGTCAAAAATACCTCTAATTTCCATACATTTCTGACAAGTTTTTAACATTTATTGTCGCTGAGATGCGATTGCGACTAGATTTTGAATGTTTTTAATTACAGGAATTAGTCTTCTGTTTACGCGATCCGTTCGCGGATGTATGACCATCCATCCATTATATATCGAGCCCCTCCGTGCCTCGGAAAGCACGTTAAGCCGTTGGTCCCGGCTGTCATTCGTAGTCGGCTGTAGTCGTATTGTGTTACCCAGTAATTGAGTTGTGGAGGTTAGACGGGCAGTCGCTCCATGTAAAATACTAGTATTCGGCTGCATCCGGTTAGACTGGAAGCCGACCTCAACATAGTTGGGAAAAGGGTATGCAAATTGATTTGAGCGTACTGGTAGGAGGTCATTGATTTTGTAATGGTTTTACGTTTACTTGTAAATCAGTGTTATTTATGTTTAGAAAGCCGATACACTGCCCTGTTAGTCTAGTGGTCTCAAGCTCTCTCTCTCACTTAGCTTAGTATGAGATCCTAGATTCGATTTCCGGGTCGGGAAAAGTGTGACTTGGTTTTTTTATCTGGAGTTTCTCAATAGCAGCCCGGAGCCTGGATTTTTGCCTCCTATTAATATATACTTAACTGGCGAACACGTTCTTCAGAGAATATGTTTACTACTCTATAATTATGCGGCGTTTTATACTACATAATCAGCCTATAAAGTTCCCACTGCTGGGACGCAGGCCTCCTCTCTGTGAGAAAGAGTTGGTCATAGTCCACAACTCGAGCCCAGCGAGGCACCCAAATTGCGAAACACACAATCAATCTGAATCATTTTGAAGGATATTTGCTAATCCATTGCTCATGGAGCAATGTGTCTGCTCAACACGCAATGAATGTTGTTGAACTGTCAAAATGAAACCAATTGCTGCTGATAGTGTGTTGGTAGATGTCACATGTCTTCGAATTTTTGGTTCTAGGATATGCCAGTTCCTTCACGATGTTTTCCTTCAACGTTTTGACATGAGCTGGGATCGGAGTTTGACACTGGACCCTGTACAATACTGGTCGAAAGTATCAAGGCTGACACGCATTTCACCAAAAACACGCAAACGTGTTTTAAACTAGCGTCTAAACCGTTGCTCAGATCTAAAACGTACACACAGGTGCACACGTAGGTAGTTCGATACTACCCAGAGCTCCCGGTCCCAAGTATTCAGCCGGCACGCATCACGTTTATAACGGCATGTCAAAATAAATAAACTTGTCTCAAACACCGCGCAGCGGATAGGGTTGATCATTGGACTGAAATGGAGGTTTTAGAAAAAAATACAACCGACTTCCAAAAACGACACTACAAAGTGAAAAATAACTTTAATTTCGGAAGTCGGTGTCGTTGGGTTCGCATTTTCGTTGTTTGCCACCGACTTCCGAAATTAAAGTTATTTTTCACTTTGTAGTGTCGTTTTTGGAAGTCGGTTGTATTTTTTTGCAAAAAAGTTTTTATTTTTCACTTTTTAGTTGTAATTTTTACCAGTAATTTTGGTTTAAAAACCAAACTACTGAACCGTTTTTGATGAAATTTCTATGGGACCATTTGGGAAGTACACCCTTTCCAACAAAAAAAGAATTTTTAAAATCGGTTGGCAAGCGACGGAGCTATGCGCGAACAAACATAAAAAAAAAAAAAAATACAATCATCCGAATTGAGAACCTCCTCCTTTTTTAGAAGTCGGTTAAAAATAGGAATTTATTATGCAAATCTTCTTCGACGTTCCTTTAATGCAGAAGATTACGATCACATACGACGCGTCTCCAAGTTATGCGGTCTTCTGCAGTGTGGAGGTGGACCGCTTGGTAACTGCTGCCTTCTACCAGCCTTCTTGATAGTCAGACCAACATGCCGGTGGTCTGCCTTGAGCGCGTTTTCCTTTCACCCAGTATCATAAGCAGTATAATATGCACATGGATAATTGCAATTGCAGATGACCGATGGGGTCGCGACAGTAACATGTATTTACAGAGTTATTATCATTAAAATCGTCAATACAACTCTCTAAGTTCATTACCCATATTATTATGAAATATCAAGCAATAGGGTTATATGAACAGGGTTGTGTTGATGATTTTAATTATGTAAATACATACCTGACACTGACCTTCAAATTGCAAAAAACCGTAAGAAAATTTGAATTTGGCGGGATACCCTGGCGCTTCCCTCTTGAAGGTCAAATCATTGAGGACCATGTAGATCACTGTCTGAAATGATTTTCTGAGGAAAGAACCACACAGATTTGAGTGAACTAGTCCAGTCAGCTTTTGACATTTAAGAGCGCGCCTAAAGCCAGTAAAAATTTAGAATGGAAAAAAAAAACGTAGTATGCGCCAAAACTGTTATATCGTAATAAATCCAAAACTAAAAGGAATTACATGAAATGCCTAAGCACAGCCTTTACTCTTGTATAAATATAATTAATTATCAAATTTTTGTCGCAATAGGCATTACCGTATTGAGTACAAAACGGAAAAATATGAGAATTAGCGGTTACTTCGTGATTTTTTTCTATCGAGGAAATGTTATTATTTCATGTTTTTGATCAAAGTGAACCCTCGGAAATATCATGCAGTTATTCATACATTTTAATTTTAAGATTTGGTCCGGAACTTTTCATGTAAAATCAAATATAAGATTGGTAATTTTGCTTTATACGCGCTCTTAAGGTTCTTTAGGCGGCGGTAAACACCTGGAAATGTGAGTCTTTTCCCAAACTTACATTCATTATTATTATTATATGTTTACATATCTCGGGAGCCGGCCTTTTGGAAGGCCTAGGGGCAGAAGCCAACTCGCACAGGCTTAGAAAATTTTAATGAAACGCAGCACCAACCGACGATTATCCCTGTATGCACTGTGCAAGTGCACCCAAGGACAATCCCCGGTTGATGTATCCTATTGCAGGATATAGAAAAAAAGAAGGCTTATTATAAACTTTCTTTCCCTTTGTCTACTTTAGTTGCTAGCAGCCCTAACACAAAAGAGATCGGTACAGTACATAAGTTATTTCATTACCCGTACGTGCACACTGCGTACAATATTGATACCTCACTAAATATCTTTGAAGGTATATGGATGTCCTTTGTTATGTACTTCGGCTATTTTATTATCTGTGTGGGATCCCTAGGTAGACTTAGTACCTATTTACCTGACATACTGCCATTGTACGAGTCTTTACTTGTGGTATAACAGTTGTAGTGTACCTATTTAACAGATGTGGAAATACTAAAATAGTCTGTTCAGTTATTTTACTTGTAACAGCGGCAACCTAACAGCAACCTTGTTGTAACGACAATAAAGATCACAGTGATTTTGACAAACCTGTCTTTGGATTTCACATGGAACGACTGCCGATCTAACCTCCACAACGCAATTATAGGGTAACTCGATACCCCTTGTTAAGACTGGTTGTCAGAATTTCGGGCTTCTGACGACCCGTAACGACTATCAAAGATCTCCGAATTACAGCCGGGACCAACGGCTTAACATACTTTTTAGGGGGGGTCTTTTTTCTAAGGCCGACAACAAAGATACGGGCTCATCCAAGTAGTTGATCAATCAAAACATGTGTCAAATTATTTTTTTCGAACGGGCAAACCGGGCACCACATCGGGAGCAGAGACAACTGTCAAATCGTGCTGTCATTCATTCACAGTTTGGGGCGTACGAATACCCCGTAACTTTGGCTGAAACTACGGACTTCGTTTTTAAGGAGATGACCCCCAGCACAGCATGATATTCTCGCACGCAATACCACGCACTGTTTTTATGCCACCCCTGCGGTTTCAGAGTCAGAACGTTACCCATCCCTACCGAGACGCCTGCTTCTACACATAAACATACACGCAGCCTCACGCCGGCCTATTCGAAGTTCGCACATACATCTCTGCCGCACAAAAAACTTGTACTACACAACTTCTAACGGCACTGAAGTTCGCAATAATAAGGAAGTTTTGTTGCCTCCAATTCTTAAAGGGTTGGGGGGAAATATAGATTAGTTTGATGGAGGGTATAGAGTGTATCGATATTAATTCTGTGTTAGTAAAATTATAGGAACGACTACAGAAACTTCTTTCACTTAGGTTGGCAACGTAACTGTGAACCCCATGGTATATTATTTTGCATCTTTCTGTGTTTCAGCTGCATTGAAATAGCCTCCAGGAACACGGGTGGGTTTTAGTCAGTAAGAGTCTGACACTCCCTTCTGCTCCACCCAGAGCGGGAGGGGTCATTTGATGATTTCCCATCCTCAAAAAAAAAAAAAAAAGGACTTAGACAAGTGACAATCGCTTTCAAAGCGTTTTGTAATCCTACGATGACTTTACACAGAATTGCAATAAGCTTTTCGGTAGCTTATGTCAATCCAATACATTTTTGAACTTTACATCATCGTTACCGCTGACTAAATATTGCTAGGCCCGCCGGAGTGGCATGCATTAAATAGTCCCCCCCACCTGTGCAACCAGCCCCGCTAACATCATATATTTTTATCCAGTCAGCAAGGTAAACCATAACCGGGTGCAGCTGAAGAACAGCTCATGCCTTCATGAGCAGTTCTTTAGCTGCACCCGGTTAGACTGGAAGCCGACCCCAACATATTAGGGAAAAAGCTAGACGATAATGAGCTGTCCTCCTAAATAATAACAGCCGCACAAGTTGATCGATCAGGTTAAGCTACGCTTGCCGCGGTCGGTCTGTGGATGCGTGACCATCTTTACATACCGAAACCCTTCCGTGCCTCGGAAAGCACGTTAAACCGTTGGTCCCGGGTGTCATTCGTGGTTCTTTGACAGTCGTTACGGGTAGTCAGAAGCCCGAAAGTCTGACAACCAGTCTTACCAAGGATTATCATATTGCCCAGTAACTGGGTTGTGGAGGTCAGATAGGCAGCCGCTCCATGTAAAATACTGGTATTCTGCTGCAGCCGGTTAAACTGGAAGCCGACCCCAACATAGTTGAGAAAAGGCTAGAAGATAATGAGCTGTTCTTCTAAAGCTCGTGATGATACATAAGAAGTTTATACAATGAGGAAGTTCATTCCCTATTCATATCAATATAATATCTAAGCTTCCAGTCCACGTTCTGTCCACCAGGAGAACCAGACGACCAGGTCATTTCCTAACTTATAACGTTAAATAAAATCTAGGCCTCTAGGCCACGAAAAGGTCTCAGTAATATTAAAAGTAGCGGCCCTAGTAATCAGTGCATGCTAATAAATATTTCCGCGCCGACGCAATGACCCGCCCGTAATGGAATTAACCCCAACCGCTCTGGGGAAGCCCTAAGTTTACTGAAATTTTAAAACGAGGACATACGATATACGATAGTTCAGTTAAATGGTGCGGACACGCGACAATTTTGTTGTGGTTCGACGAAAAATACTTGTCAGTTTATTCTAGTTGGGAAGGGTTTTTCCAGTTGTAGTTTGGCAAGAAAGCCGTGTTAGAAAGTTATTGGTTCAATATTATTAGTTACCGTTGCCTATTGGCACTTCTAAAATTCGAAAACATGTGACATCTGCCAACCCGCACTGGGCTCGCGTTTGGTTGATAATGACCCACTCCCTTCCATAGGGGAGGCCTGTGTCCCAACAGTGGGCAGTAGGCTGATTATTGGCACTTGATGTCCAAGTTAAAAGTGCCAATACTCCTACCACACCAGGAACTCATGAAGCTGATCTACAGGAATAGGTTTCCCTCTGATTAAACAGAATAAAGTAGTTCTACTATGCATAGTGTGATACTGTTGCTTAAGAGCTATTACGCACTGTCGACTGGTCGCCGGCGACCGTCAGTCGCTTGTGCGTTGCCACTACGCGGTGAGTCGTCGAGTCGCCCGGGCGACCGTCGACCAAGCGCGTAAACTCCTATTTAAACTGTAGTAAGTCACAGTCGCCAGCGACCGTGTCGCCGGCGACTAGTCGACAGTGCGTAATGACACTAAGTATTGCTATTCTATAAAGTTCACTGCTCACCTCACTCAAGTGAGCGTACACAGTTCGAAAGCGAACTCATTTGTAGTAAATCATATACACACACACACACACAACAAGTCACACATCACATTCCAAGTGAAGTTTTTTTTTTTTTAAAACGTTGCCCCACACTAGGAATTCCTCCTGTATTGTGGGTGCGTTTACAAACATTTAAACTCACACACAAACAGCCAGACCCGGAACAACTGCTTGTAGGCCATACAAATATTTGTTCCGTGCGGGAATCGAACCCGCGTCACGCAGCGCAGCAGTCAATCGTTTAACCACTGCGCCAACCGTGCCGTCAAAGTGTGTCAAAGTGTTTATAGAACAACATTTATGTAGTGGAGAGTGACGAATCCAAGCAAGTGCCCTGTTAAGTATTAGTAATTCTGGCAATTCCATATTTCCTTGTATTCATATCATGGAGAAGGGAATTAACTTCGCGTCCAAGTTGAGCGGCTCTGGGAGTTCTAAGTTTGCTCTTTGAGGTGAAAACATAAGTTTTGAAGTATGTAGCGGGTACGCCACTGTTATTTAGGTTGGGATTTGTGTGAAATGCAATGAGAAAGTGAGATAGGATTCAGTTTGACACTGTTTTCCCGTTTATTTTTTTAATCTATTTTTTTTTTTTACTTTTAAATACATTAAAAAAATATTTTATTTGGAATAAGTAATTCGTCTATATTTACCTAAAGTTTGCGATTAGACATAACATTTATAATTTATAACTCCATAATAATAACGTTATTATTGGAGTTATACATTTTAAATGTAAATATAGACGAATTACTTATTCCAAATAACATATTTTTTTAATGTATTTAAAAGTGTTGTCCCGAATTTCGGGACAGATGTCCCGGAAAAAATTTAGTCCTAAGGAAGTCTCCGTTTGCCTTGTTCTTCGAAGTTTAGGCAAATAGGCACTACCTATTCCTATCACTGGTAATAATAGGACTAGGAGGGGGATAAGAGTACAGTCACATTTTGTCAGATAACGTAGAGATAATTTGGCGACCGCGTACCGGAGGACGTAGCGTTGGAAGGCCTCCCACATGATGGACCGACGACCTTGTGAAGGCCGCAGGTACCCGTTGGATGCGAGAAGCAAGAACCGGTCGAAGTGGAGGTGCTTAGAGGGGGTTTATGCCAGCAGTGGACGTCTTCCGGCTGAAATGATGATGATGAATCACCATCTGCCTGCCTTTTCCCAACTATGTTGGGGTCGGCTTCCAGTCTAACCGGATGCAGCTGAATACCAGTATTTTACATGGAGCGACTGCCTATCTGACCTGCACAAACCAACTACTGGGTAATACGATACCTTTTGATGAATATGGATGATATATGATAATATTATGATGACGATGAATATGGATTGTATATATACTTAGTAAACTTTATAAAGTATACTTTATAAAGTTTACTAAGTAAACTTTACTTATCATATCAGGTCAAAGGTTTAGGTTTATATTTTTAAAGAACACTCACGTTTCGCTAGATAACTTAGAGATAATATGGATTACTATAAATTTACTTACAGAATCATCGACATAATTATGTTATTAAAAACAAAAGAAGATCTTTGCCATGCGGTTGCCCAAAAAATTTCAATATTTATTTGACTGACATCCAGTTCAGGTATTTTTTTTATATGGCCTTCGATAAAAAAAATATTCTTATTAATTTATTTAAACTTTTCGCACAAAAAGCTACAAAGGCGGAATTAATGCCTTAGGCATTTTATTTCCGGATGAGTTATCATCAAATGACCCCTCCCGCTCTGGGTGGAGCAGAAAGGAGTGTCAGGCTCTTACTGACTAAAACCCACCCGTGTTCCTTCCTTAGGCCTTTATGTTCCAGGGCAGCTGTAACCCTTTCGGACGATCCCGTTACCCTGGCAGGGCCTTAGGCATTCTCTACCAGTCAGCTAAGGGTGGTGAAGAGATTAGATGGCAGGTGCTTTGGATGGGAGGAACAATGATAAAAAAATGACTATTAAAACCTCAAAATTCTTATTTTTAGATTCCGTTTTTCCGTTTTATTGGTAGAAAGATAAGTTTCAAATAAAATATACACGTAAAAAACATGCATAACAAACGCGGCCCCACCCAAAGCATCGTCCCTTATATCCCAAAGTTATCCCAACACTAAATCTTGGTATCAAATTAGACATGCAAATAACGTTTTGATGATCATAGTAAGCGATATACCATTGAGTTGTGCTAAGTGATTGTGGACTTAAGACCTCCCACTCCCGCCCTCCCTGAGGCCCTGAGGGACCTGTGATTAGAGGTAGTTTGCAGGAAGTATCTTGGAAGATGAAACTTAAGTCGGGAGCACATAATTTTGTAGATTTTCGTATTGTTTTTCGATGTACTAAAATGGCGCTTAGAATCCCTTCTAAGCGCCATTTTAGTAGCCTCAAGCTTGGCTATTCACAACCATCCGACAGGCTATCGTATCGAAAATGACACATTTCGATAAACTGATTTGCCTTGCCCCCGACAGCAAACAGCTGTCGGAAGAATATGCAGCCATTTTGATTTAGATTGTCAAAATTATCGGGTTTTTGACTTGTGAACAGCGCTTAGAGGACTCCTATGATAACATTGATTGATGTTCGATACGGTACGGAAGAGTATGGAGTGGCTGTGAACTATGCTGGGCAGTCAATCTAGCTACCATCTTGCTGTTTGTCTAATATTTCACCCACAATGTATTCGCCAAAACCTATAACTGACCACCATAAGGACTATTTCTGCTTGCTGCGCATGTTATTAGTCGACCTAAACAGGATCCTCTTTTGTTTTACTTACGGACGCAGCAGTGGTCACCATATGCACGGGATTTTGTTTTCAAAATGGTCAGATATAGGATTTGGCGATATTACCACAATACGAGCTACTCTTGCTGTTCCTTCGACCTTCATGCTTCATTGCTGCAATGGCAGACGATTTGCTGTCCACGATTTTCATGTTCGGACTTCTTCTTCCTAGCGTGTCGACTGTAATCTAAATGGACTCGGCCCAGAATTCGGCTACTTGTTTAGTGCCATCACCTGCGTCCATCAGTTCCTGTAACGTGCAGCTGACAGGACACGCAGGACACGATATTAAGTGTCCCATCGTTTCTGGAACAGCACCATATTTACACTCCCAAGGCGGAGTCCTCTATGAATCTCCACCTGAACCGGATTTCCTTGCTTTAGCAAACCTGGATCCGGAGTCTGTATAATAAGATGCTGTAACTTCGCTAGACCCTTTCAAATTATAAACAACAATCATAGTAATCAGTTTTTTAAACTCATAAAAGGGCTCTACAAAAACCCGGTTGACTGAACATGAAAAACGGGTCTGCAAATACCCACCACTAGTTTTTGAGTAATCTCTCATATCGACCAATCTTTCAGCTGCCATTTAGCCATAAATTAACCCACATAACAACAATCAGCATATAATGTTCCCACTGCTAGCACACAGGCCTCCTCTCTGTGAGAGACAGTGGGCGGTAAACCACCACGCGGGCACAGTGCGGATTGGTAGATGTCACATGTCTTCGAATTTTTGGTTCTAGGACATGCCGGTTTCCTCACGATGTTTTCTTTCACGTCATCGTAATTCGGTTTTTTGAAGACAAAAATAGCTCTGTTCTAACCCATTACTGGTTCCAAGTGTACTTCGATACTTTCGCAGAATGATAAATCTTCTAGTACCCATTTAGCCATAAGCCTATTTCAACATTCCTACAATTCTACGTCTATTTCTAACTATTATCAACTAAAAAACCTCTTTAAAAAGCCATCACTAGTTTCAAAGTACAACTCTCTCGCAGATGGCGCTTAGATGGTTGGTCATGTTGAGGAGATAAATGAAAGGCGACTTACAAAAGTATTTACACGACAGATGTAAGTGGAGACGCCGGGGGAGGACGCCCTAGGAGGACATAATTATAGTGATCTTATTGGTGATGTTCTTCAGGTCAGGTGCGTGCGTAGCACTCGCAGCCGGCGTGCGTGTATGACCAGATGTATGAACGTAAACGAGGCAAAAGGAGTGTGTAAGGATCGTAGCTGGTGACGTTCTGTAGTTTCTGTTTACCCCCATGTGAAGGAGATGTGAGTTTATCGTGTGTATACACTCTCGCAAATCGATCAATCTTTAAGTACCCGTTTAGCGAAAAGCCTACTACGACATTATTGCTTCAATTCTACGACTTATTTCTAAATAGTCTACATCGGGAGCACGCATTAGCAACGTGGCAGGAAGGATTAGTAATCGGACATGAAAGTAAACCCTTACTCTTGCGTCAGCCAAGAATATTGAGTAACAAGCCTACTGTACATTGATTTCTTATTGGTTTTACGTTTACTAGTAAATCAGAGTTATTTATGTTCAGAAACCTGATACACTGCCCCGTTGAAAATTGTTAATGAATAAATGAATTGAATTGAATTGAATTGAATTGATCTAGTATTCTCAAGAGGGACTGCTAAGCACGAGGTCCTGGGTTCGATTCCCGGGTCGGGCAATGTGTTCGGCGAACACAGGCGTGATGTTATGTTGTGGTAATTAATTTCGCGGTAGTTTTACGTTTACTAGTAAATCAGAGTTATTTATGCTTACTTCGAACACAATACACCATAATAGTTTTAGTCAGAATTGGTGCGGCTGTATCGAATAACCCTCCACGAGTGACTTTAAAGTTAGTGGTTCGATCCGAATGTCCGATACGATTAAATACATTAATAAAGTACTGCAGACCGAATTTAGCGGAGACTAACTTTCGGCGCGGGAGATATTATAGAGCACAAGTCCGTGTGCGTAGACACAGGTGCACTCTCTCTTCCCTCACTCTCATAGTCCGATGGGACGGCAAACCGACACGACCGGAAAGATCAGGCGCAAGACCAACGGCTTAACGTGCTTTCCGAGGCACGGGGGTCATAAGGTCAAATCGAATCATATTTTGTTCATCATACAACTTGACACTGACCTGCAAATTGCAAAAAACTTAAGAAAATTTGTTTTCGAGAATCGGTGTAGGATTCCCACGAATCACAAAATGGTCTCAGGTTTTATCATCATCATCATCATCAGCCTACAGCAGTCCACTGCTGGACATAGGCCTCTTCTATTGCAATAGGCATTCAACTCGATTTTCGGCAACTCATCCAGCTGCTACCAGCAAGATCATCGCTCCACCTAGCCTCAGGTTTACATCCTCACAATAAATAAACTTCCATGACACACACAGACAAGAGTCAAGATGACTATTTTTAGCCTCAACAAACACAAATATAGGTTCCATTAAGCTCATATTAAACACACAATACCGTTAATCTAACAGATGAGTAAGACGGATGTGTTTGAGTACATTTTAGCAACTCTTTTATAAAGCTTCACATAGCTATACAAAGCATGGAGATATGGGATGAAATGCAGAAGGGTCACTCATTGGTATCTTCTTTAACTATATATAGAATCAAGAGAGAGGTTAGATTAAGGAGGTCGGATACGTAGTCGCTCTAGGTAAAATACTGGTATTCAGCTGCATCCGAAGCCAACCCGAACACGCAAAAGCTAGGTCGATGATGTTTAGAGAGAGAGAGAGAGACAAATTAAGTACTAAGACAAGGCTATAAAAAGTTTGGAAGATAACAAAGAGATGCAATAAGATAGAATTTCTGTATCGGACAAGAAAGTTATATCAGCCAGTATCACTGGCCTGCAGTGTCTCTGAACATCACTTCAAAATTCGAACGGTGTCTCGTTGTGAATCCGCGATGATTTACTTTAAAAACAAATGAGTTCGCTTTCAAATTGTGTGCGCTCACTTGAGTGAGGTGAGCAGTGAAGATAATCCTCCTATACCCACATGCGATGAATATCTCACCTCTTTCCTTCATTAGTTATAATCTACCTATATAATAAAAATGAAATGCTGTTCGTTGTGCTACAGGCGCTTTACTTAGTGTAATTAATTTCATCACCACTGCTCTCAAAACGGTGAAGGAAAAATCGTGAGGAAATGGCATGTCCTAGAACCAAAAAATCGAATGCATTTGACATCTACCAACCCGCACTGGGCCCGTGTGGTGGATTACGGCCCACTCCCTCTCATAGAGAGGAGGCCTGCGTCCCAGCATTGGGACCATTATAAGCAGATTATGCTATTGAAATTTGGACAGGTCAACGTTTGTCGGGTCAGCTAGTACAAGATAATGTCAGAAGTTGTGAGCCTTCTCTTTTGATTGCTGCAATGGTCTTCACAAGTACTCATGCAGTGAGTACAAATAATACAGCACACGAGTGTTAATGAGTGTTATCCGTTGCCTTATAAACTGTTATTAGTGCTTTTAATTCACTGTTAGGGCTCTGTTTGCTTTACGCCGAACGTGAGTGATGTTTGCTTGTAACAAGCAGACGTGTGGCGCATTTGTTATAAAAACGTGTGGGGTCGGTAGACCCCCGGCAGGAAGTTCAAAATGAAAATCCAAGATGGCGGCTGCAAAATATGAAAATATTCGCAGGCGCCATCTTTGAATTTCATTAGACCTGCACGTTACAGGAACTGATGGACGCTGGTGATGGCGCCAAACAATTGGCCGAATTCTTGACCGAGTCCATTTAGATTGCTATCGACACGCTAAGAAGAAGATTTGACCTCACTGTAGGCTTCAGCACCCTCTAAAACCATGAAAACTATCTCTCACTCTCTCTGACGCTCTATTGTATTTAATAAAAACGCTTTTTCGTTACTTGACGATTTCTCCTAGTTTACTTCTAGCACTACACTACTAAAATGATTTACATTGAGATTGATGATGTCCAACTTGATACAAATGATAAATAATAATAAAATAAATAAAAACTTTGGCTTCAAAGAATTTTCAGGGAGTATTTCTTAAAAAATAAAATCACCATACAGTATTTCACCATTATTACCACACCTATTGAATTGAGAGTTGTTCCCGGAAAAAATGAATATTTTCCAATAATCTCTTATGTTCAATGACCGTCCGATCCAATAAACTGGTGTTGCTTACCTTATTATTGCCATCTTCCAAAAATAAATATGGTCCATTTATTACTCGACTTACTAAGCTCGATATGAATGAACACAAAATTAACATAAATATTTTGGAAATAGTAAATAATATAATTTTTTAACATATCGCACACTTTAAACTAACCCACCCTCTTATCCATAAACGTTGCTTAAAGTTAAGTACTGATTAGCGACTGTTTAACCATACATTTGACGTTTGAACGTCACTTAACTTTTATCACCGTTTATAAATAAACCCTTTAGAATTTGTATAAACCATGAATCGAACCCGCGACCTGTAAGTAACGTAACGCCCTCAGCATATATGCCATTTTGCCACTGACCATTCAAGCAATATTTTTGCTCATAAACCCACTAAACGAGCATTCTAGAAACTTCAACGAAACTTCAACAAAAATTCCTTATGATGTACGGTACACCAATGACAAACATGTACACACGAGGGCTCATCAAGCTATACATGTCCAGTATAAGCTGACCTCTCATTGTACAGACGCCAGAACATCAGGCTACTGCAATCTGTCACATGTCTTTAATAGATTTTCAACTTTATTGCTAAAGCTGTTCAAGGTTGTTTGGGACAATTTGATAGTTTCGGGTAGCTTGATGTGCTAGCGTCTGTACGGAAAACCTATACAGCATGTATCGGAAATCAGTGGCGACATCTACAATGCCACTGATTTCTGACAAAAACAAACGCATGCACTGACTGATCTCTCTGGTTCTTTCCTCGAAATACCATTTCAGACAGTAATCTGAATGGTGCTCATATTGCCTGACATAATCTTGAAATTATGTGTGGACTCTATAAGATACCTCTGAGTTTGTTGCTCATTCTGATCCAGCCTGTCCCTTGCTGCCCTCTCCCAACGACGCCCTAAGCCGAGGTCCGTACCCCATAGGGGGTGCCCTTAGCGTGTAGTCGCTTAGTTTTTAAGCCTAGGCTGGAGGCATTAATTTACTGAGGCATCCACAGACAAGCTTGGTTAAGCAGACGACAACCTCATAGGTTGAACTGCGAGACGACATATCGAAAAAAAAAAGTGTGTTGCGGTCTTTCTTCAATCAGCGTCAGGTGGTACACCTTGTGTTGTCATCTGACATTATGCTGAGCTGAGGTCCTTTTGGCATTATAATCTTTGTTTTCTGTTTTTATAGTTTTAAGGTGTATTTATTTTGCTGTAATGCCTATAAACGCATTTTTCTTTCTTTATTCGTGAGAGTAAATAAATAATAAATGAAATAGATTTTTTTTCCTTACACACTTATTCCTTATGTATGTAATACTTATGTAACATTATTTGTTAAAAGTATATTATTAAAATTAAAATTTAATTATTACTACGGTGTACAAGGACCGCTATCGATAGCAGTAAAAGCCTCCTCCAGCCGTTTCGCTTTTCCATCTCTGGTCATCTTCGTCCATCTGTCGTCTGTTACTCGTTCTCCAAATAGGCAAAACCATTGTTTTTACGTGTAGCAGTGTTGTTGTATCAATTTACAGAAATAAATATAATTTAATACGAGGTCAGCTTAAACTGGAGATGAATAGCTTGATTTGTCGTCGAGTGTACGTCTAAGACAAATTTTACGAGTAAAAAGACGTTAAGAGAGTAATAATAAAAAGTCTTTGTATTCGCGAACGATGAATAAAAGTGAGTATAAGAAAATATTAAAGTTCGGGTGATCGCATAAAGGAATTACTGCCTTTATGGTCAGTCATAGCTGCTCAACCAAGTATGGGATGTGAGGGGAATAAAAATAAACAATGGCGTTTATTTCTATGGTTTATGGGGGAATATCATGGTGTAATGGATGTCATGTTTTAGGCTAAGCGCGCACTGCGATGCGATTTTTTTTAATCGCAAACGCAAATAACGTTTGTAGCGAATTCTCAAGCGATTTTTTACCGCAGTTCGCGGACTCTAGAATATTGGTATTATTGACAGATTGACGATTATTAAATAAACACAGCCTATCGCAGTCCACTGCTGGACAAAGGCCTCTCCCAGACTGCGCCACAACACCCTGCCCCCCGCCTTCCGCATCTAGTTTACCCCTACCTTCTTTAGGTCATCCGTCCATCTAGCTTGAGGGCGTCCCACACTACGCTTGCCGATTCACGGTCTCCAGTCCAGAACTCATCTGCTCCACCGGCCATCGGTCCTTCGATAAACATGGCCATTATTATCCGCAACGATTAAAATTCGTAGTGCACGCTTAGCCTTAGCGCTCATGGGGACAGTTAAGTGGATATTAGAAGGCTCGCGCAATTTCGGAAAGCACATTAAGCCGTAGTTACCGGCTGTCATTCGTAGATCTTTGACAGTCGTTACGGGTATTCAGAAGCCCAAAAGACAACCAGTCTTACCAAGGGGTATCGTGGTACTGATATCCTGTAACTGGGTTGTGGAGGTCAAATAGGCAGTCGCTGTATGAAAAATACTGGTAATCAGCTGTCAGCTGATTAAGGTGAGACTGGAAGCTGACCCCAACATAGTCGGGAAAAGGCTAGGCAGATTATTTTATAATTGTCGGGCTATATTCTCAAATATTTTGTGCTATAAAGTCAGCAACTAAAACTTTAAATCCATCTTACAAACGGCATAATAACATACAATCTTCGACGTCTCTCAACCAGTTTTGCAACATTTTATTGCGAAGACATGATTCATCTCGCTTCACCATTGTATCTTCATCGAGGTGACTGTGTCCCTGACTCATCGGTCACAATATAACTAACTTTGTCCTAGTTTCCGAGGTATTAACTGTTTAGTCACAAAACACAGAGATAATCTGTAGTTATTAATTGTTATATCTTCTGTAAAGTTCACTGCTCACCTCAGTCAAGTAAGCGTACAGTCGATTTATTCTGTATTAAAATCTCGCCGTGAAAACTTAGGTGAAGTGTACTGTCAATTGTCAATCCCTAGCATGCAGCGTAATGACAGCTTTCTTCGAGCTCACCTTACCTAAGTTTTCACGGTAAGTTTTTTAAAGAATAGATCGGCAGAATTCGAAATCGAACTCATTTGTTTTTAAAGTAAATCATCGCGGATTCACAACGAGACACCGTTCGAATTTCGAAGTGATGCTTAGGGACGTAATACCAAGGTGGATCGTAATCCCCAGTAACTGGGTTGTGGAGGTCAGACACGCAGTCGCTATAGTTATCCTATAGCGCATATCCTATACCTAGTTTTACACCCAGAAAATAAATAAAGACCCCCAGACCGAATTTCGGCCTTGGCGACCAGTCTCAGCGGAGACTAGCCATCGGCGCAGGAGATGTTAACGCGTTAACTGCTGAATTATTAGCGAACTTTCCGCAAATGCTAAATATATAGCTCACTAACCCCTGTGCGACAAACGTTCATACGCGTTCAAATAATTTTCGTGTGGTGCTATGAACGCGCATGCGCGATTGAAGAAAGTTTTACCCAGTGCGGCTGGCCGCATTAGTTGACGCTTCTGTGCGTTTGAAAATTTTCGAGTTTGCACAATGGACGCACCCGTGCGTCCATTGTGCATTGCGCCGCACTCGAAGAAAGTTAAGTAAATTGTATGGACGCGCATGCGCGCCGCTAGCACATGGTCAAAGCTTGAAAAACGCGCAGGCGCGTTGGCCGCAGTAAATGTGTAGTGCAAAAGTGTGTGCGCTTTACTCAGGCGCACTCTCTCTTCCCTCACTCTCATAGTCCGATGGGACGGCAATTCGACACGACTGGAGACAGATCAGGTCCAGGGCCAATGGCTTAACATGCTTTCCGAAGTACGAGGGTATCACGCCGCCAATTTCCAAACTACGGGCTGAGAGAAACCATGGAACCAGAAAATACACAGTCATTCAAATTACTTTTGACAAAAGTTACTATGAATACATCATTACCAATTACGTCTTGCAATTCAAATTGGACCCTTACAAAAACCGACAAAACGAATTAAATATAATGTTTATTGTAAATATAATTGCGTATGATATATTGCTGGCAACCCCATTCCAATCTTATAATGGTTCACAATGCAAGGATAGGGTTACAGGACTAAAAAATTAGGGGACCATGTGACAACATTGAAAGTTGAAACCGCTACTTGTTATTTATTTATGTTCACGCTTTTTTTTAGGGCTCCGTGCCTCAAAAGGAAAAAACGGAACCCTTATGGGATCAGTTCGTTGTCCGTCCGTTTGTCTGTCTGTCGGTCAAACCACCTTTTCGCAGAAACGCGTGGAGATCAAGTTTCTAACTCAACGCAATGGAAAAATACGGCCATTTATGCGACATTTTTTTTTTGCATATTTGACCTAGAATCATGAAATTTGACAAGAAGCAATGTCTCACAGTACAAGTAAAGGGGAAAAGTTCGAAAATAGTTGATTTGTAGTTTTATCACTAAGAATTTTTCTTTTTGCGATTAAAACTTACATTGGAGTTGGAGAGTTGACTGTGACTTTTATCGATGTATTGGTGCACATGTTTTCTACTACAAACTTAAGTAGTTATTGTTATAAGTTCATCCTAACTACGGAACCTTTCATTGTGCGTGAACGTGCACTTGGCCGGTTTTTTTTTTCAATTACGTAATGTGTTGTGCAACTGGTATTCGTTTGAGTTACCACATACAATCAATCTTCTCTAGTATAGGCACGACCTGCACGAATAGTTCATTATCAGCCCGTATATGTTTTCCCGAAGAGTTGGGCGCTTTATTATTATTATTATTATTAAAAGCCTGTGATGTCCCACTGCTGGGCAAAGGCCTCCCCACTCTCCTTCCACTTCTCTCTGTTTAAAGCTGTTAAGGACCAGTTCTTGTTGAAGGAGTCCAGCTCATCCCGCCATCTCCGTCTGGGCCTGCCACGATGTCGCTTGCCATTAAGAGGGACAGGCGCTTTACTTTGTGTAAATCGTTTCATCACCACTGCTCCCAAAACGGTGAAGGAAAACATCGTGAGGAAACCGGCATGTCCTAGAACCAAAAATTCAAAAACATGTGACATCCACCAACCCGCACTGGGCCCGCGTGGTGTTTTACGGCCCACTCCCTCTCACCGACAGGAGGCCTGCGTCCCAGCAGTGGGAACATTATAGGCTGATTATGCATATGTAATAGAGTCGTGTTTAATAAACAGAAACGTCAAACCACTGTCTGGATTGACGTAAGCTGTCATACGGCTCGTTAAATGTTAAACCGTATGTCATCTCACCAACATTTATACTTTTATATTGTGCCATGGCCTAGAGCCAACCTAGCTTTTGAATAAGCTAAGTGGACCAAAATATAATTAATAAAATAAGTAATACTTAAATATGAATAATGCTTTTATTTTATGAATGCACACTGCATTCATAAAATAAAAGCATTATTCATAGTAAAAAGCTCAAAGTAAAATGAAACAGACTGCAATTTATATTACACAGTATTCAATTAGCAAAACGAATTAGTGATGCGAAAAATATTAATTCGAAGTGATCCCAGCCTTAAGCTAGTGACGTGACAAATTTAATTACAAATCGATTAGCCTATCTAGTGATGGGAAATCAATATTTTTTTATTGCTTTTACACGATGAAAAGTGATGAATTCGATTGGAATTTGAATAAGTGCTGTGCCTAAATTGATTGCGTTGATATACGTGCCCGGTAGAATTACTGAGGGCGTGTGACAAACATTATACATTCATACGTCATAGTCGATAGCCTAACCTAGCGGTTCGGATTACACAATTCCGTTTATTAGTGTTGGGATTGATGTCGATAAAATACATTTTGTATAATTGATTGGTTTTTGTGAGTTGAACTATTCACTTTTTTTTTTTAATTTGCGTTTTTCGTTGTCGGATATGTAAAGCAGTTTAAGTAATGAATTAATTGTACAGACCTAATAATGATTTCACCATCATCATCATTTTAGCTGAAAGACGTTCAATGCTGGACATGCCACAAGCACCAGCAATATTTTTAGGTGTTCCTTGTTATCATTATTCTTTTACTTTTTGTCCCAATTTGTTTGGCGTCGGCGCAAAATGTCTTTTCGTCCATATTTCTCTATTAGTCGTCATCTTGGTAGTCTAGTCACTCTCTTTATTATCATCTTTCACACAGTCCTTCCTTCGTTTCTTAGGCGGTCCTTGAAAATTATTATTAATATTATTCTTCTCTTATATCGACAGTCGAGTTAAATATGGTTAGTTTAAAGAGGTGTAAAGTTCACTCAACGGGTGTTGTGTCTGGCGGGCAACTGCCCAACGATTGACGTTGGGAAGTTTGTATATATGCTAATTGCGCGGTAAACTCTGCAAGCTTGCGAGATGCAGGATTTGCGTGACGTCAATATGACGCGTTTTTCGCATGTGGCGTTGTAGATACCGCTACAAGTTTATGCTATGCTGTAAGTTTGAAAAATTGACTTACATGGTGGTTTTGGCCAATGACTCGTTCGACATGCGGCAAACAAATAAAATATTTATTTAAAAAAAAAATGCCTGACGACTCCCACGCTTCGTGTTGGTGACCTACCGATACGTCATCTCCACGTACAACCTTAGTAATTTAATTCAATTTAACTCCATATACCAAAACAAATAATACTAAATAAATAATACCGAACGAGTTTCATAGAAACATCACCCAAGTCAAATATACGTTTGTAAAGTAATTAAGTGAGAAACTTTTTTATTGTGCGAGACGAAGTGTGTCAAAATACTGAAAATTTCTCGTCGAAGTTAGCGAATTATTATTTTGTTTGACTCGGAGCAAATATGGAAGTTTAAATATAGGAATGTTTATCTTTTTACATGTTTGAGGGTATTTCTGTTTTTGTTAAGGAAAGGTATTTTTCTTTTTGGGCTTTTAATTTGTTGAAAGTAATAGAAAATGGCTGAAACTTTCAGAAGTAGAAGTTGTTTTTTTTTTGTCATAATAGAGGGGCCCGTGGCTAAATAATAACAGCCGCACAGGTCGATCGATCAGGTTAAGCTACGCTTGCCGCGGTTAATCTGTCGATGGGTGACCATCTTTACATACCGAGACCCCTCCGTGCCTCGGAAAGCACGTTAAGCCGTTGGTCCCGGCTGTCATTCGTGGATCTTTGACCGTCGTTATGGGTAGTCAGAAGTCCGAAAGTCTGACAACCAGTCTTACCAAGGGGTATCGTATTACCCAGTAACTGGGTTATGGAGGTCAGATAGGCAGTCGCTCCATGTAAAATACTAGTATTCAGCTGCATCCGGTTAGACTGGAAGCCGACCCCAACATAGTTGGAAAAAGGCTGGGCAGATGCGGCTTGAAATTTCTTTTTCCCCCAACCCACCCCTCGCATCGCATCGCATCGCCAACCCGCGCTATTACTTCGTTATCGCTTAGCGTTCTTTCTGACTTTTTTTACTTTTGCTCGACTCCTAAGGGTTTTAGCGTGATGTTAAATAGCGTGAAGCCTTTCTCAAGAATTGGGGTATCAAATGCAAAAAGAATTTCTCAACGACTGGTAGTTCAAAAAAACAAACTGTTCAGCTTTATTATTAGCATAGATTTTTTACTCAAACTGATTAAACTGTCTTTGAGTCGCTTGGTTTACATGTAAATACTGTCACAACTCTAACATATGTTCCATTTCCCTAAAAAACATCAAATTAAAACCTTTCTACCGCTTACATTATTTATTCAACCCTTAAAAACTTGTCTGATAGTGATAACACCACGACGTTAAATATCAATCAGTCACCGCACTATCGCACCATCTCAATTTATCGATAAGAGCACAACACTACGCTGTCCATTATAATAGGCGTTTTGTTTACAATGCCAACTGAAGGGGAATCCGGACCCCAACTCAATAACACAATGACTTAAATCACACCGCAACACTCACGCAAAATTAACTTTAACCCCATCAAAACAAAGCTGAATTTCCTTTGAAACAGCAAGGAATAAACTTGGAGTGATGTTAAATGCAAATGGGAATAAGTGACACTGTGTATCAATGTAAAAGGAACTGTATTACAAGAATGTTAAAGTTGTTCTTGGAATGTAGTTTGCGGTGTAGATAAATGGGTTATGTCGTAGTGCTGTCGGCAGAAGAAATCGATAACACAAAATTGCGTTTCCGTCACCTTATTCCCCGTAGTAAGTTGTGTTTTTTAGTATGCTACGATGTTTTGTAGCGACATATTGCTGTTATTTCACATTAGGGCAATATGTTTTATATATATATGAGAAGGTTCAATTTATGATCATTCATTCAACTGTAATTTTCTCTTTTCGTTGCTCCTCGAAATGCCAAAAGCCTCGTACTTGATTGGATTTCAAACGGATCAAGACTTTAATTCGAGGGTAATACTAATAAGTTTCAACCCGAAGTTAGTTTCGCTCTCGAAAAGAAGTGGCCTACACATGTCCCAGCAGTGGGAACATTATAGGCTGATTATTATGCTTAGTGTCAACGTCAGAAATGAACAAGAACACCAAATTTGGCGTTTCACCTAAAATTCGTTTTCGTAACGAAGCTGAAATTCAGTTTTCTTTTCAGTTAAGCAGTCTTTTAGAGACGGGGGTCAATCACTCGTTTCAGATCGAACTAAAGTGCAGTCTTTCTTAAAGTTCACTGCTCACCTCACTCAAGCGAACGCACACAATTCGAAAACGAACTCATTTGTTTTTAAGGTAAATCATCGCGGATTTCTCGATACTTGTCAACTTTCAAAATGATGTTAGAGAACAACACTGATAATTGATTTTATTTCTGAAAGTAGGTTTGTAGAAACACTTTTACACGCTAACCATATTTTTAAAACTAGATGGGGTCGGCTTTTCCTATCTGACTACTCTGAGAAGAAAGGCCGAAACAAACTCAGAGGTCACAGTCTCTTTTAAGTCCAGACATAATCTTGGTCAGATCATGTAAAGACCATGTAGTTACTCTATATTATTACACTTTGAGTTATAAAAACCGGCCCATATTCTGTATCGAAGAAATGCCAGCTGCCATTTTGAATGACCATGTATGAAGTTAAACAGCTGTTGCACATTTTGCGAGGTATGTCCACTGACCGTCTGCCGGTAGTCTGAACAATACGCTCCGAAACAATGGGGTCATTAACCGCGGCCGCAATGTTGTTTTTTTTTTTTGTAAAAATTAAACCAACCCTTTTGTTTCTGTGGGTCGAGTCGTAGAACAGTGAAAAGTGTAGAAGGTTCTTTTGTGCTTTTTTTTGTTGCTTGTGGCTATTCTAGAGTTTCGCATTTTTTGTAGGTGGTCAAAAAAATTCTCAAGTTAGAACCATTTTCAGCAAGGCACTTTACTGTGTGTTTTTAATTTCATCACCAGTGCTCTCAAAACGGTGAAGGAAAACATCGTGAGGAACGGCATGTCCTAGAACCTAAAATTCGAAGACATGTGACCAATCACCAACTCACACTGGGCCTGCGTGGTGGATCATGGCCCACTCCTGGTATAGATAGAGGCCTGGTAAAGGAGATTGACATCTGTGAAGTCTGCACACAATCAAAATTATGTAGAAAATCTTTTAAAACAAATAGACACAGAGCTAGTAAGCCTTTAGAAATTATTCATAGTGATATTTGTGGTCCTATCTCTGTAAGAAAAAGCGAAAAATGCTTTGTAAAACGCCGTTTTACAATGCTTTATTTAGCAAATTGCCGTCGGGCAGTGGAGGCCCAGTGGTAACGGCCACCACTGCCCGACGGCAGTTTGCTTGTAGGTTTATGTAAAATAAGCTATTTTAAATTCAGATACCTTATTCATTTCAAATAAGTCAATGACGGTCTTTCTTGAGAATCTGGCCCCCTGATCTGCGGGGCATGTCGAATCAGCCAGATTATTTCCCTAGTTCTGTAATCTCTATTGCTATATCTCAGACAAGGCCCTTTTGATCTTCATGGTCGCGTTATCAGGGCAAGTAATTAGGTTACGATCTTGACTTGAAATCACTTACACAATGTTATTGATTTTGTGGCTAAAAATAGGAATAGATAAGAGTCCAGTGTTTATCATCTATTGATATAGTTTGACTAAAACCGCTGTACCGCGCCTTCGGTATGTGCACGGCGAGACGGGGGGGGGGCAGTGCAGGCCGCTCATTCGACATCGCTCACGGCGTCCCGCCCCCCGCCTCGCCGCGCATTCTAAGGCGCGGTACAGCAGTTTCGGTCAAACTATAGTTAAAAGGTTAAGTACAAATCACTTTCAAGTGATTGCAAATGCAAAATATTACTTAATGCCCCTTGGTTAAGTGGTCGCAATACCTAGTATTATTAGGTTTTCTCTAGTAGCTATTACTAGTCCTCTAGACCGACTCTTGGCCATGGTGGCCAATCTCAGCGTAGACTAGCCATCGGCGCAGAAGATATTATAGGGCACAAGTGTGTACGCAGACACAGGTGCAGTCTCTTCCCTCACTCTCATAGCCCCCAGGTCACTGTCAGGGTCCCATCAAACTATCGCTCGCGGGCTCGTCTCCTGCTAACTACTAAGTTAACAGGAGACGAGCCTATCACATACATTTCCTACTAATAATATAATCATGAAAGTTTTTGAGAATGGATGGATGGATGTCTGTTACTCTTTCACGCAAAAACTACTGAACGGATTTTGATGAAACATTACAGTAATATTGCTTATACATCAGAATACTACATAGGATACTTTTTATCCCGATATTCCCACGGGATCGACACTTACGCGGGTGAAACCGCGGGGCGCAGCTAGTATAACATAACTGGTAAAAAGGTGGGTTATTATGCCCATCTTTTGGGAATACTCGTGTGAAGCTCTTTATACTGATTATCATAACGTGCAGTAACTATAAAATTTTGGAAGTATATCGTTCTTTAACCACGTGTTGTCCAAACATGGTAGTTTCCAACTCCCCCAAGGTTAACGTTTGTTTTGGCTGTGTCCATCGGTGATAGTTACCAGTTTCCATATTGTAGAGCTATAGACAATCCGTCTGTTTGCCAACCTATCACATAAAACCTCAAACAACATTTTAATGGAAGCGCAGCCTCTGTACCTCACTACTCTGTGCGGTAGTTAAATCGAGTTTGAAATTGGCGCGGCCGCCCTAACCCAACTTTGTATTGAAACAAGCTTTTTACGTTCCATCTACATATACGAACAAACTAATATGTTTGTATGTTTGGTTCGCGTTTTTGCTGTGCGTTGTCATATTTTTTTTGAGTTATTTGTTTTTGAATATTTTTTTTTTGTACTCTTGCGTACTTTGAATTACTAAGTACTAAAGATCCTAAACCAACCAGCTTACTAAGAAGTATCATGTTACCAAGTAACTGGGTTGTGGAGGTCAAATAGGCAGCCGCTCCTTTTAAAATACAGGTAGTCAGCTGCATCCGATTAGACGGGAAGCTGACCCCAACATACACAATCAAGTGTCTAAAGATCAAGGTATTTTTTTTTTAAATATTTTATTGCCCTATTGAAATTAATTAAAAATGTCTATTTATATTGATTAAATAAAATGTTTTCGTATGCGTAGATTGACGAAGCTTTTGAATTAATAAAGACTTCACGATTTTTTTTAATGCTGGATTTTCCCGTTAGTTAATCCTGACATTAAAATGTAACGCGCGGTTGGCTATACACCTGTGTATAGCCAACCGCGCGTTACATTATCCGCGGGTTTTTATCGAGTTTTTATACGAGTAAGCTGAATATTTTTTTCTCAGTCGACCAAATTTAAATCATTTATTACAAGTTGGCACATAAAAGGCACTTTTGAACGTAAAAATTGCATTAAAAAAGAATTGATTCCAGTCGCCCCTTCCAAAAGGTAGCTTTCGTATGGAGAAGAATGGGCAAGAAACTCCACCGTTACCTAGTCTTTTCAAATATTTTACCAGGTTTTGTATACATTAATTATATAATTATATGTGAAGACATCTAGAATAAAATTACTCTACCACAAAAGGTAAAAAGAATTAAAAATAGAGCAATGACAGGTAAATCAATTATGTGATAGATACATGGTGTTCACAGATTTACAAATATTGTAAAAGTAGACTAACTATTGTTGCACTAACTCTCAGTCTCCAACCTCGACATTTCTCCAACCGCACAATAAAAGTTCAGCTAATCGACTTCCTTTGTAAACGAAACTAAACTACATTTTTCTAAATTAATTTCCAACGTTCGCGTTAATTACAATTTAATTGATCACGCGACTATGCTCAGATTGTGGGGAATCAGTTATTATGCTGTAAACTATTAACTATTCGTTTTAGCTTGTAACTTAGTTATTCATAAAGTTAATTATAACTTGAATTCAGGCATATCGTTTTCAGCTTAGGAAGTTGTGTTGGAGAAGATTTACCTACGATTATGGTGTTCACTAAGGTACACTGATCATTTTATGGTTATGAATATTAATCATGTGGCCGTGTCGCAGGTTCGAACCACTTTTTTGCCCTAGGTCCTAGGTTCGAACCCTGACAGGCGTTTTACTTTGTGTAAATAATTGCATCACCAATGCTCTCAAAACGGTGAAGGATATCATCGTGAGGAAACCGGCATGTCCTACAACCAAAAATTCGAGAACATGCTAGATCTACCAATCCGCACTGGGCCCGCGTGGTGAAATGACCAAAAAGAGCACTGATAGCCCAGTGATAACTGTCGCGACTAACGACTTGTATATAGTAGGTTCGAACCCAGACGGGCGCTTTACTTGGTATAAAATATTTCCCGTATCTAAATTCCCTTCCCAACCCACGTGTTCACGACATCTGAACAAAGCAACACACCACATACATGAAACCTATGAAACAGTGTGAAAACAATCAAAAGTTGCGTCCCTGCGGCCGGCGAACAACTACCTTCATTATTCAACAACACATGGATTGACCATGCGTTGCCATGGCGATGGGAATCAGTATAAAACATTGTAGAATTAGTTTATGTCGCGTGGCTGTTGTGTGAGCTTTTGTGTTAGCTTTACTTAATAATCTCCTTTAGGGCTGATTATTCAATCAACAGATAGGTTTTATTCGTGGAATAAAATTGCCGTCTTGACAGATTTTGCATGGAAGAACTGTCAAAAATTCAAAATTATTCCTCGAACAAAATTATCTGGCGATGGAAAAATCAACCCTTAAAGTTCGCGAGCACACTCGCAAAAAGCTGGCAGTCTCATCACAACGCTAATGTTATTTCATTGGTTGTCTTATTTCTTTTTAGTATAATAATAATAAATTTATTTCATAAAAAGGTGATTGTAGTACATGAGGCATACAGTCACGAGCACCAATATGTCAACACATGGCAAGTTTCAATTCCGATTTTTTCGTGAAATAGCGAATGCAACGTTGAAATACGACACATTACATAAACCTATAGGTTCGAAAATGCTATGTTCGTAACAACATAAAATTTCATTAAAAAATAAAGGAGTTAATCGCTTTTGAATAAAGCCGAGTGTATACATACTTTTGTTCGTGACTGTACATAAAGTTATTCATATAAGTTTGTACCATGTCAAGCTTGGTGATCAATGCTTCTCTGTATGAGAGGAGGCTTTCACCCTGCGTCATCATCATCATCAGCTTACAGCAGTCCACTGCTGGACATAGGCCTCTCCTATTGCACGCCTTTTAATTCAATTTTCGGCAACTTTCATCCAGCTGCTACCAGCCGTCCTGCGAAGATCATCGCTCCACCTAGCTGGCGTGGCCTGGCGTCCTGCATTTTCATAAGTGGTGCAAAAATTAATTACCAAAATTGTATCATAACGTACCAATAATTGACATCTTAAATTAATATGTTCATAAGCTGCAGTCTTTTTATAACTTGTTTATAATCCTACTAATATTATAAACGTGAAAGTTTATATGGATGGATGTTTGTTACTCTTTCACGCAAAAACTACTGAACGGATTTGGATGAAATTTGGCACACAGATGGTTTATAACCAGGATTAACATATAGGATACCTTTTTATACCGATACTCCCTCGGGATCGTAACTTATGCGGGTGAAACCGCGGGGCGCAGGTAGTATAATATAATGCCACGCAAAACCTACCCCTTTTAAAAATGTGGGTAGTAAGACAAAGTCACACCCACCTACAATGTACCTTACCCTCAATTAAACTAATGATTTGTTTCTTCTTCCCCAGGTAAGCATCTTTAAACAAGTACTCCAATTTTTACCAGAGCACCTACCTCGAAAGTAAGCGGCTTATTTTACAGGTAGGTACTTAATTAGAGTTTTTTTAATTATTAAATAGGTTTTTTGTAAGGCTTTCGCAGTTGCTAACGGTAAAATGTTATATTTAATTAATCTTCTTATTAACATAACATCACGCTTGTCTTCCTCGACGAGGTAGGAAGAGATGTATAGTACACATGTAATTGGCCGATTATGTTTAAGTATGGGGCCTTTTACCATCAACCGGCCTGGGCTCAGCGGAAGGGCGTGTCAGACTTACTGTCTAAAACCCACCCGTGTTCCTTCAGTTACCTGTGCCAGGGGCCACGGTATCTCTTTCGAACAACCCGCGGCCCTGGCAAGCATCGGCCCTAGCGGACCCCGTCAGTTGGTGCTGACATCTCTTTGAGGCGCGTGTGGAACACAAGGCGACGTCGACCCGGGTCTGGTCCTTACCGGGCGGCGAACTGCCCATTGCTCGGCGCCCGCAAGCCCGCGCCTACGGTGGCCGGAATACACGGACTGCTCGAGCAGTTAGCGATTGATCAACATAGACGGACCGCTCTTGCAGTCAGTCACACAGCTTGAAGCTGCCATTGATAACTGCTGGAGCAGTCGATACCAACTGCTCGTTATTCAAATCAGGTAACTGCGCGAGAGCAGTCGACAGCTCGAGCAGTCAGTGTATGCCTGGCGACTGCTTGACCGCACGACCGCCCGAAGCATTGCAACTGCTCGAGCGGTTTCGTGTATGTGTGTATGTAGAAGACTGTAGTCCACTATGCAGTCGCAGCTTGAAGCAGTCCGTGTATGTCGGCCCTTAGCCCGACACAGACATCTCAGTTAGTATTCATCCAGGAATTGCCTTTCTTTTACTAGTGCTACTGTTTTAAATATTTGTCAACATTTAAATATTAATATTTAAAATTTTGTAGGGCCAATGTCCTCTAAAGAGTGACATACTCTGAATAGTTAATGAGTACTACTGAAAATCATGAAACAGTCGTCATAAAGAAATAGATTTAGTCTGGCTAACATGAACTCATTGTCTCCGGCAAATAAAATTACCTTAGAAATGATTTGGTACAGCGGTTGTCAATGTTTTGGGCCTTTTCTAATTATTTGTGACTAGCTGCGCCCCGCGGTTTCACCTGCATACGTGTAGATCCCGTGGGAATATCGGGATAAAGAGTATCATATGTCGTAACCCAGGTCATGGTCGACCCATGTGCCAAATTTCATCTAAATCCATTCAGCTGTTTTAGCGTGAAAGCGTAACAAACAAACATAAAAGAAATCAAATCTTTTCTCTTAAGGACTGATTTTTCAATCGGCAGAAATTTTTATTCGTAAATTAAAATTGACGCCTGACAGTTTTTGTATGGAAGAACTGTCAAAATTTCCAAAACTATTCCTCGGATAAAGTTATCTGGTGTTGGAAAAATCACTTAATAATATTAGTTTAGACAAGTGTAATAAAATTTCTACGGCTTTATTAAAACTTTTAGGCATAAAGAGGCATCTTTCAGATCAAAGATTCGAAGACATTTGCGGTCCACAAACCCGAACTGGACCCGCGTGGTGGATTATGGCTAACTCACTCTCACAGAGAAGAGGTCTGTGTCCCAGCAGTGGGAACATTATAGGCTGATTATGCTATTAGGCTTATTTATGCTGCTTAAGAATAGTCCATTGTATTTTTTTACTCTTGATAATTATCAAGTGATTGATTTATTTTGCTATGTAAAAGAAAAGAAAGAAGAAATATATTTTATTTGGGACACACAGGAAATACAAATAGTAAAAAAGGTGCATTTAAAGCTAACAGTTACATTTTTTTTTTGTGTTAGCCTGCGCTGTCTCACTCCTGGGCAAAGGCCTCTCTCCACTCCTTCCATCTTCCGCGACCCCGCGCGTCCTCCTTACGGTTTTGATGGAACCTATCCAGCTCGACCCGCCATCTCCTACGTGGTCCGACGCGACCTCGCGTCGTTGTCTCCGGGAACCAATTCCGTTAGTCTGTAAGATACAATAAAAAAAAACTCGCCTCCAAATGTCTAAAGCGAAAGGGAAGCAGTACTTCGCTGTGCTTTGGCAGAGTAGCAGCACGGTGCAGGTGCTGATCAGCGTGAGCGACAAGCGAGCCGTCAGCAAGCAGATGGTCAAGTTCACTGGCAACATAACCAAAGAGTCGGTCATAGACGTGTACGCGACGGTGATGAAGACGGCCACGTGGAGCTGGTGTCCACGCAAGTGTGGCTCGTGTCCGCGGCGTGTGCGCAGCTCCCGCTACAGATCGAGGATGCGGCCAGGCCGGAGAAGAACGATGACCCGGAACCCGGAACGGAGGAGGCTAAATAAAAAGACCTGTGCGGGGCCAAAAAGGCTCCAGACCCAAAGGGACCCATAGTAAAAGTGCAATGACCCCTTTTCAGATTTTTCAGTTATTTCAATAACTCCCTGTATACCCCTCTCGGTCCTTTATCAAGGAGTACAGTCGTGAGGTTATATGTATCTAACCATTAAATATTAATTGAACATGTTATACTCCAATAGCGGTCAACAAGTCAAAGTTTGACAATCTCTGCCACTCGGTGTTTGCCACCGCCTCGCACCTCGCACCTTGCGATTTTTATTTATTTCCGAAAATAAAAGAAAAACTTCGAGGAATACGTTTTATGGACGCCGAGGAAGCAGTGGCTGCGTTTGAATATGCCGTCGAAGAGACCCCTAAGGACGAGTGGGCAAAGTACTTTTCTCAGTGGTTCCATCGAATGCAGCGATTTATTGATGTAAATGGACACTATTTTGAAAAGATATAATAAAACTAATAACTTGTTAGTAACAAACTAGCAAGTTATTAGTTTTATTATTTTACAGTTGTTGATTTTCTAAGAACTTTCAGTGTCACCCTCGTGTCTCTAACCATTAAATATTAATTGAACATGTTATACTCCAATAGCGGTCAATAAGTCAAAGTTTGACAATCTCTGCCACTCGGGTGGTAGGGGGCAGGGCACGTAGATGAAATTAGGGAACAAGAGAGTAGGGGAGAGAGGGAGGGGGTGTAAATTATGAATTTGTGAATAATTCACACGGACCATCAAAATACTAATGTTAAAAGATGGCAGGAAAAGCCGAGGGCACACTGTCACACTTTTGTCTAAGTATTTGTACTTATCAATTTTTCTCTTTATTTTTATTGTATAGGTATTGAAAGCTTATTCAATTGGATTTGTATTAATGATATTTTTTATACTTATGACCATAATAGCTGTTGCCTGCGACTACATCCGTGATCAAGGATGAAAAATTGCCTATGTCCTTTCCCAGGTCTTGGTATATCTGTGTGCCAAGTTCCATCCGAATTCTTCGAAACCGCGTGACAAACATATTCACTTAAGCATTTATAAAATTACATACAGACACACATAACCTCACACCTTCTTCACATTCTGACGACACGGTTGGCGATGTCTCAGTCAGCCTATAACGTTCCCACAGCTGGGACACAGGCCTCCTCTCGGTGAGAGGGAGTGGGCCGTAATCCACCACGCGGGCTCAGTGCTGCACCCTAATTGCGTAACACACGATCAATCGGAATCGGTTTCATTTCCAGAGACCAACAACATTCATTGCGTTATTTACGTGTTGAGCAGACAAATTTTTCGAACTTTTGAAGCAATGGATTAGCAATTTGCTTCAAAATGATTCAGATTCCGGTTGATCGTGTGTTACGCAATTAGGGTGCGGGTTGATAGATGCCACACGTCTTCGAATTTTACTAGAACATGCCGGTTTCCTCACGATGTTTTCTTTCACCGTTTTGGGAGCAGTGGTGATGAAATAATTTACACAAAGTAAAGCGACTGGCTGGGTTCGAACCTACGACCTACAACTCAAAGTCACGGCCGTTACGCAGTGGTAACGACCGTGACTGACGTGACGTGGTGGCCCAGTGGCCACCACTGCTCCATACCTTTAATTGATTGACTCTATCTAACTGATAAATAAATAACTTTAATACAGCGATTTATAAAATCGAAATCGTTCAGCTTTCTCGCAAAAATATAATACCCATCATTATGACGTAAGCACACAAAAGTCATTCCGAAGCCAAGGGTAAAAATATATCGCAAGGACGTGTAATGAAATAACTACATTGTACCCCGAAAAAAGGTATACAACAATCAATCATACATTTGTGGCGAACACTGGACCTTTTATTGTGGCGCCGAGTGTACAACAATAGTTTAAAAGTGGCTTTGTGTGTAATGTCAAAAGGGCAATATAAGAAATTGGGAAAGTCACTTTCATCATGACGTGATACGGTGATATTCGGGAATGTTTTTTTGTTGGAGAAAGAACCACGTCGATAGATTTGATCGGTTATTAAAAAAAAGTTAGCTGTTCTATACATTTTGACCGCGTAGGTATTGCATTTTCCTATGAAACGGCAGATTTTTTTTTGATAACCGACAAAAAATTTCCACGCTAAGGGGTCTAAAATCATCTGCTGAATTCATGGTTACAGATTGCTCGTCGATGTCCTTGCCACCCGATATATTTAACGCTACCTACTAAATAGGTGAATTAATAAATGATAAATAACAACATCACTATTACTGTGTATCAGTGTTTATTAATTTCGGTTTAACTAACTAATTACACTAGGTACTAAATTAAAAGACTATACCCTGTCCGTTCGGTAAACCCTTTTTTGACAGATGGAACTAGTGATTGCAGCAACACACAATACATTGATTGATACACGTACGGTATTATAATGTATGTAAGAAGCCATAAATAAGATAATTCAATAAGATAAGGCAGTTTATATATTTATTTTATTACGCATTTTAATGTTAACTTTTAGGTAATCTGGAAAATGTACGTTCTAAGACAGCTGTCAAAAAACGGTTAACCTAATGGTCAAGGTATAACTAACTATTTAAATAAATAAAAAAACAAAAGGATATTTAGGCGTCGAAATACTCGTTTGTTTAGTAAGTATGTATTGGTTTCCGTAAGCAGGTTTGTACAAACACTTTTACACGTCAATCATGTTTTTAAAACTAGATGAGTTCGGCGTTTCCTATCTGAGAAGAAAGGCCGGACATAATCTTGGTCAGATCATGACATGATCTGACCAAGATTATGTCTGGACTTTAAACGAGACTGTGACCTCTGAGTTTGTTTCGGCCTTTCTTCTCAGAGTAAGTAAAAATATGGTTAGCGTGTAAAAGTGTTTCTACAAACCTACTTTCAGAAATAAAATCAATTATCAGTGTTGTTCTCTAACATCATTTTGAAAGTTAACAAGTATCGATAAATCCGCAATGATTTACTTTAAAAACAAATGAGTTCGCTTTCGAATTGTGTTCAGTATTCAGTATCAGTTCAGTATTCAGACACCAATCTGCATGGTCTTCACATTGTGAAGACCATGCAGATTCTGAAATGGTCTTTTGAGGAAAGAACTACACAGATTGTGTGGACCTAAACATCACTTCGAAATTCGAACGGTGTCTCGTTGTGAATCCGCGATGATTTACTTTAAAAACAAATGAATTTGCTTTCGAATTGTGTGCGCTCACTTGAGTGAGGTGAGCAGTGAACTTTACAGACTAGCAATACAGGATTGCAGACTCTCGTTTAAATATCCAACCTGATGGTCAAATTACTGATATCTTGGAATTTAAAATCGTATGATCTGTCAAAGAAATTAACTGAAAATGAGGACTTTTGTTCCTTCATTTTAATTTAATTTTTCTTACACACACAATAAATATAGGGCAAGTAATAATATAAATTGTTAATCGCGTAGTGGTCGGTGTCGTATCATTAATCACTGGCGCAGGGGGGTGGGCAGAGAGCTGGGGTCCAATAATTTGATGCGGCGACATATTGTCGCTGGACACGGCCACGGTTTTGGGGTACCGCAAGGACTAAAGGAAAACGGTTGGTTGAGATTAAGTTACATAATGGCGTTTGAATTTAAACAATATTATGAAATAGGTATGTAAGGTTATTTACAAACATTTCCACAAATCCAAAGGTCGTCTTTATACAAAACAATAAAGAAGTCGTTTCATATATCTATTCCAGACAGCCGTGCTGCTGGGGAATTTGTTGCGCCACTTCTTCCCAGCGAAAGCACTAGGAAGTGATGAAGGGCGGGCATTTTGGGGGACTTTCTTTTGTAATTTTGACGTTCGAAAAGTGCTGATTCTCAGCCTAATTTGAATAAAAATGACTTTTGATTTGTTTTTTTTTTAATGAAAGAAACAGCAAATTGTAAGAATAGGTAACAAACAGCACAATCTGGCAATTTTTACAATACTATAAATATATACTTATTAGATAAAGATAAAGAACCCACTCCAAATAAAACTCACTAGCATCCCAGCATCCTGATCTATAAACATAGAGGCATCCCTGTTTACGTTGATGCGTGAGACATGCCATTACATTCCGGCATCCCCAAGGACACACTCTGAGGTACGGAACCCTCCCGTAAGAAAAATTACTACCTTTTTAAATAGTCGGGAAACACGACACGTTCTTTATGAGGGGGTCCTAAAAATTTAAGTGTTTTTTCTATCTTTTATTTGTAGTATTTCTTCATTGCGTACTAGCGACGCGCCCCTGCTTCGCACGGGCTTTACGACTTGGAAAAACATTGAGATTTCTTATATGTACTTTAATATACAGCCTGGAGTTTGAAGTTGGTGTTGTGAGGGAGGGGAGGGGCCCGTGGCTAAATAATAACAGCCGCACAGGTCGATCGGTCAGGTTAAGCTACGCTTGCCGCGGTTGGTCTGTGGATGGGTGACCATCTTTACATACCGAGACCCCTCCGTGCCTCGGAAAGCACGTTAAGCCGTTGGTCCCGGCTGTCATTCGTGGATCTTTGACAGTCGTTACGGGTAGTCAGAAGCCCGAAAGTCTGACAACCAGTCTTACCAAGGGGTATCGTATTACCCAGTAACTGGGTTGTGGAGGTCAGATAGGCAGTCGCTCCATGTAAAATACTGGTATTCAGCTGCATCCGGTTAGACTGGAAGCCGACCCCAACATAGTTGGGAAAAGGCTAGGCAGATGATGATGAGTTTGAAGTTGGTGTTGTGATAGCCCCGTGCCTCGGAAACAAGTTAAGCTGTTGGTCCTGCGCCTGATCTCACTCCGGTCATGGCGGATTGCCGCCCAATCAGACTATGAGAATAAGGGAAGAGAGAGTGCAGATGTGTCTGTGCACACACTTGTGCACTATAATATCTCCCGCCTCGAAGACTAGTTTTTTTTTTTTTTTTTTTGAGGATGGGAAATCATCAAAGACCCCTCCCGCTCTGGGTGGAGCAGAAGGGAGTGTCAGACTCTTACTGACTAAAACCCACCCGTGTTCCTTCCTTAGCCCTTTATGTTCCAGGGCAGCGGTGACCCTTTCGGACAATCCCGCTACCCTGGCAGGCTTCGGCCCTATCGGGCCCCGTCACTCATGCTGACATCTCTAAGACTAGTTCCTGTTGAGATTGGCGGCCATGGCCGAAATAGGGTCAGGAGGACTATACATATTATACACGTAAAACTCCCGGAATAAATTGTCTAAATGATGGTGAGGAAACAGCATCAAAATCCATTGCGGAGTTTAGAAGAACAGCACAAAAAGCGACTTTAATTTATTAGATTATTTGTTGTCTATGACTTGCACAGAAACCTACACCCCCGTTTAGACTCTTAAACCCTTAAACCATGGAGGCAGGACAGTAGGTGGATCTACTATCTATCCACGAAATCCAAAGTTACGGTCTATTCCTACTCCGCATCACCTACGGACAAAAAATTGTTCGGGGCCCAAATTAGAAATGAATGACAACACGACCTGACAGCCGTTCCTGTTCCCGATGTTTACTTACCCGTCCAAAAAAGTTAATTTATTGGGGGTAGAGTTCATTCTGAAGAATCAAACAACTTTCGGACGAGCCCATATCTTTGTTGACGGACTTAGAGAAGGCTTCCAATTCCTCAAGTGTAGCACTATTATGGTAAAGTTCACTGCTCACCTCACTCAAGTGAGCGCACACAATTCGAAAGCGAACTCATTTGTTTTAAAAGTAAATCATCGCGGATGCACAACGAGACACCGTTCGAATTTCTAAGTTTGCTTCAGTAAATAATTTTTTCTCTGGTAACTGGGAGATATGGGCAAAGATCATCACTCACTGGATGCCTGAGGGAGGACATCGCCGTTGAAGTAGACTACGGCGAAGGTGGTGTGATGATGTTTGCGGAGCCAATACGGCCCGAGATCGTACAAGACAAGAGGTTTGGAAGGACCCAGCATAGGGACATGATTTAGGCCAACAAAAAAAAAAAAGCAGAATAAACAACAATAAAATCACATACATCATCCTAGTTCTGGTAAAGTTCTTTAGTTACAGCACTTACAATAGAAAGTACATCGCACGGTAATCGAACCGGGGACCCTTGCCGTCGAAAATTACATAGAAGCCAAACGGCTCAATCAATTATCCGTCTAACTATTGTGACTGCGCGTTTTTGACCCCTTTCCACTAGGCATTAGAAAACGTTGTTATTTTATATGGGGCTCGCACTTGGTTGTAGAAATGCCGCGTTTTGGAAGCGGTTTTTCTGTAGCTGTTTTTGACTGCTGGGAAAGAATACACGGTTACTTCCCGATTCATCACGGTCTATAATATTCCTGCCTTTTATTTTCATCTTTGTGTTTTGTTATGTAAGCGATAAAGATTAACTGCGGCGTTTGGTTGATTGATTATTATTGATGGTCACTGACACACTCACCGTCGCGTCACAATGTAAACAACCCGGGACAAATTTATGTTGTATATGTGTATTTTACGTGTAGGAATAGTAACCGACACGCGAGCACTACATAAGTTCATAATCTGGTTGTTTTATTCGCCACCGTGTCGTATCGTGTTGTATCGTGTGGGATTCGCATAAGCATTCACCGCTCCCGCCACAGGCTTTGACTCGCTGTTCCTCAGCGGGTCCTACCTCCCCGTGCCCACAATGGTCGCACCCACTCTCGAGTGGCGCGCGTGGAACACTGCGGCGCCAACTCGGGCCTTTCTGGTCGGACGACGGACGCCCCAAATCCGCTGCCCAAGCTGGGCAGTCCTCCAACGTGTGCAGTAACAGTTGCGCCGTATCTTCAAGGCAAACCTCACAGTAGTGACACACCGGTGTCTGCTCCCGACCTATACGACACAGGTACTTCCCAAAGCAGCCGTGGCCAGAGAGTACCTGCGTCAGCGGGAAGCTGAGAGTGCCATGCCGCCTCTCGATCCACGCCTCCATGACGGGTCTTACCGCCGCTATAACGGCGTGCCCTGCAGTGGGTTGCGCAAGTCGCGTCTCCCATTCCGCTCTCAGGGCCCGGAGGAGCTCAGACTGCCGTGTTTTAACTCGAGGCAGGGGTCTCTCGCCACGCTCCAGCGCCTCCCCGCGCCACTGATATAGTGACGCGAGTGCTCTCGCCTCCAGGTCCCAAGGCGGGGATCCGGCCAAGAGGGTTACCGCCTCGAATGAGATCGTGCGATACCCGCGAACAATCCTGACGGGCATCGCCCTCTGCGGCCTTCGCAAGATTGCGATGTTGTGAGCCGTCAGCTACAGTTACACTTCATCTTTAATAATACCAGCCTATTTTTGTCCTGCTGCAGGGCAAAAACCTCTTCTCATACAGAGAAGGCACGAGCATTGATCACCATGCTTGCTCATTTCAGACTTAAATTAACTATACCTATAACTATTGCGAACGGTTCAACAGAGCTGGCCGAATTGCTGAACAAAATCGGACTGCGGGTTCCTTCTGCTTTTCTGCGCAATCCTCATGTGTTGCATACTCCTATGGTTGGAACGAATTACAGACGGAATTCACACTTAATCAGAGCGAGTCATACGTATAATGCGGCCTACCGGGACGTCGACATCGATGTTTTCAATACCAGTATTTCAAAATTAAAAAAGACTGTTTGTGATTGCTTTTTTGATCGCGTAACTTAATTGGTTTACTTATGAAAATGTATTTACTCAAAACGCTGTCTACCTACTCAAATATTTTTTATTTATATTCTCTCTTCTATCTGTGAAAACTTGTAATTGACCTTATTTTTGTTCAGTGAAGTAGCATACATGCGTTCTGGTGTCGGATTGTCCTAAAATCTATGTTTCTGTATCTGTACCTATCTATATTTGTTTTGTTTACTAACATTACCTCTTAACTATTTTCGTGTTACTAACAATTTATATGGAGAAATCTGAAATGAATTATTATTATTATTATTAATCGTGCAAAATTTTTTAGCTGTAAGTTTTCCAAAAACTGTAAAATAAAATAAAATAAATAAATAAGTCCGGGTTTCTTCACGATGTTATTTATTCCTTCACCAACTTCATTTGCACAAGCGGCGTGTCTTAAACCCAGTGCGTTCCCGGTCTAGTTAGCGACACATGGCAGCATTGCGACCGCTCGTCCCCACAGTTTACTCCTAGCTCCTCGCAAGTCATCTAATTGAGTCAATCAATATTTCTTTGTTTGGCGGTTACAATGTTTAGATTTTGATGTTATCATGAAATATTGGATAAGCTGCGGGGTAATTACGTAACACACTATTAGTCGCAATGGCTTTCATTTTGACAGTTCAACAACATTCATTGCGTTATTTACGTTGTTGAGCAGACACATTTTTCGAACATATGAAGCAATGTATTAGCAATATCCTTCACAATGATTGAGATTGTGATTTGAGTGCTGAACTCGATAATTTTCGGCTTTTAGCTTCATGGTCGTGAATGTGGGCTCCGTTTGAGTTCGAAACTAGTAGCGTACTTGAAATATGAGTAAAGATGACTCCGCATCAAAGTTGCGACGACAAATACGCGACAAATGTTAGGGCGACAGTACGATATGTCAACCATCAGTGGTGCGACAGCACATCAGCTCGATTTACGTTAGTTACGATTATCATTTTATCAACAAGAGTTTAGAAACGTTTCAAGCTCTTTAGTTTGTCGAGCGAAAATTGTGTCGCGCTTTCGTTCGTCGGTCAAAAGTTTCGTCGTTCCATCGTTAGTCGTGAAAGCAATCAGTCGCACTAACGTACATGCGTAAAACTTTGATGCGGAGTCAGTAAAGATGCATTCTCGGTAACATCAGCCATCGGTTTTAAAATGGTCAAGACTCTCTTTGTACCATTGGCTCGCCTGCTCGCGCAACTTGACGACCACTGAAACGGGTTTTGTCGACAGAAAAATAGACAAGATGACATAGAATAGACAAAATGATAGATTTCTTTAGAAATCAGATTGATTAGATTAGATTGAATCTGTCATTTAGTCCATTCTTCTGTCGACAAAACCCGTTTTTATGGTCGTCTTGCTACGCGTTCTGATGGTACCAAGTCATGATGCAGTCAATGATGGTAGATACAGGTTTACCGAAAGTAATTTATTTGCTCGTGACTTCAATATACCTTTTTATTTTTTTGTTTCGAAATGGGACAGCTCTTTTTTGCAAGAGGGGCTTGTGGCTAAGTAATACTGTTAATAATTAGCCACAAGCCCCTGCCAAGCGGCTGTCCGCACGGGTCAATCGATCAGGTGAAGCTACGCTTGCCGCGGTTGGTCCGTGAATGGGTGATCATCTTCATATACTAAGACCCCTCCGTGTCTCCGAAAGCTGTTACGGGTTGTCAGTAGCCCAAAAGTCTGATAACCAGTCTTACCAAGGGGCATCGTATTACCCAGTAACTGGGTTATGGAGGTCAGATAGGCAGTCGCTTCATGTAAAATATTGTTATACAGGATAATTTTTTATTCAGTGCGTAAATTTTCACAGGGTGTTCTACCCATGAATATGAACAACTTTCACTATGGGACCATCTCTGAAATCACAAAAAAAAAATCAGCTGTTTCTTATAAAAGTTCAATACCTACTCGACCAAAATGTATGAATCTGCTGATTTTTTTTTCGTGATTTCAGAGATGGTCCCATAGTGAATGTTGTTCATATTCATGGGTAGAACACCCTGTAAAAATTTACGCACTGAATAAAAAATTATCCTGTATAGCTGCATCCGGTTGGACTGGAAGCCGACCCCAACATATTTGGGAAAAGGCAGGCAGATGACGATGAAATGGGCCAACTCTTGCCCTCGATCTCGCCTGTTGGAAAGCGATGGATGAGGACTGTGATGGAACGAGCGTGTCCAGAAGATGCCTGTTCACTCTTGCTTTGAAGGCAGACGGGTTAAATGTGGAATCCCGGAAACACAGCCGTTGGCAGAGAGGTCCACGCTTTAGCTGTGCGCATAATAAATGTAGAGGAGAACCAGGAATGGAGGAGAACCGCTGGGAATGTACCGAATAAGTTCTAGCTTCTGCCAAGAGGTATTGAATGATTTGGTAGATAAGGACCAGTGGAAAGGGAAAGAAAGATGAGATTTAAAGGTTTTATTTATTAATACTTCAAGCACACAAATGTACAGACGACACCAGGTCAAGCTACCCGAAACTGTCAAATTTTCCCAATCAACCGTGAACCTTAAGGGTCTTACTACAAAAACTTAAACACTTGTTGAACGAGTGTTTAATGTCAGTGTTATGTCAAAGTATGTCGTGTTTAAAAGGTGTTTAGCCTAAACAACTGATAAACACTGTTTTGTGGTAGTCAGGTAATACTTTAGCGATAAAGTTGAAAATCTATTAAGGAAATTTGACAGATTGTAGTAGCTTGATGTGCTGGCGTCTGTACAGAGGCGGAAATAACGCCATAGGCATTTTCTACATTTGGGTGATGCGAACAGTGGTAGATGCAATCATGAAAATTGAGGATTCAATATTTTAAATATAAAGATACCCTAAAAAAAAACCTATTAGAACTAGAAATATAATATATACCTAGATACTTTTTTTTTTCACTACTGGTATTCAGCTGCATCCGGTTAGACTGGAAGCCGACCCCAACATAGTTGGGAAAAGGCTAGGCAGATGATGTTGACTTTTTTTTTTCACTTACCATATATCTTTATTATTTCAAGTTAAACAAATATCAACTAACACTAATATATACTATATACAATTATATAATACGAAAAAATATAGAAAAAGGCAGGAGCTCATTGGGCATCAAAAAATTCATCCGCATCACTGTCAACGGGATAAGTGTCCAAGGCTGGCATTACCACGTTGGATGGCAATGCTGATACTTATATATAAGCACAAATGTAGAGATAAAAAGTTTAAGGTTTTGTTTTTATTTATCCGACATCCTTCCACTGCTGGGGAAAGGCCTCGCTAAAATTCTTCCAAATATCCTTTTCCCGGGCCACCTCGAACCAGCCCTAGCGGCACGTCGGTTGATCATAGCCGAAAATTATTTTATCTAAGATATTTTTATAAAACGTTTTATATCCGGATGCTTTATTATATCTTTATAATGCACATCGTGAAACACTTCTCTTTTATTTTCCAAAAAGAAGAGTATAAAATACTAGCGGTTCTTCAGATAGATATGAAAATATAACTTAACGACAGACAGCACATTTATTTATCTCCAAAACCGTAGTCAAGTAATAAACGGCTATAATTATATCATGCAGCGGCACATCAAAGCCTAGGCGTGTCGCGGTGAAACTCGTAAATCAGAGCTTCCGTTAAACGTCCGCCCCGCGAGTTGTGTCGATATAAATCTTTGCGCTGTTTATTCGTGAATCCTTTGCTTCATCGCGGAGAGATATGATGGGAGGAATTGTGGTTTGTGAAACAATTGGATGATTCATATATTTTTTTTGCAAATAATACAATAAAACAAAAGGTGAAGAAACTAAAATGTAATAAAAAAACAAAAGTTATTCAAACTAGACTGAGAATTAGCATTTTTTGAACGTCCCCCAAAACACCCTTCACCACTTCCTAGTACTTCAGAGCTGGGAAGAAGAAGTGGCCCAACAAACTCACCAGCGACACAGCTGCCTGTTTAGTTACAAGAACTTGATTCTTTATAATAGCATGCAAATTAATTATCATTACGAAACGCAAAATATTAAATTTAATTATTGGCCATATATGTCAAACTAGCTCACGCCTATAGACCAATATAATAAACATTGAAAACTATAGGTATTTTAAATTGCTTACCATTTTGCAGTTTGCAATTTTGTATTGTCGTAGGCTACGACAATACAAAATTTTAGCGAATATATTGTTACGTGGGACATTTAACCCTTCGTATTCCGGTACGTGGATCCACGCGAGACACAAGGGCTTTTTAATTGTTCCTGTAATTACGGCATTCTACCGGTTAATTGTTCTTTTTTAATAATTTTGTAAATGCATTATGTCATTTTTATGCCTTTTGAAAACCAACTTTTAAACAATCACACACCCCATATAATTCATTTTTCGTTTCGAAAGAATATCATGTAATTGGCAGTAATATTTATATTTATTAAAACTTTTTGCACAAGTAAATGCCCGAGGCATTTTCTAACAGTCGACCTTAGGGTGATGGAGAGACAAAACATGGCAGGCGCAACATGCGGGATAAATAGCTAGGAAATTACTATAGAATACAAGAACAAATACTAATTTAATTAATTAGTCTAAAATAATAATACATATGTACAGACGGCAGCAGGTCAAGCTACCCGAAACTGTCAAATTTTCCCAATCAACCTTGAACCTTAATGCTTCCGCAATAAAGTTGAAAATCTATTAAAGAAATTTGACAGATTGTAGTAGCTTGATGTGCTGGCGTCTGTACAAGTGAAAAAAAAAGAATCATAGGGCATCAAAAAATACTAGTACATATATAAATACATACATACATACAATAATATCGTCCTAACCACCATATTAAGAAGACTGTAGAAGAGTAAATTCCATTTTTACTTCCCCAGCAATTAAACTTAAAAGAGCGTGAATATGAAACACTTAAAGTATATAATTTATTCACACATCAAAAGCTATCTCATGTCGTAATGCAACTCATAAATCTGACTTTATACCAAACGTCCGGTTCCGTCGCTAAAATGGCGGAGTTCGCTGTTTTTGACGTTTTAACGTTAGTGACGTGACAGGGGTAAGTTATGGCTATTGTCTGCATTGGCCGGGTGTTTTAATTACTAGTAGTTCTACCACGCTTTATGGGTTAGAAGCAATGAATTCAATTTAGGGATGTTTCTAGATTAATTGGAAGCCATAAGCTTGTCTGCGAAATTGCGGTCGACATAACTATATCAATATTTTGGTCTCTGATTGTCATCTAACTGTCATAATTATTTCGTGTTGCAAGAACAACCATCGTTATAAAAAGAATAAATCAGTAAGCTTGCATTATTTTAAGTCCCATTTTTTCGTGCTGTAGCTCGATCCTTCTCCCCTATACCGCGTATGTTGACGATGCTCAACGCGCTCGTGAAGATCAGCCCTGCACCCTAATTGCGTAACACATTTTCTGAATCATTTTGAAGAATATTGCTAATCCATTGCTTCATATGTTCGAAAAATGTGTCTGCTCAACAAAGTTAATAACGCAATGAATGACGTTGAACTGTCAAAATCAAAGCTATTGCGACTGATAGTGTGTTACGCAATTACCCCCCTGGACTTATTTGCTGATGAATGGAGGAAGATAATGTCAGAATGTTTGCGATTCTGTAAAAAGAAGATCTGATTTAGTATTAATGGCTAACTTACTGTACTAAATACATAATAATAAATAAATAAGTTAACACTAGATTTTAGTCTAGTCACCTATCTTAAACCCAAACTTCCAAAGGATAATAAATTAAATTCATAAATTAAAAATAATTCGCTTTGAAGTCCTACTAAATGATATAATCCTGAATGACTTTTAACTTTTGAGTGAACGAAACGAATCCATTCGGTTCGGTCGCAGCACTCGCAACAGATGCTAGTAACGCCGAGTCACCGTGTTTATTAGTGTTTTTTTTTTTTTGTTTGACCGCGAATTGAATGTTTTTGAGCTTTGGCAACCGTGATTGTGCATTTATAGCAGTTGTTGTTTTTCGTTTTCATGGAAGTTGGGAAATTAGGCGTATGCATCATAGAATAGCGACTTATTTTTTACTAGCTTTTGCCCGCGACTTCGTTCGCGTGGAATAGTAACTTCCGGCAGATTTTTGGTTTTACCTACATAGTTCCCGATCTCGCGGGATCAATTTTCAGTACTGAATTGATGCCGACTCTTGACCAATAGATGGCGCTGTATGTCCGGAATAAATTTTATGTTTTATTTTATTTTTTGTAATAAAAACTATCCTATGTCCATTCTCAAGTTCCAAACTATGTCTGTACCAAATTTCACACAAATCGGTTCAGTAGTTTAGGCGTGAAGCAAAGACAGACAGACAGACAGAAAGACAGACAGACGGACAGACAGAGTTACTTTCGCATTTATAATATTAGTTTGGATTAGCCGTTAATGTCCCACTGCTGGGCAAAGGCCTCCATACTCTCTTTCCACTTCTCTCTGTCCAGAGCTGCCAAGGACCAATCGTTATGAAAGGAGTCCAGCTCATCCCGCCATCTCCGTCTGGGTCTGCCGCGAATATTTTCGTATGTTTCTTCTCTTTACGAAACTACTTTTTGTAGGGACAACTAGAATCACTTCTATGTTCTTGTAAATGTTGACGTTCAAAACTGCCTTTTATTTATTTATAAAATTTTATGCACAAGTAAAAAAATACCGCACAAAAGCGGACCGTACCACCGCCTAGGACCTGTGAATGGTTTTTTTTAAAATGGTTAATTAAAGAACTTGACTTTACTTATAAAAAGGTGTAATACTTGCTGATACGTGTCGCATACTGAGGAATCGAGGATAATGCCGATGTGTACGCACTGCACTAGACAGTTAAAATGCTAAGCTTGAGGCCTTTTTGGCATTATAATCAATGTTTTATTATAGTTGTGTTTTTTTTTGCTGTAATGCCAGTAAACGAATTTTTCTTTCTTTCTTTCAAATGTCTCATGCCTACAGTTTCAAGGGCTCTCAAAGTCAAATATCTACGATATCTAAAGGCTGTACTGTATATTTTACTAATAACAATGTTTTAGATCTATTGCTAATTAGATTGTAGATAGATTATATTACAAGATAGATTCCAAATTGGTTTTGTATTTCATGGTAAAATATCAGATTTAATAAGATATTCAGTGGGTATTATTATTAAAAAATCTCAAACTCAAAGCATTTATTTCAATTAAACCATAATCAGGCACTTTTGAATTGTCAAAGAGTCGGTTAGCTGGTCGGAAAGTTGAAGCCAGTTGCCCATTCCAAAACGTAGATCTCTATGTAGAAGAACGGACAAGAAACTCGCAAGGACACTCTTTTAAATAAAAATATTACAAATCCTGAGTAAATTATGCTTGTTGCGACAGAAATGAATAATTCAATTTATAGTCATTATAAATGAACCCAAAATACTAAACTAGTTCTCTTAAAATTCGTATGACAACTTGTCTAATCCGCAACGAGGTGATCCGGCAGGGAACCATAGAGGTCGACATAGCTCACAGAATGAGCAAGCTGAAGTGGCAATGGGCCGGCCATATTAGCCGTTTAACCGATGACCGTTGGGGTAGACGTGTTCTTGAGTGGAGACCGCGACTCGGCAAACGCAAGGTAGGACGCCCTAAGGCTAGTTGGAGCGACGATCTCAGAAGGATGGCTGGTAGCAGCTCGATGAGAGTTGCCGAAAATCGAGTTGAATGGCATGCAATAGGAGGCCTTTATCCAGCAGTGCTGTAGGCTGATGATGATGATGAATATTTTCGCACGCTGTTTGACCAACGGGACGAGTCCTTACCGAAAGCCCCGACGATATAGACCCAACGTGACCCATAAATAATACTCTCAAATGGTAATAATATATCAAACGGTTACGAATGCACTTCGCGTCACGTCATGTTACGGTGAAACTCGTAAACCGGGCGAACGCGAACACGTCTAATAATAAATTATAATGTATGCCTGAAGGCTTTTTTATGAGACACCATTTGAAGATTGGCAAAAGGATATTGCCTGGTCGATACTGAACTGAGTGCAAGTACCCACTTCTCTTAATGTCTAATACCATCATCTGCCTAGCCTTTTCTCAACTATCTTGGGTTCGGTCGGAGGGGGGTCGAAAGGTTAAGCTATGCTTGCCGCGATCGGTTCTTGGACGGGTGACCATCCATTACATACAAAGACCCCTCCGTGCCTCGGAAAGTATGTTAAGCCGTTGGTCCCGGCTGTCATTCTTGAATCTTTGACAGCCGTTACGGGTCGTCAGATGCCTGAAAGTGTGACAACCAGTCTTACAAAAAGGGTATCGTGTTACCCAGTAACTGGGTTGTGGAGGTCAGATAGGCAGTCGCTCCATGTAAAATACTGGTATCTAGCTGATGGCAGATTGATTGTTGGGGTCGGTTTCCAGTCTCACCGGATGTAGCTGAATAGTAGTACATATTTTACATGTAGTGACTGCTTATCTGACTTTTACAACCCAGTTACTGGGTTATACGATAAAAATCAAGTGTGTGAATATTTATCCCCAAAAAAAAATTTACATTGTAGTTGAAACACATGTTGTCTCATACATTCGATATACGTCATGGTCAATTCTCCGACTACAAATGCAAGTTTGTTACAAGGGTTCCGTGTTTTCCTTTTGATGTACGAAACCCTAAAAACAACTAAGTATATTTTATTAATATAAATTCGTTTCTGCTATGGTTACTCCCGCGGGTTTTATCTACATGTTTTCTTCATGTTTTTATGTATTCGTCCATTTTTCCGGTTGTTCCTCTCAGCGGGGTACTATTCTCCCCCTCATTCAGTAAGACCGGTGCCAGACTGTTGAAAATGTAACGTATTTAAAGGAACGATGTAACATCTACATAGCCCGACGAACATAACTCACTGGTCCCTCATCCGACACAGAACTAACGTCTTAGAGCTTTAGTTAAAACTAGCCTTCGCTCGCGTCGAGCTCGGAAATTATCCCACGCGATCGTAAGAACGGGTTAAAAAAAAGCGGCCAAGTGCGAGTCGGACTCGCCCATGAAGGGTTCCGTTTTACTATTTATGACGTATTAAAAAAAACTACTTACTAGATCTCGTTCAAACCAATTTTCGGTGGAAGTTTACATGGTAATGTACATCATATATTTTTTTTATTTTTATCATTCTCTTATTTTAGAAGTTACAGGGTGGGGACACACCACATTGGAAGTGTCTCTCGCGCAAACTATTGAGTTTAGAAAAAAATTATATTAGAAACCTCAATATCATTTTTGAAGACCTATCCATAGATACCTATCCCAAACGTATGGGTTTGATGAAAAAAAAAATTTTTGAGTTTCAGTTCTAAGTATGGGGAACCCCCAAAATTTATAGCTTTTTTTTTCTATTTTTGTGTGAAAATCTTAATGCGGTTCATAGAATACATCTACTTACCAAGTTTCAACAGTATAGTTCTTATAGTTTCGGAAAAAAGTGGCTGTGACATACGGACAGACAGACGGACATGACGAATCCATAAGGGTTCCTTGCCATTTGGCTACGGCACCCTAAAAATCTATGTGCTTGCCCAGTTCTTGATGTACCTGTGTGCCAAATTTCCTCGGAACCCGTTCAACCGTTTAGGCTTGAAAAGGTATCAGAAGGACAGAAAAGAGTTCTGTGCCCGCGACATTGTTCGTGTGCATGGCGGAATACAAATTGGTTTTCGTGGGTTTTAATTTGTTTGCGTGGAACCCTAATATTTTTTCTAAAATAGAAATTGCCTATGTTACTCAGTATAATATCCCGTCAAAATCGGTCCAGCCGTTTCAGAGATTATCCGGATCAAACAGACAGACAAAAAATATTTTGGTTATAAGTATACCGGTACCGTATTATACTTTCATATGTATTTAGTGAAAAGCTGTTATTTTGACATTCCAAACAGATACTTATGTGTATAGATACGGGGTTTGTGAATATAGTATTTGGGAGGGTTTTAAATGTCATCATGCAGGTTTTATTTTAGAAAAAGCATTAGTAGAGACACATGATTGTTTTCCGACATGCATGCGAGCAAGCTAACGAAGCCAATAAAACTGACTCCACACAACTAAGGTAGACACTATTTAAAACCCCTGACTGTAGTCGTTCCGCTAAATGCAGCACAAAATCCTACCCTCGAATCGCTTGAAAAAACATTTGTATGCAAAAATGTAGTATCTGGCCGACCGTAAAGGGCGATGGTGCTCAGCGAAATATACAAATTCTCTTCATGAGGAAGGACTCTCAGCTTATTTTCCGTTCATTTGGTTCTAAATTAATTTGGGATTCGCAATTGAACTATGGACCTTCTCGAAAAGGTATGTAAGTAAGATTGACTAGGGATTTATCTTCCTTTTATTGTTGAGAATGGGCAACTTGCTTCATAGTTTCTAACTAACCGACTACTTAACAGTTCAAAAGTGCCTGTAAATGGTTTAATTGATATTAATGCTTTAAGAGGAGTATCTCCACTATCATCCTCTTCCTAGCCTTTTCCCAACTATGTTGGGGTCGGCTTCCAGTCTAACCGGATACAGCTGAATACCAGTTTTAGTCTGTGCTAAATAAATGTATTTTCTTTCTTTTTTTTCTTTCTTTCTAGTGCCTAACTGGAATTTCAGACATAGTGAAACAAGCCCATAGACTAGACTTCGCTATTATTAAAACACCACGCATGCTAGACAGAAGTGTGTCTATTATTACATCAACATTTCAGCAAATCCCATCTAATAGAGGGTTAGCCTACTTCGCTATATCATTCAACAAAAACTCGAAGAAATCAAGCATGAATATGTGCACAACTCCACTTAAATGTCCTTAACATCACAACAAAAACCGCCTGTCTTGTAGTGCGGTCGATGCGAATCCCGCACCCCGGGATTAAAGGATTAAACGCGGGACCATGTCGATACAATCTACCACAATGGCGCTCGCCAACTGCGTTTGTGATCAACAACAAAGCGTTGCTTAAATAAATAAAATTGTGACCAAAAGATTTGGGAATTTGTACAGGGAAAAGATATTTTTAGTAATAAGGAAGTTGAGTGAAGAAAATCTTATTATTTGTTCGAGGAAGCTTAGAAGACAGTTCAACTTCTAATACTTATCGGAGGAAATAACACAATGGGACTTCGCAATCTTTTTTTGGGTTATCTTTTGATCATATAATATTCCAAAACACAGATCGGATTTATCGAGATGTTTACACTTGGTCTTTGTTATATTTATAGGAAAACTAATTAAAAGAAACAAATTGCTACAGCCATTCCTAAGTAATTCAAGAACGTAATGAATACCCGTCCACGTGCCGTCTAAATATAGCAGAAGGCCAATTACCGTAATTAAAAACATTCAAAATTAAGTCGTAATCTCATCTCAGCTACAATCAATGTCAAAAACTTATCAAAAAATTACGAAAATTAATAATATTTTTGACAGATTGAGACTGAGATCAGACTGTGAGCGTTCTTAAAATTACGAGAATTACCCATCAGATCCTCTTTCGTAAATCACTCTGATCAATTAGATATGGCGTGACAGTCGAAAAGCCAGCCCAATTCGAACCAAAACCACAGAAATAAACAAATGACAAACTAATTCGCAAATTAAACATGAATCCGACTGTCCCCTGGCAAACACTAATTTGTCTCGAAAGATAGCTGACTGAATCCCGTAACCGCGCGACCCGGTCTAATCCCGGAGCAGTGCGTGCGACCGCATATAATCCCGGGATTATATCGATAAATATTTCACTTCACTAGTCGTAAATGATTTTGGACGACGAATTAGATCTTGTACTGCTGTAGGTTTTTAATACGGAGAACACTTAGCAAAACGATGAGATGAAAGTTTTGTGAACTTACGGAATGGTTTTCGAGGTTCTACAAAAGTACCTTACTTAAGATGTGTACAAAAATAAATTCTTCGCAAATTCAGTTTTAATTTTTGCTTGTCCTTAAACTTTTCAAAGACATCTGCCGCTTGCTGCTTGCGCGAGTCAAATGCTATGGTAAATGCGTCCACAATTATATGATAATAAAAAAATAAGACATGATACGGAATCGTCGATTGGACTTAGCTAGCTAGCTTATGTTTTCTATTATACGATTTGAAAATAAATAATAAATAATTGGATAATGTAAATGATTGAATTTAAGAAAGGAGATCGGACATTTTTGTATGGGCTCTGGCCCAAGTGGCGTCAGAGCATGACGCTTATTTCATTTGAAAGTTCAGTAGCTAAGCTTACTTTTTTTGTATGGGTAAAAAAAATCCTTCCTGGGAGAAAAATGTTACTACGTATAATTACATAAACTTAATATATCGGCGTATTTTGAACTATTTATCATTTAAATCTATTTATTTTAACCCGATATGGTATTTTTGATGTTGCCCAACACTTAAATGATGACTCAGATGCGTGGTATTTTTTGCGCCAACATGAGAAAGAGACGAAATATACACGTGGTATGTTTGCGTTACCTAACCTAACCTAACCTAAACCTAACCTAACCTAAACCTAAACCTAACCTAACCTAACCTTTTTTTTTCGGGGTGGAAAATCCTCATGGACGTCCGCCACCGCGGGCCTCCTCGGGTCAGGGGGGGAGTGAGGTGTTAGACTCCCCCCGCGACGTCTAAGAGGGGCGCACGTGGAACTACGCGCCGCCACCTCGGGGCCTGATGTGTGGGGGGCAACGGACGTCCCCTAGTCGACGGACTAGGGGCGACGGCCCCTGGACCCATCAGGGTGAGTGGACGAGATATCCCTCTCCCTTTCCGCAGCCTCCTTTTGCGAGACGATCGTTTCACAGAAGAAAACTACCGCGTCCCAAGACTCTTCGCTGCTGACTATCGACTCGAACACGGCCGGCAGCGACAGCGAGCCGTGCCCTCATCTCAGAAGTAGGCAGTGACACTGCCTACTTCTGAGATGAGGTCACGGCGCGACTCCTCCCAGGCGGCACACTCTGCCAGCGTATGCCGCGCCGTGTCCTCCCGGTAGTCGACGCAGTGGTGACACCGGGCGTCCGGCTCCCTGTTTATGTGACACAGGTACTTCCCCAAAGCAACCATGCCCCGAGAGCACCTGCGTCAACCGAAAGGACAGGGAGCCGTGCTCCCTCCCGAGCCAGCGCTCGAGCACCGGCCGGACCGCCTCGATGGTGACGAAGCCGGGCGTGTAAGCCTGTCCCGCCATTCCGCCACCAGGACCTCGCGAAGCTGAGACCGACGCAGCTCCATGTGTCGCTGCATCGGTCGCTCACCCCGCGCCCTCGCTTCCTCGCGCCACCGATACAATGACGCGAGTACTCTCGCCTTGAGGTCCCAGGGCGGAGATCGAGCCAGTACGCTGGCCGCCTCGTAGGAGATCATGCGATATCCCCTGATGACTCTGACGGCCATCGCTCTCTGCGATTTCGCAATATTGCGATACTGCCGGCCGTCAGGTCAGAGGCCCACACCGGGGCCCCATACAGGGCCATCGATCGCACAATCTTCACATAGAGCCGCCTACAGGCGGCGCTCGGGCCCCCCAGATTGGGAAGCAGCGTTGATAGCGCCCCAGCCGCGCCCAACAACTTGGGCGCCAGCCGGAAGTGGGGGCCGATGTCGCACCGGCTGTCGAGCACCAATCCCAGGTACTTCATGGTAGACTCGACAGCGATCCGAGCCCCAAACCACGATGTGTGAGCCGGGCGGCGGCGCCCGCCGGGGGCCATGAAACACCATGGCCTCCGACTTGCTGAGGGCCACCCCCAGAACCTAAACCTAACCTAACCTAACCTCATTAGAAAAGACACAAAAATGTTATGGCATGAATGACAGTGACTGCCACTGTCATTAGCAGTCATTGGCAGGAATGGCTGTTAATGACAGTGACAGTCACTGTCATTGGCAGGAATGACTGACAGTGACAGTCACTGTCATTGGCAGGAATGACAGTGACTTACTGTCTTTGGCAGTCATTCTCTCCGCTTGCTGCTGTTTGATGCGATACGTTTGTGTTTGAACTGCGTTACCTATTCTGTTATTCGTCCACTGTTTACCGGCTGTGTTAATACTGATGTGTTTGATTGCTATTATACATATATAATGTATGAGGAGGAAGAAGGACTACAGGGCATTCAACATTATTACTGTAGTTGTATCATAGGGAAAAGGACAGTCGGATGTTGCGCGCACATCATGAGCGTAGTGTGGTATCTCGGGTGGGACTTGTTACGAGAACATAGAACATCCTGCAGCGTTTCTGGACAATATGTATAATGTTAGTTTAGTTCAGTTTTCAGTTAAAATACTTTTTTTTTTTTTTTTGTTACCCTATATTGTCCCACTGCTGGGCAAAGGGCTCCCCCAAATCCTTCCAGAAACTCAATAATTAAAGTACTTACGATGAAATATATTGTATAGTAGGTTATTTTATGTTTTCTTCTTCAATGATTGCATTGTTTAATCCTTTCTCAGAAACAGTTTTCTTCAAACACTTTTAAATACTATTTCAAAAACAGTGTATTATTAGTACATATTATATTATTTATATTATTCAAACAATTAAGTTAAAAGAAAAAGATCCAATTGAATAAATAGTTTAAAATAGCTCGATGTAACTATGAGTATTTTAATTTTAATACACCCTGTAACTTTTTCCTCCCAGGTTAAATTTTTTTGTACCCATACAAAAAAAGTTAGCCTATTTAATGAACTTTCAAACAAACTAAGCGTCATGCTTAGACGCCACTTGGGCCACACCCGTCCGATCTCCTTTGTTTAACTGTGACTGATATTTAATGTATAAGTGTAAAAGTTAAAAATGATTGATTTAATAATAATGATTGTACAGACGCCAGCAGGTCAAGCTACCCGAAACTGTCAAATTTTCCCAATCAACCTTGAACCTTAATGCTTTAGCGATAAAGTTGAAAATCTATTAAAGAAATTTGACAGATTGTAGTAGCTTGATGTGCTGGCGTCTGTACCTAACTAAGATATTTGCACGGCATGAGAAGTGGCGGTCATGTCGTGAGCCACTCTCTTATTTTAAGATCTTGCATGCATGTGTTATTTTAATTATGTATGTATACACGTAATTATATAAGTAATTTTTCTTCCTTTATCAATCTATTTGTACAATTAAAATTTCTTAGCTTGCACATCATCTGCCTAGCCTTTTCCCAACTATGTTGGGGTCGGCTTCTAGTCTAACCGGATGCAGCTGAATACCAGTATTTTACATAGAGCGACTGTCTGTCTGACCTCCACAACCAAGTTACTAGGTAATACGATACCCCTTGGTAAGACTGCTTGTCAGACTTTCAGGCTTCTGACTACCCGTAACGACTGTCAAAGATCCACGAATGACAGCCGGAATCAACGGCTTAACGTGCTTTCTGGGGCACGGAGAGGTTTCGCTATATAAAGATGGTAACCTATCCATAGACCAACCGCGGCAAGCGTAGCTTAACCTGATCGATCGATCTATGCGGCTGTTATTATTTCCTTCCTTCTCATCCTTTAGTGTTCCCACTGGTGGGACACAGGCCTCCTCTTGGTGAGAGGTAGTGGGCCGTAATCTACTAACGTTGGAACTATCAAATTGTATAGACAAACAGACCTGTCGTTTTATGAAGAGCAATTGACATTCAACCTTAGGGTGGTGGAGGTAACAGCATTGGTCACTCAATGGTAACGGCCGCGACTTAGGAATTGTAGGTCGTAGGTTCGAACCCAGACAGGTACTTTGTGTAATTTAGTTTATCACCACTGCTCTCAAAACGGCGAAGGAAAACATCGTGAGGAAACCGGAATGTCCTACAACCAAAAATTCGAAGACATGTGACATTTACCAACTACCAACTCACACTGGGCCCTCTCATCTGGCCTGTGTTCCAGCAGTGGCAACATTACAGGCTGATTATGCTTACGCTTCCGTCTACCAACCCGCACTGGGCCCGCGTGGTGGATTACGGCCCTCTCCTCACAGACAGGAGGCCTGTTTCCCAGCAGTGGGAACATTACTGGCTGATTATTCTTATGCTAAGGGTGGTAAAAGAATTACGAGGTCGACTATAAAAATAAGCCTTAATCCTCAGAATATACACAACTGTATCTAAAGTAAATTAAAACATAACCAGTATTGGTCGGTGTCACCCGTGTCACCATCAATAAACTGTGAAATATTACGTTCCTAAGAGATTAGTATTTCGTGCGGTGCATCTGTGCCCTAGGCGAGCGCTAAATATTAGTTATTGGACATTTTATAGATCGTCCATAGATAAAGATAGATGAATTCATCAAGATGAATTGTTGTAATTAGTAGAATAGAGTATTATTTATTGTCGTTGCAAATAAAGCTGGTTAAAATTACAAAGGTAACTTTACAACAGGTGTACATGTTGAATTTATATTTAAACTAGCAGCGTCTCGCGTTTCACCCGCATACGTTTCGATCCCTTGGGAATATCGGGATTAAAAGTATCCTATGTGTCATCCTGGTTATAAACTATCTGTGTGCCAAATTTCATCCAAATCCGTTCAGTAGTTTTCGCGTGAAAGAGTAACAGACATCCATCCATCCATCCTCACAAACTTTCGCGTATATGTATAATATTAGTAGGACTAGCTGCGCCCCGTGGTTTCACCAGCATGTGTCGATCCCGTAACAATATCGGTATCGGTATCGGTAACTTTCGCGTTTAAAATATATTAGTAGTATAGTAGAATTTCCCGCCTTTCCATTTTAACTTAGTATGTAAGATTTCTATTTTATAGTCTGTGGTACTCACATTATAAATTTCGTATAAGTCACTATGTTTTCTGTTTATCATGAGTGGTTTATTTTTATCTCTTTAATCTCAGTTAATTACACCAAAGTTATCAGGCTATGGGCCCAGCACGCTTCCATAAGAAAATAAATAAATACGCGGTAGGTATTATAATATATAATAATAATAATATCCCTGGACATTTCACACAGCGCCATCTAGTCCCAAGCTAAGCAAGGGTTTTATTAAAAGGGTTGTCATTTGCAACTAAAAACGTGATTTTAGTTTTCACTAAAAGTGGGCCTTAGATGAAGGGGACTTGAAGTGAGTTGTCATTCCATCTGATGCTAGGGATTGACACTATTGACAGCTCACTTCACCAAAATTGTCACGGTCACGGAGAGCTTCGTCAATCTTTGACATTAGGTGTATGCTACTTTATCACCGAGAATAATACACACATTCTGCATCGACACAACACCACAACACACACCATCACCATAACAAACCAACACGCACTCACTATATCACACTCACTTTAACAAACACACACACACACACGAACTTGTGTTTTTGAAACCGAATTGTGTTTGGGTTTGTACCACTGCCCTTAATACAAGTTACTTTATAACTTAGTAAGGGTGCTGGTTGCAACATCTACCTGATTTGTTAACTAGCATAAGTCAAGTGTACCGACAGATTACTACTGTTTATAGTTAACATTGTTATTTCATTAAATAAATTATTAAATTATTATTAATTATTACTAGCACGGGTTAACTCTAATACTACGAAAAATATAAACACTGTATTAACTTCTAATACAAAATAAACTAACAAACTATTAAAATAAAACTATAATAACCTAACCTAACTAAAACTAATAACAAACTAAAATATGGCGTCGAAAAATTCCTCCGCATCGCTGTCGACTGGTAATGTACCCAAGAGACTGGCGGCATTGCCACGTGGTATGGCAATATTTATCCTCTGGCCAAGGTAAAAGCCAGCCCTTGGGTAACGGGAAGTGTGAACCAGCCAGATTTCATTGAACAAGCCATAAGCACGCGGACCCCACAGCCCGAATGTTTCAACCCCTAATTTAATTAAGACAGAAAATTTTCACAAACTCTGGCGAAAATTCGTGTTTTACGAAAGCTAGCAATCAAAAAACACAACACTAACGCTACAATAACATTTAGCAGGGTACTGTGTCTCCCATCTACTCCTAGGGGAAAAACGCGTGTTTTCAAACGATTTTTTATGTTTACATGTAGGTACGTCTCTCTCCCATAACCCTATGACTGCTCGACTGCAGTCCCCACAGTAATTCATGCATGTTTAACCCGCCACTCGCCGCTCGTCTAGACTCCAAGACGTTTTTATAGTTATTGGGGACGCCCACCAATTGGGAAAGTGTCCCAAATATAAATATAAGTTACGTTTAAAAGCCTGGGGTGAGGAGGAAATGTTTTGAATTTATATCGAAGGGGTTTCCATGCAAGTTTCATTAATCTCTAAACGTCCCCACGTTATTTTATTTTCCTTTTTAAGATTTAAGTCTAAAAATTTCTTAGTTCTAGAACCTTTGGTTTTATTATTATTACTAGATGATGCCTCGTGAATTTTCTTGTACCCCACATCGCGTCGCCTGCTCGTGCTATTACTTCGTTATCGCTCAACGTTATTTTTTTTTTTCATTTTGCTCGACCCCTGAGTGTCCTAGCGTGATTTTAAATAAGAAGAAGAAGAAGCCTCAAGAATTGGGCTATCAAGTGCAAAAAGAGTTGTTCAAATCAGACTGGTAGTTCCAGAGATTAGCGCGCTCAAACAAACTCTTCAGTTTAGATGTGTTTTCACATATTTCTATGATTGCTGGTTAAGCTGTAATTGGTGACTGTAAGCCCGAGGCTATTGTTGCCTATAGCACTTAAGTTATTTTATAAACAGAAGCTTTATAGATAAATAAACGCCACATCGAAATTGGAGCGGTGTCTCGTTGTGAACCCGCGATGATTTGCTTTAAAAACAAATGAGTTCGCTTTCGAATTGTGTGCGCTCACTTGAGTGAGGTGAGCAGTGAATTTTACAGAATAGCATTACACTGGAGGAACCTGGGGGCCTACTCCCTAAGTCCGTCAACGAAGATATGGTTCCGTCCGAAAGTAATTCGATATTTCGGAATGAACGCTACTCACGATAAATTAACTTCTCTTCTTTAACTCGGACGGGCATAAGCACATTGGGAATAGGGACGGCTGTCAGAAAGTATTGTCATTCATTTCTAATTCGGGCCCCGAACCAATTTTATGTCCGTAGGTGATACGGAGTATCTGAAGTCCTTAACTTCGGCCGAAGTTCCAAGTGAATCTTAAGGTGCTCGAACACAGCAGTTACATAACGTTAGAGAATGTTGCATAACATTTGTTGTCTAACTTTTTTTAACAAGTTGTAAGAAAAATATAAAGTGATGTTATACAACTTCATGTAACAAAATGTTCTCTGTTCTCTCGCTTTCAGAGTTCGACGTATCCAGTAAGAGCGCCTTTTCTTTTGTTTTTTTTAACAAAAAATAAAAGCTAAACCAATAAGCACTTCGAAGGATTCGCGTATTTTTTTTTATAAAAAAACGTTGCTGCACACTAGGAATTCCTCCTGTGGAATTATAGTTTAGTGATAAATAATTTACTAGATGAATTAAATTATAATAGGTATTATTTAAAAAAAATGAACGAATGAATGAATTACTTATATTATTATTTTTTTTTTATCTATGTGTTTTTGTGGTGTAGGTACAATAAAGTACTATATATAACTCTGAGATACGATGTTATACAACGAGTTGAACCAGTGATGTTGTACCAAAATGTATACACACTGTCATAAAATGTTATCGTGTTACACAATGTTTTATAACGTTATATAACTGCTGTGTGGGAGCACCTTTACAGAACAGCACAGTAACAGCAATGAATGGAAATACACTAACTGGCCCCTTTTATCAAAGTCCCTTGTGATTACCGACAGGCTAAAACGACCCCTAACCAGTCATCGGCAATTACTATAAAAACCGGCAAAGTGCGTGTCGGACCACACAAAGTGAACACTTCCTGAGTTGGGATGAATATTTAAGTACGCATGTGCGGTATTGATTTTATCGACAGCAAAAATACGTTTGTATTGCATAGTAATTGTCAAAGAAAATTACATTCTAAAGATACTTCCGGGATTGTAACCGAAAATATCACAAAGTTCAAAAACGATTGACTTAAATAGCAGGGTCACTTAGGAACATAATAATAATCTTTTTAATGGTGGGATCCAATAATACCCCACACGCTTATGCATATTGAATTTCTTTTTTCATCCCTCGATTACATCTTTGGGGAATACCACCTCTAATATTTTTTCATAATTTCACTACACCATTATTTAGCGATGCACAGAATACACCTTTTCAATTGTCATCGATTAAGGGCTCGTCCGAAAGTGTTACCGCTGCCCTGGAACAAAAAAAGGCTAAGGAAGGAACACGGGTGGGTTTTAGTCAGTAAGAGTCTGACACTCCCTCCTGCTCCACCCAGAGCGGGAGGAGTCATTTCATGATTTCCCACCCTCAAAAAAAAAAAAAAGGGCTGGTTTTACCAAAGTCAGATTATCTTTTCTCCGTGGAATAAAATTTAGCTCTGACAGTTCTAGTATGGAGAAACTGTCAAAAAATTTAAAATGTGAACTCAGTATACTTATTCCATGTCTAAAAGTTTGGTGGAATGCTCCCTTAGTGCCAATAGTCTGCGAATAAAATGGCTGTCTGTCATCCTGACGGACGGCCATGACGAAATTATAAGAGTTCTGTTTTAGCCATTTGGCTACGGAACCCTAAAAACGTCTTGTCTAGACTGGTGAGTTAGACACGCATGAATTATTTAGTGGTACTGATCGTATGGGGTGGTGTACAGGCAGTACAGGATAAGTAAGATATGGGGCTGAATAGGTAAGAAACAAGCGAGTTTTAATATAACATAACGTCACGCTTGTAATCCCCGAAGGGTTAAGCAGAGACACACCCACATTTCGCCAGTAAAGTTTATGTCCCAGGTAACAAGGGGCGTGCCTATAGCCATTATATTCATATTCTTTATTGTGGATCATAGATAGGTTAACAATACATACAATGTTCTTAATAAGTTAAAATAGGGTCAGCTATGTCCCGCCGCTTAGGCATACAATAACAATCACGTAGTAATTAAGATTAATTAAAGATGTCAAAAATACACCAAATCCAATAAAAAAAAAAAAAAATTATTCAAGTAAAAGTAAAGTAAAGTAAAAATAAGATTTACGTTAATTACAATCGAGGAAAGTTACAATAAAATGTCAGAAGTAACTATAGCTATTCATCATCTGCCTAGCCTTTTCCCAACTATGTTGGGGTCGGCTTCCAGTCTAACCGGATGCAGCTGAATAACTATAGCTATTACACATTAGAAAAAAAAAATATATATTTAATATTATTGTCCACCGATGTTAATTAATTGAACGTCAAAAAAATAGTAATAGATATTCAAATAGTTCTTTAAAGGTACTGTACGCATCATGGTTGAGGTAAACTATATTTTGCAAGTGATTCGTGAGTTAAGAAATCTTTTACAGAGTAGTAGCATTTGTCTACTAACATATCATGCAGTTTCTTTTTAAATATTTTTATTTCTTGAATATTTCTTATAATACCCAGGATTTTGTTAAATATACGTGGTGCCGCACAAAATACACTTTTGTAGAAGAAATGTGTCTTGCTAGAAACTGTGTTTAACTTATCGCGATGCCGTATTCGGGTACAAAATTCAAACAGATTAATATTTCATTTTACAAATACTGCGCTTTCATTAACCGGGCACAAATTTTTCATTAACCGGGCACAGATCTTGATTCCGGGCTGGTCCTGAGAAATCCCTGACGGTAAAACCCAATAACACTTTGCCCGATCTGTGAATCGAACCCAGGACCTCATACCTCGCTTAGCAGTAGCGTTTGCGACCACTAAACCAAGAAGCAGACAGAATTGAGTTTTTATACACAAAGTAAAGCCATCTGTCTAGGATCGAACCTACGATCGCGAATGATTAATTAAAGTTAATTCCCCGATACTAAGTGCGGCTTAAATCTTATTTCTGTACAAATAGTGCTGTTAATTAAAACATTGCTTTGAAAATACATTAAAATATTAAGCGAGAGATACCTTTCAAATAATTTTATATTAAAAGGATCGATTTCGTAGAGTCCGTCTGTTTTTAATTAGAAGAAGTTTTCGTCAATTTAAAATTTAGATTCGCTAAAGCTACGTACACATTGACAAGGTGCTTAGCGCCTAGACTCCTAGAGCCTAGCGAGTCAACTTGCGAGTAGCGTAAAGCGCATGCCACATGTCATATAAATGACGTCGGGCGCGGAAATGGCACGGGCAGCGTCCTATTCCATTCAAATTCAGGCGCGGGCGCCGAAATGGCGCGTCATATCCGAGCAACGACATACCGTGTGTCCTAAATTGCGCTTTATTTGTATGAAATTTGAATGGAAAAGGAAGCCGCCCGTGTCATGTCCGCGCCTGACGCCATTTTTATGTGCTTAAGTGAAACGAACGCTCTAGAACATAGGTTCTCAACGTAGGCGATAACGCCCCCTCGTGCGTTTGAGAATTTCAGGGGGGCAGTAGAAGACCCAGAGGAAATTATCTAACGGTATTATAATGTCTGTAAGAAGCCATAAATAAGATTATTCAAAAAGATAAGGCAGTTTATATATTTATCTTACGCGTTTTAAAGTCTACTTTTACGTAACGTGGAATATGTACGTTCTAAGACAGCTGTCAAAAAACGGTATAGGCTTTACGCTCTAAGAAAGCCAGCCTGCCAGTGCGTACGTAGCCGAACACTAAATTATTAGTGAAATTATTTTGATGCGAAGGACGCAAGGTGATTCGTTCGTGTCTAGATTTCTGAGAGGAATAATTTATTCTAGTTATATTAACAGAGCAGTGGCGGCTCAGTGGTAACGGCCCCGACTTACGAGTTGTAGGTTATGGGTTCGAACCCAGACAAGCATTTTACTTTGTGTAAATCTTTTCATCACCACTGCTCTCAAAACGGTGAGAGAAAACATCATAAGGAAACCGGCACAGCTCACTCCCTCTCGAAGACAGGAGTCACAGCAGTGGTAACATTATGGGCTAATTATGTACCAACTAACAACGCGCCACTGGTACGCACGGTTTTTACGACTTGATATACCTAACATCATATACCTAAGACCTAGTGCCTCTTCGTCAACTTTTGGATGCCTATAACACACACTTCATTGACATAGATATATTCTCTCTTTCTAGTATAAAATTTAAAACCTTAGCTTTAAATTCTCTTTCTCCGCAATCTTAACTTATATTCACTTAATTCATTTCCATTCCTAACTCGTTCTTATATTAATCCGTGGACAGTGGTGTGGGTTATATGTTTACCTATTTGTGTAATTATTCATAATTGTTGAACTTAACATGTAACTCTTTGTCCCTAATAAATAAATAAAATAAAATATACCTACATTCCTTTATTATATGTAAGTTTCATATATGAAGGTTTTATGCACATAAACCTTCCGGAATAAATTTAGAAGAACAACACAGTCACACGGACAGACACTAAAAGCGACTTTAATTTATTAGATTACTTGTTGTGTGTGACTTTTACAGAAACCTACACCTCCGTTTAGATTGTTAACCCCTGAACCATGAAGGTAGAGCAGTACGGGGTCACAAACACTAACTAAAGGGAATTTGTATAACATTCATCTGAAGGTTTAAATAACACACACAATATAATTGTACTTAATTATAAAATCATTAACCTCAAATGTCAAGTATTTACGGTGAATAAAGATTATAATTTCGGGTTTAAGTATTCAAATAATCAAATCAATGCAATAATTTTGGGTTATTGTACTTTTATACGTGGCACTACAAATTGGCATCCACAGTTACGTTTTTTGATACATTTGTTTACATTTTCATCTGATACTTCTGGAACAAACTATACTCTTTTCACATCGCTTCTACATTACATATGATCTATCATTAACATCAGCCATCCGAATCTAGACGAACATTTTCCAGTCTAGCTATCCAGACTGAGTGACAGAGACAAATTCCTAGATCAGTGTCGTAACAGACGTGTAAGTGCTTTCGACTAGAAATGTAGCCTGAAAGCACTTAAAGTTACAAGAAATTAGGTTGAATTCGAAAACATCGGCTGGGCTCGAGGCTACGTAATAACAGCCGCACGGGTCGATCGATCAGGTTAAGCTACGCTTGTCGCGGTTGGTTCGTGGATGGGTGACCATCTTTACATACCGAGCCCCTCCGTGCCTCGGAAAGGAACCTGTCGGTTAATAAGATATTGAAGGTCAAAATTCTTTTACTGACGTTATTTTACGAAAACAAGTTTTTAATTTTATTTTTTTTAAAACGTTGCCCCTCACTAGGAATTTCTCCTGTATCGTGGGCACGTTTACAAACATTTAAACTCACATACACAAACAGCCAGACCCGGAACTGACCCGGACTTGTAGGTCATACAAATATTTGTTCTGTGCGGGAATCGAACCCGCGACACGCAGCGCGGCAGTCAATCGCTTAACCACTGCGCCAAGCGTGCCGTAATGTTACCTATAACCACGGATATCTATGCTTATAACACAACTTTAAATACCTCCATGACCCCTGTACGGACATGCACCTATAAGCATAATATTTTGTTACATTGCGCACTACCGCAAACAGCTCACACCAAAAATAATGACCTGTCGCCATTTCATCTATCCTGAGTTGATCTGGTGCGTTACGTCTCGGTCTACTTCGCTATCTTCTTGGAAAAGCGACCCGACGTACCGAAAGTCGCTCGAAAAAAAAAAGTATTGTACACCCAGTATTATTACAAATATTTTTACCATACACTATCACAGGATCCTATAAAAATTCGTATCGTGTATGCCACCGTGACACACGCAAAAACACAATAATTAAATTCATCGGTTCAACAAAGCACGAATCAGAATCACGTCGCTTGTCTATCCACTCATATTTTTTTTATTATTTCTGCCTACCCCTAAGTGTAGTGCATTGTTCAGAATTATATGTGACCAGTGAAGCGGGTTTTCATTAAGGGGTTTATTATTATTAAAATGTAGGGGAGCCATGTTTTTTTTAAACGAATTTAAATAAGAAATAGTTTTGTGTTTTTATTGGGGAATCGTTTTAGAATTTGGGCGTTTTTAGTTTCGTTTGAAAAATAGAACTTTCATTGGAATAGATCTGCGCAAGTATAACTTGAAATTAGTTAGCTCAGCAGTGTCACTCTTTGGACAAGCTTAACCGGCCCACAAAAGGTCCGTCCGACTATCGGCAAGCGTAGTGTGGGACGCCCCCCAGCTAGATGGACGGACGACCTAAAGAAGGTGGCTGGGACAGACTGTATGCGGAAGACAGAGGACAGGGTGTTGTGGCGCAGTCTGGGAGAGGCCTATGTCCAGCAGTGGACTGCGATAGGCTGAGTTGATGAACAGGCCCACTCAACCTGTGTGGTTCTTTTCCTCAAAAGACCATTTCAGACAGCAATCTACGTGATCTTCACATGATCCGACCAACATTATGTCTGGACTTTAAAAGAGAATGTGTGATCTCCGAGTTTGTTTCGGCCTTTGTTCTCAAAGTAGTCAGATAGGAAACGCCGATTTCATCTAGTTTTAAAAATATTATTGAAGTGTAAAAGTGTTTGTAAAAACCTACAATGAAGTACTACAGAAATAAAATCATTTATTTTATAATTTAGTGCTATTCTGTACAGTTCACTGCTCACCTCACTCAAGTGAGCGCACACAATTCGAAAGTGAACTCATTTGTTTTTAAAATCATCATCGCGGATTAACAACGAGACACCGTTCAAATTTCGAAGTGATGTTTAATTAAAACAAAATCATCCCGTCGCAACGCATCCCCTACCTGCGCTATTTCTTCAATTTTCGCTTTTTGCTCGGCTCCTAACGGTCTGAGCGTGATGTTAAATAGCTTATAACCTTCCTCAAGAATTGGGCTATCAAATGCAAAAAGATTTTTTCAAATCCGACTGACAGTTCCAAAGATTAGTGTGTTCAACAAACAGCAAAAAAATTACCAAACTCTTCAGCATTATTATTAGTATAGATAAATGTATGGTAATAGTAACCCCCATTTCCATATTCCCTCACTCCTGTACAACAGCGTCCACCAATAACTTGTGTTCCCCGTTCAGCCCCGGGCGCCAGTCTCGCTGACAGGTCAATTTGTTTGCTCAACAATAGATGCACAATTTAGTGGCTCGGTGTACCGAGCTGGATGCCTTGCTAATTTTAATTACCGATGTATTTGTGTGAGATGGGTAGTCAAACCAAGTTTGCTGTTTTAGTAATGGTAGTCAGCTTTTGGCAGTTGTTTTGGCAAAGGTTTTTTTTGTGGTTATAAAAGAAACATGATGTTTTCCTCGCGATGTTTTCTTTCACACACGACCAACTGTGATACGATGTTTTGTTTTAACCAAAAAATCGAAGACATGTAGAGTCATAACGGTGAAGGAAAACATCGTGAGGAAACCGGCATGTCCTAGAAACAAAAATTCTAAAACACGTGATATCGGGGCAAAAAAAGGGGCGGAAATATAATTCACACATATTTAAAAATATTGTAAGAAAACATTTACTTAGCCTAAATTATAAAAGAACTGGAGACACATTTAAGATTCTGAAATAGCAAACTCCATACAAATACATACATTACATACATAATATCAAATACACTCACACACTTACATTCACACAATACATTACATGCATCATCATCTGCCTAGCCTTTTCCCAACTATGTTGGGGTCGGCTTCCAGTCTAACCGGATGCAGCTGAATACCAGTATTTTACATGGAGCAACTGCCTGTCTGACCATGGCATTTGATAGTCCAATTCTTGAGGAAGACTATAGGCTATTTAACATCACGCTAAGACCCTAAGGGGCCGAGCAAAAAGAAAAAAAAGTCAGAAATAACGCTATGCGAAAACGGAGTTATAATAATAATAATAATAATAATATCCCTGGACATTTCACACAGCAGTTAGCAGCAGTTTCAGTTATAGCGCGGGCAGACGATGCGATGCGATGGGGTGAGCCGAAGAAACAAGAAATTTCACGCGGACGAAGTCGTGTGCAAAAGCCAGTAAACTATACTGTTACTGTTAGTCTACATCATCCCACGCTGGGCAAAGGCCTCTCCCCATGACTTCCAGCTCTTCCGATCCAGGGCTAAAGTGGACCACTGGTGGGTAGCGGGATTGTCCGAAAGGGTTACCGCTGCCCTGGAACATAACGGGCTAAGGAAGGAACACGGGTGGGTTTTAGTCAGTAAGAGTCTGACACTCCCTCCTGCTCCACCCAGAGCGGGAGGAGTCATTTGATGATTTCCCATCCTCAAAAAAAAAAAAAAAAGTGGACCACTGGTCGTTTGTTTTGTCCAGCTCGTTCCGCCATCTTCTACGGGGTCTGCCACGACGCCTTCTAGCTGTGTCAGGGTTTCACGTAGTAATTTTATTATACTCTTTCATAATCATTTTGAAACTGTTTCATACGAACTTTATTTTTTGTTATTTAAAGTCATGTCTTTATTTTTACAGCAGCAGTGTAACTACAAAGACGAGTAAAAAAGTACCAAACCGTGAACGAGGGCGCTGTTCAAAAGTTCGCTAATGAGTGCTTGTTTCTTTAGATACAGAACCTGGCTTCGGGCTGGCAAAAAAACGGTACAACGACAAACATATAAGTTGGTGGAAGAGGGTTTTTGTATTTTTCAAACGCTTCAATTTCCACTGTTTTCATAATTATATCTCGAATCACTAGGTATCACTATATATTATACTAGCTTTTGCCTGCGACTTCGTTTGGCTGAAATTTCTTGTTTCTTCTACTCACCCCATCGCATCGCATCGCCCGCGCTATCACTTCGTTTTCGCTTAGCGTTCTTTTTGACTTTTTTAGGTTTTGCTCGGCTCCTAAAAATCCTAGATTGGTGTTAAATAGCCTATAGCCTTCCTCAAGAATTCGGCTATTAAATGAAAAAATAATCTTTCAAACCCGACCGGTAGTTCCACAGATTAGCGCGTTCAAACAAACTCTTCAGTTTTATTATTACTACCTAGTACCTATAACACCGTTAAATTTTGATCGTTTCAATCCTTAAAAGGGGTCATTGTACTCATCATTATGAACAACTTTTACTACGGGACCAACCCTGAAGTCGTGAAAAAAAAATAAGTTGATCCATAGATTTATGTTCACATAACTCGACATATGTATGGATCAACTGATTTTTTTTTCAAAACGATAAAAATTTAACGGTGTATAGAAACAGATTTTCTTTTAAAATCACTCCGAAATTCGAACGGTGTCTCGTTGTGAATCCGCGATGATTTACTTTAAAAACAAATGAGTTCGCTTCCGAATTGTGTGCGCTCACTTGAGTGAGGTGAGCAGTGAACTTTACGGAATAGTTTCAAGCAGTTTCGAAACTTTGAAATCAAACCTAGGGGGACATTTAAATCCTTTGATTCTTTTCCACAATAAATCTTAACATTTTATTCAATTCCTCTTCTTGTGGGTAATAAAAATGATATTTGTTTTATGTTACAACCTAACTCTAACGCGAACAGTATTGTTGGCAGGCCGACTTGGAATAAATATCTAGTATTGTTTCGTATTTTAAGTTTATAAACGCTGCCAAAATACTGACTGGTCTTCATAGAAATATGGTTAGCAACGATTTTCTTTATGTTAGATCTATCCTAACCTAACATAACTTATTCTGTTAGTGCACTCCAGAACCCCTCATCCGATTTAAGTGACTTTTGTTCTAGGAAATTTTATTTCTAGATTTGTTTGGTATATATTCAAACTCCAAAACCTGTCTTATGAATGCTTAAAGCGGCGGCAGTGGCGTCAGTCATAGGACAGAATAAATAAAATTTAATTTGTCAAAACTAACAATAGAGGGCTAAGTTATAACAGCCGCAGAGGTTTATCGATCAGGTAAAGCTTGCCGCGGTTGATCGGGGTATGGGTGATCTTCACATACCAAGACCCCTCCGTGTCCCGGAATGGTCCCGGCTATCTAGCCTTTTCTCAACTGCGTTGAGGTCGATTTCTAGTCTTTAACTGGATGCAGCTGGAAACAATATTTTACATGGGCCGCTTATTTTTATCTGACACCTACAACCCAGTTAGGTATGGTTGTCAGACTATCCGTAACGAGTGTCAACGAATCTACGAATGACAGCTGGGACCAAAGTCTTAACGTGCTTTCCGAGACACGGAGGGTCTCGCATGTTATAGATGGTCACCTACCCACGGACCGACCTCGGCAAGTGTTGCTTAACCTTGAAGATCGACCTGTGTGGCTAATGTGGCTATTATTATTTAGCCTTGAGCCTCATTTATGGGGTACAACTTTAAAAGAATGTCTGTCGTTCTTCTCCATAGGTATCTACTACGCTTTGGAATGGGCAACTAATTTCATCTTTGTCACTGACCGACCCCTTGACAATTCAAAAGCGCCCGTAATTGGTTTATTTGAAATGTTTTGAGTTGAGTTGATTTTGAGTCATCATGAAAAGATTAACTTTTCGCACACAAAAAAGGTACAAAGGCAGGCTTAATGCCTTAAACATTCTCTACCAGTCAACCAAGGGCAAGTCATTTGGCAGTACAAGAAAATGATACCAAAACCGTTCTCATTTACAAAAAGTTTTTATAAACAAACGGGAGCCAATCGTGTAAAGTAATAGAATTACAAACATATTTCATGATTGGTGGGCTCTGTCGGCATTTGATTATCCCGGGCGAGCAGAGCGGAGGGGACAGAGAAAAATTCTCTACTAATAAACGGGTTGAGTTGTCTGTTCGTCACTAGTTTCGGGGGTGAGATTCGATGCTATAGTTTTTCGAACTAACTAACACAAGTAAATCCTGAATGTGTTTACAGACCGGTGGGACACTCCCCTCTTACGAAGGTGGGTAAGTGTTCATACACACTTGTCCAAATAAGGGGTACCTACTACTTACTTGTTTATTATTATAAATTTAATTTAATACTAACATTAGGCTAAGTTATACTACTACTAACAATATATATGGATGTAATTCTGAAATAAAATATTTGAATTGAATTGAAAAATGCTTTTACTCGCTCGCAGAATACCTAGAACAAAATAATCTTTATTATTTTCATTGCAATTTCTTTATATTTTCTCACGTTTTAAACATTCCTTGTACTTCAACAAATATTTCAAAACCAAAATTAGGCAAATCGGTTCAGCCGTTCTCGAGTTTTTGTGAGACTAACAAACGTCAATTATTTTTTATAGATTAAGTTAAAATTATTATTATGTTGCCGTGCCATAACCGGGTTTCATGGTGGAACTTAATTAGTTGGAAATTAGAGGAATTTTTTACAGATTGAGACTGAGATCAGACTGTGAACGTTCTTAAAATTACGAGAATTGCGCCTCAGGTCATACACGCTCCTAACCTTTGTTTTGATACAATTTATATATTACGAAAACGTTGTTTACTATATTATGTATTTTGTATGTTGTTGGTACGAGGGTTAGGAATATTTACCTACTTTTCACAAAACCCTTCAAAACGAAATGTAAAACAATGGTTCGATATTCTATTTAAAGAAAAGTAAGTAAACCAAAAGAAAAGATATCAGAAACAACATCTACCTTCTAATTAACCCTACAATAAACTTACCTATTTCCATTTACAGAAAGTTCATTTACAATCCAGGTCGAATCGACCGGCCGTGTCGGGAATACTCAGCGAGCGGAGGGTTGAGATATTTTAATTTATAACTAATCAGAACGCAGCGGTGTTGCCAATGTTTATATGAACGTGAACATTGGAGGGTTACAATCGGTTACAGTGGCTTTTAGTGTTTTTACACGATTAGGTTGGAAGGGTTATGAGTTGGGTAGTTTATGGTTGATCAGCCAAGCCTAAATTGGCCTTGAATTTCGAGTTACAGCATGCTTGAGGCAGTCCCCCTTGCAGTAAAGAAGAAATAAACAAAACATTGGTTTATTTGTCACAGAAACACGTGTATAAAAAAAACATAACTGGAAAAAAAATTAGCTATGATCTATACAGGGTGGCATGCCATCGACGCTCAACCTCACCTTGGAATACATCTTTAATCGGTATTTAAAAAAAGAAACAGTTCCCATACATTTTGACCACGTAGGTATTGCACTTTTCTACCGCCTTAAAAGCCTTACTGCTACAGTATTTTTATCTCACGAAGCGACGCGCGCTTTACTTGTGGTCACCAAGTGTACAAACACGCTGTGAATGTGTGTGTAAGCGCAGAAGCTCTCGGCACCGAAGTGTGTGTGTGTTATGTGTTGACGCTACTCGTCTTCATGCCCACATTCACAGCGAGTTTGTACACTTGGTAACCACAAGTAAACCGCGAGAGAGATAAAAATACTGTAACTTAAAAGCGAATGCGATACAATAAACTTAAAACCAGCAGTGACAGCAGTTGTGACCCAGTGGTAGCGGCCGCGACTTACAAGTTGTAGTTCGTAGGTTCGAACCCTTTTTTTTTTGAGGATGGGAAATCATCAAATGACTCCTCCCGCTCTGGGTGGAGCAGGAGTGAGTGTCAGACTCTTACTGACTAAAACCCACCCGTGTTCCTTCCTTAGCCCTTTATGTTCCAGGGCAGCGGTAACCCTTTCGGACGATCACGCTACCCTGGCAGGCTTCGGCCCCTGACAGGAGCTTTGTAATCTAATCTAACTAGCCTGTATTGTCCCTCTGCAGGACAAAGGTCTTCCTCTCCCTTTCCCACACAATACTGTCTTTCTCTCTTTTGTCTTTGTGATAGGCGCTTTACTTTGTGTAAATTATTTCATCACCACTGCTCTCAAAACTGTGAAGGAAAACATCGTGAGGAAACCGGCATGTCTTAGCACCTGTAGGTTTCACTCCTACCAGATACCTAGTACAGATATACGCCACTAGTAGAGCTGCTCCGATGTCAACTTTCTGTCATGGCTGAGACAGACATCTATAGATTTATCTTTAGTAATTTGAATTAATATTATTATTGTTGTTTTGTGATCTCGTCCTATCTATTGTGTTTCTCGTGTCTTACTCCTTCTGTGTCTATATTTATATCGTGCTGTGTACGGACATTATATTTCCATATATTCTAAGTTGACTTTTGTTTCTTGTTCGTCCGTACATTTTCTACCAGAACTAAAGACCTAAATTTCGAAGACATGTGACATCTACCAACCCGCACTGGACCCTGGTGGATTATGGCCTACTCCCTCCCACCGAGAGGAGGCCTGTGTCCCAGCAGTGAAAACATTTTAGGCTGATAACACTTATGCTATAAAACCTTAAAAACCAATTTTTTGTACTTAATTAATACTATCACCAAACAGCCTAACAAAAATATTAAAACCATTACCGAATTCAGTCAAGCAATTTCTGTTCAAATTCAAAAATACAATATAACCACCTGTATTGAACAATTTCCCGCTGCTATTGGATAATGGCCGACGGAAATGGCGTCGCGATGACGTCACGACACTTCCGGGAGACACAGCCTACCCAGGCAATCTGCAGTCTGCCAATATGTTGCTATGTTAGTGGGAAATTATGAGGAAATGCTTGAAGTATTTGTAGGCTGTGTTTTATGAAAATGTTTTACAGGTTACTAGTTTTTCTCCCCAGAGATGTGCCCTAACAGGCGTTGTACAGAGGGGGCACCGGATTGGTCTTTTTTAATAACCGACGAAAAATTTCGACGCTATGGGGTCTAAACTCATGTGCTGAATTCAGTAATAGTGTAGATATTCTGTGCGTTTTGTGAAGAACAGAATTTCGCTCAGGTTTTAAAGCTCACAAGCGATTTGATTGGCTCTTTTTATTTCGGTCAGCCAATCGCAATAGCTGACGTTTGATTCCACAATAGATTTACTGACCTGGATTTACGTTTGTTTTTGCATACCAGGAAAATAATTTTATGAATTTTACTAAGTAATTTATTTTTGTCCTTTTCAGGTAAGTTCCTGACTTAAAAAAATACCAGGTGAAGACAAAGGTATTAAGTTTATTTTATGATAATATACTCTGATTAGCCTTTGCGGGTGGACTTCTGTAAGTGACCAAATTCACAATACCTAAAACTGTGTTTTCGTGAGTAAGTCGTTAAAGTGCCATCACAATAAATAAATAAATAAATCAATCAACTCAGCCTATCGCAGTCCACTGCTGGACATAGGCCTGTCCCAGATTACGCTAGAACACCCTGTCCTCTGCCTTCCGCATCCAGTCTACCCCAGCCACCTTCTTATGGTCGTCCGTCCAGATAGCTGGGGGGCGTCCCACACTACGCTTGCCAATACGCGGTCTCCACTCCAGGACTCGTTTGCTCCAGTAGCCATCGGTCCTTCAACAGACATGGCCAGCCCACTGCCACAAAAAAGAAACCTATTTTATCACTATTAGAAGACTGAAATCGAAGACAAAAAAAAAACGGATCATGAATCTAAAGAAATCTAAGGCCTTTTGTACATGCTTTCTTTGCGGCTCGCCGGCGTCGCCATAAACCGCGGCGTAGAAAAAACGTGTCCGTCAACAAGCTCCATACAACACTGACAACCGTGCCTACACACGGCGAATAAACCGTACATTTGCACGGCAAGGAAAACGTCAGTGTACAGAGGGCCTAAGACGGCCTTCCAAAACAAAACAATGCATTTCAGTAAAAAAAAAAAATTGTCTATTGCAACATTTTCCAAAGCTTTTTTGGGCTGGTTCTTTTAAACTTTGCAGCTAAAATACAAAACCGTAATCGTATTTTAGGTTGCACATCCAGTAGACGCGATGTAGTCCTAGGCTATTGTATATCTTGAAAGCGAATTTGTGCCTTGGACCGTCTTAATGTTAATGTAAAGGCTGCCTGTCCACTGCGGTGTAACAACTATAGTTCTTTACTATAGGTTCCTTTTTTGTATCGGCACGAGCTTTACGAGCATAGCTATGGACACATACAGAATTGAAAAGTTCGCTTGGAACCTCACTCAAGTGAGCGCACAATTCAAAAGCGAACTCATTTGTTTTAAAAGTAAATCATCACGGATTCACAACGAGACACCGTTCGAATTTCGATGTGATGTTTAATTATCTAGACATAATTTCAAAATTCGCACGGTGTCTTTCTTGAATTTTTGACATTTAATAAACAAAACATATTTGCCATTAATGTCCCACTGCTGGGCAAATGCTACTCTCTTTCCACGTGTCTCTGACCAGAGCTGCCAAGGACCTTTATGAAAGGAGTCCAGCTCATCCCGCCATCTCCGTCTGGGCCTGCTGCGATGTCATTTGCCATTAAGCGGGACCCACTGGGTCGTAAGTTTGGCCCATTGCTACCAGATGTTTCCAGACCAATTCCATTTAAGCGTCGTAGTTTTTCGCGACATTACTGGAAGGGTAATTTTGTATCTCGGAAAAAAACAAACGAGTATCAATGATTTATTGTCCAAAACTTCACTATTCAAAATTGCATCTCAAAAATTGACCAGACCACGTTACACCCCAGTGGTTAACAACACTAACCGGTCACTATTCTCGTTGGCAGTGTTTCAGGGCATAAATTGGCACACGCGATAAAGCTGGTGGCTCGGTCAGCGACACGACTGGCTAGAACTGTGGAAGATTGTGCCTTCTTATTTTATTAGAGGTCGTGTATGCTTTGGTTGGGTCGGGACGTTATTTTTGTGAGTGAATCAGACGGTTAAGAACGGAGCGACGAAACTCTAAAAATCTTTTTGAGTTTCGTGTGAAAATTGGTTTTATGGAACACTTTTGGGATCTGGGGCCTGGGGGTCTACTCGTTACCCACGAAGTCCGAAGTTTACGAGCGTTTCCTACTCCGTATCACTTGCGGAGATAGGAATGGTCCAGGGCCCGAACTATGATTGCATCAATCAATAGCTGAGGGGCGTACCATACTACGCTTGCCGATACACCGGACCACGCTGGTCTCCACTTTAGGACTCGTCTGCTCCACCGGCCATCCGTCGAGAAACATGGCCAGCCCACTGCCACTTCAGTTCACTCTGAAAGCTATGTCGGTTACTCCGATTCTTTTCCGGATAGCTCCATTCCTAATTTTATCCATCAAAGAAACCGAGTATAGCCCGCTCTGTAGCGCGCTGAGCGACCTTGAATTTGTGGACCAGCCTGACTGTCAGTGTCTACGTTTCGGCACCATATGTGATAACAGGCGGGACGCACATGTTGAAGACCTTAGTTTTCAAACATTGCGGAATAGGTGACGAGAAGGCTGGACGAAGACTTCGGGATTCTGACCAGCCTTAACGACTGTCAAAGATATACGAATGACTGCCGCGTACACAGGAAGAACGGTTCGGGATGCCATTGTTGGTAATGGCATCCCGAACCGTTCTTCCTGTGCACACATACATAATCAGCCTTTAATGTTCCCACTGCTGGGACACAGGCCTCCTCTCGGTGAGAGGGAGTGGGCCGTAATCCGCCACGCGGGCCCAGTGCAGATTGGTAGATGTCACATGTCTTCGAATATTTGGTTCTAGGACATGGACCCGACCGGGACAGGACCGGTTTCCGCACGATGTTTTCCTTCACCGTTTTGAGAACAGTGGTGGTGAATTACACAAAGTAAAGTGCTAATGATCTACAACTAGTACATCGCGGCAGTTTCGTTTCTATATACAATTCAAATTGCAAGTCCCAGCAAACAGACGTCTCCACCGCTCTCATAGACTTGCCAGCGTTCTCTTAGCTACCTGTGCGCAAAGTTTCAGTAAGTTAGTTTCAAGTTCAGTGAGCAGTAGCACGGTTACAATAACCGTTGTTATTATCTATTCCGGCAGGGTCGGGCCAGTTAATTTGTTTTCTTGTAAGCACGGATCGATGGCGGTCCGCGCGTGATGACAGTCTACATTGTTTTGCGGTACGGCTTTTTGTTGTGAAAGAATGTAGTTAAGAATGTACACTTTATGTAATAGCTGTCACTTTGTAATGTCACAATAACAGCTTCTTACTAAATGCATATACAGTACTTATAACATAAAAAAAATACATTTTTTTGTCTGTCTGTTTGCTCCGACTAATCTCCAAAACGGCTGGACCGATTTTGATGAAATTTGTATGGGGATACATTGAACCTTGGGGAAGAACATAGGCTATTTTTATCGACATACCACGCGGGCAAAGTCGTAGCATAAGCTAGTCAGTAATATAAAGCAGAAAATAACGTAGGGTGATACAATGGGCATCGCTAAAATAAATAAGAGAAATCCTACTATCCTTCATGGCCTACTAATACATGAATGGATGTTGGTAAATCAACAAAAAAGTTGGCAAATAAGTATATGTATTTTTGAAATGAAAACTTCTTTAGCGGCGTTGTGCACTTATGTTGTGATGGGTAAAAAATGTTAAACTCTCGTCAGGACACGTGACCTGATCGAAAATTCGTAAGACGGAGCTCGCGTCAGGACACGTGACCTGATCGAAAATTCGTAAGACGGAGGGAGAGTAGAAATGAATATTGTATTTTACCACATAAATGATAGTACTTTTATACTGATAATTAAAGCAATTCGTGCAAAATTATTTCTTAACCATTCCAAAATATCAAAAATGCACAACGTTAATATTTAAGCTTTCACTTCTGCCGGCACCCCCGGAGTGCAACCCGTTTTTCATGGAAAAGTTATTTATTGACAGTTTTCCGATCTCCACGCGGAGCCGAGCCAGGGTCAAAAGCTAGTCATGTTATGAATGCGAATGTGTTTGTTTGTAGGTTTGTGTCTCAATCACGCTTTAACGGCTAAACGAAATTGAGTGATATTTCGCGCACAGGTTGATTATATCCTAACTGAGGACATAGGATTATTTTTTTCCGGGTTTATAATTTAGTTACCCGAGGATTCAGGTGAAACCGCGTGTTACAGTTTGTGTACAATAATTACCATATTTCTGTGACTTCTTTGTGATTCTTTAGCTTTATCCCTACAAAGAAACATTTAATGTTAGAAGTTAATCCGATGTTACAAAATAACAAAAATGATTTAAGTTAGTAAACCATATTTTTACCGAAGTTTGTTTGAACGCGCAAATCTCTGGAACTGCCAGTCGGATTTGAAAAAATCTTTTTGCATTTGATAGCCTAATTCTTAAGAAAGGAAAAAATATATTAACTTCACGCTAAAACCCTTGGAAGCCGAGCAAAAAGAAACAAGTCTGAAAGTACTCTAAGCTAAAACAAAGTAATTGCGCAGGCAGGCAATGCGATGCGATGCGACGGGGTGGATTAGGGGAACAAGAACACGCGGCTAAGTCGTAGATAAAAGCTAGTAAAACTCGTTTAATCCTTTTTATATTTTTTACGCATACACGAAAAATTAAATCACCCATTTCGGAGCACACGTCACAAACGAAAAAAATAATACTTTTCGCACAAAAAAACATCCCCCTTTACAAATTAACCCCCCAACTTGTCCCGTGTTACAACGCAACCCAACCCTGGCGTGTCTACGTGTCTTTAACCCTAACGCTTGTAATTCAGAGCGCCGCGCAATTGTGTTACCGAACACTGTTTCATCTACTGCGGACACCCCTTATTGGCACTCCGCGTTTTAGGGTTCCGTGGGGCGAAAAATGTAATGATAAGAGGTGTACGATTGTTTTATTTGGTGATAAGTAATTGGTATAAGAGCAGTGGTGGCCCAGTGGTATTGGCTGCAACTTAGGTCGTGAGTTCGAACCCAAGCAGGCACTTTACCTACTTTGTGTAAATTATTTCATCACCCCTGGGGGCCTACTCCGAAGTGCAAAGTACGAATGTTCGGATCGGACCGACACATGGCCGAACCGAATATTGTTGAAAAATACGAAAAAAGTTCGGATCGGCTCAGTTGGGTCGGGACCATACTTAATATTCGAAAGACTGTAGGAGTGTAGGATCGGAACCGACCGAACCAAATAGTAACTTCGTAGCAGGAAACGGCCGAACATTCGGCCGATACTACTTCGGAGTAGACCCCCTGCTCTCAAAGCAGAAACCGGCATGTCCTAGTTCAAACATTTTGAGGACATGTGACATCCACTAGGCCCGCGTGGTGGATTATGGCCCGCTCACAGAAAGAGGAGGCCTATGTCTCAGCAGGTGGGAACATTATTGGCCGATTATGATAATTGTTATATGGAATGGAAGTAAGAATTTCGGTCGTCCGGAACTTCTACAATTGTTGACATGGTTGGTCGAACTTGGGTGAGACGCACAGGGGCGTGAAGATTGATACAATCAAAGAGACGGCTATGCGGCCCAGGACCCACTCCTGGGCTGTGTGATGGGCCTGGCTGAAGTGGGGCTGTGGATGATTGTTATAACTTTTTTCTACCTTATGCTAGCACCTAGCCTATGTCCCCAGGATGCCATCTTTTATTTTGTTACTTGTACAGGATGGGCAAATAAAAGGGTATACACTTTATTTTTAAAATTTTATTCTATGAAATATAAAAATGATTAAGTATTTTTATTTAAATATAGTATTTAAGGCCAGCAATTCAGTATCAAAAATCTCAAACATATGTGAACCCTTTTTTCACTGCTTTTTTCATGACATTTTCACACATATCCTGTGTTATTTCAGTTATGTGTCTCAGATATTTTGTTGTAATTCTTGAAGGTTCATTGGCCTGTTAGCATAGATACATCCCTTTAGATAGAGCTCCACACAAAAAAGTCAGGAGCTGTTAAATCCGGGCATCTTGGGGGCCAAGCAATGTCACCGTTTCTCGAAATTAATCGACCCGGAACCGTTCTTTTCAATGTCTCGATTGTGGCTTGTGCCGTATGACATTGACATGTGGCCCCGTCTTGTTGGAACCACATGTTTCCTAAGCCCAACTGATTCACTTGATGTAAGAAAATTGCTTTATCTGTTACAATGCCATGCTGCTCAAATTTAATCACTAAACGAGTTATTGTTAGCCGCGAAGGTAAGTGATTTATACCAAAAATTGGCAGCGATTTTCTCAGAATTTCCGCAATACATGATTGGGTTGAGTAGAATGTTTTAATAATTAAAACACTTTGTTCAGTCGTAAAACTCCATAACAAATTTGCCGTATCTACACAAAATAATTTTCATGAAACAACTGTCATATTTGCCGCCAAAACAAAATGGCGGCAAAAAAAAAAGTTGTATACCTCTAAGTTGCCCACCCTGTATTTTGTGTTTCACGATTTGTGTCGAAATAAACTTTATTCTTTCTTTCTTTCTTTTAATAATAAGTCATCAAGGAAGCAAAAAATTAGCATACTAATTTTCTCAATTTGAATAAACATAATTTATAGTAGACAAATTATAAATTATTTATTAAACACTACGGTAGTAAACCTATGTATTTGTTTTAGGAAATTTAGATAATACTTGTGTATAAGCACATGAGTGAGATACCTGAGATGCGGGTTTATTCCTAGTTCCGCCAGAATCCAATTATGTTTTACCTGTGTCTAGTTTAAGGTCCTATTTTTAAATATTTATGAAAGCCCACTTTTTTCAATAAACAATTCAATTTAAATCAAAATCCGAGGGTTTTTACAAGCAATTAATTGTTGTATTCATATTGATGCGATATACATTTTAACTTGTGAATAACAGCTTCAGAACATAGCAGCTAAGATGTTAGCCAGCAATCTAGGTAATGCTAAGCTCTAAATCCTCTTAAACCGTTGTAGTCTATCTGCAATAGTTCTGACAGTATTGTTGTTCACATCACTTAGAAATTCGAACCATGTCTCGTTGTGAATCCGCGATGATTTACTTTAAAAACAAATGAGTTCGCTTTTGAATTGTGTGTGTTCACTTAAGTGAGGTTCCAAGTGAGCTTTACAGAATAGCGGCCGAAAACGCAAATCTCACCGTGAAAACTTAGGTGAAGTGAGCTTGAGTTTAGCTGTCATTGCACCAGAAAGCCAATTCTCGTTATTAAAACGTTCAAACAAATGTCAAAACTTGACAAAAATGTAGGGAAATTCGAGATATTTTTGACAGATTGAGACAGAGATCAGACTGTGAACGTTCTTAAACGCCTCTCTTATGCTAGGGATTGACACTATTGACAGCTCACTTCACTTAAGTTTTCATGGTAGATTTTTACGGAATAGATCGGCTGTACTATAGATAGATGGTTTACATGAATAGTTTATCTAGCGATAAATTCTGTCTATAACAGAATTAATACTATTATACTATAAAAGTTACCATACCAGTTACCAACGCGGAACCCGCCACAAACAAATGTTCGCGCCAAAAATTCGCCGAATTACAGACACATTGAATGAAGCACCTCTCCAGCTCTCGATTAACTGTTTCATCCTACGGAACCCCCTCTTTTATCCTCTTTCGGGGTTCCGTGTTGAAAACCCCAGTTTTAGAGCATTGATTGTGTCCATCTGAGTGAAAGGGGAGGTGTGGCGTGAATAATCGAGATCTGTTCGTTTGTAAGCTCAAAAGTGTGTGATGGAGAGGAATTTTTATAAATGCTATTGTTTTTGACTGGCTATGTAGGGGTTTACTTCGTTTTGTAGCTTTGTCGGTTTGGGTATTTGCTGTTACTAAATGGTTGAGCAGCTATGTATGCATGTTCAGTTGGGATCGGTCTTATAGTAATGTACAATCACCAAAATCCATATCTGACCACCGTAAGGACTATTCCTGCTTGCAGCGCATATTATTAGTCGACCTAAAAAGGATCCTCTTTTGTTTTACTTACGGACGCAGCTTTGGTCATCATGTGAACGAGATTTTGTTTTCAAAATGGTCAGATATAGGTTCTGGCTATATGTACTATCTCCAGAATCTAATCTGACCATTTTAGACTCAGCATAAACTTAAAATCACGCCTGTGGTTCTCGAAGAGATGTATAGTAAAACCACAGTTCCCAGAATAATCAATTTTGCTATAACGCGGCCAGTTTTCCAAACTAGGAGATTGGACTGACTGTTTCCCAACACTAAACCCCAAAAGCAGTGAGAGCAGTGGTGGCCTAGTGATAACGGCCGCGACTTACGAGTTGTAGGTCGTAGGTTCGAACCCAGCCAGGCGCTTTACTTTGTGTAAATTATTTCATCACCACTACTCTCAAAACGGCGAAGGAAAACATCGTGAGGAAACCGGCATGTCCTAGAACCAAAAATTCGAAGATATGTGACATCTACCAATCCGCACTGGTCCCGCGTGGTGGATTACGGCCCACTCCTTCTCACCGAGAGGAGGCCTGTGTCCCAGCAGTGGGAACATTATAGGCTGGTTATGTAAACCCCAAAACACTCAACCCAACCTCAAAACCAGGATCTCACTTTTTTAAAGTCGCACTTGCTCTTGGACTACGTTCAGTCAAAAATTGTTAAAGTCTTCACCTGTCTAGCCCTTTTCCAATTGACAACAATGACGACATGGTTGGCGCAGTGGCTGAGTGATCGACTGCTGCGCTGCGTGTCACGGGCTCGATTCCCGCACGGAGCAAATATTTCTATTGCCTACAGATCGTTGTTCCAGGTCTGGCTCTTTGTGTATGTGAGTTTAAATGTTTGTAAACGCACCCACGATACAGGAGTAATTCCTAGTGTGGGGCAACGTTTAAAAAAAAAATGTTGGGGTCGGCTTCCAGTCCTGTAATGTTAGTTACTTTACATACCTATCATAGTATACAATCAAGTATTTTCTTACTGAATAGACAGCTGTGCTGCTGGGGACTTTGTTGCGCCACTTCTTCTTCTAGCAAAACCGCTAGAAAGTGGTGAAGGGCGGGCGTTTTGGGGGACTGTTTTTTGTAATTTTGACGTACGAAAAGTGCTGACTAATTTGAATAAATGACTTCGATTTTAATTTTTGATTGAGTCTATCTGGATGCAGCTGAATACAATATTTGACATGGAGCAACAAAACGTAGAGGTGATTTAAAAAACCTACCACGTTTGCACACACAATCGGATCTTGCAATTATCTTAGTTCTCCACTTACCGCTAAACACGAGAATAGCGTGAATATAAGTAAAGGCAAACACATAATGACGTCAGCGTGGGCGGAGGGCACACGATCGTTCCCATGACGACACTAAACTCCAGCCTTGTGTACTCGGCCTAATGATATTGTGGCTTTGCAAATATTGTGCGGAAAAAATACTTTTGGAATCAGCTGTCGATGTATGTTTTTAGTAGTTAATGTTTGGTTGAAATGTCCATAAGAAGGGTTTCTTTTCTGAATGTCCTTACGAGAGTACTTCCACCGTACTTGCGTACTTGTATACTACTTCACCAAGGTATTCTGTGATCCGGCTCAAGAGGATGCGTTAAGGTAATCCGCGAAGTTCAAATTTTATTACGTTTTTTGCAATTTTGCAGGTCAATGTCATATTGTATGTTGATTAAAATATGATTCGCGTCCGTAACAAATATGACTTTAATAATAATAATAATCGTTTATTTGCCTGAAATATGGTGCTTACAGATGTCATAATACAATTCATAGTACTTCATATTCCGCCTACTAAATTCAGCATGAAAAAACATTACAGAATTAAAATCATCAATACAACCCTCTAAGTTCATATAATCCTATTGAATGACTTTTTCATGAATGAAATATCATCAATTAATAGGAGTATTATGCATTATACAGGGTGTCCGGTAATTAATGGATAACCTCTTAAGAGGTCATTGTACTTATATAGATATTTCGACGAGTTATGCGAACATTTAAAACGTAGGGAACAGTTAATTTTTTTTCGCGATTTCATGTTTGTTCCCGTAGTAAGAGTTGTTCATAATTATAAGTACAATGACCCCTTAAGGGGCTATCTGTTAATTACCGGACAGCCTGTATATTTTTAGATAGTTATTGTTAGTGTTCGAAAAATCTCTATCTACCCGCAAATAAAATCTCCGTGGTTGCACCAGACAAGTAGGTCGCTGAGTTTGCCTGACTGCGTCCTACCCTCACATTTTATTGCTGACTACCCGCCGTCTACAAATATGAACGTAGGTGCTGACGCTTGCTTATCTTTTTCTTTTCATATCTTTCTGTCTGTCATTACCTTTGTGCATTCGTGTTTGTTTGCAAAAAGATCTGCAATTGCTGCATCTTGGGATATCTGCAGTTGATTGCAGTGTTTTAAGTGATATTTGCTGCTTATTTCTCGGTTAAGGGGCAATATCGATATTCTAAGTTTATACATTCTGACTCAGACCCGTAATTACCATGATAGAGATGTTTGTATGACGACCGAGGCGGTATTGGGAGTATTGGGACCGTCGCTTCGCTTCGTACTTAGGGAGTAGGACACCCGTCCTACTCCCTAAGTACGAAGTCCGTAGATTTGGCCGAATTAACGGGCGTTTATGTCTGGTCATCGAATCGACTATACAGGGTGGCAGGGACCATAGTAAAAGTTGTTCGTAATGATAAGTAGAATGACCCCATAAAGTTATGGAATGTAAAAAAAACACGTGGTATAATTTTGTTTTTTATTTTTATTGATAATTGTGTTTAGTTTGTGATTTTTCTGTACGAGTCACAATAAATACTTTTTCTTTCTTTCTTTCGCTGCGGGTCACTGGTATTCTAGTGAAACTGCTTACATGAAACTCGTTATACATCTGGATAAAAATAGTTCTCCAACTCGAATCTTAGTGTCGAATATCACTAAAGCGGTTGTATAGTTTTAAAACCAATTCACGTTACAAAATTAGTTAACTAAAATTATTGGGCGACTTCTTACACACGGCAACATATCAAAAATTTCCAGTCTTAGCTGACCTCGCATTGTATAGGCTTTTAGTTCAATCAGAAGTCAGCTTATGCTGAAAATGTGTAGCTTGATAACATGTCGTCGTGCGTACAAAGTTCGTGCGGCCCGGCGGAGCGTCAGTCGGTCGCCCGCGTGAACCATGGGACTGTCACCTACGAAAAACTCGCCCTATATTTTTTATCCAGTGAAACAGGCAAAATGGTCTCCGACACACGAAACCCTTTGCACGAAGATCCTTGTGCGTTTTGCTACAAAGGTTGAAAAGAGAAATACTTTTTTAAAGTGTATCGTCCAACTCACTGACGAACGATCAAAAGAAAGACTGAAGCTGAGGCGAGACAGTGCGTCCTTACCTAAACCATTTGTTTAACTGCTATAGATCCCCCACCTGAACCTGAGTTGCCTTGGGTAACCTGGACCCAGGTTGACCAAAGCAATGAAAACCTAATGAAAACCTGTGCAGGTGGAGATTCCTAGATGACTCCGCCTTGGAGTGTAAATGTGGTGCTGTTCCACAAACGATGGGACACTTAATATCATGTCCTGCGTGTCCATCCAGCTGCACGTTACAGGAACTGATGGCCGCTAGTGATGGCGCCAAACACGTAGCAGAATTCTAGGCCGAGTCCATTTAGATTACCATCGACACGCTAAGAAGAAGATAAGAAGAACTATAATATCTACAATAATAAAATTATTACCACTACTCGCGAATATAACATGACCAAAATAGGTACGTAGGTAAAACGATTCATAGTCAATTGAACTCCCTAAAGGAGCCAGTTGACATACATAAGATGGCCATGTGACCCAGATGCGTCAAGTACCAGGTACGACAATTTTATGGCCAATCTATTTACGTATTGACGTTTGAGGCTAAACTTCTAACTCCAGGCGATATATGCTCACAACGTACGTATAGTTGATTTACTTTAAAAACAAATGAGCAACAATTCGAAAGCGAAGTCATTTGTTTTTAAAGATGTATTTTAAAAACAAATGAGTTCGCTTTCGAATCGTGTGCTCTCACTTGAGTGAGTTCCAAGTGAACTTTATAGAATCGGACTCCAGGAGAGATATTTAGTGAATAATGCGAACTTGTCGTTTTAAAAAGTTACATTTTCAAGTTTAATTTACACTAGCTGCGCCCCGCGGCTTCACCCGCATAAGTTTCAATCATGTGGGAATATCGGGATAAAAAGTATCCTATATGTTAGTCCTGGTTATAAACCATCTGTGTGCCAAATTTCATCCAAATCCGTTCAGTAGTTTCTGCGTGAAAGAGTAACAAACATTCATAGAACTGGCGAAACGAAGAGTAGTTGTACTATACAACTCTGCCTACCTCTTCAGGGAATACAAGCATGATGTTATGTTATGCACAAGTCGCAATAACATCAATATTTTTGCAGTATTTGCTTAGAACGATCGCATGCACGAGCTCTGTGCCTCCCAACCTGGTACATACGTAAATAAATTCACCATAAAATGGTCGATACCTGGCTCGTGGCACATCTGGGTCAGTGTGCTGTAACCATGTGCAGCGATTCCTTTGGGAATTGTATAGCGAACATCAATTCTTTATCAGAATATTTAAGAGTAGATAAGTAATGACGAAGTACTCGTTGGTTTAGTGGACGCATGCGCTACTGTTGAGCATGAGGTCTTGGGTTCGATGCCTAGGTCAGGTAAACTGTTATTAGGTTTTTCCATCTGGAATTTTTCAGTAGTAGCCTGGAGTTTGTGCCCGGTTGATGACAATAGGCTCGCCCCTTATTACACGGGACTTATAACCAGTGATAGGAATAGGTAGTGCCTATTTGCCTAAACTTCGAAGAACAGAGACAAGTAATGGAGACTTCCTTTTTTTTTTTTTTTCTTTTGAGGATGGGAAATCATCAAATGACTCCTCCCGCTCTGGGTGGAGCAGGAGGGAGTGTCAGACTCTTACTGACTAAAACCCACCCGTGTTCCTTCCTTAGCCCTTTATGTTCCAGGGCAGCGGTAACCCTTTCGGACAATCCCGCTACCCTGGCAGGCTTCGGCCCTATGGAGCCCCGTCGCGGCACGGGCCTAGTCCTGATCGGACGGAGAGTTACCCATTACTCTCCGCCCGCATGCCCGCGCCTACGGTGGCCGGGAGTCGTCACGCGGCTCCCGACGCCCGGGGCGACTACTAGGCGCGGGGCGCGGGGGGGGGGGTGCTAGGGGCGGGGGGGCCGGTACTTGTTTATGATCAGTGATAGGAATAGGTAGTGCCTATTTGCCTAAACTTCGAAGAACAGAGACAAGAAATGGAGACTTCCTTAGGACCAAATTTTTCACTAACTCACTAACACATTGTGTACGTCATATATAATTATATACCTACTAACACATTTTGATTATACTGTAAATTATTTAATTTAATGTAATGTTAGTATTGTTTAAATTGATTTTAATTCTATTTCAGTGTCTGTGGTCTACGTACCAATTGATTTTAATATAATTTAATGTATTTTATGGATTATTATTATTTAAAATAAATGAATTATTATTATTAAAAGTGTTGTCCCGAATTTCTGGACAGATGTCCTGGAAAAAATTTGGTCCTAAGGAAGTCTCCGTTTCTTGTCTCTGTTCTTTGAAGTTTAGACAAATAGGCACTACCTATTCTTATCACTGCTTATAACTGATGGCGAACTCTGGGTGTACCTCTGCATAAACCTTCGGGGATGACAGGTGTGAAGTTACGAAGAGCCCTTTTGTGCAGAAGCTCGTCCAAGAAATACTTTCGGCGGCCGGCCTGCACCTTCCCCACTGCTGGGACACAGGCCTCCTCTCTGTGAGAGTGGTTCGTAATCCACAACGCGGGCCCAGTGCGGGTTGGTAGATGTCACATGTCTTCGATTGTTTTGGTGTTAAGACATGCCGGTTTTCTCAAGAAGTTTTCCTTCACCGTTTTGAGAACAGTGTTGACTAAAATAATTTATACAAATTAGGTATAGCGTCTGGGTTCGAACCTATGTAAGCCGCGGCCGTTACCTGGCCCACCACCGCTGTCCCCATACATATAATTGAAGATATTCCCCCCCTTGTTAAACCCGTACCGCGTATTTCGCTCAACCCACTTGTTTATTAAGGTATAAACACAATGAGAGGTATGCTCGCGGAATGTTAACACGGCCCTAATCATTTGGTACGTGATACTAAAGTACATGTAATTGATTTTGAATATGAATATTATGTTATAATGATTGCTTTGTTCGTCGCTGTGGGGTGTCATTAGAGGCTGGATTGGTTGTTTGTTAATCCTGCTGTTACATATTGCATAATGATGAATCTGACAAGCAGACTTACCAAGGGGTTTAGTATTACCCAGTAACTGCCTAGCCTTTTCCCAACTATGTTGGGGTCGGCTTCTAGTCTAACCGGATGCTGCTGAATACCAGTATTTTTCATGGAGCGACTGCCTATCTGACCTCCACAACCCACTTACCGGGTAATACGATACCCCTTGGTAAGACAGGTTGTCAGACTTTCGGGCTTCTGTCTACCCGTAACGACTGTCAAAAATCCACGAATGACAGCCGGGACCCACGACTTAACGTGCTTTCCGAAGCACGGAGGGGTCTCGGTATGTAAAGATGGTTACCCATCCACAGACCAACCGCGGCAAGCGTAGCTTTACCTGATAGATCGACCTGTGCGGCTGTTATTACTTAGCCATAAGCCCCTCGTTGCTAAAACGTCATATTCAAGTACAATTGCCATGGAATTGATTGCCTATATAAGTTTTAAGCGTTTTGTCAGGCATATTCTAGCTAGAAGGTCATCCCCGCTACCATACCATTTCGTGGTAAAATATTTAGCCAGTCATTAAGACTGGCTAATATTTTACAACGAAATGAACTATTCTAATATGCACAGTTCGTGCCGATACAAAAGAAAAATAGACACGTCGAATCAATGTTTGTAACTTCTTGAGTTCGGTGTAACCTTTCCAATTTTCTAAGAAGGAACACCGAAACTAACTCTTTCAAGGTCAAGGTCCTTTGCGAGTGTGCCTACCTATAGCTACTCGATGGATTGAGGCATCACTACGAAACTTGAACGGTGTCTCGTTGTGAATCCGCGATGATTCACTTTGAAAACAAAATGAGTTCGCTTTCGAATTGTGTGCGCTCACTTGAGTGAGGTTGCAAGTGAATTTTACAGAATAGAATTTAGGTAGGTAGGTTAAAAGTCTGATTTCTCTGTTTGTAACACCGAAGCTAACTCTTACGGCTTTATTACAAAACAAGGTTTATATCTTTAGACCTAAGTTTAAACCAACGACCCATTTTTAAATTTCGTACTTTAATCCGACAAAGTTACGGCAGATTAAAATTAAACTGACGTTAAGACCGATTTAAGTTGTCAATTTTGCATTAAGAATTTCTAAAGCTAGATCTAAACTTAGAACTGGTTTTATAATGATACGGTTAAGGTCAAGGTCGCTTTCGAAGTCCTTTAATAGTCTATCTATCATTATCTATCTATGTATCGATCTCGATAGTATGAGGCTTGGTTTCTGTTGTGTACCTATTCATGTGCTGTAAGTACACAATGTGCGACCGATATTAGCCAATGTTTGTACGGGTTTACTGCTTGCCCATACATTGGATCCCTTAGCTTAGGGATCGAGCGCCGGCAGAGCGATAACCCTTACCAAGGATCGTTTGAAGTGACACATTGGATATACTTGCTTAAATGCACTTCTGTGCTATTCTGTAAAGTTCACTGCTCACCTCACTCAAGTGAGCGCACACAATTCGAAAGCGAACTCATTTGTTTTTAAAGTGAATCATCGCGAATTCACGAGACACCGTTCGAATTTCGAAGTGATTTTGAGAGTACGATGAAGATGAAGTAAAGGCAGACATGTGCGACGCGAGAGCGTGCCGCGGCTCTAGTAGAACAATTTCTATGAAACACTTATGGAAATTGTTTTACCAGAATCGTGTCGTGCCGGACTGCGGGAGTTAGTGGTTGCGGTTAGATAGTTCGTTAAAATCAAAATAAAATCAAAAGTCATATATTCAAATTAGGCTGAGAATCAGCACTTTTCGAACGTCAAAATTACAAAAGACAGTCCCCCAAAAACGCCCGCCCTTCACCACTTCCTAGTGCTATCGCTGGGAAGAAGAAGTGGCGCAACAAACTCCCCAGCAGCACAGCTGTTAGTTAGAGAAAACTCGCTATATTAATAATAAACTTTTATTAACAGACCTCGGCCGCGACTTACGAGTTGTAGGGCTTAGGTTCGAACCCTGACAGACGCTTTACTTTGTGTAAATTATTTCATAATCACTGCTCTCAAAACGGTGAAAGAAAACATCGTGACGAAACCGGCGCGTCCTAGAACCAAAATCCGCACTAGGCCCGCGTGGTGACGAGTTACGGCCCACTCCCTCTCTCAGAGAGTAGGCCTGTGTCCCAGCAGTGGGAACATTATAGGCTAGGAATCCATACAGTAGTGTTAGTAAAGAAAACTTAAAGCTTATGTTAGTATCCAAATAATAATGCACGAACACAGTTCCGTTTTAATCAAATCTTAAATAATCATCTTGAAATCCACTTCTTAGTCTTACAGGAGTATAATCTTGCTTATTCCTTGCCTAGAACCACACAGCACTTAGTCCAGCTCAATCCCATCCTCCCAGACTACCCACATCTAATAAAAGCAACAAAAAGCGGTCTCACATGTAAGACAAGCCGCAAATATAGTTAAAGGCCTTTCAGACGCGACTGGCGCGTCGCCGCTGCGGTTTGCGCCGAGTGGTCCTCTATTGATGCCTTATTGAATGTTAGGTCACGTTCTTATTGGGCGACTTGTCGCTGCGATAGTGCTCGTAAGTTTATTAAGAACTTCAGAGCCAATATTCTCTATGACACAATGAACGAAACCGTGCGAAATGAACTAAGAAAAATTAGCTAAGGAATCGACGTGGTTACGAAGCAAGGAGTCGTTGAGAGATAGTGAATTAGGGCCCTGTAGGTATACAACTACTTCAACTACACTAATAAACTTAGCAAGTATGAAAAAGAAAGCATGTTATCTACATCTATACTGTAAACGTACCTTCTAATATTAAAGCTGAAGAGTTCGTCTGTTTTTATGTTTGTCTGTTCTCTGGAACTACCAGTCGGATTTGAAAAAATATTTTTGCATTTCATAGCCCAATTCTGGAAGAAGGCTATTTCTTCTTGGATCGGCGGAACAAGAAATTTCACAGAAGAAGAAGAACAGAACAGAAGCTAGTTTATCATAAAACTCAAAATGCAGTTCCGGTTTTCTCCTTAATCGAACACCTCTTAGGTTCTTTAACCACTATGCTCTATTTTTTACTTAATTATAGTTCCCCTAAAGTCTTTATTTCAAAAATCATCTTGTAAAAGGCTCGGGACATTATGGGAGAGGAATCTTCAAAATAACCGCCCCATCTACCGTCGCCCTTACAAGTAATGCCACAGGCTTGCGACTAACCCAATAACAGCGGTTCCATTTGTACACGACAGTACTCAATGCGCTACTCACAAGAATTACCAGCGGCACAGTCATACACGCTGAATTATTTAATAGTTTTAAGAGTTTTTGAAATGGAACTGTAAAAAAAGTTTTTATTTTTTACTTTTAAGTTGTAATTTTTACCAGTAATTTTGGTTTAAAAACCAAACTACTGAACCGTTTTTGATGAAATTTCTAAGGGACTACTTCAGAAGTATCTCCTTTCGAACAAAAAAAGAATTTTGAAAATCGGTCCATAATTGGCGGAGTAATCGCGTAACAAACACAAAAAAAAAAAAACATACCGTCGAATTGAGAACCTCCTCCTTTGAAGTCGGTTAAAAAGTATTCATTAGATAACTTATCTATGAATTAAAGTTATCACCTCTGTACTTTTTTTTTCTGTTCTGTGTTTTTCTTGTCTGTTTATACATATGTGAGTACATGAATGGTAAAATAAATAAAGAAGACTAATGAAAAGCGCACATTAAGAAATGTCAAGGGCTTAGGTATTAAAATGTCTCCATCGGTCACGATTCACCGGTACTTCTTTCTAATTTCCAAAAAAGAATTAGCTTAGAGGAATTATATGTCCTTTCCATTTATAGACAGGGTTTGATCCACGTAAACTTATCTATGAATTAAAGAAAAAGTCGCGTGGACTCGAATTAAAATCGTACGTTAATAGATGTCAGGGGGCTCTTTCCAAATTTTTCATTCGTCACGATTCTCGGAAGTGAATAGTGTGACGGTTGACAGGGGATAATGGTAGAAGAAACTGTGTTGCGCTGACTACAAGTAACATGAAACAAGCAAGAAGATGATGATGATGGGCACGACCCTTGCCAGTTATCAAAGAAGACTTAGAGGAATTAGGAAGAATGAGATGTGCATTCATCTCCCATGTGGTTTTGGGGCACCACTCCTATTCTACGGGCCTGCAGCTCGTTTATTTATGTGGTGGATATGTGAAATGGTCCTGCCTAGCTCCCATTTATATAGACAGCGTTTTGAGACCACGTTCTAGAATGCTAGATAGATGTTTCCATCGCTTTTCATCAAGCGAGATCGAGGTCAAGAGGGCCATTTAGCAATAAAAAAATATGCTTTATTAATTTTTTAAATTAATAGCTCGATAAGTATTATGTAAATAATGACCAATGATTAAAAATCCCGCCATTTGTCTTCAGCACGCGTAGCATAACCACCATAGAAACGGGTTTTATCAACGGAAGAATAGACAAAATGACAATTTTTTAAAAAATATGTCTACATTTGTCATTTTGCCGATATTATGTTATTGTTGCGCGGCACAATTAATGCCTTGTACATGGTGACATTGGTTACCACTAGCGCCATCTAGTATCAAGTAGTAGAACTAATTTACTACTAGCGCCATCTAGTATGAAGTAGTAGAACTAATAGATCCTTCTAGAAATTTCGATACTAGAACTTCGGGGCCGGTATGTATTCGAACATTGTAGATGTTTCTACAATAGAAGGTTCTGGATCTATCTCCGGCACTATATAAGGCCGGGACTAGCCGCCACCACCCACTCAGATTTGGTTCTGCGACACAAGCGAATACATCGAAAGCGATCTTCAAGTGCGACTTAAGAGCGATTGTGTTTTATAATTAGTGTGTTTGAGTTGTTATTAGTGTTGTTTAATTAAAATGTAACTTTTGGTAATTTTTATCGGCAGTTTTTATTGTCACGAATCCGAAGCTCGTGACATTATTAATGGCGAATGATTACGAATCCCACAATTTGTCTTCAGCACACGGAGCATGACCATCATATACACTGGTTTTGTCGACTGAAGAATAGACAAAATGACAGAGGGAATACACAAAATGCAAGATTTTTTATTTTGTCTACAATCTGTTCGTCCGTCCAAAACCGTTTCTATAGTGGTCACATCTTCTGCAACAGTAGCCTCATATGCACCACCGCACACTTTTCTAAAACACAATTTAATTTGTTTAGTGTATAATATATCGTTAGTCGCGCCACTCTGCGGAAATCGTCAACATAATGGTTTTCGTCTAAGGGGAGCACCCTCTCCCTTCTGCGCTTGTCCGAAACAAACTATTAGCGAATGAGACCAATGATTTACAGTCTTTACTGGCAAATTCGATAGATTACGACTTTTTGTCAATTCTACTTATGTTTGAACTTTCTCCAGAACTCAAACTGAAAGCATTTATTTCGATTAAAGGTGAGCAGATAGGCATGACGCGATAGCGCGACACGACTCGTGTAGAACAATTTCTATGAAAACTTCATGGAAATTGTTCTACAGGTCGTGTCGCGCCTGTCTTAAACCATTTACAGGCACTTTTTAATTTTCAAGGTCAGTCAGAAATATGAAAATATGAAAGTAAATCATCGCGGATTCACAACGAGACTCCGTTCAAACACATCACAGCATACGTGGCTCCATTTAATGTCTTACGAACCTAATATATTTCTTACTCGTTTTTCCGGACATCGTACATGTAACCCAGAGGCAAAACTGACATATGACTGTAATATAAACCAACAATTGACTTTTCTCCTTGATAAATAGTCTATCCACATGTGTGTCCTCGTCCGCTAAACAAAACGTTACGTACTTATTCTCCTTCCGTCCATCTCGAGCATTTGTCCTTCTGTCTTGTATATAACTCCAGGGATGTCGTGTATACTGAATAAAACAGGACATAACTAGAATTTGATATGTCATGTAATAAATGGCAAAAGAATAACGGTCGCTGTGTGGCTTCAGAATTTCAAAGTGACGTTTTGAGTAAGGTTCTCTATCTCTCTAAACGTCAACTTCGAATTTCGAACGGCGGCGTCTCGTTGTGAATTCGCGATGATTCACTTTAAAAATAAATGAGTTCGCTTCCGAATTGTCTGCGCTCATTTGAATGAGGTTCCAAGTTAATTTTACAGACTTTATTGGTTTTGATTTCTATTATTTTATTTATCTTCAAGACACAAATTATCTAGATATTCCGCATAATTTCCGGCAAATGGCAGCCCTGTCTACATCTAAGTAGCCTCGAATACAAATGAAAGAGCGTGCTCAGTTGAACAGTACGCCTGGATAGTCTAGTTGGACTCCGATACGATAGTTACAGGTTTCTATTCTAATACCCAATTTTCTATTCTTGGAATTTCCCAGAAAACGTCTCCGATAATTTTACTTTTTCGTTATTGGTGGTTTCATATTATTAAAAGACGTCCACAGATCAAATCGAACTCGTAAACCGCAGAAAACTATCCTATTACTGGTCTGCAAATGTCCTGCCCGCCTAATGGTAATATTGATATTGCTAATCCATTACTTCATCATCATCATCATCTGCCTAGCCTTTTTCCCAACTATGTTGGGGTCGGCTTCCAGTCTAACCGGATGCAGCTGAATACCAGTATTTTACATGGAGCGACTGCCTATCTGACCTCCACAACTCAGTTACTGGGTATTACCCCTTGGTAAGACTGGTTGTCTGACTTTCGGGCTTCTGACTACCAATCCATTACTTCATATGTTCGAAAAGTGTGTACGCTCAACAGCGTAAATTTCGCAATGAATGTTGCTGAACTGTCAAAATGAAAGCCATTGCTATTGATAAATCATATTCATATATTTATTTGCATTCCATAATGTTGTAGAGGTGTTACAATGGCTTAAAGCTAAGGTACAATTATGGACCCTGTAGGGCACAGCAAAAAGTATAAAATTAATTATTAAAATAAAATAAATTTGGGACACAAGTTAACAAATAGCAATCTTTAAAATATGTTATTAACATTAAATTTTTATAGGTAAATAAATAATCACTAATGGTATCTACTGGTATTCCGCTGCATACCTAATTGCGTAACACACTATCAAACACAATCTGAATCATTTTGAAGGATATTGCTAATCCATTGCTTCATATGTTCGAAAAATGTGTATGCTCAACAGCGTAAATAACGCAATGAATGTTGCTGAACTGTCAAAATGAAAGCCATTGCTATTGATAGTGTGTTACGCAATTACCCCACTGAATCCGACCCCAACATATTTGTGAAAAACCTAGACAGATGAGGCGTAGAAGAAAACCAACATCTTGAAATGTAATACAGTTGAGAATTTGAGATATTACTCCAATATATTTTTTTTTTTTTTGACTTTGCCCCACACTAGGAATTTCTCCTGTATCGTGGGTGCGTTTACAAACATTTAAACTCACATACACAAACAGCCAGACCCGGAACAACTTTTTGTGGGCCATACAAATATTTGTTCCGTGCGGGAATCGAACCCCCGACACGCAGCGCAGCAGTCAATCGCTTAACCACTGCGCCAACCGTGCCGTCAAATATAAATGGCCTATAACTACACCACATGTACCAATTGTCGTGTCAGCTCCCAATGAATAGTCCGCGCACCGCTGGGCTCATACTAATGCTGGAATAATGTTGTGCTCTGTGACGAGAATACGGAGCACCGGTGGCCTAATATATTTACAGGGTGGGGGCTGGATGAGGGATAAGCGATCAGCGAGTCGAGATTCCTCGTCGGTCTGGTGGTCGCAAGCTCTACTGCTGAGCACAAGGGCCTGTGTTCGATTCCCAGGTCGGACAAGTTGTTGTTCGGTTTTTCAAAATGAAAATTTTTGTAGTAGCCTGGAGTTCAGATTTGTGCCTGGTTGATGGCAACAGGCTCGCCACCTTATTACTTGGCATAACTGGCGAAATGTGGGTGTATGGTAGACCCTTGCCTAACCCTTCGGGGAATACAGCCGTGATGTTGTGTGTGTGTGCTTAAAACATAAAAAAAAACCAGCCAAGTGCGAGTCGGACTCGCGCACGAAGCACTTCAATCATGAGTTGATTGAATGAAAGGTAAATTGCGGTTTCAATCAAAATCAAAAGTCATTTATTCAAATTAGGCTGAGAATCAGCACTTTTCGAACGTCAAAATTACAAAAGACAGTCCCCCAAAAACGCCCGCCCTTCGCCACTTCCTAGTGCTATCGCTGGGAAGAAGAAGTGGCGCAAAAAACTCCCCAGCAGCACAGCTGTCTGTTTAGTTAAAATATAGTTGCATGTATACAATACTAGGAACCTATGTTCAGTAATGAACATTACAAGAAGCTTAAATTATTTGCCATATTATGTCAGCTAGCCACGCCAATATACCAACAAATATAATAAAAACTATACGTACTCAAGCTGAAAAATAATTAATTAAAATGTAAATAAAAACTTACTACCTAAATAAAAGCCTCCAGGCATAAAGGGCGTGACAGCTTACATAATTATGCATTGCTGAGTTCTGGTCACATAGTCACAGATGAAAAACTAGGACCATCGAAGTAAAATAAAATAAATAAATAAGTTAATACTAATAACAATAACTTGTCAGTAAGCTAATTCTGGAGAAAGAACATGAACATTGTCTTGAGTTAATTAGGGCGACCAACTATTCTTATCGTGAGTCGTTGATGGAATAGTAAGCCTTTGAACAAAGGTTGGATTTTACTTGAGCTTTAAACGCATTAAAAGGCAAGTCTAGCAAAGAAGACGGTATCTTGTTATAAAAGGTTATACCAAGCCCAACAAATGAGTTATGAACCTTATGAAGCCGGTGAAAGGGGGCACGTAGTTTGTCCTTATTTCTAGTGTTAACACTGTGAATATCACTGTTTTTAGTGTACAAGTGCAAATTTTGCCTAATATATAGGATGTTGGCGAAGATGAATTGTGATGCAACCGTGAGAATACCAATATCTTTAAATAAATCTCTTAGAGAAACTCTGGCACCTAGCTGGTAAATTGCTCGAACAGCTCGTTTTTGAAGGACAAATATATTTTGTATATCAGCGGCTTTGCCCCACAGCAGAATACCGTAGGACATAACACTGTGAAAATAACTGAAATAGACTAAACGAGCTAAAAACGCGATCTTTTATGGCAATACAGGAAAAAACCCAGCCAGGTAAATAAAACTAAACTGACACAATTTTCAAAAAGATATAAAAAAGTAATAAAATTAACCCAGCGCGCACAAAATAATCATTTAATTAACGCGTCGGATAATAAAAGTAAATCGGCATGGAAAATTATAAACGAACCTAAACAAAATATACCAAGTGATACTATAACTAGCATTAAAATAAATGACAAAACAATAACTGACCCTTGTGAAATATCTAATGCCTTTAATAATTATTTCATCGATAAAATAACACCTAAGGATGATTCACTCAACATGCAGTATAAATATTATATGTCGTCTAAGCAAAATTCTATGTTTTTAAAACCATGCTTGCCATATGATGTATTGCAGATTATCAGTAGTTTAAAAAATACGAATAGTGTGGGTTATGATGGCATATCAACTAAAGTCTTGAAATATATAGCTATGAATATTTCTGCTCATCTTTCCTATCTGATAAATCTATGTATTGAAGCGGGAATTTACCCTGACAAATTAAAAACTTCCATCATAAAACCAATTTTCAAAAAAGATAATAGAGAATGTCTAGATAACTATAGACCTATTGCCTTAGTTCCAGTTATTTCCAAAATATTTGAAAAATATATTTACAAAGAACTTAATAACTATTTAGAAAATAACAATATTCTAGCAAAAGAACAAAAAGGTTTTAGACACAATAAATCTATAAATATGGCCATATATGACTTTCTGGACTTTGTTATGGTTAATGTTGACAAGAGAATACCTGTCTGCTCTATCTTTATGGACATGACACAGGCTTTTGATTATGTTGAACATGATATATTGGTTGGCAAACTTAATGAATATGGAATAAGAGGTAATGTTCTGAAATTATTTGAATCATACCTCAAAGGCCGTAAACAATACACTGAATTGACTAGAGTGAATATCGTAACAAAAAAAGAAGAAACCTTTAGATCATGTGAACGTCAACTAAACTACGGTGTTCCTCAAGGAACCGTTTTGGGGCCACCACTTTTTATATTGTACATCAATGACTTACCCAATGCCACTGATAATCCTATAGCTCTTTTTGCGGATGACAGTACAGTAACCATAAAATGTAAAGACATAAATACTTTTGAAAATGACATAAATAACACATTGAGCTCTGTTATGAATTGGCTTAATACTAATAATCTGAAAGCCAACTTAAGCAAAACTAAATTAATGTACTTTAGACAACGTTTACCAGCACCAAATAACCTAAATGTAAATTATAACATGCAAACAATAGAGGAAGTAGACAATTGTAAATTTTTAGGCTTGTATATTGATGACAAAATGACCTGGAAACCACATATTCAACAACTATGCAAGCGAGTTAGTAAATCTGCCTATGCCTTACATTCACTTGCAAGCAAAATAAACTCCAGTGCCCTTTTAATTGCGTATCATGGACTCGTGGCATCTGTTCTCAGATATGGCATAATTTTTTGGGGGAACTCCACCGACAAAGATCTCGTTTTTAAGGCACAGAAACGATGCATTCGGGCTATGTTTGGTTTAAAATCAACGGAGAGTTGTGTGCCTTTTTTTAAAAAGCATAGTATCCTTCCATTACCGTCACTATACATATTTGAAGTAACGGCTTTCGTTAAACAAAATCCTCATTTATTTACTTTAGCATCCACAGCTTTCAATCGGACCCAAAGGGACGAAAGTCGTCTGTGCGTTCCAAAAACGAATACTGCCTTGATGTATAAAAGTGTCTTTCACATGGCAACATTCTATTTAATAAATTGCCAAAAGAGCTAAAAAATCTACATATTAACTTATTTAAACCAAAACTGAGAAGTTTGCTGTGTCAAAAATGTTATTATAATGTATCGGATTTTTTATCAGATAAATTTTGACATTTTAATGTAATTTTTGTAATGTAATGTAATTTGCTTCTTTGACTATATTGTAATCACAAATCATAATTAATTATTTAAATCTGAATTATTTTTGACATTTATCTAGCAAATTATTTTGACGTTTATATAACAAATTATTTTGACATTTAACTAACAAATTATTTTGACTTTTGTTCCTATAGTAATCAAATAATACAATAATTTATGTGATTAATTTTTAGTTTAGTATGAGTAAGCTCTTTATTTGCATGTAAAAATTGTAATTAATTCTTTTTGTATGCCTATTATAGGCTGATCATAGCGCACATTAATCCAAAACATGTCCAACCACTGTACCTACCTATGTATCACAAATAAATATTTCTGATTTCTGCTGTATCAACGTCAGTGTATTGTCTTACTTTCCTGACGGCGTAGGCAGCCGAACTGAGCCTTCCTGCTAGACTTGATATATGAGGTCCCCACTGAAGTTTGGCATCTACTGTTAGTCCTAGAAAAATTGCCGAGCCTACTGTTTCAAGCACCTCTTTATTTAAGACGATGTTGGGTCCTAGATTTCTGACATTCGGTAAGGCGAACTTTACACATTTCGTTTTCTTGGCATTGAGAACTAGGTTATTTGACGTAAACCAATCTGTAACTATTGTGAGTGCACTGTTTACGTCGTCAAAATCTTGTCTATTCCTGTCTACTTTAAAAATAAGAGAGGTATCATCTGCAAACAGTACAACGTCATAGATGCCCTTCAAATGGAATGGTAAATCATTGATATATACTAAGAACAAGAATGGACCCAATATTGAGCCTTGCGGAACACCTAACTGAACTGGTAGCCCGGAAGATTTCGCGCCATTAACATCTACACATTGGACCCTATTATGTAAATATGAAATTATTATGTTGAGAGCCTCGTTTCTGACACCGTAATGATGTAACTTACGCAAAAGCGTGTCATGGTGCACGCAATCAAAGGCTTTAGAGAGATCACAGAAAACTCCAATAGCATTTTGCGATTTCTCCCATGCGTCAAATATGTGTCTCAGCAGAGCAAGTTTATGATTTATGACGTATTAAAAAAAAAACTACTTACTAGATCTCGTTCAAACCAATTTTCGGTGGAAGTTTACATGGTAATGTACATCATATATCTTTTTAGTTTTAACATTACAGACCGACAGCCATTCCATACCATTTGGTAACATAGAGACTAGCAGCATTGGGGGGCTTGTGGCTAAGTAATAACAGCCGCGCGGATCGATCGATCAGGTTAAGCGACGCTTACCGCGGTTGGTCCGTGGATGGGTGACCATCTTTACATATCAGGACCCCTCCGTATCTCGGAAAGCACGTTAAACTGTTGGCCCTGGCTGTCAATCGTGGCCCGACAGTCAGACAACCACTCTTACCACGGGGTATCGTATTATCCAGTAACTGGGTTGTGGAGGTCAGATCGGCAGACGCTCCATGTAAAACACTGGTATTCGCTGCATCCAGTTAGACTGGAAGCTGACCCCAACATAGTTGGGAAAAGGCTAGGAAGATGATGACAGACTAGCAGCATTATTATTACTTATTATAGGTCATCAAAAGATATTGGGCATAACGAAGGTCTACTTCATATCATTGCCGTCAAAGATATTGGGATACCCGCACTATGCCCATCCTCCAGGGCTCAGAACCAGAAGCAGTCTGCCGTGGCTTCCAACCAGAAAAACGCTTATACACCGTTAAATTTTGATCGTTTTAATCCTTAAAAGGGGTCCATTGTACTCATCATTATGGCGTTTTTGGGGACTGTCTTTTGTAATTTTGACGTTCGAAAAGTGCTGATTCTCAACCTAATTTGAATAAATGACTTGATTTTGATTTTGAACAACTTTTAAGTACTACGGGTCCGAACCTGAAATCGTGAAAAAAAAATCCGTTGATCCGTAGATTTATGTTCGCGTAACTCGACATACTGTATGGATCAACTGATTTTTTTTGATGAGTACACCTTTTAAGGATTAAAACGATCAAAATTTAATGGTGTTTAATGAAGCTGGTCAAGTACCAGGGGTAATGATTCAACAGTCTTAGTATTCGCGACGAAATTTATTAGAAAAGAGCAGCGGGGCGTTAAGAAATTGCCAAAGTTTCCATATTAAGCAGGAGTCCGAAAAAACCTACGCCATTACGGCGCTGGTCGGTTCTGCCCTGCAGATCCGACTAGCACTTCAATTGCGTAACACACTGTCCATTGCTTCATATGTTCGAAACATTTGTCTGCTCACCAACGTAAATAATGCAATGAATGTTGGATATATATAATAATGCACTGTTCCTGTTGACAGCGATGCGGACGAATTTTTTGATGTCCTATGATTCTTTTGCTTGTTTTTTCACATGTACAGACGCCAGCACATCAAGCTACTACAATCTGTCAAATTTCTTTAATAGATTTTCAACTTTATTGCTAAAGCATTAAAGTTCAAGTTTGACTGGGAAATTTTGACAGTTTTGGGTAGCTTGACCTGCTGGCGTCTGTACATATGTATTATTATTTTAAATGAATGTTGTTGAACTGTCAAAATCAAAGCCATTGCTACTGATATTGTGTTACGCAACTACCCCATCGCTAGTTCTCTTCACTTCGACCACATCGAAGCGTAATAAGATGTCGAGTGGGCTCCTGTAAGGGTGAAGGTTACCGCCTCAACGGACATACATAGGTAGCGCTAGTGACCGTTCCGGTTTCGGTTCTCGAGTGGGTGAGGAGTTTCTGATTGGTAATTAAACAAGTTTGTCTTTCGTGATTTTGTAAAAGAAAGGGTTGTATTGTAATTAGGGTAATATTGTATTTAATGTAAATTTGTGCCTATAGGGGCCTTCTCAAATATACACAGTTATTTTAATGGATAAAATTATAAACTTATTAGGAAAACATGATGAGGAAACTGGCATGTCCTAGAACCAAAAATTCTAAAACATGTGACATCGCACTTGGATCCGCGTGGTGGATTACGGCCCACTCCCTCTCACAGAGAAGAGGCGTGTGTCCCAGCAGTGGGAACATTACAGGCTGATGCTAAGATAAACTTATAACTAATGTTTCAAGAAGAATTTCTGCAACTGACTACAGACGATAATCGTCTAACAAATAACACCATTTGCCGCCCCATTCTTTATCCAGACAGTTACAGAACACCCACACTTACCCGCAACATACCGCCCATGATCGCCCGACACACAGTCAATACAGAAATAAAACAAACTATACCCACAACTAGTGACAGCGCCGCAACAGTAAACAAAGTTAAAAATGACGAGTTACAGCGGAACCCTCTTAGTAAGTGCAAGTTTATGCGAATGTCAGCAGTTTTTGTCGCCTGTCGCTTATTGTTTGCGGAGAAGTGTAAGTTGGCTTTAAGAAATATGTCCGGGTTAAAGTTTTGAGCGGGAATACTCTGGTGAACGCGGCCATAGAGTAAGAAATTATAGAAGAGACTGAGAGACCCCTTCCGAACGCATTCGTAAGAAATTTTCAACGTAGTCACAGTGCAGAGGTCTACTCTCTAAGTCCGTCAAAGAAGATACGGGCTCGTCCGTAAGGAGTTCGAAACATCGGTGGGTAGGTACTCAACATTCGGCCAATTAACTTTTTCGGACGGGTAAAAACACTTCGAGTAGGGACGGCAGTCAAATCGTGATATCATTCATTCTAAGGTCGGGGTTAACTGCGGACTTGGTGACTAGGGAGTAGGACCCCAGGAGGTCTGCTCCCTAAGTAAGGAGTCCCCAGCTTTCCGTAGAATAGAATAGAATAGAATACTCTTTATTGTACACCATACAAATTACAGAACATAAATATATAAAATTTTATAAAGGGTGACACAATGGGCGGTCTTATCGCTAAGAGCGATCTTTTAAAGACAACCTTTGGATGGATTTTTTCCGTACCACTTACGGACATCCAATTAGTTCGGGGCTTAGACTAAGAATGAATAACAACAAAATTTGTCAGTAGTCCTTGCTCTCGATGTGTTTTTGCTGGTTATGAACTACTTGTTGATGGATGGAGAGGGAGAGGAAGGCCGAAGAAAAGATGGATGGATTGTGTGAGGAATGATATGAAAGAGAAGGGAGTGAATGATAGCGTGACGGTTGACAGAGGAGAATGGAAGAAGAAAACGTGTTGCGCCGACCACAAGTAACATGGGATAAGGGCAGGAAGATGATGAGTCCACTCTCGGCCCCTCGACCCCCAATAAATATCCTGTCTGAAATATTTAATTTGGCACTTGTTTTGACACTTCAACTGCTTTCGGACGGACCCGTGTCTTCGTTGACGGTCTCATACCGTGTCCATTAGGCTAACCGTTTTTTGACAGCTGTCTTAGAACATACATATTCCAGTTTACGTAAAAGTTAACTTTAAAATGCGTAATAAAATAAATATAGAAACTGCCTAATCTTATTGAATTATTTTATTGAAAGCTTCTTCAAGACATTATAATACCGTACGTGTATCAATCAATGTATTGTGTGTTGCTGCAATCACTAGTTCCATCTGTCAAAAAACGGTTTACCTAAGGGACAGGGTATACTGAGTAGACCCCTCTGGCTTGATGGTTCGGTCTTGGACTAAAGTTAGAACTCCCGTTTCGCATCTCCATGTATTTCCTAGTCTGTGGCAGTAGTTCTTAGTTGTATTGTTTTGCGGCTGTCTGAGAATTTTGTCGAGCGGTCCCAGTGTGGATAGACTACGTTTTATTTGTTGCACGATGTATTAATGAATGTGGGAATGAATTGTTTTGAAGCCGGTATTTTTGGAAAAGATTTGTGTGTGTTACGCAATTAGGGTGCAGATTTGTTAGTCATCCTAACTTAATATTATAAATGCGAAAGTGAGTTTGTTTGTTATGCTTTAATGCTAAAACGGCTGAACGGATTTGGATGAAATTTGGCAAATGTGTAGACCATGACCTACACCTTAATTGCGTAACACACTATCAATTTCAGTCTGAATCATTTTGATAGATATTGCTAATCCATTGCTTCATGTGTTCGGAAAATTTGTCTGCTCAACAACGTAAATAACGCAATGAATGTAAATTGAAACCTATTGCTACTGCTAGGTGTGATACGCAACTGCCTCGCTGGAGAAGAACATAAGCTTCTTTTCATTCTGAATCGCACACGAAATCGCTAAGCTAGGAAATGAATCAAACAGACGGCAATATTTTAAAGCCTTTATATTCGTACATACAAAGTCATTTATTTCAAAACAATATACATTGTGTAAAAATTTTACTAAAGATAAGATGTCATTTAATAATCAATATGAGGAATAAATACAATAATAAAAACAAAAAGACATAATAAAAAATAAACAATATAAAGTGTAAAAAATTCAGAATAATAATAGTCAACCATGCCATTTAAAATTAATTCCATTCAATAAATTAATATCTAGAACGATAATATTACGATTGTCGAAAGATAAGATGTCATTTAATAATCTATATGAGGAGTAAATGCAATAATAAAAACAAAAGACATAATACATACACAACACACTCCTTCACATGGACCCTAGGCAGAAACCTACAGAACGTCACCAGCTACGATCCTTACACACTCCTTTTGTCTCGTTTACGTTCATACATCAGCACTCTAATTGCGTAACACACAATTAATAGTAATCTGAATCATTTTGAAGCAAATTGCTAATCCATTGCTTCATAAGTTCGAAAAATTTGTCTGCCTAGCACGTAAATAACGCAATGAATGTTGTTGAACTGTCAAAATGAAACCGATTCCGATTGATTGTGTGTTACGCAATTAGGGTGCTGGTCATACACGCACGCCGGCTGCGAGTGCTACGCACGCACCTGACCTGAAGAACATCACCAATAAGGTCACTATAATAGGCTATTTTCCTAAAAAAAATCTAATTAGTCCGTCAGTTAGATTATCAAAAAATATCGAAACCGTATTTTTTCTTTTGTCAATTATATAAAAAATGAAGAAGATATCGCCCGTTAAAGCTCTGCGTGACGTCACTTGCTTGCGACACTTTTGCAAACAAGTGACGTCACGACTCCCCTCTCCCAAATTTTGACGCGCTTTATCTTTGTAATTTTTTGTTTGATTGACAAAAGAAAAAATACGTGTCCATTATTTTTCGATAATCTAACTGACGGACTAAATATAAATTATTTTTTTACCCAGGCAACTACCCTATTATGTCCTCCTAGGGCGTCCCCTCCCGGCGTTTTCACTTACATCTACCTTATAAATACCTTTTTTTAGTCTTCTTTTATTCATTCTTTCAACATGACCAAACCAAGCCTTTAAATTGTATGAAATACATTTGCATACAACTCGGTGTCTGATAATGAATATATTTAAAACAATTACACAATATTTCAGTTTGAGAAACTCGGTCAAAGCCGAGGTGAAAGTTTAAAAGGTTTTCCTTGTGTTAACTACGATAATGTAATAAAATAATGTAATTTCTTTCGTAGTTATTAGTACTTAATTTAATTTAAATTTAATGTACCTACAATATAAATGTAATTATGTTTATATTTTTAATTTAACTTTTCCTTATGTTATTTCCTCGATAATTATTTGATTGTAATTCAAATTCGTCCTTTTTTTTGTGTATGATGTGCATGTCTATAAGTAACTTATTTATACAGAATCCCATCGTAAATGTACATGTCTTATTTATAAATAAGTTGTTGGTGTGCCTATATCAAATAAATAAATAAATAAACTCCCCTTCTGTAGAACTTGGGTTGTTTGCGTCGGTACAAACCTTTTTGGTGTTTATTTTATTTGTATTAATGACCAGCTCTTCTGCCCGCGACTTAGTCCGCATGAAATCTCCGCCCCCGATCCATCGCGTCACATCACATCCCATCGCCCGTCCGTGCTACTACTTCTTTCTCGCTTATCGTTCGTTCTGACTTTTATTCTTTTTGCTCGACTCCTGAGGGTTTTAGCGTGATGTTAAAGACCCTATAGCCTTTCTGAAGAATTGGGCTATCAAAATCAAAAAGATTTTTTTAAAAACGACTTGTAGTTCCGGAGATTACCCCCTACATACAAACTAACTAACAAACAAATTTTACTTTATTATATTAAGTATCGATATCAGCCTGTATATTAGTAAAATAGTAAAGTATTGCTATTTTTTAAAGTTCACTGCTCACCTCACTCAAGTGAGCGCACACAATTCGAAAGCGAACTCATTTGTTTTTAAAGATTCACTTTAAAAACAAATGAGTTCGCTTTCGAATTATTGCTCAATTGTTTTTAAAGTAAATCATCGCGAATTCACAACAAGTTACCGTTCCGATTTCGAAGTGATGTTTAGAGCATAACCTCTGCCTTCAAAGCAAGAGTGAACGGGCATCTTCTGGACACGCTCGTTCCATCATAGACCGTATCCATCGCTTTCCATCAGGCGTGATCGTGGTCAAGAGCAGGTCCATTCAGCAATAAAAAAAAGTAAGGTTTATGTGTAACCAGTTCATTATTTACAAGCGACCCGCCCCTTCGTCGCAAGGTTTTTACGACTTGATAAAACATCGAGTTTTCTTTAGTATTTTTTTTCCATTAGGCTGTACTGTCCCACTGTTGGGCAAAGGCCTCCCCCATATTCTTCCACATTTCCTTGTTCTGTGCCTTCGCCGTCCAATCGGTTTAGAAAAGTATAGCAAAGTTAAATATGTAATTATACTCATAAAACATCCGGATCTTCCTGTAAATGATAGTGAAGATCGCATCAAAATCTGTTGCGTAGTTTAGAAGAACCACGCGGATGCACTGACAGATATGAAAAGTGACTTTAATTTATAATTTAATTTCGAGATATCGCCAAGCGGTTAGTCGACTCTTTACGTGACCAGAGAGGGCTGGCCTATTTCTTGGCCAAAGAATCGGCATCGCCACACAACGTGGCAGTGCTGCCAGCCTTTTGGGCACTGTTCCTGATGACAGCGATGCGGACGAATTGTTTGATGTCCTATGATTGTTTTGCTTATTTTTTCAAACAACATACTATTATTTAAATTATTAATAACTAAATATTATAAATTAATAATAATATTATATTATTAATATTTAATAATATTAATTAATCATATTTATAAATAATATTATTTTATTAATATTTTATAATTTTATAATTATTAATATTTATTATTTTCTTTTTCAGGTAAGCCCCAGACAAGACAACAACAACAACTGACAACTTTCGCGGAAGATAAAGGTATCTTTTATATATTTTTTGAAAGGACCACCTAAGGGCCGTTCAATCAATCATTCAGAGAAACGGCACAAACAGCGTTCAAAACAAAAGAGAAAAAGATCTTTGAACTTTTTAAAAAAGAACTGCTACATTTCCGCGGAAATGGGCCCGATCACACGTACCACAGCTACACGACACCAACAACTACAAGTAAATCTCGACCACAATACAACCACACCACAACGACAACACGTGGACGGGCTCTAATTTGTATAAAAATGAATAGTTGTGGTCGAACTAACATATCGTATTACCCAGTTACTGGGTTGTGGAGGTCAGATAGGCAGTCACTCCGTGTAAAATACTGGTACTCAGCTACATCCGCACCCTAATTGCGTAGCACACAATCAATCGGAATCAGAATCATGTTGAAGCAAATTGCTAAACCATTGTAAATAAGTTCGAAAAATTTGTCTGCTCAACACATAAATTACGCAATGAATGTTGTTGAACTGTCAAAATGAAACCGATTCCGATTGATCGTGTGTTATGCAATTAGGGTGCCGGTTAGACTGGACCCGTGCGGTTATTATTACTTAGCCACAAACCCCTCATATGTGTGACACTACTTGCGTAACGAAATCCCCTTAGCTTTAACCGTTGGCACAACAAAACTACAAAACTGACAGTTACTCCTTACGATCAGTTAAACAACGTCAGTTCTAGTGACACTCGCACTTGGCGACACATGCTCGCTCCTTGCAAGTAATTGTGTCCGAATTAGCAGCACGTAGTCGTTACCAGCAGTGTTTGTGCGATGAAGATATAAATAAGGAGCTATGGTGTAGGATAGAAACGTTTGGAGTTACGTCAGAGATATAATTGAAGAAATAAACAGATGTGAAATGCGGGCTTATTAGTGGATTCGCACGAATTTACTCGCCCATAATGGGCGAATCGTCACTCTTAAATCATAATAAAAAATCTATAGGCGAATTGCACGAAGTCAATTTATTTGGGGGCGAGTCGACAACTCCAGAAATATATATACTACCGCACAGAATTGATAATTGTTAAATATTATAAAACTTGTACTTTTTTTCTTAACTTCAATGCATAAAATTCAAAATGTGCCTATTGCTTAATACATATTTCTGGAGTTGTCGACTCGTCCGCAAATAAATTAACTTCGTGTGAGAAAAAATATTAACATTTTGATATAGAAAAAATATTAACATTTTGATAGTGACGATTCGCCCGTTTCGGGCGAGTAAATTCGTGCGAATCGATTAATAAGCCGTAATGCAGCGGAAATTGTTCACATGATTACGATCTGGTTTAGGAATTATGATCTATTTTAGGTACAAATGACTATAGTCCATTGACAAAAACTATAGTTCGATTGTACACAACGCTATGAGAAGCTATATGCCTCCAGCTCGAAATATCGCTACCTTGAATCATTATATTTCCAATTAGCGATATCTTTACTATAATATTTTTTTTTATTACTAAACCTGAAGAGTGTTTGTTTGAACGCGCTAATCTCCGGAACTACCAGTCGTATTTGAATAATTAGTTTTGCTTTTAATAGCCTAATTCTTGAGGAAGCTTATATGCGTTTCTAACATCACGTTACGACTCTTTGAAGTCGAGCAAAAAGGAAAACAGTCAGAATGAACGTTAAGCGAAAACGAAGTAAAGTCGCGGACAGAGACTAGTCTTAAATAACCTCGCTGTATCAATTTCAAAATCAAGGCTTATTCATTTTGGGTAGCGGGAGCGTCCGAAAGGGTTACCGCTGCCCTGGAACATAAAACGCTAAGGAAGGAACACGGTTGGGTTTTAGTCAGTAAGAGTCTGACACTCCCTTCCGCTCAGCCCAGAGCGGGAGGGGTCATTTGATGATTTCCCATCCGCATAAAAAAAAGGCTTATTCATTTGTTGATTATCCATTGAAGAGTTCCATTATCTAGCTCCGGATGTCTTTACCTGATCTTTATGAGAATGATGATACATCTATACATCCTTTTAAATTGTAAAGGAATAGTCGTTTCCTACTCCTGGGCAAAGGCTTCCCTCCACTCCTTCGATCTTTCGCGACAGGTTAGTGTAGGCTAGAAAAATAAAAAAAATCTTTCATTTGACGGATGCTGGAGCCACGCCCAAAAAACTTCGTCAAAGCCAATCTTCTCCTTATTTTGAAGTCAATGAAACACAGCACTACTGTACACTTGCACTTGTCCATTGCAACTAATGGCACCGGAATTAGCAACATTGTCGTTTGAGCGACGTATTTAGACGCACCCGTTTACCGGCTAGCTATCAAATGCAGGAACGATCCCCATTGGTTCAGTTTAAGTGGCACCGGGCTATGGATTGGCAACCATTGCGTCTTTTTATTCTCTAAACATCACTTTGAAATTCGAACGGTGTCTCGTTGTGAACCCGCGATGATTTACTTTAAAAACAAATGAGTTCGCTTTTGAACTGTGTGCGCTCACTTGAGTGAGGAGAGCAGTAAACTTTACTGAATAGCAATTCTGATGGATACTTCAATCCATATTAGCCTATGATCTCTGTGTAACACGTCACATTTTCAATGATATTAAACTGCGCAAGTGACTAAACCAATCCGGAACCCGCCCCATGCAAAGGTACTCAGTCTGTACTCTGTTTTGAAAGTAAATTCGTCGTAGCGCCTGTCTGCGGAAGCTTTTACTTTTACATAATTATAATATTTCTTTATACCTAAACTTAATTAAAACGAGGCACTTGTGGCTACGTAATATCGTCGATCGATCAGGTTAAGCTACGCTTGCCGCGGTTGGTCCGTGGATGGGTGACAATCTTTGCATACCGAGACCCCTCCGTGCCTCAGAAAGCACGTTTAGCCGTTGGTCCCGGCTGTCATTCTTGGAACTTTGACAGTCATTACGGGTCGTCAGGACCCCGAAAATCTGACGACCAGTCTTACCAAGGAGTATCGTATTACTGGGTTGTGGAGGTCAGATAGGCAGTCGCTCCATGTAAAATACTGCTATTCAGCTGCATCCGGCTAGACTAGAAGCTGACCTCAACATAGTTGGGAAAAGACTAAGCAGATGATCTAAACGTAATTAAAACAACCTTCTCAACGCCCTTTAAATGATTGTACACCATTTTGATAAGCCCTCGAATCATTATTTTCCACCGACTTCTACTCCTACTCCTTCACAATGCTCGCGGTGCGATTGTGGAATTCACTACCGCCTGACATTAGGAACTGCCAAACTGTTGCAGTTTTTAAGAGAAGAGTAAAAGAACACTATCTGTCCACTTCATCATAGTTGTGTATGTATTTATTATTTTGCGTATGATATAATTATTATCATTCTAGTAATTTTTATTTTAGAAGTATTTATGTATGTTTATTTGAATGTAATCTCGTAATTTTTGTTTAGTTTTTAAGTGAAGTGTTTTTTTGATTCTATGTATTATTTTTTGTCTCCTTTGCTCTATCACACGCTGTCTACATCTCTGTATCTATTGTCCTATCTCAGGTATGCGGAAGAAATTTCTTATGAAATAAGCATCACCTCTGTACCTACTTTTTCTGTTCTGTTTTTGTTTGTCTATTTATATATGTGTGTACTATATGGTAAATAAATACATAAAAATAAATATTTAGTCTCATGTATAATCTTCCCAGTTGACTCGATCCCAACTGGGTTCTCCCATACCAACTGCACTTAACCTCGTTGTTGAACATGATAAATGACATCTGTCGGTCTGTCCACTTCAGCGCTGATTCAATACTACCCGCCGTATTGGTAAATGGTACTCTTTAGCAATCTTCGAGTTCCGGGTCGTGGGAATTTATTGATGTTAACTAGCTGGTAACCTCGTCTTTGTTTGCATTCAAACTTCTAGTTGTGTGACTCGCTGGAGTTTCGCAAAATCCTTCTTAGGGTACCCATATGGAATCATCATTCTCCTGCCTTCATCCCAATCTATTTGTGGTCGACGCAACATGTCTTTTTCTTCCATACTTATCTATTAGTCGTCATCTCATTAGTCACTCCTTTCTAACCATATCATCTTTCACAAAGTCCATCCATCGTTTCTTTGATTCTCAAAACTTTCCTCTCGACATGCACCCATAATAATATGGAATACTCTTCCTAATGTTATTTCTTTAGTGGATTCGGCTGTGCGTTCTCCATCTTTAGATGGGTTAAGAGGTTTAGAGTGTATAATGACTCGGAAGTACAAGAAGCCAAAACTTCACAAGAAAAACTGATATAATGTCTGAAATCGCCAAAACACAGGGGTTTATCATATAAACGATGATTAAAGTTAAGTGACGTTCAAACGTCAAAAATCTTTGGTTAAACAGTAGTTAATGACTGCTAAACTTTAAGCAACGTTTGTGTAAAAACCTTTTAGTGTAGTCGTAGAACTACTAAAGTTCTTAATAAACTTACGACCACTATCGCAGCGACGAGTCACACAAGCACAAGCGACAAGTTTCTTTTATTTGAAAAACTCGTCCAATATGACAAAAGGGACAGTGTGCAAGGTTAGTAATCAATGCTCACCCCTTCTCTATAGACGATGTAGCCTTTTCGCTTTAGCACTTAGTTATGAAACAACCACATTTTTCACTAAAACTACCCACAAAAGCAGCACAAAACTAAGAACTCCAATCCATTACAGCCATCTACTCAACTCTCAACTGCCGCCATATTATGAATATTTTTAACACAATCCCAGGCCCTAAAGCTGTAAAAACAGACGCTGTCAAGGTTGTGGGCAAACGGGTTGTCCCAGGAGCCTAGGCCACTCCCATATAAATGGAAAGGCCTTGTTCTGACGCCCCAGGAGGCCTCAACGGCGTGTGTTAAAAAATGGACACTGCTCCGTCCGTCGTTGGCTTTCGTAAAATTAGAATATGGAAAATAGTAAATGGATATTTTTATGTCCTGGAGGAAACTGCTGTGTCGTGTTAGTATTTGGATATTGAGATTACGGAAGTATAGAAAAACCTTTGCCTAATTTTGCTTTATAAATCTTGCTGACTCTCCAATTTCGATCTAGCTCTTTTAATACCTATGGAAGCTCTTCGTTTTCATGCTATTCCGTAAAGTTTACTGCTCACCTCACTCAAGTGATCGCACACAGTCCGGAAGCGAACTCATTTGTTTTTAAACTAAATCATCGTGGATTCACAACGAGACACCGTTCGAATTACGAAGTGATGTTTAGAGAATGAAGGATTGTTTCACAATACTCTAATTGGCACTATCGACCAGAAAAATTCCAAATGGATCGAAATTTGAACGAAATAATTTGCCAAGTAACTTAAAATGAACTTATTTTTATAACATGCTAGTCCTAACAGGCATTTGCTGCTTAAATCCCTAATATCGTTTGTAATTTGGTTTAAAGTACATATATGTATTTTTTCTTTATATTCATGTAATTGAACGTAACATAACATCGCGCTTTTTTTTTGTTGCGGAAATCCTCCTGGACTTGCTCCATCGTGGCGGTGACGGAAGGGTATACCGGACTCTTACCGGCTAAACCCACTGCGATGTTCCACCTCTGCCGGGGGGGGCGGGATTCGCATAAGCGTTCACCGCTCCCCGACAGGCCTTGACCCGCGGGTCCCACTTCCCCGTGCGGCCATTCCCACAATGGTCGCACCCACTCTCGAGTGGTGCGCGTGGAACACTGCGGGGCCAACTCGGGCCTGTCTGGTCGGATGACGGACGCCCCTAGTCCGCCGCCCGCAGGCCACCTCTCATGGAGGTCGCTGATCGTTTTGCACCCTTCTCGGGCGCCCGGTGCGTTTCCTGCGGGAGGGGAGAGAGGATGCGACCTCTCTCCCGCTCAATAACATCACGACTGTAATCCCAGAAGGGTTCGGCAGAGGTGTACCTATAGTGCACCCGCCAGTTATGCTTCCAAGTCTCATTTGTCATGGTTCGAACCCAAGCAGGCACTTTACTTTGTGTAAATTATTTCATAACCACCGCTCTCAAAACGGTGAAGGAAAACATCGTGAGGAAACCGGCATGTGCTACAACCAAATATTCGAAGACATGTGATATCCGCCAACCCACATTAGGCCCGCGTGGTGAATTACAGCTTACAGCCCAGGGAGTGAGCCCACAGAGAGAAGGCCAGTATCTCAGCAGTGTGGGAACATTATAGACTGAATATGCTACACTAATTCTTATCGTTTAATTGAGCTTTTGTGTCTACTTGATAAACAAAAATGTAGCGGGATCTACAACGCCACATGCGAACAACGCGTTATACTGACGTCACGCAAAATCCTGCATCTCGCAAGCAGAGTTTACCGCGCAACTAGCATACATACAAACTTCCCAACATCAGTCGTTGGGCAATTGCCCACCAGACACAACACCCGTCTGGTCGGAGGATCCTCCCTTTTCTACCCCTATATCTAATTATTTGTCTAACAACACCACTGCTTCGTATACTCTGTAAACAATTTATAATTTGTGTCAAACCTCGGATCACGTTTGACACAAATTTGTTGGGGTAAAAGTTAATTGAATGCGAATGAGTCGTGCACTCGTGATAGGTTGCAAGCCAATTACGTGTCGTGTACCATTGACAAAGGAAATCCTTCCTTTAAATTGAACTGCTCTCTCTATGACAATCGGCTGATCATCATTATCACCAGTGGCGTGCATATAGGGCACATAAGCAGTGCCTACCTCGACAAATCGATAAACGATAAGCCTGTCAATTACATTCTAGTGTGTGTGCCCCATAATTAAGAAACTCACTAAATTATCACACCTATCTAACAAAAAATAAAATCTTCATACAAACTCGCGCGGCAGTAAGCAGTCGCCAGACGGCCTACTCGGCTCCCGTACAATTCGCACATTGTCATTGGTCTTTACACGTTCAAGTTAATACGACAAAATTAGAAATACGTACGTCTCACGCGAATTCTATGACGTTCGATCTTCGCAATTTATCACCCTAAAAGTAGGCATGCACTCAAGTAACCAACCGAGTGTGAATGTTAAAATAATACTTCGTAATTTGGCCGTGCCAAGAAAGAAAGGGATGGATAATGAAGTCGGCGACAGTGAGGGAAAAATTAAAAAAAAAAAAATTAAGATGGCGGCTGCAGAAAATTTCAAATTTTTCGTCATCGGTATCGTTTTCATGGTTTTCGAGGGTGCTGGAGCCAATAATAAAGTCAAAATGAAAATCCAAGATGGCGGCTGTATTTTTTTTTAATTTTTCATCATGGGTGTCGTTTTTATGGTTTTCAAGGGTGCTAAAGCCGATAGTGAGGTTAAAATGAAAATCCAAGACGGCGGGTGCCAAAATTTTGTCATTTTCATAGTTTTACAGCCGCCATCTTGGATTTTCATTTTGAACATCGTTCCTGCTGGCCCCGACCACACAAGTTTTTATACCCAGTAAATCAATAACTTTTTAACGAAAAAATGCGCCTACCTACTCTGAAAACCAATGCACGCCACTGATCATGACTCTCCTGCCCTTATCCCAAATTATTCGGGATCGAGGCATCATGTATTTTTCTTCCATACTTCTCTTTTAGATGACTAAAACGATTATGATCGGCCGAAAGAGTTGGGAAGACCAAAGAAACGATGGATGTGTATGAAAGATCATTATGATATCTCAGTAGTCAACTAGTCACCCAACTTCTAGCCATATCATCTTTCATACACATCCATCGTTTCTTAGGTCTTCCCCAACTCTTTCGGTCGATTATAATAAGTCTATAACGTTCCCACTTCTGGGACACAGGCCTCCCTGAGTGAGAGGGAGTGGGCCGCCTTCCAGCACGCGGGCCCAGTGCGGGTTAGTAGAGGTCACATCTCTTCGAAGCATTAGTCCTAGGACATACCACATAGGTTTCCTCACAATGTTTTTCCTTCAGCGTTTTTGAGAGCAGTGGTGATGAAATAAATTAAGTACACAAAGTAAAGCGCCTGGCTGGGTTCGAACCGACGACCTACCAACTCGTAAGTCGGGGCCATTATTAATGTGCTCCTACTGCTCTCCATTGTAGTATGAATGGATTTGTCAATTTACATGACATGAGTCACTTTATCAGCAACAACGGCCTTAGAAAGCCTAGCCATTTTTTGGTAGTCAAATCATACCATATAATAGCTACTGATCCATATCGTAAATATAATTCGGCACAAACAAACGCCAACAAATAATATCGGCGGCTAATATTATTTACGTGGGCACGCGCAACGGGAAGCGGATGTGACCGAATTCGCGACTGAAGGAGCTTCGACCGCCCGGTAAAGCGATTTGTCAATACGCGGCTGTTCGACGTGCGACACGTTTTGATACTTGCTGTTTTTTTTTTTCCATAAAATAGAATGTTGCACCTACAGAAAGTGATGAAGTATTTAAATTGTAATATATTGTAATGTATTGTATTGTATTGTAAAAAAAACATGGTCATAGAAGTTCTATGAATGTCAAATATTTCTATGAATAAATAAATAATAACGTACCTTTAATGTGATCGGTAGTGTTTGATTAAAATATAAGCAGAGTAACGAACAAACAGATATGGACACGTTGCCTTTAATATTTTTTAAGGATAAGGAATAACGATATGAAAGTTTGTGAAGATGTTGTTTACTCTTTTGGCTTTTGAACTTGGCCCCTAAAAATGTTTAGCGGCATCGCAGCAGTCGCAGACCCAGGCGTAGATGGTGAAACGAAGTTGACGTCTATAGACGGGAATGGTCCAGATTGCCTCAGGATCGATCGTATTGAGTGGAAAAATGAAAGGGATGCCTTTGCCCCGGCAGTGGGCTAACAGGCTGATTTATTTATTATTTATTATTACATAGACTCTAACTAAAACACAAATAGCTACGCTAGCCGCCCAGCTGCTGGACTAAAGTGGAACTGGGCTGGCCATATGTCTCATGTCGGAGCAGCAATATGCAAAAGCCTCCACTCAGTGGATCCCCAATGGCAGGAAACCACTGCGCGGCAGGCCCAGAAAGAGATGGCGGGATGAGCTGGATTCCTTCTTAAAGGATTGATCATCCCCTCAGTGACAACGTAACTGTAGGACATAATTTTTTTTACCACCCACGCGACATCGAAAAATAATATGTAACGTAGAAACAGAAACTCGTGTTTTTCTATCATTTGTATACATTAACATAGAAATTATATTCCGTATAATATGGAATATTTTGTGTATTATAATATACTTTCTAGGCATAAAAAGGTCTTTTATTAAAGGAAAGTAATTTCTGAATAAATTGAAAATGTAAAACCTTAAGTGATTACATTCCAGTTTCTTATAATTTGCATGTGTTCCTGAAATTGAAGATAAATACAATTAAATTGGTTTTTCTAACATTTTCATAAATGTGATGAGATTTTTCTGGGTTTTATGTTCCCACAAAAGTCTTATTACCAAAATAAAGTATTCTTCTATTTCCCTTTTTCCGGGCTTTTGTTATACAAAACCAGGCGCCATTTAAGGCTAATATGAGCTAAGACAAGCGTGATAAAGCTTGTCTACATTATGTAGACAAGAGTCCACCCCTAAATGTACCGGACATCGAACACTTTTTGAAACAAAAAAAAAAAACCTAAATACCAAGTATGGATCGCGCGTTCACGGCGCCTCTAGTGTCAAAGTCGTCATTCCTTTCAGAGTATGATTTGATAGTTCAACGGTTAAGTTTAATAAGCAGAAACTTACGGGAGGGGGGGACCGAAAATCTATTCGGATACAGCGACTCGTATATAGTTCTACACAAGAAAAATATAACTTTTGAAAACGATTTATAGGCACTTTAATAGCGTAACACACTTTCAATCACAATGCGTTTCAAAGAAAATTCCTAATCCACTGATTTTCAGGTTTAAAAGATCGTCTGCTCAACTACGTAAATAACGCAATGATCGTCGTTGAACTGTCATAAGGAAGGCATTGAAATTTATTGTCATTTTATGTGTTAACACAGCACGAGGGAATTACGTGACCGCAATTTGCTTAACAATTAATTTACATCAGTATTTATTTGCATATTGTAGCATTTGCCTATATACATACGATACTTTTGTGAAACCGCGGGGCGCAGCTAGTTCCTCATATAGTCTGACCAACATCTGGACTTTACAGGGACTGTGACCAGAGTCTGAGTTTTTTTTTTGGTGTTTCTCAAACTCAAATAAACCAATTACTGGCACTTTTGAACTATCAAGGGGTCGGTCAGTGAGAAAGATGAAGCTAGTTGCCCATTCCAAAGCGTAGGTACCTATGGAGAACAACAGGCAAGAATTAAAATAATCTTTAATATTGAAATTGTGCATGATTCTATTTGCGTGTAAAATTGTTTGACCAATTTACAGAAATAAATATCATTTATCAAACGCATACTTCTGTGCAAGTTACAGACATGTCATTACGTGCTTTGAAGCTAAGCTAGTGACAAAATCATCGAAATCAAAACAAAATCTAAAGCCATTTATTCAAATTAGGCTGAGAATCAGCACTTTTCGAACGTCAAAATTACAAAAGACAGTTCCCCAAAAACGCCCGCCCTTCACTAATATAATTGAACGTATCAAAAACAGCTAATCGCGCTACTATCCATTGGCCAGCAAGTTTTGATCGTCGCGGCATTCGCATCGATAAGTGATTGGCTCTTACGGTCCGCAGATCGAGTGAATGATTTTATATTATATACAAACTGTATTGTGTAATTTTTTTATATATTTTTGTGAATATCTAAAGGAGGGTTCTTTATATGCCGCGTTTTTTGTTGGTCGCCAGTGTACATTCAGTCTTACAGGAGTGGTTGTGGTGGTGAATAGCCAAATATCGCTTTCCAGCAGAGGTCCAGGTCAAGAGGAGGCCCATTAAGAAATAAAAAATAACAAGTAGCGTTATTTATATCATTATTTTTTTTAACGCCACTTGCGAACAACGCGCCATCAAACATCCATCCATCCTCACAAACTTTCGCGTTTATAATATTATTATAGTAGGATGTATCTATAGCTGAGGAAGGTATTTTTTTGGGTGAAAATGGCATAAAAGTGATGGAGATTAAGTATACCTAAGAGTATATATAACCTTACGCTAGAATTTCCAAAAGGGGTAGGCTGATATTTGTAGGCTACAAGGCAACATACGAACAACGCGTCATACTGACGTCACGCAAATCCTGCATCTCGCAAGCAGTTTACCGCACAATTAGCATATTTACAAACTTTTCAACATATCGTTGGGCAATTGCCCGCCAGACACAACACTCGTCTGGTCGGAGGATCCTCCCTTTTCTATGGAGGTTGAGTGAACTTTACACCCTGTTCCTCATTCCTCTATAGAGCTATTTTCGTTTTTTTTTTCTTTTTGCGCGGCTCCTAATGGCCATAGCGTGATGTTTGACAACCCATAGCTTTCCTCAAGAATTAGGCTACAAAATGAAAAAAAAAAATCAAATCTGAATTGCAGTTCCAGAGATTACCCCCTACATACGAACAATCAAAGTTGACCTCTTTATCATCATCATCATCATTTCAGCCGAAAGACGTCCACTGCTGGACATAGGAAGCCCCCAAGCACCTCCATTTCGACCGGTTCTGTGCTTCTCGCATCCAACGGGTTCCTGCGGCCTTCACAAGGTCGTTGGTCCACCTTGTGGAAGGCCTCTTTATAAAATTACTATATTAAATAGACAAAACACTGTGTTTCAATATGAATCCCCACATTAACACCTCTCAGAGCTTTCTATTTATAAAGCACACCCCATTCATTAGCAAAACAAAAGAAAGTCTTTTAATTAACCTTTCAAAAATGACATTAAACACAACAGAAGCTTTTCAAGAAATACGACGCAGTCCTTCATTGCCGTATTGCCGTAATTACCTAGAGTCAGGCGTTGATTTATGGAGTGAGAATTATATATGACAGTATTTTTCAAAGATACTTAATAAGACAGATGACAATAAAAACAACATAACATCACGCATGTAATTCCCGAAGGGTTAGGCAGAAGTCTATGCCCACATTTGGAGGCGCTGCTAGGATAAAATATTACGCTACACCTGCCTAATGCCTGCACCATTCATAACCTTATGCATACACTCTGATTCATTCGTGAACACATTCACACACCCTCGCATTTACATTCACACACCCTCGCATTTACATTCACACACCCTCACATTCACACACACACACATACTTTCTAACACACCCTAATACACATACATACAAATACTCTTTTTGCTTTTTTTTTCTCCTTTTCTTCTTATATATCTTTGTTTGTAAATTATAAGTTAATTACTATTTTATTCATCTTAGTTTGTTTAGGATTTATTAAAAATTTAATTTCTTTAGAACTATTCTAGCTGTTCCGGAGGAAGGTGATTGCATTCGTGATACAGGGTAATCCTAGTACGAGTGCCAAAGCACTCCTTTGACATCTAAGTGCACATTATTACGTAAGACCAAATTTATTTGTTTTTAAGGAGATTTACTGTACCCATTCTTCTAGTAATAAAGATTTTTATTATTATCTCCTTTATTTCATTGTAATCATATAAATTATATTTTTAAATATTAGAATATAAAAAGTATAAAAACATTTAAAAATATAAAAAATAGTAGCCCACCGGTATCGGGAACAGGGTCCAAGCTACCGGTGGTCAGGGCTCTAGAGAGAGGAACCTCCTGACAATGCGAGCGGTGTCAAGAAGTACCGCTTTCTGAATCAAGCCCTTGATCCAGCTGCCCAACGAGAGCCTCTTCAGGTGTTATTATTATTATTATTATCAGGCCAGACTGTAATCTAGCGCAATTAAAAGTTATTTATTCAAACTAGGCTCAGAATCAGCACTTCTCGAACGTCGAAATTACACAAGACAACCTCCAAAAGCCCGCCCTTCATCACTTCCTAGTGCTCTTGCTGGGAAGAAGAAGTGGCGCAACAAACTCCCCAGCAGACATATAAAGTATGCGTATATTCAGTCCCTAACTAAAACACATACACTACAATCCTGATCATGATATATGGAAAACCCTTAATAGTAATACATGGACGCGTACCTGACGAAAGGCGGCATTACGCGCGAAGCCGAAAATAAAACAAATATCCATCATTATATATTCATTTACAAAAATCATGATATATATCTCGTACCTAGATGATCTTTAACGTAATGTCGAAGATTTCGGATGGAATAAGAGTGATCGCCATATTCGCGAAGATACGGGGAAAGATATACAGGATGATTTTTTCAAATGGGCGAGGATGGCCAAATTCTAAACTATGAGGAATAGCGAAAAGTACTCTTAAGTAAGTTTACCGTATGTCATTACTTCCCAGAATTTGATCCTTACTAGGAACACTATCGAATGGTGTAATAATAAAGTGTTTTTTTTTTTTTTTGTCAAAATAAACGGGTTCGTTTCCTGGCTAGAAATATTGTTTTTTTTTTTTTTAAATCCAATGATGCAGTTTTAGTTTTCATCAAAATCGAGTACGAGGCTCTTTGAGTACTTTTCGCTATTCCTCATAGTGTATGGATTTGGCCATCCACGCCCACTTGAAAAATTCACCCTGTAGAAATATCTTTTACGTTATTGTTTTACCATTTCCTTTATGAATATCCTTGATGTGACAAGGTTCGGCGTTTTTGAAGGTTTGTTAAGACCGATCGCACTGTCATGTCTGTTTACTCGTGGTTACTGTATCTACATTTATATGTATAGCTTTTCGTTGTTGTGATTATATAATCTTTGCATATTCAAGTCTTTAATATGTCCGTTAGTGCGTATACACCGTGTTCTTCACGTTGTCCATAGACTTTGGCAAACCCTTCTATAGCTTTTACAAATTAAATCTAACAAAGGAAGTATTTAGTACTTAAAAAGGCTTCGTTGCAAAGATATTTGTATTTTTATTTAATGGAATTTAATTGAGCTATGCAGTAAGAAAGGGTATTAATGTTGCCACTTAGTGCAATTAAAATGATAAATCTATCAAATGCTTCGGATAAAGAGCCATACATATCGGGTGATTTACGTCAACGTATTTAGATTGTATGAAAATTAACAAAAAATAAAAAATAAGAATTCATTAATGTGTCCATAATGAAAACTTCTTATTTTCATGGTCCGATCATCAGGTCGAAATTCATGTATATTGTCCGAAACACGGTGTATTATTTAAAAAAAAAAAACTTCACACTTCACCTTAGTTTTCACGATGAGTTTTTAAATTTTTTATGATTGTGTTTTTGTTTTATTTGCGACCTTCCTGTGTGAGTTACAATAAATACTTTTTCTGTCTTTCTTCATTCATTATCTAGTCTTTAGTGCGTATAAAACTCGACAACCACGACAAACTGATTGTCACTAACTGTTTTATCATGCTATCCCTTTCATAACCTCTTTGAGTAAGTAATAGCACTATGTTTGGAGAAGTAAATCAAAGTATATTTATTGTAGTTTCTTTCTCTAATTGCGCCGCGACTGGCACGGGTGGTGACGCGAACGGTATTGAACAGATGTGTACCTTTGGAAATATGTATCTTTATGTGAGCTTTTTATTGATGTATGTACTGTTCCGTTTTGAATTTGATTTCCTTGTGAAAGTCGGATTGGTGGAATTTTTCTGTCTATGAACATCATCTGCCTAGTCATTTCCTAACTATGTTGGGGTCGGCTTCCAGTCTAACCGGATGCAGCTGAATACCAGTATTTTACATGGAGCGCCTGCCTATCTGACCTCCACAACCCAGTTACTGGGTAATACGATACCTTCTTCTGACGACCCGTAACAACTGTCAAAGATCCACGAATGTCAGCCGGGACCAACGGCTTAACGTGCTTTCCGAGGCAAGGTTGCTGTCTCTGAACCTAAGGCAGAATTATGTGTCCGAAATGCATATAATTATGTATGTCGTTTAAGTTCTAACCACGTGAGTAAATTGTTGGCGGTTTTGACATGTTGATGCCGTTTGCTAGACATTCGGAAGACGCGTTGTTTCAGCCGAGAAACAAGCAACGTCCAATAGAGACTCATAAAATGAAGTAAAAAGTAACAACGCGGGATCCACCGTCTATGTAAAATTATGCATTTTTTTCACTCGCCTGTAATGTTGCTATTTTTGACGAAAGATGAGTTCACGAATCACAAAAGCTATGCACGCCCTGCGCCCTGGCGTTCGACTCAGTTAATAACCTTGCAGACTGACTAATTGACCCCAGCATAAAACTACGCGCTCACTTGAGTGGGGTGAGCAGTGACCTTTACAGAATAGCACAACAGTGGTGCTATTCAATGAAATTCACTTCAAAAGGAGTCCTTCTATACAGGGTGGCATTGACGCGCATACTGAAACCATGAATTCAACACATGATAGACCCCTAGAGTAGAAATTTTCCATAGGATACAAAAAAAAAATTGCGTTTTCATAGTAAAGTGCAATACCTACGTGGTCAACGTACATTTTGACCTTTTTTTTTACACCTAAAAAAAAAAAACAAAGAACAAAAAAAAAAATGCCAAAATGTATGGAGCACCTAAATTTTTTTAATAACCGACAAAAAATCTCAAAAGATTCAGAATCATGTATCGAATCCAAGGTAACAGGCAGCGCGTCGATGCCCCGTCACCCTGTACCATATATTTTTAAACGTCCCATATCTGCGAAAATCCTACCTGGGACGAGCCTATTTTTCCGTAGCTCCGGTATTCGGGTATAACATTGTTTTGTAGTATGTCTGTATGTTAGATGGTTCTTGTGAATAAATAAGTGGGGTCCCGTGTTCGTGTCTCCATAACAGTCGGCTGTCACGCGAAGGTAGACTATGATGTACCGGGGATTTGCTTGCGAAATATTATTTATTATTATGCTGATAACTTTTCCTTGCCTTCTTCTGTATTCTGTGTGTGTTCTTGTGTGTGTGTTACGTTGGACTACTTCGTTGGTCTATGTAGACTGTAGAGCTTGCGCTCGGGTTAAGCGATTGACTGCTGCGCTGCGTGTCGCGGGTTCAATTCCCGCACGGAACAAATATTGGTATGGCCTACAAGTAGTTGTTCCGGGTCTGGCTGTTTGTGTATGTGAGTTTAAATGTTTGTAAACGCACCCACGATACAGGAGAAATTCCTAGTGTGGGGCAGCGTTTTTTTTTTTAATAAAATGACAAAAGAAAAAAGGCTCCCCAGCATAGCTATTGACAACCATCCGACAGGCTATCGTATTGAAAATTAGACATTTCGATAAACTGATTTGCCTTGCCCGCGACAACAAACAGCTGTCGTAAGATTAGCGGTGTCTATCAGAATTAAACTGACAAAAATTACGGGTTTTCGACTTTGAACATCGTTTAGAGGACTTCTACGATAACAGTGATTGTGAATAGACTATGCTATTCAGAAAAAGTGTCCTTCGGGAAATTCTTAGTACTTAGCAGAGTTTGGAATTATTCTCAGTTGGCTTAGGCTTAAAGGCTTGCCGATAACTGTTGAAAATAACTTTATATAAATATATAGAGGTATGAGGAATAGGGTGTAAAGTTCACTCATCCTCCATAGAAAAGGGAGGATCCTCCGACCAGACGGGTGTTGTGTCTGGCGGGCAATTGCCCAACGACTAATGTTGGGAAGTTTGTATATATGCTAATTGCGCGGTAAACTCTGCTTGCGAGATGCAGGATTTGCGTGACGTCAATATGACGTGTTGTTCGTATGTGGCCTTGTAGATACCGCTACAAATATCATCCTACCCCTTTTGGAAATTCTAGCGTAAGGTTATATATACTCTTAGGTATACTTAATCTCCATCACTTTTATGCCATTTTCACCCAAAAAAATACCTTCCTCAGCTATAGATACATCCTACTATAATAATATTATAAACGCGAAAGTTTGTGAGGATGGATGGATGTTTGTTATTCTTTTACGCAAAAATTACTGAACGGATTTGGATGAAATTTGCACACGTATAATTTATAACCAGAATTAACACAAAATACTTTTTATCCCGATATTCCCACGCGATCGAGGGTGAAACCGCTGCGCAGCTAATAATTATGCATCGTATAAATAAGTACGGGTATTGCTGACTTAGAAAACTAAAACCACATGACCGGACACAGCAAATAAAAAATACATAAAGACACACAAACGTACAAATAAGCAACATTTATTATTAGCTATTGCCAAATATTATCGACGCATAAAACTGGAGAACATACCGTCTTCCAGAGTTATATAACTCGCGTGTCGAACGAAAAACAACCTTGAGGTCATAAAATTAGGGTTCATGTTGAGTTTGCAAGCAGTTATTGATGGTACCGCAGTTGGTGATGTAACAAATGTCTGTTTGAACAGTTGGGGGTACTTTTTCGGGTTATTTTTGTTGAGCAGGGAAATAATTCTTGCTAAAACTAAAAATGTAGATGTGAGATTGTCTTTATGGAGTCTTATACTTACTTTATTCTTAGAAACAAAAGCTCGGATCATTGTCAAGTAAAAAGGGCACTAATTAGTGCTAAATGGCTTATAGCCTAAAAACACTAACTCGTTGGTCTAGTGGTTGCTAGCGCTACTGCTGAACAAGAGGTCCCGGGTTCGATTCCCGGGTCGGGTGAAGTGTTATTGGGTGTTTAGTTCCTGGCATTAGGCTCGTCCCCTATAACATGCGACTTAAACATAACTTGCGAAATGTGAGAGTACACAGCTGCCTAAAAAAAACCCTTCGGGGATTTATGTAAAAACACTTGCTTGGGTCATTGTAATGTCTGTCTATTTGTTGATCCGGCTAATCTCTGAAACGGCTGAACCGATTTTGACGGGACTTTCACTGGTGTTAAAAGAAGTAACTTAGGCTTTTATTTTAGAAACAGAATTAGGGTTCCGTGCAAAAAAAAGACATTCAAATCCAATTTGTTTTCCGGCGACGAACGGAGTCGCGGGCACAGCTAGTAATGAACAAATTAAATATTTGAGCAAGACTTCACAAAAAAATTATTGTTAGAAAAAGACTGCCTAATGTCTACTCTCCGTTTCCCTAGCGCATAAGGTCCACCCGGACAGTCTGGTGCCCATTCTATGAGCACATACCATCACGCACGGAGTCGTAGGGGATATTCCGTTATTTATATTATTACGCCCCTGATGAGGCCAGGAATTTATTGCTATCTTCACGGTTTTCGTAGAGCGGTGGGCAGAAAGCTAAGCGTTATTAAATTGAGAAGGATAATTTATTGTTCTTATGTATTGGATATAGTGGCACAGAGGCAAAGATTTAAACTGTTAGATTTGCCATCACCGTACTTAGGTCACGCGAAGAAGTGTCCATACCGAATAGAATATTATATAACTAATGTATGCAAAATATTGGAAAATATTTTAAAAGAGTAATGGTGGAGTTTCTTGCCTATTCTTCTCCATACGAAAGTACCTTATGGAAGGGGGACTGGAATCAATTCTATTTTACTGTAAATTTTGACGTTCAAAAGTACCTTTTATGTGCCTGTTTGAAATAAATGATTTGACTTTGACTTTGAATGAGGTCGCACATTCTTCATAGATACAATGTTCAGTATAAATGAGCGAGACTATATTATTCAAATATTGTTGTCTGCTAAACTAAACACCTCAAGTCTCTTGAAGCGGACAGGCGAATCTAACGGTTCAAATCTTTAGCCGGGTGTAAAAAGTCTACTTTTGAACAATGAGGTTTGGTTTTAATGGCGTAACATACTTTCAATCACAACCCAAAGGTTTTGAAGGAAATTCCTAATCCATTGCTTCATAAGTTTAAAAGTTCGTCTAGTGTACAACGTAAATAACGCAATGGACTTGGCTGAACTGTCAAATTGAAATGAATTGCGATCTATTGTCAGTATGCGTGTTACGCAATGGGTTAATAACGTAACACTCGTATACTGGTGTCTATAAGCGGGCGTAATCACTTACCATCACTGGCAACCCACAATATAAAAAATGTTGCGCATAAAAATGCTCTACGGTTCATTATGAACCCTCCAAAGTGGACACACTTTTTGTCAATTTAAAAAAGCAACCGAGTGCAAGTCGGACTCGCACAAGAAGGGTTCCGTACCACCGTACAATATTAAAAACACTAACTAACACTAACACTCCAGTAAAAAACGGCGAAAGAAACACGTTTCTTGTATGGGGAGTTGGGGCCCACTTTAATTTCTAACAACAAATAATAAAAATAAAATATTTCAAGTGTCTCTACCGTTTAAGGTTCATAAGAAAAAGCCCTGTGGTAGACGGACGGATATCGAAACCTTAGTAATAGGGTCCCATTGGCACCCTTTGTGTACGGAACCCTAAAAAGCCCCTTCATAAATATAATGTATATTTAATAGCCCAAATAAATGATTATCCAAATGAGTCTATATTTTAGCGATATACGACCTTTTTCGAAACGCGACATATGTTAGATTTGAAGATAAAGTTATTATGACTGTAATAAAAATAATGTTTTTATGAACTATTAATTCGTGTTTTCGTAACGATGTGGGCGTCATAATTATATTATTTATATTTTTTTTTTCTATCAACTAGCTTTTCACATGCAATGGAGGAGGGTTTGGAATTAGGAATACCTACTGACTATCGTTACTTTAAAAGAGTGCAAACCGAGGTGAGCTTTTCTGTAAAGTTCACTGCTCACCTCACTCAAGTGAGCGCATACAATTCGAAAACGAACTCATTTGTTTTTAAAGTAAATCATCGCGGATTCACAACGAGACACCGTTCGAATTAACAAGTGATGAAGAGATAAAACGCTCTAGATTTTTCAGAATATTCTAGCACGTTCCAAATAAAACTTCAAAGCATTTATTTCAATGAAACGATTTAAAGGAACTTTTGAATTGTCAAGAAGTCGGTCAGTCAGAAAATATGAAGCTAGCTGCCCGTTCCAAAGTGTAGTAGATACCTGTAGAGAAGAATGGACAAGAAACTCCATGGACACTGTTTTAAATTATAATGAAAGATGCTTAAAGCACAGATTACTAAATAGTTATTAATTAAAGTTAGCCCGTATTCGGGTGCTTGAAAGATTATACTCGAATTCGGACACCCGATGCATTAATTCCACTGGTACTCCTTGGAGACTTGTGGATTAAAATGAGTGAAAACCCCCTATGTGAAATTCTAGAGAAACCCGAAACCCCAACTAAAACATTAAGAAACTTCCCTATTGGAACCAAGGAAACTGTGAAGGAAAACATCGTGAGGAAACCGGCATGTCCTAAAACCAAAAATTCGAAGACATGTGACATCTACCAACCCGCACTGGGCCCGCGTGTTGGATTATGGCCCACTCCCTCTCATCGTGAGGTCTGTGTCCGAGCAGTGGGAACATTACAGGCTGATTATGCTGTTATACTACTATTGGAACTTGAGTGCAAGCCAGAAATTACTCAGGTCAAATGGAAATTTGGTAAAATTTTACGACGGATCGGTCACCTAACTACGAGGTACAAACTGATGACGGATCCTGCCGGCTCCAAGAATGATGCGGGGGCCTGATATATATCCAGCCTTCTTGTTGTGGGTTGAAAGGAGTGAAAGACGTCTCTATGACGTTCTTTGTAACATAATAATTGAACGAATATAAAGTAAATATATTTACGTAATATTAGTCATCGCACTGGAAGACGAAGCGGGATTCCGGAAGATTTTCCGGAGACGGGCGTACTCGACCCCGTTTGTTCACAGTTCGTCATTTACCCGAATTCCATATAGGCAATCAAATTCAGGAGAACGACCAAGTGAATTTGCGCCATTACTGATTAAATACCTGACCAGCCCGACGGTAGCCTACAAAAATACCTATTTCATCTAAAAACATCCACCGCTTACCCTGTCATCCAAACAGCTTGAGAGCTCAGAAGCAATTTGTTCTTGTCACTCGATCATCTGTCCGATACGTCCGATATGTTGGACGCTTGCATCCGATGACGTTCCATTCGGACGCTGACGTTTGATGAAGAGTTCAGCGATGGATATGCCAATGAAAAAGGACTCGAAAAACGCACGGATTTTCCGTGTTTGTAGATCTTGTTTTCGGACGAATATCTTTCGGATTAAAATTACAGTTGTGCAGTTTTTACTGGTCGAAAATAAAAGAAATTAGCGATGTGGCACTACCTGCCTTACTACTCTAACCTAAAACACCAACACCCCAATTGCTTAACACACTTACTTTCACAATCTGAAAGAAATTCCTAATCCATTTCTTCATATGTTTGAAAAACTCGTCTACTCGACAACGTAAATGACGCAATGAATGTTGTTGAATTGTCAAAATGAAAGGCATTGATAGTTAGGCAACTACCCGCCTGTTTCTGACTTGGCTACAAAATCCAAACCACATATTGAAGAGAAATAGGTACATCCTATCCTACTATAAATGTGAAAGTTTGTATGGATGGATGTTTGTTACTTTTTCACGCAAAAACTACTGAACGGATTTGGATGAAATTTGGCACACAGATGTTTTATAACCAGGATTAACATACAGGATACTTTTTATCCCAATATTCCCACGGGATCGAAACTTATGTGGGTAAAACCGAGGGGCGCAGCTAGTAAAACATTAACTTTGTCTCTAATCTTGGTGTTGCAGGTATCTAGAGACAATTACAACTACTTCTTAATAACGTAGTTGACTAACTGCTTACATCGGGGGTGCATTAAAATTACCTTCACGAATGCGAATACTGTTTCAGGAAGCGCTCGTCTACCCCTTCAAGAGTAAAAGGCGTGAAGATTCTACATAAACAGTAGTTTCCCATTCAAACCGGACGTATTGTCCGTCCATTTGTCACAAAGGTATATGATAAGCAGTCGTCTTTGACGTCATATAGTGCTGTTTTACATATCTTTGACGGAGATTGTCTCCTTACAATACAGAATGACCGTCTATGGGTTTATATTGATGTAGCTCCAAATATTTTATTGTACAGACGCCAGCACATCAAGCTACTACAATGTTAATAGGTATGGGCAATTATAGGGTACCTAAAAAAAAAAGGTCTACAAATCTACATTGTGCTTGCCGCATACATTGAAAACCAAAATGATATAGGATAGTTACGTATACGTATAGTTACGTTACGCTGACTGGACAGGTCCTCTCAATCTGTGTGGTTCTTTCCTCAAAAGACCATCTCAGACATCGACCTACATGGTCTTCATATGATCTGACCAAGATTATGTCTGGACTTTTTAAAGAGACTGTGACTGTGAGTTTGTTTCGGCATTTCTTCTCAGACTAGTCAGATAGAAAACGCCGACCTCATCTAGTTTTAAAATATGATTGACGTGTAAAAGTGTTTGTACAAACCTACTTACAAAATAAAATCATTTATCATTTATATATTTCCGGTTGAAAAATCGTTACAATTTACATTACGTTTAGTCACTTGGCGCGTTCATGCTAGGGACTCAACCTAATTGCGTGACACACTATCAGTGAGATCTGAATCATTTTGGAGGATATTGCTAATCTATTGCTTCATATGGTCGAAAAATGTGTCTGCTCAAGAACGTAAATAACGCAATGAATGTTGTTGAACTTTCAAAATTAAAGACATTGCTAGTGAGTATGTTACGTACCAAAGTACCGGACAGTTCTTCTATCCTGAGCCCTAATTCACTATGAACGAATGATTCCTTACTTCGAAACACGTCAATTCCATAGCTAATCATGCCAACTTTGCGTTCATTTCGCGCGGTTTGGTTCATTGTGTCATAGAGAATACGTTACCTGTTGCCAGATAAAGTTCCTGAAGAGGTCTGCGGTCGCATCCTTCTTTAGAAATAAGTAGAGTACCAATGGCCCCTTCCTAATTATGTAGCCTAATTCTTCACCTAATTGTCAACTGTTTATTTAATTTTGTGTTTTTGTTTGATTTGGTCTTTTACCTACCTTTTTTTTAATGTGTACTTGTCTTGAACTATATTTTCAAGACTTGAGAGTTCATATTAGCATCAAAAATTAACGACGACTGGGTCCTTTTGCGGTGTAAAAGTACATATCCAACGACTACTAGTACAAATCCCCCGTTTTTTGCATAATTGCTTAAATAAGTAGTTATTATCACTCAAAATAATAATAACTAATAAATAATATAAAAAAAAAATAGATAATAATAATAATATAATTAACTAATAAATAAGTTATTCAATTCTATAATTTATATAATTTTAATTGTAAAGAATAACGGATAAATTATCTATTTCATTAGGTATGTAAAAAGTTTTGTTCTAAATTAAATACTTTTCCCACAGCAGTTCCTCAAAATCAGTGAATTTCGAAACTCGACGAGTATTGGTATGTTCACCTTACCTGTTGCCAAGTAAGGTTCCATCTTTCTTTTGAAATAAGTGAAGTAACAATGGCCCCTTCCTAATTCTACAGCACATTTCCACCTAATTGTCAACTGTTTATAACGGCCATGAAGTTATTTTATCGACAAAATGTCCCCGAATTACAAAGACGGCCCTTTGGCCCATTAGTGCAAAGAACAACGCACACAGAGATGTTAGGCCTGGGGGGAACGGCGGGGTAGTTGCGTATTTTGACAGTTCAACAACGTTCATTACGTTATTTACGTTGTTGAATTTTTCGAACATATGAAGCTATGGATTAGCAATATCCTTCAAAGGAGATGGCTAAATAGAAGTATGGACGACTTTTCAGCAATGAATAAACATGGTACCTAGCAATATGTAATTATGAATAGCTGGATATTAGTATTTCATATAAAAAAAGTTTCAGGAACTTTTAATATCTTTATAATCCTGAAAATGAAATCGTGTAACTCCTACGTCAAAAAGCATGCAAAAACTGCAAATAAATGATATTGCTATGAACTTTTACCTAGGCGTTTAGATGTATCTGCGATAATATTGATAATTGTATTTTTGCCTAACGACCCACCCCGATTTCGCACGGTGGTACTTGAGTAAATATCTACAGAAGGGTAATTGCACTAAAAACCGTGATACAACGAGCATTCTACAATCCGTGCAAAAATCACTCCCCGCGTGTATTTAAGTATAAAAACTCTTATAAATCCTAAACTACTTATTCAAATGAGTTGAAATAAAGACAGTTTTCACAGACAATATAAGTAGGTAGTGGTTGAAATGATGAAAGTATTTGAAAATAAGGATTAATATTAACCAAAAATAAATGGACTCGAGAGGCGGATTCTGGGCGCTGATTGGGGCAACGCACGCAAGAATAACACTCAGGTGGCAGGATTTTTCTGACTTGAATTACATTGGTCAATACAACCTACACGAATGTATGACTAAACCTTCCGGAAGAACCAATCTAGCTACTGGTGACAACCCCATCAAAATCTGTTTGTTAATACATCCGTACAGACAGACTAATAAACAAATACGCCTGGGGGACTTAGTTTAATTAGTATGTGGTGATTGTTAAATCCTGGGAGGACATAAAAGATATTGAAATAAAACAACAAAAATGCGATTTATTTATTTATTCTGTGAATCTTATAAGAACATTATCTAAAAAAGTTAGTTAAGGTTATCTGTCCGTTTGATCGAATCATTCTGATTGGATGCTAGCCCATTAACACAACCAGAGAGAGAGAGGTCAGGGACAGTAGTTCTGATGATTTATAGGCCGAGAAACTGAATATCTGAAAAGGAATATGATCCATGCTACCGGATGGGCATGTAAATATAAAAGAACACACTGTGTTTAAAAAACAACTTATTTACTCGATGGAAAGCTGGATGTGACATTGGTAAATTCTGTAACATTGAATCGTTTCTTTCCACTGTATTGTATAAAATAAACGTATTACCAAATAAACGTACATCACTAATTGCTTCTGTCTGAATTCAGCAGTTCATAACAAGGATGACAAATGTTGGCATTCCTTGGAATCTAGAACAAACTTAATTACCTTAGTACAGTCAACAGCAAAAGTAGATGATCAAAATCAGAAATTCAATACTAATGAACGGAGTTCGCAGCTATATGGCAGCTGTACTAGTAGTAAATGTTTGGTATAATTTACAATCACATACTTTTGAATCACTTCGATGCCACACAGTTCTCACGCGAACTCCGTTCATTAGCATTGAATTTCTGATTTTGATCATCTACTTTTGCTGTTGACTGTACCCACATGAATTATTTATAATAAATAAAGCAACCAGTTTGCAAGCAACCACTTCTTAGTTTCAGAAAATAAATCGTTTTGATACCTGTTATCAAAAATCGATATAAGTATAGTTTTGATTTGACATTCTAGAAAAGCGACATGATAGTACTGTATTATAATTCTCCTTGAACATGTCATGCCAATCAAAAAAAGTAACTAAGATACTTTTTTATGTCTAAGAGTTTACGAAAGTTCTAGGAAATTATTAAACGCTTCATAATTCATGAACGAATATTTAAATATTACGAGTTAATGTGAGGTTACTATTCATGCTTGGGGCAGTCATTTAGCCATGTCCTTTATAAGCCATTAGGGTGCTGATCTTTTTGTATGAGCGTGTTTCTGTGATATGTTAAACTAGTTTTCTTTCTTTCTTTCTTTAAAAGTATCCTTTAATATTGCCACTATACCCTATCCATTATGCAAACCGTTTTTTGACAGATGGAACTAGTGATTGCAGCAACACACAATACATTGATTGATACACGTACGGTATTATAATGTCTGTAAGAAGTCATAACTAAGATAACGTTAACTTTCAGCAACAGCATTTTGAGATCATTTCTGATAAATATCAGTGTAGAATAGACTCGCTCTGGGTGAGCATTGTGGTAGGGACCGTAAAATAGATGTATAATGCATCAAGAAAGTCATGAAATTAATTGATGGCGCCACCCCCGCTTACGTCATAGAGTATCGTAGCCCTATTGGTTATAAAACATGGGAACTCCGTTAGTTCCTCAAAAATCCGTTGTCATGACTTTCTTGACGCATTATATATGCTGTTAATAATATTATTAACAGCATATACATCTATTTTACGGTCTATTCTATTTTACGGTTGTTGTAAATGTGTTTTTATGGTTGTATTTTTGTAACTCTACTAACATAGTTTATAAGTTCCAATTGTTACTAACCATTATGGATCATTGTATCTGATATTAAATTATTAAATATAAATTAAATTCAATTAAAATTTACATAATCTGGAATATCTATGTTCTAAGACAGCTGTCAAAGAACGGTTAGCCTAATGGCCAGGGTATAGATATACATGTTTTAATCGACACCGGCCTATATAATTGGGTTCCATTTATAATGTCTTTGTGTTACATGTATCAATTATTATATGTGTATTATATGCTATGTGGCTAAATAATAATAGCCGGACTTGTCGGTCGAAGGTTAAGTTACGCTTACCGAGGTCGGTTCGTGAATGGGTAATCATCCATTACATATCGAGACCCCTCCATGCCTCGGAAAGCACGTTAAGTCGTAATGACAGCCGGGTGGCTGTCATTCGCACATCTTTGACAGCCGTTACGGGTAGTCAGAAGCCCAAAAAGTCTTACAACCGGTCTTACCAAGGGCGTCGTGTTATCCAGTAACTGGGCTGTGGAGGTCAGATAGGCACTCGCTCCATGTAAAATACTGGTATTCAGCTGCATCCGGTTAGACTGGAAACCGACCCCAACTTAGTTGGGAAAAGGCTAGATTGATTGATGTTAAAAACAACCTACCCCATCCCGGTGTGCGCTGTACCTTAACTTAAAGTTACAATTGTAAGGGATACCAAGTTTTCAAGTTAAATTAACTTGTTTATACAATTCCTCGACCATTAGAGCCTCAACAATTGGGCTATTTTCTTACGAAATACGATATTTATTCAACATGGCGACTGACGAGTACTGGAACTAAAAAGGTGGGTTGGGTTGCAAAGTGACAAATTCTACTTGACATTTTGTCCGTCACTTAGTTCCGAAAGTGTTGCCGTATTTTAGGTTAGTTTTTATTTAATATCTTTGTTTTTTCAGTGAATTGTAGTTTTGTTCTTTTGACTTTCGAAGAACATCGCCAGTTATAGTTAGATTACCTAAGTAACATAGATTTTTTTATGTGTAGTGGTGGCAAAGTGGTAACGGGCGTGACTTACAAGTTGTAGGTCGTGGGTTCGATCCCAAGCAGGCACTTCCCACTGCTGGGACACAGGCCTCCCCTCTGTGAGAGGGAGTGGACCGTAATCCACCACGCGGGCCTAGTGCGGGTTGGTAGATGTCACATGTCTTCGAATTTTTGTTTCCTCACGATGTTTTCCTTCACCGTTTTGAGAGCAGTGATGATGAAATAATTTACACAAAGTAAAGTGCTTGCCACTCGGATAAGCCATCCCCTTTATTATGTACTTAATGATAATAAAGAGAATTCAATCAACTAAAGAAATACCTAAAAGTTGTTGCACTGAGTCGTGCATTTATTTTTTAATTTAATGAAAACTGCAAAATTACTTTTAAGTTAGGTCATTTAATTCAATTAACATCAAACGCATCGCTATTTTGAACCTTATTTGTTGCCGCGATGCGATATTGTCAATTACCAAAAAGTTGTTCCTTGACGCGCCTTAATCTGTGTGTGTGCTTACTGTATTACCAGTTACCAGCACCCTAATTGCGTATCACAAGATAAATCTCAATCTGAATCATTTTGAAGGATATTGCTAATCCATTGCTTCATATGTTCGAAAAATGAGTCCGCTCAACAACGTAAATAACGCAATGAATGCTGTTGAACTGTCAAAATGAAAGCCATTGCTACTAATAGTGTGTTACGCAGTTATCCCGCTGTGCAATGAAATATTTCCTATTTCTATCTACTATCCTCCTTGCTATTGTATTCATCCCACGTTATTCTTAAAGAAAATGCTCTAGATATCAAGAAGAAGTATGTAAGTACAGCCATTCTCAGAGATATGTTTAAAATCTGTGCACCCGGGATGCTGGGCTGTCTCGGCTGTCCCGGTGTGTAGTAAAAACAATATTTGTCATACTTTGACTGATATTTTATGATTAGAGATGGGTACGTGGCTTATCGATATCGATAAGTTGATTTTATTACCTTATTTTTTGATAAAAAAATTATACCAAAACAAACTTTTTACTTTAAATCAATCAATATTTGAATTATTTTGTATTATCCCACAATTCTTAAATGCGCTTTTAACAGTCATCTTAAAATTAAACAGATTACTTATAGCAGAACGTATCCATGAATTCAAACCGTCTGTTTGCTAAGGGGTTATGAAATAAAATACAATACCTACTCAAAATACTATTGTGATCTTAAAAGTACTTAAGATGTATTTACATAGAAACTCTTGGTGTACCTTAATAAATAAATAAAGGCATTTTATTTCTTAGTATAAAAATATATACACTAAATGGATAAACACTAAGGCCTGATTTGTCAATCGACAGATAATTTTTATTCATATAATAAAATTGACGTCTGACAGATTTTGCGTGGAAGACCTGTCAAAAATTCAAAATTATTCCTCTGATAAAATTATTTGGCGTTAGAAAAATCAGCCCTAAATAAAATACAATACATCCAACATTCAATTACAATCCCCCCATAAATAACACCATGTTGCTCTTACTAAAATAACAATTGAAACGGGAAGCAGTAATCTGGGTTAGCGATTCTCATTAAGTATTACATTTCCAATATTGCCAGTAATGACCAATACACCAGTAATATTGGAATTATACTCGCGTTGTTGCGGTTATGTTAATCTTATCGTATACTGTTTACGACTTCGCTTGATTTTATTGTACTCAGTTGTAATAAGTCCTTTTGTTTTCTTTGAATGACTCATTAATTTGCTATGTTGTTAGGAAAACCACTTTGATACCAACAATATACATCGTAGAATTTCACTTTTGTGTTTTTACTTTTTTATTACCTACGAGATAAAATTCTCCTTTTGGCTAGTGGATTAGTAACCCGAATTAAAATGTTTGTTAAAATCAGAGCTGTAAAAAAAAAACATCGATATATCGATAAACAAAACTGAGACAGTGTCCCGTCCCTACGCAGCAATGGCACCGCGGGACCTGAGACAAGAAAAACGTCTTTATAACACACCTGAGCTCGACGGACACTACGACGACCCACCTTCTTGGTACTTTACGATGTAACCATAAACATATTAAATAACAATGTCGCTTTACTTGAGGTTATTAAATCTGGTGCTTAGTGTCATTTAGTTTATAGTGTATGGTAGTTTCTGTTTTAAAATCTCCTGCTGTGCAGATAAAATTAAGATGTTACGAGTATAAGCAGTATTAGATTAGATATTGAGGGCCCGTGGCTAACTAATAACAGCTCCACAGGTCGATCGATCAGGTTAAGCTACGCTTGCCGCGGTTGGTCTGTGGATGGGTGACCATCTTTACATACCGAGACCCTTTTTTCCGTGGCTCGGATAGCAATTTAAACCGTTGGTCCCGGCTGTCAATCGTGGTTCATTGACAGTCGTTACGCGTATACAGAAGCCCGAAAGTCTGACAATCAGTTACGGGAGTTTACCCATCCGCCGGACCGACCTCTGCAAAACTCGCTTAACCTTGAAGATCGACCCGTGCGGCTGTTATTATTGAGCCACGAGCTTCTCATCATCTAGACTTCTAAAATGAATAGAACATAGTCAGTTATTGACATAGTCGAAATAATTTACAAAAAAATAAATAACTGAACCTTTCTTCCCTAATTCGCGTACCTATCTAAAATGAGAAACGTATATTATTGTTATAAATTCTTTCAGAGTGTGTGTTGAGGCGTGCAAAATTGACGGGTCGGGTGAAGTCGGGTCAACGCGAGCTCTTTACCTGATTAACGAACCGTGTGGGTCCGTTCTGCTCTGAGGTTAATTTTACAAATGAAACTAACACTGAAGCGTTTCTCGATTGGCTGTTATTCAAAGTATCTTCGGTGTTGTAGGTAAATTACAAGCTTTTGATCAAAATAAATAATTTATCGAAGTAGAAGTATTTTGTTTTATATGAAAATTGTTTACGAGAACTTGTTAGTGTGCATTCACATGAGCGACACTCGTCGACGACAGAGGCATCCTCAACCGTCGACGACAGAGGCATCCTCAACCGTCGACGACAGAGGCATCCTCAACCGTCGACGACAGAGGCATCCTCAACCGTCGACGACAGAGGCATCCTCAACCGTCGACACGTGTTGGCGACAGCCGTCAACTCGTGTCGCTCGTGTATTTGTGTACAGCGCTCTAATACACGTGCGGCACGTGCGGCATTTTGACGGCAGCAGCCGCGGACGCGTGTCGCTCGTGTGTATACAGACTTAGTTTAGAAATAGCTGACGTCGGTCGGTTGCGTACCGTCGGTCACGCGTACACTGTCGCTACGCGCTAGCGCGTGTCCATACGAATCGGTACACGACTGACAACAGCGACCGACATCGGAGTCACACCATTTCCAGCCTTAGACTTATTCTTACGAGTTTCAGCTTTGTATCTGTAGCGTAGCTTTTTGTCTAAATTCTAATATTTCTTAATGTAGATTACATTCCAACGGTTGCGCTGCACAACAATATTCTCTGTGTTTTTGATCAAAATCACAAGTCATTTATTTAAATTAGGCTGAGAATCAGCACTTTTCGAACGTCAAAATTACAAAAGACAGTGCCCCAAAACGCCCGCCCTACACTACTTCCTAGTGCTTTCGCTGGGAAAAAGTGGCGCAACAAACTCCCCAACTAGATTATGTGGACAAAGGCCACCACTTTAATCTACTCCCCACAAAACAAATGCCATTCGTTAAGCAAACTTCGCCACTATAAATTAAAAACCATATAGCTTTAAGTAGTCGCAATAAGCAGTCATTAATCAACGTTTTACCTAATAAATGACAACTAAAACAAATTCAAGTATAAACACAAATTCAATACCGACTTCGCAATAACAAAAATAAATACCCCTCTCAGACGCAAGTATCAAGACTGTCTCGTCCGCCTAAGCGACAGGTGCGGCCTGAGATACAATTACGTACATTATAATTTTTTACGGAGGGATTTGTTTTATTTCGCAAGGAACCCTGAATGTTAAGGGCGTTGCTAAGATTATGTACTTATAGTCTATTGATTTTGTTCAAGTTTTTTTTGAGCTAATTGGTTTAGCGTGTGTAGTGTGGTTTTGCACTAGCAAACAATGACATAATGGATAAAACACCAAAAATTCGAAGACATGTGGCATCCAACCCGCACTGGTCCCGCGTGGTGGATTCCGGCCTACGGGTGTAGGGATCGGAATCCACCACGCAGGACCAGTGGGGGGGGAGGGGGGGGTTCAACCTTTTCTCACAGAGAAAAGGCTTGAGCCCCACTGGGAGCACTACAGACTGATTATGCTATTTCATTATTAAATTATTTATAGTAGAGTTAATTATAATCACTCAGCCACAGATAATGTAAGATGATAACAAGAATAAATCTTCACCTGCCTAGGCTTTTCTCAACTATGTTGGGGTCGGCTTCCATTCTAACCGGATGTAGCTGAATACCAGTATTTTTCATGGAGTGGCTGCCTATCTGACGTCCACAACTTGTCAGATTTTCGGGCTTCTGACTACCCGTAACGACTGTCAAATATATACGAAAAACAGCCGGGACCAATGGCTTAACGTGCTTTCTAAGGCACGGAGGGGTCTCGGTATGTAAAGATGGTCACCCATCCACAGACGAACCGCGGCAATAGTAGCTTAACCTGATCGATCGACCTGTGCGGCTGGTGGACCAGTGCCTTTGATTGGCTGTTATTATTTTGTTCAATCCAATCACACCAAGTAATAATGAGATATGGCAGCATGTCTTCTGCTCAGTTGGTTGTCCCAACATCACTTCGAAATTCGAACAGTGTCTCGTTGTGAATCCGCGATGATTTACTTTAAAAACAAATGAGTTCGCTTTTGAACTGTGTGCGCTCACTTGAGTGAGGTGAGCGGTGAACTTTACAGACTAGCACAATACTGGTTCTATTCTTTGAAATTCACTTTGAAATGACTCCTTCTACACAGGGTGGCTGACTAAGTGACGAAGGTGGCAGATCACTAATTGACTAATTTAACAAACCTTCAAGTCTATAAATTCAGCCAGTTAATACTAAACTTAAGTTGCATCAAATGACACATACTTAATTATCTACAAATACATAGTTTCAAAGATTTCGCAAGAAGACAACCAGTCTCACCAAGGGTTATAGTATTACTCAGTAACTGGGATAGCATTACCCAGTATTGAGACCTCTCCCTGCCTCAGAAAGCACATTAAACCGTTGGTCGCGGCTGTCATTCGTAGAAGGTTGACAGTCGTAACGGCTAGTCAGAGGCCCAGTCTTACCAAGGGGTATCGTGTTACCCTATAACTGGGTTGTGGAGCTCAGATAGGAAGTCGCTTCATGTAAAATACTGTTACTCAGCTGGATTCGGTTTGACTTGAACTCGACCCCAACATACTTGGGAAAAGATCAGGCAGATGATGGCATAAAGTCGAAAAGTTCAGCTCAGGCTACATATAGCCCACAAAAGGCTAACCTAGAGCCTTAACCCCGTTACCAAAACTATAAATAAAACCATGAAACATATCAAAACTCTAGGAAAAGGCAACGATACACGACTATAGGACTTAAATTAGTTGTAAAGTTTGTTCGGCCTAGACAAACACGTTACATAATGGCCGATTAGCCTCAGATAGCCATTGATAACCGGCTATAAACACATAAATTGACTGTATCGGGTGTGCCTTTCTGGGAAAATGACCTTCGTTTTGATGTAGGGGTTTTAGTTGTATGTTGATAACAATTTTGCTGTAGTGTTTAAATAACAACATCATGCCTTGTTTCCCAGAAAGGTTGACCAGAGCACTGCTCTCAAAACGGTGAAGCAAAACATCGTGAGGAAACCGGCATGTCCTAGAACCAAAAATTCGAAGACATCTGACATCTACCAGTCCGCACTGGGCCCGCGTGGTGGATTATGGTACAGGCCCACCGAGAGGAGGCCTGTGTCCCAGCAGTGGGAACATTATAGGCTGGTTATGATGATGATATTGTACGTGTACTAAAGGTGCACGTCTGCCTAACCCTTCGGGCAATACAGCCGTGCCATTCTGTAACCATTTCACCGTGAAAACTTAGGTGAAGTGAGCGTGGAGTGAGCAGTAATTCCCAACTAATGCTAGCGATTGACACTATTGACAACTCACTCTAAGCTCACTTCACCTAACTTTTCACGGTGAGATTTTTACAGAATCGATCGGTAGGTTTGATGTTAAGGTATGTTATACAGGTTGTTAAAGAAATTGCGTGCCATAGCAATCGTTTAGGATTGATTTGTGATAACTTTCAACAAGTGAGTAAATAAGTTGATTTTAATTCATTGTAAATTTTTTTAATCAATTGTAAACGATTGCTATTTAATTAGTAGGTACTAAATTAGGTTGAAATAGCAATATTTTTTTTTTTTACGTTTTATTTTCCTGCTTTCCTTTATCGATACTGAACCTACCCCTAAGTTATGGCACGCAATTTCTTTAACACCCTGTATAGTTTCCGACGAGATCTATTAAAAGAAACGCGGAACTAATTATACTCGTGTAAGCGAACAGAACGGGTTCAGTCTAAAATTACATAAACAAACAACAAGTAATATTTAGAGTACCCTTTCTCAAGTAAACACTCTCTAACTATAATCCTGTTAATTCGATACTGCTCTCGATGTAATCGGTAATCGGTTTAATCTCGATCCATTATCGTAATCGGTACAATTGTAAACATCGAGTGGTTTGTGATTATGTAACTACCGGTAAAACGGGGTGAATAGGGATGCAGGGGTGAATCGGGACGAAACTTTAAAATGGATTTGTACTTTAAAATAATATAGTTTGTTGCTAACAAGGACACTTAATCTTTAATTAAAAAGCTGTAAACCCATTAGAGTATTTTCAGGCAACGAACTATATTATTTCAACGTTAAAATCCATTTTGAAGTTTCGTCCCGATTCACCCCTGCATCCCTATTCACCCCGTTTTACGGTATGTGATCGACTCGACGTGTCTCGAGTGTCGGCGCAAAATATGTGGTGAAATACAGGCTGTTTGAAAATTGTGTAAATTTAAAATTATATTATTAGGGCGCGTTCACATTTAACGTCCGTTTTACAGGCCTGTTAAAACGTGTATGTTATTAGCGTATGTAGTTGTATGAGCGAGTTCACACATAATACAGTATTCCGGATCAAGTAGAAAATACCGATCCGACAAAATAAGCAGCAATCCGTTTTACAGGTCCGTTTAAACGTATGTGTTATTAGCGTATGTAGTTGTATGAGCCAGTTCACACATAATACAGTATTTCGGATCCAGTATACTGATCCGATCTCTTAAAATCAGTCCTGTGTGAATACTATCTCCAGTAGCGGCGGATCCGTTAAAAAGGATCCTGTAAAAACGTACGTATATGTGAACGCGCCCTTAGTCTGTATTTTATGGGGTTTACTGAACATAATATTTTAAAAATGTGTCCATGTGTGTGTATCTTCAAAACTGTTGATGTTCACTTTTTATTTTAAATATGACTATTATAATAATAATAATAAATAATATATTTCGGACCCTCACACATCCATAATATTGTTAGTAGCACAAAAATACCTACTTGTAAACTAAGTTAGTAAACCGAAAAAAAAAATCGGACAATCCGACACCGGTAAACCTGTTTACTGGAATAATAATGCAATGCCATTTTATTTTTTCAATATTAGCACTTCTTTTTCTCTAATAATCTAATTACCTTCTTCACTTCGTGAACAATTAATATCTATGCATATTCAAATAATTAAAATTAAAATGTCTGATTGTAATGTAAAAATAACAGCTTTTTACTAAATGCATATGAAAGTACATACGGTTCTCTAAAATGTTTGTCGGTCTGTCTGTTTGTTCCGGCTAATCTCCGAAACGGCTGTACCGACTGCGACGAGACTTTCACTGACAAATAGCTGATGTTATAAAGAGTAACTTAGGCTACAGTTATGGTAGCGGGATCGTCCGAAAGGGTTACCGCTGCCCTGGAACATAAAGGGCTAAGGAAGGAACACGGGTGGGTTTTAGTCAGTAAGAGTCTGACACTCCCTTCTGCTCCACCCAGAGCGGGAGGAGTCATTTGATGATCTCCCATCCTGAAAAAAGAAGGCTACAGTTATTTAAAAAAAAGAATTACGAGACACGCGCAAAAACATTAAAACCCATGAAATCCAATTTGTTTTCCGACATGCACGCAAGTGAAGTTCTGGGTACAGCTAGTGATAAAGTAAGTTCTCACTTTACGAAGAAATAAATCATAAAATCACTTTGCTTCACAAACAAGGACTATTTTAATAGCTTACTTTCAAAAATAATAACCTCAATAAGTCATTGAAACAGCATGTATCCTGAAGTAGGGCGGGAGGAGTGGAATTATTGAGCAATTGATACTGTCAAATACAATTGTAGGTTATAATATGATCCTTGGGGTGGTTTGGGAACGAGATTGTCAATGATTAGTATACACCGTTAAATTTTGATTGTTTTAATCCTTAAAAGGGGTCATTGTACTCAAAAAACTTTTACTACGGGACCAACCTTGAAATCGTGAAAAAAAAAATAAGTTGATCCATAGATTTATGTTCGCATAACTCGGCTTAGTGTAATGGATCAACTGATTTTTTTTTTCACTATTTCATAATGATGAGTAAAAGTTCAATGACTTTTAAAGATAAACGATCAAATTTTAACGGTGTATATGTATGGATACGCCCAACCAATCTCAAACCACAATCTTTGTTTCAAATTAGGGTGGGTAAAAATCTGTCACGCCAACCCTTGTCTACCTGTTCATCATCATTCTCCCGCCCTTATCCCAATTTATTTTAGGGTCAAAAATCGATAGTTTGATATTGATTTTTGACCCTAAAATAAATTCAAACTAGGCTGAGAATCAGTACGTTTTGAACATCAAAATAACATAAGACAGTCCCCCAAAACGCCCGCCCTTCCCCACTTTCTAGTGCTTTAGCTGGGGAGAAGAAGTGGCGCAACAAACTCCCCAGCAGCACAGCCGTCTGTTCAGTTAGAAGAACTTGATTCTATACAGTAGTAAGTAATGAACATAACGAAACACAAAACATCAAATTAAATTATTTGCCATATGACAGGTAGCAGGTAGCCGCAACATGTCTTTTTCTTCCATACTTCTCTATTATTTATTATCTCGATAATCCATCTCTCGTTTCTTTGGTCTTTCCAGACCCTTATAGCCGCCATCCACATTCATATTCAAAACTTTCTTCTTCACCAATTTCTAGTTTTTAATACATGCTGGGAAGAAGTAGCATAATCAGCCTATAATGTTCCCACTGCTGGGACACAGGCCTCCTCTCTGTGAGAGGGAGTGGGCCGTAATCCACCACGCAAGCCCAGTGCGGATTGGTAGATGTCACATTTCTTCGATTTTTTGGTTTTAGAACATGCCGGTTTCCTCACGATGTTTTCCTTCACAGTTTTTGAGAGCAGTGGTGATGAAATTAGTAACACAAAGTAAATCGCCTGTCTGGCTGGGTTCGAATCCACGATTTTTAATTCGTAAGTCGGGGCCGTTGCCACAGGGCTACCTCTGTGCCGTCACGGCTCTGCTCTGGGAAGAGGTGGTTTTCCTCAATAGCACAGTCGGTTTTATTAATTAAAAGTAATGATGAAACAAGAGGCCTGTAACTGTCCTTCTGGATGGCAGAGGTCTCCTCTCATACAGAGATAGAAGTCCAGCTTTCACCCGATTCCATTAGAAGATGGCAAATGTTTTCCTTACGATATTTTCCTTCGCTTTCAGAAGATTACCATGTATAAAGAAGATATTAATTTATTCAAGCAACGCAATATAAAGCAATACATCAATTTAAATAAGACATTTAACAATGAATATCCCCTAACACGATCCCAATATATTTATCAAAATGTAATATTAATCAGACCTTAATTGCGTAATTAAAAAACAGGTGAAAAAATACTCAATTAATTAATTAGCAAACACAAAACACCGGGATATTTTTGGCGCGCTTTTCATTAGCCACCATTTTCCAATATGGCGGCTTTGTTTACGTCACCCGTGGAAATGGCCGAGTATTTTTGCGCGCGAAAATAGCTTGTTTACTTAGCGTTTTTTGTTTTCTAGTCATTAAACTAATTGAGCCGGTATAAATTAATTGAATTTTGTTGTGAACACTATTTTCATGAGATGCAAATAATAGACTCGATATTATGATACACTTCCGGACTTAAATCGAGCTACCGTGCCATTCCATGTCAGGTATTAATGCATGTCAGGTATAAGTCTACGGGGTCGCCCCGTGCTCGGGCAGTAGAGATGTCGAGTTGGATAGAAAGAACTATGTCTATTCTTGGTAGAATAGAGACAGAATTGATCATGCCACGCGAGCTGTACCCCTTGCACGAATATTTGTAGGTTTCGTATCGTAAACGTTTCGAGTTGTCGATACGATAACTGTGTAATGGATGGTCACCCATCCACGAACCCGCGGCTAGCGTAGCTTAACCTTCGGTCTACATGAGAGGCTGTTATCATTTAGCCACGAGCCCCTCCGTTTTTAGGCTATAGTAATTTGGCATTAATGAGGGCTCTTTGACTCGACAATCCGAACTTTTGTTTTCTAAGGTTGAAGTATAAGACTCCAGAAAAACAAACTCTCCATATTCATAGTTTTAGCAAGAATTATGTCCTTACTCAACAAAAATATCCTATGACTGGGTAACACGATACACGATACACCCCCTGGTAGACTGACAACCGTTTATCAAATAGAGCCCTAAACTCTTAACCACAAAACATCTTTTGTTTTAGCTGTCTCTATCAAATTCTCACGAGAACCGAGCCCTCACGATTATAACCGAAAAGCCAATAAACAACGAAGACGTCACGAAAATTTATTACAAACCCATTTAAAATAACAATTAACCAAATTAAAGCACTAAAATAACCTAGCATATTATTAGTTTTCTATTTAATACGACATTCAGGAACCTGCTCGCATGTTCTTTACAAAATTAATTAAAACCTAATGCAATAAAGAGAATGGTTCCTGCGAGATGAAATCACTCATTCGTGAAGTGTGCAGACAAACTTGTAGCTGTCTCATTCTAACGTATGTGTTTGTGAACATGTGTGAGAGAGATGGAGCACAGGCGGGTAAATGAGCGAAGTTCATTAGGCATTCGGAAAATGAAACTCGATCACATTTCTGTCGCGTTTAGAGAGGATAGCGTTATGCTAGAGTGGATAATGCAGTTTAGTTGATTTTCTTTGGGAGTTTCGTAATTGGTAGGTAGAAAGTTTTAAGCAAAATTAGATAAGTTAGTGAAGAATATCATTATCGTACCCGAGTCTTGTCGGAGTTACCGACATAGCTTGCAGAGTAAGCAAACTGAAGTGGCAGTGGGCTGGCCATGTTTGTCGAAGGACCGATGGCCGGTGGAGCAGACGAGTCCTGGGGTGGATCGGCAAGCGTAGTGTGGGACGCCCCCAGCTACATGGACGGACGACCTAAAGAAGGTGGCTGGGACGGATTGGATGCGGAAGGCGGATGACAGGGTGTTGTGGAGCGGCCTGGGAGAGGCCCATATCCAGAGTGGACTGCAATAGCCTGAGTTGATTGATTATTTTCGTGTTTGAGATTCTACGAGAACATGTTCTTATTTCACAACTATACCCTGTTAACCGTTTTTGACATCTGTCTTAGAACGAAGTATTCCAGACTACGTAATAGTTAACTTTAAAAAGCGTAATAAAATAAATATTTAAACTGCCTTATTTTATTTAATTATCTTATTTATGGCTTCTTATTATAATGTCTGTAACATCATAATACTTTACGTGTATCAATCAATATATCGTGTGTTGCTGCAATCACTAGTTCCATCTGTCAAAAAACGGTTTTCCTAATAGACAGTAGTAGATATTTTTGTTTCACAAACTTTACACAATATTTGCAAAGTTGCCTAGTTAGAGTTAAGGGTAAAGGATTATAAAACAGAACCTTAGCACGAAATCAGTATTTGAGAAGCTAATCGGTTTTTTTTCTGCAAAAAAAAAATCCAATCCAATTATTGCAAAAAACAAAATGTTACCCTCAAGAAACACATCAAGGAAAGGAAGCTCGAGTGAGAAGTAAAAAATAAGAGCAATTTTTCGCAATATCACCCTTAACTCAAATGAAAAGCTCACCCAAAATAAGATCAACAAACCTGCTAGTCAGATTTACAATAACACTGGAAACGGACAGTAGCAAGACCTACGACGAAGACATTGGAAACAACAACATTTAACACAGCAGAGCAAAGGACATAGAAAAGAGCCGAGAAAGCTGTTGGAACCCCGTCGAGACATTCACGAGTGAAACTCGACCTGAAACACCTGTCCGCGATGTCGTTTAAAGATGCCATCCATAGACAAATATCACCCATCTCTCCACTAGACCAATGCCTACTCTAGGATGCATATCCGGTATGACTCTTTAAATTCTTTCCTATCCTAAGGGCACGTCTTCCCTACCATTACAGTGCCCCCTAGTCTACTCCTTGACATGCATGCCTCTGTGGCACCATGAAACGTGAGGCTCCAGGGGCTAGTAAAAAGTAAAAAATAATACAAATGTTTGAAGTTGTATCGTAAACTGACCTGAAGTAATTTTTCCAATAACTCATATTTGTTTACATGTTTGACAAATTAATCGCGCACGTTTTTATTATATATTTTTAGATATTCTTATTTTTACCTAGCTGTGCCCGCGACTTCGTTCGCGTGTATGTCGGAAAACAAATTGGATTTCATGGGTTTTAATTTTTTTGTGCGGAACCCTAATTCTTTTTTTATAATAAAAATAAATATCTCCTTAAAACATCAGCTATCTGCTAGTGAAAGTTCAGTTAAAACCGGTCCAGCTGTTCCGGAGATTAACCGGAACAAACAGACAGACAAAACTTAAAAAAAATATATCGGTACACCTATACATTCATATATGTATTTTGTAAAAATTCTCAAGCTGTTCCTAGTGCTATTCTGTAAAGTTCACTGCTCACGTCACTCAAGTGAGCGCACACAATTCGAAAGCGAACTCATTTGTTTTTAAAGTAAATCATCGCGGATTCACAACGTTTGAAGTGATTATGCACCGTTAAAGATCGTTTTAATCCTTAAAAGGGGTCATTGTACTCATCATTATGAACAACTTTTACTACGGGACCAACTTTCACGATTTCAGGGTTGGTCCCATAGTAAAAGTTGTTCATACTGATGAGTACAATGACCCCTTTTAAGGATTAAAACGATCAAAATTTAACGGTGTATAATCACTATATATATAAAGCGTTTATTCGTGGTGAACGCCTAAATTTTCCAAACAAATTTTACTTCTGCCAAACTGCAGAGCAGCAAAATCAGCGCTGTGCTGTGGGTCCCCCCTAACACAGCATCATGCTGAGTGGAATCCTTCTTGTCATAGTCATGACGTGCAGCCGTCGACTATTTCTGCTGTGTGCTTGTGACTGTAGATATACCTAGATTGTTTTTATTTTTCCTTATTATTAGAATTAATTATCTTTTTGTATGCACGTGTTTCTGTGACAAATAAACCTATTTTACTTTCGTTTCCAAATACTTAAACCAACATACACATGAAGCAACATACACACACACGATATACATGAAGACAGTATAAATAAATAAACAAAAATCTTGATTTATACGAAAACCTTCAACATTGCATAAAGACTAGGTCGCATGATCAGTGAAATTAAAGGTCATACAGATAGAGTAACCCTGACTCCCAAACTAGGAGATCCTGTGTCTTGGGAGTCAGTGTTAACAAAATCAAGGCAAAAAAAATAAAATTTGCTTTTGGCTAAGTATTAACAGCCGCACGGTTCAATCGATCAGGTTAAACAACGCTTGCCGCGGTTGGTCGGTGGATTGGTGACCATCTTTACATACCAAGACCCTCCGTGCCTCGGAAAGTACGTAAAGCCGTTCCCGGCTGCCATTCGTAGATCTTTGACAGTCGTTACGGGTAGTCGGAAGCCTGAAAGTGACAACCAGTCTTTCCAAGTGATATTGTGTTACCCAGTAACTGGGATGCGAAGTACAGATAGACAGTTGCCCCCTTGTACTGGTATTCAGCTGCATCCGGTTAGACTGGAAGCCGAACCCAACATAGTTGGGAAAAGGCTAGGTAGATGATGATGATACATGAAGACAACCTTCTAAATAACTCTTGTTTTCCTGAAAAAAGCTCTACTTGGCAATAGATACCTATATTTTATTTTCAGCCCCTCAACACACATCAATGCCTTCGGTTCAACTAAAATCAATATTCCTCACTGAAAACTGTCAAAAACTCCAATTCACAATTAAACAGCCTCACAAAAGATAAAAGATAGATATACCAGCATTCATAACTCAATTGTGTGTCTGTCTGTCACCGAAATTGTTTTTGGCGGGTGCAATCTCGAAAACTAATTGTTCGCCATTTTATAATTGAATATATTTTGTTTACCTGCTGAGTGGCCCTCGGCGCCATCTTGCGGGGGGAAGCGTAATTAATTTTATAATAAATTGCTGAATACCAGAGAGAAATTAAAATATTTTTGTGGTGAGGGTAGAATGAAATCGTTGGGCAGTAATATAAATTGTTTTGGTGTTTCGATAGTGATTGAGGTGGCGTTCGGAATGTTGATGTTAAGCGTTTAATTTGTTTGATTGAAAGCTAGTTAATATCTGCGAAAAAGGTATATAGAATCATTGTTGATTTTGATTTTAAGGGGCTGGTGGCTAAGTAATAACAGCCGCACGGATCGATGGATCAGGTTAAGCTACGCTTGCCGCGGTTGGTCCGTGGATAGGTGACCATCTTTATATACTAAGACCCCTCCGTGTCTCGTAAAGTACGTTAAACCGTTGGTCCCGGCTGTCATTCGTGGATCTTTGACAGTCGTTTCGGGTCGTCAGAAGCCCGAAAGTCTGACAACCAGTCTTACCAAGTGGTTTTGTAGTACCCAGTAACTCGGTTGTGGAGCTCAGATAGGCAGTCGCTTCATGTAAAACACTGGTACTCAGCTGCGTCCGGATAGACTGGAAGCCGACTCCAACATAGTTGGGAAAAGGTAATGATGACGTTGATTTTGAACCGACTGTTTCGTTTTGCAAGTCATGTATATGTACAATATATTTGATTTAAAGAGTGTCTTGACCGTTCTTCTCCATAGGAACCTACTTTGCTTTGGAATGGGCAACTAGCTTCATCTTTCTGACTGACCGAGTCCAATTGTCTGTAAATGGTTTAATTGAAATAAATGCTTTGAGTATGACTTGAGTTGGCATGTTTACCGATTTCTCCTAGATTTCAGGAGAGATTGACACGTTTCTTTAAAAAAAAAATTGTGGAATAGTTTTTAACCGTAGTTAACTTTCCAGTGAGTTTAATAGATTAACTATACCGAGGATATTCTTGCAGCAACTTGGCAAGCTTTTCACCAACACTGCTCTCAAAACGGTGAAGGAAAACATCGTGAGGAAACCAGCATGTCCTAGAACCAAAAATTCGAAGTCATGTGACATGTACCAACCCGACTTGGGCTTGCGTGGTGGAATATGGCTCGCAGAGAAAGGAGGCCTCTTACCCAGCAGTGGGAATGAAAACATTATAGGCTGGATTATACCATGCTTATACTTGCCAAGTTGCTGTTTGTGTACTGTTCTCGGTAATCGCCACTGAACTATCACATGATCTGACCAAGATTATGTCTGGACTTTAAAAGAGCCTGTGACCTCCGAGTTTGTTTCGGCCTTTCTTCTCAGAGTAGTCAGATGGGAAAGCCGACCTCACCTAGTTAGGGTTCCGTAGCCAAATGGCAACGGAACCCTTATGGATTCGCCATGTCTGTCTGTCTGTCTGTCTGTCTGTCTGTCTGTCTGTCTGTCTGTCTGTCTGTCTGTCTGTCTGTCTGTCTGTCTGTCTGTCCGTCCGTATGTCACAGCCGCTTTTTTCCGAAACTATAAGAGCTATACTGTTGAAACTTGGTAAGTAGATGTATTCTATGAACCGCATGAAGATTTTCACACAAAAATAGAAAAAAAACAATAAATTTTGGGGGTCCCCATACTTAGAACTGAAACTCAAAATTTTTTTTTTTCATCAAACCCATACGTGTGGGGTATCTATGGATAGGTCTTCAAAAATGATATTGAGGTTTCTAATATCATTTTTTTCTAAACTGAATAGTTTGCGCGAGAGACACTTCCAAAGTGGTAAAATGTGTGTCCCCCCCCCTGTAACTTCTAAAATAAGAGAATGATAAAACTAAAAAAAATATATGATGTACATTACCATATAAATTTCCACCGAAAATTGGTTTGAACGAGATCTAGTGAGTAGTTTTTTTTTAATACGTCATAAATCGTAACGTAACGGAACCCTTCATGGGCGAGTCCGACTCGCACTTGGCCGGTTTTTTTAAAAATATGATTGACATGTAAAAAAGTGTTTGTGCAAAGCTAGTTGCAGAAAAGAAATCATTTGTCATTTAACTTACGGCCCTTGACATAGGGTGAGCTCACTCACCATTTATCGGACACTCATTTCCGGGAAATTATCTAGAATTTAAAACATAAAGGGATTACTTGACACGCATTAATTATGAGTATTCCGTCAGAATTGCAGTACAATGTCATTATATTTATTGTAAACCGCCACAATGGCAGGATGCAGTCCTGAAGAATAAATTCATTTTTAATAACTGAACGAGTTTTTTTTTTCAATATTGTGCTCGGTTTTGACTGGGTTCCGTATGGTTTCTTTTTTGTTTTCGCATTGCTCAAAGAGACTGTAGTGTTACTCTCTTGAGATGGATTAGTCCATGTTCAACTCCCACAATCTTTATCCCCGACCATGTTGAACCCCTAAATGTTTCCATGTTCTCTAAACATCACTTCGAAATCCGAACGGTGTCTCGTTGTGAATCCGCGATGATTTACTTACTTTAAAAACAAATGAGTTCGCTTTCGAATTGTGTGCGCTCACTTGAGTGAGGTGAGCTGAGCTTAAAGCATAATTATACTACGATCAAATCAATCTGCCTGAATTAAATAGCAGTTATAGCAAGAAATAGACATTCAGACAGGACTAGCATTTTATTAAACAGATGTAGATAATTGTATAGCAGGTTAATAAGATGAAGGGAGATAACTTATTATTTAGGTATGATCTTCATTTCATATTCACGAAAACCGATGCAGTAACTCAATGAAACCTCAGCCTCATCTAGTTTTTAAATCATAATTTAGTTTTGACGTGTAAAAGATTTTCATGAATTTACAAAAACAAATATCAATGAATCTACACTCTTTTTCTCGCTTCAAAACCGTATGGAACCCTAAAATCCTAACAACCGTCATCGCTGGAACACCTGGAATCAAACCATGGCGTGTAAAACAAAGGGCAGGACAATGGCGGCAAATGTTTTATACATTGGCACCGGGGCTGTGGTGTGAGGGACGAGAGACCAGCGACATTCATAACGGGGCAGTCAAATTATTAAGTTAGTATAGTAGAGGGGCTTGTGACTAAGTAATAATAACAGCCGCACGGGTTGATCGGTTAGGCTAAGCTACGCTGCCGCGGTTGGCCTATGGATGGGTGACCATCGTTACATATATTTATTATATTTTTAAGTGATTTAATGGAATATTTCAAAAAACATGTAAAGGACACAAAACTAATAGTCCTTGCTGACGACACAAATGCGATAGTTACTGCTGACGATATACTGGAATTAGAATCCAAGATCAATGCTCTCTTGAAAGCTTTTGAAAACTGGTTCAGTACTAATAATTTGAAACTTAATGTAAATAAAACAAAGTGTGTCTTATTTAAGCCCACGGTACGAAATAACGCTAAGTTGGAGATTGTATTATGTGGCAACAACGTCGAAATATAATAATGTTGATATTGTCAAGTTTTTAGGTGTGCACATTGATGCATTGTTGAATTGGAAGGTCGGGCTCGGCATGCTATGCGATCAGAACACTGAGGGAAGAATTAGATTTACCTCAACTTAGAAGTGTGTACTTTGCCTTGGTGGAGTCCAGGCTAAGATACAGCATCGAGTTTTGGGGCAATAGCTACAAGTACAACATACAAATGGCATTCGTGATTCAGAAAAGAGCTTTAAGGACCGCATGAAACAGACGGAATCATGTAAAGACCATTTTATTAGAGTAAAAAATCTTGACAGTGCCATGCCTTTACATTTTAGTGTTGCTAACCAGGTTAGTTAAAAATTTGCACAAAATTGAGACTGCAGAGACAAACTAGAGCTAGCACACGTAGGAAAGATTAGAAGATTTGCCCAACACTATTCAACCGAAATTAAAAGTTGTCAAACATAGCCCGAGGTATCAGTCTGTAGTTTTATACAACAAGTTGCCTATAGAATTCAAAACCATATACAGTGTTAACTTATTTAAAAACAAATTGAGGACCTATTTATTGGGGAAAGGCTATTACAGTGTCAATGAATTCCTAGATGACATATGACATTGTAACTTATGATTGATTTTATTACTTTGACATTTATTATTTATGATCTTGAATTCTTAATTGACCGTTATTGTTTTTGTTTACTTCTCTAAATGTATTTAATGAATTTTATTTTATATTATTTATTGCAATTGTATATCTAATGTTATTTTTTTAATTTTTCAACACAATGTACCTATATTGTTATGAAATAAATTACTTATGACTTATGTATGTATTTATTTATTTCTCAGTACTATGGTACAGACGCCAGCAGGTCAAGCTACCCGAAACTGTCAAATTTTCCCAATCAACCTTGAACCTTAATGCTTCAGAGATAAAGTTGACAATCTAATAAAGAAATTTGACAGATTGTAGTAGCTTGATGTGCTGGCGTCTGTACATTGAGGTCTTATATTAAACATTGTTTCACACCATTGCTGGTGTAGAAATACTTATTAAAAGCTACGTACATGCAGAGTGGTTAAGATTTATCAAAAATGCATTATTTATAATGTTAAGTCAACATGTTGAAAATATAAATCATAATGTCAAAGAATAAATCATAATGTCAAAATAAAAATTACAATGTCCAAGAATTCATAATAATGTCAAAGTACTAATGTCATTCTTAATCTTAATTAAAATATGAAAAAGTATGATTTAAAATAAATAGACGGAATAAAAACACATGTCTAATAGCCAAGCAAACATTTTACATTTAAATTTATTAATTGGTAACATTATTAGGTTAAGCTACGCTTGCCGCGGTTAGTCTGTGGATGGGTGACCATCTTTACATACCGAGACCCCTCCGTGCCTCGGAAAGCACGTTAAGCCGTTGGTCCCGGCTGTCATTCGTGGATCTTTGACAGTCGTTACGGGTAGTCAGAAGCCCGAAGGTCTGACAACCAGTCTTACCAAGGGGTATCGTATTACCCAGTAACTGGGTTGTGGAGGTCAGATAGGCAGTCGCTCCATGTAAAATACTGATATTCAGCTGCGTCCGGTTAGACTGGAAGCCGACCCCAACATAGTTGGGAAAAGGCTAGGCAGATGATGATGATGAATTGGTAACATTATCAGGGCAGGTGGTAATTTATTATAAATTTTAATTGTCATACAACTGGTTTTCAACTGTATAATTGCAACTCGCAATTGCATATCAAGACTTCTCCGAGTCTCGGAAAGAACGTTAAGCCGTTGGTCCCGGCTGTAACAACAAAGGCGTGATGATCACCATCTGCCTGCCTTTTCCCAACTATGTTTGGGTTGGTTTCCAGTCTAACCGGATGAGCTGAATACCAGTATTTTACATGGAGTGACTGCCTATCGAACCTCCACAACCCAGTTACTGAGTTAAAGGATACCCCTTGGTAAGACTGGTTGTCAGACTTTCTTCTGACGACCCGTAACTACTTTCAAAGATCTACGAATGACAGCCGGGACCAACGGCTTAACGTGCTTTGCGAGGCACGGACGGTTCTGGGTATGTAAAGATCAACCCAAGAATCAACCGCGGCAAGCTTAGCTTGACCTGATCGATCGACCCTTGCGGCTGTTATTACTTAGCCACAAGCCACTCCAACACTGATGACATCACTTTTAATTGGAACTAAGCCGCTTGTGGCGCCAATTCCCTTGTTCACAATTTAAACTGAATTTAAGTTCCGTGCATCTTTTTCTTTCTATTTCATTAAAAAAAGGACAGAATATAAACATTAGTTTAATCCAGTCAAACTAGTCAGCGCCTGACGTAAATTGACGTATTTTTAGCAGCCATGTTTTTAATCACGTCTAATCTGTCTATGGAGTATCTTAATTTGATAGGACTAAACTAATATTTATCTTCTGTCCTTTTCTTAATGAAATAGAAAGAAAAGGTGCACTGAACTTAAATTTAGTTTAGTTTGTGAACAAAGGAATCGGCGCCATTATCTTTTCACTTAGACCAAACCACGATCCATTGAATTCTTCACAGCTGTAAATTAGGCTTTACAAAAATAAGAACAAAGCCTATTGGGGCCTAGCCTAGCTATAAATGCTAGACTAAGACCTATTGTGCCTAACACCTTTGTTTCAGCCCTCGTTTTAATATATTTTACAATCATAGGGTTTTAATAGCGGTAGGTGACGTAATAATAATATAAAAATGGGGTGGTACCTATTAGGGTTATTGGGGTTGGTGACCCGTTTTGTACTGCTCTAGCGGTGGCACAGTGGTATCAGCCCCGGTTTACGAGTTGTAAGGTCGTGAGTTCGAACCCAGACAGGCACTTTACTTTGTGTAAATTATTTCATCGTCACTGCTCTCAAAATGGTGAAGAAAAACATCGTGAGGAAACCGGCATGTCTTACAACCAAAAATTCGAAGACATGTGACATCCAACAATCTGCACTGGGCCCGCGTGGTGGATTATGGCTCACTCCCTCCCACAGAGAGGGGGCCTGTGTCCCAGCAATGGGAACATTGTGAATGAACAATGAGCAACCTTATTACAACAACAATAAAGTTCAAAATCAGAGGTAAAATAACTATGAAATATCTCTAGTGTCATTCTCTAAACATCACTTCGAAATTCGAACGGTGTCTCGTTGTGAATCCGCGATGATTTACTTTAAAAACAAATGAGTTCGCTTTCGAACTGTGTGCGCTCACTTGAGTGAGGTGAGCAGTGAACTTTACAGAAAAGCACTACGCTACAGCCGGGCCAGCTTTAAGCTTTGGCAGATCCGTAATTTGAAATCCAGTATCCTAGCTCTTAAATCTTTAAGTCTCCTTTTAATAGACCGGGTCCCAGAGCATAATTATACGAAATATACGTATGCGTTAATTGCTTATTACGCATTGCTAATTCAAAGATATTGTTATGTCGACTGACATTTTATTACTGTAACGTACGAGGGAGGTCAACAAAAAAGTTAGTTGAGAACTTTAACTAACCTTACCTTTTTCTTCTTCTTTCCAGGAGGCGGCTGCAATTTCCCAGAAGGCTGGATGGGCGGCTGGTTCCAGTCGGGCACCCCGGGGCTCATCTACATCAACTCCACCAACATGCAGGGCAAGGGGGAGTGCGCGGAGACAGATGCCAACGACAAGTTCCTAGTCTATGACAGGTTAGCTACGATCAATGAGATTTTAACAGGATATACCAGGGGCCCTAGCACGAAGCCGCGAAGTACAGACGCCAGCACATCAAGCTACCCGAAACTGTAAAATTTTCCCAATCAACCTTGAACCTTAATATTTTAGTGATAAAATTGAAAATCTATTAAATATATTTGACAGATTGTAGTAGCTTGATGTGCTGGCGTATGTACAGACGCCAGCACATCAAGCTACCCGAATCTGTCAAATTTTCCCAGTCAACCTTGAACCTTAACGCTTTAGCAATAATCTGTCAAATTTTCCCAGTCAACCTTGAACCTTAACGCTTTAGCAATAGTTGAAAATCTATTAAAGAAATTTGACAGATTGTAGTAGCTTGATGTGCTGGCGTATGTACTTAGTTGTTACGTAAATTTAAAAGAGTGTCCATGGAGTTTCTTGCACGTTCTTCTCCATAGGTACCAACTACGCTTTGGAATGGGCCACTAGCTTCATTTTTCTGACTGACCGACCCCTTGACAATTCAAAAGTGCCTGTAATTGGTTTAATTAAAATAAATACTTTGAGTTTGAGTTTGAAATCGAACGATTTTTGATCGAAAAATTATAACTATTCTATAGCATTCTGGTTTTAATTTTGCGGCAGGCATATTAACAACAATATACAACAATACACAATAAACTAACATAGTTCTTAAGTTTACTAACACAATGAGTCATTCTTACTTGAATAAATAAATTATTATTATCTCCTTTATTTCACTTAAATACTTACAAATTACATTTTTAAATATTTTTATAAACAAAAGGATAAAAAAAAAACATTTAAAAATATAAAAGGTAGTAGCCCACCGGTATCGGGAACAGGGTCCAAGCTACCGGCGGTCAGGGCTCCAGAGAGAGGAACTTCCTGACAATGCGAGCCGTGTCCAGAAGTACCGCTTTCTGAATCAAGCCCTTGATCCAGCTGCCCAACGAGAGCCTCCTCAGGTATTGGTCGAGGCTCTTGGCTATTAAGCCATTGGCTGTCACGACTATCGGCACAATGATTGCTGAGTCCACATGCCACATTTCGACAACCTCGCGAGCCAAGTCAAGATACTTGATTTGTTTATCTTTCTCGGCTTTCACGAGGTTATCATCATGCGGGACGGTTATGTCAACAATCATTGCGCGCCGCTCTGATCGATCCACCACCACTATATCACTATTATTATTATTATTATTATTATATTAATATCTGATAAGAGTAACGGTGGCTCTGTGGTAACAGCCACCCCGACTTACAAGTTGTAGGTCGGGTTCTAACAGAGGCAGACACTACGTAAATAATTACACTGTTCTTTAAAACGATGAAGGTAAACATCGTGACGAAACCGGCATGTCCTAGAACCAAAAACTCCCAAGACATGTGACGGCTACCAACCCGCACTGAGCCCGCGTGGTAGATTATAAGCCCACTCCCTCTCTAAGTGAGGAGGCCTGTGTCCCAGCAGTGGGCACATTACAGGCTGATTATGATGTGCTATGATCATGATGTCCGTCTTTATAACTAACACCTTGTGTGTACTACTAACAACCCTACTTGTGTCTTCTATGTACAGACGCCAGCACATCAAGCTACTACAATCTGTCAAATTTCTTTAAAAGATTTTCAACTTTATCGCTAAAGCATTAAGGTTCAAGGTTGATTGGGAAAATTTGACAGTTTCGGGTAGCTTGACCTGCTGGCGTCTGTACCAACTTTATGGGTGGTGTATAAGAAATAAAGATATTATTACTCTTCACCATCTGCCGAGCCTTTTCCCAACTATGTTGGGGTCGGCTTCCAGTCTAACCGGATGCAGCTGAATACCAGTATTTAACATGGAGCGACTGCCTATCTGACCTCCACAACCCAGTTACTAGGTAATACGATACCCCTTGGTAAGACTAGTTGTCAGACTTTCGGGCTTCTAACTACCCGTAACGACTGTCAAAGAGCCACGAATGACAGCCGGGACCAACGGCTTAACGTGCTTTCCGAGGCACGGAGGGGTCTCGGTATGTAAAGATGGTCACCCATCCACAGACTAACCGCGGCAAGCGTAGCTTAACCTGACCGATCGACCTGTGCGGCTGTTATTATTTAGCCACGGGCCCCTCAAAAAGATAAAGAAAGATATTATTACTGTTATGACATAATTCGTGATTTTCAATGTTACTGTTAGCCTGCGTCATCCCACAGCTGGGCAAAGGCCTCTCCCCATGACTTCCAGCTCTTCCGATCCAGGGCTAAAGTGGACCACTGGTGGGTAGCGGGATTGTCCGAAAGGGTTACCGCTGCCCTGGAACATAAAGGGCTAAGGAAGGAACACGGGTGGGTTTTAGTCAGTAAGAGTCTGACACTCCCTTCTGCTCCACCCAGAGCGGGAGGGGTCATTTGATGATTTCCCATCCTCAAAAAAAAAAAAAAGTGGACCACTGGTCGTTTGTTTTGTCCAGCTCGTCCCGCCATCTTCTACGGGGTCTGCCGCGACGCCTTCTAGCTGTGTCAGGGCTCCACGTGATGTTCACTTATGATTTTAATGTTTCAGGAACGAAGACTGCTACAGATGCTTGGTCATACACGAAAAACACAAATATGTGTTACAGTATAAGGAAAGTGAGTATACACAACTTATTTATTTATTTATAATAATAAGCACACCAACAGCACAATCACTGCCTACTAACTCTAAATCAAAGTTAAAGTATTTTGCTGGATCTTCTATACAGGAATTTGTGGTTTTATCCCTTCGATTTGAAACTATTAACTATTAACTAGCTTCAACTTTCTGACCTACTTATAGACTTTTACATTTTTGGTAATGTACTGCTGTTGGTGTACCAAATAAATAAATTCAATAAAATAAAAGTACCTACTTAAATGGTTTATCTGAAATAATGCTGCATCGAAATTCATTCTTGTGCTTTCACAAATGAAAGAAAGAGAGAAAACATGTTTATTTGCGGTATAAACATGATGCAGAAAAAGAATACAAACAAAAAAAATCGCAAGTTGGGGGAAAACACGCGTCACAACCACGCAAAACGGCCATCGCTCAGACCCTGTGTGAGACAGAGCCCTAGCGCTGGGCTAAAATGTTATGTAAAAACTGGCTAAACTAAGGCAAACGTCTAAAGGGTACGGATGTGAAATTACAGACTATGTTTCACCTTCTGTCCTGCCCTCTGTGCCCCAAAACGAAGTCAAGGCGACCTCTGCGCTGCCACCGGCGATACCGTGCAAGTGGCGAATTTTTGACCCAATAAAACCTAACAGTAAAGACCGAATTTCGGCCATGGCGACCTAACTCAGCGGAGACTAGCCATCGGCGCGGGAGATATTATTATAGTGCACAAGTGTGTGCGTAGACGCAGGTGCACTCCCTCTTACCTCACTCCCATAGTCCGATGGGACGGCAATCCGACACGCCCGCAGATCAGGCGCAGGACTAACGGCTTTAAGTGCTTTCTGAGGCACGGAAGTATCACACCGCCAACTTCCAAACTTCGGGCTGTTACTAAGAAATTCCCAATGGAAAAAACCTGATAACACTTTACCCGACCTGGGAATAAAACCTAACAGTATCATCGATACGAAGACGTAGAATCATTCTCTGACTACTCACATCTCTGTTTGTTGTCGAAGCTGATAAGGGGTTTCCTTATTCTCGGTTAGACCATCGACCGTAACAACTATCGACAAGATGACTACAGATTACATATCCCACTCTGCGGCAACTCTTGTGTTGCTGTGGAGTGGGTTTGGAATCTGTCAACACAACATACTTGATTTCTGTACCTTTTTCTAATTTTTTCTTTTAAGGGCGCGCCTAAAGCCAGTAAAATTTTAGAATAGAAAAAAAAAAACGTAGTATGCGCCAAAACTGTTATATTATCGTAATAAATCCAAAACTAAAAGGAATTACATGAAATGCCTGAGCACAGCCTTTACTCTTGTATAAATATAATTAATTATCAAATTTTTGTCGCAATAGGCATTACCGTATTGAGTACAAAACGGAAAAATATGAGAATTAGAGGTTACTTTGTGATTGTTTTCTATCTAGGAAATGTTATTATTTAATTTTTTTGATCAAAGTGAACCCTCGGAAATATCATGTAGTTATTCATACATTTTTATTTTAAGATTTGGTCCGGAATTTTTCATGTAAAATCAAATATAAGATTGGTAATTTTGCTTTATACGCTCTTAATATAATTACATTTCTCTTTTCCACAGCATACTGCGGCCAGAGAGACTCACTATCCACAATGTGTGAGTCAATAACTGGCGATGCGGCCCTCTACTCTATGTTCAGAAAGGAGCCCAGGCCTTTGCCTGAACCGTGCCCGTTCCATCCGGCGCCGTTCACATTCACATATAGTCGGTACGTGGAATAATTGTGCACTAGAGGAAGATTTGAAGTGTTCCCTGTAAAGTTCACTGCTCACCTCACTCAAGTGAGCGCACACAATTCAAAAGCGAACTCATTTGTTATTTAAGTAAATCATCGCGGATTCACAACGAGACACCGTTCGAAGCTCTAAAGAAGTTTTTGGAAGAACAGAGCATTTGTGATTTGGTACTAGTATTGCAGATGTTTCTTAGGCGGCGGCGACTTACCATCATGTGGGAACATTGGTTGAAAGGCATTACTTATATAAGTAAAGTCGGCCTATAATGTTCCCACTGCTGGGACACAGGCCTCCTCTCTGTGAGAGTGCATCACTTATCCGAGTTTTAAGATTTATTGTTATCCCCTTAATTGGGGCATCAAGCAACTCCACCAGCTTCTTATAGTCCAGCACCTCCAATTCTTCTGGATATGCTAAATTACGCACCAACCGATACGAATCATCTGATAGATGTGTTATTAATATTGCACTTCTATGCACGTCAACCGGTCTTTATAATTTAATCACTCACATGATTTCTAATCAAACGTAGTTAAGTTTCCTAAAAACGACTTCGCCATTTTTTTTTCTTTCGCGGGCAAGATCGCCCTCGTCGTCAATGATATGTTTCTAACTGAGGGCGTGGAGATAATGAAACGAGTGTCTTCATTGATCGCTGGTTTATTGCTAAAAGCTGACTACACAAATTCACAATTTATGAACTATGTGTGAGTAACAAGCGCATGCACATCAGTTTCTGTCTTTGAACCTCGATTAGCAAGGATTTCTTTTGTACAGACTCCAGCACATCAAGCTACTACAATCTGTCAAATTTCTTTAATAGATTTTCAACTTTATCTTTAAAGCATTAAGGTTCAAGGTTGATTTTCGGGTAGCTTGACCTGCTGGCGTCTGTACTTTTTGTGTGAATAAAACATTATTTTATGATTATTTCCAGTGGTTCTGGCGACTGCGCGAACCCTCCGTCGCGCGCGGAGTCTTGCACAGACGACTCACGGCTACTGCTGCGCTACATGGCGTGTCCGGATGTGCCGGGCACTGAGAGCAACGGTATGTTACTACATACATCATCATCTGCTTAGCTCATTCCCAACTATGTTGGGGTCGGCTTGTAGTCTAACCGGGATGCAGCTGAATACCAGTATTTTACATGGAGCGACTGCCTATCTGACCTCCACAACCAAGTTACTGGGTAATACGATACCCCTTGGTAAGACTGGTTGTCAGACTTTCGGGCTTCTGGCGATACAAAGACGACGACATCGTAACGACTGTCCACCCACGAATGACAGCCGGTACCAACGGCTTAACGTGCTTTCCGAGGCACGGTCTCGGTATGTAAAGATGGTCACTCATCCACGGACCAACCGCGGCAAGCGTAGCTTAACCTGATCTATCGACCCGTGCGGCTGTTATTATTAAGCCCCTCTCTAATTATGGTATGTAATTATATGCATGTATATCGAGAGTCTGGTAAGGAAACTAGATTCAATCTTATCATAAAGCGGTGCAGGGTTGATATTTGTTGACTTGTCTAGATCAGCCTATAACGTTCGTACTGCTGGACACAGGCCTGCTCTCTGTGATAGGGAGTGGGCCATAACACACCACACACAACGCGGGCCCAGTGCGGGTTGGCGGATCTCACATGTCTTCTAATTTTTAGATCTAGATATACCGGTTTCCTCACGATGTTTTCCTTCTCCGTTTTGAGAGTAGAGGTGATGAAATATGTAATTTATACAAAGTAAAGTGACTGCTTGGGTTCGAATCCACGACGTACAACTCGTAAGTGGCGGCCGTTACCACTGAGCCATCACTGCTCTAGTCTTGTTTGACATTCTAAAATACCTAAATTATTAGTTAATTTAAGAAAATAAGTAAGGAGCCTTAAGGCCTGTATACACACGTTTTTTTTTTGCCGTGAAATCTACTGTTTATGCGCCGTGTGTAGGCACGGTCGTTAGTGTTGTGTGAATCACTATGGAAGCTTGTTGACAGACACGTTTTTTCTACGAGCGGTTTATACGCCGTACCGTAAAGAAACCGTGCCGTGTTCAAAGGGCCTTAATTTATCTTTTACTAGATTCTGTCAGCGATTTCGTCCGCGTTAATTTTCGGCCCCCGACTCATCACGTCGCATCCTTTGCTTATCGTTCGCATTTTTCGCTTAGCGTTCTTTCTGACTTATTTTCCTTTTGGTCGACTCCTAAAAGTCGTAGCGTGATGTTAAATAGCCTATAACCTACCTCAAGAATTGGGCTATCGAATGCAAAAAGAATTATTCAAATCCGACTGGGAGTTCTGGAGATCACCCCCTACATACAAACAAATTTTATCTCTATAATATTAGTATAGATTAGCATACAGTCATGTGTAACTTTTGCGATACATTGACGAACCCAGAGTCCATCTATATGTGGTGTAGACAGCTGGCCACGTGTGTCTGTGAAAAATACCTCCTTTGTCATTTTACGAAATCTTGCTAAGAAAAACTCTGCCTATATTTTCCAGTTGAGGAGCTAATCTGCCTGGCGACGTGGAAGGAGGGCTCCACGCGGTACCTCGTGGGACTCATCTCACAGGTTCAGAGGAGGAACTCCATCTCCACTGATGAGGATATGTATAGGTATGTGCTTTAATAGATACCAAAGATTAAACAAATGCACCGTTAGTATGTCATCCTCCAGATCGTATTTCGTCCGTGGCGGCCAATATCAACGAAGTCCTCGAAGCCCTCGGCGCGGGAGATATTATAATGCAGGTGTGTAGGCGCAGACCCAAGTCTCTCTTCCCTCACTCTCATAGTGCGATGTGTCCTTTGTAGATGAAGATACTGTAGTGATCCAAATCACTAGAGTGTTTTCATCTGACGAAGCGACAAGCGCTTTACTTGTGGTAACTAAGTGTACAAATTCGCTGTGAATGTTGGTAATCTGTCAAAATGAAAACCATTGCTACTGATTGTGTGTTACGAAATAGGCTATTTTCCTAAAAAATCTAATTAGTCCGTCAGTTAGATTATCAAAAAATATTGAACCCGTATTTTTTCTTTTGTCAATTATATAAAAAATGATGAAGATATCGCCCGTTAAAGTTCCGCGTAACGTCACTTGCTTGCGACACTTTTGCAAGCAAGTGACGTCACGACCGACTCCCAAATTTTGACGCGCTTTATCGTTGACATTTTTTGTTTGATTGACAAAAGAAAAAATACGTGTCCATTATTTTTCTATAATCTAACTGACGGACTAAATATAATAATTATTTTTTTACCCAGGCAACTACCCTATTACCCCACTGTTTATAATTTGCAATACCTAAGTGAGTTATGGTGACGTTGTTCACAATGACGAACACTGTTTTACAGAAGAGTTAGAACCTCAAGTTATTCATCATCATCTGCCTAGCCTTTTCCCAACTATGTTGGGGTCGGTTTCCAGTCTAACCGGATGCAATATTTTTCATGGAACGACTGCCTATCTGACCTCAACAACCCAGTTACTAACACAATACCCCTTGGCAACACTGGTTGTCAGACTTTCGGGCTTCTGACTACTCGTAACGACTGTCAAAGATCATCGAATGACAGCCAGGACCAATGGCTTGACGTACTTTCGAGGCAGGGAGTGATCCCAAGCTATCCCCGTGGCAAACATCATCTCAAACATCCCCCTCTTCCTCAATAATTCCAGATGCTTCGTGTACAAAGGCAACCACGCAGACAAAACGGTGACGTACAACATCGCCCAGTCAGGAGACGCCACCTGCAACGGTCTGACGTCACCCGTCGACGGCAGTCGCACCATGAAGCTCACTAATAGTACGTATGATGAGTACACTTGTAGTCCGTTTGATACTTATTACCGGTAGGGTAGTGCAAGTAAACCAGAGAAATTATGCGCTTCGGTAAACTTCGCGTTTCCGAATTCGTACGAACGGCGCGCCACAGAGTAACCCCCGTACAGGCAATGCTTTTAAGTTTTGTACTGCCGCGCTTTATCGTAGTGTACTCGTACCTATCATTGCGTCTTTGTATGGCGCCTTCTCCGTCGGGTTCTCTGGTTGAAGATCTACACATGTCAATGAAAACTTTGAAAAGTATTTTTGAATTGCATAGAGTTGGTAATCATGGTTAAATGTATAAAATACAACTAGACTGACTTTCCATGGTCATAACAGTTCTTCATTAGATCTCATCATCGCGCGTTCGTATTTCCGAAGGCAGACGATGATTGCCGAAGCGCATAAATTATCTGTAGTTATGTTTCATTCGTTTTTTCTTTATTATTCTTTTAGTTAGTTTCTTGTTTAGTGTATAAGGGGTCTTGTGTAGCCTAAAAAGTGGTTTCTTTTCCTTGTTTCTTATTTGTAAGTTACTTTTGTATTTTTTTTATGTTTTTTTTTTTTAATTTGGTGGAGTGGGAAATAAACGTTTTATTTACTATGATTTTTGGTTTCTTGCTGTTTAATGTATTTATTTATTTATTCCTGTATCTTATCTCTGTATAACTTTTTTCAAGTTATGAATCTGATAAGTAAGTTGCAGCTCCTATGTTTTGTTTATAGATCACAGTAGGGTGGACTGGCAGAAAATACTATCACATTTGTGCGATGTTTACTTGTGCATAAAGCAGTACCTAAATAAATAATTATAGAAAACCCCGACTTCAACGAACCTTCAGTTCAGCCTTTTCTCGCTTCACTCGCTCGGCTCGCTTCACTCGCTCGGCTCGCTTCACTCGCTCGGCTCGCTTCACTCGCTCGGCTCGCTTCACTCGCTCGGCTCGCTTCACTCGCTCGGCTCGCTTCACTCGCTCGGCTCGCTTCACTCGCTCGGCTCGTGCGCGGTCGGTCATAGTTCTAAACTTCTAACCTTACCTTGCCCATTTGTTCGGGGTGTCCTCGCTTAGTTACTGCGACCAACTAGGGTGAACAGTGAGATAAGGCCAGAAATTTAAAAAGAAGCTCTTTTATTTAAAAAGAATTGCATTATTAGGAGCTCAAAAAGTTTATAAACTTTAATTAATTTTAAAAAGTGTAAATCATTATAAACGTAATAAGTTTTTAGAGGATCATTTCAATATATCCCTCAATTTAAGCAATCACACGGTTCTTTAATAAATCCAGTGTGTGTTAGTTATTTTTAAACCTCGAAGTATGTTACATAATAGGCTAGTTTCCTAAAAAAATCTAATTAGTCCGTCAGTTAGATTATTAAAAAATATTGAACCCGTATTTTTCTTATGTCAATTATATAAAAAATGATGAAGATATGGCCCATTAAAGTTTTGCGTGACGTTACGCCTTGCTACACTTTTTAGCAAGGCGTGACGTCACGACCCCCCACTCCCAAATTTTGACGCGCTTTATCTTTGTCATTTTTTGTTTGATTGACAAAAGAAAAAATACGTGTCCATTATTTTTCGATAATCTAACTGACGGACTAAATATAGTAATTATATTTTTACCCAGGAAACTACCCTATTAAACAAAAAGTTCAAGTTTGTGTCATCTAAACTACGTAGATAATATAGTAGTAAGTAATATATCAAATTTTTGTTATGGGTGTCATTAACATAGATATGAAGGGTTCTGGGACGAGCCGTGGTGGCTTATGAGTTGAAGGTCGTGAGGCCGAACAGCACTGCTCTCAAAATGGTTAAGGAAAACATCGTGAGGAAACCAGCATGTCCTAGAACCAAAAATTCGAAGACATGTGACATCTACCAACCCGCACTGGGCTCGTGTGGTGGATGTCGACACTCCCTCTCACAGAGAGGAGGCCTGTGTCCCAGGAGTGGGAACATTACAGGCTTATCATACTAAGGATTCTGTAAGTTCTGATGCCATCGCTAAATCTAAGAGGGCGGCCACTAAAATACAGTTATTTACATGGGTATCATTTTCACAGTTCATTGCAAGTTCTACGATAGAAGATAAACTCAATTGGTTTACCCCTCGTTATAATTTAATCATCCAAATACAATCAACCATCGATTTTTGCTACGAACTGTACTCAATACCCACATTTTGCTATTGTCGGTGAACATTAATATAAGATCATCTGTGATACACAGCATCTTCACTCTCCTGCCCGTATCCCAATTTCTTTTAGGTCGGCGCAACATATCTTTGTCTTCTAGACTTCTCTTACTCGTCATCTCGGTAGTCACAGCCATTACCTTCTTTCACACAAACTAAGCAACATTTTTGTGACACAACATATTCATATTAAAACTAGCTGCGCCCGCGGTTTCTACTTCAACTAATATTGTAAACGTGAAAGTTTGTATGGATGGATGGATGGATGTTTGTTACTCTTTCACGCAAAAACTACAGAACGGATTTGGATAAAATTTGGTACACAGATAGTTTATGACCAGGATTAACATACAGGATAGTTTTTATCGCGATATTACCACGGGATCGAAACTTGTGCGGGTGAAACGGCGGGGCGCAGCTAGTTCATATTATATTTCCTTTATCAGTAATTCTAATTGTCCGATTAGTTCAGGACGATAACAGAATCATTATGGTATCATCAAATCCCTAACCCCCAAATAAGTCTTCATCCATAACAAAATGAATGGGAAAATAATAAAGATAATGTATTAAAGGACATCACTAACGTATTTCATTACATTTTCCAGTCGATGACGAGCACAACCGCTGCCACTTCCCCAGCTGGGTGGTAGAACACCACAAGTGGTTCAGTCTAGACCACACGCACCAGTACCACTTCACCACCAAGAACGCCACGCTTAAGGTAACCACTTTCCGTGCCGGACGGCGTGTATGTGTTCCACGCGCGCCTCAAAGAGATGTCAGCATGAGTGACGGGGCCCGATAGGGCCAAAGCCTGCCAGGGTAGCGGGATCGTCCGAAAGGGTTACCGCTGCCCTGGAACATAAAGGGCTAAGGAAGGAACACGGGTGGGTTTTAGTCAGTAAGAGTCTGACACTCCCTTCCGCTCCACCCAGAGCGGGAGGAGTCATTTGATGATTTCCCATCCTCAAAAAAAAAAAAGGTAACCACTTTATTTATGGAATATCACGTTTGTATGCTCCGAATGGAGTGGTGGCCCAGTGGGAGAGCAGTGGCTGCGACTTACGAGTTGCAGGTCAGGGGTTCGTAAATTATTTCATTACCACTGCTCTCAGTGAAGGAAAACATCGTGAGGAAACCGGCATGTCCTAGAACCAAAAATTCGGAGACATGTGACATCTACCAACCCGCACTGGGCCCACGTGGTGGATCACGGCTCACTCCCTCTCACAGAGAAGAGGCCTGTGTTCCAGCAGTGGGAACATTATAGGCTGATTTTGCTATGCTGCTGCTATGCTCCGAAGGAGTAGGCAAAGGTGTTTAAGACACCACCCGTATTTCTTCAGTTATGTTACAGTATTGTTTTCTAACTACGCGCGCTTTACTTGTGTTTACCAAGTGTACAAACACGCTGTGCGTGTGTGTAAGCGCAATGCCGCACCCCCGGCCATAGGCAGAGGTGAAACATACCCCTCTGTCAACCCCATGCTGGAGGAAGTCCATGAGGATTTCCACCGCGAAACAAAAAAAAAAAGAAGGTCTCAGTACCGTCCGAGACAATGGCAAAATCGGAAGTGTGTATGTGTCTTGTGTTCCGACGCTACTTGTCTTCACGCACACATTCACAGGGTGTTGGTACACTTAGTTATCACAAGTAAAGCGCGTGTTCTTCAAAGCATTTTATCCTTTAAAGAAACTCCAAGCATTGCCCGCTCCATAGCGCGCTGAGCGAGCGATACAAACGACAGAGATAAAATTATATATAATTTATCATTGAAGTAATAATATATTTGCTGTGAAATTGCAGATCATGAATGAGGATGGCTCGTTCGAGGAGAAACGATTGGTGTGCCACTCCATACTCGAGCACAAGGACAACAAACTGGTCAAGTTGGTCGCGCACCTCACTAGAGGATGGTGAGTTCAAACTTTAATAAATAAATCAACTTCCTTATTATGAGAGATTTAGTTCAACTTAATATGAGAGGGTTGTATTGATGATAATAACTGCCTTACCTGTAAAATAGTAAGTAATGACGCATGGTTGACGGTTGACGGCACGGTTGGCGCTGTGGTTACGCGATTGACTGCTGCGCTGCGTGTCGCGGGTTCGATTCCCGCACGTAACAAATATTTGTATGATCTAGAAGTAGTTGTTCCGGGTCTGGCTGTTTGTGTATGTGAGTTTAAATGTTTGTAAACGCACCCACGATACAGGAGAAATTCCTAGTGTGGGGCAATGTTTTTTTTTTTTAATAAATAAATAAATGTTTCCCTGGCAGCGAGTCGGGCCACGTGTGCGTGCGCCTGGCGCGGCGCGAGGGCGCGGTGCTGGAGCTGCAGCTGGGCGCGGCGCTGCACGACGCGCCGCACCACGCCTGCGCCGACCAGCTCTACACGCCGCACGTCACGCTCATCAGTAAGTTAAAGCACGCAAAACAACTTTCATACATACATATATTTATATACAGGCTGTCCCAAAAGTTCACGTCTAGCCTGGGGCTATTGCGACTTTGCTTGGATAACTAAACTCGCGAGCAATGAAAAAGTTCCAGTGACATAGCACCAAATTACTCCTTAACGGGAAAGGCGAGCTTAATGACGCCGTCTGCAATATTGAAGTACATTTAACAGCGCATCAGAATATTACCAACTAAAAACGTAAATATTGTGTTCAAATTATATGTCTTAGGAGATATTAAGGTGTTTGTCGGCATTTTGTGGGTGGAACTTTTTCATTGCTCGGCAGTGTATTATGACTTGGCTTATTAGCCAGGTCATAATAGTTATCAGTAGTAGAAATATCAGTAGAAATATTTGAAAAACAATGTAAATTGTGTATTAAAAAAAAAATTGGCATTTCTCTTACTTTGTATGTAAAATAAACTGCTCCAGCTTGGAAAAAAATGTCACTTTTTCCCAACCAAATATTCAAAGTTAATACTTCGCCCAACTTTGACTAACTGTACTGAAAAAAATGTAGGTACTATGCGTATTTGGCAAGTAAGTAGTTTGAGTTTTTTCTTTTTTTATATATATTTGTATTATTTATAACTGTTATGACTTGGACACCCTGTATACTAGTTTTATATACCCCAGACTAGCTACTGTGGTCTAGTGGTAACGGACGCGACTTACAAGTTGTAGGTCGTACGTTCGAATCCAGCCTTTACTTTGTGTAAATTATTACATCATCACTGCTCTCAAAACACTGAAGGATTTGATTAATCCAAGCAGGTGCCTTTACTTTGTGTAAATTATTACATCATCACTGCTCTCAAAACACTGAAGGATTTGATTAATCCAAGCAGGTGCCTTTACTTTGTGTAAATTATTACATCATCACTGCTCTCAAAACACTGAAGGATTTGATTAATCCAAGCAGGTGCCTTTACTTTGTGTAAATTATTACATCATCACTGCTCTCAAAACACTGAAGGATTTGATTAATCCAAGCAGGTGCCTTTACTTTGTGTAAATTATTACATTATCACTGCTCTCAAAACACTGAAGGATTTGATTAATCCAAGCAGGTGCCTTTACTTTGTGTAAATTATTACATCATCACTGCTCTCAAAACAGTGAAGGATTTGATTTGATCTCTGCTTTAACACTTTATTTATGGGTGTGTCAATATTTCCAGCGACGTCCCTCTACCCGGTGCGGTGTCCGATGCTGGGTCGCTACACTGTGCTGGACTCGCTCGCAGACAGGCGCAGGAGACGACAGCAACTTACTATTGGTAAGACACGCTATGTTTTCCTGGAAGCCTAGCCTAGCATTTCAATGATTTATATGTAGTACTGAAACCGTCTACTTAAGAAGCTGCCCAATTGGGGAAACCGTTAGAGCGGTAATGCCCAGTGCATTACCGCTCTAATGGTTTGTTAGAGCGGTAATGCACTGGGCATCTGAATCCGAGAAATGACGGTCCGAAGTAGCCATAGTACTATTTGTATACGTGTTTGTGTGTCTGTTTGTAGTACTATTTGTTTGTTGTTTGCTTTGTTGTTTGTTTGGACTACATCCGTCCGTCCGAATTTAGAACATTCCCAATTTGGATCGGACCTAGTGCGCAACTACTCTAAAACGCTCAGTTTTTGTCGCACAGTTAGGCGTATCGGTATATATTACAAGCCAGACAAACATAGTGTATTTTCAAATGTTCAAAAAAAAAAGGCTTATTCAAAAATATTTAATATGATACAACAATCGTAAAACAGAGCTCAAAAAAATTTTTTTTTGTCAAATATATATCTAAATTTTGAGCGTAAACATCATATTTTATGTAATGGTTAAAAAGGGAATTCAATCAACTAAAGAAATGCCTAAAAAATATTCGATTGAGCCGTGCATTTATTTTTTAAAAGGATGATTTTACTCGTGTACCGACTTTCCTTATTAAGTACATCGAATCGTGAAAACAAAATTTAACTGATAGATGGTTACCTACTAGAGATCATAAAAAAAAATCTCTTGTACTTCTGATGTTTGGGACAAAATGCAGAAAAACTTCATCCTTCTTCTTCTTAGCGTGTCGACAGCAATCTAAATGGACGCCATCACAAGCGTCAGTTCCTGTAACGTGCAGCTGACAGGACACGCAGGACACGATATTAAGTGTCCTGTCATTTGTGGAACAGCACCACATTTATACTCCAAGACAGAGTCGTCTATGAATCCCCACCTGAACAGGTTTTCCGTGCTTCGGCCAACCTGGATCCGGAGTCTGTTTAAAGACTTCCAGGGTACCCAAGGTAACTGATGTCCAGGTCTTCAGCGGGTGAAAGGAATGGATTGGGTAAGGAAGCAGTCTCTCGCCACAGCTTTAGTATTTCCTGTGATCGTTCGCCAGTCGTAGTTAATCCTTTTACTCGTGCAAGTGAGATTTTTTACAAAACTACCCTTCGTTACTTACAGACGAGTCGACTGGCGAAGAAGTAGCAGAGAAGCCAGTCGAGTGCGTGATGGGTCAGTACGATAGCGCTAGCATCGGATGCGGCGCTTCGCAGGACACCATCGAGTTCCAGTCCGCTTGTACCAGCACAGGTATACTTATTAGTCAAAGTGTAACTGTTATTGATTAAGGGCTGATTTTTCCAACGCCAGATAATTTTGTCGGAGGAATAATTTTGAATTTTTGACAGCTCTTCCATACAAAAACTGACAGACGTCAATTTTATTCCACGAATAAAAATCATTGGTCGATTAAAAAATCAGCCCTAAGTCCCGTGTAATAGGGATCAATGGGACACAAATTCAGACTTCGAGCTGCTACTGAGAAATTGCTGACGAAACAACTTAATAACCCTTTGCCCCGATTTGGAAATTGAATCCAGGACCTCAGGCTCAGCAGTAGTGCTTGCGACCGCTAGCAGCGAGGCAGTCTGAGTACTTACTCTGATTTAAATAAGACAATCGTTTCTTGTTAACGAAGGTCACTCTGTATACGTATGTGTCAGCAGGCTCAGTAGTGTGGTACACGCAGACGATGTACGAACTGTTGCTTCCCGAATGTAGTGGAATGAAAAACGTCGCAGAGTCTGATATATTGGTCGCATCTCCATAAGAAAAAGTCGACGATCGATGTAACCGAATTAATGCAAATTATGAAAGTAGTTTGTTCAGAATAGTTTTCTTTTATTTTTAATACAGGTAATTTTTTGACCCAATAATAATTAAAACTACGTAAATTATAGTCACACTTCCGCTGTACAATCAAACCAAAATAGACGAAGTGTCTACGCTAGATCCTTATACGTGTGCGACTGTGTGCGCGCGAAGATGTGTAATGTGACCACAATTTTATCCCGCAATCAGTATAACTAATTTTATATAAAAAAAAATGTTTTGTTTTAAAAAAAAATAAATGAGCATGTTATGTAATGAGTGTAACGTATCGATGTCCCCGGCAGTGTACACGTGCTACGGCAGCTGGCGCGAGGGCGCGCTGGGGCTCGTGGTGGCGGGGCCGGCGCGTGCGCACGCGCTGTGCTTCCTGTACACCAGCTACGTGCGCAACGGTCAGTACACACTTGTCGCTTCGGACGTCCAACGAAACGTTGCCACGACTATTCTACATCAGCCTGGCGGTTTCCATACAATGGCCCTGATTCCCTTGTTCACAAACTAAATTAAATTTAAGTTCTGTGCATCTTTTTCTTTCTATTTCATTAAGAAAAGGACAGAAGATAAAATATTAATTTACTCCTGTCAAATTAAGATACTCCATAGACAGATTAGACGTGATTAAAAACATGGCTACTAAAAATACGTCAATTTACGTCAGGCGCTGACTAGTTTGACAGGACTAAACTAATATTTATCTTCTGTCCTTTTCTAAATTAAATAGAAAGAAAAAGATGCATTGAACTTAAATTTAGTTTAGTTTGTGAACAAGGGAATCTGCGCCGTCTGACTACTTTAGAGAAAATTAACCAAAAATACGATGATATGTAACATCTACCAACCCGCACTGGGCCCGCGTGGTGGGTTACGGCCCACTCCCTCTCACCGAGAGGAGGCCTGTGTCCCAGCAGTGGGAACATCAGAGGCTGATTATGTATGTTGTTAAAGAAAATCGGCGACTCATGGCTAAATAATAACAGCCGCACGGGTCAGTCGACGGTTAAGCAGGTCTGTCAATGGATGGGTGACGGTCCATTACATACCAACCCCCTCCGTACATTGGAAAGAAAAATGTTACCGTTGGTCACGGTTGTAGTTCGAAGATTTTTCAGTCGTTACGGGTAGTAACTAGTCCAAAAGTCTGACAACCAGTCTTACCAAAGAGTATTGTGCTAGATAGTTGACCTAGCATTGACACATACGGTCACCAAAGGTGATAAGTAACCAGGGGGCCTACTCCGAAGTGCAAAGTGCGAATGTTCGGATCGGACCGACACATGGCTGAACCGAATATTATTGAAAAATGCGAAAAAAGTTCGGATCGGCTCAGTTGGATCGGAACCGACCGAACCAAATAGTAACTTCGTAGCAGGAAATGGCCGAACATTCGGCGTAGACCCCCAGGGTTGTCGAATATAGTTGAAGTTTAGTAAGAAACCGATGGATATTTTTTTAATAAAATTTAATTTAATTAATAGAAAACAAATAGTTCAGTTATCAAAGCATCTATCGGTTACGTACTATACTTCAACCATATCCGAGGACCCTGGTTACTTATCTCTTTTGGTGACTGTACGTTTCCATGAGATAAATTTCGACCTCCATGCGGGCGAAGCAGCAGAAAAAACTAGTATTATGTTAGAGAGTGCTTTGCTTTGATCGTTCTCTTGCTTACTATACACCGTAACAAGACACGTCCGTAAGTTGTTCATAATGATGAGTACAATGACCCCCTTAAAGGATTAAAACGATCAAAATTAAACGGTGTATATTTTTTTATTTTTTTTTAAACGTTGCTCCACACTAGGAATTACTCCTGTACCCTGGGTGCGTTTACAAACATTTAAACTTACACAAACAGCCAGACCCGGAACAACTACCTGTAGGCAACACAAATATTTGTTCCGTGCGGGAATCGAGGATTTATTTTTGAGGGGGCGTGTTGGAGTATAGCAAAAGCAAATCGATCCTACTTCAACACTATATCTTTCTCTTTCTAACTCATAAATATTATTTTTTACTATCGAGCCCGCCCTTACCACTTGACCGAAATCCTTAAACCCTCGACACGTAGCGCAGCAGTCGATCGCTCAGCCACTGCGCTAACCGTGTCGTTACAATAGTATAGTAATGTAACCCCGGGCCGCAGACTCGGGCGTGGCGCTGCAGTTCCTGGCCGTGTCGGCCGTGTCGCGCGCCTGCGACCGCGCCGTGCTGCCCGGCGTGGCCGGCGACAAGGCCTACAACCTCACTATTAATGGTATACTACTCATTTACTTATTTTTATACACATACAAAGTGCCGCTTTAATGGCGACATTCATTTAACACATGTATATGTTTTTGGAGGATAAAATCAGGAATTAAATTATCCGAAATAGAACCGGAGTTACCGACATAGCTTGCAGAGTAAGCACAAGATGTACCGAAGACCTTGTTAAAGCCGTAGCAACACGTTGAATGCGAGAAGCACAGAACCGGTCGAAGTGGAGGCCTATGTCTAGCAGCGGACGTGTATTGGTTGTAACGACTAAGCTTTAATTTCATACCCTCACATCGAGACTATCGAAGTTTAATAACTTAACACTAGGAGATAATACAGGGTGGCAGGGACATCGACGCGCAAACTATAACCATGGATTCAGCACATGAGTTTAGACCCCATAGCGTCGAAATTTTTCGTCGGTTATAAAAAAAAAAAATCTTCTGTTTCATAGAAAAGTGCAATACCTACGCGGTCAAAATGTATGGAGCAGCAATATTTTTTTTTAATAACCGAAGAAAAATTTCGACGCTATGGGGTCTAAACTCATGTACTGAATTCATGGTTACAGTTTCCGCGTCGATGTCCCTGCCACCCTGTATACAATTGGTGGAATAAGGGGGTGTACTTTAGGCACAGTTCTGGAAGAACAAGCGAGGTTTGATGCAATAATAGAAGCCGTGGTGTCCGCAGGCACGTGCGAGCAGAGCAGCAAGTACAACAGCCGGGCGGCCGCGCTGGCGCTGCCGCCCGCGCTGCTGCTGCTGGGCGCGCTGCTGCTGCCGGGCGCGCTGCTGCTGGCGCGGTGATGGCGCGGCGTGGCGGCGCGGGCGGGGGCTACGAGCTAATGTATCGGCTATCCGTTTTCAACAAACAATCATAATAAAAAACTGTACGCGCAATTCGAATCCGCCGCAACCTAACCCAGTGAAAGGAGTTCCCTAAACAATCCTCACTCAGTGCTAGCACTTCTGCTCGAGAGGGCATTACAAATCCAAATAGCACTAGCCTCCACAACAGAATTCCTTGTCGCAAGTCCTTTTTCGCTTTTATTGACACGAAGAAGAGAATAGCTCATAGCGTTGTAATAATATTACCCAGTCAGCGAGGTGGTCGCAGAGCTAAATGTTCAGGGTGTACCAGATACCTTTTCTTTCAATAGGACACCTCAAGCGCACAGGTAACCCGCGAAATTCTAATTTACTTACATTTTTCGCAATTTTCTGGTCACTGTCAACTTATACGTTGACTAAATTATGACCCGCAACCGTAACAAATATGACTTTACAGAATAATAATTATTAGAATCTGCAATACAACTCCTTGCGTTAAAATTGGCCTCAAATGTCATGATTTCATTAAATAGTCATTCCATAGAGTATTATATTGATAACTTTTATGATTATGAGTCTTTAAATAATTATTTGTCGCGAATCATATTTAAATCAACATACGAATACATCCTGATACTGACCTGCTAATTGCTAAATACGTAAGAAAGTTTGAATGTCGCGAGCTACCTTGACGCTTACGCCTTAAGTTTTGAACCTTTCTAGAACTATGACTTTTAAAGTCTTATCTACTTTCTGAGTTCATCTTGGAGATGATTGACTTACGGTGGAGGTACACACCGTGATGAAACCTGGACTCGCAAACCAATTCGCTGTTCCATTACAGGCTAACTGCCTGTTCGCGTACAGAAAACAGCAAAGATTTGTATAAAACCAAAAGTGCTATTGAGGAAAACTACGTCTTCCCAGAGTAGAGCAGTGGTGCCCCAGTGGTAAAGACGGCGGTTTACGAGTTGTAGGTCATAGGTTCGAACCCAGATAGGCGCTTAACTTTTTGTAAATTATTTCATCGCCACTGCTCTCAGAACGGTGAAGGAAAACATCGTGAGGAAACCGGCATTTGCTAGAATCAAACATTCGAAGTCATGTAACGTCTACCAACCCGCACTGGGCCCGTGTGGCCCACTCCCTCTCACAGAGAGGAGGTCGTTATAGGCTGATTATGTTATATACAGACAAGAAACAAGCATTGAACATCATGTTATCTTACTGGGGGTTGCACTGTTACTATTAGATTATTAAGTCGAGGTTCTTCACGAAGTTTTCGTTCATTTATTACATAACTTGGAATTCCTGAAATTGATGCTTATATCTTGAGAACATAGGATGGCCTATACATATTGTCTTAGACGTAAACTAATATCCTTATTACTACTTCTAACTCGCAAGTTTGCTAAGTTTCACATTTATTTTTTAATCAAAAGTACATCCGAACCCTGCTGCGTATGTATAGGAAATAGTGTTGCTTTTTAATGTGATAAGTGCAAGATACGGCAAGAACACTAAGTAGTACCAGTGGTATAAAAAGTACCGAACACGTACCAACCTCGGCAGCTTTTAGTAGGATTTAAAGGTTATTGTAATGGCAACACTGAAATTGAACTGTCAAAGTGCTAATAATGTTGCCATTTAACGGTGAATTATTTTATAGAGTGGTTTTTTCTTAGAAAATTTTCGGTTGTTATTTTTTTTTGTGTTTTGTAAAAATAGTTTTTTTTAGCGGAACTCTGTGAAATAATTGAATCGTGTGCTATAGGTTAGGAAAGAACGATACAATGTTAAAAGAAACGAAGCAACGTGATCGATAATGTAAATATTAAAAGGTATAAAGTTGGATTACTGAAGAGAATATGATGATTTTTAAATAACTGTTACTTATGTAATTTAATTATGGTACGTATAAACATAATCTATCGTGGGGAGTGGAAATAGAACTGTCGTTATGATTTGATGAAATTATATTTCAGAATAATTGAAAATAAATATGTAAAAAGTCATTGATTTTATTAAGACAAAAATTCTATCCCATTGTGACCACGTAAAGATATTCGATATTTTTATTTTTTAAACATACTTAGGTAGTATATTAACGTAGTCAGTGCCATATTTGTTAAGCCCTCCTACATACCGACGATTTGTCGCTGCTATTAGTCGCACGATTATTAGAATTAGTTTGAATTAAATAGATGTTAAGCTGTTTTTAAGGCTGCAGTCGTAAGTGCATGCGACAAATCGCTGCGATTTTTTTTGTATGCCAACGCAAACCTGCTTTTAAATATTTTCAACGCGTAGGCAAATTGCAGCAACGACTTTAAAAATAAATTGCTCAAAAACGCGCGACAAAATGGTCGTATTTGCGACTTTTTCTTCACAAATATGGCACAGATTAAATATGTACAATATGACGATGATATAATATAGAAAAAAACGCTTTCAAAGTATACATTGTATGCAGATTATACATAACATAAATACATAGTCGGAGCCACTGCTGAACATAGTCTTCCAATCTGACCGGAGGCAGCTGAAAACCAACGACTGGTGTCAGGAAATCCTTGAAATACTTACTGGAATTATTACACACAACATCACGCATCTATTATATATAGATAGAGGTGTACGTATGTACACCCACATTTCGCTAAAATTATCATACGACTGTAATTCTGCCGTTTCATTCGTCCATACAACTTTTTCTCTAATTGGTACTTTATTATTTGATATCCCATTAAAATCTATGTTCCTTAGACAAAAAAAAAAGATAAAAAATATGTTACTCAATAAAGCATAACGGATTAAATGAAATCTGGAACAAATATAGACCATATCCTGGATTTATTTGAGATACTTTTTATCTTAATCAATGGAAGTTTTTTTCAGAATCCGAGTAAAAACACAAACAAAATGTTAAAAAACGGGTTAAGGGTTTACAAAATTAAAAGAAAAATATGTTCGTCTTATGTTCAGCAATGGTTTCGGTGAGATATACAGAATATATAAATAAGACTAATTTAGATAGAACTAAATGTATATAAAACGATGCTCAGCCGATTTTGATTAGTTTACGAAAAACGTCCATCCTTTTATTATGCTCATTTTTTTGTGTTTCTTGTAAGAATTTCAGCTAAAGTGCGAAATAAGAGCTTTGGCTAGTCATTATTTAGCGCGGAGTTTTTTTTAAAAATAATTTTACATAGAAAGTTTTTATTTTCTACATAAATCTAAAAAAATTAAAATGCATTCTTCTTAGCGTGTCATCTAAATGGACTCGGCCCAGAATTCGGCTACTTGTTTGGCGCCATCACCAGCGTCCATCAGTTCCTGTAACGTGCAGCTGACAGGACACGCGGTACACGATATTAAGGTATTGATAATCATAATCGTGTCACCATCTGCCTAATCTATTCCCAACTACGTTGTGATCGGCTTCCAGTCTATCTGGATGCATCTGAATACCAGTATTTTACATGGAGCGACTGCCTATCTGCCCTCCATAACCCAGTTACTGGGTGGATCGAGAGTCGAGACTACAATATAAAGAAACTTTCAAGGTCGTCTTTATTTCATGTGAATATTTTGTTCAGATTTAAAGCATCATCATACGATCTCATAAAGAAGAGTGGTTATATTTAATTATTATAACCACTTTTTTTTTTGTTAGCCTCTTCTGTCCTACTGCTGGGCAAATGCCTCCACCAAATCCTTACAGGACTCTTTATCTGCGCCACTTCGAACTAGCCCTCGCGGTACGCGTCCTGGTCATCTCGCCATCTCTTCCTGGGCCGGCCTCGGCGGCGCCGTCCATCTTCAGGCATTATTGTGTGGAGATTTTTGTCCAGCGGTCATCGTGCATACGGCTGATGTGACCCGCTTAATCCCATGCGAGCCTGGTAGCCTTGTTTCCTACATCCACATAACCACATTACGTGAAACAATATTTAAAAAAAAAATGATTTCTAAAGCATAGTATTATATAGAGCAGCTATTTATACGCATTTAAAATAATTCTCATAATAATTTATAAGAAAGGCTCTTATTCCGTACTGAATGAGTGTACCAACATTATTTTTTAACTTAATTTAAAATGACAGTAATTTTAATTTTGTATTATCATTTGTAGTGGGGCCATCACTAGTCTTTTTGAAAATATTGAAATTGTGTAAAATAAAAAAACGAAAAAATTAAATGTTTTTGAAAAGAAAAAGTGTCTGGAAAACTTCGACCATACAAATTAATCTGCATTTTAAGATGGCCCCTTATAATATAATTTCCACTATACTCAGTTTGCTTTCGATGCTAAAAATCAATAATGACCAACGGTAGTTATATAAATATACATTTGCTCATACGAAATAGTTGATTTTTATTTAGTATGTGATAAAATTAACTTAAGTATTGTAACCCATGTTCACGGATTTTTCTTGCTTCAAAAAATAAAAAAAAAATATGTCGCGATACACGACTTAAAAATCGCGAAGTCATCGTCACGATTATTGAAATTAGTCACGATTATTTTGTCGCAAGTTCCATCCGTGTGCAAAGGGCCTAAATGATGTAAATATATTCAAGTTCCTGTATGCTTTTAGTTGAACTCAAATTTTATCATTTGTGATAATATTCTGATTCAGAATGTCAATGCTTGCCTAAACTTTGTTTTTATAAAGAAATATTATGTAGCCCAGAAGACTATTGTACATACTTTAGCTGGATAATTTATTAAATTAATGTTGCATCGTGGCGATTTGGTTGCGCGACAGTTTTTTTGTCGTGATTGTAAATTTTAATATTTAAGTATATTGAAAAAATCTATGAAACCATAAGTCGCATTATCAAAACCAGTGTTTATGTGATACAGAAAAAGTAAACAAAGTTACTTTTGAAATCAAATAGGAGTTTAAAAGAAATCGTGCAACCTGTCGCCAGTGTGCAAACGACCTAACTATAAACGCTTTTTTTTTTAAATTACAGGACGAAAGTATTAATTTATATAAATAACCGAAGATAATAAATAGCTAATAATTATATTGAAAATTATAAACGAAAAAGTTTCATACGATCATTTTTATCAAAAAAAAAAAACTTTTTTTAAAGAATAATTTAATAAAAACGTGTCTAATGCACTAAAATGTTAAAAAATTAAATTCACTTAGATTTAAGAGCTTTGTTTTATGTTTTATTTATTGTATTTTAAATTAAGGCGAAAAAAATCTTCACGTTGTGAATAATCTGCACATTCATGGTTTATGTAAAAAAATGTAATACTCTATTGGATATGTACTTTTGCGTGTAAATATTTTTATTTGGCTGAAGGTTTTTGTGATATCAAAATGGTTTTTTTTCGTGTATAAAATAAGCGTTTATTGATGTTTTGTGGCGACTCCATGTTGATTTCGATTTGGCCACAAGATACGATTTGTAACTATTAATGTATAAGCCTATTATTATATTTTGATTACTGAAATATATTTGAAAAATAAATTGATTGTTTATTTTTTTGGTTGGTAACACCTGTCTAATAGTTCTCCAGACAGTATGTCGAGCATGGCGGCTGATCTTAAAGACAAGCCTTCGGCGCGGGAGATATTACCGTGCAACGTGTGTGCGCAGACACAGGTGGCATTCCCTCTTCCCTCACTCTCATAGTCCGATGGGACGGCAATCCGACACGACCGGGGAGAGATCAGGCGCAGGACCAACGGCTTTACGTGCTTCCCGAGGCACGCGGGTATTACACCGCCAACTTAAAAATTCCGGGCTGTTACTAAGAAATTAAACCCATTAACACTTTGCCCGACCAGGGAATCGAACCCAGAACTCCACGCTCAGCAGTCGCGCTGCGACGAGCCTGACGGGGCAGTGGATAAATATAAATACCTATCTACACTATAAAGGTAAGCGCACATTACAGCCGCAGTGCAACGCATTTTCATGCAAAAAGGTTCGGCCCGTCCGTGCAATGGTTCATAGAAAATCTCCGAAAGTGACGAACTGTTAGGATGGCACTCCGTGGGTCCCTTTTAATTGAAACACTTTGGTTCTACTGCACTGAATTTATTTTAACTTGCACACAAAAATTACAATGAGTCGGAAAAATATGTTTATTGAAGAAATTTTGTAGGTTGACTGCCCTGCGTGCATGGCGAGCAGTTTTATATATTACATTGATTCTCGAATCAGCAAATTTAAAGTATTGGTTCGGAAATTATTTATAACATCTCCCCCCTTAGACGGAGCTTTATAATGTATAAATTAAGCGAAGGATAAAAGGCAAGAATTAAGTTGCTCCAAACGAAAAAATGAGGGTACAGAAAATTATTTAACAAAAAAAGGTAAACATAGAGTAGATTTAAACATTACAAAATAGTTAAAATATGTCACAAATTAAAGGTAAACATAGAGTTAATTTAAGCATTACAAAAATAATTAAAATTACACAAATAGTACAAAACAAAAACATACAAATATGTACTTATTAACAGAGGTAGTTAGGTAAATTTAAGAAAGTTCCGAAATGGAAATCAATAACAGCATTAGTTTTCGTTTAATAATTACTTAAGTTTCGACTAGATGAAGATCTGTCTAAAGTTCTGAAAGCGACTCTATTTTTATTAAGTTCCATTTCAGGGAGACTTCTGACCGACTTCTTGTCGCATTCTACAGATTCATTTTGGATATCCGTTAGCTCAACTGAGGTTACTCTTGTGGCTTTCGGTTTCTCGGGTGGATTTTTCCTAAAACATTGATGAATGCAGCAAGATGTATATTTACCAGTAGTAAAGCATTTAAAATAAATTTTATAAATAATATAGCAACAAATAACAATAATTACAATAATGATGAGTGTTGAATAGTAGTGTCCATATTTGACAATGTGAGACTGATTTTCAGCTTCATGAATTTGGTTTTCTAAATGGTCTATTTTATGTGACGCTAATTTTAAGGACTCTAAGTCAACGTCAGTCAAGGTTATTAGGGAAAGCATATGAGCACTACTATTTACAATTTTAATTTTACATAATCATCATCAATAATATTAAATTCGATTTTCAATTGGCTTAGCAAGGTGATTTTAAAAGCGTGAGACATCTGAAACAAATATACATATCTATTCAGACTGGTTTTATTTCATTAACGTGGTATTTTTTGCGTTTTCTGTTAACACATAGGGTAACGTTAGTTTTTCCGTGTGTCTTCATAATTTTGTAGGGTCCTTTCCAGATTGGGGACAGAGCTTTACGCAGTCTATGATGCTGTTTTAAATATACCATATCTCCAGTTTTGTAATTTTTTCCTTTAGCAGAAACATCATAATACCGTTTTGATTGTTCCTTGCTTTTGTTGATATTTTCCAAAGCTCTTTCTCGCGAGTATTTCATTCTATACTGTAAAGCGCGGATATACTCGTGATAAGTGACGTTATCATAAGATTCAAAACTGCTAGGAATAGATGGCTTATACCCGTATAAAAGTTCATAAGGAGTAAAATTAGTGGTACAATGGGGTGTTGTATTATATGATAAAATTGCGGTTGCAAGATAGCAATGCCAGTCATCGTGATCGTCGTTGACGAAAGATTTTAGGTATTCTTTAAGAGTTGCATGACTACGTTCTAGCGCACCATTTGTTTGAGGATGATAAGGGGTAGAATATATTTTTTTTATTTTAAGAATTTCAGTCAATTGGCGAAACAACTCGGATGTAAAACATGTACCTTGATCGGTGAGAATCATTTTTGGAAACCCGAATAGAGAAATGAAATGAATTAGGCTACGTGCAACTTCATCTGTTGCTGAAGTAATCATAGGGTATGCACATGAGAATTTAGTTAGGTCGTCTTGGAGAGTTAAAATGTACTTAAATTTCTGAAGCCCAGCTTCAGGTAAAGGACCAACAATGTCTAATGCTAATCTTTCGAATGGTTTAGTACTTGATGAAGTTATAACCTTAGGGGCCTTATTAGAACCACGCAATGGCTTATTCACTTGGCAGAGTTTGCAATCTTTAACAAAACGTTCTATGTCAGATCGCATATTTTTCCAATAGTATGACGTTTTGATCCTGTTATACATTCTTTTGAAACCTGGGTGACCAGCTACGGTAGTCCCATGGTTTTCTTGAAGGATATTTGGAACTTCAGCAGGATTTGGATATCGAATTTGGTTTTTATAAACATGAATTTTAATGTTAGTGCCGTGGAAAATATACGATATCATGTTATATATTTTTAAATAAACTAATTTAGTAAAGGGTTCTGTAAAATCTGAAACAGATAACTCTTCAATTTCCCTTTTTGTAATAATTTCATCCCTTAATTTTAGTAATAAATTGTAAATTGTTTTGTAAGAAGTTTCGTCATAATGATGAACTTTAGTAAATAAGAAATAGACCATTTTATTGTTTGCATCGACCGACTGTATGGTTTCAAGTTCGCGCTCAGCTGATTGCAACTCAGCGGAATTTGGTATCATTGCCAACAGCTGTTCGCAGTGCGGCATAGTGTTGTCGAAATCAAGTGAAACGGGACACGCAATTATTTTTTGTTTCGATAAATGTAAACTTTGATTGTGTTCTTCAATCTTCGTATCATTAAAGATGGTTTTAGTAACTAGTTTTTTTAGATATTCTTCATAAGTAGTTTTATTTAAGTTAGAATGAATAATTGAATTTACTGGATAGCGAGATAAGGCATCTGCATTTGAATTTACTCGACCAGGCTTATACACAATCTCGTAGTCGTATTCTTCTAATTTTAGTCGCCATCTTAGTAAACGGCCACCTGGATCTTTCGCATTAAATAACCATGTCAAAGGTCGATGATCTGTTACGATTTTAAACTTATAACCGTAGAGATAGGGTCGGAATGTGTTAACAGCGAAAATAATAGCAAGGAGCTCTTTTTCAGTTGTTGAATAGTTCCCTTCTTGTTTATTTAAAGTCCGAGATGCATATGAAATGGGCTTGTCTTTGCCAATCTCGCCTTGGGATAAAACTGCTCCGACGGCATAATTGGAGGAATCCGTCGTAACTATAAAAGGCTGTGAAAAATCTGGATACTGCAACAAGGGAGCGGAGATGAGCTTTTGTTTAAGCGTGTTGAAAGCTTGCTCTTGTTCATGAGACCAGTGGAAGCTAACATCTTTTTTAATAAAGAAGTCAGAGGCTTTGTAATATGGGAGAAATTCTCAATAAAACGACGATAATAACCCGTTAAGCCAAGAAAAGATTTTACATCTTTGGGGGTTTTCAGTGTGGGGTTTCAATTGAGAAATAGCCTTCACTTTATCTGGATTTGGCGAAACACCGTTATCTGTGATAATATGTCCTAGATAAGCAACTTCTCGTCGCAAAAATTCGCATTTATCCGGCTGTAGTTTTAAGTTTACCTCTCTGAGTTTGGAGAACACTGCTTCAAGCTTCTGAATATGAGATTCAAGGTCATGGGAGTAGACGATACAATCATCTAAATATATATAACAGTGGAGACCTTGTAATCCTGAAAGTACTAGATTCATCATTCTCTGAAATGTAGAGGGGGCATTTTTTAAACCGAAAGGCATCCTTGTAAATTCAAATTGACCTGAAATGCTATTAGTTGTAACACTGAATGCAGTTTTTTCAGTGTCTTTTGAGTCTAACAATAATTGATGAAAACCTGATGCTAGATCGAGTGTGCTAAAATATTTTGAGTGACCTAACTGGTCTAAGATGTCAGTAATGAGAGGGAGACGGTAAATCTCTGAAACAGTGACATCATTCAGACGTCTATAGTCAATGACAATTCGCCATTTTTGTTTACCGGAAGCATCGAGTTTTTTAGGGACTACCCATACAGGTGCATTCCAAGGGGAAGTTGAAGGGCGAATAATATTCTGATCAAGCATTTTCTTGATTTGCTTCTCAACTTCGTCTTTATGTACTTCAGGGAAACGATACGACTTAACGTGAATAGGGGCTGCATCCTTAGTATTAATAGAATGCTTGATCACATTCGTACAAGTTAAAATTCACCATCGAGATGAAATATGTCTGTATATTTAGAAAGACAGTTCATCAAAGCTTTCTTTTCTTGCGGATTTAAATGGGAGCACCTAATCTGCTCAACAACTTTTTGAGACCGGTCAATAACTAAGGAATCTAATTGATGAATGAGTTCCTGTTGAGTATCGTCTAATTTGGAAGGTGGGAATTTAAATGGAGTTATTTGAACTGGAAAATTATCAATTTCGACTTCAGTTTCGGTGGTGTTAAGAACAGAAACGTTAACTCTGTTATTCGACTTTAAGTTAACTATGCAGTTTGCTAAGAATACACCTTCACTTATTCTATGATCTAGTATCAAACCTTCTTTTAGATTGGTAATCTCTGATAAATTGGAAACCGGACACTCAATGAAATGAATCTTACTACAGTAAATAGGTATTTCGTAATCCTCTAACCTAAGGGTGTTGGTTGAATATTGAATATCTATTTTAAAATGTTGTATAAAATCACTACCAATAATACCATCGTAGTGTAAGTTGATCGTATATCGTATCGTCAATCACGTGAAACAAATAGTCAAATATTATTTTACTTTTTGACGAAACGCGATAATCGAAACGGACTATAATAGACCCCAAAGATTCACAATAGGAATCGTTATCGCTTAGGCCTTTAAGTTTTATAATTTTAGGATCAAGAACTGGTTTATTATGCAAACTGGAATGTTTTACAATAGAAACTGTAGAACCAGTATCGTTCAAAAAGCACAAAGGATTATCATTATAGTTTGTTTTTAAATAAACGTGAGGTAAAGAAACTTTGTCATTAATGTAGTTAATAGTAAATGTTTTCTCACGCAAACAATCCCTAGAAGAAAGATCCGATTTTTCGAGAAATGAGGGACTGTTTTTAAAATCTGAATTAGGAAACTTAGAAGTCTCTGTATGTGCACTAACCTGTGTTTGAGAAAATTTAAGAACACAGTTTGAAGGACTTTTAATACCTTTAGTGGCACTAACCTGTGTTGAAGCAAATTTAGGAACACAGGATTGAATTAAAACGTCTTTCGTGTCAATTAAATTGTTAACATTAGATTTCGGCAGACACGAAACCGAAATCCTGTTTAGTTTAAAGCATCACTGTCGTTAGAAGTGTCGACATGATGCACATTAGAGCGATTATTGCTCGACACGTTATTTGAACTCGGTGCAGTTGCACTTGATAGTGTAGAGTTACGTGGATCGGTCCGCAAATTGTTATTGTTTTTCGCTTTAAGTTTACGACATTCGCCTATTAAATGACCACGTTTTTAGGGTTCCGTAGCCAAATGGCAACGGAACCCTTATGGATTCGTCATGTCTGTCTGTCTGTCTGTCTGTCTGTCTGTCTGTCTGTCCGTCCGTATGTCACAGCCGCTTTTTTCCGAAACTATAAGAGCTATACTGTTGAAACTTGGTAAGTAGATGTATTCTGTGAACCGCATTAAGATTTTCACACAAAAATAGAAAAAAAACAATAAATTTTGGGGGTCCCCATACTTAGAACTGAAACTCAAAATTTTTTTTTTCATCAAACCCATACGTGTGGGGTATCTATGGATAGGTCTTCAAAAATGATATTGAGGTTTCTAATATCATTTTTTTCTAAACTGAATAGTTTGCGCGAGAGACACTTCCAAAGTGGTAAAATGTGTGTCCCTCCCCCTGTAACTTCTAAAATAAGAGAATGATAAAACTCAAAAAAATATATGATGTACATTACCATATAAACTTCCACCGAAAATTGGTTTGAACGAGATCTAGTGAGTAGTTTTTTTTTAATACGTCATAAATCGTAACGTAACGGAACCCTTCATGGGCGAGTCCGACTCGCACTTGGCCGGTTTTTTTACAATAAGCACAAAATTTATTTGGATCAAAATTAGAATTAGAATATTGATTAGTGTTAGAATTATCTTGTTCGTTATTATTCGGTGTGTTTACATGATAGAAATTAGGAGAAGAGCGCTTGTTTTTATTTTTATAACATTCTGAAGCGACATGGCCGCTCATATTACATGATGTGCATTGTTATCTTCTTCAATGGCATTTGTTATCGCTTCTGATAAAGTCTTAGGATTCCTGCACCGCACAATATGGGAAAAATTTGAGTTCAACCCTAACAAGAACGTATTTAGAGCCAAATCTTCCATTGCGGCTATACGACCTACAAGTTCTTTATCATTTTCGCAGCTATAATGGATGTCAGCTTGTAGTCGTGTTAAACATGATTCAATGCGGATAGAAAATTGCATCACGTCTTCGGAAGGCAACTGTTTGCATTGTTGTAAATCGACTAATAAGTGAGTGGAGTGCTTTCTCTCTCCAAAAGTGGTTCTAAGGAATTTTTTAATCTCAGACCAACTATTAAATTGTTTTAAACAACATGCTAATTGGGCTTTGCCTTCCAACTGCGAGATGATATATTTACATAAGACGTTCTGCTGTTCTGTAGTTGCTAGGCCAATCGCATTTTCGCAATTCGTTAAAAACGCGGGCAACGACTCACGGTCCCCATTATAGGGTTTGATGAATTTTGTGAGGACAGAGAGGGTAATTTTATCTGCCATTTTAGTTGCTTTTGGTTTTGGTGCTGGACTGTCCTCTGAAGAATCTGAATTAGATGAAGATGCGATTTCTTCGGAGTTCTCCTTTTTTAGAGGCATTAAAATACTGATGATAAAATTATCGTAGAGCACTACAGAACATCAGACACACATAAATGCTAAAACAAAATGTGAATATAAAATTGTGTACAAAACTTGAACTTAAAAGTTGTAAAATATGATAAATCTAATATTAAGAGAGTTATAAGAAAATTGAGTTATCTTCAAAAATTTGGGAAAATTCACTTCACTAAAATAGATTTGAGATCACTTTCACTAGGTAAATAGATAGAAAAACTCACAGTAATAGTGATATGGCAGCAGTGCACGCGAACATTCTGGAACGATGACGTCACACACGCGTAGTGTGGCGAGACACGGCGCACGATGTGGTGACCTGGCGATTCAGCGAATCGTATTGCAGGTCGTCGACACGACACGTTGCGTTCTACTTGCACGCGGTGCGACCACGTAGCTGATGACGGATGATGTGCAGTTGGAGGTCTTCAGCAAGACCTCGACGGAGGGTCCTCTTGTGATGCGAGCTCGCACTCGGAAGTGGAGACTGACCGTTGACCACAAGGCAGCAGGAGATGTTCCGGAGTGATGCGGGCTCACGCTCAATAGCGGAGGCTGATCGTCGATCACGGGCAGCAGGAGGTGTTCCGGGGTGATGCGGGCTCACGCTCAATAGCGGAGGCTGATCGTCGATCACGTGGAATTTAGTAGCGCGGGCTTAGGTTTTTGAGGAACCCAAGGCTTATTGTCGACCACTTCCCAAAAGGACTACTACGCCACGGAGCCAAAAAATATTAGGTGGCAGACGAGTGGCAACGAATTGACAACGCCTACACCTATATCGATCCCAGTACTCGATGATTTTTCCTGAGATACATCCCACTTCTGACACCAGTTTGTTAGGATGGCACTCCGTGGGTCCCTTTTAATTGAAACACTTTGGTTCTACTGCACTGAATTTATTTTAACTTGCACACAAAAATTACAATGAGTCGGAAAAATATGTTTATTGAAGAAATTTTGTAGGTTGACTGCCCTGCGTGCATGGCGAGCAGTTTTATATATTACATTGATTCTCGAATCAGCAAATTTAAAGTATTGGTTCGGAAATTATTTATAACAGAACGAGGATTTTACAAAGCATTGCGTTGCGGCGCGGTCCACCCTATTAGACCTCGTAAAGATTTCTTTCGGACTAACAGCTAAGAAACGGAGTATTTTGGGTCTTAAACTTATGGACCGGGTTAAGAATACAACAATCCGCTCCACTAAAATGATGTCACTCAGAAAGCTGCCACGCTCAAATGGAATTGGGCTGGACACATCTGACGCATGTCAATGGGCCAAATTTACGACACGGTGGGTCCCGCTTAATGGCAAACGACATCGTGGCAGGTCCAGACAGAGATGGCGGCGGGATGAGCTGGACTACCTTAATAATGATCCTTGGCAGCTCTGGACAGAGCGAGGTGGAAGGGGAGTAGAAAGGCCGTTGCCCAGCTGTGGGACACTAACGGTTAATAAATAAAAATATAAAAAAAACACCTCACTAAAATGAGCCAATGTGATGATGATGATGATGATGAAAAATGTGTGAGACTAAAAAAAAAACTAATATTGCCTTAAAAAATATTACCTTAGTTTTTAAGGTAATGTTAGTTTTTTTTTAAGCAATATTAATATTAGTCTTCTCATTTGTTAATTATATATTTTAAAATTCTAAGCACCTTTCTAGCCTGAAACACAGGTCTCCACCTAGTTCAGGCAAATGAGCAACTGTGTCATCTATAATTTTTAAGATAAATTATTGTAAAATCTGCACCATTTTTTATAAATAAACGTTATTATTATTATTATTATAAACGATAAGTGACAGATTAGGTACATCCACAAAAGGGATAAATGAAAGGCAATTGCATGCAGCTGAGATGAGAATGCTAAGAGGGATAGAATAAGAAATGAGTACATAAGAGAAAGTCTGAAAGTGGCACCGGTAACTGAAAAGTTGTGTGGAAATCGGTTGTCATGGTATGGGCATTTGTTACGGAGAAATGAGGAAAATGTCGTGAGGAGAGTTTTGAGTATGAATGTCGATTGCTATAAGAGTAGGGGAAGACCAAAGAAACGATGGATGGAATGTGTGAATGATGATATGGTTAGAAAGGGGGTGACTACCGAGATGACGACTGATAGAGAAGTGTGGAAGAAAAAGACATGTTGCGCCGACCCCAAATAAATCGGGATAAGGGCAGGAGAATGATGATTCCCATATTAAGCACTGAGGGGCACAGGTCGATCGATCAGGTTAAGCTACGCTTGCCGCGGTTGGTCTGTGGCTGGGTGCCGCTCGCTGGGATCCGTATCTTTACATACCGAGGCCCCTCCGTGCCTCGGAAAGCACATTAAGCAGTTGGTCCCGGCTGTCATTCGTGGATTTTTGACAGGCGTTACGGGTAATCAGAGGGGCAATTCTCGTAATTTTAAGAACGTTCAAAGTCTGATCTCAGTCTTAATCTGTCAAAAATTCCTATTTTCCCTACATTTTGACATTTGTTTGTCGCCGAGATGAGACTGTGACTAGATTGAACGTTTTAAATTACGAGAATACGCCTTCAGAAGCCCGAAAGTCTGACAATATTTTCGGGGCACATTTTTGCACAAACATAAGATCATATGTTTAGAATTTTCTTTCTGGAACAACGTTACTCCAGCAGGAATCGTTTTTTCCGTTTTTTTCCAAAACGACAAAGCGCACAAATTTTTTATGTAGTGCACATTTACAGCAGATTATGCACTAATTATACGTTTCATCACTCTAGGAGCCACTTTCCTGCTGGAGTAACGTACACTGTAGTTTCGAACGCAGACAGGCGCTTTACTTTCTGTAAATTATTTCACCACCACTGCTCTCTAAACGGTGAAGCAAAACATCGTGTGTGAACCGTCATGTCCTAGAACCAAAAAATTCCAAGACATGTTACATCTACCATCCCTCACTGGGCCCGCGTGGTGGATTAAGGCTCACTCCCTCTCACAGAGAGGAGGCCTGTGTCCCAGCAGTGGGAACATTATAGCCTGATTATGTATGTACAGACGCCAGCAGGTCAAGCTACCCGAAACTGTCAAATTTTTCCAATCAACCTTGAACCTTAATACTTCAGAGATAAAGTTGAAAATCTATTAAAGAAATTTGACAGATTGTATTAGCTTGATGTGCTGGCGTCTGTACTTTGTACGAAGTTCAAACGGATGGAATTGTTTGTACAGGAAAACACTTAATTTATAAAATGGTCCTTTTTCCCTAATAATATATAGGTACTGTATTTCGAATATAAAACTAAGATTATGCACCGCCATTTGTCATTACAATAGAGGAGTTCTAACAATTAGTACTGTTCGGTTGTTTATTGTAATCTTAATAATGAAACCCACTAAAATGTTGAGTTTACTTCTATTTTTAGTAGTTATATTATTGAAAGCTGACGCTCGGGACCCGGACAATGGTAAGAACTATTTAGCTACAAATTATCACTTCAAATAGCCCAATTAGAATGATTGACTACGTAACATGACGCCAGTTCTCCCTGAGGGCCTACTCTTCGGGATGCGTCAAACTGTCCTGTGCTGAGCTAGATCAGCATGTTATAGTGTACGAACACATCTGTATCTGTAGAAGGAAGAGTTTTGTGTCAATAATGGAAGATGTCCTAACAAAACTTGCAGCCAGTAACATGATGATTGCAGGTCTATTGATCTGCAGTTATTTGTGGTGATTTTAATATTAATACCGGCTGACTTTTTTACCATTTGGACAGGACAGGGTATAAAAGGTGAACGGAGTAGAAGCCTATTTTTTTAACCCCTGACGCAAAAACGACGGGGTGTTATAAGTTTGACGTGTCGGGGTGTGTGTGGGGGTGTGTGTGTGTGTATGTCTGTCTGTGGCATCGTAGCTCCCGAACGGATGAACCGATTTTAATTTTGTTTTTTTTGTTTGAAAGGTGAATTTGTCGGGAGTGTTCTTAGCTATGTTTGATGAAAATCGGTCCAAGATGGCCGCCGCTACAAAATGGCAAATAACATTTTTTTTTTCACAACTCCCTCAATATGGGTATCTAATGTAAGGGCTTGACTAGTAGAATACTATACACTATGACAAATTTCAAATCCAAGATGGCCACCACCACAAAATGGCGAATTACAAAAACCTGATTAAATACCAAATTACCTGAATCTTAAAACGCAAGAAAATAAAAGAAAAGAAATAATAAGGAGTCCCTACAAAAAGCATGAAATAAAAAATTAAATTAAAAATTTAAAAAACCCCCGACTACGTGAAACCCTATAAAAAGAAAGAAAATAACCTTGAAATTATGACCCTACGTAAGTACGTATGAAATTTTTTGATTAAATATTGTCCTGTCGGGGGACCGCTACTATTTTAAACTTTAACAGAACGTTAGGCTAATAATTAGAGCGGTCCCCCGACGGGACAACATTTAATCAAAAAATTTCATACGTACTTACGTAGGGTCATAATTTCAAGGTTATTTTTTTCTTTTTATAGGGTTTCACGTAGTTGGGGGTTTTTAATATTTTTAATTTAATGTTTTTAAATAACCTGGAATATAATTTAATTATCAATAAATACTATTACTTATTTGAAGTCAAGATTTCATACTAATAAAACAGACGACAAAAAAATCGACTAATAAGATAAAAACTCACCTTAGAGACGAATTCATTGATAACTTGCGCGTAGAGTACGATACTCTACGCGCAAGTTATCAATGAATTCGTCGAGATTTTTTTATTTAATTTTTGTGAAAAAAAAAGAGATTTCTGTGCCATTCGCTTCTTCATCGTTCACCTTTTAAACCCTGTTATTGTCCGGGCGGTAAAAAATTCAGCCAGTGTATTGGAATATAGAGTCGATGCTCCTGGGCTTCAGCAAATTTTTGGATTATGTTGGTGACGGGTTCCATTTTAAGCTCACGATGGAGGTCGTCATTTCTTATATACCAGGGCGAGTTAACAATACTCCTGAGTACCTTATATGGGAATGCATGTTTCATTTTGATGTGTATTTAAATTATTTATTTTCTGCATGTAAATCACTGGTTAGTAATGCATGCCATTCAAATTTCATGACACAGTATTAAGACATGTACCCTGTGTAAATTGTGTAGGTATATAAAATTACTGAATATTATAATGTTAATTCTAATGATTACAATTTACATTATACTAAACATTAAATCAAAAATAACATTTTATTTTAAAATAAATCGTAATCATCAATTCGTTCAATAATTTAAATCGTATAGGTTCGAATTAAAATGAAATAATAAATGACTATACTAATAGTCATTTATTATTTCACATTTACGTCAAGCATATTATTACAAGGTCGATCGATTCACAATTTGTCAGTTTTAAATTCTTCAGCGGTGTAGTAGTCTTTCTTTGTTAGCGAAACGGGAAGGTCATGCAGCCGAAGTAGTGACAATCTACTTAGATCAGATACTCAAGTCGCCGTAGCCTTTGAAAATTGCTGTGTAGAGATTCCCGTATCGACTACTAAAGCTCTCAACTCATCTCCCTTTGCCGCAGAGTCTTTACTTAAAGAAAACCTTCTAGTTTGTGATTCTGTTTTTTTTTTTCAATATAGGTATCACCTTTAAAGATATAAATAAAACCTTTCACACGTTGAATGTTACAAAGACCGCAGATCTAAGTCAATTATAAACATTGTAGCACTTGCTCTAGCTGTTATTTTTAATAATTGTATTGACCATGGTGAGTTTCCTGATCTTATTAAAAACAGTAAAATAATACCGTTGTTTTAATCGGATAGTGCATCAGCCCCTACTAATTATAGACCTATTTCAGTATTACCTACCTTTAGTAAAATTTTTAAAAAACTTAGTTTAGGTAAAATGTAAAAAAATATTAACAAACATTACTCACATAACAAACAGTACGGTTTTACAAGGGGTCGTTCAACTACTGATGTCGTGTTGAACTTTTAGGACATGTTTATAATGCATGGGAGGATAAATGCGATGCTTTTGGCACATTTTGCGATTTGTCCAAGGCATTCGATTGCGTTGCGCATTGTATTGCGCAGAACGCCTTTTTGGGTGTTCTTACTTCATTAGGTAATAGAATTCAGAGAGTTGATGTTAACGGAAAAAGAACAGCTGGTGCTGTAGTAACAATGGCTCAGTTCTTGGCCCTGTTTTGTTTCTTATTTATATTAATGACTCCCCTTTCCTCATAAAGGAAAATCATGATGTAAGGTACCGGCGGTAAATAAGAGCCGGCATCATTAAAACTTAAATAAGTATTGAAAAAAATAGGTGAATTTGAAATAAAAATCAGGAATATTATTGAACATTATTTATTTGAGATCTAAAAAAAATGTCTACATGGCTAGGTTTTAAACATAAACATTTTGTGAACAAAAATAAACTTAAAAAAATCCTTTACTAAGGACCTTAAACCTTAAAACTCAGGTAGTCTATTAAGGTCCGAGATAAAATTAAAAGAAACTAAGCTGATAAAACATAAAATAAATGGTTTTCCTCTATAACTCAACATAATTAATATTTTTAGACCAAATATTTAGCAGTTTACCATCAATCATACAAAAAAAAAAACATAAATCGGACCTTATAAAACTCAAGAAATCATTATTTTGTAGCAAAAAGATGTTATTTAAGTTAAATCAACAAATTTATACTATTTTTAAATAAAAACCTCTTAACTAAAAATATAGGTTTAACAAAAATTAAAAAATAAATGCTTATTTTTTGCCCGGCAAATGCCCTGGCCCTTATTAAAATAATAAAATAGTAACAAGTACGGAAAATCTAAATAGAATTATGAGATCAACATAATTATATTAATGTTTGGCTGATTCGCAGTATTATCATTATTAATCATTAAAATAGGTAACTATTAATATAGGTAATAATTAACTATAATCAAATGAGATCCTTAATTTTAACTTCTGTTTTCCTTAATTTTAATTGCGTTCGGGGCAAACAAAATTGATAATAACAATTAATTACGTAAACTTTGACTGCATCAATTGACTCGAGAATAAAAACGTTTGGAAAATCCAAAAGTGCACGACTCATAATGCTCATTAAATTATGAAACATTAATATAATAAAGAATGTGAAAATAAAAACAGCTAAATCCGCCATTTTGTGGCGGCGGCCATCTTGGACCGATTTTCATCAAACATAGCTAAGAACACTCCCAACAAATTCACATTTCAAACAAAAAAACAAAAAATCAAAATCGGTTCATCTGTTCGGGAGCTACGATGCCACAGACAGACATACACACACACACCCCATCGTTTTTTCGCCGGGGTTTAAAAATGAGGTATCGTAAACTTAATACATTTAGTTTTTTCTCGTTAAGAAGTATGTCATTAACATTAAACCAGTTAACTACTCCATCGAGGGCGCTATTTACATTGTCAGTAAATTGCTGCTGACGTTTGAGTTGAAATAAAAGTGAAGTGTCATCTGCAAACAACACTACATCATGATTTTCCTTTATGAAGAAAGGGGAGTCATTAATATAAATATGAAACAAAACAGGGCCAAGAATTGAGCCATTGTTACTACAGCACCAGCTGTTCTTTTTCCGTTCGCATCAACTCTCTGAATTCTATTACCTAATGAAGTAAGAACACCTAAAAAGGCGTTCTGGATTCCGCAGTGGTGCAGTTTCCTGATTAATTTTTCATGGCAAACGCAATCGAATGCCTTGGACAAATCGCAAAAGATGCCAAAAGCATCGCATTTATCCTCCCATGCATTATAAACATGTCCTAAAAGTTCAACATGACATCAGTAGTCGAGCGACCCCTTGTAAAACCGAACAGGGCCCCAAGTCTGCTATTACAATAGTGTCAGAATGGTCTATCATTGATTTCATAATTCTTGATTTTGACAAGTTTGGTAATCTACTAACATAATGACGTCATTATGACTTTCCAGTGGTCAACCACTGACACTCCATTAAAAGAAATGGCATAGAATGGTAATCTCGTACATAATGATAAATGAATGAGTGACTTACCTACATAAAACACTTGACTTGTACAAAACACTAATAAATAATATGTAAAAATATATATAAATGAAATCTAGCATAAATAAATTAGTGGCAGTTTTTCGAAAATCATTTCTACTAACGGGTTTTATAATAATTGCAATACGACAATGTCATTATGACACAATTCTATTACGAGACCATTGACCGACCAATGATCGCTATTAAGAATTTAGCAGATTACAAACTTTAAGCAAAATGACAATGGGATGGGAATGGGATCGTGTTGGAATGACGAATTTATAAAAATAGCAGACTTGGGGCCCAGTTTGTTATGTCGTAATGTATGTTAATATTTTTTTTACATTTTATCTAAAATAAGTTTTTTTAAAAATTTTACTAACGGTAGGTAGTACTGAAATAGGTCTATAATTAGTAGGGGCTGATGCACTATCCGATTAAAACAACGGTATTATTTTACTGTTTTTAATAAGATCAGGAAACTCACCATGGTCAATACAATTATTAAAAATAACAGCTAGAGCAAGTGCTACAATGTTTATAATTGACTTAGATCTGCGGTCTTTGTAACATTCAAGGTGTGAAAGGTTTTATTTATATCTTTAAAGGTGATACCTATATTGAAAAAAAAATCAGAATCACAAACTGGAACGTTTTCTTTAAGTAAAGACTCTGCGGCAAAGGGACATGAGTTGAGACCCCTCAGTCATTCTTACAATAGTAATTGTTAAAATCTACAATTTTCATAAAGCTCAGTAAAACCGCGTATTTGGAAATGATTTGCATGATATAAGTATATTGTTTTGATTTCCTGTTATATTTATAGAATAGCGTTTTAAATACCGTCTGCAATGTTTCAATCATAGAATAACTAAATAATATACATTGCTTTTATATATGATCAACACATAAAACTTCTCCTTGACAAACTTGACCAAACTGAAAGTATTTATATTTCAACTAAACCAATTACAGGCACTTTTGAATTGTCAAGGGTAGGCCAGTCAAAAAAAATCTAGTTGACCATTCCAAAGCGTAGTAGGTACCTATGGAGAAGAACGGGCAAGAAACTCCATGGACACTCTTATAAATCACAATAATATGGTTACAAAGTAATTGTTACATCATTCAGGTTAAAAATTATTATGCATGTGAGCACGATGCAACCGATCGATTCTGTAAAAATCTCACCGTGAAAAGTTAGGTAAAGTGAGCTTAGAGTGAGCTGTCAATTATTGTTTTAATCCCTAGCATTAGTTGGAATTATAGCTCACTCCACGTTCACTTCATCTAAGTTTTCACGGTGAGATGGTTACAGAATCGCACTGCAGAACCTTAAAAGTGTCCGTAATGAAAATATAAAAAAAACAATTCAAATAATCGTCTTCTCAGTAACTTCATTCGATTCATATTCAAACTGCATAAAAACTCGTCGCGCCTGTCAGCGGGCCTTTTTTTTTTTTTGAGGATGGGAAATCATCAAATGACCCCTCCCGCTCTGGGTGGAGCAGAAGGGAGTGTCAGACTCTTACTGACTAAAACCCACCCGTGTTCCTTCCTTAGCCCATTATGTTCCAGGGCAGCGGCCTCAAGTCCATATCTGCTCTCCTGAACATAAAAACGGACATACATATAATGATGTAGAAATGTGCTATTAGTCCGATGGTTTAACTAAAACCAGTGGTCAACCCGCTAGATTTCGGAGAAGAAAAGTAATAAAAACTAAACTAATATCTATTTGAATTGTGGTCCCTAATAATAGACTTTTTAAGCGAAATACGGAAAATTTAAAGCCAAAATTAATTAACCATGTTCACCTTTAATATATCAATTTTAAAATTTCAGAAAATCCTGTGATTCGTCTCTCTTTTATCTATAATAGAAATGAGCATTTTACAGTTTGGAAAGACAAACCACTGAAGATAATTATATACAATGGTACCATACGACACGCATGGTAAGTTTGATATAAAGGGAAAATATTATTCAGTTTGTTAAATACGGATCCCTAATGGATAGTGCCGACCTCGCGCATTCCCGCCTGTTTACGCCAACCGCACGGTAACTGCAGCGTCGACATCCGTCCAGCCACGAGCCGCCGACGCAGCAAAATTCATGATAGCAATTAATTAGTTTTAAGTATTTTTTCGGGCATTCCATATTCTAGCATCGAATAGGTTTCACTAAATTTATTGTAATAATTTCATTTAAATTAAATTAGTTCTAAAATATCTTTGGTTTTTTTTCGATCCACCGTCTGCAGATTACGTAATTAGTTCTAGCCGAATTAGAAACCAACGAGTATTCGCTTAGATAACTTACCTTGAACCCTGCAGCGAGTCGTCGCACGGCTTACAATAGTAATCCACTGTTGCAAAATTAAGTATCCCCAAAAAAACTACAGATGGGAATTTCTGGCATTCTTAATACTTAAAGTTCGCGTACGCTCATGCAGTGCGAGCGCAGTGTAGTCGCGTGTTGTCTCCAGGAGCTTTGTGCAGACCGCGGATTACTTATAATCCATGCGACTTATTACGTGAGTGATTTGCCGAACAAAGTGGATTGATTAAAGAATGATTTCCACCAAACGGCTCGCATCGCATCGGATCGGAAAGGATACGAACGGTTGCGGCGACAGCCGATCGCGTCCGGCAGGATGTCGACGCAAACGATCGCCTCCGTACCGTCGCTAGCGAACGTATCTGTTGTTCTAATGCCGAAAGGATTCAATCGGATACGACGACAGGCGAACGGAGCCGATCGCGGGTCGCTGCATATTTTCGGCTACGATCTCGTGTCGCGGAAGACGCCTGTGGTCAAGCTGCTGTGCGCGGGTTGGTAATATAGACTTTAAATACTGTGTACATGATTTAATATCGTTTAGAGATTGTCAATGCAATCCATTTGATGGAAATCATCCTTAATACGTCCTAGTTTTATTCCTATTTTAAAATGCATATTACGCAATCGTGTAAACCGCGATTCCGCGCGACCACTTACGTCCTAGAAAAAAGACGATGGTGAGTGCGCAAATCGGAAGATCCCCCCTTTCCTATGGAGGATGAATGCACTTTACACCCTGTTCCTCAAACCTTTATTATAATATCTACTTCAAGTTAATTATTTTATTATAATCTTTACACGCTTATTAATTACAATACGCCACCGACTAAAAAGATTAAGGTTACGTTAACTAGGGGCACTGGCCACGTTGCATGGCAATTGGCAATGCTTAACCCCTGGCCTAGGTAAACGCTAGCCCTTTGGTCACGGGAAGTGTCACCTAACCGTTTAGAGAATAATTTACTTGAATGCAGTGCCCTGTGTTAACGGCCCCGACTTACTAGTTGTAGGTCATGGGTTCGAACTCGGACAGGTGCTTTACTTTGTGTAAATAATTTCGTCACCATTGCTCTCAAAACGGTTGAGAAAAACATCGTGAGGAAGCCGGCACCTAGAACCTGTTCTAGAACCAAAAATTCGAAGACGTGACATCTACGAACCCGCACTGGGCCCGCGTAGCAATTACTAAGGTTGAGGTCATCAGATAACTTGAAGCTCAAAATGCCTATGCATTCCACAACTTTCCTTGATAAATCCTTTACTGTCCAGGCGGCTCGTTTGCGGAATGCATTGCCAGTTGAAATAAAACTGACTGACTTGACTTGTAAAGGAGCACTACTTGTCGTTGTGATCTTGTTGTCCTAACTGCAATCATCTACAATCTTCTTTTATTTTTCGTTGCTTGTATATATAGTATGTATGTACATATGTATTTATGTATCTCTAATTTTGGATATGTAGGTATATATTTGTGTATCTATCTTCGTGTATTGTATACATAATATTTGCACCAACGACAGTCCCGTTTTATGTCCAGAAAATTACTGTCCATTCTAAGGTTGCCTGGAAGAGATCGCAGTAATGCGATAAGGCCGCCCATCATCATCATCATCATCTGCCTAGCCTTTTCCCAACTATGTTAGGGTCGGCTTCCAGTCTAACCGGATGCAGCTGAATACCAGTATTTTACATGGAGCGACTGCCTATCTGACCTCCACAACCCAGTTACTGGGTAATACGATACCCCTTGGTAAGACTGCGATAAGGCCGCCCATTGTATATTTTGTAGTGTGTCATGTATTTTTTATGCTATGTATTTTTGTTGTGTACAATAAAGTATATATAAATAAATTACTGGCCTGTGGGAACATTATAGGTTGATTATGCTTTATACAGTGCCATCACTAACGCTCTAACACGCAGTGAGCCATCATGAGCAGGCCTTCTGCCTGATCTGTTTAAAAAAGATGCATTACATAAGTTATATGCCGATGCTATATTACTGTTTTCAGGTGTTCCAATATGTACAAAACAAGTGACATTGAAAGCACCTCCGGAAAATTTGTACCAGAAACCGAATTTACACCCGGTGATATCCCGATTATAAATGTGAGTATTTTAGCACTGTCACTATCACCATTCTGTTGCCCTTAAACCAATTTAATTGTGGTCAGCGCAACATGTCTTCTTCCATACTTCTCTTGTCTTCATCTCAGTAGTCACCCCCCTTCTAGTGGTATCATCTTCCACACAGTTCATCCATCGTTACTTTGGTCTTGCCCTACTCTTATAGCTATCCACATTTACATACACTGACAACTTTTCTCACGATAAGTTCTCTCTATCGTAGGTATACCAAATTTCTTCGCATCGAATACACGTACCATGATAACCAATTTCCAAAGAACTTTTCACCGGTGCCACTTTCAGACTTGCTCTTACATAATTATACTCAATTTTTATTCTATCCATTCGCGTAACACCACACAACCATTTTATAACTCTTATCCCAGCTGCATGCAATTGCCTTTTATTCGTACCTTTTGTGGCCAACATTCTGATGTATACAAAAAGTCCAACTATTGTTATAGAAATCTTCCCCTAAAGTTGAAGGCATGCGCAGATTGTTGCCGAGACCTGCCATTTCATCGATCGACACCTACTTATACATACAATTATATTAAGTTACGTCGAAACGTCTAAATTTTCTTTCTTAAAGCCTGAATTCTAAAAAAAGGCATTATTTCACACATTTAGCGGCATCTATATCGCCACATGCGAACCACGCATAACACTGACGTTATGCAAAATCCTGCATCGACGAGCTTATACATAGCATTCTGTCATAAGTCGGGCAGTAGCCCACCAGATACAACCCCCGTCCGGTTGGAGGATCCTTCCTTTTCCATGGAGGATGAGTGAACTTTAGACCCTCGTTCGTCATACCTCTATACCATACTGCCTCCTTTTACATGGTACCCATACAAAACGGGCGAAATGTGGGTAAACATACCTACAACCTCCAATACACCAGTGATCTATGGGGCTCTCCTTCAGGAAATAGAGAATACAACCGATCTCATCTGTTAATATCTCACCGTGAACACTTAGGTGCAGCTAGCTGTCAATAGTGGCAATCCGAACATCAGGTGGAGTGACAGCTCACTTCAGCTAAGTATTCACGGTGAGATATTTACAGGATAGCAATGTTGAAGTGTTGCTATGACTATGAACTAATATCTGGTTTCAGATCACAAGCGTCACGGCTGAAATGAGTACAAGGTGGGTGTGCACAGTCTTACAAGAGTACCACGGTCCGAATACGCCATATATATATCATCATCATCATCTGCCTAGCCTTTTCCCAGCTATGTTGGGATATATATATAAGGGTCGTAATTATACTGCAAAAAATTTAAATTTTCAACTTCATGTCAAAGGAGCAAGTAAGTGCTAAGTATGTAAGTTACAAGAGATTATAAATAACTAAGCTTGTGGCGTGACATTGGGATGTCATAGAAACAGTGACACGCTTCAGGATAACACAAAAAAAAAAAACCGGCCAAGTGCGAGTCGGACTCGCCCATGAAGGGTTCCGTTACGTTACGATTTATGACGTATTAAAAAAAAACTACTCACTAGATCTCGTTCAAACCAATTTTCGGTGGAAGTACATCATATATTTTTTTTAGTTTTATCATTCTCTTATTTTAGAAGTTATAGGGGGGGGGGGGGGGGGGGACACACATTTTACCACTTTGGAAGTGTCTCTCGCGCAAACTATTCAGTTTAGAAAAAAATGATATTAGAAACCTCAATATCATTTTTGAAGACCTATCCATAGATAACCCACACGTATGGGTTTGATGAAAAAAAAAATTTTAGAGTTTCAGTTCTAAGTATGGGGACCCCCAAAATTTATTGTTTTTTTTCTATTTTTGTGTGAAAATCTTAATGCGGTTCACAGAATACATCTACTTACCAAGTTTCAACAGTATAGCTCTTATAGTTTCGGAAAAAAGCGGCTGTGACATACGGACGGACAGACAGACAGACAGACAGACAGACATGACGAATCCATAAGGGTTCCGTTGCCATTTGGCTACGGAACCCTAAAAAGAACGTTGTTCCACACTAGGAATTACTCCTGTATCGTGGGTGCGTTTACAAACATTTAAACTCACATACACAAACAGCCAGACCCGGGACAACAACCTGTAGGCAATACAAATATTTGTTCCGTGCGGGAATCGAACCCGCGACACGCAGCGCAGCAGTGTCATCAAATATACTATATGGTGGTACAGTTCTATATGGTGTAGGTTTCCTGTATATTAAACTTTTTGCTTGTGGACCTATGTTCAGCAGTATTCGACCGGTTTTGAGTCATTTATTCATTTAAACTTCTTAGTTTATTACTATATCTAGTAAGCCGCGTCCCAACCAAAGCTAACGTCGCGTGAACACGCGACCTTCGCGTTCATTTTGTTCGGCGATCCTGAACGCGTAGTCGCGCCGACAGAGGCCGCCTTCCGGGTTTTTGATATATGAAAGACATATGAACGCAACGTTGTGTATTCACGCGACAGATCGTTTTGGTAAGGACGCGGGGTTTTGCCAATCATTGCTGGGATTGACGGATAAGCTTTCTTCTAATTTCATACTAGCATTCAATTTTTTAAACGTCTGCCATCTTTATACCTTCAATCAGCCCTTGTTTACACGATTGGTATTGGACCTTATTGTGAAAATTAACATAGCCCTAGAAATAATTAAACTTTATCTTTAAAACCATGTTTAGTCCATAAACAATGTTTGTTTCACCAGGAGCAGTAATTTTAAATGCAAACTACCGAAAATTGACTTACGTAACGACTGACCTGTCAGGTAACTACGATGGAGAGGCCAACTACACTTATGAAGACGGCGAGGATATCCGTTTTTCGTGCAAAAAAGCAAAAGATATTCATAATGAGGACACTCTGCGTTTGGAATATTACAACGCAGAAGGTTGGTAGTTCACATGTCATGACGAATAATTATATTAAGCAACACCATCTACTCGATTCGAAGTAATCAGAATTTATTTATTTTAGAATCTTCAACAAAACATATACACTAAACATTACATAATTAATGGACGACAATAAACTGAAATTAAAAAACATTCACATTACACACATACACATTATTAAGATATTTCTTATATTTAACTAGAGATTGGCTGATATCTAAATCTGAAGTTTTAGCCATCATGTTGTATTGCCTACAAAGTCCTGGTACAGCGGCTAATGACCCAGGTTTGTTTTGGAGCCTGGGATGTAAAATAGATTATAAGTACCTATTCATCAAGTTACAGTCTATCGACCCACTTAATATCTTGTGAAGGATAAAGAAGTCCAGTTTCGTCCTCCGACTAGCTAATGTTTCTATATTATAGTGTCTCAACCTTACAGCAGCTAGTTAGTTGCTTAGCTAAGTGACCTCCGTAGCATAGATGGTAAAGGAACCTCTTTTGCACTCTCTAATCGCTTGGTGTAAACCTCGTAATGCGGATTGGGATGTGGTACCCGCAGTCGTCAAGGGGGTGATTCTACTTTTCATAATAAACCACTTTCCGTATGAAATCCATACCGACGCGGATTATTTTGAGAACTTTGAAAATTTCGTGCCTTGCAACAGAAAACACGAAACCGATCTACTTGGAATGTAGTCGGATCAACATTATTCCATTTTTCCCATTATTGCAAATTGACCGATAAAAAGTAAAAACAGTAGTTTTGGTTGTCGCTAGTTGTTTCACAAGACGTACTTATTTATAATTATACAAAGGCGATTGAAATTGGTAGCGACATCGATGAGATGAGAATCGTCAGGTGTTATAACACTTGAAAACACATAGAGCAGGAATCGCCGCGCCGCCGGCAGCGACTACAGACGCCATCACTAATAATATTGGTGTCCACACAACTGGCGCCGAGCACAAAGCTGACTGTCACGAGCCCTGACAGAATTGTCACGGGCACAGTTTCCATGAGTAAACGGTGACGCTCACTGACACGCTTGGTTTGTATGGGAAATGTTGACAATATCGTGTCTAGCAGCGGCCGCCAAGGCGTCTCCGCGCTCTGTGCTAAGGAAACTTATAACATAACCTCTGACTCCACAAACGCAATAGTTATAACGTCGATATCGATCGCACTGACAAACTAATAAATAAGTGACATTTCAGGGATTCTTCTATTTGAAACTAAGCCTGGAGTAACACCACGCATATTCCGTTCTGTCCTGAAATCGAACAATGATAAGTACTACTTGGACTGTATACGCGCTGCCAAAGATCCCAAAAGCGAATATCGTTATAGAACTACGTTCTTTAAAAGAGATTTCCATGCTGGTAAGTAGTGTGCTGTATACGTAATTTATAATACACAGGGTGTGAAAAAAATTTGATACACAATGTCATTTTAAAACGCAGCTCCCAAAAGGCTGGTCAACGAGAGTGACGTGCAATTTGTGCATGTTTGTGTTTTTAAACGATATTCCTTGCAAGGTGAATGGATGTTATTAAAATACATGTTTCATTTACAGATGCATCGCAACACGCATTGATATTGGCCGTCAACGACCAAAAATTGACAACATATACAAACAATGACAAGTCATATGACGATTATTTATTCAGGTATATTGATGGAGAGGTATTGACTGTTACTTGTCAAAAATGGGACGTCAGAATGAGAGGCCCGCTTTATTTATATGATGAAAGAATGAGCCAGAGTAAGTAGATAATCAATATAAGCCTACTTCAACAAAGTTGAGAAAAAGCTAGGCAAAAGCAGATGATGATGAATTGGAAGCGTCCCCTTCGGTTTACAAAGGTCAATAATCCGTGTTGTATAACTAACTTTTTCATAGTTTTAGGGTTTTGAAGTTGGAAAGAAAGAAATATAGAAAGAATAACGTTTATTTGGACACAGTTCGTGACACACAAATAACAAAACAAAAAGTGAAAAGTCGACTCTTCACGTGACCAGAGGGCTGGCCTGTTTCTTGGCCAAAGAATTAGCATCGCCATACAACGTGGCAATGCTGCCAGCCTTTTGGGCACTGTTCCTGTTGACAGCGATGCGGACGAATTTTTTGATGCCCTATGATTCTTTTTTTTTCACTTGTACATATGTATTATTATTTTAGACTTAATTTGATTCTTATGTGACAGAAAAGTGAAAATAATGTTTTAACTACAATTAAATAGTGTGCCTCACGGCTGCGCCAAAAAGGTTCATTTCAACATTAACGCCAGACAGATGCTGTCTGCCGCTGGAGTTCTATTGAACCTTCAGTTGAAAGGCTTACACAAGTTAATGGTAGATACGAGTCGTGTAATAATATAACATTTATTTGAACTTAATAAAATACAATCATATTGCTAAGAACTAGGAGACAACTAATGTAAGTGAGTGCCAAAACTATATGAACTAATAAATTGCAAATCAGATAAAAACCTGTATCTTGGGAGACAGTTTTGTCTTGATGTATCAATAGGTTCATCAGAAGCCTATTGGACCAACGCTGTGTATAGAGGCGTGCATACTAATCTGATGGCGCATGTCTATCAAAAACCCTTTAAGTAGCTGCTCGGAATAGTGCTTCAAACCGATACGATGCGCGAAAAGTAATAGTATTTTATTTTCAGCATACATGAGTCTTTCGTCTGAGGCAGTTATTTCACTCAATACATCAGACTTTCAAAATAGATCTCTAATTTGTGGTATCAACAACGCGAATGCAGAAAAGCCAAACGCGAGGCTGTTACTCTTGTCTGATGTTCCTGGAAATGGTATGTAAAAAACCTCTGTTTTTATTTTCTTCCTAATGAATATCATAATTCGCACACACATTTTGATTTTAATCAGAAGCAGTCTGACAGCCAGTTTTACCAAGGGGTATCGTGTTACCCAGTAACTGAGTTGTGGAGATCAGATAGGCAGTCGCTCCATGTAAAATACTGGTACTCAGCTGCATCCGGTTAGCTGGAAGCCGACCCCAACATATGTAGTTGGGGTAAGAATAGCTAATAAATACCTAGAGTTCAAATTTTGGTAACGATTTGTTCAACATTCGCTGCACAAAAAATATCCTTGTTCATCCATCATTTTATTCTCTGTGACCCCAAATCGTTTCTTTAAATTATTAATTAAAGTTTCGTTTCACACCACACTGCTTGAATTCTTTTGTTATTCGATTTTTGAGCACCACATAACTGACTATTAAAACGATATTGTATAATATAGACATGATATTTTTATGAAAATATTATAATTTTCAGGTGTTCGTATACGCGGCCTGCCTAGAAATAACATTCTGTACCAGTATACAAATGAATTAAATCAATGGACTATTGAATATCAATACTCTGTGAACGATACTCTCGACTTAACCTGTGTATGGAATGAAGGATTTAATGCTCCATTTTGGCCTCCACTTGCAAAACTCTTTCAGTGGAGATTCGAAAGTATGCCTGTCGCATTACAAACTATACAGGGGAATTTTATTTATGGGATATGATATACTTTAATGTGTTGAAATGGCATAAATTCCTATTTGATTTTTGTTGATGTAAGATCAAAATGTAGTTTTAATGTATTTTTTTAACGTTGTTATTAATCCCCGATTCCCTTCACATATTTTAGATCAAACCTTTGATTCTGCAGCAATTGAGACGCGAACTACGGCAATTAAGTATTCTGAAATACCATTTACGAAGATATTGGATGCAACCCATAACGGAAATGAAATACAATGTACTTATTTTTCAAACAGAAGTAGTTTCCCTTCGAGTAAAACAGAGATCATCCTCCGATTGAAACCGGAATTGGTTTCAGGACAAAATGAAATTGTTTCAGGTGAGTGAAATAAAATGAAATGATTTATTGATGATTTATAATGATCTTTTAAGACACTTTTAGAAAATGTTTTAAAATTAGGTGGCGCCTTTCAAGTGATGTCTTAAATATAATGGCGCCTGAGTTCATTCCTTTCCTAACTTGTAGGTTCTTCTTGTGGTAACAAGAAGGGAGAATAACTAGTATTATTTGTGACTCGTACTGGTAATTACAAACACAAATGCCTCTGTTGCCAGCAGAATGCTGTGACATTAAGAAATAAAGAACACAAGACATATTTAAATAAGTATTATGAAACAAAACAAATTGTTGCATCGTGAAACTTGTTCACGATGCAACAATTTGTTTTGTTTCCAGTGTAACCACGTTATTTATACCACCCACCACCACCACCACGCCACCACGTTATTTGTTTTTGCCATACTTAGGTCTTAAGCCGTGTCTCCTGCTGCTGTCAACCATCTGCCTGCCTTTTCGGGTCGGCTTCCATTCTAACCGGATTCAGCTGGATACCAGTATTTTACATGAAGCGACTGCCTATCTGACCTCCACAGACTGCTTGTCAGACTTTCGGGCTCCTGACTACCCGTAACGACTGTCAAAGATCCACGAATGACAGCCGGGACCAACGGATTAACGTGCTTTCCGAGGCACCGAGTGGTCTCGGTACGACCGCCGCGCGCTCTCATGTATTTAGGTGCAATAATGAAATTGTGAGCTCTGTTTACTTTGCAACAACATTGATTTTGTCAGAATCACCCAACCGCGCGGCAGTCGGCCGCTCGACAGTTTTCGTCGTCGCCCGCATATCCCACTCCGTCCACACCCTCTGCAGTCAGTGCAATGTCGGTAACATGCTTGTTTAATTTTAAACGGTGTTAATAAAAAATAGAGCCCACTTTGCAATGTCAGCGCGGCCAACCCCGCGTTGACCGGGCTGTGAGCGCTTTAAGTAGCGCCGATATAAACTAAAATAAATCAATTCATGTTATGTTTTTCAGGTAAAACATCTCCTACCAGCTATACCCTAGTTTACTCTTTGACAGCAGCAGGAGTCAGTGCCATTATTATATTAGTTATCTTATACTGTACTGTCAAGAAACGATGCTGCTGCATTAGAACGAGTTCGCATATATTGCCAGCGTCGAGACCCCGCGTAAGTATTTTCTCGTTTTAGTACTAACTTCTCAAAATATACTTGTACCTACATGATACAGTATAATTATAAGAAACAGTTAATTAAATATCCGCTTTTACTTTCAGCCAGTCACAGCCTTTTATGAAAACTTGTTGTCCGTGTTCCAACCTATCAACGAGCGCGAAGCCGCGGAGTTAGAAATGGAGAATCATTATGAGGAGATTCGGTAGTCAAGTGATGGTCGTCGCACGCCTTAACGACTCAACACCAACTCAACTCAAAGCAAAGCATTGGCATGTGAGATTTATATCGCGTCACGTGCAGCAACATCTCTGGTGAACGACGACGCGTTGTCAAACTACTGTGACATAATTTCGGAAATGTCACTGTACGTGACTTGATTTTAGGTTCACATTCCAATGTTTTACTTTTAGTCGAGTTGGTGGTAGTTGCTTGAGTGCAACGGCCATTTACCAAACATATGACGTATTATTGCTGTCTATGTTTATTTGACTATCTGAAGGAAGTCATTATGATTCGATGTAGATCAACTCCTTCGGCTTCTGCTGCTACAATCGACGCGGGGGACAGGAACAGGCGCGGGCGGCGAGGAAGATTCCCCGCAGTTTGGGTGGGGTCTGGTCAGGCTGGTCGCGAGAGAGAGAGAACTTTGGGTTAGTTTAATCTATTTGTAGTAAGTGTAAAACATATAAAATCAATGAATAAGTAAGGCTTAAGTACAGTACCTACAATAAATATGTACCTACAATAAATTAAATTCTCGATTTGTTGTAAGCATTGTCTATTTCTATTAGATATCTGAATCACTAGAGATATTGATGTTATCTTAATTTAAGTAAGTCCCAGTTTGTATTAAATGCACTTAATTTATTTAACATTGAGTTTTGCAATTATTGTATTTATTTAAATAATTCAAAACGAACAGAATGCGAGAGGACTCAAGAAGTTCCGGATGACTGACACTTAAATATTCTATACGTTATCTTGGCAATATTCTATTATTAAATCTATTTAGTTTAAATTACAAGACAATGACGTGATGTTATGAAATGAGCATATAATTTCCAATTGAGCTTGTAAAACTTATTCAATCTTATCTTAAAAACTGGCAGTTTGTGTTCCACAAAAAACCTTCGATACCGTTTGGCACGAGAGCCTGTTATACAAGCTCATCAGTTACGACATTCCAATTGAGCTTGTAAAACTTATTCAATCCTATCTTAATAACCGACAGTTTGTGGTCCACATTGGTACTGACAGGTCTTGGCCCCGGACGGTATCGGCAGGAGTTCCTCGAGGTTCAGTGCTCGGTCCCTACCTCTTCATATTATTCGTGAGTGACGTCCCTGCGCAGATTCGTACTCACCTGGCCTGTTTTGCCGACGATACATCATCGTACACAAGCGATGATGACAGTGAAATTATTATTAGTACACTTCAGTCGTTGCTTAAAATTATTCAATCATTTTTTAACAAGTGGAAGCTGAAGTTGAACGAATCCAAGACCAAGGCGATACTCTTCACACGCTAACGTACCACCCCAACAAGAAAAGTAACAATCGCTGGGCAAATGATACCATGGAGCACAGACTATATCTTGGCGTTTCATTAGATACAAAGCTAAACTGGATAAAAACATGTAAATATATTTTGCGTTAAAGGTGTTCAAGCACTCGGTTCTCTCAATCCTGCCGATCTATTCTGTAAATATCTCACCGTGAAAACTTAGGTGAAGGGAGTGTGAACTCAGTTGTTCATATTGGCATACCCTTTCATAACGTGGAATGACAGCTCACTTCACCTAAGTTTTCACCGTGAGTTTTTTGACAGAATAGCAATGCAGTACTTAATCGAAAACGTGAGCTCAGGGGTCAGCGCTAATACAAAACTTAGGTTATACACCACTCTAATGGGACCTGGCATCACCTATTCGTGTCCGGTATGGAGTAGCACTTGTCAACGAGTGTAATTTAATTAATTTTAACATTCCTGTAATTTAATTAATTTTGACATTTCTGTAATTCAATTAATTTTGACATTTCTGTAATTTAATCAATTTTGACCTTCCTGTATTTTTATTAATTTTGACTTTCTGACGTAATTTCTTTTTTATTGACATTTTCTAACATAATTTTTAATTAATACATTCAATACCTATGTATCATGGCACATCAAAAATTTGCATGCTGAATTTAGTAGGCGGAATATGAAGTACTATGAATTGTATTATGACATCTGTAAGCACCATATTTCAGGCAAATAAACGATTATTATTATTATTATTAACCTAATTATAACCTGTAAAATAAAGCAGTTAAAATTGCTTGTAATATTCCGTTTAAAACTCGTAAATTTTACAACAATAAAAATAAATGTCATCATAATGCTTTGATTGCTAACATTGTACAAATTGATTTGAAAGACTTGCGAGATATCTCACCTCTGTATCATTCATCTCTGTATCTATTGTCTTATCTCGGGTGTGCTGGAAGAGATTTCTTGTGAAATAAGCATCACCTTTGTACCTATTCTGTTTTTCTTGTCTGTTTATACCTACATACATATGTGTGTACATAAATGGTAAAATAAATAAATAAATATCTATAAATGTAGGTACAGACGCCAGCAGGTCAAGCTACCCGAAACTGTCAAATTTTCCCAATCAACCTTGAACCTTAATGCGTCAGAGATAAAGTTTAAAATCTATTAAAGAAATTTGACAGAACGTGTAGTAACTTGATGTGCTGGCGTCTGTACATACAAGCTTCCTCACCACAACGTGTCGTTCGCGCACAATACTTATAACGCGTCGTTGCTGTGCGCGTGCTCACTGTATGCAGGTGAGCGCGCGGGAGGGGCAGTAGCTCATGCTGCGTGGTGCGCGATGGCTACGCGCGATCACCTGAGCTAGCGCTTGCATCGGTCGCACTTACACTGAGCGCATAGTTAAGTTTTCCGCTACCCTCTTTTCACTAATGAAATTATCACAATATTTCATCTGTTGTAATAAGTTCTTAAGCATTATTATTATACAGGGTGGCAGGGACATCGACGCGCAAACTGTAACCAGGAATTCAGCACATGAGTTTAGACCCCATAGCGTCGAAATTTTTCGTCGGTTATAAAAGGAAAATCGTCTGTTTCGTAGAAAAGTGCAATACCTATGCGGTCAAAATGTATGGAACAGCTATATTTTTTGAAGAAAAATTTAAACAATATAGGGTCTAGTATCATGTGCTGAATCCATGGTTACAGTTTGCGCGTCGATGTCCCTGCCACCCTGTATACTTATAAAGGTGCTTCCAGCCTGTAAAAGTGTTGTTTAACTGTTGTGTAAGTGTACTTTTAGTGTAACTGTTTCTTATTTTTTAAGTACTGCAGCTTTGTATATTTTTATTGTTAGTAAAGAACTTTTGTAAACGAACTAAAACTATGCTATGAGCATAAGGCCGTGTCTGGGGAATGCAATGTCGAGATCGAGATTGTATGTGACTATCGCTGATAAAAATTAGGAGACGAGGTAAAATACAGCATGATACACTTTTAAGTAGAAGTAGGTAATTAATTGGACATTACGGGATAAATATATTAATACGAAATATAATTTTTGATGACCAACGACAAGTTAGAATGAATACACTTAGGAAAGACTTGCCTAACATAATCCAACCGAAAATAAACGTGGTTCATCACAGTCCTAGGTACCAATCAGTATTTCTATACAATAAGCTTCCCGTAGAATTTAAAAGCATAAATAGCGCAAACTTATTTAAAAACAAATTGAAGACATATTTATTGAGGAAGGGCTATTACAGTGTCGATGAGTACCTAGATGCTAAGCGGCAACCGTAATATTATCGTTCTGGAAATTAATTTATTGATTGGAATTAATTTTAAATGGCATGGTTTTAATTGTATATATTTATGTTCTATAATTTGTATGGTGTACAATTAAGAGTATTCTATTCTATTTTATTCTATTCTATTCTATACCATTATTATTTTGAAATTTTTACACTTATATTGTTTTATTTTTTATTATGTCATTTTGTTTTTATTATTGTAGGTATTCCTCATATAGATTATTAAATGACATCTTATCTCTAGTAAAATTTCTACACAATGTATATTATTTTGAAATAAATGACTTATGACTTAAGTATGGCCGTGGGGTTCGAGTGCTCATGGTTTGTTCAAAGAAATCTCCAAACGGCTGGTTGACACTTCCCGTGATCTGGCTGCTTTTTTACCTTGGCCAGACGCTCAGCATTGCCATACAACGTGGCAATGCTGCCAGTCTCTTGGGTACATTACCAGTCGACAGCGATACGGAGGAATTTTTTGACGCCATATTTTAGTTAGTTAATAGTTTTATTTAGGTTATTATGTTTGTTAGTTAATTTAGGGCTGATTGTTCCATCGCCAGATAACTTTAATTCGTGGAATAAAATTGACGTTTGACAGTTTTTGTATGAAATAACTGACAAAATTTCAAAATTATTCCTCGAATAAAATTATCGGATGATGATGATGATTGAAAAATCGGCCCTTGTATAAGAAGTTTATTCATTGTATACATATATTTATTCAGTGTATACATATATTTTCTCATCTTTAGTAAAGTTCAGTTTACTTTGAAATTTACACCTAATATTATCTCGTTTTATTAAGATTTTTAGTCTTACCAAGGGGTATCGTATTACCCAGTCACTGGGTTGTGGAGGTCAGATAGGCAGTCGTTCCATGTAAAATACTGGTATTCAGCTGCATCCGGTTAGACTGGAAGCCGACCCCAACATAGTTGGGAAAAGGCTAGGCAGATGATGATGATCAAGATTTTTAGTTATAACTCGTAAATTAAGGGTGACCAGTCAGTTCACCAAACAATTTATTCAAAAATTTTTGCTTGACAAGCAACGATTGGCAAAAACATTATTTGTCATTTCATCATTTTACAACAACAAGTTTACCAAATATTTTACTTAGCAAAATAATTATCCGATAAATTATTTAATAACGTATTATTTGACAAACAATTCATTATTTTTTTCATTTCATTTCATAAACAACGTTTGGAATAAAGATATTACACCCTAAACCTGGACGGTCGACGTCAGGGGCACCCCAAGGTTCGGTTGGTTAGGTTCCTTTAAACCCTGCAGACAGAAATAGGAGCCCCGCAGCGGGGCTCCGTCGATATTTAGTAGAAACGTGATTTATCCTAATGAATCTAAATGAAAAATGTATAAATGATTAAATATCATCTTTAGCATTTGTTAAAAGAATTGTTTGCCAAATAAATGTTTGTAAACGAGTGTTTATAAAACATTTGCGGAATAAGTTCTTTTCGAAATAAATAGTATACGAAACGTTGGTTTTAAAATGAAAATTTGTCAATGGAGTTTTGGTGAAACTTTAGTGAACCCATAGGCCTCTCCCAAGCTGCGCCACAACACCCTGTTCTTCGTCTTTCGCATCTAGCAGACTAGATGCGAAAGCCGAAGAACAGGGTGTTCCGACGTTGAGGCGACGTTGGGTGTTGGTAACCGGTCGTTGGGTGGTGGTGGTTCAGGACTCGTCAGCTACAGCGGCCATCGCTCTTTCGGTAAACATGGCCAGCTCACTGCTACTTAAGGATTCTTACTCTGCAAGCTATGTCATATGTGTGTATGTATATATGCATTTTTATTTAGCCGTAGGATGCTTATTTGCATCTATATCTGTTTAAAATAGTTTCAGTGCAAGTATAAAAACTAAATAAAAGCTTCAAAATGTCAAACGAAACGTTTTATTAAAAAAACAGTCATATTCGGTGGTATGCTGGCATCGTGACGCCATAACACAGTGTGAGCTACGCCGTAGCACAGTGTGAGCTACGACGTAGCACAGTGTGAGCTACGACGTAGACCAGTGTGAGCTACGCCGTAGCACAGTGAGACCTACGCCGTCGCACAGTGTCAGCTGCGAAGTAGCGTATTTTCTATTTACTTTTTCATTTCTATGAGTATGTAACACCCCAATTATTTCAGCATATGGCGACTCTTCATCACGTCTTGGTAGTTGACTGCCTCCAAGCATCAAACTGAGATCCGCATATATAACTTCATTTGCGGTGTAGCGTTGTGAGGATCTCAACGGCAAATAGTCGACTGATAATTAGTAAGTTGTTAGTCACATCACCAGAATCATGGCACAACACTAATTTACTAAGAACACTCTGTCATTTTAACATCCGCTTGCTTAGCTAGCTGGAGTGATTCCCTGATCCTCAAGATACTGGTACCCCAAATCTATGCCGGCGTCCTGCTAACGCGCCGCTGTCTCCGGCCTACTGAGGGCCTGACCGGCCTGCTGGAACCGTGCTGGCAAGCCCTGCTCCCCGGTGTGCAAGCCTCTGTGTCCCGGAAACAAGGACCTTTCCCATCTACCAAGCGCCAGTGCTCAGAAAGACAGTGTGTAGGTACTACCCGTGACCTAGTCTGCTTCTATTACTACCTACCTTTCTATGTAACCTACAAGTAACATTATACAGATGGACCTTGCTTAGGATTGCATAAGTGTTTTGACTGCTTAACCTAAACTTTTCTTTTTTACGATATTTTGATGTTGACTTGAAAGCGCATGCCAGTTGAGAATATGTCATGCTCACTTCAATGTCTCACTGGTGGTGGCGCGTGTGTTGGGTCATTCGGTTCCCTATGAAATGGTTGAGCTGGGTGGTGCTGATCCACGCGTCATGTTCGTGAACGGGTGCCGTCGTCGGTTGAGACTGGTCATCTCTTAACTGCCAGGGCTTATTTTTAATTTTATATTACTGTTTCTTTTTTACATTGTTCTCACATATAGAAGCAATAAGAATAATGTACCCATGATTTTGTAATAATATCTTGATTTAAAAGAGTGTCCCTGGAGTTTCTTGCCCGTTCTTCTCCACAGAGATCTACGTTTTGGAATGGGCAACTAGCTTCAACTTTCTGACTAACTGACCGACAATTTAATTTTGACAATTCAAAAGTGCCAGAAATGGTTTAATTGAAATAAATGATTTGAGTTTTGAGTTTAACTTGTTAACGGCCGCCTGCGCAGCCTACTTGCAAAGTCCTAGCCGTTGCAGTGGTGGTCTGGAAAATATAAAATTATTAAAATGTCTTCTAACAGTTTTGCTGCTGTTGGTCGTTGGTCTAGAACAAAATATATTTATTATAAAGCTTTTACTATTTTCTCTGACAGCAAGACGAACTACAAGAGTGACAAAGAAAATCTACATCTACAGGGTGGCTTGTGATTTGACGTATTCCTCCCAGGGTTTAATTAGAAGGAAAACACGTTTATTTGTGTTAAACATGACGCGTAAAAAGAACTCAAATACAAAAAAAAAAAACAAGTTGGGGGAAAATATGCGTCACGTCCACGCAAAACGGCCATCGCTCAGCATAATGCTGAGACCCTATGCGAGGCAGAGCCCTAGCGACAGCGGGCGTTGACGTGAACACGTCAAACGGTGCAGCATATCAGTAGATATATAAATAAAAAACAAAAATAGGAAATAAAATAAATATACATTGCCTAGTTCTAAAAGTTGGTATAAACATGAAATTTATGAAGTGGTAAAATTTCGGGCAACGACTCACGCGCCGCCGGCTATTAATCTGTGCGCGCTGTGTTAATTGAAAGCAAGATTTGCCATTCAATAAATGCGCCTTCTGTTTACACCATGGCGTTTTACGTCGTCTAAACACCGAGTTGCACGTCCTTGTGCAATTGATTCATGTATTGAATGCAATTTTATTGTATGCTGTTTATAAATGTTGTAATCTATACCAGTTTTGAACGCCAACTAATTTTCCCGTATCGCGGAACAATTGCACGTGTTGTTAAGACGATGCCAGTTAATTTGTTGCTTCAATTTGATGGTGTACCACAGGTAATGAACTTGCACCGTGTAAATGGGGCTTAAAGTAACCAATAGCGATTGGTATGATTCAACTTTCCGGGTGGCGACGACAACTGAGCGCACGCAGCCGTAGCCAAACGAAGCCGGCGACACGCGACACCAGCCGTGTGCTATAGGAAATGAAATCTACTTTCAGTTGTTATAAAATTAGTAGCTTCTCCACCACTCCGCTGGTCTGCGCTGCCCTCATACCCTTACTCGCGCGATGGCAACAAGTGACGAGCAAGTTGGCGCGCGGCTGAATCAGGTGTACTCTAACATTGAGTCTTTGTCTTATACGCACAAGATGGCGTTACAATCGGAATAAACAAGGAAAACCCCTATTTCAGTTCTATTTGATAGTATTGTCATGTGTTGTTATTTGATTTGCAGCTTAAGGATAATTACAAAGTTTTCCTTTAAAGTGAATAATACAGCGATATCACTAGTGTGTCCAGGAAACCGGTATGTCCTAGGACAATTTAAATTAATGAAGATGATGTTAATTTTCGAAGCATATCTTAAATACAATCAACCCTACTAATCCTACTAATATTATAAACGTGAAAGCTTGTATGGATGGATGGATGGATGTTTGTTACTCTTTCACACAAAAACTGCTGAACGGATTTAAATGAAATTTGGCACACAGATGGTTTATAACTAGGATTAACATATAGGATGCTTTTTATCTCGATATTCCCACGGGATCGAAACTTATGCGGGCGAAACCACGGGCGCAGCTAGTATTATAAACGCGAAAGTTTGTATGGATGGATGGATGGATGTTTGTTACTCTTTCACGCCAAAACTACTGAACGGATTTGGATGAAATTTGGTACACAGATAGTTTATAACCAGGATTAACACATAAGATATTACTTATCCCGATATTCCGACAACCGATCGAAACTTATGCAGGTGAAACCACGGGGCGCAGCTGGTTCCTTCTATAAGTCTCCTAATTCATTTCCGTTGGAAGATAAAAATAAGCCAAAACGTATCTACGTACTGAAATAACCCTGGCAAGGCCGTGTACTTGTGTGAAATGCCAAATGATCACTGGACTACAATATTAGCCAGTCAGCAAAACCCAAACAGTTTTTTGAAGTGTCTTACTCATTGGTGAACGCTCGAAGGAAAGACTAAGCTGTGGCGAGACAGTGCTTTCTTACCCAAACCATTTGTTCCACCGCTCTCCCACCTGGACATGAGCTGCCTTGGGTAACCTGGAAGTCTTACAGGCTCCCCAGATTGGCCGAAGCGAGGAAAAGCTGTTCAGGAGGAGATTCATAGACGACTCCGCCTTGAAGTGTAAATGTGGTGCTGTTCCACAAAGGATGGGACACTTAATACGTGTTCTACGTGTCCTGTCAACTTGACGTTACAGGAACTGATGGACGCTGGTGATGGCGCCAAATAAGTAGCAGAATTCTGGGCCGAGTAGGTTGCCATCGACACGCTAAGGAGAAGAAGAAAAGTGGTAGTGTGGGTGAAGCTGCTAGCACTGACCGCAATTCTTCCATCCATACTATCCATCAATACAAAAGCGTCTCTGTTTGTTTATTTGTCTGTATGTTTTCACGGCTAAACAGTTAAGAAGATTTTAACGAAAGTTACTTATACTTTGGTGGTTAACCGTTTTTTGACAGCTGCCCTAGAACGTTACTATTCCAGATAACGTAAAAGTTAACTTTAAAATGCGTAATAAAATAAATATATAAACTGCCTACTCTTATTGAATTATCTTATTTTTTATGACTTCTTGCAGACATTGTAATATCGTACGCGTGTGTATCAGTATTGACAAAAAAATATCCGCCGTTTTTTGTCTGTCAAAAAACGGTAAACTTAGTGGACAGAGTATTATCGAAATAAATAGCTTGCGCTCTGAGAATCGACATTAGTACCTCAAATAACAAAAAAAAAAAAACAACATCAAAAGGAGGTGACATGAGGTGTTGAAGTTTAAATGGCAACACAATTATCACGCGAACAGAGTCGAGCGAACAGGAAATATTATAGTTACATTAACTTGTCCTATTTAAATACATTAAATGATGGTCACTACTCACTGTAGTTCAGTAGTAACTCAGTGCTGTGTGATTATGTGCATTATACGTATTAATTAGTAGTGACAGTTAATTAAAATACCGAAAAATGTTTCGTATAGTATTGTGTTCAGTTTTTATAATATTGAGAGCTGAAGCAAATGTTCCTGAAACTGGTGAGACCTATGTTTATTGCTCTTATTCTAAACAAGTGACTGTTAACAAATGATATCTCGGGAATGACATTTACAGGGTTTGGTCTGATAATATTTTCTGTATGCATTGATGACAGGTAAACATTTACAAAAAAAATCAGTTTTGGTCCCATAGTAGAGATGGGCCGAATGTGGTTTGAACCGAATCCGAATTTTCGAACGAAAATACAGGGCTAAATTAAAATATTAGTTTAGTCCTGTCAAATTAAGATACTCCGTAGACAGATTAGACGTGATTAACAACATGGCTACTAAAAATACGTCAATTTACGTCAGGCGCTGACTAGTTTGACAAGACTAAACTAATATTTATCTTCTGTCCTTTTCTAAATTAAATAGAAAGAAAAAGATGCATAGAATTTAAATTTAGTTTAGTTTTTGAACAAGGGTATCGGCGCCAATTACTGAGTAAAAGACATAATTTTATTTTACAGTAATGCTATTCTAATTCTATTGAATTTCAGTCAAAATAGTGCAAGTAGGTATTATTTTTCTTGTGCCGAATGTTCGGCATCTGAACCGAATTTCGGCCGAATGGCCGAAGTTTGGTTCAAGTTGCCGAATTTCGGTTGAACCGAATGTGAACCGAATTTCGGCCCATCCCTATCCCATAGTAAAAGTTGTTCATAATTATGAGTACAATAACCTCTTAAGAGATTGCTGGTGTTTTACAAATAACCCTGTATATGATCAACACATAAAACTTCTCCTCGACAAACTTGACCAAACTCCAAACTATTTATTTCAACAAAACCAATTACAGGCACTTTGGAATTGTCAAGAGTAGGTCAGTCAAAAAAAAAAAAGCTAGTTGCCCATTCTAAAGCGTAGTAGGTACCTATGGAGAAGAACGGGCAAGAAAGTTCATGGACACTCTTTTAAATCACAATAATATGGTTACAAAGTATTTGTTACATCATTCATGTTAAAAATTATGCATGTGAGAACGATGCAGAACCTTAAAAGCGTCCGTAATGAAAAGATAAAAAAAAACAATTCAAATAACCGTCTTCTCAATAACTTCATTCGATTCATATTCAAACTGCATAAAAAGTCGTCGCGCCTGTCTGTGGCCCTTAAGTCCATATCTGCTCTCCTGAACATAAAAATGGACATATGTACATATAATGATGTAGAAATGGTGTTATTTAGTCCCATGTTTTAACTAAAACCAGTGGTCAACCCGCTAGATTTCGGAGAAGAAAAGTAATAAAAACTAAACTACTTAATATCTATCTGAATTGTGGTCCCTAATAACAGACTTTTTAAGCGAAATACGGAAAATTTAAAGCCAAAATTAATTAACCATGTTCACCTTTAATACATCAATTTTAAAATTTCAGAAAATCCTGTGATTCGTCTCTCTTATATCTCTAATAGAAATGAGCATTTTACAGTTTGGAAAGACAAACCACTGAAGATAATTATATACAATGGTACCATACGACACGCATGGTAAGTTTGATATAAAGGGAAAATATTATTCAGTTCTAGCCGAATTAGAAACCAACGAGTATTCGCTTAGATAACTTACCTTGAACCCTGCAGCGAGTCGTCGCACGGCTTACAATAGTAATCCACTGTTGCAAAATTAAGTATCCCCAAAAAAACTACAGATGGGAATTTCTGGCATTCTTAATACTTAAAGTTCGCGTACGCTCATGCAGTGCGAGCGCAGTGTAGTCGCGTGTTGTCTCCAGGAGCTTTGTGCAGACCGCGGATTACTTATAATCCATGCGACTTATTACGTGAGTGATTTGCCGAACAAAGTGGATTGATTAAAGAATGATTTCCACCAAACGGCTCGCATCGCATCGGATCGGAAAGGATACGAACGGTTGCGGCGACAGCCGATCGCGTCCGGCAGGATGTCGACGCAAACGATCGCCTCCGTACCGTCGCTAGCGAACGTATCTGTTGTTCTAATGCCGAAAGGATTCAATCGGATACGACGACAGGCGAACGGAGCCGATCGCGGGTCGCTGCATATTTTCGGCTACGATCTCGTGTCGCGGAAGACGCCTGTGGTCAAGCTGCTGTGCGCGGGTTGGTAATATAGACTTTAAATACTGTGTACATGATTTAATATCGTTTAGAGATTGTCAATGCAATCCATTTGATGGAAATCATCCTTAATACGTCCTAGTTTTATTCCTATTTTAAAATGCATATTACGCAATCGTGTAAACCGCGATTCCGCGCGACCACTTACGTCCTAGAAAAAAGACGATGGTGAGTGCGCAAATCGGAAGATCCCCCCTTTCCTATGGAGGATGAATGCACTTTACACCCTGTTCCTCAAACCTTTATTATAATATCTACTTCAAGTTAATTATTTTATTATAATCTTTACACGCTTATTAATTACAATACGCCACCGACTAAAAAGATTAAGGTTACGTTAACTAGGGGCACTGGCCACGTTGCATGGCAATTGGCAATGCTTAACCCCTGGCCTAGGTAAACGCTAGCCCTTTGGTCACGGGAAGTGTCACCTAACCGTTTAGAGAATAATTTACTTGAATGCAGTGCCCTGTGTTAACGGCCCCGACTTACTAGTTGTAGGTCATGGGTTCGAACTCGGACAGGTGCTTTACTTTGTGTAAATAATTTCGTCACCATTGCTCTCAAAACGGTTGAGAAAAACATCGTGAGGAAGCCGGCACCTAGAACCTGTTCTAGAACCAAAAATTCGAAGACGTGACATCTACGAACCCGCACTGGGCCCGCGTAGCAATTACTAAGGTTGAGGTCATCAGATAACTTGAAGCTCAAAATGCCTATGCATTCCACAACTTTCCTTGATAAATCCTTTACTGTCCAGGCGGCTCGTTTGCGGAATGCATTGCCAGTTGAAATAAAACTGACTGACTTGACTTGTAAAGGAGCACTACTTGTCGTTGTGATCTTGTTGTCCTAACTGCAATCATCTACAATCTTCTTTTATTTTTCGTTGCTTGTATATATAGTATGTATGTACATATGTATTTATGTATCTCTAATTTTGGATATGTAGGTATATATTTGTGTATCTATCTTCGTGTATTGTATACATAATATTTGCACCAACGACAGTCCCGTTTTATGTCCAGAAAATTACTGTCCATTCTAAGGTTGCCTGGAAGAGATCGCAGTAATGCGATAAGGCCGCCCATCATCATCATCATCATCTGCCTAGCCTTTTCCCAACTATGTTAGGGTCGGCTTCCAGTCTAACCGGATGCAGCTGAATACCAGTATTTTACATGGAGCGACTGCCTATCTGACCTCCACAACCCAGTTACTGGGTAATACGATACCCCTTGGTAAGACTGCGATAAGGCCGCCCATTGTATATTTTGTAGTGTGTCATGTATTTTTTATGCTATGTATTTTTGTTGTGTACAATAAAGTATATATAAATAAATTACTGGCCTGTGGGAACATTATAGGTTGATTATGCTTTATACAGTGCCATCACTAACGCTCTAACACGCAGTGAGCCATCATGAGCAGGCCTTCTGCCTGATCTGTTTAAAAAAGATGCATTACATAAGTTATATGCCGATGCTATATTACTGTTTTCAGGTGTTCCAATATGTACAAAACAAGTGACATTGAAAGCACCTCCGGAAAATTTGTACCAGAAACCGAATTTACACCCGGTGATATCCCGATTATAAATGTGAGTATTTTAGCACTGTCACTATCACCATTCTGTTGCCCTTAAACCAATTTAATTGTGGTCAGCGCAACATGTCTTCTTCCATACTTCTCTTGTCTTCATCTCAGTAGTCACCCCCCTTCTAGTGGTATCATCTTCCACACAGTTCATCCATCGTTACTTTGGTCTTGCCCTACTCTTATAGCTATCCACATTTACATACACTGACAACTTTTCTCACGATAAGTTCTCTCTATCGTAGGTATACCAAATTTCTTCGCATCGAATACACGTACCATGATAACCAATTTCCAAAGAACTTTTCACCGGTGCCACTTTCAGACTTGCTCTTACATAATTATACTCAATTTTTATTCTATCCATTCGCGTAACACCACACAACCATTTTATAACTCTTATCCCAGCTGCATGCAATTGCCTTTTATTCGTACCTTTTGTGGCCAACATTCTGATGTATACAAAAAGTCCAACTATTGTTATAGAAATCTTCCCCTAAAGTTGAAGGCATGCGCAGATTGTTGCCGAGACCTGCCATTTCATCGATCGACACCTACTTATACATACAATTATATTAAGTTACGTCGAAACGTCTAAATTTTCTTTCTTAAAGCCTGAATTCTAAAAAAAGGCATTATTTCACACATTTAGCGGCATCTATATCGCCACATGCGAACCACGCATAACACTGACGTTATGCAAAATCCTGCATCGACGAGCTTATACATAGCATTCTGTCATAAGTCGGGCAGTAGCCCACCAGATACAACCCCCGTCCGGTTGGAGGATCCTTCCTTTTCCATGGAGGATGAGTGAACTTTAGACCCTCGTTCGTCATACCTCTATACCATACTGCCTCCTTTTACATGGTACCCATACAAAACGGGCGAAATGTGGGTAAACATACCTACAACCTCCAATACACCAGTGATCTATGGGGCTCTCCTTCAGGAAATAGAGAATACAACCGATCTCATCTGTTAATATCTCACCGTGAACACTTAGGTGCAGCTAGCTGTCAATAGTGGCAATCCGAACATCAGGTGGAGTGACAGCTCACTTCAGCTAAGTATTCACGGTGAGATATTTACAGGATAGCAATGTTGAAGTGTTGCTATGACTATGAACTAATATCTGGTTTCAGATCACAAGCGTCACGGCTGAAATGAGTACAAGGTGGGTGTGCACAGTCTTACAAGAGTACCACGGTCCGAATACGCCATATATATATCATCATCATCATCTGCCTAGCCTTTTCCCAGCTATGTTGGGATATATATATAAGGGTCGTAATTATACTGCAAAAAATTTAAATTTTCAACTTCATGTCAAAGGAGCAAGTAAGTGCTAAGTATGTAAGTTACAAGAGATTATAAATAACTAAGCTTGTGGCGTGACATTGGGATGTCATAGAAACAGTGACACGCTTCAGGATAACACAAAAAAAAAAAACCGGCCAAGTGCGAGTCGGACTCGCCCATGAAGGGTTCCGTTACGTTACGATTTATGACGTATTAAAAAAAAACTACTCACTAGATCTCGTTCAAACCAATTTTCGGTGGAAGTACATCATATATTTTTTTTAGTTTTATCATTCTCTTATTTTAGAAGTTATAGGGGGGGGGGGGGGGGGGGACACACATTTTACCACTTTGGAAGTGTCTCTCGCGCAAACTATTCAGTTTAGAAAAAAATGATATTAGAAACCTCAATATCATTTTTGAAGACCTATCCATAGATAACCCACACGTATGGGTTTGATGAAAAAAAAAATTTTAGAGTTTCAGTTCTAAGTATGGGGACCCCCAAAATTTATTGTTTTTTTTCTATTTTTGTGTGAAAATCTTAATGCGGTTCACAGAATACATCTACTTACCAAGTTTCAACAGTATAGCTCTTATAGTTTCGGAAAAAAGCGGCTGTGACATACGGACGGACAGACAGACAGACAGACAGACAGACATGACGAATCCATAAGGGTTCCGTTGCCATTTGGCTACGGAACCCTAAAAAGAACGTTGTTCCACACTAGGAATTACTCCTGTATCGTGGGTGCGTTTACAAACATTTAAACTCACATACACAAACAGCCAGACCCGGGACAACAACCTGTAGGCAATACAAATATTTGTTCCGTGCGGGAATCGAACCCGCGACACGCAGCGCAGCAGTGTCATCAAATATACTATATGGTGGTACAGTTCTATATGGTGTAGGTTTCCTGTATATTAAACTTTTTGCTTGTGGACCTATGTTCAGCAGTATTCGACCGGTTTTGAGTCATTTATTCATTTAAACTTCTTAGTTTATTACTATATCTAGTAAGCCGCGTCCCAACCAAAGCTAACGTCGCGTGAACACGCGACCTTCGCGTTCATTTTGTTCGGCGATCCTGAACGCGTAGTCGCGCCGACAGAGGCCGCCTTCCGGGTTTTTGATATATGAAAGACATATGAACGCAACGTTGTGTATTCACGCGACAGATCGTTTTGGTAAGGACGCGGGGTTTTGCCAATCATTGCTGGGATTGACGGATAAGCTTTCTTCTAATTTCATACTAGCATTCAATTTTTTAAACGTCTGCCATCTTTATACCTTCAATCAGCCCTTGTTTACACGATTGGTATTGGACCTTATTGTGAAAATTAACATAGCCCTAGAAATAATTAAACTTTATCTTTAAAACCATGTTTAGTCCATAAACAATGTTTGTTTCACCAGGAGCAGTAATTTTAAATGCAAACTACCGAAAATTGACTTACGTAACGACTGACCTGTCAGGTAACTACGATGGAGAGGCCAACTACACTTATGAAGACGGCGAGGATATCCGTTTTTCGTGCAAAAAAGCAAAAGATATTCATAATGAGGACACTCTGCGTTTGGAATATTACAACGCAGAAGGTTGGTAGTTCACATGTCATGACGAATAATTATATTAAGCAACACCATCTACTCGATTCGAAGTAATCAGAATTTATTTATTTTAGAATCTTCAACAAAACATATACACTAAACATTACATAATTAATGGACGACAATAAACTGAAATTAAAAAACATTCACATTACACACATACACATTATTAAGATATTTCTTATATTTAACTAGAGATTGGCTGATATCTAAATCTGAAGTTTTAGCCATCATGTTGTATTGCCTACAAAGTCCTGGTACAGCGGCTAATGACCCAGGTTTGTTTTGGAGCCTGGGATGTAAAATAGATTATAAGTACCTATTCATCAAGTTACAGTCTATCGACCCACTTAATATCTTGTGAAGGATAAAGAAGTCCAGTTTCGTCCTCCGACTAGCTAATGTTTCTATATTATAGTGTCTCAACCTTACAGCAGCTAGTTAGTTGCTTAGCTAAGTGACCTCCGTAGCATAGATGGTAAAGGAACCTCTTTTGCACTCTCTAATCGCTTGGTGTAAACCTCGTAATGCGGATTGGGATGTGGTACCCGCAGTCGTCAAGGGGGTGATTCTACTTTTCATAATAAACCACTTTCCGTATGAAATCCATACCGACGCGGATTATTTTGAGAACTTTGAAAATTTCGTGCCTTGCAACAGAAAACACGAAACCGATCTACTTGGAATGTAGTCGGATCAACATTATTCCATTTTTCCCATTATTGCAAATTGACCGATAAAAAGTAAAAACAGTAGTTTTGGTTGTCGCTAGTTGTTTCACAAGACGTACTTATTTATAATTATACAAAGGCGATTGAAATTGGTAGCGACATCGATGAGATGAGAATCGTCAGGTGTTATAACACTTGAAAACACATAGAGCAGGAATCGCCGCGCCGCCGGCAGCGACTACAGACGCCATCACTAATAATATTGGTGTCCACACAACTGGCGCCGAGCACAAAGCTGACTGTCACGAGCCCTGACAGAATTGTCACGGGCACAGTTTCCATGAGTAAACGGTGACGCTCACTGACACGCTTGGTTTGTATGGGAAATGTTGACAATATCGTGTCTAGCAGCGGCCGCCAAGGCGTCTCCGCGCTCTGTGCTAAGGAAACTTATAACATAACCTCTGACTCCACAAACGCAATAGTTATAACGTCGATATCGATCGCACTGACAAACTAATAAATAAGTGACATTTCAGGGATTCTTCTATTTGAAACTAAGCCTGGAGTAACACCACGCATATTCCGTTCTGTCCTGAAATCGAACAATGATAAGTACTACTTGGACTGTATACGCGCTGCCAAAGATCCCAAAAGCGAATATCGTTATAGAACTACGTTCTTTAAAAGAGATTTCCATGCTGGTAAGTAGTGTGCTGTATACGTAATTTATAATACACAGGGTGTGAAAAAAATTTGATACACAATGTCATTTTAAAACGCAGCTCCCAAAAGGCTGGTCAACGAGAGTGACGTGCAATTTGTGCATGTTTGTGTTTTTAAACGATATTCCTTGCAAGGTGAATGGATGTTATTAAAATACATGTTTCATTTACAGATGCATCGCAACACGCATTGATATTGGCCGTCAACGACCAAAAATTGACAACATATACAAACAATGACAAGTCATATGACGATTATTTATTCAGGTATATTGATGGAGAGGTATTGACTGTTACTTGTCAAAAATGGGACGTCAGAATGAGAGGCCCGCTTTATTTATATGATGAAAGAATGAGCCAGAGTAAGTAGATAATCAATATAAGCCTACTTCAACAAAGTTGAGAAAAAGCTAGGCAAAAGCAGATGATGATGAATTGGAAGCGTCCCCTTCGGTTTACAAAGGTCAATAATCCGTGTTGTATAACTAACTTTTTCATAGTTTTAGGGTTTTGAAGTTGGAAAGAAAGAAATATAGAAAGAATAACGTTTATTTGGACACAGTTCGTGACACACAAATAACAAAACAAAAAGTGAAAAGTCGACTCTTCACGTGACCAGAGGGCTGGCCTGTTTCTTGGCCAAAGAATTAGCATCGCCATACAACGTGGCAATGCTGCCAGCCTTTTGGGCACTGTTCCTGTTGACAGCGATGCGGACGAATTTTTTGATGCCCTATGATTCTTTTTTTTTCACTTGTACATATGTATTATTATTTTAGACTTAATTTGATTCTTATGTGACAGAAAAGTGAAAATAATGTTTTAACTACAATTAAATAGTGTGCCTCACGGCTGCGCCAAAAAGGTTCATTTCAACATTAACGCCAGACAGATGCTGTCTGCCGCTGGAGTTCTATTGAACCTTCAGTTGAAAGGCTTACACAAGTTAATGGTAGATACGAGTCGTGTAATAATATAACATTTATTTGAACTTAATAAAATACAATCATATTGCTAAGAACTAGGAGACAACTAATGTAAGTGAGTGCCAAAACTATATGAACTAATAAATTGCAAATCAGATAAAAACCTGTATCTTGGGAGACAGTTTTGTCTTGATGTATCAATAGGTTCATCAGAAGCCTATTGGACCAACGCTGTGTATAGAGGCGTGCATACTAATCTGATGGCGCATGTCTATCAAAAACCCTTTAAGTAGCTGCTCGGAATAGTGCTTCAAACCGATACGATGCGCGAAAAGTAATAGTATTTTATTTTCAGCATACATGAGTCTTTCGTCTGAGGCAGTTATTTCACTCAATACATCAGACTTTCAAAATAGATCTCTAATTTGTGGTATCAACAACGCGAATGCAGAAAAGCCAAACGCGAGGCTGTTACTCTTGTCTGATGTTCCTGGAAATGGTATGTAAAAAACCTCTGTTTTTATTTTCTTCCTAATGAATATCATAATTCGCACACACATTTTGATTTTAATCAGAAGCAGTCTGACAGCCAGTTTTACCAAGGGGTATCGTGTTACCCAGTAACTGAGTTGTGGAGATCAGATAGGCAGTCGCTCCATGTAAAATACTGGTACTCAGCTGCATCCGGTTAGCTGGAAGCCGACCCCAACATATGTAGTTGGGGTAAGAATAGCTAATAAATACCTAGAGTTCAAATTTTGGTAACGATTTGTTCAACATTCGCTGCACAAAAAATATCCTTGTTCATCCATCATTTTATTCTCTGTGACCCCAAATCGTTTCTTTAAATTATTAATTAAAGTTTCGTTTCACACCACACTGCTTGAATTCTTTTGTTATTCGATTTTTGAGCACCACATAACTGACTATTAAAACGATATTGTATAATATAGACATGATATTTTTATGAAAATATTATAATTTTCAGGTGTTCGTATACGCGGCCTGCCTAGAAATAACATTCTGTACCAGTATACAAATGAATTAAATCAATGGACTATTGAATATCAATACTCTGTGAACGATACTCTCGACTTAACCTGTGTATGGAATGAAGGATTTAATGCTCCATTTTGGCCTCCACTTGCAAAACTCTTTCAGTGGAGATTCGAAAGTATGCCTGTCGCATTACAAACTATACAGGGGAATTTTATTTATGGGATATGATATACTTTAATGTGTTGAAATGGCATAAATTCCTATTTGATTTTTGTTGATGTAAGATCAAAATGTAGTTTTAATGTATTTTTTTAACGTTGTTATTAATCCCCGATTCCCTTCACATATTTTAGATCAAACCTTTGATTCTGCAGCAATTGAGACGCGAACTACGGCAATTAAGTATTCTGAAATACCATTTACGAAGATATTGGATGCAACCCATAACGGAAATGAAATACAATGTACTTATTTTTCAAACAGAAGTAGTTTCCCTTCGAGTAAAACAGAGATCATCCTCCGATTGAAACCGGAATTGGTTTCAGGACAAAATGAAATTGTTTCAGGTGAGTGAAATAAAATGAAATGATTTATTGATGATTTATAATGATCTTTTAAGACACTTTTAGAAAATGTTTTAAAATTAGGTGGCGCCTTTCAAGTGATGTCTTAAATATAATGGCGCCTGAGTTCATTCCTTTCCTAACTTGTAGGTTCTTCTTGTGGTAACAAGAAGGGAGAATAACTAGTATTATTTGTGACTCGTACTGGTAATTACAAACACAAATGCCTCTGTTGCCAGCAGAATGCTGTGACATTAAGAAATAAAGAACACAAGACATATTTAAATAAGTATTATGAAACAAAACAAATTGTTGCATCGTGAAACTTGTTCACGATGCAACAATTTGTTTTGTTTCCAGTGTAACCACGTTATTTATACCACCCACCACCACCACCACGCCACCACGTTATTTGTTTTTGCCATACTTAGGTCTTAAGCCGTGTCTCCTGCTGCTGTCAACCATCTGCCTGCCTTTTCGGGTCGGCTTCCATTCTAACCGGATTCAGCTGGATACCAGTATTTTACATGAAGCGACTGCCTATCTGACCTCCACAGACTGCTTGTCAGACTTTCGGGCTCCTGACTACCCGTAACGACTGTCAAAGATCCACGAATGACAGCCGGGACCAACGGATTAACGTGCTTTCCGAGGCACCGAGTGGTCTCGGTACGACCGCCGCGCGCTCTCATGTATTTAGGTGCAATAATGAAATTGTGAGCTCTGTTTACTTTGCAACAACATTGATTTTGTCAGAATCACCCAACCGCGCGGCAGTCGGCCGCTCGACAGTTTTCGTCGTCGCCCGCATATCCCACTCCGTCCACACCCTCTGCAGTCAGTGCAATGTCGGTAACATGCTTGTTTAATTTTAAACGGTGTTAATAAAAAATAGAGCCCACTTTGCAATGTCAGCGCGGCCAACCCCGCGTTGACCGGGCTGTGAGCGCTTTAAGTAGCGCCGATATAAACTAAAATAAATCAATTCATGTTATGTTTTTCAGGTAAAACATCTCCTACCAGCTATACCCTAGTTTACTCTTTGACAGCAGCAGGAGTCAGTGCCATTATTATATTAGTTATCTTATACTGTACTGTCAAGAAACGATGCTGCTGCATTAGAACGAGTTCGCATATATTGCCAGCGTCGAGACCCCGCGTAAGTATTTTCTCGTTTTAGTACTAACTTCTCAAAATATACTTGTACCTACATGATACAGTATAATTATAAGAAACAGTTAATTAAATATCCGCTTTTACTTTCAGCCAGTCACAGCCTTTTATGAAAACTTGTTGTCCGTGTTCCAACCTATCAACGAGCGCGAAGCCGCGGAGTTAGAAATGGAGAATCATTATGAGGAGATTCGGTAGTCAAGTGATGGTCGTCGCACGCCTTAACGACTCAACACCAACTCAACTCAAAGCAAAGCATTGGCATGTGAGATTTATATCGCGTCACGTGCAGCAACATCTCTGGTGAACGACGACGCGTTGTCAAACTACTGTGACATAATTTCGGAAATGTCACTGTACGTGACTTGATTTTAGGTTCACATTCCAATGTTTTACTTTTAGTCGAGTTGGTGGTAGTTGCTTGAGTGCAACGGCCATTTACCAAACATATGACGTATTATTGCTGTCTATGTTTATTTGACTATCTGAAGGAAGTCATTATGATTCGATGTAGATCAACTCCTTCGGCTTCTGCTGCTACAATCGACGCGGGGGACAGGAACAGGCGCGGGCGGCGAGGAAGATTCCCCGCAGTTTGGGTGGGGTCTGGTCAGGCTGGTCGCGAGAGAGAGAGAACTTTGGGTTAGTTTAATCTATTTGTAGTAAGTGTAAAACATATAAAATCAATGAATAAGTAAGGCTTAAGTACAGTACCTACAATAAATATGTACCTACAATAAATTAAATTCTCGATTTGTTGTAAGCATTGTCTATTTCTATTAGATATCTGAATCACTAGAGATATTGATGTTATCTTAATTTAAGTAAGTCCCAGTTTGTATTAAATGCACTTAATTTATTTAACATTGAGTTTTGCAATTATTGTATTTATTTAAATAATTCAAAACGAACAGAATGCGAGAGGACTCAAGAAGTTCCGGATGACTGACACTTAAATATTCTATACGTTATCTTGGCAATATTCTATTATTAAATCTATTTAGTTTAAATTACAAGACAATGACGTGATGTTATGAAATGAGCATATAATTTCCAATTGAGCTTGTAAAACTTATTCAATCTTATCTTAAAAACTGGCAGTTTGTGTTCCACAAAAAACCTTCGATACCGTTTGGCACGAGAGCCTGTTATACAAGCTCATCAGTTACGACATTCCAATTGAGCTTGTAAAACTTATTCAATCCTATCTTAATAACCGACAGTTTGTGGTCCACATTGGTACTGACAGGTCTTGGCCCCGGACGGTATCGGCAGGAGTTCCTCGAGGTTCAGTGCTCGGTCCCTACCTCTTCATATTATTCGTGAGTGACGTCCCTGCGCAGATTCGTACTCACCTGGCCTGTTTTGCCGACGATACATCATCGTACACAAGCGATGATGACAGTGAAATTATTATTAGTACACTTCAGTCGTTGCTTAAAATTATTCAATCATTTTTTAACAAGTGGAAGCTGAAGTTGAACGAATCCAAGACCAAGGCGATACTCTTCACACGCTAACGTACCACCCCAACAAGAAAAGTAACAATCGCTGGGCAAATGATACCATGGAGCACAGACTATATCTTGGCGTTTCATTAGATACAAAGCTAAACTGGATAAAAACATGTAAATATATTTTGCGTTAAAGGTGTTCAAGCACTCGGTTCTCTCAATCCTGCCGATCTATTCTGTAAATATCTCACCGTGAAAACTTAGGTGAAGGGAGTGTGAACTCAGTTGTTCATATTGGCATACCCTTTCATAACGTGGAATGACAGCTCACTTCACCTAAGTTTTCACCGTGAGTTTTTTGACAGAATAGCAATGCAGTACTTAATCGAAAACGTGAGCTCAGGGGTCAGCGCTAATACAAAACTTAGGTTATACACCACTCTAATGGGACCTGGCATCACCTATTCGTGTCCGGTATGGAGTAGCACTTGTCAACGAGTGTAATTTAATTAATTTTAACATTCCTGTAATTTAATTAATTTTGACATTTCTGTAATTCAATTAATTTTGACATTTCTGTAATTTAATCAATTTTGACCTTCCTGTATTTTTATTAATTTTGACTTTCTGACGTAATTTCTTTTTTATTGACATTTTCTAACATAATTTTTAATTAATACATTCAATACCTATGTATCATGGCACATCAAAAATTTGCATGCTGAATTTAGTAGGCGGAATATGAAGTACTATGAATTGTATTATGACATCTGTAAGCACCATATTTCAGGCAAATAAACGATTATTATTATTATTATTAACCTAATTATAACCTGTAAAATAAAGCAGTTAAAATTGCTTGTAATATTCCGTTTAAAACTCGTAAATTTTACAACAATAAAAATAAATGTCATCATAATGCTTTGATTGCTAACATTGTACAAATTGATTTGAAAGACTTGCGAGATATCTCACCTCTGTATCATTCATCTCTGTATCTATTGTCTTATCTCGGGTGTGCTGGAAGAGATTTCTTGTGAAATAAGCATCACCTTTGTACCTATTCTGTTTTTCTTGTCTGTTTATACCTACATACATATGTGTGTACATAAATGGTAAAATAAATAAATAAATATCTATAAATGTAGGTACAGACGCCAGCAGGTCAAGCTACCCGAAACTGTCAAATTTTCCCAATCAACCTTGAACCTTAATGCGTCAGAGATAAAGTTTAAAATCTATTAAAGAAATTTGACAGAACGTGTAGTAACTTGATGTGCTGGCGTCTGTACATACAAGCTTCCTCACCACAACGTGTCGTTCGCGCACAATACTTATAACGCGTCGTTGCTGTGCGCGTGCTCACTGTATGCAGGTGAGCGCGCGGGAGGGGCAGTAGCTCATGCTGCGTGGTGCGCGATGGCTACGCGCGATCACCTGAGCTAGCGCTTGCATCGGTCGCACTTACACTGAGCGCATAGTTAAGTTTTCCGCTACCCTCTTTTCACTAATGAAATTATCACAATATTTCATCTGTTGTAATAAGTTCTTAAGCATTATTATTATACAGGGTGGCAGGGACATCGACGCGCAAACTGTAACCAGGAATTCAGCACATGAGTTTAGACCCCATAGCGTCGAAATTTTTCGTCGGTTATAAAAGGAAAATCGTCTGTTTCGTAGAAAAGTGCAATACCTATGCGGTCAAAATGTATGGAACAGCTATATTTTTTGAAGAAAAATTTAAACAATATAGGGTCTAGTATCATGTGCTGAATCCATGGTTACAGTTTGCGCGTCGATGTCCCTGCCACCCTGTATACTTATAAAGGTGCTTCCAGCCTGTAAAAGTGTTGTTTAACTGTTGTGTAAGTGTACTTTTAGTGTAACTGTTTCTTATTTTTTAAGTACTGCAGCTTTGTATATTTTTATTGTTAGTAAAGAACTTTTGTAAACGAACTAAAACTATGCTATGAGCATAAGGCCGTGTCTGGGGAATGCAATGTCGAGATCGAGATTGTATGTGACTATCGCTGATAAAAATTAGGAGACGAGGTAAAATACAGCATGATACACTTTTAAGTAGAAGTAGGTAATTAATTGGACATTACGGGATAAATATATTAATACGAAATATAATTTTTGATGACCAACGACAAGTTAGAATGAATACACTTAGGAAAGACTTGCCTAACATAATCCAACCGAAAATAAACGTGGTTCATCACAGTCCTAGGTACCAATCAGTATTTCTATACAATAAGCTTCCCGTAGAATTTAAAAGCATAAATAGCGCAAACTTATTTAAAAACAAATTGAAGACATATTTATTGAGGAAGGGCTATTACAGTGTCGATGAGTACCTAGATGCTAAGCGGCAACCGTAATATTATCGTTCTGGAAATTAATTTATTGATTGGAATTAATTTTAAATGGCATGGTTTTAATTGTATATATTTATGTTCTATAATTTGTATGGTGTACAATTAAGAGTATTCTATTCTATTTTATTCTATTCTATTCTATACCATTATTATTTTGAAATTTTTACACTTATATTGTTTTATTTTTTATTATGTCATTTTGTTTTTATTATTGTAGGTATTTCTCATATAGATTATTAAATGACATCTTATCTCTAGTAAAATTTCTACACAATGTATATTATTTTGAAATAAATGACTTATGACTTAAGTATGGCCGTGGGGTTCGAGTGCTCATGGTTTGTTCAAAGAAATCTCCAAACGGCTGGTTGACACTTCCCGTGACCCAAGGGCTGGCTTTTTTACGGTGGCCAGAGGCTAAGCATTGCCATACAACGTGGCAATGCTGCCAGTCTCTTGGGTTGCCAGTCGACAGCGATACGGAGGAATTTTTTGACGCCATATTTTAGTTAGTTAATAGTTTTATTTAGGTTATTATGTTTGTTAGTTAATTTAGGGCTGATTGTTCCATTGCCAGATAACTCTAATTCGTGGAATAAAATTGACGTTTGACAGTTTTTGTATGAAATAACTGACAAAATTTCAAAATTATTCCTCGAATAAAATTATCGGATGATGATGATGATTGAAAAATCGGCCCTTGTATAAGAAGTTTATTCAGTGTATACATATGTATATTTATTCAGTGTATACATATATTTTCTCATCTTTAGTAAAGTTCAATTTACTTTGAAATTTAAACCTAATATTATCTCGTTTTATTAAGATTTTTAGTCTTACCAAGGGGTATCGTATTACCCAGTCACTGGGTTGTGGAGGTCAGATTCAGCTGCATCCGGTTAGACTGGAAGCCGACCCCAACATAGTTGGGAAAAGGCTAGGCAGATGATGATGATCAAGATTTTTAGTTATAACTCGTAAATTAAGGGTGACCAGTCAGTTCACCAAACATTTATTCAAAAATTTTTACTTGACAAGCAACGATTGGCAAAAACATTATTTGTCATTTCATCATTTTACAACAACAAGTTTACCAAATATTTTACTTAGCAAAATAATTATCCGATAAATTATTTAATAACGTATTATTTGACAAACAATTCATTATTTTTTTCATTTAATTTCATAAACAACGTTTGGAATAAAGATATTACACAAAAACACAGATGCTGACAGAAACCCTAACCCTGGACGGTCGACGTCAGGGGCACCCCGAGGTTCGGTTGGTTAGGTTCCTTTAAACCCTGAAGACAGCAATAGGAGCCCCGCGCAATGGGGCTCTGTCGATATTTAGTAGAAACGTGATTTATCCTAATGAATCTAAATGAGCAACGAAAAATGTATAAATGATTAAATATCATCTGATGCATTCGTTAAAAGAATTGTTTGCCAAATAAATGTTTGTAAACGAGTGTTTATAAAATAAAACATTTGCGGAATAAGTTGTTTTCGAAATAAATAGTATACGAAACGTTGGTTTTAAAATGAAAATTTGTCAATGGAGTTTTGGTGAAACTTTAGTGAACCCATAGGCCTCTCCCAAGCTGCGCCACAACACCCTGTTCTTCGTCTTTCGCATCTAGCAGACTAGATGCGAAAGCCGAAGAACAGGGTGTTCCGACGTTGAGGCGACGTTGGGTGTTGGTGAACCGGTCGTTGGGTGGTGGTGGTTCATCGCTCTTTCGGCAATCATGGCCAGCTCACTGCTACTTAAGGATTCTTACTCTGCAAGCTATGTCATATGTGTGTATGTATATATGCATTTTTATTTAAAAAATGTCGCCGTAGGATGCTTATTTGCATCTATATCTGTTTAAAATAGTTTCAGTGCAAGTATTAAAACTAAATAAAAGCTTCAAAATGTCAAACGAAACGTTTTATTAAAAAAACAGTCATATTCGGTGGTATGCTGGCATCGTGACGCCATAACACAGTGTGAGCTACGCCGTAGCACAGTGTGAGCTACGACGTAGCACAGTGTGAGCTACGACGTAGACCAGTGTGAGCTACGCCGTAGCACAGTGTGACCTACGCCGTCGCACAGTGTCAGCTGCGAAGTAGCGTATTTTCTATTTACTTTTTCATTTCTATGAGTATGTAACACCCCAATTATTTCAGCATATGGCGACTCTTCATCACGTCTTGGTAGTTGACTGCCTCCAAGCATCAAACTGAGATCCGCATATATAACTTCATTTGCGGTGTAGCGTTGTGAGGATCTCAACGGCAAATAGTCGACTGATAATTAGTAAGTTGTTAGTCACATCACCAGAATCATGGCACAACACTAATTTACTAAGAACACTCTGTCATTTTAACATCCGCTTGCTTAGCTAGCGTGATTCCCTGATCCTCAAGATACTGGTACCCCAAATCTATGCCGGCGTCCTGCTGACGCACCGCTGTCTCCGGCCTACTGAGGGCCTGACCGACCTGCTGGAACCGTGCTGGCAAGCCCTGCTCCCCGGTGTGCAAGCCTCTGTGTCCGGGAAACAAGGACCTTTCCCATCTACCAAGCGCCAGTGCTCAGAAAGACAGTGTGTAGGTACTTACCCGTGACCTAGTCTGCTTCTATTACTACCTACCTTTCTATGTAACCTACGAGTAACATTATACAGATGAACCTTGCTTAGGATTGCATAAGTGTTTTGACTGCTTAACCTAAACTTTTCTTTTTTACGATATTTTGATGTTGACTTGAAAGCGCATGCCAGTTGAGAATATGTCATGCTCACTTCAATGTCTCACTGGTGGTGGCGCGTGTGTTGGGTCATTCGGTTCCCTATGAAATGGTTGAGCTGGGTGGTGCTGATCCACGCGTCATGTTCGTGAACGGGTGCCGTCGTCGGTTGAGACTGGTCATCTCTTAACTGCCAGGGCTTCTTTTTAATTTTATATTACTGTTTCTTTTTTACATTGTTCTCACATATAGAAGCAATAAGAATAATGTACCCATGATTTTGTAATAATATCTTGATTTAAAAGAGTGTCCCTGGAGTTTCTTGCCCGTTCTTCTCCACAGAGATCTACGTTTTGGAATGGGCAACTAGCTTCAACTTTCTGACTAACTGACCGACAATTTAATTTTGACAATTCAAAAGTGCCAGAAATGGTTTAATTGAAATAAATGATTTGAGTTTTGAGTTTAACTTGTTAACGGCCGCCTGCGCAGCCTACTTGCAAAGTCCTAGCCGTTGCAGTGGTGGTCTGGAAAATATAAAATTATTAAAATGTCTTCTAACAGTTTTGCTGCTGTTGGTCGTTGGTCTAGAACAAAATATATTTATTATAAAGCTTTTACTATTTTCTCTGACAGCAAGACGAACTACAAGAGTGACAAAGAAAATCTACACTACAGGGTGGCTTGTGATTTGACGTATTCCTCCCAGGGTTTAATTAGAAGGAAAACACGTTTATTTGTGTTAAACATGACGCGTAAAAAGAACTCAAATACAAAAAAAAAAACAAGTTGGGGGAAAATATGCGTCACGTCCACGCAAAACGGCCATCGGCATCGCTCAGCATAATGCTCTATGCGAGGCAGAGCCCTAGTGACAGCGGGCGTTGACGTGAACACGTCAAACGGGGCAGCATATCAGTAGATATATAAATAAAAAACGACAAAATAGGAAATAAAATAAATATACATTGCCTAGTTCTAAAAGTTGGTATAAACATGAAATTTATGAAGTGGTAAAATTTCGGGCAACGACTCACGCGCCGCCGGCTATTAATCTGTGCGCGCTATGTTAATTGAAAGCAAGATTTGCCATTCAATAATTGTATGCGCCTTCTGTTTACACCATGGCGTTTTACGTCGTCTAAACACCGAGTTGCACGTCCTTGTGCAATTGATTCATGCATTGAATGCAATTTTATTGTATGCTGTTTATAAATGTTGTAATCTATACCAGTTTTGAACGCCAACTAATTTTCCCGTATCGCGAAACAATTGCACGTGTTGTTAAGACGGTGCCAGTTAATTTGTTGCTTCCATTTGATGGTGTACCACAGGTAATGAACTTGCACCGTGTAAATGGGGCTTAAAGTAACCAATAGCGATTGGTATGATTCAACTTTCCGGGTGGCGACGACAACTGAGCGCACGCAGCCGTAGCCAAACGAAGCCGGCGACACGCGACACCAGCCGTGTGCTATAGGAAATGAAATCTACTTTCAGTTGTTATAAAATTAGTAGCTTCTCCACCACTCCGCTGGTCTGCGCTGCCCTCGCAGCCTTACTCGCGCGATGGCAACAAGTGACGAGCAAGTTGGCGCGCGGCTGAATCAGGTGTACTCTAACATTGAGTCTTTGTCTTATACGCACAAGATGGCGTTACAATCGGAATAAACAAGGAAAAACCCTATTTCAGTATTATTTGATAGTATTGTCATGTGTTGTTATTTGATTTGCAGCTTAAGGATAATTACAAAGTTTTCCTTTAAAGTGAATAATACAGCGATATCACTAGTGTGTCCAGAAAACCGGTATGTCCTAGGACAATTTAAATTAATGAAGATGATGTTAATTTTCGAAGCATATCTTAAATACAATCAACCCTACTAATCCTACTAATATTATAAACGTGAAAGCTTGTATGGATGGATGGATGGATGGATGGATGTTTGTTACTCTTTCACACAAAAACTGCTGAACGGATTTAAATGAAATTTGGCATACAGATGGTTTATAACTAGGATTAACATATAGGATACTTTTTATCTCGATATTCCCACGGGATCGAAACTTATGCGGGCGAAACCACGGGCGCAGCTAGTATTATAAACGCGAAAGTTTGTATGGATGGATGGATGGATGTTTGTTACTCTTTCACGCCAAAACTACTGAACGGATTTGGATGAAATTTGGTACACAGATAGTTTATAACCAGGATTAACACATAAGATACTTTTTATCCCGATATTCCAACGGGATCGAAACTCATGCGGGTGAAACCGCGGGGCACAGCTGGTTCCTTTTATAAGTCTCCTAATTCATTTCCGTTGGAAGATAAAAATAAGCCAAAACGTATTTACGTACTGAAATAACCCTGGCAAGGCCGTGTACTTGTGTGGAATGCCAAATGATCGCTGGACTACAATATTAGCCAGTCAGCAAAACCCAAACAGTTTTTTGAAGTGTCTTACTCATTGGTGAACGCTCGAAGGAAAGACTGAAGCTGTGGCGAGACAGTGCTTTCTTACCCAAACCATTTGTTCCACCCGCCCTCCCACCTGGACATGAGCTGCCTTGGGTAACCTGGAGTCTTACAGGCTCCCCAGATTGGCCGAAGCGAGGAAAAGCTGTTCAGGAGGAGATTCATAGACGACTCCGCCTTGAAGTGTAAATGTGGTGCTGTTCCACAAAGGATGGGACATTTAATACGTGTTCTACGTGTCCTGTCAGCTTGACGTTACAGGAACTGATGGACGCTGGTGATGGCGCCAAACAAGTAGAAGGGCGGGCGTTTTTGGGGGACTGTCTTTTGTAATTTTGACGTTCGAAAAGTGCTGATTCTCAGCCTAATTTGAATAAATGACTTTTGATTTTGATTTGATTTGTAGCAGAATTCTGGGCCGAGTAGGTTGCTATCGACACGCTGAGGAGAAGAAGAAAAGTGGTAGTGTGCTTGGAGCTGCTAGCACTGACCGCAATTCTTCCATCCATACTATCCATCAATACAAAAGCGTCTCTGTTTGTTTATTTGTCTGTATGTTTTCACGGCTAAACAGTTAAGAAGATTTTAACGAAAATTACTCATACTTTGATGGTTAACCGTTTTTTGACAGCTGCCTTAGAACGTTACTATTCCAGATAACGTAAAAGTTAACTTTAAAATGCGTAATAAAATAAATATATAAACTGCCTACTCTTATTGAATTATCTTATTTTTTATGACTTCTTGCAGACATTGTAATATCGTACGCGTGTGTATCAGTATTGACAAAAAAATATCCGCCGTTTTTTGTCTGTCAAAAAACGGTAAACTTAGTGGACAGAGTATTATCGAAATAAATAGCTTGCGCTCTGAGAATCGACATTAGTACCTCAAATAACAAAAAAAAAAAAACAACATCAAAAGGAGGTGACATGAGGTGTTGAAGTTTAAATGGCAACACAATTATCACGCGAACAGAGTCGAGCGAACAGGAAATATTATAGTTACATTAACTTGTCCTATTTAAATACATTAAATGATGGTCACTACTCACTGTAGTTCAGTAGTAACTCAGTGCTGTGTGATTATGTGCATTATACGTATTAATTAGTAGTGACAGTTAATTAAAATACCGAAAAATGTTTCGTATAGTATTGTGTTCAGTTTTTATAATATTGAGAGCCGAAGCAAATGTTCCTGAAACTGGTGAGACCTATGTTTATTGCTCTTATTCTAAACAAGTGACTGTTAACAAATGATATCTCGGGAATGACATTTACAGGGTTTGGTCTGATAATATTTTCTGTATGCATTGATGACAGGTAAACATTTACAAAAAAAATCAGTTTTGGTCCCATAGTAGAGATGGGCCGAATGTGGTTTGAACCGAATCCGAACTTTCGAATGAAAATACAGGGCTAAATTAAAATATTAGTTTAGTCCTGTCAAATTAAGATACTCCGTAGACAGATTAGACGTGATTAACAACATGGCTACTAAAAATACGTCAATTTACGTCAGGCGCTGACTAGTTTGACAGGACTAAACTAATATCTATCTTCTGTCCTTTTCTAAATTAAATAGAAGGAAAAAGATGCATTGAATTTAAATTTAGTCTAGTTTTTGAACAAGGGTATCGGCGCCAATTACTGAGTAAAAGACATAATTTTATTTTACAGTAATGCCATTCTAATTCTATTGAATTTCAGTCAAAATAGTGCAAGTAGGTATTATTTTTCTTGTGCCGAATGTTCGGCATCTGAACCGAATTTCGGCCGAATGGCCGAAGTTTGGTTCAAGTTGCCGAATTTCGGTTGAACCGAATGTGAACCGAATTTCGGCCCATCCCTATCCCATAGTAAAAGTTGTTCATAATTATGAGTACAATAACCTCTTAAGAGATTGCTGGTGTTTTACAAATAACCCTGTATATGATCAACACATAAAACTTCTCCTCGACAAACTTGACCAAACTCCAAACTATTTATTTCAACAAAACCAATTACAGGCACTTTTGAATTGTCAAGAGTAGGTCAGTCAAAAAAAAAAAGCTAGTTGCCCATTCTAAAGCGTAGTAGGTACCTATGGAGAAGAACGGGCAAGGAACTTCATGGACACTCTTTTAAATCACAATAATATGGTTACAAAGTATTTGTTACATCATTCATGTTAAAAATTATGCATGTGAGAACGATGCAGAACCTTAAAAGCGTCCGTAATGAAAAGATAAAAAAAAAACAATCCAAATAACCGTCTTCTCAATAACTTCATTCGATTCATATTTAAACTGGATAAAAATTCGTCGCGCCTGTCTGTGGCCCTTAAGTCCATATCTGCTCTCCTGAACATAAAAATGGACATATGTACATATAATGATGTAGAAATGGTGTTATTTAGTCCCATGTTTTAACTAAAACCAGTGGTCAACCCGCTAGATTTCGGAGAAGAAAAGTAATAAAAACTAAACTACTTAATATCTATCTGAATTGTGGTCCCTAATAACAGACTTTTTAAGCGAAATACGGAAAATTTAAAGCCAAAATTAATTAACCATGTTCACCTTTAATACATCAATTTTAAAATTTCAGAAAATCCTGTGATTCGTCTCTCTTATATCTCTAATAGAAATGAGCATTTTACAGTTTGGAAAGACAAACCACTGAAGATAATTATATACAATGGTACCATACGACACGCATGGTAAGTTTGATATAAAGGGAAAATATTATTCAGTTCTAGCCGAATTAGAAACCAACGACTATTCGCTTAGATAACTTACCTTGAACCCTGCAGCGAGTCGTCGCACGGCTTACAATAGTAATCCACTGTTGCAAAATTAAGTATCCCCAAAAAAACTACAGATGGGAATTTCTGGCATTCTTAATACTTAAAGTTCGCGTGCGCTCATGCAGTGCGAGCGCAGTGTAGTCGCGTGTTGTCTCCAGGAGCTCTGTGCAGTCCGCGGATTACTTATAATCCATGCGACTTATTACGTGAGTGATTTGCCGAACAAAGTGGATTGATTAAAGAATGATTTCCACCAAACGGCTCGCATCGCATCGGATCGGAAAGGATACGAACGGTTGCGGCGACAGCCGATCGCGTCCGGCAGGATGTCGACGCAAACGATCGCCTCCGTACCGTCGCTAGCGAACGTATCTGTTGTTCTAATGCCGAAAGGATTCAATCGGATACGACGACAGGCGAACGGAGCCGATCGCGGGTCGCTGCATATTTTCGGCTACGATCTCGTGTCGCGGAAGACGCCCGCGGTCAAGCTGCTGCTAATCTTTACACGCTTATTAATTACAATACGCCACCGACTAAAAAGATTATAGGGGCACTGGCCACGTTGCATGGCAATTGGCAATGCTTAACCCCTGGCTTAGGTAAACGCTAGCCCTTTGGTCACGGGAAGTGTCACCTAACCGTTTAGAGAATAATTTACTTGAATGCAGTGCCCTGTGTTAACGGCCCCGACTTACTAGTTGTAGGTCATGGGTTCGAACTCGGACAGGTGCTTTACTTTGTGTAAATAATTTCATCACCATTGCTCTCAAAGTGGTTGAGAAAAACATCGTGAGGAAGCCGGCACTTAGAACCTGTTCTAGAACCAAAAATTCGAAGACATGTGACATCTACGAACCCGCACTGGGCCCGCGTGGTGGATTACTAAGGTTGAGGTCATCAGATAACTTGAAGCTCAAAATGCCTATGCATTCCACAACTTTCCTTGATAAATCCTTTACTAATAATGCATTGCCAGTTGAAATAAAACTGACTGACTTGACTTGTAAAGGAGCACTACTTGTCGTTGTGATCTTGTTGTCCTAACTGCAATCATCTACAATCTTCTTTTATTTTTCGTTGCTTGTATTATAGTATGTACACATGTATTTATGTATCTATAATTTTGGATATGTAGGTATATATTTGTGTATCTATTTTCGTGTATTGTATACATAATATTTGCACCAACGACAGTCCCGTTTTATGTCCAGAAAATCACTGTCCATTCTAAGGTTGCCTGGAAGAGATCGCAGTATGCGATAAGGCCGCCCATCATCATCATCATCATCTGCCTAGCCTTTTCCCAACTATGTTAGGGTCGGCTTCCAGTCTAACCGGATGCAGCTGAATACCACTATTTTACATGGAGCGACTGCCTATCTGACCTCCACAACCCAGTTACTGGGTAATACGATACCCCTTGGTAAGACTGCGATAAGGCCGCCCAGTGTATATTTTGTAGTGTGTCATGTATTTTTTATGCTATGTATTTTTGTGGTGTACAGACGCCAGCACATCAAGCTACCCGAAACTGTCAAATTTTCCCAATCAACTTTGAACCTTATGCTTTAGCGATAAAGTTGAAAATCTACTAAAGAAATTTGACACATTGTAGTAGCTTGATGTGCTGGCGTCTGTACAATAAAGTATATATAAATAATTAAAAAATAAATAAATACATTACTGCCCTGTGGGAACATTATAGGTTGAATATGCTTTATACAGTGCCATCACTAACGCTCTAACACGCAGTGAGCAATCATGAGCAGACCTTCTGCCTGATCTGTTTAAAAAACATGCATTACATAAGTTATATGCCGATGCTATATTACTGTTTTCAGGTGTTCCAATACATACTACAAAACAAGTGACATCGAAATCACCTCCGGAAAATTTGTACCAGAAACCGAATTTACACCCGGTGATATCCAGATTATAAATGTGAGTATTTTAGCACTGTCACTATCACCGTTCTCTTGCCCACCCAATTTAATGGTGGTCAGCGCAACATGTCTTCTTCCATACTTCTCTTATCTTCATCTCAGTAGTCACCCCCCTTCTAGTGGTATCATCTTCCACACAGTTCATTCATCGTTTCTTTAGTCTTGCCCTACTCTTATAGCTATCCACATTTACATACACTGACAACTTTTCTCACGATAAGTTCTCTCTATCGTAGGTATACCAAATTTCTTCGCATCGAATACACGTACCATGATAACCAATTTCCAAAGAACTTTTCACCGGTGCCACTTTCAGACTTGCTCTTACATAATTATACTCAATTTTTATTCTATCCATTCGCGTAACACCACACAACCATTTTATAACTCTTATCCCAGCTGCATGCAATTGCCTTTTATTCGTACCTTTTGTGGCCAACATTCTGATGTATACAAAAAGTCCAACTATTGTTTTATAAATCTTCCCCTAAATTTGAAGGCATGCGCAGATTATTGCCTAGACCTGCCACCATTTCATCGATCGATACCTACTTATAAATACAATTATTTAAATAATAACATCGAAACGTCTAAATTTTCTTTCTTAAAGCGTGAATTCTAAAAAAGGTATTAGTTCACACATTTAGCGGCATCTATATCGCCACATGCGAACCACGCATAACACTGACGTTATGCAAAATCCTGCATCGACGAGCATATACACAACATTCTGTCATCAGTCGGGCTGTACCCCAGCAGACACAACCCCCGCCTTGTCAGAGGATCCTTCCTTTTCCATGGAGGATGAGTGAACTTTAGACCCTCGTTCGTCATACCTCTATACATACTGCCTCCTTTTACATGGTATCCATACAAAACGGGCGAAATGTGGGTAAACATACCTACAATACACCAGTGATCTATGGGGCTCTCCTTCAGGAAATACAGAATACAGCCGATCTCATCTGTAAATATCTCATCGTGAACACTTAGGTGCAGTTAGCTGTCAATAGTGGCAATCCTAACATCAGGTGGAGTGACAGCTCACTTCAGCTAAGTTTTCACGGTGAGATATTTACAGGATAGCAATGTTGAAGTGTTGCTATGACTATGAACTAATATCTGGTTTCAGATCACAAGCGTCACGGCTGAAATGAGTACAAGGTGGGTGTGCACAGTCTTACAAGAGTACCACGGTCCGAATACGACATATATATATAAGGGTCGTAATTATACTGCAAAAAATTTACATTTTCAACTTCATGTCAAAGCAGCAAGTAAGTGCTATTCACAAGTGCCAATAGTGCTAGTGCTAGTGTTCGGGCGTATGTAAGTTACAAAGGACTATAAATAAGCTTGTGACGTAACCCCAATTTCATAGAAAATGTGACACGCTTCAGGATAATACTATATGATGTAGTTTTCCTGCATATTTAACATTTTGCTTCCCTTTTTTGGGGTGTCCTGTCAGTTCACCAAAGATTAATTTATAAAGGACAATGCTCAGGCTCCATAGAAAAAAAAACAGCTCCGGGGGCACAGAGTTGTATCTCAAATCATCAGTAATAAAATAATAACTGGTAATGATCGTGATCCTGACTGGCAAACATATGAAAATTTTATTATTCAGGCGTTCATTTAAAAAGTAGTTTTATTATTTTTAATTACTTTATTCAAAAATATGATGTTAAAATGCGAGTTTGGGTAATTTTATATTTTTTACAATACCTAAAGTCGTTGAAAATACTATGTATATATTTATTGTAACAGAAACTTCGAGAGTTTGACCTCATAAATAGTCAGCATTTAAAAGCATCGTCACGTGAAAATACTATTGTTAACAGCGATACTATGATATTGATTTGATATTTTGGAGTTAGTTAGATAGTATAGATGGCGCTGATGGCGATACTATAGTATCGTGATTATATACTATCCTATATATACCTACTATAATATAATCACGTGAGGACACTTTCTATATTATTGGTTTTGCCCTAACTATCGATAGTGAAATATCGATATGCAAACTCTATAACGCATAATAATTATTAATCATGCATGGGCACCAGTTTTGAAATAGTAGAGGTGAAATCAAACCAGTGTATTTTTTTTCAGAACGCTTACCTTTAGCCAAAGCCCTCATCTGTCCTGTCAATAATAATCCTTCAGTTACGAGTTAAATATTAATTTTATTTAGTTATGAGGGGGCATATTGTATCATTTTATGTTTTTAGTAGGCAGTGATTTCTGGGGCGGCATAATATATTTTCACCAAGCATTATAACATCATATTTTTGAATAATTAATTAAAATAGTTTTTTAAATACACCTGAATAATAAAACTGGCAATTATTAGTAACACTCACAACAATGGGTCGGAAAATTGAAATTATAAAAAATAAAGGAACATTGAAGGGCTCACTCATTAACATTAAAGAAGACTTTCCACAAAAAGTTCTGTTGAAGCGTAAGGAACTACAAGAAGAAGTAGAAAAAGAACGTAAACTCGGAAAAAATGTGGTACTTCGCTACGACAAGATAGTAATACTACCAGGTAACCCCAAAAATGAGAACTACGTAGGAGATACACGGAAACAAAAACGAAATCTGTCAGAATCTCCTGACCACCAATCCACCGTAGTCAGCGAAGACGTCGTCAAACAGGTACCAAAGAAAAATAAATCAAACAATATTACCTTCTATATGTACAACGCACCGCAGAAAAAAGGGTCTGAGCCAAGCGCGACTGAGTTACACGCATCGCCAAAAAACGAGTAAAGGAAGCCCCTCCACATCTCCCAATACGGCTTGTCACCGCGGGAGATAACGACTACAACCCCCCACCCCCACTACAAAATCTTTACATCTGTACCTACAATGCAAAATCGCTACTATCCGATGAAAGACTACTCGATTTTAAGAGAGCGATTTCAAAAATAAAATACGACATTATTGGCCTTGCGGAAATAAGAAGAACGGGATATAATATTTTAGAAGAAAATGAACATATTTTCTGCTATTTCGGAGAAACGAAAGGTCACTATGGAGTCGGATTCCTTATAAAAAAGGAATATAAGCTAAACATTGAGAGCTTCATTGGAATATCCGAACGCATCTGCATTTTAAATCTCAACTTTGACAACACAAAACTCACCATTGTACAAGTACACGCGCCAACGGTTGATGCAAGCAACCAAGAAATCAATAACTTCTACAACCAACTGCAGGATGCACATTGTCAATATAAAAACCAAAAGATAATATTAGGCGATTTCAATGCCCGTGTTGGACAGCGAGTTTCAGGCGAAGAAAGAATACTGGGCAAATATTGTTTCGGAAATAGAGACAAAAGAGGTGAAAATTTGCTCCAGTTCTGCTGGGAAAATAAACTATACATTACAAATAGTTTATTCAAAAAGAACAATAAAACTATGTGGACATGGCTCTCGCCAAAGAAAAGAAAAAGCCAAATCGATTATATACTAACCAATAGAAAGGAGAACATCTCAAACTTAGAAATCATATCAAATCTAACATTTCCCAGCGACCATCGACTCTTGAGAAGCACACTACAATTTGCACCGATAAAGAAAAGTAGAGCAAATTTCAAAAATTATAAAACCAAACTCAATACTCCAGAAGAAAAAGAACAATTCACACAAACGTTAACCACAAATATAAACGATATTGAACTAGAAGAAAATGAAAATATAGAGTCCTTATACAACAAAATTAAAAAACCAATATTCAACAGTTTAAATTCAATCCGACAGAAGCCAACACCAAAACGGGAGACCATCCCTGTTCACATACAATGTCTTATTACCAGAAGAAGTGAACTAATTCAGAAGAAATACCTAACAAAAGAAGAAAAAGACGAACGCACTTACCTCTACAAAAACATCTACAAACTAATGAAACGAGAACGCACAGAACGCCGAATAAAAGAAATTGAAACACACCTTGAATCAACCGGTAGCTTAAAGAAAGGACTTAAAAAACTAAATACCACTAAACGATGGATACCCTATATAAAGGATGACATTAATGACAAGAAAATATTATCAAGATCTGATATAATAGAAAAAGCAACAACATTTTATGAAAAATTGTACTCAGTAAAAGATACTACTACGGAAATCGAAACGACCCACCAGGACTCTACTACTCTGGATAGATTCTCTACTTATGAAGTAATAAAGAAAATCGAATCTCTAAAAACCGGCAAAAGCAACGGACCCGATGGAATCCCAAACGAAGCAACTGAAATTGGGGAAAATGATACTAGCTCCATACATAACAACCTTATTTAATAAGATTCTAAATGACAGAGTTATACCGAAAGAATGGGCGAAATCGGACATAATTTTACTTTACAAGAAAGGTGATCCTGCCGATATTGGAAACTACCGACCAATAAGCCTACAACCAAATATGTACAAATTATTTGCTTCATGTCTTGAGGATCGTTTATCGATGTTCATAGAAAAGTTTCAACCGACGGAGCAAGCAGGTTTTAGGAAAAACTTCTCTACAACAGATCACATCCACACTTTAAATTTGATTATAGAGAAGTATACAGAGCACAATAGACCACTCTACCTGGCTTTTATCGACTACGCCAAAGCCTTCGACTCTATATCACATCAGAGCATGTGGAAAGCTCTACATGAGTGCGAAATACCATCGGAGACTATAGATCTTATAAAAGACATTTACTACAAAAGCAAAAGCCGGGTAAAATTAGAGAGGCAAGGCCCTGAAATAAACATTTGTAGAGGCGTCAGACAGGGTGACCCCCTGTCACCTGGAATTTTTATAACTGTGCTTCAAAGCATAATGAAAACTCTGAACTGGGAAAAGAAAGGAATTCATATAAATGGGAAACGCCTCAGCAACCTTAGATTTGCGGATGACATCGTACTCTTCTCTGAAACAGCATCTCAATTACAGGTAATGATTAATGAGCTAAATGATGTAAGCATTAAGATCGGCCTAGAATTGAATGCTACCAAGACTAAAGTCATGACGAACTACCATATTATTCCAATACGGGTCAGTAACAATACATTAGAATATGTTCAAAGCTATGTTTACCTAGGACAACAAATATCTTTTTCTAAGACAAGACACGAAGATGAGGTTAAAAGACGAGTGAACATAACCTGGAACAAATTCTGGAGCAATAAAGAAACCCTAAAATCTAAACTCCCTATAGATCTCAAGAAAAAGGTAATGGACTCATGCCTATTACCTTGTCTTACCTATGGCTGCCAAACATGGATATACAATAATAATACTAATAAAAACAGAATACAAGTATGCCAGAGAGCGATGGAAAGGAGCATACTAAACATACAAAGAAAACATAGAAAAAGAAACACAGAAATAAGGAAAACCACAAAAATAATAGATGCTTTGGAACATTCTCAAAAACAAAAATGGAAATGGGCGGGTCATATTGCACGTATGGACAAGGAAAAATGGACACAGAGAGTAACTACTTGGCAAGGACCACCAAACAAAAGGAAAAGAGGTAGACCGAAAGAAAAATGGGTCGATGAAATAATAAGAAAAGCCGGTGAAAATTGGATCACAAAGGCAAAGGACAGACAAACGTGGAACAAAATGGGGGAGGCCTCCACCCGCTGAGGGGTCCATATGGAAATATTTAAATGTAATTGTGAATTATTTTAAAAATTATTTAATATTTTAGAAATCTATTTATGTAGGAAAGTAATTATTTTATTAATTTAGAAAGTATCTGTTATGCGATAGTAATTTATAATCATGATATGAATTGTATTATATTTTTTTTTTATTTTATGCATGTGGAAATAAAGAGGCTATAATAATAATAATAATAATAATAAAACTGGCAATTTTTATATGTTTTAATTTTTATCACGATCGTAATCGGCTATTATTTTATTAGTTTTTATTATTGATAATTTGAGATACATCTTTTTTACCCCGGAGCTGGGTTTTTTTTTGAGCATTGGGACAAGCAACGATTGGCAAAAACATGATTTGTCATGTCATCATTATACAATAACAAGTTTGCCAAATAATTATCCGATAAACTTTTTAATAATTTATCGGATTTTTTTTAATAACATAATTATTATTTGACAAACAATTTTTTTTTTCAATTTATCTCATAAAACAACGTTGGGAATAAAAATCTTTTACATATTGACTTATAGGTACAGCGGGCTGGTATCCGCAACTCCACGACAATGCGCGTATTTTGCCATATTGAATAGAATAGAATACTCTTTATTGTACACCATACAAATTACAGAACATAAATATATAACATTTTCTATAGGGTGACACAATGGGCGGTCTTATCGCTAAGAGCGGTCTTTTAAAGACAACCTTTGGATGGATTAAAAATTAAGGAGAGACAAATATAGTAGGTAGTCTGTGGTGTACCATTTTCACTATACTATTAATATAATACATAAAGTATTTAATTATTGACTTATTATTACTTATGTAATTTCCTAAAAATGAAATGACTTGTGGTAATTGAAAAAGAGATTATTTTTAGTAGGCTACCCGGAACCGAACTACTTAGATTAGATTAATTATTTTAAAAAAAATGGTTAGGTTAGGTTTAAACTGTGACCCCCTACGCACGAGCCGAGCGAGTGAAGCGAGCGGTGCCACGGTAGCGGCCGGCGAGTGGCAGAAACGACTAGATAATATAGAAAAAAAATACTATAGTAGGTTTAAAGAACTTCAGTACTTGCCTGTAAATTATTTGACCCAAATGTAAATAGAAACCATGTAGGATTATGTTTTAGAAATTTGATCACAAGGTTAAGATAGCCGCTTTTTCAAAATCATAATATGTAAACTCTTGGCTTTATATCTATGTTATTTTTTGTATTATAAAATGATATTTTGTATAAACGTGATTTTTCTAAAACAATCTAAATATTAAATGAAAAATGTATAAATATCATCCAAAACATTTGTAAAGAGAAGCATTTGCCAAATAAATGTTTGTAAAGCGAGTGTTTATAAAATAAAACATTTGCGGAATAAGTTGTTTGTGAAATTAATAGTATACAAAACGTTGGTTGTAAACTAAAATTTTGTCAATGGTGTTTTGGTGAAACATTAGTGAACCCTTTTTTGGTTGACTTTTTTCGCAAATAACGGTTTTTTACTAGACTACTCCAGAAGGAGTGTCCCGAGTATATTTTGGCTGTTTTATTATTCAGCCGAATGTTGTTGCTGTTGTGAGTCATTTAAAACTTCTTCGTTTATTACAATTTTTCTTAAGCCGTGTCCCAAAGCTAACGCCGCACGAACACGCGACCCGTCGCGTTCATTGGCGAACCTGAATGCGACAGATCGCTTTGGTCAGGAGTCCTTTAACGATAGGTTTTGCTGTCAGTTTTGCCACAATCATCGCTGCGATTGACAGATAACCTATTGTCTAATTTCATACTAGCTATCAGAGGGGCAATTCTCGTAATTTTAAGAACTTTCACAGTCTGATCTCAGTCTCAATCTGTCAAAAATTCCTCACATTTCCTTACATTTTGAAAAATTTTTGACATTTGTTTGTCGCTGAGTTGACACTACGACTAGACTTTGAACGTTTTAAATTACGAGAATGGGCCTTCTGTTATATTCATGATTGTCGAATGAATAAACGCTTGCCTTCTTAAATACCTCCTGTCAGCCCTTGTTTACACGATTGGTGTTGAACCTTATTGAGAAAATTAACATAGCCCTGGAAATAATTAAACTTTATCATTTATCACCATGTTTTTATGTATTCACAAAGACAGCAACTACTAGCAAAAAGCCTTAATTACAGTTTACAAGCTAACCCCCCCTAACGCCCCCCCCCCCCCCTCCTCCCTTTATAGAGCAATAAAGGGAGGAGCTCATTGGGCATCAAAAAATTCGTCCGAAAACTAACTTTAGTACATAAACAATGTTTTTTTTTTCATCAGGAGCAGTCATTTTAAATGCAAACAACCAAAACTTGACTTATGTAACGACTAACCTGTCAGATAATTACGATGGAGAGGCCAACTACACTTATGAAGACGGCGAGGACTTTCCGATGGATTTTTCGTGCAAAAAACCAGAAAATGAATGTAATAACGACACTTTGCGTTTGGAATATTACAACGCAAAAGGTAGCTACTTCACATGAATAATGTATTAATACTACTTGATTCGAAGCAATCAGGATGGATGTAGTCACCTGCTGGGTGATTTTACATGTCATAATAAATCACTTTTCGTATGAAATCCATACCGACGCGGATTAATTTTGCACTTTGAAAAATTCGTGCCTTGCAACAGAAAACATGTGCTATTTATTACACGAAACCGATGTACTTGGAATGAAGTCGATCCGCAATCGATCATACCCTATTATTGCAAATTGATCGATAAAAAGTAAAAATATTTACTTCGGTTGTCGATCGATAGACTTGCGCATTGATTGTCGATCGATTTTTCCTAAGACGTAATTAATAAATGTAATTTTCACACATAAATTAACACACACACATACATAATTCCCATTCGCCTTGGGAATTATCACACAAAGGCTATTGGAATTGACAGAGACATCGATGAGACGGGATCAAAAGGTATTACAACACTCGAAAACACACAGAGCAGGAATCGCCGTGCCGGCAGCAACTACACACGCCATTACTAATAATATTTGTGTCCACGCGCTAAGCACAAAGTTGACTGTAACAGGCCCTGACAGAATTGTCACGGGTCACAGTTTCTATGAGTAAACGGTGACGCCCCCTGACATGCTTGGTTTTTCCTCCCAAAATTTCCTGCCAACAATGACGTACGGTGCCGAGACCGTACGTCATTGTTGGCAGGAAATTTTGATAAAAACAAATGGACACTTACCATAAAAACCAAGCATGTCAGGGGGCGTCACCGTTTACTCATAGAAACTGTGACCCGTGACAATTCTGTCAGGGCCTGTTACAGTCAACTGTGTGCTGAAGTGTCCATTTGTTTTTATCAACATTTCCTGCCAACAATGACGTACGGTGCCGAGACATGGACACTCACAAAGGAGACTGTTCACTACATACGAACAGCACAAAGGGCCACGGAGCGAGCCATGCTTGGCATAACTACTACCCTACTAGACAGAGTGCGTAACACCGAAATCCGTTGCCGGTCGAAAGTCTACGACGTCGGGGACAGACAAAGAAACCAGGGCCGTCCAAAAGCGCGCTGGGTTGACGATATTGTCATAGTCGCGGGAATCACGTGGATGAGAGACGCACAGAACAGGGAAGTATGGCAGACGAAAGGGGAAGCCTTTATCCAGCTGTGGGTAATTTCGGGCTGAAATAATGATGGCGATGTCGACAATACCGTTTCTAACAGCGACCGCCAAGGTGTCTTCGTGCTGTGTTTTAAAGGAATTTATAATATAACCTCTGACTCCACAAACGCAGTAGTTATAACGTCGATATTGATCGCACTGACAAACTAATAAATAAGTGACATTTCAGGGAATCTTCTATTTGAAACTAAGCCTGGAGTAACACCACACATATTCCGTTTCGCTTTGAAATCGAACAATGATAAGTACTACTTGGACTGTATACGGGCTGCCAGAGATCCCGAAAGAGAATATCGTTATAGAACTACGTTCTTTAAAAGAGATTTCCATGTTGGTAAGTATTGTGCTGTACTTGTGACTAAGTGATGCTGTATAAGTAACTTCCAATATATATATCTTGCAGCCAACTAGCTTAATACTGTCACATACTATACGCAGCGTGCGACGCCGATTTATGCTAGCTTCCTCGACTTATCCAAGGCTTTTGATCTGGTTGCTTATGACGTACTGTGGAGAAAAATGGAGGAGGATAAGTTGCCTGCGGAGCTGATAAACATCTTTAAATATTGGTATAGCAATCAGATCAATAGTGTACGATGGGCTGGAACTTTTTCCGGACCATACAGGTTGGAATGCGGGGTGAGGCAGGGAGGGTTGAGCTCACCCACGCTTTTCAACTTGTATGTGAATGGGCTGATTGGCGAGCTCAGTAGCACCAGAGTGGGTTGCTATGTAGATGGTATCTGTGTTAATAATATTAGCTATGCAGACGATATGGTGCTTCTGAGCGCGTCAATCTGTGGTCTCAGAAAATTGGTTGCCAAATGTGAGGAGTATGCCAAAGCACATGGTTTGATGTACAACTCCAAGAAATCGGAGATGATGGTCTTTGAGGCTGGGGGTAGTCCGGGGTATGTACCACCTGTATTACTCAATGGGACTCCACTACAAAGAGTATTTAAGTTCAAGTATCTGGGTCATATGTTGACCCCTGACCTCAATGACGATCTTGATATTGAGCGGGAGCGGAGGGCGTTGTCGGTAAATGATAAATGATTTTATTTTGTAAGTAGGTTTGTACAAACACTTTTACACGTCAATCATATTTTTAAAACTAGATGAGGTCGGCGTTTCCTATCTGACTAGTCTGAGAAGAAAGGCCGAAACAAACTCAGACGTCACAGTCTCTTTTAAAGTCCAGACATAATCTTGGTCAGATCATATGAAGACCACGTAGGTCGATGTCTGAGATGGTCTTTTGAGGAAAGAACCACACAGATTGAGAGGACCTGTCCAGTCAGTGCACGCATTTGTCAGAAATTGTGCAGCTCAACTCAAAAGTTAAGGAGCTCAACGATTCGACGAACAATACCAAAGAAAGGACATTTGGGTAGGCCACTTTAATTACTCAAACTGCCAGACCATGACAAAAACTAAGAGAACAAAGAGAAAAATAATATAAATAAAATGACCCACGTAGTCTTCACATTCACAATAATTAAAATAATAGAATACTTAACAAAGTAAGCAAATGTCATAGTATATGTAAAATTCATTAATGTCAGTGTATATAAAAAAAAAAAAAAAAAACAACAAAATAGAGCAAAAAAAAAAACATTCAATATGTAAAAAAAAAAAAAAATTGGAAGCAGCTCAATCCCAAGCCTTTTTGTCCTCGATATAATCCTTAACGGTATAAAAGGCTTTCTGGCACAGCTTACGTTTAATAAATGATTTGAATTTATTAAGGCTTAGATCTTGAACGGGGCTTGGAACTTTATTATAAAAGCGTATACATTGGCATCTGAACGACCCACCTATTTTCTTGAGCCTTGTTGTAGGTACAACAAATTTGTGTTAATTGGTAAGGGCGAACATGCTGGCTCGCAGGTTTGCACGCTGCTCATTCAAAGTCAAGAATACTCTGTTTCGAGCTTATTGTACAACGTTTTACACGTGCAGCCTGTGGGCTAGATATACCCAACGGTCGTACAACGCCCTTCGTGTCCAGTACAACAACGCTTTCAGGGTGTTGGTGGGGCTGCCCCGTTTTTGTAGCGCATCGGGAATGTTCGCGGACGCACATATAAATTGCTTTTACGCAACGATGCGAATTAGATGTGCATCTCTGGTGCGCAGAGTACGGGCCAGCTCCAACAATATCCTTAAAATGATCGCTAGCAGGCTCGATTGCATGTACATCAATCACTGCAGTGTCATCTCCCATGGGATGAAATAATTACTACAATAAATGAACATGAATAAATACAATAAACTAACATAGTTCTTAAGTTTACTAACACAATGAGTCATTGTTACTTGAATAAATAAATTATTATTATTATTAATAAGCCATTCAGTTAACTGCCTAGGCTTTTAACTAAACGGCGCCGTTCACTAGCGGCCTGAATGATATGCAGCCAATGCGTCTAACACAACATTTTAGAACTGGCTTTCTGATGCTTAGGCCATTTATATAATAGAGTAAAAATGTGAGATAATAAAATGAAACTAAATTTAAATAGGAAGTCATTTTAACAAATGTTATTTAACACGCTCAGCGCCAAGCCCCATATGCCAATACCACTACACCAGGAAAATTCCCTAGGCCAGGGCAACATTTTTTGTATACAAAAGGTATGGAAAGTGTGCGCGTTAGCGATACACGGCGCTTAGACTGGAATGGTGCTTGTGTATCAAAAAGGATACACAAGTGTTTAGACAGTGTGTATCGCAAAAGATACACATGGCGTAGCGTGTTCAACATAAAAGAGGATATTATGATCAGTTGTAAAATTAACAGGCAATCATTTTATTTTTAAATTGTTATTTATGGGTATAATATAACATACGTTAGGTTGGAAATGTGATCAACCACACGCGAGCCGAATTAGTAAGTACAGTAACTAAGCCGGGCCACCCCGACCAAATGGGTTAGGTTAGGTTAGAACTGTGACCAAACGCGCGTGAGCCGAGCGAGCGCAGCGAGCGGTGCCGCGCCAGTGGCCGACGAGCGCTACTTCCAAGTTAGATTTCTAACCGAGCAATTTTGATTTGTTAAAAAGAAAAAAAAATTGTTTACTGCCGTCACTGTCCTTTAAGCAATTTTACTGCTAAGTATTTATTTACTTACGCATTTATACATTTGTTGTGACTTTTTTATTTAGTTTACTGCACAGTTTTTACTGCCGAACTTGCTATTAAACATGCATATTGTAATTTTTATATTTTCAAAAACTACAATAACTGCCAACCTCAGCTTTAAATCAATCACAAATCAATCAATCGCCAATTTAAATGTCTGGGCTAGGCAAGTAGTTAAACGTTAGCAGTCCAAGTCATTTGCCTAGCTGTTTGATTGAATGGCTGAATATCATTCAGGCCGCTAGTTGAACGGCACCGCTTAGTTAAAAGCCTAGGCAGTTAACTGAATGGCTAATTAAGCTAGTTGGCGGCAACATATGTATATGTACATAATTATAGAGGGTGGGAAAAACATTGATACACAATGCCATTTTAACACGCCGTTCCCAAAAGGCGGGGTGACGTGCAATTTGTGCAGGTTTGTGTTATGAAACGATATTCCTTGCAAGGTGAATGGGTGTTATTAAAACACATGTTTCTTTTACAGATGCATCGCAACACGCAGTGATATTGTCCGTCAACGGTCAAAAATTAAGTACACCTTTGAATAACGAGAAGTCATTTGACGATTATATATTCAGGTATATTGATGGAGAGGTATTGACTGTTACTTGTCAAAAAAGGGACGTCAGAATGAGAGGCCCGCTTTATTTATATGATGAAAGAATGAGCCAGAGTAAGTAGATAATCAATATAAGCCTACTTCAACAAAGTTGAGAAAAAGCTAGGCAAAAGCAGATGATGATGAATTGGAAGCGTCCCCTTCGGTTTACAAAGGTCAATAACCCCCCGGTGTTTAACTAACTTCTTCATGGTTTAAGGGTTTTAAAGTTAGAAAGAAAGAAATATAGGAAACGTGAATAACGTTTATTTGGACACAGTTCGTGACACACAAATTACAAATAACAAAACAAAAAAGTGAAAATAATGTTTTAACTACAATAGTATGTCGCACGGCTGCGCCAGAAAGGTTCACTCAGACATGCTCTCTGACGCTGGTGTTCTATTGAACCTTCAGTTGAAGGGCTTACTAAAAAGTTATAATAATGGTAGATATAGGGTTTAGGGTTTTAAAAGGGTTTTAGGGGCTTACTAATCATTTCATGGAGAAAGGTTTTTACACTAATTAAGTCGCATTTACAAAGTACGTGTCGTGTAATAATATAACATTTATTTGGACTTAATAAAATACAGTCATATTACTAAGAAAAAGGCATATAGACAACTAATGTAAGTGAATAGACTGCCAAAACTATATAAACTAATTAATTCCAAATCAGATAAAAACCTGTATCTTGGGAGACAGTTTTGTCTTGATGTATCAACAGATTCATCAGAAGATCAGAAGCCTATTGGAGCAACTCTGTGTAAAGAGGCGTGCATTCTAATCTGATGGCGCATGTCTATCAAAAACCCTTTAAATAAGTGCTCGGAATAGTGCTTCAAACCAATACGATGCGCGAAAAGTAATAGTATTTTATTTTCAGCATACATGAGTCTTTCGTCGGCGGCAGTTATTTCACTCAATACATCAGACTTTCAAAATAGATCTCTAATTTGTGGTATCAACAACGCGAATGCAGAAAAACCAAACGCGAGGCTGTTACTCTTGTCTGATGTTCCTGGAAATGGTATGTAAAAAACCTCTGTTTTTGTTTTCTCCCTAATGAATACCTACCTATCATAATTCGCACACAAATTTTGATTTTAATCAGAAGCCCAAAAGTCTGTTAGCCAGTTCTACCAAGGGCCTATCGTGTTACTCAGTAACTGGGTTGTGGACATCAGATAGGCAGTCGCTCCATGTAAAATATTGGTACTCAGCTGCATCCGGTCAGACTGGAAGCCGACCCCAACATAGTTGGGATAAGAATAGCTAATAAGTAGGTACGTAGAGTACAGATTTTGATAACGACTTGTTCCGCATTCCCTCCACAAAAAATATCCTTGTTCATCCAAGATTTTATTCTCTGTGACCGCAGCGCAGATCGTTTCTTTAAATTATTAATTATAAATTTTCCGTTTCACCCCACTTCTTGAAATCTTTTGTTATTCGATTTTTGAGCACCACATAACTGACTATTAAAACAATATTGTATAATATAGACATGATATTTTTATGAAAATATTATAATTTTCAGATGTTCGTATACGCGGCCTGCCTAGAAATAACATCCTTTACCAGTATATAAATGATTTAAATCAATGGACTATTGAATATAAATACTCTGTGAATGATACTCTCGACTTAACCTGTGTATGGAATGAAGGATTTAATGCACGTTGGCAGAGTCCATCTCCAAATCCGTTTCAGTGGTACTTCGTAGGTATGCCTGTAATATTACCAACTATATGTATACAGAGGAATTTATTTTTGAGATATATGCTTAGTTTGTAGTCAAATTAGCTGCAGCAGAGTCCATATGCAAAACTGTTTCAGTAGAGATTCGAAAGTATATATATTTGTTATATTACACAACTTCTATATAGTTATACACTCGGTCTCTCACTGCTGGGGATCGTGACCCCTCTCTGGATCTTGCCGATGTCTTGTCCCGTTTGGTCGCCAAATATTTAAGTCTTAGCTTCCTGAAAAAAAAAAATGTTGCAAGGACTGGAGGATCAGCCGATCGATTCTGTAAAAATCTCACCGTGAAAAGGTAGGTGAAGTGAGCTTAGAGTGAGCTGTCAATAGTGTCAATCCCTAGCATTAGTTGGAATGACAGCTCACTCCACGCTCACTTCACCTAAGTTTTCACGGTGAGATGATTACAGAATCGCACTGCAGTTCGTTAGGTACACCGTTTTGCTCGTAGACCTCAGGCTCTTCCATAACATTGGGTTGATTTTAGAAATGGGCTTTTGGACTCTGTAGAATTATCACTTCTGGGGTGATTAACAAATGGTATTACTATTCGTTTTATTTCGCTAAAAATGAACCCAGGTAGGTACAAAAGGAGCCTATACTTTTCATAATAATAATACGTATAGGGGTTAAAGTATGAAATTGCCGTTTTATTGTAATAGGCACTTCGAATTGACATAGAACCTTCGTGGTTTGAGATTTTTGAGTGAAACTTTTTCACGTGGTACCCATGAAGTTCTTCTTTTAAAAAATGTGCAACATTTGATTATCGACTTTCTGTTGTTTTTTTTATTCAGCTTAGACAAGAAAGATGGATACTTCGAAAATTCGAGTTATTTTTTAATACGAGTTCCGACGCGGAACTAACGCGGCAGAAACCGCTCGCAATATGAATGTTGCGTTTGGAGAGGGGACTGCTAATGAACGTACTGTGCGATTTTGGTTTAAACGCTTTCGTGATGGAAACTTGGATTTGAAGAACGAACCACGTGAAAGACCGCCCACACAGGTGAATAACAATGAATTGAAAGAGATGGTGGAAGCCGATCCGAGCCAAACTACCCAGGAATTAGCTGCATGGTTTAACGTTACCTTACCAACAATATTGACTCATTTGCGTCAAATCAATAAAATAAAAAAATATGAGAAATGGGTGCCTCAGTGTCCTAAAGCAAAGCTTACAAATAAAAAGGTAATGGTAACCTGTTTGGTGGTCTCAGCATGGTGTTATTCACTATAGCGTTCTTCGATCTGGTCAAGCAATAATAGCAGTTGTCTACTGTGTCGAACTCCGAACCATGATAGCAAAACTAGCAGTGAAACAGCCCCGACTCATGAATCGATCTTCACCATTATTGCTCCATGATAACTCACGAGCTCATACATAACTCATACAGCACGAGAAACCGTTTTAACTCTACAGGAACTGCAATTAGAAACCATTCGTCACCCTCCGTATTCGCTAGACCTTGCTCCAACGGACTACCATTTTTTTCGTGATTTTATCAATTTTCTACGTGATAAAAAGTTTTCTTCTCAGGAGGCAGTACAAAATGCTTTCACACAGTTTGTCGAATCTAGATCACGAGAGTTCTATCGCAAAGGCATAAATGACCTTCCTATTAGATGGCAGCAATGTATAGATAATAATGGTAATTATTTTGATTAAATAAATATGTTAAATAAAAAAAAACGAATTTCATTTTTTCAGTACAAATCGGCAATTTCATACTTTAACCCCTAATATAAACACATTCATCATTCTGGTCATTTTATGGTATATACGAGTATGTCGCAGCCAACTGGTTTAATTAGCCATTTAGTTAACCGCCTAGCCTTTTAACTAAACGGCGGCCGTTCCACTAACGGCCTGAATGATATTCAATCAATTATAGTTTAGGTTGGAACTGTAACCAATCACGTGCGAGCCGAATTGGTTACTAAGCCAGGGCACTCCAACCAAATGGGTTAGGTTAGAACTGTGATCAACCGCGTGGGAGCCGAGAGAGCGAAGCGAGGCGAGCACTACTTCCAATGGCCAGGCGGTTGACTAAATGACTAATTTAACCAGTTGACTGCGACATATATATATGTTTATAATTATATCAATGCTCAATTCCCGATGAAGAATTCAGGCTGGTGGCAGTAACAGCAGGATTACAGGCACATGATGACACGACACAAAATTTGAATACGAGATACCATATTATATACATCGTCAGTTTGCTGGACAAATATTAATTAGAAGGGACTCGATCAGTCCGCCACAGAAACTTGTTACTTTATTTTTTATTTTTTAGACCAATCGTTTGATTCCGCATCAACTGCGATGCCAAATACGAAAATTAAGTTTACTGATCAACCATTAACAAGGATTTTGAATGCAACTCACAAAGGAACTAAAATAAAATGCGCTTATTTTCCAAACGAAAAGAACAATTCTTATTCAAGTAAAACAGCTGAGATCATCCTCCGATTGAAACCGGAATTGGTTTCAGAAGCAAAGAAGGACGAAGTTACTTCAAATACTAGAGGTGAGTGATGGCAATTTAATTTAACGATGTTTTCTAAAACAAATTAGAGTACTTCTAAGCAAGCGTGAACCGCATCATCGTTTAGAATCTAAGCACTACCTACTTATTATTGCATACCAAAATATACAGGGTTATTTTTCAAAGACCAGCCAAATTTAAGGATGTGGTACAGACCATCAAACTGAACAACTTTCTCCATGGGACCAACATCGTAATCGCGAATAAAAATTAAGCCGTCCCATACATTTAGGTCGAGTAGGTATTGAAGTTTTCTATGGGACAGTTGATAAAATTTTCGCGATTACGCTATTTGTCCCATGGAGAAAGTGGTTCAGTTTGATGGTCTGTACCACATCCTTAAATTTGGCTGGTCTTTGAAAAATAACCCTGTATATTATATACAGGTATTATTGGTAATACACTAACAACCTTGTAGGACTGGATTACCATCATCATAAACAACAACTATTGTTCTATGACTTTTTACATTTACCAAAAACAAACCTTCAAGATATCGTTGTTCTGTCTGACCCCCGCTCCCCTCCGCTGCATTTTGCACTAGACACGGCAGTTTTTTACATAACTAGCGCTTTCTTTTGCTTCGCGTAGAGTTCGTAACAGAAAATCGAATATTTCTATTCGTTGAATTCAAATATTTTCTCAAAGAAAGTCTGATAAATTAAAATCTGATGAATTAAACAAAACAAAACAAAACAAAACACAACTTAGAACAAAAGTTGATACCCTTTAGGACATTAACTACGCCACTGGAGTTCTGGCCGGTGTACCCCACTTCCAGACAAGTCAGGTTTAACCTATTTGACACTTAATATTATTCAAAATCTGTTCGATTTTTCATTTGCCTTGTGTGTATCCAAGCTGCAGCAATGTGAATATATCTATATAAAAAAAATGAATCACCGAAATGTATGTAGCGCATAACTTCCGATCGACTGCACCAAATTGGATGAAATTTTGTGTGTATATTTCAATAGGTTCCTGGATGGTTTGAAAACACAATTGGACCCGGTAGGTGGCGCTGCTGTCGGTATATGATGACTCAACTGGGTAGGACGACGTCTGCCGGGTCCGCTAGTATTTCATAAAATCGCTTCAATATTCGATCGATTTTATGCCGGTAAGCCCAATCAAGTGCGGTTTGCGAGCATCCTCGATCATTTACTTTAAAAACTAAACAAGTTCGTTTTCAGATTGTGTGCGACGTGAGTGATGTTACATGTAAACTGTACAGATTATTATTATTAGATATTATTTGTTTTTCACTTTATAGAATTGAATTAAGTTTTAGTAAACCTGGTGTTCATTCCAGATGAAAAATCGGAGATTCATAATATGATAGTTCCTGTAGCGGTTGGTGCTGGAGTCGTTATTGCCGTCATAATGATGGTATGCCTAATTTCCTGGCGCAAAAGGACGAAACGGGACAATCTTATTGAGGTACTTACAGTTCAGATAACTTTAAAAAAAAAATTATAGTCATAAATGATTTTATTTTGTAAGTAGGTTTGTACAAATACTTTTACACGTCAATCATATTTTAAAAACTAGATGAGGTCGGCGTTTCCTATCTGACTAGTCTGAGAAGAAAGGCCGAAACAAACTCAGAGGTCACAGTCTCATTTAAAGTCCAGACATAATCTTGGTCAGATCATGTAGATCGATGTCTTTTTAGAGGATGTGACGTTTAACCAGTTATCTGAAGTCCCGTTGTCACTTTCAGAAAGTGAGTCTAGTTCCATGGGTATAAATTCAGACTCCGACCTGATACACAGTTTTTAACTCGAAAAACTTCGAATTTGAAATGGCTAATGTGGGATTGGTCGAACCCAGCACCACATGTTCAGCAGACATGTACAAGTATGTGACCACTAGACCAGAAAGCAAGTCCAAAGTAATTAATATTTATTTTGCATTCCAGAACGCATATGATAATCTCTCAAATCAAAACGATAGTCCAATACCACCGTTCCCAAGCCAATGGGAAGATAACTACGACGATCCAAATTACGCTAAAATTGGTGAGGAAGTTATGCAAGAGAATTACAACTATGCAAAAGACAAGGACAAATTACGCAGAATGCCGGATAAAAGACAGAGTAACACCAGTGAGAATCATTATACTGAAATAGACGATTATCTCAAGCCTAAATCTGATGGACTAGCAGCTAATTGGAATACTGTTCAACTCTCCAATTACAACAAACAAACGGATACACCTGAAGCAACATCATCCCACAGTTCGAATAATGCAACTATTAACAATTTTTGTGACTCAAAACAGGGCACTTACGACAAATTGAGACACAGCAATGTACCTAACAATAACAGCAATGAAAATTACAGCAATGTAGCAAAACCATGTAAATGGGTCACTTTTAGACAAATGAGTAATGACTTAAGACCGGAAGGTGATTACAGTGAAGGAAACTCCAGACAGGATGGTAGGAATAACGACCGTAAAGTAAAACCAAACAAAGATGATCATTACGCTAATACGGGCCAAAATAATATCTACATGCAGCCTGGGAAACCAATCTATCAAAATAATTTTCTTCAAAATGAGAAAACTGACAATCCATTAGATTCAGTCTATGCTGAACCGTATGATGAGCTTGGAATAAGTTGCAAAAATGAGTTTTACGGCTAAACTAGAGCTAATGAAAAAAAAAATATAGTGAAAAGAAAAACAAAAAAGCCTTTTGAGTCATGTCAAGCAATTTACAAAAATAAAAATGTAAAAATTGACTACAAAATAAAGATAAATAAAATAATGTAATGCGTGATACAGATTTAGATAGGTAGTAGGATGCTTTGTGTTCAAATAATTTCAGGAGTTTTTTGGTGCCTAGTAACATTGCTGATAATGGACAGTTTTAAATAAAAATCTTAGGCGTAAAGTTTTGGTTTCATAAGAACGCGGTGAACGATCACACAAGAATGACTGTCAGAAAGAAAGAAAAATGAGTTTATTGGCATTACAGCAAAATAAATACACCCTAAAACTATAAAAACAGAAAACAAAGATTATAATGCCAAAAGGGCCTCAGCTCAGCATAATGTCAGATGACAACACAAGTGTACCACCAGCCGATCGATTCTGTAAAAATCTCACCGTGAAAAGTTAGGTGAAGTGAGCTTAAAGTGACCTGTCAATAGTGTCAATCCCTTAGCATTATTTGGAATGACAGCTCACTCCACGCTCACTTCACCTAAGTTTTCACGGTGAGATGGTTACAGAATCGCACTGCTGATGCTGATTTTCAGCCGCAACCCAATGTCAAATATTGGTGCAAATGACAGATTTTCATGACGCTTTCCTAGGTAACCAAAACTACAACTATTTCATGAAATATCGTGACGGATTGTATTGATCTTTCATAAAATAGTAGTTAGTTGTTGCCTAAGTTCATAATATAATCCTATTGACAGACTATTTCATGAAATATCGACCAATAGGATTATATGAACTTAGAGGGATTAGGAGGGACTTGTATTGATGATTTTAATGATCATAATTCTGTAAAGTTATATTTCTTACGGTCGCAAGATTCGCGACCGTAACAAATATGATTTTGATCACCGTACAACCTGCACTGACCTGCAAATTGCAAAAAAACGTAAGAAAATTAGAATTTAGCGGGCTGCCTTGGCGCAACCCTAACACAACAATGTCGATCTTTGGACCGACTATAGCTAACATTGCTGTGACTTTTATCAAACAAATTGGAAGAATAAAATGTCCTTATAATTAGGGTTAATAGGGAACCTCGCCACCGCCTTCGAAAGTTTTTAACGGAGTTACAACAGAGTAACTAAGTCAAAGTTTATAATTTTTCAAGTAGGTACTAGTAATGGAAGGCACTGTTGCACTTCAAAATTTACAAGAAAAAAGAAATATGATTCTAAGCGACTCTTCCAAAAGCATGGAGAAGGATGGAGCTTCATAATTACTCTTTTACAATATTTTGAATTTATTAATTTTATTGTAATTATAATATAATTTTGTGAAGACGATGTATCTAGAATTAAATTATTATTCTCAGTGGGTAAAAAGTATTAGAAATTAAGCAATGACAGATAAAATAATTATGTCGATAGGTACATGGTGCTCACATATTTACAAATTGATTTTTCCTAATATTTTTAGAAATAATAAATCAGTATATTAGTTAAGTTTCTCACATAATGTAGAATTAATGGTATAAAAATAATAAATCTAACGTGGTGGAGATGACGCAGGTGGATTGTCGAATCCGCTGTTTTACATAACCTCTAGCTGTTTTACAAAAAAACTCAGTTACCTAAAACAACTGAGCTGGTTTTTAACCGACGTTTAGCGGTTTTTCATTATTACTGAACTTTAATACGCCGCATTGCATAAACGTTCTGCATTTATCAATGCAGCGGGTCAACGATTAGAGTTTATGTAAAACAGCTACAACAATTATGTGGCTTGAGGCACTCTGTATCATAAAAACATCTGAGGGCATCGCGCCTGTGAAGTTTCATCTGGTATACTCTAGCGGTACTAATGTATAAAATAAAACTAATGATTTTTGTTTATATGTTCTATATTTTCACTTAACAATAAATTATTATTTGTTCATTTTTTAACATAAAATAGTTAGTATAGATCTTATAATTATTATTTACTGTTTTATAAAAATATGATATTATATCTTTATTTTTTTAAATCACATATTATTTCATAATAAATACCATAGAAACTGCTGTAATTTCTAGGTCTTATAGCAAAATGGACTGGCTGGCATAATCACTTTATTAATTTTTAACTGACTTATATTTTAATATGATGTGTTTAATTATCACTTAAAGCTATAAAGGACGGTTTTATATATTAAAAAAAAATATTTTGTACTTCTTAAAAATCTATCTAGTTGTACCTTCTATTTCTTTTATAGCGTTGGCCGTATGATCGCAAGCTACTGCTGAGGTCTCGGGATCAATTCCCAAGTCAGGCTGTTTTTTTGGGTTTAGCCCGGAGTGAGCATGTTTGAAGGCAATAGGTTTGCCAGCTACGAGAGTATCTGTAAAATCCACCTCTGCCGATGGGAGGATAAAGCTAATCATCATCATCATAATTGGCAGCTGTTCCACCCACTGCTGAGTCAAAACCTCCTTCCTTTTGTGACATGCTTACCAGGTTTCTGCGAGTCTCATCCGAGTCTTAGAGTTAATGCCAGGTAAAAACACAGTGGCACACCAGTAGGTACCCAGTCGCCACTACTAAATGCCCAATCATGACAGGGAAGCCAATTTTAAAGAACTGCATGAAGCTGATCTTGTAGCCATGTTGTTCAGCCAACCCGACGCAGACGACATTGGAACTAGCACCTATTAGAGTGCCGTTACCTGTAAGTTAAATAAAAAGAAATTAATATCTATCACTAAAAGCATAAAGTAGATTATGCAATACGAAATGTACACAGCGATAACAATGATGGACAAGTAAAAAATTAATTGGACTGAGATAAGCTACCGAAAAGCTTACGTTAATCCTGTTGAAAGTCGTTTTAGAAATAGGAAACGCTTTGAAAGTGATTGCAACTTGTCTAGGCCCTCAAGAATATCCTTGCAACTCAAAAGGTTGCCTAACATGAATGGGACTGGGCAGAACATGTCTGCCGCATGACCCAATGTGGGCCCAAGTAGCACAGAACTGGTGCCCTGAGACAGTACGGCGGGGTCACGGCAGGCCACGAAGGAGATGGTGGAACGGACAGGATCGTTTCTGGCAAAATAAGAAGGTGAAACCGCGGATTCGCGAAATATGGAAGGAGCGAAGGAATTTATTTGTTCAGTGAAATAGAACCTGCTTGAACAAACAAAACAGTAGTTGTCTCATATCGGGTCAAACTATATAAAAATTGCTCACGTCGTGGTAAAAATAATAAAACAGATAATTTATAAAGCAAAAAAAAAAATCAACCGACTTCCAAAAACGACACTACAAAGAAAAAAATGCCAGCCACTGTGCCAACCGTGTCATTAAATGCTTTCGGAAAATCTTCCATGACGGACTTACAGGAGCACATTCTTAGGACGGCCGGACTGTAGGTATACAGTGTGGGACACAGCTCAGGGTGCGTCACAACCTAAAAACAACCGACTTCCAAAAACGACACTATAAAGTGAAAAATAACTTTAATTTCGGAAGTCGGTGTCGTTGGGTTCACATTTTCGTTCTTTGCCACCGACTTCCGAAATTAAAGTTATTTTTTTCTTTGTAGTGTCGTTTTTGGAAGTCGTTTGATTTTTTTTTTTTTGCAAAAAAGTTTAAGTTGTAATTTTTACCAGTTATTTTGGTTTAAAAACCAAACTACTGAACCGTTTTTGATGAAATTTCTATGGGATCATTCGGGAAGTATACCCTTTCCAACAAAAAAAGAATTTTTCAAATCGGTTGGCAAGCGACGGAGTTATTCGCGAACAAACATAAAAAAAAATACAAACATCCTAATTGAGAACCTCCTCCTTTTTTTAGAAGTCGGTTAAAAAGATGTTGCCTTTTAGGCCCAATGACAATACCTTGAGGGACTCTAGCAGGATAATTTTGTAATACAATCATAATCCCATTGCCACTAATTTCGACCATTCAACAGTATTGATTGTGTTAACCTGAGGAATACTTCCTGTATTTTAAGAACGTTCGTATTGCATTCTAATCTCAGTCAAAATCTGTCAAAAATACAATCAATTTACATACATTTTTGTCTTCGCTGAGATGACGTTGTGACTTGATTTTGCACGTTTCCTACGTTTGCTCCAGCCGGTCGATTCTGTAAAAATCTCACCTTGAAAACGTAGGAGAAGCGAACTTAGTGAGCTGTCAATAGTGTCAATCCCTAACATTAGTTGGAATGACAGCTCACTCCACGCTCACTTCACCCAAGTTTTCACGGTGAGATGGATACAGAATCGCACTGCTGGTCGAGCAAACGAATTTTTCATTGAAATAGTTTATGAATTTCTTTCAAATCCAATCCATGGATTGCGATAGTTTGTTAGACAATGGGGTTAAATTAATATTTTCACTCTTACCTCCCAAACATACTCCGAAAGATAAGGCCCATATCAACGGCGCCATTGGCAGGTTGAGCGTTGGATGGGTGCCCAGTGACGTCACGACTCGAACCATCATGGTTGTTAGGGGCACGTTGTCTACGAACGCCGATGTTATACCTGACACCTGCAAGTAGAGATATTGTTTTAAGGTTGCGTTTGCCCGGGAAATTGACATTTTTTCAGGTTTTTTGCACCTTACTCCACTACACACCAGCGACACGCGTCGACGACAGAGGCAAACAACGGTTGACAATACGTCGCTCATGTCTTTGAGACCCGTACTCAGTTGGAGTTAACGCGTGTCGCAAAAATTGTGAACTGTTACCGTATGAATCCACACGAGGATTCATACGGTAACAGTTCACAATTTTTCGACAGTTCGTAATCTAACGGTGGTAACACTATAGACTAGATTATAAACTAACAGTGTTCACAATCTTACGTTGACATATACAAACAGTACTTACCCACACCATAAGAACTAAAGCCACAGCTAAGCGATCGCTTTCATCCACCCTCAGAATAAGAGCCTCCGTCAATCCACCGATGTAGCCAATCAAACCAAGTTTAGATAGAGCCTGTAATGAAAAGAAACAAAATATTTATTAATGAAGCGAAACTCACTAGAATTATTTATTTATTTATTTCAGGCATCAAGGCCATATAAACACATACAATATAATATTAGTATAACTTAAAAATACTATAAATACATACAACATTACACTAAAAACTAACTAACGCACACGAAATGTCTGCGTCGTGTTTCGCTGACTCGCTGTAATTGACTGGGAATTCTAGTGAGTTTCGCTTCATTAATAAATATTTGGTTTAGCGGGTAAAAGAGATAGCCAATAGAGAAACTATCGGTACTAATGTTCTTTAGTCCTATCAGATAAACTATATTTTACATAATACCTACATTTTATTTTAAATGTCACTTTGAATATAAATTTATTTAAAACACTATAATATTGTTAATTTAAAAATAAACATGCTAAACAGTGCACAATTAAAACAAATAACATTCTACAAGACTCAATCAAATTTCAGTAAATCTCAATCTCTCTAAAAGACTCAGTAAATATTTAGTTTATTATAATTTATAGTGTTAATAATGTAAATAATGTAATCGTATAACATATAACTATAACTTAAAATCACTTTAAATACCATAAAAACAAATGATACTATTTTAATTTTAATTATTTTTTTTTCTTAACAAAAAGCGTATTCATCCTCTCTCCTATTAAAAATTAACTTTGCTGTGCCCGACAGGGTTCATAATTGATTCGATGTTTTAACATACCTACCAGCTCTCATATGTACAAATTATGGAATGCAATAAAGTATTGAGTATAACTATGAACTATTACATACATACTATAACAGGAGAAAACGTGTTGCTAGCCGTTTCTCCTAGTAGTAAAAAAAATACAGAGCTCTAGGTCAATAAAAAACGTTTTACAAAAAAAAAATAACCGCCTTCAAAAAAAGACAAACAAAAACGTTCCTGCACTAAAAAGTAAAAAATTGAATTCCTGTAAAGAAACTTAATTTAAAGGTAAACTTATTTGACATTAATATTTTGCAAATATTCAAAATTGTTTACTTCTTTTTGGAGTCGGTGCCAGCAGTTGTATCCTGTGCCATTTATTTTTTCAATTCACGATTATAAAATTTTAAAACAGATGCTTACAAACTTAATGCTTCAAAAATTTCAAAGTACTTAAAAAGTGGCAGGGGATTTTTATACGTATGTATAATTATTATTATTTAAAAGAAATTATTGTGAAAATTGTGTCAATTTGTTTTAGAGTACAGTCTAGTCTGTATTTGTGTTTTAATTATTCTAGGTATGCAATAGGTATCTTGGTAGTTTTATAGTAAATGTTAGAGGTCGTTTTTCGAGGTATTGTTGCCCATACGTATTTCCTTGCCTTGGCTGGCACCGACTCCAAAAAGAAGTAAACAATTTTGAATATTTGCAAAATATTAATGTCAAATAAGTTTACCTTTAAATTAAGTTTCTTTACAGGAATTCAATTTTTTATTTTTTACTTTTTAGTGCAGGAACGTTTTTGTTTGTCTTTTTTTGAAGGCGGTTATTTTTTTTTGTAAAAAGTTTTTTTATTTCTAGCCGTTTAGTGTATTTTTTATTATAATATAATGGCAACGTAGTTAATATCTTTTCTACATAGAATAATATTTTGAAGAAGTACCAATATCATACTACTGTACATATTACTGTACATATTATTACTATAGGTACATATTACTGTCTACTTTCTGATCTTTAATTTGATCCCGTAGAGAGATGATAATATGACGCATGAAATACTGTCGATTCTTATGCGTCGTATGCTGCCTCTAATATTGAGCTGGGCGGTAACAGTCCATAAACTACAAGGGACCACCCTCGAGAGAGCTGTGATCGACCTTGGTAAAAAAAACTTTGCAAAAGGACAAATATATGTCGCGCTAAGTCGTGTCAGAAGTTTGGAAGGCATAGTGTTATCAGATTTAGACGCCAATAAATTATTGAATCGACCACACGATGATCGAGCGATGACAGAGATAACAAGGTTGCGGAATCTGCCATCTGATAATCAAGACAACACATAACGTGCCATGGAATAGGCCTACCGGGGAAACCACATTAAAAAAAACGCGCCCAGCACACTACCTCATAGGTGGCGTGGAAACGTGTGCATACTACCAAGAATACAATTTTATTTTAGTAAATAATAGAAGCGATTTTTTTTTAAACATTGTAAGCAAAATGCCTTTAATATTTCAGAAGTTGTTTTGTGGACACATTGATGATAACATCAAAACTAGATTTTCAATGGCACCTTGTATTCAGAGTGCATCTCATGACAGTTCTAAGCCCAAATACTGCTAGGATACATTGTTTTATTTTGAAGTTATCATGCCAACCTTCCACCTTCCAGCTCCATTATCAGATCAGTTCGATAGTAACTTATAGCCAAAGTGCATTTCATGACAATTCTAATAAGCCCAAACACGGCTAGAATACGTTGATTAATTACGGAGTTCCGGTACCTGTCTTCCGGCTCCATCATGATCATCAGATCAGTTCAATGATAACATTTTCAATATAACTATTCAGGATTGTATGTTTATTTGTATTGTCATAGTTGCTTAACTATCTTGATTGTGATATCTATGCGAGTGACAAGTTCCGTTAGCCATATCTGATCTTCTTCACCAGTTCCACTTCATCAAATGTTACTTTTTGACTGTAAACGCTTGATTTCTCGATGAAAATATTAAAATTACTATATAGTTGCCTATAATATTTGAGGAGTTCCCTCGATTCCTCATGGATCCCATCATCAGAACTGGATTTTGAAAAAAATGGGACCAATCTGGAAGCATATCCTTTAAAGTTAAAAAAAAATTTTGCAAATCGATCCATAAACAACGGAGTTCTGAGGTAACAAACATAAAAAAAAAAAATAAAAAAAAAAAAAAAATACAACCGAATTGAGAACCTCCTCCTTTTTTTGAAGTCGGTTAATAAATACTAATTATCATACAAAGTGAAACACAGCTGACTGGAATGCTATGAGATTGTGAATACAAAAAATACAACCGAATTGAGAACCTCCTCCTTTTTTTGAAGTCGGTTAAAAATGGCATTCCGGTAATGTTAAAATTAAATACGGGAATTGGGCAAGTTGACTCTTTATAATTTCAGTATTGCCCAGTAATTTGGCTGTGGAGGACAGAGCGCATCTGGTTAAACTGAAAATACCTAGTCCTATCTCACTATTTTCCAACTAATATTATAAACGTGAAAGTTTGTATGGATGGATGGATGGATGTTTGTTACTCTTTTGCGCAAAAACTACTGAACGGATTTGGATGAAATTTGGCACACAGATGGTTTATAACCAGGATTAACATATAGGATAATTTTATCCCGATATTCCCACGGGATCGAAACTTATGCGGGTGAAACCGCGGGGCGCAGCTAGTACTTCATAGTTAAGAATTTTCTATTTCAAACTTTAAAAATATACAACGTACCCCTATAATTTAAAGGCTAAGGAAGAATAAAGATAGGAATAGAAATAAGTGATGAATCATTCTCTACCTCCATGAGAACAAAGAGCGCCGCGAAGAAGAGCAGCGTGGACCACTCGATCCTGTGCAGCACCGGCTCCAGGTCCTCGCGGTCTGCCAGCGTCAGCAGCAGCAGAGCGCCCAGCAGAGCCGTCCAGCCCAGAGACACGCGGTCTGCGAGAAAGAAGGCATGATATAGAGGACTCGCTCAGGAAGAACACAAACTTCACGACGCAACCATAGAAAAACAAAAGAATAAATAAAAAAAAAACAAAACAAAATGTATCTTATCGTCTTGCTGACCATGGTTTTGTTGTTGTTATTAGTAATAACTTGTTTATTTATTTTACTTCGATGGTACTAGTTTATCATTTGTGACTTCAAGTGACAGCTATGTGAACACAACCCAGCAATGCATAAATATGTAAGCTATCACACCGTTTATGCCTGGAGGCTTTTATTTAGGTAGTAAGTTTTTGTATACATTTTTTTTTGCTACGAGTGCTGAGTACGTGTAGTTTTTATTGTATTTGTTGGTATATTGGCGTGGCTAGCTGATGTCATACCTAGTATGACACACACAGACAGCTGTGCTGCTGGGGAATTTGTCGCGCCACTTCTTCTTCCCAGCGAAAGCACTAGGAAGTGGTGAAGGGCGGGTGTTTGTAATTTTGACGTTCAAAAAGTGTTGATTCTGAGCCTAATTTGAATAAATGACTTTTTGACTTTGATTTTTTGCAGCTCCATGCTGAATTTTAATCATAAAATTATTGTATGTTACAATGATATTATAAGTAAAAAAATCGTTCCGCATGTGGCACCTCAAAACTTGTCTTTTTTCACTGTCGATAATTACAACATGCCGCCGCTTTAGTTCCACGTGTTATCTAATCGAATGACATGTGCCGTTTTTAAAGATCAAAATAAATGTTGGGTAGGTAACCTATCTACCTTTTTAATTTATAACTACTTAGCTTTTGCCCGCGACTTCGTCCGCGTGACGCAACTTTTTTAACTTATTTTCCTTAAGAACCTTCTACAAAGTATTAGAAAACCTAAAAAAAAAGATAGATGAAATCGGTAAAGTCGTTCTCTAGTTATGACGTGACCAAGGGAAATAGGGATTCATTTTTATATAATATAGATATCATTCGTAGATATATTAATCTGTATTTGTACGTAATAAACACTAGAAGTTATGTAAAATTGTTACTAACCCTATGGACTGTTTGAAGTAAAAGTTTTCTATTTTATTAAGAGCATCTTTAGGAACGTTAAAAATCACTTACTGAACTCGGGAATGGAGTGTAGAAAGAACACGACGACCACAAAGAAAATGGCGACGGAGCACTTTACCAGTAACACCTTGTCTCTTATCTTGTACTGTGAACAACAAAACAAATGGTTGAAAGTCCCTTTAACATTTCTACGTATTTCTTTTTATTTTAACACGAAAATGAATTTAGCAAGCAGAAGTCATCATTACCCTCATGCCCATATTCCAATTTATTTGGAGCCGGCTTAGCATAATGAGAATATTCCCACTGTTGGGACACAGGCCTCTTCTCTGTGAAAGAAAGTGGGTCATAATCCACCACGCGGGCCCAGTGCGGGTTGGTGGATGTCACATGTCTTCAATTTTTTTAGTTCTAGCACATGCCGATTTCCTCACAGTGTTTTCCTTCATTATTTTGAGAGCAGTGGGGATGAGATAATTTACACAAAGTAAAGCGCCTGCTTGGGTTCGAACCCACGACCTTCAACTCGTAAGGCACAGCTGTTACCACTGGACCACAACTGCTCTCAGTTAGCTAAGGCTGAGGTTTTATTTAATACTACATAGCATTTGTCTGCGGCTTCGCCCGCGTGGTTATCGGAAATAATCCCACAGGAAAGAACAACCGGGATAAAAATATTCTATGTCCTAAACCAGGTCATGGTCTACCTGTGAGCCTCATGGAAATCCGTTCACTCGTTAACGCGCGAAAAGGTAACAAACAGACAGATACATAGTAACTTTCGCATATTTAATATTAGTATGAAATATTATAATAATGGATATTATGTATATTATATAATGGATGGACATGTAAGAAAATAGTCATCGAGAATATTGTTGTCCGCTTCCGGATCCGGATCCGGTTTCTTATGTTCCGGATTGGCACAAAAATGGCTGAACGGCTGAACCTGGATCAACACATAGGATACTTTTTATCTCGGTATTACGTTCTCGTGTGAAATTTTCCGACATCCACGCGGGCGAAAACTAGCTTATAATATAAAGCCTTTTTAATTTACCTTTTCCCTCATATCAGCCAGAGTCGCTTCGAAGTTTTCTTTAGAGCAAGTCTTGACCCTCGCCTCCTTGAGCAACACATTGAGCTGGCCCGTCAGCTTGCCAATCTTACTCTCCAAGCGTTGTTTGACTACCAGCTGGTCGCCGCTCAGGTGAGGGAGGGAGTCAGCTGCGCGGCGCCATATTGAAATCTGACGTCGGAGATCTGCAAATATTAAAGATTCTTTTAGTGAAGGAGCAGGCTAAAATTGTATTTTGATAAGTAAGCAAATTGATGGTTTAATACAAAGGATTAAAACGCTTAAAAGATAATGTTTAAACAACATAAGAGAAAGTGTAGTGAGCTAAGAAGCAACGCACAATAAATTAATATTAAGTTTTTTTTTTTATATATAAAACATGGTTTAATATAAACGAACACTACATTTACTATTTCTCAAAAGTTGTGAAAATCATTTATATGTACAGACGCTAACACATCAAGCTACTACAATCTGTCAAACTTTAATAGATTTTCAACTTTATCTCTGAAGCATTAAGGTTCCAGGTTTATTGGGAAAATTTGTCAGTTTCGGGTAGCTTGACCTGCTGACGTCTGTACTTACTGAATTCATAGTAACAGTTTGAGGGTCGATGTCACATATGCCAGTCACACTACTTTTGTCGCTCACTGTGCTCATGTACCTAGTTTACTGCCGGTATGTGTAACTGACTAAATGTGGATCTAGTATAACACTACTGCCCAACCCTTCGGGAAGTACCGGCGTGTCGTTACGTGTTGTAATGTGTAAAACTTTTTTTTTTTTTTGTAAAAAGTTTTTATTTTTCACTTTTAAGTTGTACTTTTTACCAGTAATTTTGGTTTAAAAACCAAACTACTAAAATGTTTTTGATAAAATTTCTATGGGACCAATCTGAAAGTATATCCTATCAAATAAAAAAATAATTTTGCAAATCGGCGTATAAATAAAGGAGTTCTGAGGTAACAAACATAAAAAAAAAATATTCAACCGAATTGAGAACCTCCTCCTTTTATGAAGTCGGTTAAAAACAAGAAACCTAGACTTTAGGATGCATTATTCAGGTATGCATGCAACCAGTTTTACCAAGGGGTATCGTATTACCCAGCAATTGGGTTAGATAGGCAGTCACTTCATGTAAAATACTGGTAGGTATTCGGTTGCATCAGGTTGATGACTTTATGCCAGCTTTATCATAAAAAGTAGCCAGTAAATATTATTTTGAAATTCAAAAAACTACATCTGGTTAAATAATTCTCCGGGTTTTTGAAATCTTACCTTGAACATCCTTGGACTCGTGTAATTTGAGCTTGTTAATATCTCTGAAAATGAACCTCAGTTGGAAGTAAGTCTGCACAGCCACCAGCAGGATACCGAAGGTCATGTGGACTGTGAAGTTCGGGAAGTTGATGCCCTGATGAAGAGAGGTTTTGAGTGATAATAGGTGGCAATCAATCAGGTGGCTCATGTGATAGTAATTGGTCACCTCAACCCTTGGACATCTGCAACACCCAATAGTATCGGAGGGACGTTGCCTCAGAGACAAAGCTGAAATGCTCCGAGGTAGTGCCTAATAATATCAACTTGTATTTTTCAGAATTTTTAGAATATTTGATTCTAGGACATACCGTTTTCCTCACGATGTTTTCCTCCACAGTTTTGAGAGTAGTGGTGATAAAGTTATTTACACATAGTAAAGTGTCTGCTTGGGTTCGAACCCACGACCTACGACTCGGTAAGTCGCGGCTATTACCATTGGACCACAACTCCTCTTCATATTTTTTTCAGTAATATTACTGATTTTTTTTTTGTCAAAACAACGAAGTTTTTGACAACTACTTGTGACGAAGCTAACTTTCCGAATTATTTCGATGATAATCTTAATCACTTACAGCTTGCACGACTTGCTTGTTCGAAGCTATGATGACATTCGGGGGGTCACCAACTGGGGTCGCAGTACCTCCGAGGTTGCAGAACAACACCATGGACAGCAGAACTGGTATGGGATCCAGCTCCATAACCTCACATAGTCTGGGAATAAAATAAAGGACTTGTATTTAGGTGAACCTCAACTAATTCCTATTTCGCTTTCCTAAAAATATTATAGACCTCTTTATAAAAAAAAAAAAAACGTTGCCCCACACTAGAATTTCTCCTGTATCGTGGGTGCGTTTACAAACGTTTAAACTCACATACACAAACAGCCAGACCCGGAACAACTACTTGTAGGCCATACAAATATTTGTTCCGTGCGGGGATCGAACCCGCGACACGCAGCGCAGCAGTCGCCAATCGTGCCGTACGATCACTCTAATACGATGACTGTGCTTCTGTTTTTCAACCTCTTCTTCTGCTTAGCATGTCGATGGCAATCTAAATGAGCTCGGTCTAGAATTCGGCTACGTGTTTAGCGACTGCGAAATACTTTGCGTCTAAGAGACCCATAGAGATGAAACCCAAAGCGAGCCACACATTAACCCTGGACTTACGCTTACCGCCGAGATCTGTCACCCAAAGTACGGTAACGCAGTGTTTTCTGCTCCCGGCATAAGCATACTATCTATCAACTGCTCAAACGGGTCAATCTCTAATAATTCCTATATTGGGGTCCTCAAAATACTTCATAAACAGCCAAGTTACTGCTCCGCTCGCTTCGCTTGCTCGGTTAGCGCGCGGTACGTCTCAGTTCTGACCCATACAATCCTTTTTTGTACAGGGCTACAGGTCAATTTTCCAACTATTACTGACGTTTTTTTTTACGAAAACAAGTTTTTATGTTATGTTATAACGCACATGTTTTGCGTGTGTGTTACATTGTGCACTACCGCAAACAGCAAATTTTCACACAAATGCGTAGGTTACGCCTATGTGATGTGTCTTTTCATACCCTGTATACAGTCGACTTACCGTATGGTAACTGGAGTCATGAGCAGTACCGTGGTGACGTTATCGAGCAGTAACGACACAACAGCGGTGATCGCGCATAGCAGTGTTATCAACGGCCATATCTTGCCTTTTGCCAGCTGGAAAGCAAATGATGCCACGTTTAAAGGAGACTGCCTTTTTTTTTTTTTTTTTATGAGAATTCCTCAAATGACCCCTCCCGCTCTGGGTGGAGCAGGAGGGAGTGTCAGACTCTTACTGACTAAAACCCACCCGTGTTCCTTCCTTAGCCCTTTATGTTCCAGGGCAGCGGTAACCCTTTCGGACGATCCCGCTACCCTGGCAGGCTTCGGCCCTATGGGGCCCCGTCGCTTTTGCTGACATCTCTTTGAGGCGCGCGTGGAACACGTACACGCCGTCCGGCACGGGCCTAGTCCTGATCGGACGGTGAGTTACCCATTACTCACCGCCCGCAGGAGACTGCCTTAAAGTGAGAATAGATTAGAGCATAACTTTCGATCGACCCATGCGGCTGGTATTATTTAGCCACGAGCCCCTCCAAATAAAAGCCATAATTGCAAACAAATGCAGACTCAACCACCAAACATGACTTTTTTCGTACCCGGATCCCTGCTTGCGCCCACTAGGCCAGCGTGCCGTGAGTAAACAATTATTGTCATAGACATAGTTTGAAATCAAAATTATAATATTTTATTTCACATATACAAACATGGGCACTTTTGAAACGTCAGAAGCTTCTGACGTTTCAAAAGTGCCCATGTTTGTTGGAACCGTGAGCGTCAAAATGAAGGGACCAAATCTCCAATCTCTGTCATACATATGTAAAAAATAATACCATTAATCTACTATTTCCTACCTTTGCTATAATTTTAGCTACCTCATCATATACATAATATTTTAACAAAATGCTTGGTCCCTCCATCATGATGTCAAGATGGAGGGACCAAACTGATAGACTACTCCCTGAAATGTTCTACCTACTTAGTGTTATAATACCTTATTTCTACCTTAAATTATTGATTTTGGCTGCCCGAAACATATATCGTTTTAAAGATATTGATTATATGAGTTGGTCCCTCCAAATTGACGATTCAATTGTTCAGTGCAACAGGTAAATGGGCGGTTTACTTTCGATCTTCGAAGGATAAATATTTAATACCTATTTACTACCTTCTAATCGTGCACCGTAACCGTGCACCTAGCTAGGTGCACGGTTCCAATCAACATGGGCATGTTCCAATTGGTCGTTTCCTATTGACAAGAGCCGGCCAGACACTACACGGTCTCTTAAAAATAATTGACTTTTACAATGTTTTCAAATTACAGTAGGTATGGGAGGACAGCGTAGGCCTGTCAACAAGTACCAGGTTCTTGATAAAATAAAAATGGTCTACAGATCTTACTTTACAGAAACACATTTAAACATGACATATTTCCACTGTAAATACATGCATAATAACCTTGACTTGTCTATCCATCCGTCTGTCATTAAAATATATCAGCGAAAAGACTTTATCTTATCTGAATGTTCTAATGTGAGTCGTGTGTCTTTAGATATGAGGACCGCACGTCCAATGTAAATCGGTATTATACCCATCTGGTTGTCATTCTGTGAGTAATAATCATAATCATTATAATCATGCCATCATAATTATCATCATCATCATCAGGAAATATACCTACTGCGGAAGCAAATGCTGATAAGTATCCGCAGACTAATTGCGTAACTGCGTCCTAATGACAATAATTTTCATTGTAACAACGCAAATAAACTTTTTTTAAAGCCAACAATTTAAAAATTCATTTTCCAAAAAAAAAAAGTAACTGGCTACAAAAAAAAGTAGAATAACTTTAACTTCGGAAGTCGGTGTCTTTATTTTTCAGATTGTGTAGTGTTTTTGGGAACCAGTAGTTTTTTTTTTTTTTTTTGTAAAAAAGTTTTTGGTTTTTAACTTGTTAGTTGAGAAACCTACCCCACACAAATTCTTATAACACTACTTGCTATGTAAAAAACAGTGACACATCATCATCAACACGTGGACGTTTTATTGAAGCTAATTCAAATAGAGAGCGAACACTGGCCCACTGGCAACGACCCCGACTTACAAGTTGTATGGCGTGGGTTCGAACCTGCCGCGCCAAGGCGCTTTACTCCTATGTAAATATGTACAGTCACGAGCACCAATATGTCAACACTTGGCTACTTTCAATTGAGATTTTTTCGTGAAATAACGAACGCAACGTTGAACTACGACACATTACATAAACCTATGGGTTCGAAAATGCTATGTTCGTAACAACATAAAATTTCATTAAAAAATAAAGGAGTAAATTGCTTTTGAATAAAGCCGAGTGTATACATACTTTTGCTCGTGACTGTTAATCACAACTGCTCTTAAAACAAAAAAAATCGGGAGGACACCGGCATGTCCTACAACCAAAAATTCTAAGACTTCGTACACACTTGAAAGCCGCGGTTTTTACCAATGAGCCACCACAGCTGCTCTCTGATGATGTTGACTCACCTGGAAAGTCAACACAGCGAAGTAATCAAAGACGCCTGTGTCCGCCAGAATAGCAACGAGCAGCATCATGCTGAACAGCAGCAGCAGAGTCTCCACATCCACCCAGGAGATCAGCTCCGGCAGTGAGGGTCGCTCGCCTGCAATAGCTAATACTGCCAATGATGTGGTGGACAGGAGAACTGCTGCCATTGTTCTGTTTATCACCTGAAGAAGGTAGTGAGAGAAATGATTAAATTATTTCGTAACAACAATTGTACAACATGAGAAATGGGGCCAATGATTTATTTTATAATAAAATTCCACTTAATCTCAACACGCATATTATTATTTAAAATTAAACTGATTGAATTGCTATTACAAAAATGTTACTACTCTGTAAATGACTTCTTAAATGACAAAGATTTATAACTGAACCATGACTTTTTTTCTTGTAATTGGCATTTTTTTGCAATCATTTATAATTTAATAACATAATTTTTAATGTTATTGTGTATAAATTTTTGGTGTTATTTTAATGTGTGTAGAATGTAGCGGTCATCTCAAACCTGTACCTACATTGTGGGCAAATAAATATTTCTGATTCTGATTCTGAAAGAAATTGATGTCTATTTACATATCAGACAATTCATATTTCGGTAATTTTTGCTTTCAATTTTCAATCCTTCATTCGGAAGTGAAACGTCTGAAGACAAAATGAATCAAAAGGGAAATTTAAATCCAATCGTGAAACGATACTACAATCCGCCTACCGAATGATCGATAAATGAAATGGAAGGAGCAGATTTTATTTCCATACAATTTGTCGTGTAAAAGTGAAATAAAGGAGAAATGAACCTTCACTCGAGTGAAGGGTTTCATATCGGTTTTCATTTGCGTCAGATGCGTCAGGTCGCAAGAGCAACTGCTGAGCGTGAGGCCCTGATTTCGATCACCAGAGTGAATAATAATAATATCGGAGGCATATACGGCTCGCATTGTCAGGAGGTTCCTCTCTCTAGAGCCCTGACCACCGGTAGCTTGGACCCTGTTCCCGATACCGGTGGGCTACTATTTTTAAATGTTTTTATACTTTTTATATTCTAATATTTAAAAATATAATTTATATGATTACATTGAAATAAAGGAGATAATAATAATATCCCTGGACATTTCACACAGCGCCATCTAGTCCCAAGCTAAGCAACCTAATGCTTGTGTTATGGTAACAAGATGGCTGATAAACTACTTATATACATTTTTTTTTTTTGTAAATACATACATATTATAGATAGAAAAAAAAGTGTTTTTAGGGGTTTTCATATGGAAATTTCTCGGTAGTCAGCCCAGATTTTAGACTTGGTCCAGAAACTATACGGAGCGAAAACCTTATAATATTTTCCTAACTTACTTACGTTCTTTAGACACTAAAAATTAAATCCATTTATTCAAAGTGGTTTGAAAATCAGACCAATTTGGTTTATAAACGACAGCCACGCCACTACCTCCTAGTACGGAATTGTACAGGGAAATGCCTTAAAAACCAGAGACATTTACATTTTTCAAAAAGAAATTGACTGATTTAGCACACTAATATTATAAAGGAGAAAGTTTGTGAGTGAGTGTGTTTGTATGTTTGTTTCTTCTTCACGCTCAAACGGCTGGACCAATTTTGATGAAATTTGGTACACAGATAGTTTATAACCAGGAGTAACACATAGGATACTGTTTATCCTAATATTACCAAGGAATCAAAATTTATGCGGGTGAAACCGCAAGGCGCAGCTAGTTAATTAATAAATGTTATTACTCATTTGCCGAATTTCTGACCGATAAGAGTTTAAATTGATAATATGACATCTCTGTATTCCTGACTTGTACTAAATCATTTATATTTTCAATTTAACTGTGTTGACCTCGAACTTGACGAATTTATAACCCCATTTTATTAAACATGACATTATGTATTGTGTTGTCTATTTCAAATTATGTACCGACTTTCATCTGGATATATATTGATTTGATTGAATGTGATAATAATATATATTATTATATTAATGAGTCTTTATTATTATAGCTAAAATTGTTTGCATGCCTTAGTTAAGGTAGTTAGTATAGGGATCATTTTAAACTTAACATCGATAACTTGTATCTACTTTCTGTGCAAATAAAGAAGTATTCTATTCTAACCAACAAGCAATCATGACAATATTTTATATATCTTACCTCAAAAACGATCAAGGCATACAATGCGCAAAGCAGTATACAGGCATAAATGATCCCTGTAGTACCATCCAAAGGGTCCAGGGTATAACTCAAGGTGAAAGGAGTAGTCATACCAGCCGTGGTGGTCATTCGAACAGATAGCATGCTGTGGTTGGTGGTCAACGGTGGTAGCTCCAGCACTGAAGAACGGGTTTCGCTTTCGTGAAAATCTTCAGCTTGATTTTCTAGGATTATTGTCCAATGATCTGAGGTCTGTGGAAAAAATGGATGTATATAAAATATTGTTTCATAAATTATTTTTTTTAAAAATCGACCCAGACTATGGCACACAATAATAAACAGTAATGAGTACATAAACAAACGAAGAAAACAGAACAGGGGTTCTTGTATCGACCCTAGGGCCAGGTAAAGTGGTTTATATATTTTTTTTAAGAAGTTATTCGCAGGAAGAGCCCTTGGGCTGGATTTTCACCCAGATAATTGCGATAGGGATTGGGTGGGTTACGTCAGCCACATGCACAGTGGTCACTGGGCAAGGGTCTCCATACGGTAGGAGCCTGAGGTGGAAAAGGTGACGAGACAACCTAGATGCGTGCCGCAATGGTTCAATCGAAGTGGCTCTAGAAAAGGATGTCTGGAAATATTTGGGGGATGCCTTTGGTCAGCAGTGGGACAGTGCAGGCTAAAGTAAAAAAAGTAATAGGCTCATCACTTATCACATGGGACTCTTAACATAACTATGACAACCGGCACTAGGCCTGTGGGGTGGTGGGTGGCCCACTCCCTCTCACAGAAAGGAGGCCTGTGTCCTAGCAGCGGGTTACACTTTATACTCTGCTGACAATATTATGGTGTATGTACAGTACAGTGGAGTTACCGACATAACTTGCAGAGTAAGCAAGCAGAAGTGGCAGTGGGCTGGCCATGTTTGTCGATGGAGCGATGGCCGGTGGAGCAGACGAGTCCTGGAGTGGAGACCGCGTATCGACAAACGTAGTGTGGGATGGGCCGACGACCTAAAGCAGGTGGCTGGGATGGACTGGATGCGGGATACACTGGATGCGGAGGACAGGGTGTTGTGGGGCAACCTGGGAGCGGCCTATGTCCAGCAGTGGACTGCGATAGGCTGAGTCGATTGACAGTACAGCACGAACTTCATGATAAATTATTTAATGCTTACAGCAACTATAACTTACCTGAACAGCATCATAATCTCCAGTCCCATTAATATCCTTTACAACCCACTTCTCTAGCCAGATGTCCATTTTGCTCATGTTCATCTTTTCACTCGAATTCAACTTTTTCTCGTATTGTTCTGATATGAATGGTCCAGTCAGCTTCAATAGTACCGACAGCTTATTGTCATCATTCCGGATTAAGTAATCTTGAAAAGAGGAATCAAATTGAAAAGCTAGAACTGTTCACGAATTTAAGAGGTATCGTTTTTAATAATATGATCTGAAGTGTACAGACGCCAGCACATCAAGCTACCCGAAACTGTCAAATTTTTCCAATCAACTTTAAACCTTATGCTTTAGTGATAAAACTGAAAATCTACTAAAGAAATTTGACAGATTGAAGTAGCTTGATGTGCTGACGTCTGTACGTTCTGAAGACTGTAGGTAGTCTAGTAGTCTACATTCCTGCAGGATAATTGTGTAACACACTAACAGTAGCAATTCGAGGGGCTCGTGGCTAAGTAATAGTAATAGCCGCACGGGTCGATCCTTGTCGCGGTTGTTCCGTGCATGGGTGCCCATCTTCACATACCAAGACCTCTCCGTGCCTCGGAAAGCACGTTAAGCCGTTGGTCCCGGCTGTCATTCGTGGATCTTTGACAGTCGTTACGGGTCGTCAGTAGCCCGAAAGTCTGACAACCAGTCTTACCAAGGGGTATCGTATTACCCAGTAACTGGGCTGTGCCTTGTTGTTGTTGTGGGACTGGAAACCGACCCCAACTTGGTTGGAAAAGGCTAGGCAGATGATGAACATAAACAATAGCAATTCATTTATTTAACAGTTTTGCATGCTAGTTTTAGCGAATTGTTTTAGAAATCGTTTAAAAAACCCGACCACATGTAACGTAACAACTGTCACATACATGATTCTGAACCCCCGTTGACATATTTCGTCGATAATAAAAATAAAAATCAGCTGTTTCATAGAAAAGTGCAATACCTACGCGGTCAAAATGTGTGGAGCAACATTTTTTTTTATAAAGCCTAAAAAGACCACTTTGGCAGAATCATTTCATTTCAATCATTTGGATAACAATATGAATCATATTAAAAATATATCACCTCATGGTTGTCGCCAAAGCTAAGCTATAAACAGAAAGTAAAAAAGGCCACTTTGGCAGAATCATAACAGGATAACAATATGAATCATATTAAAAATCGTAAAATGGTCACAAACTGACAATTCATAATATGATCTTTGGGCAATTCATATCACAATGAAATAACATTTAAACTGTAGAAATAAAAAACAAAAAACCAATTTGATTAATAAAAACTGCAATGAAAAATTTATAGATAAAATTACGGTTTTTATTTTTTTATGCGGCAATGTTTACACCAAATATGAAATGCAATTTTACGAAAATTAGAGGAATTGCTAATGATCTGCTGGGAATGTAGGAAGCTAGCTTTTAGAGGTATTGCTTAAAGTGGCCCCCTGGACAGTTAAAGGATATGTTAACACAAAGTCTTGATAATGCTCTAAAAACTTGGAGTAAATGATGAGTTACTTACCCTTGACTTGTCCGGGGGCTACTGAAGAATGCCTGGTGACTTCTTCCTTCTCATTGTGCATTAAAAAGGCAATTGTGAAGAATATCCACACTCCTACTAGGAGACTTATTTTGAATGTTTGTCGAGCTTGCGCCATCTATTGGTGGTTATAATAATAAACTTTATTTAAGTAACAAGGACTCATTGCGTTAGTAAACTTAAGAACTATGTTAGTTTATTGTATTTAAAATTATTTCATCCCATGGGAGATGACACTACAGTGATTGATGTATATGCAATTGAGCCTGCTAGTGATCATTTTTAAGAATATTGTTGGAGCTGGCCTGTACTCTGCGCACCAGGGATGAACATCTCATGCGCATCGTTACGTAAAAGCAATACATATGTGCGTCCGCGAACATTCCCGATGCGCCACAAAAACGGGGCAGCCCCACCAACACCCTGAAAGCGTTGTTGTATTTGACACGAAGGGCGTTGTACAACCGTTGGATATATCTAGCCCACAGGCCGCACGTGTAAAATATTGTACAAAAAGCTCGAAACAGAGTATTCTTGACTTTAAACGAGCAGCGTGCAAACCTGCGAGCTAGCATGTTCGCCCTTACCGACAACGCCCTCCGCTCCCGCTCAATATCGAGTTTGGTAATGGTAATTTTAAAATATATATAATTATTTTGTTTAATTAACAAAAAGACATGAATATTTACTTTGTAAATTATGATATTATTTTAATTATGGTGAATGTATGGACTATATTGCTTTTTTTCTTCCTTCTCAGTCAGTTTTAATCATGATCTGGCAGTTTGACTAATCTATGCGGCCACTCAAATGTCCTTTCTTTGGTATTGTTCGTCGAATTGTTGAGCTCCTTAAGTTCTGAGTTGAGCTGCATGATTACTGACAAATGCGTGCACTGACTGGACAGGTCCAATCAATCTGTGTGGTTGTTTCTGTCTCAAAATACCATTTCAGACACCAATCTACATGGTTTTCACATGATCTGACCAAGATTATGTCTGGACTTTACAAGAGACTGTGACATATGAGTTTGTTACGGCCTTTCTTCTTAGAGTAGTCAGACAAGAAACGCCGACCTCATCTAGTGTTAAAATACGATTGATGTATTATAAGTGTTTATACAAACCAATTTACAGAAATGAAAACATTTTTTTTTTATTGTTACAGGACTACGATTATGAAGTAGGTGGACTAGCTAGGGACCCAGGCCGAGATCAGGTGCTCCCACAGCAGTTATTTATAACGTTAGAGAATGTTGCATAACATTTGTTGTCTAACTTTTTTTTAACAAATTGTAACAAAAGTTATAAATTGTTAGTGATGTTATACAACTTCATGTAACAAAATGTTCTCTGTTGAGCGCCTTTTCTTTTGTTTTTTAGAACAAAAAATAAAAGCCAAACCAATAAGCACTTCCTCCATTTAGAACCACAACCAGCTTCCTTGAAAGGCAGACCCAAACTGATGGTTACAGAATATTAAACAACGAGTTGAACCAGTGATGTTGTAGCAAAATGTTACACATTGTTATAAAATGTTATCGTGCTACACAATGTTTTATAACGTTATATAACTGCTGTGTGGGAGCACCTTTAGACATGTTCCCGTCTCTATCTTGCACTTGCAGTTTTGACAGTTGTACGACAGTGACAGTAATAGCGTTTGGCCAAAGTATGTACAGTCAACAGCAAAAGTAGATGATCAAAATCAGAAATTCAATACTAATGAACGGAGTTCTCAGCTAAATGGCAGCTGTACTAGTTGTAAATGTTTGGTATAATTTACAATCACATACTTTTGAATCACTTCGACGCCACACAGTTCTGACGCGAACTCCGTTCATTGGTATTGAATTTCTGATTTTGATCATCTACTTTTGCTGTTGACTGTACATGCTATGTAACAGTTATAAATCTAGGCTTTAATTTGAGTCGCACGACCAGTTAGAATCGTATCCTTACCTTTGATTTTTTCTTAGATACTGGTATTGCATCAGGTCTGAAATAAAATAATTAAACCAATTATTCCCAATTATATTATTATCTTCTTGTAAATTATTCTACGGTACTATTTTAATTAGTGGGTTTTATAAAAGGTCGTTGTTTAAGTGTGTGTACATATGTGCGACACGCATCAAAGGCTGTCGAAGACACGCGTTGCAATTACCTCTGTCGCCAACGCGTGTCGTTCGTGTATACAGGATACATTATTAACCAGTGCGCAAACTGTAACCATGGCTTCAGTATATGATTCTAGAACCCCTTGCGCAGAAAATTTTCGTCGGTTATAAAAAAAAAAAAAATATTAAAAAAAAAAACCGTTGCAATCGTTGAAAAATTTCTACGCTAGGGGGTTTAGGGTACTAGACCCGGCGTAGAAATTTTTAATTATGGTAATTATTACGTTGGCGTAATTATGGTAATAATTATACTGAATCCATGGTTACAGTTTACGCACTGGTTAAAAAAACATCCTGTATGCAGACACCAAAAGAGAAAGCTAAACATTTTGACACACATGAACAGCTCTTCTAGCACGAACGCGAGACGTAAACGTAACGTAAATTTGAATGGTTTTCGAATCGAAAATAGTTGGTATCATCCATAGACATCATTGTGTTTCCGCTACTCTGAAAACGGCGAAGGCAAACATCGTGAGAAAACCGGCATGTCCTAGAACCAGAAACTCGAAGACATGTGACATCTACCAAGCCGCACTGGGCCCGCGTGGTGGATTACAGCCCACTCCCATTCATCAAGAGGAGACCTGTACTGCAGCAGTGGGAAAAATGTGATTTTCTTTATTGGTTTGGTCCCCTAGTAAATATTATTCATAATAATGAGTGCAGTTAAAGCTACAAATTTCTCAAAGCCGCAGGAACCCTTTAGATGCGAGAAGCACAGAACCGGTCGAAGTGGAGGTGCTTGTGGGGGGCCTATGTCCATCAGTGGACGTCTTTCGGCTGAAATGATGATGAGTACAGTCCACTAAAAGGTTTTCACTTATTACAATTATTACAACTTCTGTAATATTTACATTTTGTCCTGTTTCCCCTCAATGACAGGACTCTTCTCAGCTCCATTGAGGAAGGTGACGTCGTCTCCCTGACGACTACTGCTGTCATACAGATGAGGGGCTGAACTGACTGACGGCAGGCGTTTGGTTGACCCGTTCTTTGATAGTAGGTGTGTGCTTTCTATTCTTCCTGTGAATTTAAAGTTCTCATAAATTATATATGGATATAATTTAAATTATATATTATATTTATCCTTCAAATGATACGCCTGTGGCTAAATAATAACAGCCGCACAGGTTGATCGGTCAGGTTAAGCTACGCTTGCCGCGGTTGGTCTGTGGATGGGTGACCATCTTTACATACCGAGACCCCTCCGTGCCTCGGAAAGCACGTTAAGCCGTTGGTCCCGGCTGTCATTCGTGGATCTTTGACAGTCGTTACGGGTAGTCAGAAGCCCGAAAGTCTGACAACCAGTCCATTGGTGTAATTGCCGTATGGCGTTCCAGTGTGAGGATAAATAAATAAATAAATAAAATTTTAGGTGAACGAAAAAAAGATCGTATCTGCAAAGTTCATAATTGGCACAGCGGGGTAATTGTGAAATACACTACCTAACAGTAGTAATGGCTTTCATTTTGACAGTTCAACATAATTCATCGTGTTACTTATGTTTTTGAGCACACAAATTTTTGGAACATGAAGCAATGGATTAGCAATATCCATTGGAGTTTGCCTAGGGAGGGCAGACTAGCTGACCTAACCAGTAATGTAATGAGACGTCTTATTTGACGCATAGTAATAAATAATCCCATGTTGATCATGTTTTTTTAGAAGTCCTTATGTATTTGATATTAATTTAAATTTTGTACCTCCACGCGTTCTTGAGAAAAAGGGTCTTGACTAACAGACAGACTGACGGACAACGAAGTGATCCTATAAGGAGAAGTTAGTAACTATTCAATACTGTCGATTTTTCTAGGGTGGCCAGGCCAAAGAAGATTTGTAGCGGTATCTACAACGCCATATGCGAACAACGCGTCATGCTGATGTCACGCAAATCCTGCATCTCGCAAGCAGAGTTTACCTCGCAACTACCACATATACAACTTCTCGACATAAATCGTCGAGCAGTTGCCCAACAGACACAACACCCGTCTGGTCGGAGGATCCTCCCTTTTCCATGGAGGATGAGTGAACTTTACACCCTGTTCCTCATACCTCTATATATGGATTCTAGAGTGGACATTGCCCACCCTTGCCACCCCTACGGCAATATCCTTCAAATGATACGCCCATGGCAATATCCTTCAAAATGATTCAAATTGTGAATTAATAGTTGCTATGTGGCTTATGAAAATATATTTTTACTACAATAGCATAAGTTCATTATTGCTGGGTGTAAACCTTGTCTGTTTAGCGTTTTCAGTAACCGTCCCCCGTTGCAAGGACGCTTGGATCAAAATATTTCCTACAACTTATATAAAACTTAAAGGGCCAATACATATATGTATATTACATATAAGTATAAAACATTGTTTTTTTATTAAATTAGTTATACTGATTCTGGGAGAAAATTGTGCTTACATTCCAAATCTACGCAGGCATACAGTCGCACACGTATAAGGGTCTAGCGTAGTAAGTACTTCATCCATTTTGGTATGTTTTGACTGTACAGCGAAAGTGTGACAGTAATTTTCGTAGTTTCAATTATTTTTGGGATCAAAGGAATCGATTCAGTAAACGATTCTGAACAAACTACTTTCATAATGTGCATTAATTCAGTTACATATTGTATAATTGTATTAGATATACCTACTTATGTACTTAAAATCTCAATGTCACACAAATGACGTAATCTATAACTATATAAGTTTTATTTACATCCATTTTAACGTTTACTCGTGAACGGAGTAAATGGTGTGGCGAAAATCTTTTGGTTTCGACAAATATCTCTTTAAGGACTTTATATTTATTAAGAAACTTAGTCAATTGTGCTAAATGATCTTACGTCTAAGGTCCGGTTTTCAACAATGTGTACTATAAATATAACTATAAATTACTGAACATTAAAAGTTTCCTAGCATCAGTCACGGCGACTTATGGTATCTCCGGCTATCGTCTCATCAATCGGCTAATAATAACATAATTATCTCCGTTTTCTCATTGTGTTTGTTATAATAACTTATAAAGCATCTCCGGGCTATATAGCCGCCGACGGTTTATAGCCTTTTTTGACATATTTGTGATGGTTTCAGAGATCGGCCCGAGATACTAGGCGACTAGCGAAGGCGCCAAGCGTGCAGTGCGGCCGGTTGCAAAAAAAATCTAGAGCCTTCGTTCTACTTCGCTACTTGCAAGGAGACTCGCTAGGCTCTAGGCGCTAAGCAAGCCACCTCTCCGTGCGTGCATGGCCTAAAAAAAATCCATCCGCATCCTGTTACTATGAACTCAGCACATGATTCCTGATCCTAAGAATCTGCATCCTCTGAGGGGGTGCAGAATCATGTACTAAATCTATGGTAACAGGATGCGCGTCGATGCTGTATATTATCACTACTTAAAATACAGATAAGTCGTCGTCATCCACGAAAAGGGTACGTTGTTGAGTTTACGGAAAATAAGTGCCGATTTTTTTTTTCTTTTCCCTCCGAAAGAGAAATCCCCCAGAGATAACAATTGCGCCCTCTCTCCACTTTGAGCAAAAACCTAGATCCAAGAATCTTTTGCAGCAAAATTCAACCAAGCAAGAATAAACAACTGCTGAGACTCTGAAATAGATCTAAAAATAAACTCCAAGGTTAAAATATAAAGTAGACAGATGCCGGAAGATCAAGCATAGTAATTAAAATCTAGATTCCGTTAAAGTTTGTCACAGTTCCAATTGATACAAAGCTATTTTTAGTTCATCGTAGTTTCACACGATATTTTTGGGACATTTAAACGTGACTACATATAATAAATTAATACTGGTTCTAACCAGTATTAGAATCGAACTCAGCAGGCCACAATTAGCTTTATAAAGCGCGACAGCTAATCGTGGCCTGCTGGGTCCGATTCCCGGGTTACGCAAAGAGGTATTGTGTTTTTTAGATTTATGAGGACACCCTCAACAGCAGCCTGGAGTTAGATAGTGTACTGAATATGAAAAGCGAGCTCATAGCCAGTAACTGGGTTTAATTTGGGAACTAATCGGGCACGGATCTTATGTGTGGGAGTTACAAACAAATTGCTGTTATCATCTCATGATAACTGGGTGCACTGAACACCCTCCTACCCATCTGACCAGCCGGCCAAGCGCGAGTCGGACTAGCGCACAAAGGGCTACAGGGGTACCTGTTCTTATATGTAGATCCCCTTTAATTTTAAACTTTATTTTATTTTTATTATTTGTTGATATAGAAGAACACACTCTGTGAAAATATCAACTGTCTTCTTGTTACTGTTCATGAGATACAGCCCAATGATATACAGACGTATGGACGGACAGCGGAGGCTTAGTAATAGGGTTCCGTTGGCACCCTTTGGGTTGGAACCCTAAAAAACCAGGCGCTGCCGTGTACACACATTCTCTGCAAAAAAGAATACCTATTTTCTCTCTTTATTTTCACAGTGAAAGATTCCGTAGTCGGGATGAACATTTACGTATTCACACAATGAACAATGTATGTGTCGTTGATATGATATAACCACAAGTCTTTTTCCTCTATTCTTGTGCGGCGAGACCTTGCTTTTTGCCAAGTTTAATGATTCTAGGTCAATGGCAAGTGCCTTAAAAGTTTTTATTTATTTGCGACTGTCAAAATATTTGGCATAAGTGGGCATAATTTTTTATTGCGTTGTCTTTGACGCTTGATTCTTTCACATCTTCAAGGGACCGTTAGATTCCGTATTTTGATATAAATTTTAAACATGATACCTCATGTCCAAGAGAAAGAGGGTCTAGACAGACAACGAAGTGAAACTATAGGGGTTCCGTTGTATCCTTTTGAGGTATGGAACCCTAAAAATACCAGTACATCCTTACCATGCTCCTTCTCGTAGTGCTGCCTGAACTTCTCCCAAGCGGCATCGTACTTGACTTCATCAGGTAAGCCCATCCATAGTCGAACAGCATCCTCAGTCAGATCGGTGGAGACCAGGGAGTACTCGCTCCGAGACAGTTCCTCGTTCGGTGGAGAACGCTTGAACGTCCTTAGTAACTTCTCCATGGTTTAGTTGATCATGACGAAGCAGTTGAAGAGTTAACGGTTCTGGGGGGAGAGAATTAAAGTTAGTCATAAGTTTAGCCTTAAGGGTGTGATCCTTGATGAATTTCCACCCTACGCCGCATGTCACCTGTGTACTTGATGATCTTATGACTGCGTCAGTGAGCGGAGTTCACGCAGGTGCATTTTGGGGCCAAAGATGTTTAAACTTTTTGTCATCGATACGCTAAGACGAAAAAGGTTGTGACTATTAAATATAGATCGTGGTGGAGCAAAATGAAAATGAAAGCTTGTATGAATGCATGGATGGATGGATGTTTGTTACTCTTTCACGCAAAAACTACAGAACGGATTTGGATGAATTTTGGCACACAGATAGTTTATAACCAGGATTAGAGTGATTTTCTCAAGCATAATGTTTAGGCGGCGCGACTGAAAATATTATCTTAAACTAAACGTACAATAAAGATTTTTTTTTTAAGAAAGTAGGCGTACTTATCTTAATCAGGCCGTCAATATTTTAGTAGATAACGTTTTGGTAGTGAAAAAAAAAATAGTTATTTAGCATAATTCTAAGTTTGGTGGCGCGTCCACAATCTGTTTTTCTGCGGATGACCACCGCTTAAACGAAACTACACTAGTTTACTAGAAAATACTAAATTTATTTGTATTCAGTATTAGTTTTTCTATCTAATGAAAGTTTTATTTTTACATTTAGGGCAATACTTTATCCTAGTGAAAATCGAAAAGGACTGTCCGCGCGAAATTTTAAATTTTGGTGGGAGTAATCTAATCATAAATTGACTCATATAGAAAAAACCTAGATGGACCACGCTGCCAACGTTCACTTCGTTTTGTCAGGCGCTCACGCGCAGCAGTGACAGATGTGTGCCATCCTGTTGTGATTTCCCGCCAAAAACGTAAGTAAGTCTTTTCGTAGTAATCGGACAAAAAACCTGCAATTTTGGTGTAATGTTTTCAAAACGTTTTATGACTAAGTCGGTGTTGTAATTTAAATTTATAATAAAAAGGTTTGGTACGCTTTCAAAATTAAACAAATATAAATAGTATATTCTTAGTAGTTTTTTTTTAAATAAACATATTCAACAAGATTCTAATTTTGGTGGTGCAATTTTGGTGGTTTTGGTGGCATTTTACCAATCACCAAAATTGCTTAGTTACACCAAAATTAGTTTTTAGAGTTACGTAACTCACAGACAAACGAAAACAGAACCATAATAAGATAACTCGGTTTGGAAGTATTATACCTTTTCTTTCCGTGGAGAAATGCTCATGCATACTGCACTATCACAGGAAGATAGTGCAGTTATGTAGGACCCCAACCCACTAAAACTCCACGGTGTCCTCCTCTGCCGCTTATGGCGGGAACACGGGCACGCGTTAGCATTCATCCGCGAACCCGCCGCGGCTGTCCGTCACCGGACCCTCCTCTGGTGATTACCCCCCATCACCGGCGCACTAGAACACAATGCACGCCGTGACTACCCCAGGGACCAACCCAGCACATGGGCGCCAGATGACCCTGTGTCCGGGCACCCTTGGTCCCCTTTTTCCTTGCGGCGAGTCAGGTCAGTGGCCCCGCCGCCTACCACTTTTCGGCCGCAGAAGAAGAGAGCAGCCACCGTCAAACCGACACTCCTCTTCCCTAGCGGCCCCACCGCGTCCGCCATCAGATGGCGGCGACCCCGTTAAGGCCACGGAAGGTCGGGAGAGCGGCGCACTGCAATACCGGCACTCCTCTCCCGCCGCGACCTCCAACCCTCAGCCGCGATGCCTCCCATATGACAGCGCGGCCCTCCTCAGTTGCTATGTCGCCCAAGCGACACCGCAACCTACCTGTGCCGCTACGTCGTCGACTTATCGGCATAAGCTCTAACGAGCGGCCCCTCCTCGGGTTCCTCCTCGCTTCACCGTGGGTAACCAAGCCACGGTTACTGAGCTTCGACAATGCGGGAACCCACCGGGGTATATTATACCTACGAGTAGCTTGAGAGTGATGAAGAAACAAGAGAATTTATAATTCTGCACTTGTAATTCTCTTAGACGTTCGTGTACTGTACGCTTAGAATGAAAAATGCTTTCAATAGCAATACAAATTAAGTTAGGTATTATTTGTTTTCCAGCATGACAAAGAAAAAAAAATCAAAGTTGACACACGCAGAGTGCTTGGAGAGGAAAAGGATGGCAGAAAGGAAGAGAAAAGAAAAAATTAAGAATGATCCCGTCAAACTAGAAGAATTGCGAAGAAAAGAAACAGCTTATAAAAATTATAAAAATGATCACGATGGCGATGACAGCGAAGATGATTTGAATATTTTTTAATTTACAGACTAAAGAATTGACAAGACTTAGAATAGTAAGAAAGCTGATTATTAATTTTAAAAATTGATCTCATTACATAATTATGTTAACATAAAATGTTAAAAAAATACTTATAAAAAATTAAAAATGATCATCATGATGATGATAGAGGTTAGAGGAAGTGATTGCAATTCATTGAAATTAAAAACTGTAGAATTAACAAGACCGAAAAATAAGAAAGTTGTATTTGTTGATTGTTATTTTTTTATTGATCTCATTATTATTGAGCCGCGGGACATCGCTTGTGCCTTTCAGAGGTATTTTAGTGTGGTGTCACCGCTCGGGTCAGCGTCGCAGGTGCTCGCTGCTGAGGACCGTCTTGGGCATGTTAACGTCAGATTCTCCGCCAAGGATGTGGCCCAAATTATAAAGAGGATGGTGAGAGGCAAGTCACCAGGCTACGATAGTCTTAGCATCGAGCATTTGAAGTACGCGGGCGTGCACCTTCCAAGAGTCCTTGCACTATTATTTAATTTGTGTGTTAATCATGGTTATTTACCCGATGACTTAATGCACACAGTCGTAGTGCCAATTGTCAAAGATAGGACGGGTGACTCATCGGATCTGTCCAATTACCGACCGATCTCACTTGCGACTGTCATAGCTAAAGTGCTGGACAGTTTGCTTGATCAGCAGTTGGAAAGGCACGTACATTTGCATGACGCTCAGTTTGGTTTCAGACCCGGGTTGTCAACTGAGAGTGCTATCCTCTGTCTCAAGCAGACTGTTCAGTACTATACGGACAGAAACACACCAGTATATGCATGCTTCTTAGATCTTTCAAAAGCTTTTGATCTGGTGTGTTATGACAAGCTGTGGCAGAAGCTACAATGTGAAACAGATGTGCCACATGAGATCGTATCTTTGCTCCGGTATTGGTACAGTAATCAGAAGAATACCGTTAGATGGATGGATGCGAGGTCGGACGTATACAGGTTGGAGTGCGGAGTAAGACAAGGGGGTTTATCCTCGCCTCGCCTTTTTAACCTGTATGTGAACTGCCTGATCGGTGAGCTCAGCAGCACTAACATTGGATGTTCCATAGACGGTGTGTGTATGAACAATATAAGTTACGCGGATGATATGGTGCTGCTGAGCCCATCGATCGGGGCCTTGCGTAAGCTATTGCGTATTTGTGAGTCATATGTGGAGGCCCATGGGCTCAGGTACAATGCTAAGAAGAGTGAATTCATGATCTTCAAAGCCGGTACCAAATGTTACTCATCTGTACCTCCTGTCACTCTTTGCGGCATTCCTTTAAAAAGAGTGCATCAATTCAAGTACTTGGGCCACTGGGTGTCTGACGACTTGTGTGACAATTCTGACATTGAGAGGGAGCGCAGGGCGCTGTCCGTCCGATGTAATATGTTGGCTCGCAGGTTTGCGCGATGTACTAGACCTGTAAAGGTGACATTATTTAAGGCATATTGCCAGTCGTTTTACACGTGCAGTCTGTGGACTAACTTTACGCAGCGGGCGTACAGCGCTCTGCGCGTGCAGTACAATAATGCTTTCAGGATATTGTTAGGGCTTCCGCGGTTTTGTAGTGCCTCGACTATGTTTGCTGAGGCGCGGACGGATGATTTTTTCGCGATCATGAGGAAACGGAGCGCTTCTCTATTATGTCACCTACAAAGCAGTTCGAACAGTCTCCTGAAGGTTTTGTCCGAGCGGTGGGACCTGTCCCTGATACAGAGGTGGATGCAGCTTCATGTTAGCGCTTCTCCTCGTATTATTTGACATTGTGTGTATTTTTATATTGTGTATGTCTTATTTTGTAATGGATTATGTGTATTTTTTATTTATATTTGATTATTTTTAATTATGATAATGTTAATGTCTGTCTAATTTTTGTTTTTTGATTAATTGCTTTATTTGATTTAAATTTTGTATTTTTGTAATTTTGTAATAGTTCAGGACTATGGACATTGTCCGAAATAAATAAATTAATAATAATAATATTATGTTATTTTTTTATTAAAACATTTATTCACTTTATATAAGATTTTTATTGCTATTTGATTTATAATTTGTTTCAGTAAAAAAAAATTGGTGTCAAGACTCTAATTTTGGTGACAGAAATAAATTCTGGTGTCAATATTTCTAATTTTGGTGTCAGATATCAATTTTGGTGTCGTACTAATTTTGGTGTCGTCAATATATAATCTGCTTTCAGGAATAAATAAATTTCTTTCACATTTTATGTACCTGAATACGTATCTGTTACTTATCAACATCTTAGATTATTAAAAAAAACAGAAACAAACTTTTCCACCAAAATTAGGTAACAAATCATAGTTGTTGAAATTCACTCATTAACACATAGGATACTTTTTATCCCGATATTATCACGGGATCGAAACTTATGCCGGTGAAACCACGGGGCGCATCTAGTGTATATGTTATAAAGAAAAGAAATGAAATGACAAAGGTTTCGGTTATAATGCAAACAATAACGCCTTTGCCAATCTCATCTACATAGATTGATCGAGAAAAACAGGTTTTGCTGTGACTTTGTTGACTTGTTTTTTTTTTTCTTATCTGTATTTGTAATGATATGTACGTGATTACTAGTTTATTTATTTATTTATAAGTATGTATTAGGTATGTTGAAACTGTGTGTACTCCCCGTCACTTTTCCCTAAAGGTTCATTAGAAAACCAGCGTCAGACAGCATCTAAATGAACCTTTTTGGCGCAGCCGTGAGGCACACACTATTGTTGTCTGAAACATTTTTATTTATTTTTATTAATTTTGTATTTTGTGTTTCACGAACTGTGTCCAAATAAACTTTTTTTCTTTCTTTCTTTCTTTCCTTTTGTACACACATGTGTTTCTTACCGTGAAAAACTACGGTTTATTCGCCGTGACGGTCGTCAGTGTTGTATGGAACACTATGGAAGCTTGTTGATAGACACGTTTTTTCTACGGCGGCGCGGTTTATACGCGGTACCGAAACGAAACCGAGCCGTGTATAAAACGTAAGCGCAGCCGTGCGTGGAGGCGTGCAACAGCTGACTGGTGTGGTGCAGGGCCCATCGCTCGGCCATTCGGCCGGCTGACCCACCACTGTCCTCGCACCCCACTGTCGCCGTTCGCCGTTGTCGTTCACAAGTATATTGGGGGCGGACTTAATTTCATGGGCTACCTTAACGCTTCCCCTTTAATAGTTCTAAGTAGCTAGTTATTACTTGCCCATAGAAAATAAAAATCATAGTTTGTATTTTTTTATATACCCTATAATTATCAAGTTTGTCCGTTAATTACCGGGAACGCGGTACAAAAGTTTCCACACATACATACGACAACATATCGAGCTATATTGTATGTATATTTTCAGTTTTAGCCGACTTCGCATTGTAGAGGCTTTTCGTACAGTCAGCAACAAAAGTCAATTAACACTGTTGCTTTTACAAATCATCTAAATTGATACAAAATGATGTGATACATTGGTTTTCTCTATTTCATGTAATAGCAAAGAGTTAATTATTATTAAATATTCTATTACTATATGTTTTTTAAGAATATTTTGCTCAATAATTAAGATTTAAACAACTAAAGTGTTAACCGACTTTTGTTGCTGACCGTACAATGAGAAGTCGGCATAATTATGTCGGCGTGCGTACCTGGCTGATGTCACCCGATTTACCTGTCTATTGCCGGGCACACGCCGCGCCCGCCACACAGCAAACTTTAAGTGCGAAAAGGGTTTAAGGAACTTTGTTCTTCGGAGTATTACACCTACAGTAATGGCAAACAGGCCATCAACGTTTACTACACTATTAATCTACGTTTTAGGATCAAAGGCCACACCTATGTTCTTGTAACATATGAGGTCTGAAGCATAAAATAGATAAAATTATAATCGTTATCAGTCTGCGTGGTTGCTCTATTTAAATAAATACAGGCGTTATTGTATTGGGAACTGAGAAATGTATGAGAATGCATTGCAAACTCATGGTCAGTATCCTTTTATCTCAGGCCACGAGCGATGCGACACGCGCGCTCGTCAATTGTTATGGGGGATTTACACTAGGTCAATTTTCGTCGGGAAGCTGGTCGCTTTCCAAATCGCCTTTTTTTGGATTGCATGTCATCAAATAACTTCTCCCGCTCTGGGCGGAGCGGGAGGGCATGTCAGACTTTCAGTGACTAAAACCCACCCGTGTTCCTTCAGTTGCCTGTGCCAGGGGCCACGGTAACTCTTTCGACCAATCCGCGACCCTGGCAGTAACCAAATCGCCGCACAAGCCAAATTGCCACCCCATTTACACATATCTACTATAAGCCAGTACTGGCAGTGTTATATGTTACAAAACTTTTTGATGAAACTGTAAACAAACCTGCGGGGTACTTGCGTAACATACTATCAGTAGCCAAAGGTTTCGTTTCGACAGTTCAACAACATTCATTGCGTTATTTACGTTGTTGAGCAGACGCATTTTCCGGAAATATGAAGCATACATTTTGATAGTGTTGGTATTGCACTATTCTATGAAACAGCAGATTTTTTTTTATCAACGACTAAAAATTTCTGCGTTTAGAATCATATGCTTTTTTTTTTAATAAAAAAAAATAATAATTCATGAATAACAGACAAAAAATTATACGCTACTAGGGTCCAGAATCATGTACTAAATCCTTGGTTGTACGCCGATGCCTGGTACCCTGTAGGTATTATATTAAGTTTCGTGAAACTATTGTGAGTCTGTTTATGTTTCTTTACAACTTAAATAAAGTAGGAACCTTCGTCGTACCCACCTACCTACTTAGGTACCTTTCTTAATAAGTCAAACTCAACATTTAGACGCAGCATTTTCAACTTTTATAATAATCTGGGTAATGTAGCGAAGGGTTTACTTTACCCCTTGCACTCATTAACATCATCAGCCTACAGCAGTCCACTGCTGGACATAGGCCTCTCCTATTGCACGCCATTCAACTCGATTTTCGGCAACTCTCATCCAGCTGCTACCAGCCATCCTGTGAAGATCGTCGCTCCACCCAGCCTGAGGGCGTCCCACCTTACGTTTACCGATTCGCGGTCTCCACTCAAGAACACCTCTACCCCAACGGTCATCGGTTCTACGGCTAATATGGCCGGCCCATTGCAACTTCAGCTTGCTTATTCTATGAGCTTTGTCGACAACTTTGGTCCCCGACCCTTTACACTGCGAAAAGGTTACATCTCAGTGTCTCGTAGCTTATTAAATGGACCTTGCTTATCAGTCGTAAGCAATGTTATAACAAATAAGTTGCAGTAATGTTTCCATTTACACATTTTGTAACAACTGATAACTTATGCACTTACTTGAGTACCTAAGTGCGAGTGAGTCTGTAAGTACGAATGAGTCTGTAAGTACGAGTGAGTTTTTATTTTTGTGTTTTTTCTTTAGAAGACGTATTTTTCCTGTATTGTGGTCGCGTCGTTGTATTTAATTAAAGAACGGCCCGACTTACAAGTTGTCACATGTCTTTGAATTTTTGGTTCTAGGACATGCCGGTTTCCTCACGTTTTCCTTCACCGTTTTGAGAGCAGTGCTGATGAAATAATTTACACAAAGTAAAGCTCCTGTGTGTGTTATAACCAGTGATAGGAATAGGTAGTGCCTATTTGCCTAAACTTCGAAGAACAGAGACAAGAAACGGAGACTTCCTTAGGACTAAATTTTTTCCGGGACATTCGGGACAACGCTTTTAAATACATTAAAAAATATGTTATTTGAAATAAGTAATTCGTCTATATTTACCTAAAGTTTGCGACTAGACATAACATTTATAATTTATAACTCCATAATAATAATGTTATTATTATGGAGTTATAAATTATAAATGTAAATATAGACGAATTACTTATTCCAAATAACATATTTTTTTAATGTATTTAAAAGTGTTGTCCCGAATTTCGAGACAGATGTCCCGGAAAAAATTTAGTCCAAAGGAAGTCTCCGTTTCTTGTCTCTGTTCTCCGAAGTTTAGGCAAATAGGCACTACCTATTCCTATCACTGGTTATAACCTACGAGCTACCACTCGAAGGCGCGGCTGTCTGCCGGTCGATTCTGTAAAAATCTCACCGTGAAAACTCAAGTGATCACTTCACCTGAGTTTTCACGGTGATTTTTTGCTTGATGTGAGTTGTCACTAGTGTCAATCCCTAGCATTATTTGGAATGACAGCTCACTCCACGCTCACTTCACCTAAGTTTTCACGGTGAGATGGTTACAGAATCGCACTGCTGAGCCACAAGTGCGAATATTATACTGTGGTATTAATATCTCAAACCTCATAATTGCAGATGTGACCCTTAATGATCCACCATATTCAACGGAATTAATCTAGACCATGGTTTGATTCCTAGGTCAATAAAAATGTGATTTTAAAAACAGCAGCCAACTGTACAGTACAGTTAGCCGCACGAACAAAAGTAATATAACCTGGCCTCTATTGTGTTAAAAAAAAAACAAATAAATAAATAATAATAATGATAAATTAATTAATTAAGTCAAAGTCAAAATGTTATCACAGACATGCAGTCGACTGTATATTATTTAAAATTGATTGACTTGTACGAATGCCCCGCGCCATCCATGCATTGATAATGAGATAGGTTTAACAATAAATAATAACTACAAAAGTGAAATAAACAAGGAATATTTACTGTTAACAATGAATTGACTTACTCACCGTCTGTCATGCTCAGTGTAACATCTATTTATTTATTTTTTTTAAGTTAAAGGTTGTGACTCTGTCTTCTATTTATATCTTAGAAATAGCCATATTTGTTAGGAAAAACTCTCACTTCTTCTCCACAGTAGCCGAAAACAATAGATTTGCAAAAAGGGACCCTACCAAGTTAAAAAACCAATTTTGTAATATTATAGTACTCTCCACTACAGAAACAGCTACCTTATGGCCATTAAAATAAAAAGAGAGCTACCATTTAAACTACAAAACAAACTAAAAAATCGGCTTCTCCAAAATAATTTTTACACATTAAAAGAAGTTTTTGAGTAAATAAGTAAATATATTTTTTTTTAATAATAAGGTAGATTTGAAGAAACTGACAAATTTTCCCAATCAACCTTGAACCTTAATGCTTTCGTGTTAAAGTTGAAAATCTATTAAAGAAATTTGACAGATTGTAGTAGCTTGATGTGCTGGCGTCTGTACCAACCATCTTTGTACCTACCACATCTGACGAATATCTTTGTCATGTCTTTGTCTAAATGTGAGTTGCATTCTTTGCCTAACCTAACCTAACTTAATGTATCAAAAGTCTAACTAAATTGATAGAAGAATGTCAACAATAGTTCACAAAATAACTCGTGATTGTAGCAAAATAATTGTAGGTATTTCTTCCTTTACAACAAAGTTAAGAGTAACTAACGAAAAAAATACATTATATACAAACTTATAATACCAAGCGGAACTTGGCTCACTCCCAAACGGCAACACACAAAACACCAAAACCCTTTTATAAAAGAAAGATTAAAAAAAAAAAATTACTGTTCACTACGAAAGTGGCGGGAATTCACTATGGTAGGTATATTTTTTTTTCATCGCGCAAAGGACGTACGCATTCTGCCGCGCGCGGTGACCAACTGGCCTCCATAGCACACACATAACGTATTTTTATCAGTGGCATAATTATTATCGTTCGTTTCGCACAGAGCCAGTAGTATGTTTGTTTATAATACTGGCGAAGTGTTAATGACCTTTGCAATTTGCATTAATATTCCGGTAACCGGCCGTGGCCTTGCACCATTTATTTTTGTGCTATATTTTGATACCCACCATCTGCCTAGCCTTTTCCCAATTATGTTGGGGTCGGCTTCCAGTCTAACCGGATTCAGCTGAATACCAGTACCTATACCTAATAGGTACTGGTATTCAGCCGAATAAGCTAGTTGGCTGAGTTGTGAAGGTCAAATAGGCAGTCGCTTCATGTAAAATAATTTTACATGAAGCGACTGCCTATCTGACCTCCACAACTCAGTTACTGGGTAATACGATACCCCTTGGTAAAACTGATTGTCAGACTTTCGGGCTTCTGAGTACCCGTAACGACTGTCAAAGTGTCACGAATGACAGCCGGGAGCAACGGTTTAAGGTGCTTTCCGAGGCACGGAGAGGTCTCGGTATGTAAAGATGGTCACCCATTCACATACCAACCGCGGCAAGGGTAGCTTCGCCTGATCGATCGACCTGTGCGGCTGTTAATATTTAGCCACGGACCCCTTTTGATGTCAAATTAAGATACTCCATAGCAAGTTTAGACGTGATTACTACTAAAAATATGCCAATTTATGTCAGGCGCTGACTAATTTGATAGGACTAAACCAATATTTATCTTCTGTCCTTTTCTTAATGAAATAGAAAGATAAAAATTCACTGAACTTAAATTTAGTTTAGTTTGTGATCAAAAGAATTGGCGCCATTGAATCTGTGACGTAAACCATTTTTTGGATGCGATCGCGATATTTCGGTTGTACAAACTACAAACCTCGATTGACCTTGAATCAAAATTAAACTTCTAAACTAGTAATTGATTTGATATTCAAGGTCTTAAATGATACATAGCGTTCTTTGTTTTTTATATGTGGCATCTCGCAGTTCAACCTATGAGGTTGTCGTCTGGTTAACCGGGCTTGCCTGTGGATGCCTGAATAAATTAAGGCCTCCAGCCAGGGCTTACAAAACTTAAAAACTAAGTGACTACACGCTAAGGGCACCCCCTGTGGGGTACGGACCTCGGCTTAGGGCGTCGCTGGGAGAGGGCAGCAAGGGACAGGCTGGATCGGATATATTTAGGTACGGATTTAGAACTACAGGCTCTGCGGCGCGGGGTGGCTCGAGGAAAGGTTAGGGCGGGGAATTCTGTTATTATGAATAGGGTATTAAAATAAATATAATTATACGTATATATACAGGATACAAAAAAAAAAAATCAGCTGTTTCTTATAAAAGTTCAATACCTACTCGACCAAAATGTATGAATCTGCTGATTTTTTTTTCGTGATTTCAGAGATGGTCCCATAGTGAATGTTGTTCATATTCATGGGTAGAACACCCTGTAAAAATTTACGCACTGAATAAAAAATTATCCTGTATATTAAAATATAAATGTTGTATTATACGCTTTGGCTGAATATCATTCAAGCCGCTAATTGAACGGATCCGTTTAGTTAAAAGGCTAGGCAGTCAACTTAAAGGTTGAATAAGCTAGTTGGCTGCGACACATGTATGTATGTATACACTATACTAATGAGTATCATTCGTAAGCACCAACCTTTCACTTTATATTGGAAAAATGCATTCAAAAACACGAATTAATCGTTGACAAATATTCCAACAGGACGCTATTATAATGCCATGCATGCCTTTAATCTGCATTCGCTATTTATTCGCCAAAAATGCAAACAAATATGAGTTTATGGAAACTTTAATTCCTACACAATAAAGTTCAGTTTACGCAACAACTTCAAACATTTTTGTAACTTTTTCCGTAGTGCTAATCACTTTGAAATCAACTTAATCACCATTAAAATAAAGTTGATAATTGGTTAACTTGAAATAACATCAATATGAAATATTAGTTTGAATAGACTTTAGGTTAATAGATATCGATAGCCATCACGACTGCAGAGTTTCGCTAGCAATTCAATTTGACCCTGTATACTAATCAATACTAATATTAAAGTTGAAGAGTTTGTTTGTTTTTTGTTCTTTTCTAAGAAAGAATTGATAATTTCTTTTTGCTTTTGATAGCCCAATTCTTAAGCAAGGCTAGCAAGCTATTTAACATCGCGCTATGAGTCTTAGGAGTCGAGCAAAACAGTCAGAATTAAGGTTAAGTGGAAACTAAGTGACAGCGTGGGCGGGTGCGATACACGGGGTTTTTTTTTTTTTGAGGATGGGAAATCATCAAATGACTCCTCCCGCTCTGGGTGGAGCAGGAGGGAGTGTCAGACTCTTACTGACTAAAACCCACCCGTGTTCCTTCCTTAGCCCTTTATGTTCCAGGGCAGCGGTAACCCTTTCGGACAATCCCGCTACACGGGGTTGGTCGGGAAAACAAGAAACTTCACGGCACAAAGTCGCAGGGAAAAAGACTTTTTAATAATCAACATATTGCATCGTCCTTAAACTTATTTTTTAATCATATTTTTTTTACACGTTGGAATGCACGCACTAGGAATCGCTCCTGTATCGTGGGTGCGTTTACAAACATTTAAACTCACATACACAAACAGCCAGACCCGGAACAAATACCTGGCAATACAAATATTTGTTCCGTACGGGAATTGAACCCGCGACACGCAGCGCAGCAGTCGATCGCTTAGCCACTGCGCCAACCGTGTCGTTAAAACTATATCACTCTTACAACATTTTCTTTTTGTAGTCTTCCATTTTTCCTTTTTTTTTGTTTATTTTTGTAAGTTGCTTAACAAACAAACACTAATTACACTTACTTTACTGAGGGCTGATTTTTCCATCACCAGATAACTTTTATTCGAGGAACAAAATTGACGTTTCACAGTTTTTCAAAGACAAAGTCAAATCATTTATTTCAAATAGGCTCTTAGAAGGCACTTTTGAACCTTAAAAATTACATTAAAATAGAATTGATTCTAGTCGCCCCTTCCAAAAGGTAGTTTTCGTATGGAGAAGAATGGGCAAGAAACTCCACCGTTACTCTTTTAGTGTTTTCCAATATTTTGCATACATTAATTATATAATTTTATGTGAAGATGATTAAAATAAAATTACTATACCACAATTGGTAAAAGAATTAAAATGGATTAATGAAACCATGACATATAAAATAACTATGTGATAGATACATAGTGCTCACATATTAACAAACATTCTAAAAGTAAACGATTTTCATTTCATTGTCAAAATTTCAAAATTATTCCTCGAATAAAGTTTTCAGATGATTGAAAAAATTAGCCCTTAGTTACTTAATATGCAAAAGGGCTTTTGTGATTCATTTTCACTGTAATTTTTTCATCAGCTCCAGTTTATCCGTAGAAATCGTTTTTGCAACTTATTTCAAGGTCACCATATGGTTCAGCATAGTCTGAATCCAATGGATTGTCAGTTTTTTCATCTTGAAGAAAATTATTTTCATGGTGAGGTTTCTTATGCAAATCCCCAGGTTGCATGTACATATTATCTTGGGCCGTATGACCATCATTGTTTGGTTTTACTTTACGGTTGTTACTCCTACCATCTTGTCTGGAGTTTCCTTCACTGTAGTCACGCTCCGGTTTTAAGTCATTGCTCATTTGTCTAAAAGTGACACTTTTACTTGGTTTTGGTACATTGCTGTAATTTTTATTACCGTTATTAATAGTTAAATTGTTATAACTTGCATTACGCGAACTGGGGAATGCTGTTGTTATAAGTGTATGTGTGTTTTTGTTGTAATTGGAGGGTCGAGCAGTATTCCAATTGGCTGCTAGGCCATCAGGTTTGGGCTTGACATAGTCATCTATTTCAGTATAATGATTCTCACTGGTGTTACTCTGTCTTCTCGGGATTCTGCGTAATTTGTCATTGTCTGTTGAATAGTTGTAATTCTCTTGCATAATTTCCTCATCAATTTTAGCATAATTTGGATCGTCGTAGTTATCTTCCCATTGGCTTGGGAACGGTGGTATAGGACTATCGTTTTGATTTGAGAGATTATCATGTGCATTCTGGAATGAAAATAAACATTCATTACCTCGGACTTGCTCGTTGGTGTAGTGGTTACAAACATGGCTGTCGAGCATATTGTCCTGGGTTTAAGCAATCCCACAGTGGCCATTTGAAAACCGAAGTATTTCGAATTGAAAAACTCTATATCAGCAACCTAATTGCGTAACACACGATCAATCGGAATCTGAATCATTTTGAAGCAAATTGCTAATCCATTGCTTCATAAGTTCGACAAATTTGTCTGCTCAACACGTAAATAACGCAATGAATGTTGTTGAACTGTCAAAATGAAACCGATTCCGATTGATAGTGTGTTACGCAATTAGGGTGCTGACCGGAATCTGAATTTATGCCTGTGAAAATAGGCTCATCTTCTTGTACAACGGAACTTCAAATAATTGTTGATAAGTGGGTATTTATACTACATACACCAGCACATCAAGCTACTACAATCTGTCAAATTTCTTTAATAGATTTTCAACTTTATCGATAAACCATTAAGGTTCAATTTTGATTGGGAAAATTTTACAGTTTCGGGTAGCTTGACCTGCTGGCGTCTGTACATTTTTTGAAAACAAAAGTTATAATAACTGTAAGTACCAGAATAAGATTGTCCCGTTTAGTCCTTTTACGCCAGGAAATTAGGCATACCATCGTTATGACGGCAATAGTGACTAAAACACCAACAGCCGTAGGAACTATCATAATCATCCAATTGTCACCTGGAATGAACACCAGGTTGATTACAATTCAATTCTATTCTATTATATGTATGTATTTACAACAAAAAAAAAATGTACATAAGTAGTTTATCAGCCATCTTGTTACCATAACACAAGCATTAGGTTGCTTAGCTTGGGACTAGATGGCGCTGTGTGAAATGTCCAGGGATATTATTATTATTATTAAGTTCACTTGTAACATCAGTCTTACTGCACACAGTCCGAAAGCGAACTCATTTGGTTTTAAAGTACAGACGCCAGCAGGTCAAGCTACCCGAATTTGTCAAATTTTCCCAATCAAACTTGAACCTTAATGCTTCAGCGATAAAGTTGAAAATCTATTAAAGAAATTTGAAAGATTGTAGTAGCTTGATGTGTTGGCGTCTGTAAGTACATTATCGACGATTTTCGTAAGAGTGCAATCAAACCGCAATCCATTGACGCTTAGCATCATTAAATGATTTTATCAAAATTAAAATTAATCTGATTTAATTTAATGAGATTTTGAAGTGATTTTAGGAAAAGATGGGTCTACTGTTTCACAGTGCCTGAAAACGCACACAAGGCAGAATCTTAACGAAATTATCTGTAAAATATGTTAATCAGAACTTGTCTGGAGGTGGGTCACCCGCCGGCCATAACTCTGAAAATAGTTTCCTATTCTTGTTTTTAACTCTCGTTCGCCCACTATTTTATCAGAAGATAGTTTCGCCCTCATTTAATATCTAGCTGCGGCCGCGGCTGCACCCGCATGGAGATTCCCACAGAGACTGTGGTCTTTTTCGGGTCAAAAAATATCCTATGTCAAAAAATATCCTTGCCACCTGATTCTTTAATAATCTATTTCAATGTAATTTTCATTTTAGTACATTTTAAATTATTTATTTCAATTTCATCTAATTTATTTATTTATTCAAATATCATTTTAATTTATTTTCCAACATTTGTGTCGATTTTTATGCATGTACTAACATAGTTTTAAGATAATGTAATTCTAAAAAAATATGGACATTTAAATAGTCTGAATTAAACGAATTTTATTTTTTATTTTTTTATTTAAAAAGACATAGTATAGCTTAATCTCAGTAAAGAATTTTTGTAATCGGGTTAGATTTTTCAGAGATTACCTCATACATAAAGCAGACAACGTTACCTAAACCAAACAGAGGAAGACCAAAAACAGCAATTAAACTAATATTACAGTCGGAAAGAAAGAAAAAGAGTTTATTTGGGACATAATATATTTTCCTTTTGTATGTTGTTACTGGTCTTCCTCTCTTTGGTGCGCAGTCATAGGTAGTGATGATGCGATGATGAAAGGAATTAGAGTACTTCTAAGCAAGCTTGTACGAAGGGTATAAGCTTGCTTAGTAAGTACTCTAATTCCTTTTAGGAAACATCGTTAAATTAAATTGCCATCACTCACCTGCAGTATCTGAAGTAACTTCGTCCTTCTCTACTTCTGAAACCAATTCCGGTTTCAATCGGAGGATGATCTCAACTGTTTTACTTAAATAAGAATCGCCCTTTCCGTTTGGAAAATAAGTGCATTTTATTTTAGTTCCTTTGTGAGTTGCATTCAAAATAATTGTTAATGGTTTATCAGAAAACTTAATTTTCGTATTTGGCATCGCAGTTGATGCGGAATCAAACGATTCGTCTAAAAAAAAGAAAGTAATTATTTACTGTGGTCGACTGATCGAGTCCCTTCTAATTAATATTTGTCCAGCAAACTGACGCTGTGTTTAGTACCTATGGTTACCTACTCGTATTCAAATTTATGTCATCATGTGGCTGTAATGCTGCTGTTACTGCCACCGGGCTGAATTCTCCATCGAGAATTCAGCATTGACATAACCTAACTAGCTATTAAAAAACTTGTTGTTGACCTTGAAAAGTACAGGCTCCTGTTGTACCTACTTGGGTTGTTTTTTAGTGAAATAAAACAAAATAAAAATAGTAATAAATACCATTTGTTAATCACCCCAGAAGTGAAAATTCAACAGAGTCCAAAAGCCCATTTCTAAAATCAACCCGATGTTATGGAAGAGCATGAGGTCTACGAGCAAAACGGTGTACCGAACTGATCCTCCAATTCTTGCAACAATTTTTTTTAGGAAGCTAAGGTATGGCTCTGCACTGAAATATTTGGCGACAAAACGGGATAAAACATCGGCAAGATCCAGAGACGGGTCACGATCCTCAGCAGTGAGAGACCGAGTGTATAACTATATAGAAGTTGTGTAATATAACAAACATATTTACTTTTGAATCTCTACTGAAACAGTTTTGCATATGGACTCTACTGCAACTGATTTGACTACAAACTAAGCATATATCTCAAAAATAAATTCATCTGTATACATATAGTTGGTAATATGACAGGCATACCTACGAAGTACCACTGAAAAGGATATGCAGATGGACTCGGCCAACGTGGACCCTTAAATCCTTCATTACATACACAGGTTAAGTCAAGAGTATCGTTCACAGAGTATTGATATTCAATAGTCCATTGATTTAAATGATTTGTATACTGGTACAGGATGTTATTTCTAGGCAGGCCGCGTATACGAACATCTGAAACATATGATATGTTCATAAAATTTACCCATGTGGCTGTCACATTTAGCCACAAACCCCTCAAAATATTACACCTTATTGGTCTTGGTAGATTGAAAATTTGAAAAATAATTATTATTTCCTTTATTTCATTGAAATACTTATAAATTACATTTTTATATATTTTTATTAAAAAAAAGATAAAAAAAACATTAAAAAGTATAAAAAATTGTAACCCACCGGTATTGGGAACGGGTTCTAAGCTACCGGCGGTCAGGGCTCCAGAGAGAAGAACCTGCTAACAATGCGAGCCCTGTCCTCAAATCAAGCCCTTGATCCAGCGACCCAACGAGAGCCTCCTCAGGTGTTGGTCGAGGCTCTTGGCTGTCACGACTATCGGCACAATGACCGCTGAGTCCGCATCCCACATGTCGACGAGTCGTCGAGCCAAGTATCTTGACTTGGCTCACGAGGTTTCTCGGCTTTAAGTCATCATAACTTCGTCCATAATTGCACAGACAAAACCTTCGGTTTCTCCAAAGAGCTCATCAAAACGCAGCCAGGCTACGGACGCTAGTAAATCTACATCGGGTCCATGTAGGGCCCGGAAAAAGCGCCCGTGAAGCTCCTTACTCTGCCATACCTCCATGCAATCGTGCCAAGCACTACTGGCTTGCGCCAGTTCTCTTTACCCAAGGAGAGCGGGGTGAGGCCCTTGTCCACCACGACTACATCTCGATGCATGCCCACGTGGGTTTCTAGAAATATTCTCTGAGACTGCATATCTCGCGATTGTGGAGGGTCTTAGCGTTTAAAAAGCTTCGACCTCCACATTTTCGCAGGATATACAGCCTCATTACCGATGACCATGGGTGATGTATTCGATTTGCAGTGAGCAGCGTACGGATCCTCCTATCCAGGACGTCGAATTCGGTCTGAGTCCATTTGAGTATGCCGAAAGAGTATATAAAACCGGCATGATCCAACCGTTGAAGGGGCGCACCTTGTTTCCGCCTGATAGAAGACTATTAAATACTTTTTTCAGGCGGCCAAAGAACGGCTTCTTCAACGATTACTTCATGTCAGTAACATTGATGCCCAACGCTTCCGACATACCCAAATACTTATAGGTTTCGGATTCGGAGAGGGCTCTAAGGTTTGTAGGTTCCCACGGATTTCACAATCTCCCCTCGCTTTACATGCACGACCGCACATTTGTCCACACCAAATTCCATCTGAAAATTACTGAAACTTTCAGTAGTTCCATCAGTTGCAAATTGTTGGGGGTAAAGAGCTTTAGGTCATCCATGTAGAGGAGGTGAGATATAACCTGACTACCTCTCCTCAGCCGATAGCCTAGACTTGAATCCTCCAGCAGTGTGTTTAGAGGATTAGAGGACACAGAACCAAAGCGGACTCAAACGATCGCCCTGGAATATGCCTCGCTCGATCCTTATCGGTTCGCTATTCTGGATATTTCGACATCCTGCATAGCGAAGGACCGTCCTCTATTGCCCCATACACGACATCAGGAAGGTGCGCAGAGTTGTATCTTTACTTATTATACAGCTCCAGCTTCCTCATGAACCATGTATGTGGCACCGAGTCATAGGCCTTCTTATAATCTATCCATCATGTCGACAGATCTTTTCGGGAACGACGAACCTGTTGGCTAATGGCCATTTCAAGGAGTAGCAACTCCTTAGTACCGCGGGACCGGTTCTTACATCCATTTTGAGAGACAAACATGATGGAGTTGGTGTCTATATGTTTGTTAATTTTAGCTCTCAAAATGGATGAACTTTATAGAGCGTCGGTAGACAAGTGATCGGTCTGTAATTTTGGGATCCGCAGTACTGCCTGATTTATGGAGCAGGTGGGTTATTCCTGTCGTTAGGAACTGGGGCAGCAACCCTGACTCTAAGGCTGACTAGAACTGGAATGCTAAGCGGGCGTGCAACCCTTGGAACCACTTTATCCAAAAGTTGTGCAGCCCGTCCCGCCCTGGAGACTTCCAGTTAGGCAACGGACGAACTGCACGAGCAACATCTTGGGGGCTGATGATAAGTGCCCCCATTTCTGGATCGCACGCTCGCTCGATCTTCCCAGACCAATCACCTTCGGTGTGACTGACAGGCACCGACCAGATGTTTCGTCAGAACGAACACATGACATCATCATCCGGTAGGTGCGTGTCAGTCACACCTTGGTCCGGAGTTTCATCGCTCTGGAATATGCGATTCTGAGCGTACCGTTCCACTCTCCGCCTGTGCCGACGAATACGCTTAATTAATTATAATATTTATTAGGGAGAAAAAAAAACATTATGTTATTTACATACCATATTCAGGAACATCAGACAGAAATAATATCCTCGCGTTTGGCCTTTCTGCATTCGAGTTGGTGATACCACAACTTAGATATTTATCTTTAATGTCTAATGTAGATATATTTAATGCAATAACTGCCTCCGACGGATAGTAACTTGTGAGTGCTACAAAATAAAATACTATTACTTTTCGCGCATCGTATCGGTTTCAAGCACTATTCCGAGTAGCCATTTAAAAGGTTTTTGATAGACATGCGCGATCAGAGTACTATATACAATGTATGGCTCCGATAGGCTTCTGATGAACCTATTGATACATCACGACACGACTGACTCCCAAGATAGAGGTTTTTATCTGATTTGGAATTTATTAGTTCATATAGTTTTGGCAGTCTACTCACTTACATTAGTTGTCTATATGTCTTGTTCTTAGTAATATGACTGTATTTTATTAAGTCCAAATAAATGTTATGTTATTATACGACGCGTACTTTTGTAAATCCGACTTAATTAGTGTAAAACCTTTTTCCAAGAAAATATTCCTAAGCCCCTAAAAACCCTTTTAAAACTTTAAACTCTATGGTTCAAAACTCAAACTCGAAGCATTTATTTCAAATAAACCAATTACAGGCACTTTTGAACTGTCAAGGGGTCGGTCAGTCAGGAAGATGAAGCTAGTTGCCCATTCCAAAGCGTAGTAGGTACCTATGGAGAAGAACGGACAAGAAACTCCACGGACACTCTTTTAAATCATAAAATTGGTACAAAATATTGGTCACATCATTCCTGTTGAAATTATACATGTGATTGTGAAAACGATGTAGAAAGACGTGCACAATAAAAGCGTTCGTACTAAAAAAGATAAAAAAAAACAATTTAGAAATTAATATAAATTAAAATAAGCCGTGGCGGCTAAGAGATGACCAGTCCCTACTGACAGCGCCCGTTCACAAACATGACGTATGGATCAGCACCATTCAGCTTAACCATTTTGAAGGGAACATGATCCAACACACACGCCACCACCAACGAGATATTTGTGTGAGCATAACATACTCTCAGCCACCATCTCAGAAAGCATCTGTCTGGCATTCTATCCCCCCCAAATCTCTAACCCCCCAAATCTCTAACCCCTCAAATCTCTAACCCCCCAAATCTCTCCAGCTGAAACTGTTTGGCCTTTTTTGCGCAGTCGTGAGGTACACACTATTGTAGTTACAGCATTATTTTCAATTTTTTGTTTTGTTATTTGAAATTTGCGTTTCACGAACTTTGGCCTAATTATTTTCTTTCTAACTTCAAAACCCTAAAACCATGAAAAAGTTAGTTAAACACCAAGGGTTTTTGAGCCTTGTAAACCGAAGGCGACATTATGTTTTATTATCCCTTTTGTCGAAACCTTACCGCAAACCCTTTAAGCGGCTAATCAAAATGAAACCCGAATAAGGCAAATCCATTGAAATTCATCATCATCTGCTTATGCCTAGCTTTTCTCAACTTTGCTGGAGTAGGTTCATATTGATATCTACTTACTCTGGCTCATTTTTTCAGCAGAGAAAGTAAGCGGGCCTCTCATATTGACGTCCATTTTTTGACAAGTAACAATCAATTCCTCTCCATCAATATACCTGAATATATATTCGTCACATGACTTGTCATTGTTTCTATATGTCGTCAATTTTTGGTCGTTGACGGACAATATCAATGCATGTTGCGATGCATCTGTAAATGAAACATGTATTTTAATAACACCTCCACATCCATTCACCTTGCAAGAAATATCGTTTAAAAACACAAACATGCACAAATTGCACGTCACCCTTTGCCGAGCCTTTTGGGAACTGCGTGTTAAAATGACATTGGTATCAATATTTTTTCACACCCTCTATATAATAAATTACGTATACAGCACAATACTTACCAATATGGAAATCTCTTTTAAAGAACGTAGTTCTATAACGATATTCTCTTTCGGGATCTCTGGCAGCGCGTATACAGTCCAAGTAGTACTTATCATTGTTCGATTTCAGGACAGAACGGAATATTATGTGTGGTGTTACTCCAGGCTTAGTTTCAAATAGAAGAATCCCTGAAATGTCACTTATTTATTAGTTTGTCAGTGCGATCGATATCGACGTTATAACTATTGCGTTTGTGGAGGAGAGGTTATGTTATAAGTTTCTTTAGCACAGAGCGCGGAGATGCCTTGGCGGCCGCTTCTAGACACGATATTGTCAACACTTTCCAAACAAACCAAGTGTGTCAGTTAGCGTCACCGTTTACTCATAGAAACTGTGCCCGTGACAATTCTGTCAGGGCCCGTGACAGTCAACTTTGTGCTCGGCGCCAGTTGTGTGGACACCAATATTATTAGTGATGGCGTCTGTAGTCGCTGCCGGCGCGGCGATTCCTGCTCTATGTGTTTTCAAGTGTTATAACACCTGACGATTCTCATCTCATCGATGTCGCTACCAATTTCAATCGCCTTTGTATAATTATGAATAAGTACGTCTTGTGAAACAACTAGCGACAACCAAAGCTACTGTTTTTACTTTTTATCGGTCAATTTGCAATAATGGGAAAAAAAGGAATGATGTCGATCTGACTACATTCCAAGTAGATCGGTTTCGTGTATAGCACGTGTTTTCTGTTGCAAGGCACGACTTTGTCAAAGTTCACAAAATAATCCGCGTCGGTATGGATTTCATACGGAAAGTGGTTTATTTTGACAAGTAGAATCACCCCCTTGACGACTGCGGGTACCACATCCCAATCCGCATTACGAGGTTTACACCAAGCGATTAGAGAGTGCAAAAGAGGTTCCTTTACCATCTATGCTACGGAGGTCACTTAGCTAAGCAACTAACTAGCTGCTGAAAGGTTGAGACCCTATAATATAGAAACATTAGCTAGTCGGGCGAAACTGGACTTCTTTATCCTTCACAAGATATTGAGTGGATCGATAGACTGTATCTTGATGAATACTTAAAATCTGTTTTACATCCCAGGCTCCAAAATCAACCTGGGTCATTACGCCGCTGTACCAAGACTTTGTAGACAATACAACATGATGGCTAAAACTACGGATTTAGATATCAGCCAAGCTCTCGTTAAATATAAGAAATGTCTTTCTTATTATTCTATGCTTTAATATTTTACAGAATTTGTTGTTTTTATGTTTCACTGTCAAAACTTTTCTTTTATTATGTATTAGGTATTTAATTTGTTAGATTAGTTCATCATTTTACTGTGCATGCTGTGGTCTCCTGTAATTGAACGAGTACACGTACCAAATACTTTGTCTTCCATCAATTATATATAATGTTTAGTGTATATGTGTGTATATCTTTTGTTGGAGATCCTAAAATAAATAAATAAATAAATTCTGATTACTTCGAATCGAGTTAATGGTGTTGCTTAATATAATTATTCGTCATGACATGTGAAGTACCAACCTTCTGCGTTGTAATATTCCAAACGCAGAGTGTCCTCATTATGATTATCTTTTGCTTTTTTGCACGAAAAACGGATATCCTCGCCGTCTTCATAAGTGTAGTTGGCCTGTCCATCGTAGTTACCTGACAGGTCAGTCGTTACGTAAGTCAATTTTCGGTAGTTTGCATTTAAAATTACTGCTCCTGGTGAAACAAACATTGTTTATGTACTAAACATGCTTTTAAACGATAAAGTTTAATTATTTCCAGGGCTATATAATTTTCTCAATAAGGTCCAACAACAATCGTGTAAACGAGAGCTGATTGAAGGTATAAAGAAGGCAGACGTTTAAAAAATTGAATGCTAGTATGAAATTAGACGATAGCTTATCCGTCAATCACAGCAATGAATGGCAAAACCCCGCGTCCTAACCAAAACGATCCGTTGCGTTCATATGTCTTTCATATATCAAAAACCCGGAAGGCACCCTCTGCCGGCGCGACTACGCGTTCAGGATCGCCGAACAAAATGAACGCGACGTTCGCGTGTTCACGCGACGTTAGCTTTGTTTGGGACGTGGCTTATTAGATATAGTAATAAACTAAGAAGTTTTAAATGAATAAATGACTCACAACCAGTAGACTAATGCTGAACATAGGTCCAGAAGTAAAAAGTTTAATATACGCCATATAGTATTATCCTGAAGAGTGAAGCGAGACACTGTTTCTATGACATTGGGGTCACGCCACAAGATGTTTAACACGCATTTGTGTTAGCTTCAGAAGAAGATTAGAAGAGAGAGAAGTAAATTTTTACCTACTTCTACGAGTAATTGCCGTATCGAAATGAAACTTTGTATGTATATGCAATTCGTACTCATACGGCGACTTTTTGGAGACTTCTAATAGTATTGACCCCTTAAATCGTAAATTCGTAAGTTGAGGCTATTTGGAATAGGCTATTTGGTGAATTTACCCACAGTACTTGTTAATATTTTAAAGTTTTGGTATGGAAACCAGATCAACAGTATACGATGGGCTGGGGCGTTTTCTCGTCCTTACGAGTTGGAGTGTGAGGTGAGGCAGGGTGGATTGAGCTCACCAACGCTTTCTAACCTTTATGTGAACGAGTTGATTGGTGAGCTCAGCAGTACTAGGCTCGGATGTTATATAGACGGTACCTGCGTCAATAATATCAGTTACGCGGACGACATGGTGCTGCTGAGCGCGTCAGCGGCTTGAGAAAATTGGTTGCTCAATGTGACGCGTATGCTAAAGTTCATGGCTTGGCATACAACACTAAGAAGTCGGAGGTCATGGTCTTTGAGGCTGGGGAAAAAGTCCGGATGCAGTACCGCCTGTATTAATTTATGGTAACCTTTGCAGAGAGTCTACAGTTTTAAGTAAGTATCTTGGTCATGTGTTGACTCCCAATCTCAAAGAAGATGATGCTGCCTAGACTGTGTGTACGTAGGTCACTGTTGTGCCGTCTCTCATGGGATGTCGCAACGGTGGCCAACTGTTATTTTTTGTATTGTTTTCCTTGTTTTTGTTTGATGTCTGTGCTTACTAACATAGTCGTAAGTTTTACTAACAATCTTGTTGAGTCTTTGTTACTTGAATAAAGAAAATTCTATTCTACTCCCGACTTCTACCAACAAAATCCCACGTTGTTCTTCCTGCTACCACGGGTTGGAAGTAAACGGTTGGACCACGAAGCCCACCATGCTTTAGTGCCCCGTCATCATAATTTTGTGTTGTATTCTGCGTCCACAATATTCTAACAGGCTCGCGTGGAATATTGCGGATTAAAAAAATGCCCCAAGATCTCTTCTTGCAGGCAGATAAATATAAGGTACCCATTGATATTATAAGTATCAGTCAACTCAGCCTATTGCAGTCCACTGCTGGACATAGGCCTCTCCCAGGCTGCGCCACAACACCCTGTCCTCCGCCTTCAACAACCTTCTTAAGGTCGTCCGACCATCTAGCTGGGGGACGTCCCACACTACGCTTGCCGATACGCGGTCTCCACTCCAGGACTCGTCTGCTTCACCGGCCATCTATCCTTCGACAAACATGGCCAGCCCACTGCCACTTCTGTTTGCTTACTCTGCAAGCTATGTTGGTTACTCCGGTTCTTTTCCGGATAATTTCATTCTTGATTTTATCCTTCTAAGGGACTCCTAGCATAGCTTGCTCCATAGCGCGCTGAGCGACCTTGAATTTGTGGACCAGCCCGACCGTCTGTGTCGACGTTTCGGCGCCATATGTCATGACGGGGAGGACGCATTATAAGTATGAAGAGGTATATAACTTGGCTGGTTAGACAAGTTTTAATCATCTTGTCTCTTTTTTGCTCCCGAAAATAATGACATGCCGTCCTACTTTCACGTGTCATCTAATAGTATGACATTGTGTCGTTTCTGGAGATAAAATGTTGGATAGGTAACCTATCTACTTTTTTTTACTTATAATATCATGAAGGTACCTATTATAATTATGCATATCAATGGATTAATCCTGACTAACTCACTGACTGACTCATCAATCATCGGATGAATTCGCTGGCAAAGTGCTAATGAGGTAAAAAGCACTTACTTGCTTCTTTGACATGAAGATGAAAATGAATTTTTTTTTTAGTATATCTTCGTTTCCTATATTTTATGTATGTCATGTCCTGACCAATGCCCTTCTGTAAGGCTGTGCACTCCCACCTAGTACTCATTTCAGCCGTAACGTTTGTGATCTGAAACCAGATATAATTACATAATAACACTCCTGAATAACAGTTTACTCGTGTATAATAGGTAAGTAAGGTAGGTATTTCCGCATTTCGCCAATTTTGTATGGGTACCATGTAAAATGACGCAGTGTGTATAGAGGTATGACGAACAGGGTCTAAAGTTCACTCATCCTCCACAGAAAAGGAAGGATCCTCCGACTAGATGGGTGTTTTGTCTAGTGGGCTACTGCCTACCCGACTAATGTCGGAACGTTGTATGTATATAAGTTCGTCGCGCGGCAAAATCTGCTTGCGCGTTGCAGGATTTTGCGCGACGTTAGAGTGATGCGTGATTCGATGTAGATGCCACCACATGACTGTGTAAACTAGTGTACCTTTTTAAAATTGTTATAATATCGTCAGAAAAATTGTAAGTGTAAATGTAGATGGCTATAAGAGTAGGGCAATACAAAAGAAAAGATGGATGAACTGGTGTGGAAGATGATACAACTAGAAGGGGGGTGACTACTGAGATGAAGATTAACAGAGAAGTATGGAAGAAGATACGTTGCGCCAAACATAATTCAATTGGGTTATGGGCAGGATAATGATCATAATAACAGAACTAAAATACTCACATTTAAAATATTGACAACATTGTTTGCAAATTTGGTTTCTGGTACAAATTTTACGCAGTCGCTTTTTCGTAAGTAATATGTTTCTGCGCATTTCTTGTAACACCTGAAATAGTACATTACGATAATTAACTATTGTTAGGTGAAATTAGCTTCCGAGCGCAGAGTGGGCGCTAAACAATAATAATAATAATAATAATCTTTATTATAAACATCTTACAGGGTATCATTGAGGTGAGACCCTGACCTCCAAACTAGTAAAATACTGTATTTTGAAGCTCAGTTCCTTCCCTTCACAAACGTGTTATATATAATATACAAGTAAAATATGTCCATAATTTTAACGTAGGCTATCTTATAACTCAAACCAGCAAACAAAAATATATTACTAGATTTCAATATAACTAAAACTAGAAAAAAAAAAATATATATATATATAAAAAAGAAGAGAAAAAGGAATGGGGGTGTGTGGGTGTGTGTGTGTGTGTGTGTCTGTGCGTATATGTAAATGTGGTGTGTATGTGTGTGTGTGGGTGAGCGTGTGCGTGATTGAGTGTGTATTTCATACCGTTACAACAAAAAGAGATTCAATTTTTTCATAGTCCATGTCATTCAACCAGGCAACAATGGGCAACAAAAACAATGGGCTGCTTAGTCACACGTATCATATACTATTTTATAGCTCGTACGATTCACACTTAAATCACGCTTTTCTGTGTAAAAATGGACCACGAAAAGTGTGATTTAAGTCACACAGTGCTATAAAGAAAGTTTCAGGTCGATCGGTCAGGTTAAGCTACGCTTGCCGCGGTTGGTCTGTGGATGGGTGACCATCTTTACATACCGAGACCCCTCCGTGCCTCGGAAAGCACGTTAAGCCGTTGTTCCCGGCTGTCATTCGTGGATCTTTGACAGTCGTTACGGGTAGTCAGAAGCCCGAAAGTCTGACAACCAGTCTTACCAAGGGGTATCGTATTACCCAGTAACTGGGTTGTGGAGGTCAGATAGGCAGTCGCTCCATGTAAAATACTGGTATTCAGCTGCATCCGGTTAGACTGGAAGCCGACCCCAACATAGTTGGGAAAAGGCTAGGCAGATGAGTGCTATAAAGAAATATATTTTTTAAATTGTTTTCTGCGGTATTTTTGTTTGAGTGAGATAGTTAATACATAGGTAACAGGCGTCAGAGACTATGCGATGCATCGCGCGTTACGTACTAGCAAAGTTCATAATCATGAACATTCGGTGGCTAACGCGATTGCGCTCGCACGACTGCGTCGGGTCCCATCTCTGTCCTTGTATATCGGCAACTCTAAGTATGCAACTGTGATCACAGATGTGTGAGTTTCTAAGTAGTTGTGCTAAGGCTTGTATCTAAGGCTAGAACTAAAAATGATGCCTTTTTGAACAAACTTACCATACGTATCGTGCGTAAACATTTTCTATAATTATCTTCAGTGGTTTGTGTTTCCAAACTGTGTAATGCTCGTTTCCACTATTGCTATAAGACAGACGAATTTCAGGATATTCTGAAATCACAAAATTGTTATTTTTAAAGGTAATAATGGTTCATTAATTATTATTAATTTTGGCCTTCAATTTTCCGTCTTTCACTTGAAAAACCTGCTAATGAGGACCATATGAGCGAACGTTTCAGTACCTTATGTCATTAGGTAGGGATTGGTACCGAGTACCGGTGTAAGACAAGAACAGTCTTGGGACAATACGGTGTGGGAGACGATATTACGCAGCTTCTCGAACGCTGCGCACCCAAGTTAGGGCATTGAAGAGAG